>OY998175.1:111838639-113115239 GCA_963921935.1 Galeruca laticollis | reverse complement strand
CAGTGTCGGTCTTTTTGCATACATAAAAGTGTTTGAATATTTGGGAATAGGCAAACTTTGCTTCATCCACACATTCAGCTTTTATAAAAACATTCGGCGAGCTGTTCCATACTACATTGCAGCTTCAATGCAATTCAAATAGTATATTCAATGAGCAATATGTCATTTTATCCCGAGGAATTGATTGGCCATTTGACCTATTTACCAACATTCCAAGGCCTAAAATACAGCTGTCTCGTTTTGAATTTTTTATACAAATCAGTTATTATTAACAATATACTTAAAGGATTCTACTACGATTTACGGACAGCACCCGCCATCTCCTTCTTCTAGATTTCCTTTTCATTTTTAGCAGTAAATATCCTCTAGAAAAAATCATAAAAACGTAATACGCAAGAAGAGCATCGACATCGACATCCGTGTTGATGATTATTGCTATTCCTACAATGGACAGATGATCGGAAAACCTCCCATGTGTGTTGACGTCTGCCCGTTAGTCGGCAAATAGCAAGACAACTAGTTCGCTGAACGTCAAATATTCGGTGTTCGGCGAATAGTGCATTTGTGGCGCCGCCTTAACACAACTTCTTATTTGACGATATAGGGACGACTACAGAGCAGGCTAACAGACATAAACAACTGGGTAAACTTTTGATTACGAACGAAACCGTGTAAAACATGTTGTTCAAAGTTACCGTTGAGTGAAAAACATTTTTCACTCAACGAAGTTACCCGACCAGTGCCATATATTAACACAGTAATTTGTTTATTGTTTTTTATTTTGAAGAGAGCTTTTAGAAAATATGCGATAGCTAATATACCATTTCGTTACGCGCTGTAATATCGCGAAAGGATGTTTATCAAGTTACAATGTTGGTGCTACTAAAAGGTTAAGGATAATTTTTAACAGCTGACAATGACGTCATCATATTTAATTTTTTTCATTAAATGCGAATATATGTGCTAATAGTACATGTTAACTAATATATTGTAATGAAAAATTCATTATAATAAAAAAATTATTGAAAAATTAATTTTAATGAGAGATTTTCCATACTTTTTATAGTTAAATAATTAATATTTAGTCAAATCATATAAGCAACGAATTTCATTGCCAAATTATAGTATTAAAATAAAAACCGCAATAGATATACCAAGTTCAATGGGCTCGTTTCATGAGTATGAATTAACAAGTGAAATCATATCAGAAGAATTAAGAATGACATATATTTTTCTATGATAACGATATTTATCTCAAAAAGTTATAAATATCTTCGAAAATTAGATTTAAAAATTTTAGTAGATTTGAATAAACCGCTGTAAGTCGACCAATGACAGAAGCCCTTGTTGTCAGATTGAAAGTACGTTCTGTTGACAAATCCTACTTGACTAACCAAGTTGATTAATACAAAGTGAAAATCGACTAGAAGAATTTGACAATTGACAATCAATATCCACAACCAACCTCAAACAGATATCATCCTTGCCGACTTTTTAGTTGTTTGTTATATTATTTTATAGTAGAAAATGTGCTTATGTTTGTTTGCCTTTTAAAAGACATCGTTAAAATGGATCAAGGTTTCACGGAAGCTAATTCGACAAATTCTCCTCAAGTGGATGTGGACATGGTGTCTCAGTCACTCGAACTCCCCTAAACGGATGAAGAGTAAGCGATCCGGTACTAAATCGAGTTTGGAACTCTGCGGTAACGCAATTTGTGTATGTGTGTTACATGACACGTCTTCCAAACAACTCAACCTACATGGAGAACATTTAGTTTTCATTATACATACATTTTACGTTATATTTTCTATTTTGAAAGCATCATCACTGCAGTTTAAAATATATATTTCCAAATTTTTTTGACTACGAGGGAGTTACCTTTTTTAATAAGAGGCACCCGATTAGGAGAACATTATTTGCGAGAATACGTTTTGACAGTACTTTGCGTTTGTCTTTAACGGGTGTTAAAGAAAAAAGATAACTAGTCTACTTATAAAGTTTTCCCTAGTGACAACAGCGCAAAATACCTTTGTTTGCCATTGGCTCTAGCCTACCACAGTCTACCACAAGAATCCAAATTTTAATATTTTTTTTCATTTTTATTTGAAATCGTAGAGTGGCGTTATTAGTCGCAAATTCTTAGTTCAGACCCAATATATGTGGTGACATTATCATTGAATTTCATGAAACGAGCCCATTAGATGAAATTTTTTCATAAACAGTTTTCTTTTACAATACCTTGCATAGGACGGGAGAACTGACTGCAATCAAAATTCCGCTGGACAGTATCACGAGGATTACCGGAAACCAAATGTTTATTTCCCGGCTATACATCTTGAATTTAATTTTATTTATAATCATGCCACAATCAAGAACTAAACATTTTTTTATATACAGGATCTTATCATAACAGGAACAAATTATATTTTTTTACGGATGGTAATTTCAATCGTTGATATTATTATTAAAACTTCTCAACTCCTTTTTCTTTGTAGAAGATTTTATCTGACAATCACGTGACAATCTTTTTTAAACAGTTTTATTTAGCTCACCCCGTTTGTTTTATTTATTATTTATTCTTGGGTCAAATTTAGTAATACAAATTTCACCCTCTTCCTGTCAACCGATTAATCTGAAATTTTGTATACACTTTGGATTTTGGTGACAATACAATTATGTTTATTCATTATCATTATAAATTCAAGATGGCCGCCGCTACAAAATGGCGGATAATTTATGTTTTATTAATCCCATCAATATGGGTATCAAATGAAAGGGCTCAACAAGCAGAATACAAGATACTATAAAAAATGAAATCCAAGATGGCGGCCGCTACAAAATGGCGGATAACGTAGGTTTTATCAATCCCATCAACATGGGTATCAAATGAAAGGGCTCAACAAGCAGAATACAATATACTATAAAAAATTTAAATCCAAGATGGCGGCCGCTACAAAATGGCGGATAACGTAGGTTTTATCAATCCCATCAATATGGGTATCAAATGAGAGTGTTCAACCAGTAGAATACAATATACTATATAAAATTAAAATCCAAGATAACGGCCTCTACAAAATGGCGGATAACGTAGGTTTTATCAATCCCATCAACATGGGTATCAAATGAAAGGTCTCAAGAAGTAGAATACAATTTACTATGCAAAATTGAAATCTAAGATGGCCGCCGCTACCAAAGAGTTGGACTGCAATCAACTAACGGGCAAGAAACCTTGCAATAATGAAGCACTAAATGAATTAAACAGAATGCGAAATAAAAACTAAAAACCAAAAAATAAAAATAGGTAAAAAAACTTTTTTAGTTAAACGGTTTTATGTTGAACATACATTGCAATGTTTAAGATAAATGTACTAAAAACCAAAAAATAATAAAATAGATACAGTCGTGGGAATTATAAACATATGCATAGACTTGACTAAAATAAAACCGTGGGGCACGTCAATTGTCTACAATCGTTGATTAAAATTTTTGTTTTGTAATGTTACATTATAATGAGGCAGTTGTTCAACCGACAATTGACGTGCCCCACGGTTTTATTTTAGTCTAGTCTATGCATATGTTTATAATTCCCACGACTGTATCTATTTTATTATTTTTTGGTTTTTAGTACATTTATCTTAAACATTGCAATATATGTTTAACATAAAACCGTTTAACTTAAAAAGTTTTTTTACCTATTTTTATTTTATCTTTTTAACCAAACCTTTTTTTCACTCTTCGGACATTTGTTTCCCAAAGTCTTTTTATTCTAATCTCCCGTAGTTTCTGAGGTGGAATTTTTATAAAATGCTCACTAATAATTTTTTACGTTTTTCATCCAATACCATTGCTTAATATCAACTAAAATTATTCTAAAATTTATTTTTTACATGATTTGTTCTGTCACTATATTAATCAAAATTTTCCTTTTAATGTTTTCTCATGTGTTTCCAATATGAATGATATCTAATCTATGAAAAAATATAATTTAATATCAGTTATTTTTGTCTATTTGAAAACAAATTTAATAATCTGTAAAAATTAATTTTGACAACTCCTGTGAAACGAAGAGTCTTTCCACCAATTGATATTTTAAGTACAATAATTCATTTCGGAATAGATATTAAGTAAAACTCATTTACAACACATGTATTCTTTTATTGTTGATCATAATAAATTTTTCATTAAAATATTTATCAATAGGTCGTATAATTTGGATAACTGCAATAAGTCACAATATGTCAGTTACAGAAATAACTAAAAATTGGCGGCTAATTGTTCAAAGTTACACTCATGTTCAAAGTAGCCTAGTTTCACGCTATAAAATGATGAAGAAGTAGTGTTTTCAAATTTCAAAATCTGATTTCGGAAAAACAGTATCCTCAATCGCGACTTTGGTACCTAACACTTTTAAGTCTGGTTTGTAAGTCTACTCTTCAACACAAGAGAACTACATTAAATTGAACGTTTGAAACGTATATTATTCAGTTAGGTACATTTTTAAAATAATAATTATAATAAACACCTCATGTATTTTCTTATATGGTTACCAACTTAGGTATACTACTCAATTGCCTTTTCAGGTAATACATATTATCTATACCAACAAAGCAATAATATGTCCCACACTGAATTTTATATTCACTCCGCTACTCAACTCCACTACATATAGACTGACAATTGTTGTGTAGAAGGTAATTTGTCGATGTAAAATAAATTGTCAACGGACTTTTAACCTTCATACTTGAAATCCGATTACTGAAAATCTGATAACTGCATATATACAGGGTAACCAAAAATTGCTGGGGCACAGAGCTACCATGTGTAGTATATGTAAGTCGATTGGACCCAATTTATTTATATACCAAAATGTACCGTTTGCCCGTGAGAAGAGTTAAAAGTTTGTATAAAAAACACATGTGCGCTGTTCAGAACAGATTGAAACTAATTGAATGACATTCGACAAAATAACATTTTATAGGATTACTGTCCTTTCAGTAATCAAAGAAAGCCAAAAGAAATTGTAGAGGGGTTAAAACCACCCTCACACACTGACATTTTTTCCGAACTTTTTTAGGGTTTGTAATACGGTTGTAAATTTTTTCCCGAAAAGACTGATATTAATTATCATCATTTTGTTACTCTTATAAAAATTTCGAATTTCTCATAGTTCCGAAGAAAAAAATGTTTTTTAAGCAATGCTAACAGATATTACTAATTCAAAATTTAGTTGGCAGTTTTATTAACACATTAACTATCACGGGAACCTTGACAGATTTTCGCTAATGCCGAACCAATGATGATATTATGTAAATAAGCACAATAATAAAAGATTCGTACTGTTATTTTTGACAAAAAAATCCCTGTTGTTGTTTTGGAATAATATGTTGTTCGAGGAGGAAATCCATCATAGTCTCGGAAATAATACATTCCATTAGTTTACTGACGATGGGCAATAAACTTATTGGGCGATAATTGTGGGTATCCAGCTAATTGCACTTCTTAAAAGTGGGGAGACAGAAGCTAGTTTCCAACTAGAAGGCAGAGAGCTGTTTGTAAAGGACGATTGCATTATTAAGCATAGCACAGTAGCGAGAGCGTCGGAACATCTTTTGAGAAAGTAGGGTGTCAGACCATCCAAGCCAGGTGAGGCGTTAGTACGCAGGTTTAGCAAATGCTGTTTGATTTTATCATTTGTGAACAGAATATTGTCAAGAGTGGCGGAAAGACGGGGGGATATGATGTCAGGCATATTGTCATTAGGAAGTTCGTTTGTAAAAACTTTTGATAATGTCTGTGAGATTGTTTCGAAAGTATCTTTATTTGACGAGCAAAGGCTACCGTCATCTTTTAGAAGCAGAGGAATAGCGACTTTAGATGATAGTGAGGAACGTATGTATTTAAAAACTTTTTTTGAGTTTCCGCTGGCTATAATTGATTCTTCAAAATTGTGCCTGAGATTATCAAGTAGTACTTTGACCCGATTAGAAAAATTGCGATGGTTACTGAAATCTACAGTAAGCCTTGTTTGTTTATATTTTCGCCAGAGGTGTCGCTGTGTCTGATTAAATGTGTTGCCTGGTTATTTATCCAAGGTTTTAGGTTATTTTTAGACATTTGACAATGGGTTGTATTCACACTAATTGTTTTACTGGTGATTTGAAGGAAGGTATTCCACATTGTCGAAGGATCAATAGACAAATTCAACACAGAATGCCAATCGAGCTGGGACAAGTCGTCGTTAACTTTGTTAAAGTCAGTATAATTATAAGTGAGTGTGTTACTCAAACTTGGAGAGGAGTTTACATTAAACTGAATGTGAGTTGTTATGACTGCGTGATCAGATTTACCTATTGGGGAACTAATTTCGGGAGTTGTTAGTAGATTGTCATCATTGGTAAGAATAAGGTCCAGAGTAGACGGTTGGTTGTTGATTCTAAATTTGGTGGGTTCTTCTATAAGTTGGGATAGGTTGTAGGAGTGTGTCCTGAGTTTGGGGCTATGATGCATTAATTTCTTCATTAGGGTTTCAAACATATTCATCATCTCTGTCTCCTTCCTTCTTGTTTGTTCTCCTCCGGCTTGTTGTTCAGCGTCATCCTCTTTTCTTTCCTTGTCATAATCTATTTATTGTACTATGATGGATTTCCTGTATTCTTCTACTTGAACTTATTCTAAATCTTTAAAAATGTAGGTTTCTGGATTTTTTTCCTCTTCGATCATTATATCTTTTAATCTGTTAATTATTGTTTGTTTGGTTCCTTGCTTATCGATATTTCTTTTCTCCAGTTTTCTTCTTATATATTGTATTTTCAAGTCGTTTAATAATTGTCCTGTTATATTTTCTATTTTAAGCTTCTAATTTATTTATAAAGTTTGTTGAATGTTTAATAGATTTTATTTCCCTTTATTTTCGTTTTTTGATAGTCCTGTATCCTCGTTTTTCGATCGCTCCCCGTTGGACGCCAATTGAGATGATTATTATTTATCAATATCTGACTATTATAATTATTCAATTTAATTTGCCACACGTTGGATTCGTCAATTGTTAATATTTTATTTATCATTATTATTATTTATTTAACTGTACTTGTTATGATATTTTATTTATTCATTTATAATTTTATATTAGGTTTATATTATTATAATTTTGGTTGTTGAGCGCCAGATGAAATAAGTCTATCAATTTTGTGTGTTGTTATAGTGAGCCAGCTTTACTCAGTCTATAAGGATGAAACAAGGAATTAAGGTGGTTGAGGATACGTCTATTAAATTTATAAATTCAAACTCGAGAAATAATTTAAATTATAATATAATTAGTAAATAAGATAATAAACAGTCAGATTATTATTTTCCAATAATTTTGAAAATAATTAAATACCTAATACAACCTCCTTCACATTGTAGTCATGTGGTATGAATTTAAATGGATTGTTCCAATCATACCCACGTGAATTTATTAATTGAGTGCGTCCATGATTGTGGGAAAAAATTAGAAGAGTATTCATCAAATGGGTTTTATGGACATTCGGTAATATCCAAAAAACTTTTCATCGTACACTCGAATTTTCTCATAAAACTTTGCAAACATATTACTAGAATCTCGTTCTAAATTGAAAGGATGAATCCGATATTGACGGAAAAATGATACTGAAACTCCGCTCAACTGTAAATGACTGTCGTAGAAGTTGGACAGTCCCTTTCAGCGAGCTTTCAAATGATAAATTCTCGGTTTTTTATGATGTATATTAACGATTATTCCGTTATGAAAATGAATAATAAAATGAAAAATCAATCCTGGGGCCCTGGGTTAGGTAAAGGATATGGATATTCAATACAGAGAATAGTGTGTCAATAGTAATGTAGGTACTTGAAGGGCATGTAGCTAAGAATAAAGCATGTTCATAAAGAATACCTTGAAACAAAATTTTATCTTAATGAATAAAATATTTCAACGTGAAATTTTCAGCACCACATGGTGTTGTTAATATGAAATATATCTGATGTAATATAAACACCTGTTTTAAACCACCATATATAATTTATGTTACACATTGACAGATTAAGTACGTTTAGAATTTTTAAAACAATTTATGATTTTAATTTCCTCCGATGTTAAGATCATACACATCGTTTTTTCTTTACTTTCCTGCCGAGCTTAAGTGGAGGGCAATTTTTAAAATTGGTTAGAACGCCTTTTTGATGTGTTTCCGCCTTGTTATAAAACATCCAATTTAATTCATAAGCCGACGTGAAATATGTTGCTTTTTTTGTAAGTAATGATCTGGCCTGTATGCTTTACAAATTTATAATTACAGTAAATTACATATATTGTGGATTTTAGTTCGTAGGCTTAATCTGAAATTCGTATTTTCAGAAATATGGTTTTAAGCTAAATCAAGCCAGAATACTGAATATTTTCCTGAAAAGAGGATTTGTGTTTATATTAATATCAAAAGAAACAGTAAATATTACTGGAACTTTGTCCTACTATTGAATAAACTTTTTCATAAATATATGTAGAACCTTATTTCAATTTTAGTAGTTCATTAGCTATAATTTCAAGATAACAACAATCATTTCTAATTAAGTTTTTTTTCAACTGATAATGACTGTGGACTAAATTCAGAACCGATAATTAAAGTGACACTTTCTCCTCATAGAAATATTTAAAGTCCTATTATCTAGTTTGAAAACTTAACATTACTGAGCTCGTCCAATTCTATTAATTTTCCTGGAAAGTCTACTAGAGAATGATATATCGCCCTACCAAAATCTTGCATAATTTTTACAAGATTAATCTTGCTCCCAAAATAATGCGCAATCTCGCAAGATTTGCAAAGTGCCGAGAGTCATGTACCATGACCATTTCAGCTCGCGATTGCGCGCGAACTAACTGCCATAGGAAAAGAGCGTTTGTATGAAGAGAGTGAACATAAGTTTCAGGCTGAAGAACCAACAAGAAATTTCAAAAGTATAGCTACGTAATGAAGACTTTGATGATAACTCTGTGGACGAACCTGATTCTGAAGGTTTTGATTGTATTCTACCGACAGTTGAAGGTGATTTGGCGTCGGAAATTAATAGTCGTATAAAAAAAAGTATGGAAGTCGGTCTTATTTTGAATCACTTGCAGTATCGAAATCTATTCGTACCAAAAGGAGTGAAGACTGGTAGAACATCAGCCGTCAAACGCAAAATCGATACAGGTAATGCCAAGCAAATTAGGCAATCAACTCGAAGACTGCCACGAGCGAAGAGAGAGAAAGCTGAAAGAATAAGTCGAGAGATAGAATGAGAGAAAGTAATGGAACCATCTACTAGTCCACGGATGTCTGCAGTAGTGCTCGTCAAGAAAAACGGCCGTGCCCAACAGATTGTTCCCACTGCAACAAGACAGAATCTAAGGAAGCTGCAGTTTCAAGAACTACAGTAGTAAATGAAGAATGGTCAACGGTCACCCACTAGGATCAGAGGAGATCAGGAGAATCATCCTCATCTTAAAATGATTCGGCAATAGATGGTAGAAAATCGGCTACCTATCTGACAAGAAGTGTCAAAATTTTCAATGGAACTCAAGACATATTGGGCTCAGTGGTAATCCGTGATCACGGAAGAAGGCATGTTGAAAGAAATCCTTGAATACGATGATGGTTCCGAGAAGATAAAACAGCTAGTTATCTCAAGAAAGATAGTAGCTGAGGTACTGAAGACGAAAGTCCATCGGTAGGTCATTTAGGAGCGAAGAAAACACTTCAGCGAGTCCGTGAAACGTTTTATTGGATGAACAGTTCCGACGAAATGAAGGGCTGATGTAATGTACCACTTGTGCTACCAGTAATGGATCACATCGCAAGAGAAAGTCACACATCAGAAATATATGTTGAAAGCCCTTCGAAAGGATCGCTTTACATATTGCTGGATCATTTCCGACGCCAGAAAATGGTGGTAAATACATCCGTGTTGTAATGGATTACTTCACAAAGTGGGTGGAAATTTACGCAATCCCAAATCAAGAGGCCACAACTGTCGCGGATGTACTGGTGAGAAAATTCATCAGCCTATATGGAGTGCCCTTGAAAGTCCACAGCGATCAAGGAAGAAATTTTGGGAACCAGGTATTCCAGGAAATTTGTGACAAGCTGGGGATGAAGAAGACCAGGACAACAGCGTTGCATCTACAGTCAGATGTAATGGTCGAGAGAATGAACAGGACCATTAGAAAATACCTGACCAAAGTAATTTCCAGCCACCAGAGAGATTTGGACCAATATATTTGCCTATTTGCGTTGGCCAATCGATCTGCCATAAATGAGTCGTCCACGGGTGAAACGCCTAAGAAAATCCTGTTTGGACGTGAAATGAGGCTTCCTTGTGACGTGGAATTTGGCTGTAGGCCTGGCGAATATCCAGCAGGAGAAGATTACATGGTCCAATTGAGAAGAATGATTGACGATGTGCACGAATTGGTTCGAACGAATCTTCAACTTGCTAGCGACAGAATGAAAAAACGGTACGATACACAAGCCATAGAAGGCAGTTTCAAAGAAGGGGACAAAGAATGGCTACACACTCAACAAGGAGAAAAGGTTTTTGACCAAAATTACAGAAATCATGGGAAGGTCCATACTCAATCAAGAAGAAGATCAACGACCTCGTCTATCGCATAAGCTATATCTCCAATGTGAAACCGAGAGTAGTCCATCATAACTGACTAGCGCCTTTGGACGGAGACCATGACAAAGAGGAAGGAGTGAACCATATGCATCAAGAGTCTGACCCGCCTTCGAAGAATAATTTTGGGCGCATACTTAGGTACAGGGAAAGCTAAATACGGAGTCACTACAGAAAAAAGACAAGATTTGTTCACGCTCCCGGATGGGTATTTACTGGCTCACAACATCTCCGCCAGTCACAAACACACGAGGGTTGGTTACAGCCTTTTAACTTTTCCGCCCAACCTATCTAGTATGCGAGAAAAGTATTGGCTTACCCCAAAAAAAGTTTTAATTTTTTACGATTTACATCAACAAAAACACGAAAAAATAGTTTTTAGAATAAAAATCATGTGTGTATGTCGTCGTCGTCGTCGTTGTCGTCGGCCACTTTTCGTTACATGGCTTGTTAGCACGATACAGCCTCCGGAGTGCAACAAGTCACCAATTTTATGATTGAATATTGTGATGGACATGTCACAGATGAACTCTATTGATTTTGTGCTCACCAGAGCCAGTACAACGGGTGTTATGGTACTTGAAGTAAGAAATATTGGTCATTTTTTGAGAAACTTCAGTTTGTTAGCACGATACAGCCTCCAGAGTTAAACAAGTCATCAATTTTATGATTGAATATTATTCACAACATCTCACAGATGAACCCTATTGATTTTCAGCTCACCAGAGCCAGTACAACAGGTGCTATAGTACTTTTTGTACGACATTTCTGTCATTTTTGGAGAAATTTCAGTTTGTTAACACGATACAGCATCCGGAGTATGTACAAGTGACCAATTTTATGATTGGATATTATTCAGAGCGTCTCAGAGATGAACCCTATCAACGTTCAGCTCACCAAAGCCAGTACAGCGGGTGCGATGGTACTTGAAGTACCAAATTTTTGTCATTTTTGGAGAATTTTCAGTTTGTTAGCACGATACAGCCTCCAGAGTGTATACAAGTGACCAATTTTATGATTGACTATTGTTCAGGACATCTTACAAATGTACCCTATTAATTTTCAGCTGAGTAGAGCTAGTTCGGCGGGTCCTATAAATCCAGATATACCTACTTCATTTTTAGTTATTTTTGGAGAAAATTCGGTTTGTTAGCACGATACATCCCCCGAAGTGTATACAAGTGACAATTGTATAATAGAATATTATTCAGAGCCATAGATGCGGAAAAGTTAGTTTTAATCCTTAAAACCGTTTTTTTATTGGTTTTGACACTGTCATTCGGGCAGTCACAACAGGGACAACCTATGAAAAAATATAGCAAAGTCTGCGAACCGTCTGTTGGGTTTTGTAATAAGACAAACTTTCAATTTTGCAAATATAGATACACTAAAAACTCTTTATTATACCCTGGTAGGATCAAAATTAGAGTTTGGTGCTCAAATATGGTTTGGTGAGTATCAGACTACTCATTTCATGTTGGAGAAAATTCAAAATAAATTTTTAAAATACGTTTATTATAAAAAGCATTATACTCGCTTATTTAAAGTTGTTAATAATAAAATAAATTCACCTGAAATTCTATTTTTAGTAAGATTTAATGTTCAATCAAGAAGAACACGCACTGCGGTAATGTTCAATATTCCATTATTGCTGACTACCACCAGGTCCCCTCTTGTAACCATGTGCCGATTAGAAAATAATTTTAATACCCTTACGGACTTAGATTGGTCAGTCTCTCAAAATGTTTTTCGTAAGACAGTATTGAGACAAATTGTTAATTTATCGATATAGCAGCTGTTTTCGTCTTATCACTGTCATTAATTTTGATTAGATGTGTTTCACATTCTCTGTCATATGTTTATTTTTTGGTAACTTAGGTTATAGCATAGATTTGAACTTACCTATGTTTGTTAATGTATTATATATGGATTTTTGTTTTGTTTTTATATTATCCTTGTAATTAGACCGCAAGGTCTGTTTGGATATAAATAAATAAATAAATAAATAACAAAAATAAACGGTTTTAAGGACTAAAACTAACTTTTCCGCATCTGTGGCCCTGAACAATATTCTATCATAAAATTGTCACTTGTATACACTTCGGGGGATGTATCGTGCTAACAAACCAAAATTTCTCCAAAAATAACCATGAATCTAGTATATCTGGATTTATAGGACCCGCTGTACTCGTTCTAGTCAGCTGAAAATCAGAAGGGGAAATTTGTGAGACATCTTAAACAATATTTAATCATAAAATTGGTCACTTTTATACACTCTGGAGGCTGTATCGTGCTAACAAACTGAAAATTCTCCAAGAATGACAAAAATTTAGTACTTCAAGTACCATAGCACCCGTTGTACTGGCGTTAGTGAACTGAATATCAACAGGGTCCATCTTTGAGACGCTCTGAATAATATCGAATCATAAAATTGGTCACTTGTATATATTACGGAGGGTGTAGCGTGCTAACAAACTGAAATTTCCCCAAAAATGGCAAAAATATCGTACTTAAAGTACTATAGCACCTGATGTACTGGCTATGGTGAGCTCAATATCAATAGGGTTTATCTGTGTGATATTCTGAATAATATTCAATCATAAAATTGGTTACTTGTTGAACTCCAGAGGCTGTATCGTGCTAACAAACTGAAATTTCTCAAAAAAGTGTTACTTCAAGTACCATAGCACCCGTTGTACTGGCTCTGGTGAGCTGAAAATCAAAAGGGTTTATCTGTGACATGTTCTTAACTATATACAATCATAAAATTGGTGACTTGTTGCACTCCGGAGGATGTATCGTGCTAACAAGACTTGTATCAAAAAGTGGCCGACGACAACGACGACGACATACATACAGGATTTTTTTCTAAAAACTGTATGTTCGTGTTGCTATTGATGGCAAACGTGAAAATGATTCAAAAAATTTTTTCATAATTCAAACTTTTTTTGGGGTAAACCAATACTTTTCTCGCATATTAGATAGGTTGGGCGGAAAAGTAATATTCACCTCACTCACACATATCCAATTCTAAGAGAAGACAGAAACACCTGCCTAAAAAAGTACAATAAGGATATACAGGATCACTCGCTTCTTGTCTAGAGGCCCATCAAGACGTTATAATTTATCACAAACAAAACTAGGCCACGGAAAGATAGGAATCACTACAATTTGGATAAACAGAGGTAAACAAATCTGGTTCAAACATTCACAAGCATACCTTTGATTCATATATGAATTTCATCAGAGCGTTATATACTTACATTTTGTTTAAAGCTAAAAGATGGCAGATAAAAGAGGGTGGGAAAAACCCGATTCTTATTAAATCATTATTATGGGTTTGAGTTTCTTGGGAGTATATGCAGTTAAAGAAAATATTATTCAGTTCACTTTTGATGTGACAGTGTTGACACAGGTCTGTGACAAGAATTTTTATTTTATATAAATAGGCTGGATAACATGCATGTCCAAAGCGTAGTCTAACAATAGTTGTAATGTATTTACGTGGGCAGGAATGAAAATTGAACCAACAACATTTCGGAATTTCTTGTTGAATTGCTGAATATTGGGTATTAGATATTTTACAATAATCTTAGACTTATTCCATAGACAACTTTGTTTTTACCTAGAATTAGCAAATACGTCTGGTACAGTACGTAACAGCCTTCTGAAAGGAGTTTGGGCAATTATAGAAATTTAAAGGTCAAATTCCAGCCCCTGGCAACACAGTGAGTTTCAAACACAATTCGTGGTACGTCTTCTGTCTGGTAACCAAATGAATTTCCAGATCGATCCACTTACAGGGATGTGTGGGAAGTGATACGAAGTCTTCGAGATCATGTGCTGGAATCTAGAGTGGAGCAACTAGCAATGTCTAGGATATAGAGTGACCAGTTGGATTGGCGAATCATCTCGAACATGGTAGAGGTAATCTTCCAAGATACCGGTGTCCACATATTAATTTGCAGCAATATCCCCCGTTATCATTACCCGATGAGGACGGTGCCCTGTTATTTCAATACGACCGGAAAGTGTAAAAATGGGTCCAGTTGCCGATCTAAATATCCAGTCCCGGCTACACAGAAGTTCCAGGAGGAACTTATTTTTAAGGAGGGGGTAATTGATTGATGCAGTGTTCTTGAGCTAGACCACATCGAATGTTCCATAAAAGTTTCATGAACTGATTCCGTTATTTTGTCGAGATGAAATTTTTTAACACTCTGTGAACAAAAAAAATATTTCTGGCATCACGTATATCGTCAAAATTGATCAACTTTAAGATGGCAGTGACAATAAATACCAATAATCAGTGAAGAAGACAATATTTTCTTTATTATAATAGGTAATTCGTCAAACATTGAACAAAGAGATGGAACGAGGGATTTTGGAAAATATACATTATCACAGCCGTAATTGTCACAATAATATCAATAATCCAATTTTCTTGTATCTTATTTAAGAAGAATTTCTCATTTTTTCTTATTTTCGAATAGAATCTACTGATACTTCGCGTCCAATTCGTTTCTACACTCAGAAACAAGCCTGCGATTGTTGTTTTTTTGTTTCCTGGTACTATATAAGCGGCTCCTATTCGAAGCACTAAAACTGTCACACTAAATTGTTGAGCGACTCTTTTCATGAATAGAGCACTGTTAATACATCGAATAACTAAATGACTTTACTATTCTTCCGTTCTATATTTGAAATGGCTGCAACTTATAGTTATATAGTAAAGCGAACTTAGACACGCAAAGACAAGATTTTTATTTAATTTGGATAAAACTTGGCGACAAAAAAAAGAAAAGTCGGAGCATCGTGGAAAATTATGCCTATATTCATTCACAGAAATCGTTTCTTGGTGCGCTGGGTTCGTGATTTCAACTTTGGATAAAAATTACAAAAATAGATTGTGCTAGATGAAAACTAGAAATGTTACAATAAGTTCTTTGAGACAGACAGGCTTTATTCTATATTTTAGAACTTTTGCGTGTGTTTTAAGAAACCAGTAGAGTGTACGTTGAAGACCAATCCATATATTACGTATCAATAATAACCATGTTTCTCACCAACTCCAAACATTATCTGTTCAAATCTCTATAATTCGTTCGCTGTTTTTATTGTAAAAAGCATTGCATACATGATTATCAAGCAGTGAAATCTACTTCGATATGTTTAGTAATGGTCATTGAAAGCAACTAAAAAAGTCACCAGAACATATATTAATGGCTCTAGAATGTTTCGGCCTGTTTAACAGCTATGCAAGTAGCATATGTGCATATACTAATATTACCTAAACTATAAATTTGTGTGCTACTTATTATTTGTTTCAGTTTTCAAACGGATGTTATTTTTATATTTTTCACTCTCATAGTTCCATTAAACTGATTTTTTTTATTGTTTCTTAGAAAAAATGTAGATCATTGTACAGTTGTAATGAGTATACAATTAGAAGTAATTGAGAGTTATCGTAGAAACCAGTGATCATACAACTCATAAAATCAAAATTGCACAATGTATATTTTTGTCAGTTTCCTACTTCATCGCATATAAGTATTGTATGTATTCAATCTGACTGTACTAGACTTGTTCAAACTTTGAATAAATACTTCATTAAAAACGTCAATTTATTAACAAACATTTGCTTACTATTCAACGTTACTTCGAAGTCAAAAATACTTTCTTTAGTTACCACCTCAAACAGGCAATAAGACAATGACGAGACTGATAAAATTGTTGCAGACTATGGTATTATGGAGGGTAGAACTAACGAGGACCAACTCAGTGTATGAAAAAGTGTCCGCTGACAGGGAGCAAATTAAGGTGGCGCCACAGTATCAAGTGGAAAGATTTTAAAAACA
This sequence comes from Galeruca laticollis, assembly GCA_963921935.1. NCBI lineage: Eukaryota > Metazoa > Arthropoda > Insecta > Coleoptera > Chrysomelidae > Galeruca > Galeruca laticollis. Next base: position 113,098,707 of record OY998175.1, on the reverse strand, counting down.
GCGCCATAAATTATTAGAGTAGGATAGGGATCCAGACCAAACTCGGTATTATATAATTATATAAGTTACAAACTAGCAATTGAAAAAATAATACGACACTTTATTCAGTTGATATTTGACAGTTTTGAATAATGTTTATAACTCATCAATAATAATGACAAAAATGTTTCAAAAAATGAGCACTTTTTAAGTTTGTTAATTAATTTTTATGATAATGATTCAATTATTATAAAAAATGAATAATTGTTTTATATTTCTTAACTTCAGTATTGTAAAATAATAAATACAAATTTGTTATACGTACTGTTGGTCGAAAAAAAGACAGAGGTTGAGACGCATCAGTTGCTTTATTTTTTAATTTTCGCCCACTTGGACAACTTTCCACTGAACAAAGCTTTCCCTTTGTTCCTATTTTTTTCCTCTTTGAATTTACAACAACAAATTCGTAATAATAATAATAAAAAATGTATCTACTAAAGTTTATAAAAATCGAATCACTATCCACGTTAGTTCAGCAGTTCTATAGGTTCTATTTACTAATCAACACTTGACTACGTAAAACTCAGCGCACTTCACTCCGTTTATAACTACTAATTTCATGCCGTTTCCACTTGCTACGCTAGTGTTATTGTGGTCGGTTATTGATCTGTAATTTGCTGCTTACAGCTGGACACTTTTTCAACTTGTCCCCTATACAAGACGGTCCTCCTTAGTTCTACCCTCCATATATGGTATGTTCAACCAATAAGATGACTTCCCGAATCTAGCTGGCTACGTACATGATCAGCCATTTTACATTGTTAGTCCGAATTTGACAGATTTAAAGGCTAGACATGTTTTGGAGTGCATTTCGTTGTTTTGCTATAGAAAGAAAGCTTGAAGAATCTGTAACGAATTGTGTGTCAAAAATAAATAAGAGCTCCCTTGTCGACAGAGCATTTGATAGTTCTACTATTAGCAAATAGTTATTTGTAAATAAGTGACTCGTTTTGTAGTACGAGTAAAGCTTGCGCAAAGAACCGCGAAGCGGTGAGTTGCACAAATCACGAGTACTACAAAAAGTCATTGTGACACAAGTTTTACACAATATTTTTTATAATTCGCATTTATTAAATTTTTTAAATAAAATAGAATTACACATAATCCCTGTTTTTAAACTAGGAGGAGTGGTTTGCATTTGAGTTGGCAATTCTGTAGATTCCTGATTGATCAGATCACAGATGGTTTTATTCACCACTTTTGACCTTTGACATATTATGACCGAATAATTGTGTAAATTGTGAACAAACTTTCATTTAAGCAAACAGAGGATGATTATTTGATTAAAAAAGAGCTTCTTTCGTATATGCTTGCGATCTATTTATAATATATCATGAACAGAATTATTTCCTATAATGCATCTTCAGATAGATATCTGGAAATTTATCCAAAAAATCGAACGTTATGTATACCTATTATTTCGTTTATTAGTTTGTAATCTGTGTTATATATATATATATATATATATATATATATATATTATATATATATATATACATATATATATATATATTATATGTATACATATATATGTGTATATATATATGATATATATATATATATACATATATATATATATATATATATATATATATATATATATTATTACATATCCTCTATCTAAATTCTAAAGAAAACATTGGAATAAAGAAAATGTGCTTATTTGGTTGTAATACTAGTAATACACACTGTATTATCAATAATTTGAAAGGTTCAATATCCCAATAAAATTTGACATTTCAATTTCTTATGACATTAATGCAGAATGGACTTAATGATAGATAGATTTTAGAACAATTTGAAAACAAGAATACAGATGTCTCTGTTAGCAAAATGGCATTTATACTAAAACAATGAAAATCTCTCTTTGTATATGAAAACGTAAATTTGTATTTTAAAAAAAAAAGAATTTTTGGTAACCAAAGGAGAGGAGAAGAGTTATTTATTGAAACAGTTTAGTTAGTTGATTTTGAATCTCTCTCGAGACAACATCGAATAAGAGTTGTCTTAAATTTATTTAAAATAGAGTTGATTTTTAGATTCCCTCGAGACAACATCGAATAAGTGTTGTCTCAAATTCAATTCAGAATATCAGAGTAATTTGTATGATTATTATCAGTTCAACATATCTTGCCTTTTGTAAAGCCAGTGCGTGTATTATTCGCAAAGAATTACAGCGTTAAAGTGCGAGTGGTTTTTCCGGTTTCTAAATTATTGATTTAGAAAAGTTGTTCCTGAAATTCTAAAAAGCGTTTTAGAATACGAACGAGTCTACCAGAACCTAGTTGGTGAGTCCAGTCCATATTATCTATATTATTTCTCGAGAATTAATAGGCCTTTAGTAAAATTATTCCGAAAATAGATGCATCTTATGATTAAATACCTACTTTGAAATTAAAGTAACGTTACTTATATAAAATTCTACGTCAAGTGAAGACTATTTTGGAACAGACAATTTACAAGGAAATTTGCGCATTTTACATTGACATATATCAATTATGAAAATAGACATTTTGAACTTTTGGTTAAATTATTTAGATAGGAAATTTCTAATTATAGGTGGTTTAATATTAAGGTTTGATAGAAAGTTCTATCTTTTGTTTATGCGTTTATATTTTTTGAAAAGTTTTAATTTTGTAATTGTTATCTGATAATAGAGTTAATTGATTAAATATTGATTTATCGTTCATAATATAAAATTTCATATTTATCTGAGCCAGGCATATTAATTTGACAACTGCTGACATAAAATTTAATAGGTTATATTTAGCGGTAAAGGTGTTTTCACATTAGTGCAGTTACTATTACAAATTGTGACGACAGCAAGAAATGAAATTCACATCATATAAATTCATCGACATCGAAATATAATAATTTGTCACCCAAACGTGGGGCAAATATTATTAAAGAATATAAAACATAGAATATATAATAATTGGTGACCAAAACGTGGGGCTCTTGTCAAAATAAAAATATTAGAATATATATATATATATATATATATATATATATATATATATATATGTGAATCCCACACTTTGAGGACCTTTTCAGGTATCCATGTATCACTTTGGGGACCGAGTGGACATTTCGAGGACGTCCCCAAAGTGTGCGTCCTCAAAGAGATAGAAGTATATCTGCAAGTCCTCAAACTGTATTGTATTCACATTACCCACACTTTGGGTACTTTTATGAATGTAGTCCTCAAACTCTTATATGCATACAAATAACTGTAGTTTCGTACTGTATTACTTCGAGTCTAGAGAAGGAACATACTACACGCAAAGGTCGTAGTGGAAAGGCTATTAGAAGCACACAAGCCCCATATTTATATATACGTTGTGATTGATTAGTGTGACAATGCTGAGTAGATCTGTTATCATAAAGGATATCAAAAAAGTTATTTATGTAAATTGTAGGCAGCTTTAAGCTATATTTTTCAAAATTAGTTACAAATGTTACAGGGTGTTCCATAACTCAGTACCAGATCAAACATATGTTTTTTTAACGAAAAACCCTATATTTTACTTTAAAACTGAAATCTACTTAATTTCTTATGACAAAAGTATGAGGTTTTATATTTTATACGGGGTATTTGAAAAGTTATATTTGGATAGAAGGGAAATAATAATAATTTATCGAAATCAAAGAATTTTGATGATTATCATAGTACATAAACACGAATGATTTCACAAATATTCATTAAATCAAATACATGGTGAGTCAAAATGCAAATACATTATTTTCTCAGTAATTTTAAACGGATCACTCTGTATTTTATATCATTCTCGAAGAGTACTATTACTATACATCTATTTTTATGAAGCGTTTCTCAAACCTGAAGTTATTATGGTTTGAGATATTTCCATTTTTTTATGCAAAGTATCAATTAGGCATGTAATAGTTTGTCAGATATTACGTAATTAAGATACTTCATTTCAGTATTTTGTTTTTGCGTGTTGTTTCTAATTTCCCAATAAATATAATATTTTGCAAACCTTCAATTGTAAACTCACATCTGGTGGACCATTACATGCCTAATTGATACTTTGCATAGAAAAAGGGATAAAAATAGAAGTATGGTAACATAAAATTTTCGACAATAATATAAAATACAGATTGATACATTTAAAATTCTGAGAAAATAATGTTTTGACAAACCATACATGTTTTTGATTTAATAAACGTTTGCAAAACCATTCGCATTTGTAAACTTTCATAATCATTAAAAATCTTTATCCTCAACAGATTATTATTTTTACTCCTATCCAATTATACAGGACGTTGAACTTGCTACGAGTTTGACGGAAAATTGGTTATAACGTTTAAAATACCCTGTATAACAGATTACAACCTCATATATTTGGAATGGCGAAGTGAAGCATAATTGATTATTCAATTAAAATTTAGGGTGCTTCATTCAGACAAACATAACTTTTATCTGACACCGAGTTACGGAGCACCCTGTAACATTGTAACTAATTTTGAAATATGAAACTTAAAGCTGCCTACAATTTTTATGATTAACTTTTTTTTGGTATCTTTCATGATAACAGACCTACAGAGCTTTATCACATTAATCAATCACCCTGTATATATATATACAGGGTGCGGCACCGAAAACGAAACAGATCGCATATCTTGGAGACATTTTTTTTTTGGAGAAAATGCATAAAGAGGTCGATTTTTATTTCAAAGGAGACATCTTTCGATCATATCCTCAACTATCCTACATACCTCCGCCCCTCTGTCACTATTACCAATTAAATTTAAATAGGGAAAGTACTAAGTGTGACACATCATTCGAAAGGTAATTTTATAAGGAATTTGACACTGTGACATCTGATAGCTTAAATAAGCGTATTGGTAAATGTTGGCAACAATCTCAGTTAAAGTGGGAATTCAAAGATATATTTTAGAAGGATTGAAGAAAAAAATCTATAGGAAATTGGATATTTCAGCTCAATTCAGATTGTGAACAGCATAAAATTCATTTATTGAGACAACTAGTCAGAGCAAAGATACACAGGAAATCGAAAAAAAAACCTAAAGGGATCTCAACACAAACATGCCACTGCCAATAAAAAATTGAATGTTTCAAAAATTCCTGATAAAAATGTGTGTATTAAGAAATTGTCAATGAATAAAAAAATTTATTGATGGTTTTCATTGTATATCTATATTTTATGTTCCTGAAAGATCATAATTAATTGTAGGTTGTTTTCCACCTAAAAAATCAGATAACCTAATGCAATATACACTTGTTACTTTTCCGCCAACCCTATCTTCGATGCGAGATAGGAAATAAATTTGGAATTTCAAGAAAAAATTTGGAGTTATTTTTACGATTTTCATCAAGAACAACAAGAAAAAATGGTTTTTACAAAAAAATCCTGTGTGTATGTCGTCGTCGTTGTAGTCTGCCACTTTTCGTTACATGTCTTGTTAGCATGATACAGCCACCGGAGTGCAACAAGTCGTCAATTTTATGACTGAATATAGTTCAAGACATCTGACAGATGAGCCCTATTGATTTTCAGCTCACCACAGACAGTACAACAGGCGCTATTGTACTTGAAGTACGACATTTTTGTCATTTTTTGAGAAATTTCAGTTTGTTAGCACGATACAGCTTCCGGCGTGCAATAAGTCACCAATTTTATGATTGAATATTATTCACAACGTCTTGTAGATGAATCCTATTGATTTTCAGCCCACCAGAGCCCATATAACAGGTGCTATAGTACTTTAAGTACGACATTTTTGGAGAACTTTTATTAGTGTTTTTAAATGAAACTCAAGGTCTCTAGTTAATTCCACAATATAATACAAGTTATTGAAAATTCTAAAAAATTGACAATTGTTTCGATAAATCAATATCATCGTCAGAATGACAGAAGTAACTTCTGTCTAGAGACCTTGAGTTTCATTTAAAAACACTAATATGAGCATATTCCACGAAGTAAGGGTCGAGACAGTCAATTTCAGGAGAACTTTTAGTTTGTTAGCACGATACAGCCTCCGGAGTGTACACACGTGACCAATTTTATAATTGAATATTTTTCAGGGCATCTTATAGATGAAACATCGATTTTTAGCTCACAAATGTTAGAACTACCTGAACTGCCACATTTTTGGTCTTTTTTGGAGAAATTTCGGGTTGTTAGCACGATATAGCCTCCGGAATACATACAAATGACCAATTTTATAATTGGATATTTTTCAAGGTGTCTCACAGATGTATCCCATCAATTTTCTGCTGACTAGAGCGAGTACAGCGGGTCCTATAAATCCAGATATACAACATTTTTGGTTAATTTTTGTAGAAATTTCGCCCCCCAAGAGACAATTTTATGAAAGAATATTGTTCAGGACATCTCACAGATGCCGAAAAGTTAGTTTTAATATTTAAATCCGTTTATTTTTTTACATTGTAGGTACCTATTATTTTATAATATGTTGTGACAATCATACTTATATGATTCTTCATTTTTTTACGTATTCCCTGTTTTATAATAATAACTTGTCCAGTTAAGAAAAATGTATTATGTACTTACATTCTTACAACGGCTTAATGGTCATAAATAACTGTCGCTTTGGGTGGGGTTCAAATTCCCAACCGATATTAAGCAGGTAACAGAAGTTGAAAATCTATTCAACTATTTTAATAATTTAAAGTTTGGGGAAATCGTTTTAATTCTTTTGTTTAGACATTTTCAAATATTTTTTAATATTGTAAGTTATCTTCAACTTCCAAATGACATCAAATTAATGTCTGTTGAAATTAATAATTCCCAAAACAAGAAATTGATTTTACAATCGTATAGTGACAACAGAAAATAAACACATATATAACGTACTCTACCCTTTTCACAAATTACATTTGAATCATCGGGAGTACTATTTATTAATATATTTTGATTTTCTGTTGTGAATTGGCTATATTTGGATTCTATCAGACGAATATGGAAATTCACAAAGTAAGGGTTGATATAACCATTTCATTTCATATTATATTGCATTTCATAACAGATATAATAACGACCAAAATATGGAAATATGGGAGGGAGGGGGGTTTGCCAAATTGGAATTTGTAAACAAGGGAGTAAAATAAGAGTTTTTTTCATTTAAAACATCTGAAATTAATTTTATTTTTTAATTTACAATATTTCATCAAGATTTTTTATGTGTTTTCTTTGACTGGTTGTTTATCCACGCTTTCACACTTGGACAGCTTCTTTGCCTAAATTCAGGATACTTTGAAATCACTTCTCCACACTGAGCCAAACATGGCAAAGTTTTTGACTTGATGTGTTTTGCAAAAACTGTCTCTAAACAGTCTTCTCTGGTGTTGTCCAATACATTACAGAACCTAGAAATGATGATATATGTATTCATGACTGTGATAAAAGGAATTCAACCAAATAAACTCCAATTATATTATAGTGGACGGTATTATAAAAGCTATAATGGCAAGTAGCCCTTAAATTTTTGTATAAAATAACCACAGACACCTGATCCCAAAATATGACGAATTTTATCTCTACTATCTTGTCCCAACATTAGAACGTTCTTGGTATGTACCACTACCATTCTGAAAATTTGTTAGTATTCCAGGATTATTAATACACATACAAATCAGCCAAATCCACTACGATCACATTGCTATGGTGGAACAAGGATCGAATAACTAGAAAAAATACTATTTAAACTTTTTCACCTTTTCGCAGATTTTTTGTATATTATTTTAAGAAGAATATTCAGTTATTATTAGCTTGAATTACAATATCCTGTCAAATTTATATAAAAAATATTCAATAATATTCATATTTTCTACTTCGAGAGACCGTGGAATCTTTCTATAGACAGTAGCTTAGATGTATCTGTACTATAGGGTAACAAGCAGAATACTTTTAAATGAGCTGTTACTTTCTAGAAGAATGTTTGATTACATCTGTAATTATTTCATGTTCCATTCATGTTCGCATGGAATGATAATTTTATATCTGTACTCATTGCTCTTTGACTAGTTTTGAATTCATATTTCAAATGGAGAATGAATAACGTTTATTAAAAAATCAGCATACCCTTACATCTGCGACAATTTGTTTCAGCTTTTGTTCGTTTCTGAATCTGGTTTGATATCCAAGACTTCAATTGTATAGCATTTCTGTTTTCTAAGATAGGAGAGTCTGAAATAAAGTTTGTCAGAGACTCTATTGATGGCAAAGTTTGGCTTTCGATGCTTTGCCTGAATGTTTGCAGAACGGGAGATTTCTTGTCACCGTTCACTGTTGTACTGAAATGTATTTCCTTCGATTTCGATATCCGATGCTGGTAATCCTTGTAGAAATCTCCTCGTGAATAAAACACTTGTAAGTTGATATTACATGAAAGTTGATTTATTCTAATTTCATGTAAATACTAATATTGATTCACAATAATGGCTTTATATACAAACGAATCAACTAATGGCTTTTTGCCTACTTTGTGTACACTATTATAATACTATTGAGACTCATCCACTGTCTTTTAGAGATTCTTATATTTTATATATGGTTTTATAATGCCAGCATTCTTGCCAGTCGCTGACGTAGTAATTTTGTTATATTCCTTGCAGAGAGGCGAGTGTCGTCAGACGGTCGGGGGTTGTGCCTGATGGGCGAGTTGACCTTTTAACAGTCTTCTTTGGAAGAGAGATTATGGGGGTCATGATCGTGCTAGATTTTTTCTGAACATCAATTTGGATTGAGCAAACATAAGCGCCGTGTTAGATTGGGAATACATCAGTTATGAAAATAATGTGAATTATTTTCAGAACATAATACCCCTCCAACAGGTGAGCAGATTGGCTAGCGCAGTAGCGAAAATATTATAAATATAACTAGAGAAATATAAGAAAGAAATAACATTCGCAGCCGTTGAATATCTAAGAGTTACTAAATAATTTATTTCGTTTGGAAATCATGAACAAAAGGTCAGACCGAGGGTATTCTGAACCATCAGCTGACAACAAAAGGGGATATTACGCACGTCACTCTGACTTGGACAAGTGTAGATGAATACCTGTTGGGTTTACGCGGTTTGATCACACAGGCGGATGGAGGTGTTACCCTCTGTGTGCCATTTGGCTCGTTATTACTGTTGCTCGGAAAATTAGTGACTCCATTCCAATCTGAACTAGGAAGAATAATTACCTTAGTAATGGGACGAGTGTACATTCAAGATTTCGTAAAAAGTTGGACAGAACGGACTTTACCATCCTTGCCCTCAAATACTTGAGTGACTGGAGCCATCGGCCACTTCATTGGGGGAGAATCATCCTCTTCGATTATTACAATGTCGTTTATTTGTAAGTTAGGTTGGAGGTGCATCCATTTGGGACGATTCTGTAAACGATTAAGATAGTCCGTGAAACAGCGCATCCAAAATTTCTGTTCAGCTTGAGTGCAGACTTGCCAGTGTTGTAGCCGATTATCAGGTTTTTGGTATACATCGATTTCAGGGTATGATCATAGGGGGGAGTGTATTAAAAAGTGACTAGGGGTCAAAGGTTGGAGATCGGTTTGATTATCAGATAGTGGGAATAGGGGGCGAGAGTTCAGTATTTCTCTATTTGAGTTAAAATTGTGCAAAGTTGTTCGAAAGTATAAGATGAATTTCGTAATATTTTTGTCAAATGGGTTTTGGCACTCTTGATGGCGGCCTTCCAAAGACCGCCCCAGTGAGGGAAACGAGGAGGAATGAATTTCCAGCATATGTGGAATTCAGATAAAAATTCTTGAATCAGTGGGATGCTTATTTAGAAATAGATAGACGTCGTTTAAATAATTTTTTGCTCCAACAAAATTGGTAGCGTTATCGCTAAATATGTTGCAGGGAGTCCACGACGGTCAATAAAACGTTTCAGACTGGCTAGAAAGGCGTCTGTTGACAAATCAGACACCACTTCTATGTGTACAGCCTTTGTGCTGAAGCACACAAACAGGGCAAGATATGCTTTTTCGATAGGGGCTTTTTTCAACAATGACGATTTGATGGAGTAGGGGCATCCAAAAACAATTCCTGTAAGCGTAAAAGAGCGAGAGGGAGTTGTTCGAGTTTTAGGTAGATTTGTAATTCTTTGGCTGGAGGCGATGGCATTGAATCTCAAACAAGTGATGCATTTGCGGGTAATTGTCTTTAACTGACGAAGACCATCCAAGGGTCAGTACTTTTGTCGAATTCTGTTGAGCACTGTATGTGGGCCAGAATGTCCTAATCTTTTATGTTCGAATTCTAATAAGAGTGTTGTGAAATGATGTTTGGCGGGAAGAAGAATGGGCTGTTTTTGATCAAAGTTTAAGTTTGAGTGTGCCAATCGGCCACCGACTCTTAATACAAGAAAATTATCAAAAAACGGGGATAATGAGCAAATTTGTTTATTGTTTAGTTTTTCTTTAAGAGTGAGAGACCCAATTTCATCTGTAAAAGAGATTGATTGTACTATCTCTATTAGAAACGTATGAACTTTGTTCATTTCCATTGTTATTTATAAATCGAAATAGAGAAGATAGGGATTTTTGTAATTTGATGAAATTAGAAAAGCGTTTGATGAAGGCTTCCCATTCAATAGGGGTTGTCGTGGACGATAGAGCGGAAACTTTCCGTTCTTCCGGAGGGTTTACTATTGAAGTGAATGAGTCATATTGAGACCAGTTGGAGGTGTTGTCTATTAGAAATCCCGGCCAGTTAACCAGTTAACCATAGGTCCAGAGGGGAACTTCCCTCGGGATAGCATGTTAGTGGGATTTAATTTGGAGGAGATATGTCTCCAAGTGGTGTTTTGGGAATCTGTTTGTATTAAAGAGACACGATTGCACACAAAGGTTGCTCATTTTGGGGGGACTCCTTTGATCCAAGATAAAGCGACTTGGGAGTCGGATCACAGGGTCGGGGAATTGATTGACAAATTGGAAGATAGGGTTGATTGGACTCTTTTGTATAATTGGGCCAATAAAACCATGGCGCACAATTCTAGTTTGGGGATTGTAAGGGTTTTTTTCAGAGATACTAGAGATTTGGCTGCTATTAGTCGAGAAGAAATTGAACTATCGGAATATGTTGTTCTTAAGTAGATACAACATCCATAAGCGGAATTGCTGGCGTCACAAAATCCGTGCAACTCGAATCTTGCTACGGGTTTATTGGAAATGAGACATCGAAGGACCGTAAAAGATGCAAGTTGAGGTATATTTTCTTTGAATCTATTCCATTCGCTCAAACTGGGAGGTCGGAAATAGGTTCATCCCAGTTTAGGATCTTTGCCCATAACTGTTGCATGATTAATTTTCCACTGACAATAACAGGGTTCACTAGACCTAGGGGGTCGTAGCATTGAGCTATCAAAGATAATTAATATGTTACGTTTTGTGATGGATCGCATCCCAAGGATGAAGGGATTGAAATTTGTAAGTTATCGGACGTAGGTTTCCAAATGAGCCCTAAAACTTTGCAGGACGCTCCTTCGAGATTTATGTCTTAAATTTCAGAATTGAAATTGGCGGTAGAGTGAAGGAAATTGGAAGAGCTTGATCTTATTTTGTGTAGGGTGAAATGAGCTGGAGATAAAATGGTGACTAGAGAGTGATGCAATTGGATTAATTCAGGTTCGGAGTTGGCTCCTGATAATATGTCGTCTACATAGGTCTGGCTTAAAATGGTTTTTTGAGCTAGAGGAAATTGTGGATTTCGATGAGCAATTTCATTTAAGACTCGACAGGCTAGGTAAGGGGCGCTCTTTTGTCCAAAACACACTGTAGAAAGTTCAATGCATTTAAACTTGTCATTTTGGTGATCTCTCCATAGGATATTTTGGAGAGAGCGAAATTTGGGATTCATTGAAACTTGTTGGTACGTTGAGAGGTGAGAGGCGTTGAGAGATACAGAAGTACTAGTTTTGGCAGAAAAGTCGAATACCACACGCATTTTGTGCTAGTGCTTTGTTCTCGAACAACACATAGATGGGAGACAAAATATTTGTTTTCTGATAATGAATTCTGTAAAGCTAGGGGGATAATTCGGCCATGATTAAAATTGAGGTATTCGTCCAATACTGCCTTGTACCCGGCTTTAAAAGATGGATGTTGGTCTAATTTCTTTACAAGCAAGATAAAGTGGCGTTTGGCTTCCAGGAAGGAGTGTCCCAGTTCAGTTTGGGCTGACGAGTGAATGAGAGGAAAGTCTACTTGATATCTTCCATCTGGAAGAACTATTGTGGTGTCTTTGAAATTTTTTTCTGCAAGCTCATCTTGCTCCGAGGACTTAAGTTGGATGGAACAACTTTCTTGCTCACTGAATTTTTCTAACAATGTTTTGAGGGTGTTATTAGAGGGGGTATTTGTAGCATGAAAAAAACTAGAAACAAAATTACATGATCGTATATTATTTACACATTGAGGGGGTACTACTCCGGACAAGATCCAACCAAGGTGTGTATGGACCAAAGAGGGTAAACCTTTACCCAATGATTGTAGGCCTGGTTGTAGGAGTTCATAGTAAATATCGGCTTCCAATAATAAAGAAATTTCACCGGAGTTATCGAAATCTTCGTCTGAAGATGGATAGGGACTGGAAGTTTCTTTTTGTCAATCGATACTTGTGGTAATTTATAAGTGATTTGGGGTACTACGGCACAAGTTAATTCGAAACTTTGAGCTGAGGATCGTTGGGAGAACATTTCAATGTCAACCATTTCGGTTGCAAGACAGTTGAAACAGAGGTTATTTGATTTCACAAAGTGTATTCTTTCTGGTATTGGCAAAACTACGAACGTTGTACATGAATAAATTTTATTTTATGCAATGACTACACACTATATTATGTGTAGAGTAGAATAAATTTTGATTTGGATTGACTGACCTGTTAGAAGATTGAAATGATTCTGAATATTGAGAGTTTGAGAAAGAGGTAGCCGATGAGTTTGAAAGTAAAGAAATCCTTGTGTTTTGAGAATTGGGAGCGTGGCTTCGATGAGTATGAGGAGTCTTGTTTGCAGGTTTGCTGTCTGAGTAATGCTAGTTACTTACGGTTTCCAAAATGACGCAGCGTTTGCGCAAAAATGCAAATAGTTCAGCAATTGTTGACAATTCACCTTCCGTAGCCTGCTCTTCAAATGCTCTCCGCGAGCCATAGTCAAGCTTTTGTTCCAATATGTGAACTACCAACGACTCAAACAATTGATCGCGAGTTTAATACAAAGCATCAATTATCGCTTTGGAGTTGGCTGAGAAAGCTCTTAAAGATTGTGCAGAAGTCTTTGTATGGAGGGAGTAGATGGCAACTGTTGATAATGAGCAAACACCATTTGCTTTTTATCACTATATCGCTCATCTAAGATGTTTAGTGCTATGTCATAATTACCATCAGTTACCGGCAGTCGCTCCACTAGCTTTAATGCTTCACCTCTTATTATGAATCAATGCTTTAAATAAGACAATTAATGAGGTATACTCTGTGCAATTCCCTGAAAAAATTGGAAGGTAAATGTTAGGCATGCGAACATTGACTTCGGATGCCGACTGTGCATCAACCTGAACTTTTATAGTAATTAGAGGCTCTAATAATTTTTGTATGGCGCTAATAATCAATAAGAATCTATCCTCTATTTCTCCTCGTATATCGGCGTCAGCTGAGCCTTCTTCGAGCTCTAGTTCGTCCTGCGCTTCATCATATTGGCCTAATGCGGTTTGCAATCTTTCTAATCGTAATTGTAATTGGTGCACATCAGTTGAGGTTTTATTTGCTCCATACCATTTTTCTTCCCTTAGAAGCTGAGTTGTGCTGTTTTTTATTTTCCAGTTCAAGGCACTCATTTTTATTATATTTCGAAACATCAAAGAAAAAGTTTAATAGAGAAACAAAATATTTTAAAATAATGTTCTTATTATTTCCAGCACTAAAGAGAAAGCGGAGGTATTTTCTATTTTTAAAATACAAAAAATGTTTTGAAGCAGATACTTTCTTTTTGTTAAATTAACTTCCACTACGTAAAAATTTAATAGAGAAAAAAATGGTTGAAAATAATTTTCGTATTATTTCCAGCACTGAAGAGAAAGCGGAGGTATTTTCAATTTTTAATATACAAAAAAAATTTTAAAGCAGATAATTTTTTTCGTTAAATCAACTTCAACTACATGTATTTACTGTGGCCTGTTGTTATTGAACAATCAATGAAAAGAGGCATCAAATATAAAGTATTTAAATTTTTACAATGGTAAACACGGTATTTTGTGTATTCAAACAGTAACATTAATTTTTCCTTGACCCGTGCTACTCCTATCATGTACCTGAAAATGAAAAGGAAACTGCTTTCTGCTACCTGCTTGAATAACGGGACATATCATATAATATTTAGGCCACAGCTTTAGAAATAAGATATATTTTGTTATACAATGTTTTACAGTCTTCTTATTCGCGTCACGGTTACATTCCTCTTTTACACGCACAATACTGACTTTTGATTTGGCACTGATTTGCACTATTTTTGTTAATAGTATATTACATTACAAGTCATGAAAGTGAAACTTTGCAGAAGGGGAGGCTTATTGAAGAGTGCGAGGATGCGTAGCATCCGAGTATCTCTTTAAAGCCTCCGAGTCAAGCAGAGACACTTTCATGACCAGTGATGTATAATATATTTTTTTCTAAAATCGTTTTTCAAAACTAAAAATAGATTTAAACTGGAAAAATATATCAACATCGAAGTCGTATGAGAAGTTCATATCCATGACAATGAATCAACAACAAATTGAAATTATTTTTTAAGATAGTGTTTTTAAATGAAACTCACGGTCTCTAGTTAATTCCACAATATAATACAAGTTATTGCAAATTCTAAAAAATTGACAATTGTTTCGATAAATCAATATCATCGTCAGAATGACAGAAGTTACATTTCATTTTATGCCTACCTGATGTTTAGTAGTTATTTTTGGCTAGACCAAGAAGTAACCTAACTTGTGATTGGCTTAATATATGTTCATAGAAAAAAGAAGAAGATGTGATATTACAAATATTGAAGCCTAGATATTATTAGCCCTATGGTGATATCCTGGATATCATTTTTCCAATCAAGATCAGTATAACTGTGCAATGATATAGAAAACCAGGAAAACTATATCAGCTGATCTTTACAATTATCACTTAAGAAGACAGTTTATTAGTGGAGAATTCCCTAGATTTAACTGTTCATTGACAACTTCATATTGTGGGTTTCTTAAATGTCTTCTAATTTCCAGTTCTTCAAGGAAATCCAGTTCTTGTTTCTTTTCACAAATATGCAGCACTTCTAGTCCTGTGTTAGGTGTCTATGAATGATTGGTGTCAAGTAGATGTTTTGCGTAGTGGGATTTATCTGGTTGTTTTAATCTGTATGCTCGTAAGTGCTCACTGTATCGTATTTCAAAATTCCTAAGGGTCTGACCCAAATAGACAGCATTACATTCTGGACATTTGAGTTTATATATACCTGACTTCTTCAATAGTGGTATTTTAGTTTTTACATTTAACAATTTTGTACTAACAACAATTGTCAATTTTTTAGAATGTTCAATAACTTGTATTATATTGTGGAATTAACTAGAGACCGTTAGTTTCATTTAAAAACACTAATATGAATATATTCCACGAAGTAAGGGTCGAGACAAGTCAATTTCATTATTTTTTAAGAGTCACAATTTGTGTTGTAAAGTGCTTTATAATATGGAAAACACTTTTCGCACTGGAATAATTGAAGAAGCTCCTGCTGCTGCAGTGG
Organism: Galeruca laticollis; assembly: GCA_963921935.1. Lineage (NCBI taxonomy): Eukaryota > Metazoa > Arthropoda > Insecta > Coleoptera > Chrysomelidae > Galeruca > Galeruca laticollis. The sequence goes on along the minus strand of OY998175.1, from coordinate 113,082,872 downwards.
AAGAATTGCTTCCGGATAAGTCCAATAATAATGCTTTGAATTATATATCTGGAATAAACTTTTCTAATGTGCATAATACTAGTGTCGGCTGCATTAACATTAATTTTCATTTTCATAGTTTTAATACCAATTAATAATATTTGTTTTATTTGATTGTTAGTGTTTTTAATTATATCAAATAAACGTTTCATAAGATAAGTGACGATTTCCAATTCAATTGCAGTCTAAAAATGACAGATGAGTCTTGTAAAGTGACAGGAGTCTTGTAAAAATAATGAAAGTGACTAGTCTTTAAAGTGACACTTTCATGACCAACCAGAGTTCTGTCATGACAAGCTTTCTTGGCGATTTCAGAAAAAAGTTTTTTAATGGCTTTCTTTTCTTTTTGAGCACTCCGGCCCGCTGATTTTTTCTGGTAAATTGAAAATCCGGCTCTATAGGAACATGTAACAGCACATTTGAAAGTATGCTGCTTAATTGTTACCCTATAGTACAGATACATCTAAGCTACTGTCTATAGAAAAATTTCACGGTCTCTCGGAATAGAAAATATGAATATTACTGGATATATTTGATATAAATTTGACAGGATATTGCAATTCAAGCTAATAATAACTGAATATTCTTCTTAAAATAATATACAAAAAAACTGTGAAAAGGTGAAAAAGTTTAAATAGTATTTTTTCTAGTTATTCGATCCTTGTTACACCATAGCAATGTGATCGTAGTGGATTTGGCTGATTTTTATGTGTATTAATAATCTTGGAATACTAACAAATTTTCAGAATGGTAGTGGTACATATCAAGAACGTTCTAATGTAGGAACAAGATAGTTGAGATAAAATTCGTCATATTTTGGGATCAGGTGCCTGTGGTCATTTTATACAAAAATTTCAAGGCTACTCACCATTATAGCTTTTATAATACCGTCCAGTATAATATAATTAGAGTTTATTTGGTTGAGTTCCTTTTATCACACTCATGAATACATATATCATCATTTCTAGGTCCTGTAATGTATTGGACAACACCAGACAAAAATATTCACAGACAGTTTTTGCAAAACACATCAAGTCAAAAACTTTACTATCTTTGGCTCAGTGTGGAGAAGTGATTTCAAAGTATCCTGAATTACGGCAAAGAAGCTGTCGAAGTGTGAAAGCGTGGATAAACAACCAGTCAAAGAAAACAGATAAAAAATCTTGATGAAATATTGTAAATTAAAAAATAAAACTAATTTCAGATGTTTTAAATAAAAAAACTTTCATTCCACTGTATATTGTTACTCCCTTGTTTACAAATTCCAATTTACCCCGCCCCCCACATATCTATATTTTGGTCGTTATTATATCTGTTATGAAATGCAATATAAGATGAAATGAAATAGTTATATTAGTGTTTTTAAATGAAACTCACGGTCTCTAGTAAACACTAATATGAGCATATTCGACGAAGTAAGGGTCGAGACAGTCAATTTCATGAAATAGTTATCTCAACCCTTACTTTGTGAATTTCCATATTCGTCTAATAGAATCCAAATATAGCCAATTCACAACAGAAAATCAAAATATATTAGATACTCTATATTACTGCTTTCATGAATTACATTTGCTTCATCAGGAGTATTATTATTAATCAATTATAATAATAATACTCCCGATGATTCAAATGTAATTTGTGAAAAGGGTAGAGTACGTAATGTGTGTTGATTTTCTGTTGTGGAATTTATTATCATTTAATAACTTTTTAAAACGCATTTATTCCCACTGTATCTACTTGCCATGTAGTACTAATTTTCTGAATCGTAATGAAGTGTCACTATACGATTGTAAAATCAATTTCTTGTTTTGGGAATTATTAATTTCAACAGACATTAATTTGATGTCATTTGGAGGTTGAATAAAGATAACTTACAATATTAAAAAATATTTGAAAATGTCTAAACAAAAGAATCAAAACGATTACCCCAAACTTTAAATTATTAAAATAGTTGAATAGATTTTCAACTTCTGTTATCTGCTTAATATCGGTTGGGAATTTGAACCCCACCCAAAGCGACAGTTATTTATGATCATTATGCCGTTGTAAGAATGTAAGTACATAATACATTTTTCTTAACTGGACAAGTAATAATTATAAAAAAGGGAATACGTAAAAAATTGATGAATCCTATAAGTATGATTGTCACAACATTTAATAAAATAATAGATACCTGCAATGTAAAAAAGTAAACGGATTTAAATATTAAAACTAACTTTTCGGCATCTGTGAGATGTCCTGAATAATAGTCTTTCATAAAATTGTCTCTTGTATACACTTCGTAGGCTATATCGTGCTAACATCCCGAAATTTCTCCAAAAAAGACCAAAAATGTGGCAGTTCACGTACCATAGCATTCGTAGTACTAACTTTGGTGAGCTAAAAATCAATGTTTCATCTATAACATGCCCTGAAAAATATTCAATTATGAAATTGGTCACTTTTATACACTCTGGAGGCTGTATCGTGCTAAAACACTGAGAATTCTCCTAAAATGACAAAAATTTGGTACTTCTAGTACCATAGCACTCGTTGTACTGGCTTCAGTGAGATGAAAATCAATTACGTTAATCTATATGACGCCCTGAACAATATCCGCTCATAAAATTGGTCACTTGTGTACACTCCGGAGACTGTATCGGGCTAACAAACTAAAATTTCTCCAAAAATTACAAAAATGTCGTACTTAAAGTACTATAGCACCTGTTGTATGGGCTCTGGTGGACTGAAAATCAATAGGTAAGTGGCCGACTACAACGACGACGATATACACACATGATTTTTCTTTCTTGAAACCATTTTTTCTTGTTGTTTTTGACGAAAAACGAAAAAATAACTCAAATTTTCTAATAGTAGATTCCACGAAGTAAGGGTCGAGACAGTTAATTTCATCAAATTTTTTAAAATTCCAACTTTTTTTTCGCATCGAAGATAGTGTTGGCGGAAAAGTAACAAGTGTATATTGCATTAGGTTATTTGATTTTTCACGTGGAAAAAAACCTACAATTAGTTATGACCTTTCACGAACATAAAATATAGATATACAATAAAAACCATTAATAAAATTTTTTATTTATTTATAATTTCTTAATACACACATTTTTATCAGGAATTTTTAGAACATTCAATTTTTTATTGGCAGTGGCATGCTTGTGTCGAGATCCCTTTAGTTTTTTTTTCGGTTTCCTGTGTAGCTTTGCTCTGACTAGTTGTCTCAATAAATGAGTTCTATGTTGTTCGCAATCTGAATTGAGCTGAGATATCCAATTTCTTATAGATTTTTTTTATTCAATCCTTCTAAAATATATCTTTGAATTCCCACTTTATCTGATTTTGTTGCCAACATTTACCAATAGCGCCTTTCTCAATAAATGTGTAAAAACTTCTGATGTGTATTGCATTACCTGGGTGACAAAAGTCCTGAACCCCGCTACAGAGACAATCATCAAATGTAATTTTTTACCTAACTGGCATTCATTCTTGGACTGACTGATTTCGACTCTTTGGGTCTCATCAGCAACTTAGTGTGAGAGAATTCACTGTCTCTATTAGCCAATTTGTCAGCCAGATCCAATTCAAGTGACTGAAGTTTTCAGATCAAATTTCAGAACCAATATATTTTCCAATTATTTTCTAGTCATCAATTATAGATTTGTTTCCGAAGCGAGTTCGTAACTGATCTAATATACTGAGTGCGCAGTTTGCAATAATCGTTTCTTATTTTAAACTGCGCAAACTCACGACTTAGACATTTGGCATCCCTGAAATCAATGGGTGCATTTACCCGACGCCAACAGTAAGCGACCGCGTTCAGCCGACCTGTTGACTAGACACTGAATGTCAGCAGCTGCAAATTTCTTGAAGCGGAATTTATTTATCCTTTCCAGCTAATCTTGCTTAGACATGCGTAGAACTTATGTGATTTGATATTTTACAGATGGTTCATAACCTTTTCGTTTATCTGTTTTGCTTCTGTCGGTCCTTATGAATTACCCCCAAATTGAAACGGTAATTATTATCTTAACTTCCTACAAACACAACTATTCGATGAAATAACAACGTGGCCTTTAGACATCCTGTATATGTACAAGTGATTGAAATATCACGAAACCACAAGTTTATGATGGATTTCATCAATAACGGCCGCTTCTAAACATTAGTTTGTATACATTGCCTCCTCTTTTTACTTCATATATTACGTCCAGAAACAATAGGTCCCTTCACCCGACGTCAACAGTTGAGATATTGAGTAAGCGACCACGTTCAGCCGACCAGTTGACTAGGCGCTGGATGTCAGCAGCTGCAAGTTTCTTGAAACGGACTCAATTTCTCCTTTCCAACTCATCTTTTGCTTAGACATGCGCAGATCTTATTTGTTTTGACATTTTACAGATGGGTGATAACATTTTTATTTATTCGATCTGCTTCTGTGTGTGTTAATAGTATATTACAGAAACACTACAGTTAGTAAAAACAAAGACGGTTGTTAATTGAACAAAACTATAGACGCACACACACACAAAACAGTTATAAGGATGATAAAATGTTTATTGAGAGTTCTTGATATTCCTTCGCAAATGGCTATCACGGCCTACTTAATTTTGATGGTTCGGCGGCTTATACAATACGTGCGTTCTTTTTGCTTGAATTTTTATGTCACATATCTCTCTGAGTCTCATTTGTATGGCTCTGGGAATATTATCTTGAAGAGCCCGCCGCCTGATATGCGGATCTATTAGTTCCAATCACAAAGCTTCCAGGAATATTCTCCGTGGAATTTGGTTTTGGCCCTGTTGGTTACATTTATATATAACAAAAGAGTTCATCCCAGCAATTTTCATGGCGGTGTAGAAAATTACCATTGGCCATCTACGGGAACCTATGGTACACTTATAAGCTTCGCACATTTTATCTACGACGTCTGCTCCTCCTTTTGTCTCATTATAAGTCATAATCATTTCAGGTTTACCTGTTAGTTCGTCTAAAGTATCATCATTGTGCATAGTCGATAATAATAAAACAATTTTTTCCTGTTAGTGTTTTTAAATGAAACTCAAGGTCTCTAGTTAATTCCACAATATAATACAAGTTATTGAAAATTCTAAAAAATTGTCAATTTCTTAGAATTTTCAATAACTTGTATTATATTGTGGAATTAACTAGAGACCTTGAGTTTCATTTAAAAACACTAATATGAGCATATTCCACGAAGTAAGGGTCGAGACAGTCAATTTTTTCCTGGCTTAGGGATGTAAGAAACAAGTGTGCATTTTTCCTGGAAGGCAAACATAGAAGTTTTTTCAGGACGTGTTATCTTGAACTCGGCCGGAATTTCCCGTTTATTTTTTCGCATTATCCCTAAGGTGGTAATTTTGTAATCATTTAGTAATTTGTCAGCGACGATCTTACTCGTAAAAAAATTATCCGTTGTTACATTTCTTTTGGATCCCCAAATTGGCTGGCAAATTCTTGGGAGAAGCGAAATGTTCGAATTGTCCACTTTATATGGCCCTGGTGGCTGAGTCCCAGTATAAATTTCAATTTTTGCAGTATAAAATAATTTTGCGTCAACCAAAGAATACATTTTAATGCCATATCTATTTGGTTTACTTGGCATATGAATCCGGAAAGGGCAGCGACCTCTAAATGCAGGTAATATTTCATCAACAGTTGTGTAAGCCGATAGAGAGAAATGCTTTGGTAAGTTGGAGATAAAATTTACGAAAAACTCTCTAATTGGAGCCAATTTGTCAAGTGTTTTGCGTTGTTCAGGGGTTCGTTTATCATCGAATCGGATATGGCTTAACAAAAAGCGAAACCTTGCCTGAAACATAGACGAAAAATGTCTAATGAGGTCCTATTGGTTTTGAAAAGATCAGAAGCATGCATTCAACTAGCTTTGTTTATTCCAGCAATATACAATAGGCCAAGTGATGCCCTTATTTCCAGTAAGTCAGTAGGTCTGGCAGTTCTGTTGATGATACCTATATTTGATATTGCAATAAACATATTGTTATTTTCGACTATATTCTCTAGCATACTGTCAGTGGTAAAACAACCCCCAATTTTTGATGCATTGCATGATGGCAACGTCTATTGACAGTTGTTAGGGAAGCCGTGCGATTTACTTTACAGCCGTGCGCTCTGTTTTACCGTGCATAATAGACGTCTTACATTGATTGCCGACTGTAGTAATGTTTAATAACTACGAATATGAGTTTATTTGATTTGGTATTACATGACGAGGGTGAATGTTCTCCATTCTAGATTGAAGGCAGGTGACATGTGTTATTTGGTTTTGATAACTCAGCTGGTCGACTTTGTGGGATGTTATCTTTGGAGTAATCAATCATGATAGCTTTCTTCAAACTGGCGACACAATCTTCCGAGAATCGTGCGCGCAAGTGCTGTATTTCTTTTGGAACGTAAAAAAATACAGGATTTGCGCGAACAACAGGGACTGTTTTTGGGAAAGTGTGTGATCTCGTTCATTAGTGCTTAATATAGCCTCAAATACATATTATAATACGATATATAAACGAAGGTAACTAATATGTCAGTTTTAATGATGTTAGTTTAAAAGACTGGACAGTCAAAAATGTTTTTAATAATGTGTGTGGTAGCCACAGTCTTCACATTTCTGAATTCAGCAGAAGAGAAATCACGGTTTGTTGCGAAGAAATTTGCCACTGCAAAACAGTTAATTCTCCGCAAAATCGAACTATTTACTTCAATAAATCCACCCCCATTATGTTTATATTAGTTTTTAAAAATGAAATAAGCTTATTTTGATTAAATTAGTTATAAACTAATAAAAAAGTCAACCAAACAACGATGACATTTGACAGCGTCTGATCATAGGATGCGTTCAAAAAACTGTTGCATAACCGTTGAATGAATATTCTGTGAACACACTTTGATCCGAGAGCTCAAATATGCTCACTGAGCACAACACGTTGAAGATTATGATGTTTTTATATTAGTGAAATAATGCATAAGTATTATAATGTACTGAATGATAAGTACAAACTGATTTATACATATAATAATGCTACATACAGCATAACGGATAATAAATATGTACACGGATTATTAAAAATGAGTTTATACTTATGTCAGGGACCCGAACCGAAACCGTTCTTAACCGAGAACCGGACCGGAAAAGTTATGTTTTGGTGGACCGAAACCGTAACCAGAACCCATATTCATGATTTTTCATGTACCGCAATCGAAACCGAATAATATTTGGTCGTTTTTTTTGGGTTTAGTTATTAGTTCCTTGGTATCTAATGAAACCAACATATGAAACCTTGAAACATTTTGCTTATGAAACAAATGAAAAATATCACGTTCATAGGTGAGGCGTTACATTTCTTCGTTATTGAAACAATAAGATGACTTTATAACCTCAAAAGAATAGGTGTTTGATGGTTTATACATTTTCTTCCACTATTAGATCAAAAATGGTGCGTATTATCACAAATATGACTCTCGAATAATTTACGTTAATTTCCACTGAAAATAGATCTATTTGCAAATTTCTGAGTATCTAGCAAATGTAGTCTAAATTATGCTAATAAATAAAAACTATAGGTAGTGTGTAGCACTTTTATTTCTTTAGTAGTAGTTATGTTGGTGGTTGTACATTTCACAAACTTTATTTGAAGTCTCACAACTAAGGAAGCTATATTTAACATTAACAAGCCTTTAATGAAGGTATGATTGAAATGGAAGGTATACTTAATGTTTTCCAGTATTGCATCTGAATTAAATTTCGACAAAACTTTCGTCACTACCCATTTGTATATATATTTCAAAGATACCGCTCCCCGTATATCTGTTGGATATCTTCTCATGGCCTCGTAATATTTACCTACATAATAAACCAATCACTGTTAAGTTATTTTATACAATTAGTGTATCGACGAGTTATTAAAAATTTTCTACATCAATAACCGAAAAAACCGTTTTGTACCGAAATAAAATTTCAGAACCAAACCGAAATATTCTGCGGAACTGATAACGGAACTGAAACCGAAATTACTTCATGGCCTGCTGGGGTGCGATTTTCGAAACCATTGGAGAGTAAATCGTATATGAAAAATTGGCGTTTCCGTTTGAAACTTAAATAACCTAATTTTCGACATGCTCAAACACTAATCGTATACGAACGCTTTCGAATGGTTTGTTTCGAGTGGGTTGACTCCATTCAAATACATGTTTTCGTATCCGGAAGTAATAATATACATAACCTAGATTGATAAAATTTGTGTTTTATTGCAAAGTAAGTATATAATTAATTTGAATAATAAATGATATAATCGGTTATAATATGGCAGATTTTGATGATTCTAACAAAGAATACACCAACTGTATTCTTTGCTTCTATTCAAATGTCACAAGACCATACGATTATGCGGTGTTGCCGGCTGCTAAATTCTTTGTGTACGAACGGTGTTGGAAAATACACATTTAGCACCGTATAGGAAAAAATTCATGTGGAAATAATCGTACACGCAAATATTCGTGTGAACTAGAAAATCGCCCCATGGACCGAAACTTGAATCTAAACCATTATTTCCGTTCGGTCCGGGTCCCTGATTTATATACATCTTCTATTGCATGGGCTATAATATTTCAGTTTATATCAATTATATTACCATCATCTTCTAACGCAAGTAATATATTGTGTCCAAATGAAATTTTAATTCTTCAATATCTATACTTTCCAAAAGGTTATCGTTCAGAAGGCATACGTCAACCATTCGTTGCTCATTGCGGGCTCACTCAACGGTTGAGTTATTAGTTATAGGTGCGTCCACTCGACGCCAACAGTTGAGAAGCTGAGTAAGCGATCTCGTTCAGCCGATCCATTGACTAGACGCTGGATGTCAGCAGGCTGAAAATTTCTTGCAGAATTTATGTTAACTTTCCAACTAATCTTTTGCTTAGACATGCGCAGAACATTTTATAAATGGCTCATAACATTTGTTTATGTATTTTGCTTTCGTGTATTAAAGTATATTAAGTATTGATATTATTTTATTTTATTAGGTATTAAATGAGTAGGGTGAATGTTCTCCATTCTATATTGTGATCATGTGACGCAAAAGGTGTTAAAAACGTCAAATAATAACGCTATCATTTAACATTGCGTTCACCAATTTTTTAGCTACTAACTCATATTACCACTAAATTTTTGAGAGCCTTTAGTTAGCTGCTGAAGTCGTGTGAACGCATCCAAAATGTTTCCTAAACGCACCCATAGATAAACTTCCTCTATGGAGAGCGCCCATTGAGGTACATCTACCTACCTCAATGAGAGCGTCAGATGATTTTTAGCAAAGGCCGGCGTAATAAATTCTGATGAGTGTTCGATGTCACGTGAATTGAGACTGATTTATTTAAATTTAATTTAATTAATAATCATTAACCAGCTTAAAAATAAGGAGAACTATCATGTTTTCTAGTATTTCTATGTTAAAAACTACAAACTTACGTTAAAATAATGTTTGTATTTGGATACAGTCAACATCCCTATTACATAATTCAACAAATTTTTCCATTTCGAACAGTTTCTCATGATTGAAGTTTTCGATATTGTCAAAAATAAAGCTACTGTACCCAATTCAATGTTTTTTGATATAACTATTATATCAACGAATGAAAAAATGTTACACCTGATATTTGAGTTTCACATCCTATACCATACTGATCTTTATAAAAATATTTTTTAGGAGTCGTCTGAAACGTATAAATTTTCATCCAATTCTTTAAATAAGTGCTTAAAATTCAAATATCATTCTTTTCGGGGACGTATATATACGTATATGTATATACTATATACGTATATACTGGTCTCAAAGTGTACGATTAACATATATATATATATATATATATATATATATATATATATATATATATATATATTATAGTGGATATGTTTTATATTTTAATATATACTTATATGATTTAACTTTATTTACCCGTTTTTACCTTCGGCTAGCCCTATATAATTATATGAAAATTTTTAATTGTTTAAATTTTATACTGTAGTCGGAAGCATGAGACTTCTCTCTTTGAGTCCTGGACACCTATTAGAAAAAAATTTTACATATATGAACATTTACTTATTATGATTTCATGATAGGATAATCGAATGAATGATTTAAACCATGTTCGTGAAAAGTGTTATGGACATTGACTGGAATAAAAAAAAAATACCAACACTTAAATAAAAATATTTTAATAAATTGTTGATGAAATCTTCAAAATTTTACACACACAAATATTCCTGAACCTCCTCTGTATTCTTTGATAGTCATGCGCACTGAACGCTTATAGTAGCTGCTTCGGCGCAACGGAGCAACTCTTCCGGTACAACGTTTCTCGTCGTCACAAAATTATAGTATGCAATTAACATGGAGGATGCAAACGTTTCACAGTTCAATGTGCATCAATTTAGTGCATTTAGAATCATATGGTTGAAAACTTATATTAAACAGTTACATATATAATTCAAGTTGTAAATTAAGTGTGTGTTTGATAGTTATAAGAATAGGTTAGCATGCAAAGCGGAAATTAAGATTGGAAAAGCATTTATGAGTGGTGTGAACTTTGATTATTTTACAAACGAAAAACTTTTTACAAGTAAGTACATATTTAATATCTAAAATTATTGTTGCAGAACATTAGAGTTCTTTAATTATCCATGGATAAAATTTGGTATTAATTATTTTAAAGTTTCTTTGGCCAATTTTAGATTATTCAAATTTAAATGTTCAAATTAATTTCAAAAGTTCACTTTTCTTTGTTTGTTTGGAATTCCAAATTAAAAAAACTCAAATAACACAGACCTTATATTCCATTCTCGGCGTGGTGGACCTGCAACATCTCGTCTCTTTTCTTAGGTATTCCTTACCCAAGAAATACTCGTTCGGCACGTTTCACTTTTTCACAGGGGTTAATCGACATTAATATCATGAATTTTTTATTGATTTAGATTTAAAATTATAACTTTTACTTTAAAGTTTTTACAAAAACCTTCTCAGAGAATTACATCCCAGTTCCTCATTCTCCAACTAACTCTCGACCCTCTTTTTTTTCAAAATCAACAACATTTTTACAATCTCTAAAACACAGCCTCCTAATCTGTTATTTTATTCGACAATTGTCAATGATAATGTTTTTTTATAGAAATACTGAATTCTTCAATTAAAATAGTCTTGGAGAGTGAAATCACTTGTATAAATGGTTTAACAATATCTTATAGAATATATAAATAATCTTTCACATGTATTACAATGGTTTCAATCCTTGTAATTCCTTTTTTTTTAGTAAATTTGTTTACAATTAATATACAATTTCTACAATCTAAATTTATGATTTATATATATGGAACTGTTTATTTTTTAATTCTTTAATTAGCACTAATTTCGCTTTATATAAACTCTAACTTAATTTCAAATTTACATTCTCTGTTTTATATTAACTTCCAACTCATTGAATTTAGGTTGGCAATATTATAACTAGATTCAATCACTTCCTTCATTGATTTCGATTTGATTACTAGATTTCTATGACATACAATATGGCTCTTATTCCGAATGTCATATTTCATACAGTTTTATTTTTATAAATTACTTTTTTCAAATTGCAACTTTTTATTGTATTTGCATATCGTTAATAAATTAGTGATTTGATTATTAATTCTTATTATTTTAGGTTTTGAACAAATTAACATCCTTTTCCCGATTCAAGTGTGGACATAGCAGCGTTCAGATTGATTTTAATGAAAATTGTTGACATTGACTTGACCTTAGGATTTATTTGTGAAGGTAACATTTTCTTAAGAATTAATTTCTATATTATCATTACCATTCTATTCCTTATCCTTAATCCATTTCTTAAATTGATGTACTCAATATTTTATAATACATTTGCTTAAGTCATTCATTCGTTTTATGTTAAATTTTGTTCTTAATTAGGTAGTGTCTAATGATACACCATACGTATATACAAAAAAAATTCCTTTTTAATTCAATCTAATATATGAATATTTATCTATACTAGAGGACTGGCTTAACTCCCCTCAAATTTAAATTTTAAAAGGTGTCTATTTAGATAACTTCTTAAAATTTCAATTTCAATCTGTAATCCATGCTAATCGATCTATAGATTTCAGCTCAGTACTTACATTTCTGATAACATTTTTATTTTTATTCTTATTATTAAAATTTTTATGATATTCTTATAATTTAACCATATCAAACTCATTCCAAAATAATTTCTCATTAGGGACATAACAATAATGATTCTTACATTTTATTCTCATAATTCCTATTCTTATTAAATTATTCATATCTTATATTCCTTACTATTTCCACCGTTTCTTATTCAAAATCTCAATACTTATACTTCCTCCTTTACATATCTACTCTTCTATTTTTTCTATTTCATCTTTTATACTAAGAACATAATTTTTAATTATTTCAATGATTTCCTATAATTTCATATCAATTTTCAACCTATATTCATGTCAATTTATCTATTCTTATAGTCGAACCTTTAACTCTTTACTTTCTATCCATATTTATATTTATTTTCATATTTCTTAATCATAATTCATCAACTTTATTTCATAACTATATTCATTATATCATAATTTTCTCATCATATCTCCCTATCTCATAATAATTAATCATATCATATACTTTATAAATATTTCTTTACCATTATTTCACTATACTTTTCTTCCTAATTCCTATAAAATTTTTCTTGACATGAATATTTCCTACTTATATCTTGATTTGAAAACTTTCTTTCCTTCTCATCTCTTTTACTGTTTATTTAATTATTTCCTATCTTATCCTTCCTATTTCCTACCTGTCCTTATTAATGAGTGTTTATTTAATTTTATTATGTCCTTTATCTAAGAAATTCTCATAAAAATTTACTATTATACTGAAGCTTAACTTGCCATCTTTCTTTGAAATTATTCATTTATCATTAATACATTATATTTCCTTATGTTTCAATTTTTTAGATTACATTAACCACGGATACTGTATGCTGCCTACTAGTACACTACCTATGAAAATTGAAAATCTTATGTTTAACTTGGTCATTATCTTCACGTTGTATATGATAATACGTCTTATGAAGTAAAATCGAAAAAAAAAAACCTTACATCTACCTATACTACTATCTATTTACATGTAAGTAACATAATATTATCTATTCCTCTTATCACTCTTTTATGGTGAATTATACTTATAAATTGATTCTATATTAAAAATACCCCTAATCATGTTTGTTCCTGGGTATGCCAATTTATAACTATATTGTGCATTATCATTTATTATTTCATAAGGTCCCTCGAATGGCAATTGCAATTTAATCCATTGGTCTTCTGCTTTATTAGATGTCTTTAATGCTCTGATTATAACCAATTCTCCTTTGTTGAATTTTGTTCTCTGATGTTGATCAAGGTTCCAATTACTTCTTCGTTGTTCATGCTGGAAGTAGTTCCAGGAACGGCCAATTTGATTATTGTTGTTTTGGAACCTTGGTTCCGCCCTGTTCCTATCTTCCCGCGTATTCTCTGGTACTGTTCTTGGACCAGTTCCTCCCACCATCCCACCTAATATGTGTCTTTTGACAAAGAATTCTTAAATATTTTAAGATTTCCTTTATATATCTCTCAGCTGGATTGGAGCTAGGTCTTCTAATACTAATAAATTGTAGTTTTATTTGTTCTTTATCACAATACTGCTTTAATTTTTTACTTTCAAAGTATGTAGCATGGTCAAGTATAATTCTCTCAGGTCTTCCTACTTCTTCTATATATTTTTCCAAACATTCTATTACCACCTTAGCCGTTGATCTCTTACATGGAAAAATTTTAACAAATTTGGTATAAACATCAACTATTACTAGTAAATCCTTATTACCCGATTCACTCCTAATTAAGTTTCCTATAAAATCCATTGCCACAATCTGTAATGGTTTATTTGTAATTATCGATTTTGCTGTCATGCTATTGTGGTAATTTTTTTCTTTGGCCAGTTGACATATTTGACAATATTTACATATTTCTTTCACTATACTCAAATCCTTCTTTGCCACATAATTTTCTCGAAACAAAGTCCATAGTTTTCTTGTTCCTATGTGTCCATTCTCTTTATGTAGATGACGAATAATTTCCTGTGCAAACTCCTTACTTATTACAAATACTTCTCTGTCCTCCAATTTCTTATACCACACTTCATCAATTTTATAGGCACCTTTAACTTTCTCGTTATCAAAATGTGTCTGATCTTCTTTAACCTTTTTCAATGTAAATATCCCCTCTGTTTGGTACAATTGGTTTATTCCAATTTGAAATTTGGTTTGATTGTTCCCTACTTCATCTACTCTACTCAATGCATCTGCTACCACGTTTAATTTCCCTGGAATATATTTGATTTCGAATTCATATTCTTGTAACAACAAGATCCATCGGTGTACACGATTATTGGCATAGCGGTTTTTCAACATAGCTGTAAGTGCTGAGTGGTCAGTTTCTAAAATAAACTTAGCTCCTAATAGATAGAATCTTAGTTTGCTAATGCAAAATACAACACTTGCCATTTCTAATTCTGTTATCGAATATTTCTTTTCTGCTGGCTTAGTCACTCTGGATATAAAACTAATAGGTACTTCTTCTCCATCTTGTATTTTAATTAATACCCCTGCCAATCTTTCTATTGAAGCATCCGTTCTCAAGATAAAAGGTTTGTCATATTGTGGATGAAATACTTTTAGGCTATTTAGAAAAATTTTCTTTAACTCCTGAAATGCCTTTTCTCTTCTCTCGTCCCATTTCCATCTCATATCCTTCTTTAATAACTCTATAAGAGGAATTTCTCTCTTACTTAGATCAGGAACTAACTTCTTGAAATAATTGATGATACCTAGAAACCCTCGTAAAGTTCTTAAGTTATGTGGTGTTTTATACTCTAGGATTGCTTTAATTCTCTCAGGATTCATTGTTATACCAGTGTCACTTAACATATCCTAAATAATCCACTTCTCTTTTATAAAACTGACATTTCTCTAAGTTTAATTTAAGTCCGGCATTTTCTAATTCCTTTAATATTATTTCCAGATGTTTATGATGCTTCGTTTCTGTTTCAGAAAAAATCAAAATGTCATCTATGTAGTGGAGAGTGAAATCTTCATACGGATTCAAGATTGTATGCAACGTTCGTACTAAGGCTGCACAAGAACTTTGGAGTCCAAATGGCACTACACAAAATTGATACACCACTCCATCTACCATAAATGCAGTGTATTGTCTACAACGATGATCCAATGGAATTAACCAAAAGCTATGCTTTAGATCTAATTTTGAAAATATATTAGCCTTTGTAATTCTTCCAAATATACCTTCAATATTTAATGGACTTTCGTATTGTTTTTTAGTAAATGTATTTATATTCCTAGCATCCAAACATATTCTAATATCCCCCGATTTCTTCTTTATACAGGTTATTGCACTTATGTATTGTGAATTAGATCTTTCAATAATACCTTCTTGTAACATTTTATTAATTTCCTGATATACCTCTTGTTTTAATTTATAAGGTATAGGATAAGTTTTGATCTTAAAATTTTTTATTTCTGGTATGACTTCCATTTTGTGAACATATCTAGTCGCAACGCATACTTCCTCATTGAACAGCTTTTCGTGAGAATCAAGTAATTCATAGACTCTCTGTTTGTATTCCTCCGGACATAATTCCTCCCTCATGTTTTGTTCTTCTTCAGCAATGTGATTTATTTGTCTAATTGCACATTCGTTTTTTCCTATATCTGTTTGATTATTTGTTATAAACGGTATTGTATGATTATTATATATTATGTTTTGCATTTTATAATTTATTATAATTCTATGTTTACTTAATTCATCTGTACCCATGATTATGTCATATTTTAAATTTTTCACAATCAACAATTGTACTGATAAAACCTCACCATTTAATTCTAGGTTTGTCATAATGGTTTTAGTAGTTTCATATAATTTTCTTTCATTTGCCCCTATTAATGATATTTTATTTGTATTTATCACCATAATATTGTCCTGTTTTAAATTGTCTACTATATTTTGATTTATAATGGAAACTTCGGAACCCGTATCTAATAAAACTCTACATTTAATGTTATCTAAATTTCCTTCTATAAATACTAATCTATTTAATTCTGGGTTTGTTGGTTCTTCATCTAATATAAATTCTCTAGGATGTTGATATTTAGAAGAATAGACAATATTATGCACATAAGAGCAACTTACTCGAAATTTGGATCAGAACTCGGGCCCTGATCACTATCCCTTCTTATCTCTTCCTGGTTTTGTATCATGTTCACCTGTCTTCTATCTTCACCTCCTCGACTATCTCTTTGATCATAATTCCTGTCTCTGTTTTCATTTCTTCTGTCCTCTTCATTATTTCTCCCCTCTCTTCTGTATTGTTGCCAGTTCCGATTACGATTGTCGTTATCATTCCGTCTTCCATAATTTTGGTAATTTCCTCCATTATATCCATTATTCCGATTCCCATTATTACCATTCTGATACCCATTACGATAATTTCCATTTCCGTTTCTGTAATTATCATATCTCGGATTTCTATCATCCCGTCCTGGTCCTCTTCTCTCGTAATTTCGATTTTCATAATTTCTCTGATCATTTCTCCTTTCATTTTCTCTTCTATTCTGTCCATTCCCATTTTCATTTAATCGATTGTCTCTTGTATCGTTATGATTTGTATAGCTCCGTTCCACTCTTTGTAGATATCTTGATAAACTATCCATGGCTTTAATATTATGAAGTGCTATTGTTTCAGCTACTTCTGAATTGAAATGTCTGCCAATGTATAGCACTAATTCCTCCTCCTTCATTCCCGGATCTAAGTACTGGGCTATATTATATAATTGCATCGCATAATTATTCAGGTTTTTGCTTTTCTTATTATCAAATTTCCCGAAGTATAACCGCTCTCTGAATGTTGCTTGTTGCAATTCTCCCCAGAAATAGGCTAAGAATTGTTGCTCGAACTCTTCTAGGCTTTGTATTAGTTCTTCCTTATTACAAAACCACAATAAAGCATGGCCCTGTAATATGCTCCTTATAATAAGCTTGATCTCAACAATATCTCTGATTCCTTTAATTTTGTTTCTAATTATTTTGAGGAATACTTTGGGATGTATATTGTTAATATTCCCATCAAATTTCACTCCGATTTCTAAATTGCTATGGAAATTTCCTGGACATACATTGACTCCTCCACTTCTTCTCAAATTCTCTTCCATTTCCTCTACCGTATTCTTTAATTTCCTATTCATTTCTTCTATTTCTTGATTTACTTGTCGATTTATATCTTCAGTTATTGCTAAACTCATCCCCGTTCTCTCTTCAATCCGGCCATCCAAATCCTTAAATTTTCTATTTACGTTATCTTTCATCTGTTCCACTTCCTTTGTTATTTGTTTATTTTGTTTTGAGACCTCTACTTTGATATTCTCTGGTAAATATTCTTCTAGATCTCTTCTAAATTCTAATACTTCTTCTACTATCAGTTTTTCTATGTTTTCACGAATTTTCATACCATTTTCTTGTATTTCTTGTCTCAAATTTTTATTTTTATTCTCCATTTCTTCTTTTACCTCAATAATGTTCTTCTTAAATACTTCCTGGTTTTCCTTGAGTTCCTTAATCTCCTTACAATTTTCCAATTTGACTTCATCTATTTTCTTTTCCAATCGGTGCATGTTTGTATGAATGTTGTGAATGTCTCCCCTAATTTCTTCCTTCATACTATTCATGTCTCCCCTCATCGTGTCCATATTTATCCTATTTTCTTCAAATTTCTGGTTCATATCTCCTTTCAACTCTTTCTTCATGCTGTTTATATTTTCATTCAGTTTGTTCATGTCTGTTCTTCTATTTTCCTCCATTCTGTTAAACAATTGTTGCATCATCTCCATCTGATTATCATTCCTTGTTCTTGTTTGCGTTTCCTGTTGACTATGTGCTATACTATCCTTGTTTCCTGCTTCTACTTGTTCTACCTCTATTCCATCTTCTTCATCTCGTGTTGTATTTTCTTCAGGTGCATCCACTTCTGATTGCTGACCCTGGATCATATATTGAACCTGGAAATCTCCCATTCCATGGCTCCTTCCTTCTCTCTCTTCCTCTGATCCACTATCATTTCCGACCTGCTTTCCATCTCTCAACATCATTTTCCTATTTTCCATTGTTCTTTGTTTTTAATTTAATTTTTTAATATATTATTTTTATAATCGCCCCACGTTTTTGGGTGCCAATTTATAGTGGATATGTTTTATATTTTAATATATACTTATATGATTTAACTTTATTTACCCGTTTTTACCTTCGGCTAGCCCTATATAATTATATGAAAATTTTTAATTGTTTAAATTTTATACTGTAGTCGGAAGCATGAGACTTCTCTCTTTGAGTCCTGGACACCTATTAGGCAAAAATTTTACATATATGAACATTTACTTATTATGATTTCATGATAGGATAATCGAATGAATGATTTAAACCATGTTCGTGAAAAGTGTTATGGACATTGACTGGAATAAAAAAAAAAAAATACCAACACTTAAATAAAAATATTTTAATAAATTGTTGATGAAATCTTCAAAATTTTACACACACAAATATTCCTGAACCTCCTCTGTATTCTTTGATAGTCATGCGCACTGAACGCTTATAGTAGCTGCTTCGGCGCAACGGAGCAACTCTTCCGGTACAACGTTTCTCGTCGTCACAAAATTATAGTATGCAATTAACATGGAGGATGCAAACGTTTCACAGTTCAATGTGCATCAATTTAGTGCATTTAGAATCATATGGTTGAAAACTTATATTAAACAGTTACATATATAATTCAAGTTGTAAATTAAGTGTGTGTTTGATAGTTATAAGAATAGGTTAGCATGCAAAGCGGAAATTAAGATTGGAAAAGCATTTATGAGTGGTGTGAACTTTGATTATTTTACAAACGAAAAACTTTTTACAAGTAAGTACATATTTAATATCTAAAATTATTGTTGCAGAACATTAGAGTTCTTTAATTATCCATGGATAAAATTTGGTATTAATTATTTTAAAGTTTCTTTGGCCAATTTTAGATTATTCAAATTTAAATGTTCAAATTAATTTCAAAAGTTCACTTTTCTTTGTTTGTTTGGAATTCCAAATTAAAAAAACTCAAATAACACAGACCTTATATTCCATTCTCGGCGTGGTGGACCTGCAACATCTCGTCTCTTTTCTTAGGTATTCCTTACCCAAGAAATACTCGTTCGGCACGTTTCACTTTTTCACAGGGGTTAATCGACATTAATATCATGAATTTTTTATTGATTTAGATTTAAAATTATAACTTTTACTTTAAAGTTTTTACAAAAACCTTCTCAGAGAATTACATCCCAGTTCCTCATTCCCCAACTAACTCTCGACCCTCTTTTTTTTCAAAATCAACAACATTTTTACAATCTCTAAAACACAGCCTCCTAATCTGTTATTTTATTCGACAATTGTCAATGATAATGTTTTTTTATAGAAATACTGAATTCTTCAATTAAAATAGTCTTGGAGAGTGAAATCACTTGTATAAATGGTTTAACAATATCTTATAGAATATATAAATAATCTTTCACATGTATTACAATGGTTTCAATCCTTGTAATTCCTTTTTTTTTAGTAAATTTGTTTACAATTAATATACAATTTCTACAATCTAAATTTATGATTTATATATATGGAACTGTTTATTTTTTAATTCTTTAATTAGCACTAATTTCGCTTTATATAAACTCTAACTTAATTTCAAATTTACATTCTCTGTTTTATATTAACTTCCAACTCATTGAATTTAGGTTGGCAATATTATAACTAGATTCAATCACTTCCTTCATTGATTTCGATTTGATTACTAGATTTCTATGACATACAATATGGCTCTTATTCCGAATGTCATATTTCATACAGTTTTATTTTTATAAATTACTTTTTTCAAATTGCAACTTTTTATTGTATTTGCATATCGTTAATAAATTAGTGATTTGATTATTAATTCTTATTATTTTAGGTTTTGAACAAATTAACATCCTTTTCCCGATTCAAGTGTGGACATAGCAGCGTTCAGATTGATTTTAATGAAAATTGTTGACATTGACTTGACCTTAGGATTTATTTGTGAAGGTAACATTTTCTTAAGAATTAATTTCTATATTATCATTACCATTCTATTCCTTATCCTTAATCCATTTCTTAAATTGATGTACTCAATATTTTATAATACATTTGCTTAAGTCATTCATTCGTTTTATGTTAAATTTTGTTCTTAATTAGGTAGTGTCTAATGATACACCATACGTATATACAAAAAAAATTCCTTTTTAATTCAATCTAATATATGAATATTTATCTATACTAGAGGACTGGCTTAATATATATATATATATATATATATATATATATATATATATAATTATCGATGCAATTTAAATAAAACCAATACCTGTTACATTTTTTTAAATTAAATATTTTTCTATTATAACACAGACACGATCTTAAACAAAAACAACACTTTCACTCTCTTTCACAAAATTTATTTCTTTATACTCAAATTTATTTTGAAGGTATACCAACTAATATGTTTACCTACCGTTTTATTTTCTTTATAAGTAATGATGTTTAATTATCAATGATAAATAATAAAATTGGTCATATTTTTGTAATTTTGAAATGTATATCTAAATTTTTGAAATCTTTAACCTTTCTTATTATTGATTTTTAATTATTTTGGATTTTAAATTGAATATTCAATTATTTATTTGTTTATACGAGTATATATGATAAATGCTTTCCAGAGAAATTTATAAGCTTTTAGAATCTTTAGAAAATAAATTGATATGTTACCAGTTTTTATATGCTATAAATTTCTGTTCCGTGACGTTTTCTACCAATAATATTCCCTCAATATGCGTTCGCCCGCAATCTTCCGTTGTTCACCAACGTCTCAGCTCTGACACTTCACGTTAACGTTGCTACTTGTTTCTTAAGTATGTTCTGCTTATTTAAATTTTTCAACATTAAAATTTTTACTTTTAGAACATCCGTGACATGTTTATTTCGTTTTTACTGACGTCTCTGCTCTCACAACTTACTATATATTACTGTGATGCTGCTTCTTGCTGTTTAAAATTTCTTATCTGCCTTTTGCTTCTATTGTTACTTGGTTTCTTTTTAAGTTGTCGTAATTTACTTTTTCTGAATTGATATTTTTCCTTTTATAATTTTTATTACATTGGTTGGTTTACTTTTCTATGTAAAATCGTCAAATTAATATAATTTAAGGTTGTTTTTATAATTTTTCTCTGGAATCCCAAAATGCATGTAACCCCTGTCAAAATATCTCAAAAAACTCCTTATTTATTCCGTCTCCCGGTATCGATATTCTTTTTTTATAAATAAAAAGTTCAATCCCTCTTAGATTATTTGTTTTGACCAATCACATTTCTTTTTTTCAATTTATATTGATTTTATTAATTGTTATACCTTCTTTACTCGTACTATAAACTATATCTACATTATAAACTATAATATTTAGCAGTTACAACTTTTCTTTTATATGTCAATTGGAATCTTTATATTTATCGAATTAGCTGTATAACCACATATATCTCACACCATATTATTCTTTTTATTTGATTTAAACCGTTGACCACAGATTATATACTCCCTTAGATAGCCGACTCTCGCCTTCCCTCCTAAACATATTTTAATAGTGACACTCGCGACATGAGGATGAACTAAGGTCAAAGGCGCTAATTTTGAAATTAGTATAAGCTCACTGGTAAATGATGCCATGAGCGCAAAATAGTGTAACTCTCAGTTTTAATCGATCAAAGCGCCAACATATAATGTTGGTTATACCCTTGTCTATATATAACGCTACGCTAGCGTATATATAAACAAGGGTTACACGTTGACGCTTTGGTAAATTAAAACCATTATACAAAAAACGAGTTACACTATTTTACACTTATTGCCTCAAATATATGGCGCCAATAAAGTTAATTTTCGCAAGCAGTTGAAAGTAGAAATTAGATGCTTGAAAACATTACTTCAGATAAATACAATGCTAATAATAATGTTTGAAGATCCAAATCTTGGCACATCATATCTGATATTGAAACAAATATTTTGCATGTTTCACTGGGGCAATGATTAATAGGATTCGGAAAAAAAATAAAAAAAGTAAGCAAAATTTATTATACACAACAATATTCAGTATGTAAATAAACAAAATAGATACATTCACAATCTAATATGAGGATGAAAACTTTATAAATAAGTAGGTATATCTGTCATTGTTAATTGACATTTTGTGTTTGAACCAAGACGATCTAGGTGAATAGGAGTTATGGTCACCATATTTGCTAATAATTAATATTTTAAGTAACAAAAATAATATTTAAGTTAAAGTTTGTTCAAATAGTTGAAATTACAGATATACTTCCTTCTGCACAAATACAACTTTAATATTTTAGTTATTAGTATATATACATACTTACTTGGAATATTTAATGATGGTACAGCATTGCATTCTAAATTGGTTCGATTCTTATTGATAATAATTTCCATATATTCAGAGAAATGTAGATCACAAATTCTAAATGCATGTCTTTGTTCAGTATTTACGTCAACAACATCGTTTCTTCTTATAGCCAGGCGCCAGTGACGTCTAATCTATAAATCAAAATATGTATAAATTTGTAATTACTTAATTAAGTCAGAATAGCTTACCTCTGGATCCTTTGGTAAACAATGCAATATTGTTGTATTACTGCAACTAGGAATGGAATACATAAAAACCATTTTGATAATAATGATAATAAAGAGTAAAATTAAAAATTATTCCACAACAGTAACTGTAAAATCACAAATGTAAATTGAACAATATATTAACTGTCCAGTTTTGAAAAAATATAGCGGTATACGTTTCTTCTTCTGAACTAAGAATTAATTAAATTTTCTTTTCCATGATCCCCCCCCCCCAGGGGGTCAATTCTCGAGATCTTTCGTTCATTGAACGTATACGTTCATGACGTCATGAGCGTACATTTGTGGAATCTGCAATTCTGGGGGAACGAATCATGAGCTATTCGTTCCCAAATGGTCGTTCAATTAATCGGTCGACGACGAGTGCTCTTTATCAGTTATCAGACGTTCGTTGGGTACGTTGAGTTAAGCGAGTTTTTTTATGAGAAATTGGAGCTTTACTCCATAAAACAACTGTATTGTCGCATCACTTAGCACACAGAACACCCCATAGAGAAAGTAATAAACATATATATATATATATATATATATATATATATATATATATATATATATATATATATATATATATATATATATATATATATAATAATTTGTCTATAGGTCAATTCTCGAGATCAATCGTTCACGGAGCATACACGTGTGAAGTCGAACGTATAGTTCGAATGAAGTCAATTCTCGGGCATATCTTCACCTACTCGTTCCAACGAAAGTATTCGCTCATTTCGAAAGAAGAATAAACTTGGCATCGTCGCATAATGCATCGAAGAATGGGTTTTCTGTGTTCTACGTGAATTGTTTTGTGGCGTGAACCAACCTCAAAACTATACTCATTTAGTAATCTTTGACACAATAATATTTTTGTTGAACTTGTAGTGTATTTTTCAGATTTAGAATTTTGTTCTCGTTGGGTTGGAAATATTATTTTGTTTTTCTGGTCAAAAATGAACAATAAAAGAAGTAAGCCGATGTCGGTTGAACAGAAGGACATTTTAATTTAATTTATGCGCTCCCATCCTCAATTAAAACAAAAATTTTCCTCAAATTATTCCAGACAGGACTCCATAACAATGTGGAAGGGCGTTACAAGTATGTTGAATTCAACCCCGGGTGCAAAAAAAGACTGGAAAGAGTGGAGGAAGGTATATGCTTAAAACAGTATATGTGGCATATTTCATATACTCATGAAGTAATTTTTTCAGAGTTGGCATGATATTCAGTCAAGAACTAAGACTAAGAAGGCGATGATGAATGCCCATTCTTCAAAAACAGGTGGAGGCTCTGCAATACCGGATCTCTCTCAATCAGAGGAGAAAATCGCAGAAATCATTGGTGATACTGCTAAAAGAGGTTTGGGAGTAGTCGAATCGAAGGTTGAGGAGATTGAGTTGGATGATGAAAATCCCATAAAGTCTACTGATTTATCAAGTATTAATCTTAGGGATGAAACCATGAAGGAAAATATTGCCATAGAGCACAGCTATATCAGGGACACATCAAAAAATATTGCTGAGGTAAGAAAGAAAAAAACTACAAGGAATGTCGCTACACAACGCTTAGATAAGGCTGTGGATCAAAGCAACAAAACCATAGCTCTCCTACAAGAGAAATTACAATTAAAGAAAGACTACTTTACAAAAAAACTTGAGCTTATGGATAGAAATGTTATAGCAAATCAACATATTGCATCAGAATTAAAAGATCTGAAAGATATTCTTCTGGCAAAATTTGACAATTTTTAGAGGTAATATCAGTGTTCACTGTTAGTTGTAAATACTATTTAGATGTTATTGTTTCATATTATATTTATTTTTATGAGAATTCTATTTATTTTTAAATTATTGTCATATTATTTTGAAGTTGCATCAGTACCTCAAAAATCTTCAGGACTGATTATTTGTAGATGATCTTTCTGTGAATTTTTGACCTATTTATTTTTGTTTTGTTTAATAAATATATTTCCATTGCATTACAAAAATAAAAAATTAAAAAAAAACAAATTGTATATTTGTCACCTATAATTTAATTCTGAAAATAATTCATCACTGTATTTCGAATCCTTCTTCCCTCTACCAATTCGGGGTTAACTCGAGCCATGGCTCCTACTCCGATATTTTGATTACCAATGTTAGGATACATGCCATAATCTAAAAGTTCATCACCTATCTCTGGGTCTGGTTCAGGCATATTGTTTTGTACACATATATTGTGAAGCACAATGCAAGCATTTATTATTTGGTCTGCCTTTTCCGGTGTGTAATGCAGTACCCTATGTTTCAACAAGCACCTGAAGCGCATCTTCAGTAGCCCATTACACCTTTCAATCAAACAACGAGTGTGCTTCAGGTGTTGGTTGAATTCGAATTGAGGTGTACCTGGATCTGGGTTACCATCAAAAGGAGTTAAAAGCCAGGGTCTCAGATAATATCCAGAGTCTCCTAAAATACAATTCTTATTAAATATGTACCACTAAATGATAAGATTTACCTAGTAAGTAGAAAGATCTTCTTGTTCTCAAAAAAAGATTACGAAGGACATCTTAGCAAGCAGATTGATTCCAAATAAATGCATCATGAGTTGCTCCTGGAAAACGGGCATTCACATTCATAATACGAAAATGACTATTGCATATCTAGAATAAAAATTCATAATATGAACAATATCACACAGGACGGACATTATTACTAGTTGAACATTCAATGAGTGATATTTTTTTCTGTTGACATATAAATGTTCTTGCTTCAGATGGAGGTACAATGGCTACATGGGTACAGTCTATTGCTCCTATAACTCCAGGAAACCCTAATTTCTGATTGAAACTGTAAGATATATAAAATTATAATAAAAATGAATCTTTGGACATTAATATCATTATGCTATACATATGGGAATTTATTTCATTTAAAACACAAACACAATTTTTTTCTTGAAACATGATGAGGCGAATGAAGTAGCTATAGAACAGGGTCCATTAGACCATAAGAAAATTAAAAGAAAAAACAATTCCACTTGAATAATAAGTAAAATAAATTCACATAGGTTCCTATAATGGTGACACTGAATATGAAAATAAGATATTTATTCAAATCAATAATAATGAGCTTACTTTTCACGTAGAATTTCACATTCTCTAATTGTCGAAGGAAATTTGACATGTTCGTTGAAAATTTGATTGGAATTGAGAGCAGCAGAAACCTCTTCGATGCACCTACTCACAGAAGATTGGCTGACTCCTATCCAAACATTTGCACCAATATACATTTGGTAACTTCCAGATGCAAAAAATTTCAGCGCAACTAGTACCTATTGTTATAATATTAGTTAGGTACATATCATCACTTTTGAGAATAACAGCTCACCATTGTTTGTTTATCCAAATCATGAAGTCTCCTAGGTGGAGTGAGAGAGGGATTCAACATTTCTATCAAATCTCGAACTAATTGTTTGTTCAAACGAAATAAACGGATAAACATATTTTCTGTTAAATTGTCAAATGGATTCAGCCGAAATCTCTCATAATATTGTCTTTCAACACCTTCTTGAACCAAAATTTCAGCTTCCCTCACAATATCATTCATATTGTTCCACAAAATTTCTTCTACATTCAGTTTTACTTCAAAAAAAGCACAATGAAGGAGAAAAGATTGAATATTTAAATAACACACAGGAAACAGTTAACAAAAAAACTCGCTCAACTCAACGTACCCAACGAAAGTTTGATAAAGAGCACTCGTCGTCGGACGATTATTTAAGCGACCGTTTGGGAACGATTTGCTCATGATTCGTTCCCCGAGAATTGCAGATTCCACAAATCTACGCTCATGACGTCACGAACGGACGATATCGAGAATTTAATCATTGATGATATGCCCGAGAATTGACTTCTACGTTCGACTTCACTCGTTCACGAGCGTGTACGCTCCACGAACGATCAATTTCGAGAATTGACCCCCTGGTCTCTGTCAGAGTTATTCTCTGTCTATGAGAACGACGCTTACGACACTTGCGACATGAGGAATAACTACAAATAAAAAACTGTCAAACATCTAGAGTGAGCACCCCATGCCGTTGATACTGATAATGTTAACCCAACATTTTAACTGTTATCTTGACATTTTGTTTTTACAAAGTTTATCATAGATATCAATCGAAATATGGATTGCATTTATCCCATATTTATTTGTGCACTGATGTATTACTGATGTGTAGTTCATATTTTATGTTATGGTATGAATACGTTGTCTTCGAAACAATATTAAAGTGGTTATTTGTGTGGATAACTTCAACATTGGAGTTTGGACATTCTTATCAGGTATTTATAATTCTATAACTAATCTATTTATCTATTGATCTTATACAATATAAAAATAAACAATTGACAAATCTTTGATTAATAAACGTTAACGTACTTTCTTTATTAATATTTTCAATATATAATTTATTCAAATGTACCATTAAGACCATTTAATATAATAATATGGTAGCTAGAACTACGCTAGACCATTTTATTATTTATTTCAAGGTTGAAGTCAAATGTCAAATAAAAATATATACTACATACCATAACCAACTGTATGACACTAAAAATTACTAAAAAAATGTTCAAAGAGATTTCATTGTTACAGTGTAAACAATGTTATAATGAAGTCTCTTCTATACGCGAATTATAAAAAAAGTTTTTAGGTGTTGCATGCTCTTCACGGATGGCCAAGAAGTTGTTGATAACAATACCCGCCTAGGTCGCCCCTGTGTCTCATTAACCGATGAAAACCTTGAAGCAGTGGAGAAAATTCTTATAGACGCAGATATTATCAGTAGTATAATACCCCTAGGGTCTTGATAATACCGAAATAATTTTGCTGAGATTTTTTTTAGAACTTAACACGTTCTACAACTTTTGCATGAAACACTTTTTTCTAAATCGTACATGGCAACATTTATTTAAGAAAATTTAAATTTTGTTTTTTTTTTTGTTTTGAATCTGATGCAAAAACTTTACTGAAATCAGCCGTCCAATTGGTCTTGTGTCATTGGGATTTTTTTTTATTTTATTTTGATATGGGTATATTCAACAAAATCTATATTGTTGCCCCACTTCACCCTCACTATTATATTCTAAGCAATAGCCGGAAGAGTCCATGATCACGAAGTAGTGACCTAAATACACACTTACCATTGTTTAGACAGCAGTTATGGTTTGTGATTCTGATGTCTATCCAACAGAATTACAAGATTCTACGACTATTATATGATGTATTTATTATTTTGACTTTTTGTGCTTTGTGTATTATCCAAATAATTCGAATTCGTGAGAGATAAAGTAACATAGTAATATACTTTGTTCTAGGGATGTATGTGAGGGCAAGTTAAGATTGGGAAAATTAATGAAGAACAAAATATATATTTCATTGATTGGAATAAATATTTATATTGAATTATCTCAGATGATGTGTTCAAATAAGTTTTTAGAAGTATTACTGTAGTAATATTTTGGTGTCTGCTTTGAAACCAGCAAAAGCATCTGGTCTCTACTATCATTGTCTAAGAAAAAGACTGCCGACTGGTTTAGATTCAGCAGTTAAAATTGAACAATATTCGGCTGGTTATACTATTGCACGTGAGTAATATTGGATATATGACAGATTACCAGTAGCTTCTTGTTCCTAAATCATCAGTATTAATAGATAGGATAAATTTTACTACGAAACTCAATATCTATCTATAAATAAAGATAATGTAAAAAATTCCGTACAGTACTAACTAATTTTCAATATAACTCAATTTTCTATAAAATAATGTTAATGTAGAAGGTGATTCAAAATGCATACATAAAAATTTCTTAACGTCCCTGAATGTTAAGAAGAACTTTTATTGATTCAAGCTTCGTTAAGCTTTACCTTCATTTAAATCGAACAGTTATTGGAGTGTTCAGCTTTTAATCTATGAATTAATGGTTTGTATTATAATTTTGATTAATAATTTTATTTAGAGTAACATGGAAATTTTAGTTGTCAGTTCCCGTCTGATGAACGGATAACATTCCACTTTTCCGCCAAACCTATCTAATATGCGAGAAAAGTATTGGAAGTTGGAATTTTGGAATTTGTTTTGACTATTTTTTACGTTTTACACCAACAACAACACGAAAAAACGGTTTTTAGAAAAAAAATCCTGTGTGTATGTCGTCGTCGTTGTGGTCGGCCCCTTCGTAACATGGTCTTGTTAGCACGATACAGCCTCCGGAGTGCAATAAGTCAGCAATTTTATGATTGAATATTGTTCTGGACATATCACAGATGAACCCTATTGATTTTCAGCTCACTAGAGCCATTACAACGGGTGCTATGGTACTTGAAGTATTACATTTTTGTTATTTTTGGAGAAATATCAGTTTGTTAGCACGATGCAGCCTCCTGAGTGTATACAAGTGACTAATTTTATGATTGGAAATCGTTCAGAGCTTCTCACAGATGAACTCTACTGATTTTCAGCTCACTAGAGCCAGTACAACGGGTGCTATGGTACTTGAAGTACCAAATTTTTGTAATTTTTGGATAATTTTCAGATTGTTATACCACAATACAGCCTCTGGAGTGTTCACAAATGACCATTTTTATGATTGAATATTGTTAAGGGTGTTATATAGAAGACTCTTATTGATTTTCAGGTCATTGGAGATAGTACAACGGGTGCTATGACACTGGAAGGACCACATTTTTGGTTATTTTTTCATAAATTGCAGGTTGTTAGCACGATACAGCATCCGGAATGTATACAATTGACCAATATCATAATTTTTTCTATTGCTGTTTTTCATTTTTTATGTCAAATGTAATGATTCATACTTTCTCCCTTGTTAAGAACATCATTTTTCTGCTAGTTTTATTTTTGTTCCGAAATGACAATGAAAATTATGAATGTACGTTTATCACCTTAAAATACATCTTAATATTCACCTATTGTTATAACTATGAAATATTACAAAATTATATAGTTACTATAATAAGATATGGTCATTTTTAGTTTAGATAGATGATATGAAAATAAATTATAATCAAAGAAAAATTAAAGCCATGTACTATAATATGAACAAATGTAATTTTGATAGAGAGATTAATACAATTAGACAAATAGCAACATCTAACGGTTATCCATTAGATATGATAAATAAGCTAATTAGTAAAAAAGAAGAAAAAGTGGCATTACAACTAATATATCCTAAACAAGCTGATGAAATTAAAACTTATAAAACCATCATATATGCAGGAAATATTTCTAATAATATTTCAAAGATAATATCTTCAGCAACGAATACAACAATTTCTTTTAAAACAGAAAGTAACGTTAGTACAAAATTGTTAAATGTAAAAACAAAAATACCACTATTAAAGAAGTCAGGTATATATAAACTCAAATGTCCAGAATGTAATGCTGTCTATTTGGGTCAAACCCTTAGGAATTTTGAAATACGATACAGTGAACACTTACGAGCATACAGATTAAAACAACCAGATAGATCCCACTACGCAAAACATCTACTTGACACCTATCATTCATTGACACCTAACACAGAACTAGAAGTGCTGCATATTTGTGAAAAGAAACAAGAACTGGATTTCCTTGAAGAACTGGAAATTAGAAGACCTTTAAGAAACCCATAATATGAAGTTGTTAATGAACAGTTAAATCTAGGGAGTTCTCCACTAATAAACTGTCTTCTTAAGTGATAATTATAAAGATCAGCAGATATAGTTTTCCTGGTTTTCTATATCATTGCACAGTTATACTGATCTTAATTGGAAAAATGATATCCAGGATATCACCATAGGGCTCATAATATCTAAGCTTCAATATTTGTAATATCACATCTTCTTCTTTTTTCTATAAACATATATTAAGCCAATCACAAGTTAGGTTACTTCTTGGTCTAGCCAAAAATAACTACTAAACATCAGGTAGGCATAAAATGAAATGTAACTTCTGTCATTCTGACGATGATATTGATTTATCGAAACAATTGTCAATTTTTTAGAATTTTCAATAACATTTATTATATTGTGGAATTAACTAGAGACCGTGAGTTTCATTTAAAAACACTGGAAATATTTCTTTTTCAAACTCCTGGATACGATACTAATTTCCCGATACTTACATTTTAATTGACACAAAAGACACATAAAAACTATCACCATTGTTCTTCTAGTAAACTCCAATTGATTTGTACAAATCATCTTCAGCTTTTGAAGAAACAATATAACTTACATGTATGACAATATATATGCTACACCTTTTAGAAATTAACTTATAAACGTTCTAAAAATGTTCCATAATTTTCGTTCGAGAAATGCGCATTTAAATTTGACGAACTGAGAGAATTTTACTTCTGTAGGTCCGCGTGTCAGAAAATGTAACCAATAATATAAAGGAAATTTCTACTAATTTTCAGGACAATCTCAAACTTTTACCTATTTTTTTTAAATAGAAACTTCAAATTTCTGTCAGTATTCTGTACAGCACAAAAAATGCATTTTGAATCCATCGAATCGGAAAATAGATGATTTAAATTTTATTTGTTTGGCCTCGTTCCTCAAACAGATAATCGTACTTATTAACTACATTCGCTTTTCACTAGCGATTGTACAATAAGAAATGATTTATTAACAATATTATACGTCGAAAACGACTGTATATTACAACATGCCAGTTCTGTGAACATGACTCTTAAATATCAAAAAAATTCAATTAATGTAGTCAATACCCTGGTCGGCAGAAATGAAAGCATTTCTGCTTTCAACTTTTGTTGTGATTAACACTTTTGAAAAGATTGAACAAATCTACTTCTCGGAATATGTGTCACTATATTTCTCTACTCTTATTTTCACAAACAAGTCTACTGTTCAACGTTTGCACAATAAATCTTCAATCCAATTCCAAATGTAAGTTTTAAAACTTGACTTCATGTCATTCTATGTTAACTCTCAAGTCTTTCAAGAACACTAAATTTATTAAAGACCTTTTCTACACTTTCTCTAGAAGGTTTTTTTCATTATTGCTAGTGTTTTAACGTAAAATAAACGGTTCTAAAGAATAAAACTAACTTTTCTGCACTCCGGCATATAATTGCTGACTTTACGCACTTCGGAGGCTAACTAGACATGTTATAAAAAGCGGCCGACTACAGGATATTTCTTCGTGTTTTTCTCGCTGAGAAACATAAAAATAACTCAAAAAAAATACAACTTTTTGGGGTAAATCAATACTTTTCTCGCATCGTAGATAGGGAAAAGTAATATACAACTCAAATTCAATTCAATTGCCATTTCAATTAGAAAGTGATTTTTTTAATTTCGATAGAACTTAATTTTCTCTGCAGTTTTGAATATCTAGATAATAAACTAATTCTGAAGTAAATGGACGGTTTTGTGCTCATTCATATTTTCATAATTTCTTCAATTGTACATTCAACGTAGATGAAACCGATTCGACAAAACGGCATTTGGGACAGTAATATATATTTTTATTCTCCATAGTTTATCTTCCGTCAAAGCCAGGAAAATTTCAATTGATATCAATTTATCAAAGACCATTCGCATTAACATTGCGCCATCTGTGCACAAAAATATAATTAAAAAAATAAACAGTTCATGTTATTCTTATAAATTTATTTTTATTTATTTGGTTTGTTTTAGTATGTATGCTTGTAATTGTCCATTATGTCTGATTTCAGTATTTCGAATTATTTGACCTATATAGACAGCATTACATTCTGGACAAGTTTATATATACCATACTTTTTTAATGTGAATATAACCTTCTAGTTAAATATTTTACCGGCCATATAACTTTCAGAGTTTATCATCTTTGGTCAGACCCGAGGAAGTATCACTTATTCCACGAATAGAAAACTCCAAGCGCAAAAGGCAGACAACTGGATCCCAAGCATTAACAGGAAGTCCTATTCTAGCTGAAATAAAGACAAGAGCTGAAACAAAACGGGCAGCCGAATCAGGGCGTGCAGCAAACAGAGCCAAGAAAAATATTCAGAGTCAGTTAAATGAAGATGAAGATGAAGAGAAGGAAAATAATATATACATCGAAGATGATGATGAGGAAGACGCTGCTTGTATTTTTTGTAACGATTTATATAGCAGATCTAAATCACGTTAAACCTGGATACGTTGTAGGATTTGTACAAAATGGGCTCATACTGAATGTGATGGAGTGGACAAAAAAATAAAAAAACTATACCTGTGACTTATGCCAGTAAGAAATATTTATTTAAATTTATCGAATTTGAGTTTTTTTTAACAAAATAAGAGTTATGTTTATTATATTTGCCAGTAGGTATGGTTAAAAGTATATGTATTTGTGTTTTTATTTTTTTAAACCATGTAAATATTTTTTAAACGACTACTTGTTTTTTTCTTTAACACATCCCATTGTAATAACAGATTAAGATTTTTCCAAAAAATTTTCTTTACAGAGTCACATATTTCAAAATAAAATTTTGAGAAAGATCTTATACTATTATTAATTTGTTTCTAGTTTAAATTTACTACTAGGGTATAATAACATAGAGTATGTCATTTTATCCAAAAAGTATGTATAAAATGACATAGTAGATAGTTTAAGCAAAATATAATGTATTAAAATATCTTACATAAAACATGATTTTACTAATTTGACACTAGTAGCAGATGTTTTCTGCTATTTGTAGACAGGTCGACTTTAAAAATATTGTGCTTAATAGTTTAGTTATTACCAATTTTTCTTAGGGTATGTCATTTTAGGCCAGGTTCCCCTACGAAAGAGACTATAAAACCAAATAAGAATGTTGCTAACCAAGATTCAGCGGACATGCCCATATCAATTTGGACAATGGTGCAATCTATCAATTTTGAAGACTCTCAAAACATTCATGCCCATTTTCAGAAATAGATTTTAAAATAAAATTGGTATCTAGGGTAGGTACTACAAAGTAACTAATTTATTACGTATTATTGTGATGTTATGATGTTAATAATTTGTAATAAAGTTAACTTAAAGAAGGCTCAATTTTCAATAAAACTATAAAATCAATTAGAATATTTCGAATCAAGTAATATTGACACGAAATTGTATTTATAGAGAAGTAATGTCATTATGCTAATTGGTTTTCCTGTTTTCCTTATGTCAACAATTTGATTGTCATCATTTCTATGACTATTTGCAAAATGTTACAGTATTTTAGTTCAGTTGTTTGGTATGCATAAAACAATTCAATATTTTCCAATAAATGTAGACAACTAAAACTAGTTATTAATAGTAGAATAAACAAAACAACAAGATATGACCTTACAATTTCAATTTTTCTTGCATTCCCTGGCTATTTTGACTATCTAACAACATGGCAATGTAGTGACGACATAAAAGATATGTGATGTGCAACGTTATTTGTATTAAAAGTTCGATAAGTATATAGTTTGTCACATTCTTTAAAAAATTAATGTCGTGTGAATAAATATACTTAGAAATAAAATAACAAACTGTACCAATGAGTTGTTTGATACATTATATACTAGGTTGAAGACTTTTTGAATTCTGTAATATTTGTTGTATCTCCTCTAACGTTTTTCCTTTCGTTTCGGGAATAATCCAAGCTGCAAGAAAAGCTGATGCAATGTTACAACAACCGAAAACAAAGAATGGTGCAAATATGCCAATCGAATGAGAAAGATAATAAAATGTGTTATTAGCGGCAAAATATGTCAATGAAAAGAATATTGTGACAATACTCAAGCATTTAACTTTAACACTGGTTGAAAATAATTCACCTAACATTAATGTAGGAACTAGACCTGTACCACATGAAGCTGCAACTATATATACTATCATACATAATAAAGGAATAAACTCTACTACAGTTAGATCTTGTTGACTGTCATATTGTTTTATGGCAAAATATATACCAATTCCAAATAAAGGAATGGTACATAAACTGATGGAAATTATGTAAGATAACCGTCTTCCCATTTTG
Source organism: Galeruca laticollis (assembly GCA_963921935.1). Lineage (NCBI taxonomy): Eukaryota > Metazoa > Arthropoda > Insecta > Coleoptera > Chrysomelidae > Galeruca > Galeruca laticollis. Next base: position 113,047,890 of record OY998175.1, on the reverse strand, counting down.
TCTGAGAAATAACAAGCTATTAGGTAACAAAAAAATGTTATTCCAGTATATAATATGGAAGACATTTTCGGATTGATGGTGTTTCCAACGTTTTCGAAAATGTATTGAGCATATACTGTAAACGTTATTAGACCACAAAAGTTTTGTGACACTCTTAAGAATATTCCAGCAAAGCATGCTTTTCTGTTACTATCAATAATTAGAACATCCTTCCAAGTTCCTGGTTCCGACATCTGTCTTTTTACACCCGATTTAATTTCTGAAAACTCAGTTTCCACGTTATCTGTTCCTCTTAATCGTTTTAACGAATGTAAAGTAGCACTATCATCACCGCGCATAGCATAAAAATATGGCGACTCAGGAATGAACAAACCCATTATTACAAATATCACAGGAAATACCAAACAAATTAAAGCAGTAGCTTGAATACTGCAGTAGGCTCCTATAGTATTAATTAAGCATAGTCCTAGATACAACGCAACTATAAGTCCATTTCCCCAGATTCCTCTCACTTTGGGTGTCAAAATTTCACCAATATACATTGGCAGAGCGTTGTACATAAATGTATCCCCTATACCTCCGAGGGCTCTTGCTGTATAAAGTGCATTCAGATCAGTACAAAACGCTTTCATTAACCACGTTATAGCATGAGGAATGGCTGATAGCACCAATGTCCATTTTCTCCCTAATATATCACAAAGCTGCGATGCGAAAGGTGATAGTATTACTGGTCCAATGGCATTTAAGAAACTAAAATAGGATGCTTCTGCTTCCGTTATATTATAATATTTCTTGTCGTTGATAATTTTTGGTATCGATGGAGAAGGCCATGCTATTAGTAGTCCAGTACTTAAAGCTGGTATACAACCTAAAATACGATTTCAGTTGAAAATATAGAATAAGGTAGAAAATCTTTTCCCAGATTTAGGCCAAATAAAAAAAGTAAAGTACAAGTCGAATCACTGCCTATTTTATTTATCAAGGAAAAGATTTCATAGCGTTAATATTACTAAAAAAGTTAACCTCAAAAAGCCCCTCTTTAGTTTTATATTAACTGTAACATTAACAAACAACAAATCCCAGGTTAGATGGAAATATACTCTTACTCTCTCATTCTGATTCTCATCGAACAATTAAACTAGTGGAAGCAATTATTAAAAAAATCGGGTACTTGACATTTACCGAGGAGTCAAGTGACAATTCAAAGTTTGGAAATTTTTTGAAAAACTTAGAAACTATTGAAATTAGATATTAGGTGTTGTTTTAGTTTGTGGGTTGTTTTAATTTTAATCTATACGTAAAAGATACGATTTATTTGTATAAAAAAGGAAAACTTAAAGTGGAATTTGTTGATTGGGGTAATTGTATATAATCGTTAAATTTATTTTTCATTGGAAATCATTTAAATCATTTTAGAAACGTTGATAAAAATTAAACATATTTAATTAAATAGAAATTTTTATTTTGAGAGTGAAATTTAGTGGATCATTGGTGACAGACAAGTCATTCATTCATAGTAAGTGTCAGAAAGCAATTGAGTGGTATTTCTGATCTTAAATATACGTTCACAGAACAAAATTAATAATCTAAATATTGAATTTAGAAAATACTTTAAAAATTATAAAAAACTTTTATATTAAAACGAACTGAACCTACCTGAGAATAGAGTCAAATAATTCAAAGGGAAATAAACTCTTCTTTCGATATTTTAAAAAGATTAATTTTGCTAGCCGGGAATTTTGACAACAACTGTCAATTTAGAAGTACATAAAATTATAAGCTGTTCATACAATATTGTCGCTACCAACGCGGGGCTCGAATAATAAAAAGGCTTGAATAATAAAAGGTTTGGAAAATTTTAGAAAATTTAGTAATATTGAAAATAAAAGTAAAATGGAGAGAAGAATTACATTAAGAGATGATAAACAGGTAGGAATAGAAAGTGGATCTGATGAAGAAAGGGAAGAATGGAGTCATGGAAGAGGTGATTTTCAGGTGCATTACTTGGAACAAGGAATAGAACAATTCGAGGGAGATCAACCTGAACATGAACAGAATCTTATGGATAATCAGAGAGAAGAAACTCAAGAACAAGAGGATAGGAGACAAGCGAGAAGGGAAACTACATGTAGTCATGATCAATTGATGCAATTTTTGATTAGTATGGAAAAGAATTTAAATCAAAAAATGGACAGCATTAAGGGAGGTATGAATAGTATGGAAAAGAATATGCGGGGAGATATGAAGAACATGCGGGAAGATATGAATAGTATGATGGATACAATGAGGGAAGATATTAGGGGAGATATTAATAATATCAATGGAAACATTAACAGGCTGGAAAAGAAAATAGAAGAAGTAAAAATGGAAACTTTAAATGGAATTAAGAAAATTAGAATTAAATAGAGCAATTTAGGAAACAAATGACCGAGATGGAAATAGATATGGAAGAACAAAATGGGAATTTGAAAATAGAAATCCGAGAAAATGGAGAATTAGAAAAAGAGATAGTAGAAGTTCAAGAATTAGATAGATGACTAGAAGAAAATTTATCTAGCGCAATTCAAACAGAACTAAATAGAGAAAATAAGATTTAAACTGAAGAAATACAATTTATAAAAATACAAGGACAAACAAATAAGGAAATGATAAGTGTCAGAAAGCAATTAAGTGGTATTTCTGATCTTAAATATACGTGCACGGGAGATAATACAGAACAAAATTAATAATCTAAATATTTAATTGGGAAAATACTTTAAAAATTATAAGAAACTTTTATATTAGAAAGAACTGAACCCACCTGAGAATAGTGTCAAATAATTCAAAGGGAAATAAACTCTTCTTTCGATATTTAAAAAATTTTTATCCTGCTAGCTGGGAATGTTGACAACAACTGTCAATTGAGAAGTACATTAAATTACGGTGCGCCGTATATATATATATATATATATATATATATATATATATATATATATATAAATATATATATATATATATATATATATATATCCATGTATGTGTGTGTGTGTGTGTGTGTGTCGGCGTCAATAAATGAAATCCCCAGAAATGCCTAGCCATTTCATGTATTGCCGGCAAACAGCGTAACTAAACTTTTGGTACACTGTTTGCCTAACAGTTTCAGGCATGCCCTGTAATGACGGAATTATTTCAGGCAAACGCTATAACTATATAAATGATATAAGCTACCCTGTTTGCCGGGTTTAGTCAATAATTGTAATTAGGACAGTCATTATTTATAATCAGTATGTATTATATCCGGACAAATGTTTAGACAAATAACAAAAAATAAAATATGATTCTGAGATCGAAGTCGCCTATCTTAAGTATACATACTATAAAAAAATCATAGAAAAAACAAATATAAACAAAACAAAATAATAGCTAGCCTACCTACAAAAATATAATAATGTGGTTTTTTATTTATTAGCGCAAGGTGGGCTTCTATGACACCTTGAATTACAAAGAAATTTTTTACTTGCACAAACACATTTGTTTGATTTTTCGCTGGTTTACATGAACACTTAAAATATCCTTGACCTCTGAAAAGTGAGAGCTACTGTACAGCTTCTCGTACTGATACAAAATTTTCAGGAATGTCATCTACTTGAAGAAATGCCTCTTTGGTTTCCATTAGATCAGGTCGATTAAACCATGACTTTATTCGACCAGCGACACATCCGACTTGATAGACTCCATTTTTGTAATCCGTTACAACACACATCAAATTTTGCATGTCAGGAAGACCTGTATCAATTTTATAATAGGTAAAAGAACGCACGAACCTATATTTATTGGTGGAAGTTTCCTTGCCGCATTTGTAAGCTTTTTTTCTGCTGCTCGCTTTTGACCCCGGCATGCATCATTTCTCCTTGACTAAATATTTTTTCTGTATTTTCATCGGTCATTAATGTGTCTATTTTCTCTTGATTTTCAGCATTCGAATCAAAAATATCCTCGACAACATTCTTGTGATCATCAACTATTTCCTACATGCCATGTGGTTCTACTATTTCATCAGATTGTGACTCTTCTTGCAGGTTTTCATTTTCCATATATTCTTCTTCTAACATACGCAAGTCATCTTTATTTTCCACTTCATCCAGTAAGTCTCTAGGCAGATTTATAGGAGAAAAGCGAGCTTTAGGGTCAACTCCAAATAATGCTTTGTATGGTAAACATCCAATTACTCTGTGGTAGGAACTATTCATCTGAAACTGTACGAAATAACAGCCCTGTGACCAGTTTTTTGAACTATGGTCGTTCATCCATGCTCTGAGCATATTTTCCACATCTGGGTGGCTTCTCTTTATGCTTCCCTGCGATTGTGGATGCCTTGGTCGACCATGCAGAATTTTTATTACTCTGTGGTAGGAACTATTCATCTGAAACTATACGAAATAACAGCCCAGTGACCAGTTTTTTGAACTATGGTCGTTCGTCCATGCTCTGAGCATATTTTCCACATCTGGGTGGCTTCTCTTTATGCTTCCCTGCGATTGTGGATGCCTTGGTCGACCATGCAGAATTTTTAAAGATGGCCCAATTTTCACCATTTCCGATATCACAGATGCCGTGAATTCTTGACCATTGTCGCTTCGGAGTATACTAGATGCACCAATTTCCAAAAATATTTTCAGCAATTCTTTTGCTACCTCATTCGCAGTTTTTGTTTCAAGAGGACGTAAAAATAAAAATGTTGTTAGGTGATCTTGATAATTAAGCAACCAACGGTACTCATTGTCTGGGCAGGATTGAAAATCCATAAGGTACTTGTTCTCTAGAGTTGAAGTTTGTTGAAATAATGTTCCTTTTCTTTTGACAAACTTCACATGTTTCGAGCAATATTTCTATTGCATATCTTCCAATGTGATATTTTGTTTTTAAAATGTGCATCATTTTATCCCGACCGCCATGACCAACATTAATTTTTGCTTCATAAACAACATCAAATATTTTTTCATAAGGAACCACGAAAACATACTTTCCGTCTTAATTTTTGTCTTTTTTAATTACTTTTTTTTCTTCTGCCACTTCCAACACGTCATATAAAGCTAAAAGGTCTTCTCGTTTTTTCCCAGAAGTTTGTTTAGCCTGCAGAATTTCTGCCTAGCCTGCAGAATTTCTAAAATAAAAAAATAAAACACCAGTTTTATAATTAAAATCTACATGCACAAAAATCAATACAAAAGCACACAATGAAATCACTCTTTCCCCAAGCAAATGAATATAAAATCGTGTTAAACGTGGCAACAGTGTGCGAATTTCAAGTTATTTTGTAGAATACTTCATCGTAAGATGAATAGTTTCTGAGAAACACCGAATGACTCTTCTCAATTAGACAGACGGAACATAAAAAACAACTGTCAACTCAAACAATTTACCCATCAACCAGGTATGGGTGAAACCTAGAGAAAATATTGGGGGAAAACAAAAATGTAACACAATATGTTATAGAAACAAAATTTATATATATCGTAAAATATTTTTTTTTCTATCTAAAGAGGAAACTTTTCGAGGAATAAAATTGTTGATAAAATGTATCAAAATAATCCATTAACTTACTTGTTATTATTGCTAGAATTTGTGGTAAATCTTGAATGTCAATTAACTTGGAAAATACAGACTTGTTAACAAACATATTGAGAATAACGTATACCCAAAACCATGAAAATAATTTTGTTTTTAGCAATGTTAATGTCTGTCAAGGGAAAATACTACTAGACTTGATTGTTTATGAGTTTTATATTAATGGAACTTGTGAACTGAAGCTTTTGTTGAAGTATTACACTATCAACTGAAGCGTGACACACCTGATTCCTGAAATACCACCGATTCGTGGCATAAATTGTGTCCCTCAAAAATAACACGAAATGATTAATTGCTTTTTAAAACTAATTAAGTAATTACTTCATATCCCAATATGATTGCCGAAGCATCGGCATTACTGATTTGCTGTAAGGTGAACTAAAAACTCCTCGATTGGTGTAACAATTAAAAACAGCATATACTCAGTGACGTAGAAACCCGAACACATATTGAATATCATTTTATTTCAAAAATATTTCATGTATTTGTTTATCATAAAAGTCTTAAAACGAGATTATAATTTAAGCGCTATTAGTTGAACATTCCTGTTTTTAGTGTTTTAAATGAAACTCTAGATGTGATATTACAAATATTGAAGCTTAGATATTATTAGCCCTATGGTGATATCCTGGATATCATTTTTCCAATTAAGATCAGTATAACTGTGCAATGATATAGAAAACCAGGAAAACTATATCTGCTGATCTTTACAATTATCACTTAAGAAGACAGTTTAATAGTGGAGAACTCCCTAGATTTATCTGTTCATTGACGACTTCATATTGTGGGTATCTTAAGTGTCTTCTAATTTCCAACTCTTCAAGGAAATCCAGTTCTTGCTTCTTATCACAAATATGTAGTACTTCTAGTTCTGTGTTAGGTGTCAATGAATGATTGGTGTCAAGTAGATGTCTGGCGTAGTGGGATTTATCTGGTTGTTTTAATATGTATGCTGGTAAGTGTTCACTGTATCGGATTTCAAAATTTCTAAGGTTCTGACCCAAATAGACAGCATTACATTCTGGACATTTGAGTTTATATATACCTAATTTCTTTAATGTTGGTATTTTTGTTTTAACATTTAACAATTTTGGACTTACGTTACTTTCTGTTTTAAAAGAAATTGTTGTATTCGTTGCTAAATATATTATCTTTGAAATAGTATTTCCTGTATATGTGATAGTTTCATAACTTTTTATTCCTTCAGTTTGTCTAACATATATATTCAAAATGAAGGTTTACCAATGGGAAGGCCTATTGTGGCAAACATTCTTATGGGCAGTTTAGAAAGAAAAATCTTTGAAAGTAATATTTCAAAAAACGTTTTATTTTGGTATAGATATGTAGATGACATATTAGCTTGTTTTATAGGTAGTGAACGACAATTATATATATTTTTCAACCACATTAATAATTTACACCCAAAAATTAAATTTACATTAGAAGTTGAAGAAAATAACTTAATCAATTTTCTTGATTTGAAAATTCAAAGAGTTAATAATGTACTTGATTATGCAATTTACCGAAAACCAGCACACACTGATATGACAAATCCATATAATTCCAATCACCCAATGTCACTTAAGCTAGCGGCATACAATTCAATGATACATAGAGCATTTTCAGTTCCTATGAACAAATGTAATTTTGATAAAGAGATTAATATAATCAGACAAATAGCAACATCCAACGGTTATCCATTACATATGATAAATAAGCTAATTAATAAAAAAGAGGAGAAAGTGGCATTATAACTAATATTCCCTAAACAAACGGAAAAAATAAAAATTTATAAAACCATCACATATACAGGAAATATTTCCAATAATATTTCAAAGATATCTTTAGCAACGGATACAACAATTTCTTTTAAAACAAAAAGTAACGTAAGTACAAAATCGTTAAATGTTAAAACAAAAATACCAATATTAAAGAAATCAGGTATATATAAACTCAAATGTCCAGAATGTAATGCTGTCTATTTGGGTCAGACCCTTAGAAATTTTGAAATCCGATAGAATGAACACTTACTAGTATACATATTAAAACAACCAGATAAATCCCATTACGCAAGACATCTACTTGACACCAACCATCCATTGACACCTAACACAGAACAAGAAGTACTACATATTTGTGATAAGAAACAAGAACTGGATTTCCTTGAAGAGTTGGAAATTAGAAGACACTTAAGAAACCCACAATATGAAGTCGTCAATGAGCAGATAAATCTAAGGAGTTCTCCACTATTAAACTGTCTCCTTAAGTGATAATTGTAAAGATCAGCAGATATAGTTTTCCTGCTTTTCTATATCATTGCACATTTATACTGATCTTGATTGGGAAAATGATATCCAGGATATCACCATAGGGCTAATAATATCTAAGCTTCAATATTTGTAATATCACATCTTCTTCTTTTTTCTAATAACATATATTAAGTCAATCACAAGTTAGGTCACTTCTTGGTGTAGCCAAAAATAACTACTAAACATCAAGTAGGCATCAAATGAAATGTAACTTCTGTCATTCTGGCGATGATATTGATTTATCGATTTAATAATCAATTTTTTAGAATTTTCAACAATTTTTATTATATTGTGGTATTAACTAGAAACCGTGAGTTTCATTTAAAACACTAATATGAGTAGATTCCACGAAGTAAGGGTCGAGACAGTTAATTTCAAGAAAAGAAGTTACCTCAATAAATGTACAAGCCACGTGTGACAGTAGATAGGTGTTTACCAGCGTAGATGCAACATGGCCTGGATCTATCCACGATTCTAGAATATGGTATAATTCTTCTACTTTTACTTCTATTCTGTACAACAATCAAGAAAGAGTATGTCTTTTGGGTGATTCCGGATATGCTGTAACTCCTTGGATTCTTACACCATTCCAAAATCCGGCAACAAATATTGAAAGTACGTGCAAGAGAACGTGTTTTTATAGGAATATGCTTTGGGCAGTTGAAAAGGAGATTTCCAGTTCGAGTTAAAACTGATAGAATATGTCGATATATCATGTGTGGATTTATTTTACATAAGTTTTTGAACGATGCATATGAATATTTTCAAGAAATTGATGTAGAAGAAGAGCCAGTTATGCATGCATTATATGCTGAACCAAATAATGCAGCAATTAGATGTCGAGGTATACAGTTTCGTAATGAAATTGCAGAATTGATGTACAGACAACGTTAAAACAGTATATCAATTAAAAAAATTGGTATTTTGTATTTTTTATTTAGATAAATATTCAATTCATAATAATAATGAAACTTAATGAACTTAAGTACAGAATCATAAAACGTAAACTTTGAATCTCTCTTAACAAAAGTGCCTAAGTAGGTAGTTAAAAGACACTAATACTCCTATTTTTCACTTATTTTCAATGCTCGCATTGTCGTGCAAAGTATCCTTCTACAAATTACTCTGCAGCCCCTGCGGTTTTTCTTACAGCTTCGGCAGCTTTTTCCTGCGCAATAGCGACCTTTTTTTGGGCTATAGCAGCATTAATTTGTTTAATAAGTAATGTTTTCTGTGATTTTTCAGTTGATTCGTTGTCATCACTGAAAGGTGTCCTATCCTTCTCATCAGTAAATCGATCTACATTTTCATCTCTACTGGTGCCTGCACTCACTCCTCCTAAAAAAACGTATTACATAATTACATTACAACATACGTATGTACAAACTAGAATACACTAGAAACATACTACACACATATTATATTATTACAACATTACTTTCATTTGCCATTTCTTTACACAAAAAAGCTACTAGTTTACCTGGCACTCTTTTAATGACTGGATTCTCATTTCCCTTCCATATGTCATAAAATTTTTGTTGCCACTCATTTAATTTAATTTTCTTATTTCCTGTTGCTGTCATATCTGTAATTTTCTTTATTTTGCTTTTCATATTATTAATTTTTTTTAATACTTGTTTAGTATCTAAATTTTGTTTTGTATTTTTTTTATAAATATTGGTTAACTTTTTAAGGCTGCATCTTTTGCCGACTTGATGGCAGGTGTCATTTTTTTATCCTGCAGTATCTTGAAATCTTCTAGCATTATAACAAATGCTTATTGTACATCTTCATTTTGGGACTCTTCTTGCTGGGGCATTTCTTCGTCTGAAGACATTTTACACAATCACGAACACACTCTATTACTTTTAATAATTTAATTGACAACCAAGAAAAATAGCAAATAATATTTCGGGTAGTCTCGAGGGTAGTCTCGACAATTTTGTGTAACAACAACGATGGAACAGAAAATCTAATAAACTTGTCATGACCTGCTCCCCGAGCAGAAGGAGTGGGAGATGCTGCACATGTCGAAGCATATAATACGGGCAAACAGTGGATACTACAAGCAGTGTAGTAAATACTTCAACGTTAAGCAGATTCTACCGGAATTGAGCAGATGCTTCATAATGGAGCAGATACTTTGAAGTAGATCCTTAAATTTATAGTATTAGCATGTACTTCGTTTTTATTCATACCACCCAAATGAGTCACCTTCTTCTATTGTTTGTCGTAGTATAGTTGAGAACAAGTAATATCTTTATCATCGAATAACTTGTCAAATGAATGTAATACAATTGACAATAATATCATCAAATGTAATGATAATTGATTATAGGTGGTCAGAAAATTTATAAAATTACGGGCCATGATTTCACCCATTCTGTTAAAACATAATTATTGAATTATATTTTGTTCCTTGTCAAGAAAATATATTTTTCTAATTATATTAAAGAATTTGTATATTTCTGATATGTTTTTAGTTGAGAAACACTTTTTCCAGGGGTCTCCAATATGACGACGATATTTTACTTTTTTGCACTGGTAGTATTAATCGTTAGTATGAGAGTTATAGGACGGTTCATTATTTTCTCAAAAATTAATTGACATTTATCATTCAATCTGTGTTTGTTCCACTTCTACAAAATATCAAGAAAAATGGACATAAATTGTGGCTGCCAGACGTGCAAGAGGATGCCAAACTTACAACAATTAACATTCAACCTATTGCCACAAAAGTCGAGAAAGAATGACGGTTCAGTTATTGAATATGTTGATAATAAAAGAGAGATATAAAAATTATTACTTAATTCTCTAATTTGGTTGGAAAAATTATAGTATTGAACTCGAGAAAAATGGCCACCCTATTGATTATTCTTTGAATGAAACCAAACGGAACTGAAAGGTTTTGTTTCAATAACTTTTCTAATTGAATAACTATTTCAGGTATGCAAATTTACTTTTTTTAACTAGCTTCATATTCGACATTGCGGTGCTAATTAGGTCTCATTTTTAATAACGTAGTCAAACTGATAACAATATTTATTTTTAAGAAGAATATGCTTACTGACGTCAGTTATGCATAAGTGTTGAATATTAGTGTAAATTATGCAAAATTTAGCTATTATTGTAAATTATATATTTTTAAATAAATTAGGAATATCTATTTCTAATATTGAATTCGAGCTAATAAGGCAGGCCTTTGGATACTACAATCCGAATAACATCACATGAGAATACAGACAGTAGAATGAAATAAAATTGTTTTCAGATAAGCTTAGATCTTACTAGGGGCTACTTACGAGCTCGAGAGAGTTTGGTGGAGACCAAGATCAATAATTTGAACTGGTATAACTTCAGAGTCCCGCACAATCTTAGTGATTGTGGGAGGAGGTTTCAATGACGAAAAAATACATAATAATTATTTTAGACAAACATGTGAACCTTTTGCACAATTCTTTCTCATTTTTATGGACGATAATACACCTCGACAAAGTTTTATTTGCGTCAATGAATATGCACATTAGTTCCCGAATTTTTAGCATGAATAGTACCAAATAATGATACTATGACTGAGGTAAGTGCGGCTTTACACGCAACATGGAATGAATTGAATTTTTGTTATATCTAAAATTCAGTAATCACAATGCAGACGTCTATTCAAGATATTATGAGAGCTAGAGAAAGCCATATTCAGTAAACAACAACCACACAAAAATGTTGTTATTCTTGTTTTCTTTTTATCAAAAAATCATCTTGATATAATAATACTTTGTAAGTAAATTTCATTTTAAAATATATGTATGAGTTATCTTTACTCAAATTTGATGTTTACTTTCGGTTTTAAACAAATCTCTGAAGTTTTTCTCTGTTCCCTCCAGATTTTTTCAATTTCAGTGGAAAATAGTGAATGTTTGGTTTTTGCACCTAAATGTGAGTTTTTGATAATTTAAAATGTCGTAACTCATATGACTTCTAGGTCCGGAAAAGTATTTGACCTTCGAAAGGTGCAACCATTAAACTCAGAGGTGATGAGCCAACATTCTACTACATTACAGTTGGCTGGATTGTGCCTACACTCATACACCATTGAAAATCAAAAATTATCAGAGCCTTTCATTCACAGTCTATATGTCTATTTTTACAGTCTTAATCCGTCCATTTTTGGACATAAGCTTGTCCATTATGCAACCATTCTTCCCTATCATTTATGATGTTAATCTATTTAGATCCAACATGTTTCTTCAGATCATCTGCCCATCTCACTTGTGGTCTTCTTCTTACTATTTTACAATCCCACGGTCTGCAGTAATCAGTTTGTTCCAACTTTCGACTTTTTGTCTGAGGTTATATCCTGCAAATTTCCACTTTTGTCGTGCTGCATGTTTTCAGATGCCTTTTACTTTTGTTATGTTTCTAATCCACTCGTTCCTTTTTATGGCTTTTAATGTTATATGCAGCATTTGTCTCTCCACTGATCTCTTTGGCATTTTTGTCCATATTTTATTTTGCGACTATCCATGTTTGGGAGCCGTAGAGTATGGAATTGCAGAATGTTGGCAATATAACAAATGCCATTTTCGAAATGGGTACATTATCTTACATCAGACTAATTCTTTGACAGTTGGTAGCATTGTCTGTCTAGTAGTGGATCCGTTTTAGATAGAAAAATATATAATTCCCTTACCGGCGTTCAACACAGAAACGCTTCGATTTTTCAAGTTAGAAAATGGTGTTGTATTGTGATCTTTGTTAGCCATGATGGAGTGGTTATTTAATGTAAATTTCCTTTTACCTTACTATTTCATACTTCAGCATCCATAGTCTATTTCAATATAACATAATGGAATCTAACCTCACTTCGGAGGTAAGTAGACACATGGTTGTGAATTCCCTTCTTAATACTATTTCTCTGGTCAATCATGGGAATTAACGACTCTTTAAACACTAGTGTTTAAAATGCGTCAGCCACCGTGCACAATGTTATGATAAGGTCGAATAGCACTCGCAGCTGAGGCTTTTAATGAAGAAAAAAGATGAAGATGTCATGAATATAAATAATTAAGATCTATTTTTTTATTCCTGCAGGCGTAGAAAAAGTTAAACACGTCTTTAATAACTCGTTTCATAAGGCACTCGTTCCAATAAAACTTGTGACTAAAGTAACGTTTTTTACAGTTAGTACTTAATTATTATATAACGTATAATAATCACGTTTGAAATTTAAATGAAATTTCAAATGTCTCTACTTACAACTTAAGAATTTCATGTGTACAAAAAAATTACGCAAACAATCCTTTATCGCTTTTGTAGCATCCACAACATTGAGGCTACCAATACAGTGTTGCGCATCATTTAAAGGCTTCATTATACATTAATATCAAATCTTATTTTTTGCAACAATTTCATTGACGATAGTGTGATTTTGTAAAGAAGAAAACTCAAAACATTAAAGAAGATAATAATGAAAAGTGATACTTCAATATATAATGAATAATATTTCAAACTAATGCTTTTTTGAAATTTATAATGCTCTTTTATTAGGCTAAGCCACAGAGATTTGAAGTGAGCATTTTGTGTAAAAACTGTTGGTGTTGCCATGAGATTGATCAGCTCAGGGGGACGGCGAGAAAATCTTTTAATAAGGCTAAAAGAACCAGATTCGAAGAGGATTGGAACTCATACAAGTCTCACCTCAAGGAGTATAAAAAAGTCATTAAACAAAAACAAAGAGAAGCATGGAGAATCTATTGCGAGGAAATCGAAGATTTTCCCCAAGCAGCTAGATTCCAAAAAGCCCTCTCAAAATATCCCCACTGTCATATCGATATACTAAGCAGAGAGGATGGCACAAAAACTGCCAACCTAAAAGAAAGCCTTCAACTATGAATGTCACCTCACTTCCCTGATTCCAGAACTACAAATACGGCAGCTTGGGAGGATGAGGAGAATCACTACCCGACAAACGATGACTGGCGTATGTCACGATAGATCGTCGACGCGAACAGACTGAGGTGGGCCATCTCTGGATTTTCCCCCTTTAATTGACCAGGAACGGACGGCATTTATCCAGCCCTACTTCAGTGGGGCCTGGATGACCTAATACCGCACCTGGTAGGAATCCTCAGCTCCTCACTGGTACTGAGTTATATTCCAAATGGTTGGAGATAAGTTAAAGTTGTGTCTATACCAAAACCAGGAAGAATGGACCTTTCCATTCCAAAAGCATATCGACCCTTTATCCTCACATCGTTTCCAATGAAGAGCTTGGAGAGGCTGTGCGAACTATACATAGGAGATGTAGTGATAACACAAAATCCACTGCATCCAAATCGACATGCATATATTCCAGGGAAATCCACCGATTCGGCTCTTCATCTCGCGGCGGGCCGCATCGAGAGATCGTTTAGAAAAACCCTGGGTGTATTCATAGACATTCGATAGAGCCTTTTTTCCTAAAATAACAAACGCACTTTCCAACAAGAATATCCCCCAAACCATGAATGGCTGGATATATAACATGTTCTCAAAAAGAGCAATAAAAATCAGTGTAGATGATGTAACCATCAGAGGTTTGGTTGTAAAAGGTTATCCACAGGAAGGGGTACTCTCGCCAAGACTGTGGAACATGGTCTTAGACTCCTTGGTCAGCCGCCTCAACGATAGCAGCTTCTACACAATAGCATATGCAGATGACCTAGTGATTCTGCTAACAGGAAGATTCGAGATGACACTGCGCTTTAATGCAAGAGGCCCTCAATATCATAGAACAATGATGCAAAGACCATTTACTGCCAATAAATCCAAAAAAAAAGACGGAGATGGTTCTTTTCACGAAAAATAGAAAGCTTATAAAACATCAAGCCCCAAAGCTCCTAGATACCAAACTTAATTTCTCTTCAGAGGTGAAATATTTGGGGGTCACCTTCGACAATAAGTTAACGTGGAACTCTCACTAAGAAAGTAGAGTTAAAAAAGCATATATTGCTTATTAACAGTGTCGTAGAACCATCGGCCGCACCTGGGGAATGTAACTTAGGGTCGCTGCCTGGATCTACACTGCCATCATCAGACCTATGCTGACAAGCGGCGCGATTGCCTGGGGAGCTAAAGCAAACCAGCTGACAGTTGTCCGAAAACTGGATCAAATCTAAAGAACAGCATGCCTCAACACAACAGGAGGTATGAGAAGCAGAGCTATGGAGGTAATCCTCGGTATCACTCCCCATGGCATACACATGAAGGAGGTTGTTTTGATGACCATGACACGTATACGCTCTACCGGTATACAAACTGATGTAGGATCCGGTAAACTGAGACGTAACTTGTAGTATGATGCCCACAGGGAGGTCCCACTGCTGCAGGCCAATACGGACTCGATTCCACCGCGATATGCCTTCAACAGGCCCCACAAGGTAATTTTTAAAAACAACGCAAAAGACATATTGGAAGAAGGCGCAATCCGCATCTTCACAGATGGGTCTAAATCCAATGTGGGCTCAGGATGTGGTATTTTTTCCAGATCCCTGAATCTAAACATAAAATGGGCAATGGGCTGCAATGCAAGTGTTGCTCAAACAGAGCTCACAGCTATCTGCATCGCTGCAAAAGAGATTACCAAAAGTGAAACCACAGGTAATAATATAAACATCCTTACGGACAGTAGACAAACACTACTAGCCCTGAACAGACCACGTATTACATCAGACCTACTACTAGAATGTCACATGGCCTTAATCGAAGCCTGTAACAACAACACGGTAATTTTAGGCTGGATCAAGGGCCATGAGAAATCGAAAGGAAACCGTATTGCAGACTCGCTAGCCAGGAAGGCAGTCTCCCAAAAACTCTTGGGACCTGGCACTTTCATTGGTCTATCGGCGTCAGCGACGTCTGACCTATTAAAGGAACACTCCCTCAATAAGTTTAAGGGTAGATGAAACGACGCAGAAGGCTACAGGCTTGCCAAGTAACTGCTACAGTATCCGGACAGCAAAGTAGCCAAAAAATACGTGACTATGAACAGGCAGAACCTACAAACAGCCACGGGTATTCTGACTGGTCACTCGCACTTACGAAAGCATCTCCACAGACTGGGTCTATCTAACACCCCACATTGTAGAGGATGTGAACAAGGAGATGAGACTGTCGAACACATTCTTTGCGAATGTCAGACACTCTCTCATTTTAGGTTCCATGTATTCGGCGAGCACAGGCTAACATACGCTAGTATGAGGAAACTTAATTCAGGCGACGTCATCGCCTACTTCAAACAAGTAGGATGCATGACGGTCTAGATCGAAGTTTTGAACCTCAGAAGGATGCACAATGGGCCAATTGTGGCCTAAGTGCTGTGGGGTCACCCACCCTTCAAACTTTTTCAGATACAGAACTCTGTTTTTTTTTCAGTTGTAGCGTAATAGTTTCCAATATAAACTTTTTATGTGCAAAAAGCAGGCATAATTTCTATCTATGGCCATTTCAATTTTCCAGCAGGCCGGAATGCGACAGATATGGTCCTCAACGTTTCGAGTTGCTGTTGTATTTCAGGTTTAGACCGAATTCTACCTACTCGTAATTTTATGTGAGTTAACCGCGTTTTTAAATTCGTTCACCCTATTTCCTGCATTGAAGTTGTCCATATTTTCTTCTATGTCAGAAAGTTTACCAGGACAAATCGAAAATTCAAAACCAGGATCTATGTCCACGAAGGAAGGACCCGATATTTCCCCTTCCCTTTCCGCTCTGAGAGCTTCTCGAAGAGCAGCTCTTTTTTGGCCAACGTTGCCATTTATTGGCAAATTTCTGATAGATAGCTCATATGAAAGCTCATCTCCTAAAAGTCCGTTAACTTCCATTGTTATCCAGGTCTAATTGTAACGGTACACGCGAGAATTGTCGCAATAGAGTTGGTAGTTCATATTTTTTGGAATAATTCGTGCTAGACGGACCACGATATTGGCACTAGCACTTAAGTCAATTTCGTCCTGATGGATTGTGGTAAGCTAGTTTGTTCCGCTATATATTTTGAAGTTGTACGAATATCCTGTGTGTACGAATTTGAGTTAACACTCAAATTCCTACTGTTAATTCTTACATAAATTATTACTTTGTCTTCACCCTGTATTTTATAATTTTACAAAACCCATTTCAAACTTCATTCCATATAAAAAACCACAGATAACTATATATCAATTTCTTTGTCCACAAAACTATATGCATTAACTGAGTTTAAACAGTCATATGACAGTTTCATTTAAATATCTATTTCCCATTGGTTACATTCTCATATAACTTTCCTTGTTATCACCCACTTTAAACGACATATAAAAATTTATATAACAACACACATTCAATTTTTCATTCTCATCATATATAAAAAGGTTGTTAGTCGAGTAACAAAAATTCAATTAAAAATTCATTCAAAAAATAATAATAAGTCAATTTGTTAAAATATTAATCATAAAGAAGTGAAAACTTTTCAATTACAATGTATCATAAGCATTTGTCATAATCTTAATTGTGACGCAAAATGAAGAAAGTGTAAAGTAATAGAAATATAAAGAAAAGTGCATATACACATCGATTTTCATTTAACATAACAAACAACTCATACATATGGAAGCAGTTATTATCGTAACATTACGATTGGTCCTTCATAGCTTATAAACATAAACGTGAATACGACTTTTTGCTTTTCCATTAGAAAACAGGAGAATGCAAAACACTGTAGTATCACAGAGCATGAACAATTTGTACTCCCAATTGTGCGTCTTCATTGGGATTATATTGTTTCAAATGATGCCTCGCTTTGGTAGCACAGATCTGTTCTTTAATAGAAAGTTTTGATTCCAATGGAATTGAAGAAAAATTCGTGGTCAACTTTGAAATTACTGGTCTGATTTTAGGAAAATTATTATAATGGGGATCACTTTTCTGAAGTACTTTTGTATTGTCATTGAAGTGAAGTATACTTTTCAAGTGCTCAGTCATTACATATCTGATACTTGGAACTGCTATATATTGCCGCCAGTAACATCGAGTTCTTGGTAGTTCTACTACTGATATATACAAACATACTCCCTAAATATCTAATGTGGAAACATTAGCTGGTTTGTTAGGATTTTTTTAAACTCTATACAAAATAGTTTCTTGGACAATATTTTCAATGAAATTATCCATTATCGTAACATTACGATTGGTCCTTCAGAGCTTATAAACATAAACGTGAATACGACTTTTTGCTTTTCCATTAGAAAACAGGAGAATGCAAAACACTGTAGTATCACAGAGCATGAACAATTTGTACTCTCAATTGTGCGTCTTCATTGGGATTATATTGTTTCAAATGATGCCTCGCTTTGGTAGCACAGATCTGTTCTTTAATAGAAAGTTTTGATTCCAATGAAATTGAAGAAAAATTCGTGGTCAACTCTGAAATTACTGGTCTGATTTTAGGAAAATTATTATAATGGGGATCACTTTTCTGAAGTACTTTTGTATTGTCATTGAAGTGAAGTATACTTTTCAAGTGCTCAGTCATTACATATCTGATACTTGGAACTGCTATATATTGCCGCGAGTAACATCGAGTTCTTGGTAGTTCTACTACTGATGTATACAAACATACTCCCTAAATATCTAATGTGGAAACATTAGCTGGTTTGTTAGGATTTTTTTAAACTCTATACAAAATAGTTTCTTGGACAATATTTTCAATGAAATTATCCAAAAAAAATATTTGAAAGTAACAAGTGGAGTGTCTATATCTATCAATTTGTCTTTGAATCTTAGTGCATCATAATTTATTTGTAAATGTTTCTTGTGCCATACAATTTCCGATGTCTTTTGTTTTCTATCCTTATTTTTTGCAGTACTTGGTTCATTTTCTGGAACTATTTCTTCGCCTGCTTCACCCCCGGTTAAGTTTTCTGCTGCACTTTCTACAGCAAGATCTTCGCCACGTTCTTCTGGATTATAATCTGGATCCGCAAGGTTATCCGTGTCAGAGAAATAGAATAATTCATCTGCAGTAGTATCCAAATTGGCAATAATCTCCGCCACATTGGCATCGGATAATTCTGCTTTACTACTTTTATTTCGATACGACATCACCACTGAAAATAAAATAGAATGTGTCCTCGATGTTGCAAATTAGCAACAAAGACTTTTTTTAATTAGCATCAGCCAACATTTTTGATACGATAAATTACATATCAACCCTCCTTTTCTTTCCACTATACAACAGTCTAATGTGAATTCAAACAAATTCCACTATTGTTAAAACTAAAATGCCAATATATCCAACAATCTGCTTCCAACGTATTTTTGAAGTTTGTACCTGCTGAAATTACCAAGTGAAACGACAGACTCTTGTTGGAAAAAAGAATAAGAGTGTTGCAAATAAGCTACAGCATGAAGCCAACCGTTAATACACGTTTACAATGAAATCTCGTGTATCAAAACGATGTGTTGCAAATTTGCTACAAAATTGAATTAAGGGTTAGGCCGTGACATAATTTTAATATTTCAAATAAAATTTCGTCTAAATTCAAATAAATACCTCAAAGAAATCATAAAAATATTCATTTTTAGAAAACTTCACATGTATTTTCTTTGCATTTTATAATTTTGAGGTTCTATTTATGTATGTCACTTTCAAGTAGACTAATATATAAATTTATCGATCAATCGAGGCACTTTATATCATTTGATTAATCGTTTAATTGTTATAAAATAATTGATTATTCTTCTATTTCAGTTAATCGTTGCCATCTCTACATAATACAGTAGTACTGTTGAACCGCGCAACAACAAATAAAAATCTCGTAAAACCAAGATGAACATTTTGAAGCATGAAAATTCTACTTTCGAAATCGTTTTTTGAAATTGAAATCGGACCCTACCTGTGACATTCAGGCCTGCTGGAAAATTGCATAAGGTAAACCTGGGTAAGAGTGAACGCTTTTTTGATTAGTGCCAATTTAAAGCATTATAACTTCTAAAATATATGTCTTTTAAATTTCATATTTTAAACATAGCTAGTATCAATATCTGTCTACATGACTTTTGAGTTTTGCTGGTTAAAAGCAAAACACTTTTACTCACCTTTTTTTTGTCCGGTGTTCACACTTGCCTCACAAAGTGGGGCAAGTGTGAATTCGGTTCATGCTATCTACAATATAAGATGTTTTCAGATAATTTGGGTCAATTGTGAAATACTGTTAAAAAGCTACAATTTCGTTTTTGGAACACTTTAATATCTAAAATAGTTAAAAAGTTATGAACTTTTCAAAATGAAATATAACTTAAGTGCCTAAATTAAAAGTTGCCAAGTCTACTGAGAAAATGAATGTGTCTCCTCTGCGGCCTCTCTTGGGGTCTGGCAGGATTCTTATGATCATTTCTTTATTAATCGTGTCGATATCGCCTATATCGGGCCAAGAAAAGTTTTTTCTACCGAATTTTAGAAATTTCACTTTCCATCCTTCATCAGTTTCGTTCAAAATGTTGCCAACAAAATGCCTTATTCTCTTCTTGGTTTCATATTGAACTGTCACCTATTTGCCGTTTTCGATATTAGTTTGCTCTTCTTCGATTTTTTTTGTCCAGAGTTTTATCTGTATCTAGCTCTTCTTCTGTATCAGAACTCTCTGGGTCCAAGTCATCTGCTGAATCAATTATTACAGAGAAATCGTCCACCTCTTCATCTATAGATTCGATGTCACTTTCTTTCTAGATTGTACGCTTTTTATTAACTTATTGTCGGAAAACTTTCTTAGTCTTAGTCGCTTTTTCTTCTTCTTGTCTAGCTAATACCTGTGGTGCAGTGATGACTTCTGCTCCACACGCCACTTTTTTTTGTACCTGGCCACTATCAGAGTGTCTTATTGTTTTCAAAAGAAGCTCTTCAAATGATAATTTTGATGTAGTTTGACTAGTTGTAGCTTCTATATTTAGAATTTGTTCCACATTTTGGTTTCCTTCGACATTTTGGTTTCCTTCGACATTTTGGTTGTCTTCGACATTTTGGTTTTCATCCACATTTTGGTTTTCTTCGACATTTTAGTTTCCTTCGACATTTAGGTTGTCTTCGACATTTTGATTTTCTTCGACATTTTGATTTTCTTCGACATATTCGTTTCCTCCAACATTTTGGTTTTCTTCTCGTCTCCCAACAGCATTACCTGAGGTGTGTTTTCTCCACCTTCTTAAACATTCGGGATCATATTTGTCTTCAAATATGATCTGCCGATCAAATGGCTGTATACCAACTTTCACAAAACCATTACTAATACTGATAGGCTTGAGGTCCTTCCAGGCTTGACCGATCATTAGCGATAATTGTTTCTTTGGTATTTAAATTCCCACATTTCTCCTTTGCCAAGCCACTAATCTTTCATCCCATGTACCCTTCAGTGATCTGAACACTGATATATCTAGTGGCTGAAGAAGGTGGCTCCTGTGTGGGGGGAGTTTGAGAACTGTTACATTATTGGCAATTGCCAATTATATTAGAGGAATGTTAACATGGGTCCTATGACCATCATAAATAATCAGAACAGGTCTGTGTGGTCCCAAAGCAGGCAGTAGTGTTTTTTCAAAGTAATTTACAAAAATGTCTGTCACCATCCAGCCTTTTTTGCTGGCAGCAAATGACATTCCCGGATACGAGTCTTCTTCATTTGGAACCCAGGCATCCCAAATATCCTTCCCCTCATACACGATGAGTGGAGGGGCTTTTAGTCCGGAAGCAGATACAGCAGCTAAAACAGTTGTATTTTCCCGGCCCGGACCTGACACGGTTCTATAACAAGCTTTTCCCCTTGCACCAACAATTTTTATTTTAAAAGGATCATAAGAAAAAGAACTCTCATCTAGGTTCCAAATTTGTTCGGGCTTGTTATGAAGTGATAAATCTGTTAAAGTTTGATTCAAAATATCGAAATATGCATTAATGATGAACAGATCTGTCATCTTTTTCGGGCGTACTCAACTGATTGGGGTTTCTTTATACTCAGGTGGTGACGTATTTTCAAGTTTCTGAACCAATCATCACCTGGTATGTTGTTCTTGAATGGTGTCTTAATATTATTTTGTTCAACATAACTTACAACAACCATCAGACATTCTTTTCTCGTAATTCCAAAGCCCCACCTCACAATGTGCGAAGAGCATTTGCTAATTTGATTTCATCCTCTTTTGGAATCACTGTAGAACGGCCTTGTGTCTCGCTTTTTTTCCTCGGGTACCTTTCAGGTGATAAAATTGAGTAGTTTTCGGAATATGATATAATATATGGGCTCTACGTATGGTTAGAGCACCGCATTTAATTTCAGCCACATATAAATTTATATCTTCCTTTGAATAAGCCCCTCCTCTGTTAGTCTTTCTTACGTAGACGCATATTCTGAAACTAAAATTTTTTATTTAGTTTTACACCGCAAAAATGTACGTTCACACTTGCACTGATGAAATGTTCACACTTACCTCATTATGCGATATACCAAGGGGTAAGTGTGAACACGATATTTATCAACAGTACGAAAAAAAACGAAAATGCATATATACTGTGTTAAACTATAACATATTACAAATACAACCGCAATAATTAAAAATAACTTACGTTGGTAAATGTATTTTTCCTTGTATTTTAAAAATAACACGGTGCACTCATCAACTGTAATCACTTTATGGCATGAATCAAATTATCGCACTGGCGTTCTTTTTAGCGGGCAAGTGTTCTAGGATGATATACTACTTCGAACAAAAAAACGCACTCCTATCGGTGTACTCCTGTCATTTTAAAATGATATGTTCACAGTTACCCCCGATTCACACTTACCCAGGTTTACCTTAGTAAAAAATTCTAATTACCACTGGTCGAAAACTATGCATTCGTCAATACCTGCTTTTTGCAGATATAAATTTTATATTAAAATCTAATACTGGCCGAAGGATATACGCTACAACTCAAAAAATAACCGAGTTATGAATTTTTGAAAAAAAACTTCAACTTGGCCGGTTTTTGCCGATTTTTTCCTAAACTAACGGTTCGATCGAGTTGTTCTATGTCTCATTTTCTTCGTTTTTTCATTCTCTACAATTTCTCTCGATTAACTTGACAGTTATACTTTTTTAAACAAAAATCTAAAATTGATAATATTGTTAATAACAAAGTTATGCATAATAAGGTCGAGTGAAAAACGTCTCACTACATCCTATGAAACTATTCTGCAAACAATAACGCAGCTGGTTTTCTTCTAACATTTGTACATGTATTGTAATAAATAACTAAGTTTCTTGAACTCTTGTTCGAATATTTCTTAAAACATTGATATCTATTGGAAAATTTTATTTAGACCAATGTATAACAGAAATATTGTTCTCTCCTTTCCTTTATTGAATAGTTGAAATATTAATTCGTTGTTAAAATTTGTTTTCTATTTTAAGCATGGAGAAATACTAAACTTGGAACGACAATTCCTTAATGTGAAAATTGTTCATTTTTCAGAATATTAAATACTACATTGTATATTTAAAATAATTATTTGGTCATACCGACATAATTAAACCCCAAAGAAACCATCACATTCATGAAATGGAAAGTGATCAAAACATTTTAAGATGGACCAGAAATAAATAATTTAATCGGACCATATGTGAACTCAAATTAAGATATTTTCTCTTTTTAATCCTTTTTTGATTCGTTACAATTGAAAAGAGTGCACAAGAACCGTTATCGTGAACCATTTTTTTCTGGAAATACAAGGTGTATCTATGAAATGAAGTAATATATAGATTGTTCGATAGCTCAATAAAATATTTTAAAAAATGGACTGTAGAGATGTGAATATAAATGATTGGTTTTAAAAATTAACTTACTAATACACTGTTCCTCTAAGATTCCAATTCTTGCTCATTAGAAAGTGGGGATAAAGGGGGAAAATGAAAATAGAGCAATTTAGAAGTACACCTGAGAAATCGTGAAGATATGGATTGATCGATTTTGTGTCACAACTATATAAAAATCGCCCCTCGCCCCGCTGGTAACTAAAATTCCCAACTGAATTTTTAATGTCCGTACCACGATTGTACTAATTACTACTACTTTTAAATCCTTTCAATAATATTCGGACAGAAAACGAAAGTGTTGTTGCCAAATTAAATAAACCAATTCAGGAAAACTAAATAGGCGTAAACATACATATATAAATAAATAAAAAAATAAATAAGTAAATAACAATATAAATAAACAACAAAACGTCAATACAACAATAGGCTTAATTCTCCTAATAATGAATAAACACCCACTAAGGCATTGCCTGGGCATGGTGTATGTTTATTGAATAAATATAATACTGAAAAGGGTGGAACAGTAGCATTATACACTTAATAATGTTTTTGACTAGTATACATAATAGTCACATCCCTGCACAGATAAACAAATACATATTACATTAAATATACACCTATACGTTTACACATTAACGTATATAATACAATCGAGATGGAAGAATGACACAGTGTCGTGCCAATAATAATTGATGGCAATTATAATAGTCAACAGTGCTTGAGTACTAACTGAGAGGAAAGGAACATGAAAACAATATAAGGAATATGAATATAAGCTCGTTTTCTCTGTCAGTATAATAAACAACTAAATAATGCTATCTCTATTACAGAGTATATTTCATGAGATCGAGGGGTCAATTAATCGATGTATAGAAACTCTATCTGTCTCTGAAATGAAACATTTGACATCCTTTTGAATAAAAAAATTGTCGTTGCAAGTCTGATTTTCAGAGGTAAGCAATTGTAAAGCTGGTTTGCAAGATGTTCTCTGAACGATTGTTTTGGTTGAGCATATTGTGCTCAATTGTGCATTGGCTTTAAGTCTTGTATTATGTCTATGATTTACATAGTTCAATTTTGTTCTGTTTTTATGTTGTTCCACAACAGTTCTTAGGAAGTAAAGTTGCCAGAGGTCTAGCAATTTTGATTTTTTGAAAAGTGCTTCCGATGAGTATTGTGATGGTTTTCCGAGAATTTTTAGAAATTTTTTCTGTAATACGTCTAACTTTTTCAAATGCGATATTGCTACTCCACCCCATCCCACTATCTCATATGCAAGACGAGACTCTACAATTCCACAATTGATTGTTTTCAGTCGTGAGGTATCTAATATATTTCGTAAATACCTGAATCTATAAAGAATGCTCCTCAATGTTCTAGTCACTTGGTCAACATGATAGTTCCATCTCAGGTGTCTATCTATCACTACTACTAAATACTTGATTTTTTCTACTGATCGCATTAATATATTGTTCCGGATACTCAATGTATCATATTGGGATAGTGAGTTGGCGTAGCAAGAGAATGGTAAAAAGAATGTTTTTTCGTAATTTATTGATAGTATTTTATCTGCGAAACATTCAAAGGTTTACCCATATCATCCTCTGCTTTAGCTTTGAGGTCATTCCAGCTATCAGCACTGTACAATACTGCTGTATCGTCAGAGAAGCAAACAATGCTGC
The DNA here is from genome assembly GCA_963921935.1 of Galeruca laticollis. Classification (NCBI taxonomy): domain Eukaryota; kingdom Metazoa; phylum Arthropoda; class Insecta; order Coleoptera; family Chrysomelidae; genus Galeruca; species Galeruca laticollis. The sequence goes on along the minus strand of OY998175.1, from coordinate 113,022,437 downwards.
CACAAGTATCGTGACGCAATAAATCATTGAGATATATTGTGAAGAGAATTGGCCCCACAACTGTTCCTTGCGGTACTCCGTACTCCACAATCCTTTTTTCACTAGTTAACAATTTTCACGTATTGCTCTCTGTTATCGAGGTAACTCATCTCCATGAGATTCAATGTGCTTCCCCTAAAACCCATATTTTGCAAGGCCATCAACTGTTGTGAGTGGTTCACGTTGTCGAAGGCCTTAGCAAGATCCAAGAAAACACACAGACTTGGTTTACTCTTTTCTAGATGTTCTGATATTTTGGAGGTGAGAAAAATAATAGCATCTTGGGTAGAAACCCCTTCTTTGAATCCATACTGATTATTTGAAATGAAATTATGCTTGTCGAGGTAAGAGACCATTATTTTTTTGATTATTTTTTCTAGTGTTTTAGCTATGTTTGAAATGAGCGTAATTGGTCTGTAGTTTAGAATTTCATGTTTGTCTCCTTTTTTGGAAATTGGTTTAATATTCGTAGGGAAATTTTCCTGTTTCTACTATTCTATTAAAAATGTTGTTCAGAGGAAAAGCTATCTCTGTTTTTATCTCTTTCAAGCTCTCAGCTCTAATTTCATCGATACCGGGAGTTTTGTTCATATTGACAGATGATATTGTTTCAATAATCTCCCCCAATGTTGTAGGTTCCAAAAATATAGAGTGCACAGAAGATACTTTCCTCAGGGGCAAATTCACAGGTTTTTGAATTTTTTTGCAAGTTTTTGCCCAATACAGAAATAGTGATTATTGAAACAATCTGCAATTTCTTTTTCATCATAGGTAAGACCACCTGTTTCTCTTTTTATTGTTTGAATTTTGATAGTTTTATTTTTCCCAGAAATACCCTTCACCGTTTCCCATAGCGCCTTGGTGTCAGTTTGTGATCTATCCAGACAACTCTTATAGACATTGATTTCTTGATAAGACTATTCAATGTGTCTCGATAATTTCTGTATTGTTTTGTCAAAATTAGGTTATTTGGCTCTTTTCGAACTTTTTTGAATAAGCTATCTCTGGTATTTATGGAGCTTACTAATCCTCGTGTGATCCATTGCTTTCGTTTCATGTTTCTGTGTTTAACATTTGATGTTTTTGTGTGTTTTGAATTTTGTCGATATTTAGTGAGATAATATTAGACCAATCATAGAGGGTTAATTCTGTTTTCAAGGATGAATAATCAGTGTATTTACAGTATTTTGTATCTGAAATCTCATATTCCTCGTCATTTTTGGAGGGGAGTTTAACGATTGTAGTTTAATGATCTGTAATGGCACTTTTTAGTACAATAGGTAAAATTTCGTTGGATTTTTTCTCAACAAAAATGTGATCAATGCATGTATTACTTTGCTGTCTAGCTACAGTATTTATGACGGAATGATAATCAAACTCATAAAAGCTATTTAGATATTCAGTAATTATGTCATCTTCATCTAGAATGTTCAAGTTGATATCTCCCAAAAATACGTGATAGTCACCATTGACTTTCGAATCATTAGAGAGGTATTCTCGAAGATTTTTGACGAATATTTGTTCACTTGTTGAAGGCGGACGATATAAACCCGTTAGATGTATGGTTTTTTCGTCTACTCTTAGTGTGATTTGAATCGATTTGCATACATCTATATCAATGATATCATAATCATAGCATATATTTTCTCTCTCGTAGATAACAACGCCATCGCATTTATTAATGTTATCCTCGATATACAATATGTCATAGCCATCTATCTTAAACATATTTATGTCTGAGATATTCCATGTTTCTTTGAGTACACTGCAGTGAAAATGTTGTTTTAGTTCATGAATGTATATTTCTAGTTCACTTAAATTTTTTGCAATACTCCCCTTATGTTCTAGTGAAGAACGTTGAAGTTCAATTTTTTATTTTCTTCAGAAGAAATCAAATTGTTATTGTCATGTATATTATCAACTTTGTTGGTTGCAATGAGTTCATATTCATATTCTCTAATATATGAATTTATTTTTAATTAAAGGAAGTATAAATTTTGTTTGTATTGGAAGTGGGAATGGTAACAATATTATAATGAATAGCTGAAGATAATACAGATAAATAGAAGAGAAATGTAGTAAGAACGTTGAATCTATCTAGCAGAGTGCTTGCGCAAGTTTGGTCTTTCTCGTACTGTTTCGTTGAAAACTTTTTGCTCTAGTAAAAATCCAATGAAATCAGTTAATTTGAGGTCATTTGATTGAACACAACCAATCAGAACAACATTATACTGAAAACAGATCCCATGTGCAGTTTTCACTCTATCACGTTGCTATGGATACAATTTGATTATTTATTTCGATTTTGACGTTTCAAATATTTAATATTTCAAAATGTCACGATTTGGTCATAATACTGACGAGAATATTAATGAAATTATAGAAGCGTTGTACTTCTTTTCTATAATTAGCAAAAACATTTCTATCCGAATAACCCTCGAACATTGATAAATGCTCAAAAATTTTATAACAACTTTCTCAAGCTTGTTGCTTATAGGCAACAGACCTCCGCCTGCGGCGTCGGTCTGTTTCCAAGCAACAAGCTTTCGAAATCTGTTATAAAATTTTTTCGAACAATTATCAATGTCCTTGGGTTATTACTACTGATAATTTTTTTCATTGCGCCTGTTTTCGGAGTATGTGAGTTTTCTTTAGTGGAATCAGATAAGTTAGAATTTTTGGTTTGAGTTGACTTTATGAATGTGAAAGCAGCTTCTTCCAGATATTTTTTTTCAGAGTGAGATGCTCAGGGGCTGGTGTGCCTGGCTCACTTTATGGTTTGTTTTGACAGTAAAGTTCGCTTGTATCTTCCAAAGTTTCAAGTTGAGTAGCAGTATAGATCTTATTATTGATGTAGAGCTTGTTGTTCTTTATGAAGCCAATATTATTGTCTTTCTGCTTAGCGACATTTAGATGTTTTCTCAATATTCTGTGCTCTGATCGCTGTTGTTCAGGGAGGTCATGTACTATACGTATTGTAGATCCTTTCAAGCTTTTCGTGTTTCTCAGAACTTCAGCTTTTTTGATGTATGAGGTGAATTCCACTTTCACTGGGCTATTATGAGTTGACCCTAGGGGATATATGTTGTTGAAATCATTTTCAGCAAGCTCAATTTTCAAGAGGTTTTTCATCAATTCAATGATATATTCAGGAGTTATATAATGTTCTTCTCTCTCTAATCCAAATATTATAATTCTTCGTTTTCCCTTTCTGTTATAATTAGGCGATGATTGATTTCCTCAATTTTCAAGCAAAGCTCCACTTCAACCGCTTGTATTGCCGACTTCAATTCCGTATTTCCTTTCAATAGTTGATCAAGCAGTTGTTCACTAGTAATCTCTGAATCGGGTATTTCTTTCCGTGTATGGTCACTTTTATTTCTATGGGTCGGTAAAAACACTTCAGGTATTGTGATAAGGATTCGTTTGTATATATGTTTTGTGTTTTCAATTTCTTTCTGATGCAATGTATGCGTTTGAAATATTAAAAATTTACTTAGGTAGGTACGTACCGTAATATGTTTACAGTTGAGTTGTTTATTTTAAAAACAACATAATGTCCATAATGGCAATTTTTCAGGAAATGAGAAAAACGAATTATCTATTTTTTAACATATTTTTCTTTAGTAGCTTTCCTGCTCTTTAACGATCTTTTTCATATTTTGATTGTCTCAAATAGATTTCGGAATATTTTTAAAAAACCAAATCATAATTTCTTTCTTACGTAATTGTTTATATCTTTTGCAATTTTTGCTGGCCCCTATTGTCCAGTTAATCGTTTGTTCTAGGTACCATTTCGAATCGAATGAGAACGAAAGCATAGTTTTCGGTAGTCCAGACTAGATGTTTGACGAATAGGCACTTGCCAACCAGACTATTAGACAAGATGAGTGGAATACCTAAAATAACATCAACACTATCTTAGAAAACAAATGTTTGCGCGGGGAAAGAGACTTAATTAACGGTCCTGAAATGTATTGGTATGTAAGCGATTAACAGCCTTGAATTACAAAAACATTTTGGAAAATGTGATGTTACTATCAGTTGAAGAAGTTTTCTCTAAAAATTATATCAACATGTTACCGTTATAAATAAAACTGTTTCTAACGGTGAATCATAACGGTAATATGAGTAGATTTCACACAGTAAGGGTGGAAACAGTAAATATAATGTACAAAGTATGTATAAAGTTTATGATAATAACAGTTTATATAATGCTATATCCGCAACAGTCATAAAATGATTAGGAATAAACTCGTAGATTCCTACAATAAGCAACGTTTAATTTTATCCACACAATTAGTATATGCAAATGGTACTGCAATACTCTTTATGTGATTCAATGCACCTCGACAAAAATTCAATTTTTCAATAGGTAGTATTAGTGATGATTTTTTCAATTTGTCTATAGTTTTTTTCATAGAAACACGAACTTCGATAAAAAAAGGTTGCGGTCATTTAACGCAGAAATTGTAGTTGAAATAAACTATAAGGAATAAATAAAAGTCTCGCTAGATTTATAAGCACTAAAGTAAAATAAATCACGAACTAACTCTACATATGTGGATAATATATATCATGAGTATACTGTAATAGGATGAAAAATTGATAAGCTATAAATGATGTATATCCATGAGGGGGTGAATCAAATATTTAATTGCATCTTTTATGTAATTATTATACAAATTTTGATATTATTTAAAAATAACAACTAAAATAGATTGATACAGAAAACCTTTAATAATTGTTTTTTCATAAAGTATTCACATTAAATTTTATTTTTTACATAATAATTATAATAATAAAAACCTGCAGTTATTTCATTCAATATCATTTAATGAGAGAGTATCAATATCGCTCTCGCTACTGCTTTGTCCAATATCCAATTAAGACAGGATTTATTGTATCATCAACAATTTTATCCATTCGCCTCATTATCTCTTCCACTTTTTTTACATGTTCTATGCATTTCTTCCATTTATTGGCACTTATTGCGTCAATAGCTCTCTGAAGAAGTACCTTAATATTTGCTAATTTGAAAGTAGTGCTCTGTCGAGCAACAAAACCTTTCACATCAGCACAAATGAGCTCAATGGGATTCAGCTCACAATGATATAGTGGTGGTCGCAAAACTTCTACATCTCGAGCCCGGGCTATTTCATCTACACCATTTTCATTAAATTGAGGAAAATGTTGCATGGCAACTTTTAATAATTCGGGTTTGAGTGAAGAAATATCAACCAATTTCGATCTTTATCTTTTCTCCAGGCATTTGTAAGCAGCTGTTTTGTCGAGTTTGCGACTGTGTTATAGAGCATTGTCCACGTCCTTACCGAGGAAGGCGGCATTTTGTCCAAAATTATCCCAAACCAGACCTCAAAAACTTCCGCATTAATTTCGTCATGATACTCGCCTGTTTTTTTAAACTCAAAGAGAAGACGTCCATTATCTACAAATCCATTTTCGATACCGATATATGCAATATTATTAGTCGACCTTCTTTTCCAGCTGTCATTTTGAGACCCTAAGGCAACCTTCCATAAAGGCTTGTCGTGAACTTTGAATATTTCTATCTTGCCAATCTTTTGAGGTAGTGTGAGCTTCAGTAACCCATGTTTCGTCTAAATAAAAAATGTGTTTTCCGCAAATCGCTAGGAAATTTTGACATTCCTGTCAAAATTTCTTGAAGAAAAAGTCAGGACTTCCTTACTGTAAGGAAATGTCATTTCCTTACTGTAAGGAAATGTCATTTCCTTACTGTAAGGAAATGATATTTCCGTACAGTTGTTAGTGTTCTACATAAATGATTGAAAACACATTGCTTATAAGGAATTAATTTATATTTTGAAAACATCAAGTCATTGCTGAATACATTTTTAAGATCAATTTGTTATATTTACAGTAATTTGACAGTTAGTACAATTATTGAACATTGGAGGAACACTCTTAGAACTATGAGAAACATTTTGGACAACATGCAGGGTGGTAGGGTCATTTTGTTGAATATTTTGTACTGTGAAAATTTCATTTGCCACCTCAACCTTATTGTTAAGCGATTCTTTGATATATCCTTCAGCAACGTTTGATGACTTCCATCCGCCATGCCTCTTTAAACTAGTTATGTCGGCACCAGAGTCAACCAATATTGTTGCAGAAGACCGACGAAAGCAGTGACCAGTATATTCTGTCGGAGTTCAAATAAGTAGCAACTATCTTGGGCATTTTTCTAAATTGATGAATTCCTACCACTTGTCTACAACCCTTTCCGCTTTGATATTTAAAGAAAAATCGGTCACTGTTCATATTTTCTGGTCTTAACGAAACATACTTTCGATACACATTCAAGTAGATCTGATTAATTACAAATGATCTTGGTTTGTTGGTTTTCGAATCAGGTATGCTGATTAAAAGCTTAGATTCTAAGTCTTCTATATCGTGTACAGTCATTCGGACTAACTCATCCATTCTACAGGCCCCAGAAATACCAAATATTACAGCCACCTAAAAAATAAATAAAGGTATAATCTAAATAGAAATTAAAACCTTGTAAATTACCTTAATCATTAAATTTTCTTTATCTGGAGCTTCCTGGATAAATTTTTCAATTTCTTCCTTCGTTAAAATCTTAGATTTATTTGCCCTATAACCTTGAGCTTGCCGTTTCAATAAAGAACGAAGTTTTGAGTATGTAGATATATCTACATTGTGTTTAAGTGCAAGGGTTGACTTCAGCATTGAATAATTGGCCCATAATGTTGAAGATTTCATCTTTAAACAAAGGTCTAGGAAGTATGCCATTACAACATTTTCTGAGAAAGAACTCGTATTTTTACTCATGCGATAATCCATAAAACGTCTGTATGCATTTTCGTACTTTTCTCTTGATTTCATTGGCAATAATTCTAATGAAGCAGTATTCACTGCCTCAACCAGCTCTGGAGGAGTCCCAGGAATGGAAATTTCATCATCACTTATCATTTTACTTTCGAAAACACCAGCAATTAAATTTATAAGCGTCAAGTTTGACAATTCAACCTCAATACGTTTCCATAGTAACCCAAGTAATTTTATTAGGAATTTCAAAGCACCATTTATTTGGGAATAAAATTATCGCGTTTTTTTTTAAAATCAATCAATATCTGTCGAATTTTGAACGATTTGCGGAAAAATAGTATGTTTACCTCGTAGGAAAAGCCACATTCCTGGACTCTGTGTTGCTAAGTCTCGGCTTGCGCCCCTCGACTTAGCAATCTTCACAGTCGTCCAGGAATGTTAAGCTTTTCCTACCCGGTAAACAATGTACTATTTCCTTGTTGACGTGTTCTATTTCTTGATCGTAAGTAGCCTTTGCGCCAACAAATAATGTCCACTCTTTCAATGAGCATACTTATTCTGCATATTTTTTCATAAGCAAAATTAATTTCTTTTAGGACTGTCCATAATGTTGTTTCATTCATATCAGGCAAATCAGGATCTTGTTGTAAATATTGAGCCAATTTTTTTTATAGTGGGATTAAATGTCAACTTTCTGTGAAGTGTAATACCAACATACTTAAATTCGTTGGCTAGAGGGAACCGAATATTTCCCAATGTTATTGTGGGGAAATTCAAAATCTTATGTCGAGTAAAGATTACACATTGTGATTTGTTTGGAGAAATATTCAATCCATGTTTCTCTAAACAATTCAAGAGTGGTCTTATAGCTGTATTAAATAAAGTTAAGCACTGTTCAAATCTTTTCAAATGTATGTATATGGCAAAGTCGTCTGCATACTGGATAATATTAGCGTTGGATGTAATCTTGTGAATGTTTATAGTGTAAATATTGAATAGTAATGGTGATAATACGGAGCCTTATGGTAGACCTCTGTTGGCTACTCGACTTTTTAGTAGGGTTCCATTCTGTTGTCGAACTGTTACGGATCTATTTACATACAGTTTGCAAATAATATCTACAGATACCTGCAGATCGATTAATTTTCTACAGAGTCACATGCGGATTTTATATCGAGGAATAGTGATAAGATATTCGTCTTTTGCGAAACATGCTTGTACTTCTGTAACAATATGTGCCACTGCGTCATAAGTTCTGTAGTTTCTTTTATATCCATATTGAGTGGAAGGAAGGACATTTATATGATTTAACCACCATTCTAGACAATTTTTTACTATTCTTTCGAAAAAATTTGGAACACACGGTAGTAACGATATGGGCTGATAAGAGTCAGCAACCTCTGGATTTTTGCCATGTTTTAAAATAGGTAAGGCTACAATCTTTTTCCATCCAATGATACTTTCGCCAGACAGACAAATGTGCTTAAAGATTTGTTTTAAAAGCATGGGATATCGAATTTCGTCGTAACCTGGAGTTGTTATTCCTATTTTGCAGTGCATAATCTATTTCCTTCAGGTTAATAGGTGTTCAAAAAGCGGAATGTTTGAGTGTCTCTAGATTGTGGCTGATGTCATCGAGTGGCATAGGTGATGCAATTTTATTAAGGAAGTACTTCTGCCATGCAGTACTGTCATTTTTTTTCACACTACTTTTCTTTGCATTCTTTTTGCTTGGTTCCTGAGTTCCATCACATATGTATTTTTCTAAGTTTTGAGCACCATCTCCTCCAACTGCCCTTGGCTTTGTTTTTTAATAGTTTTTTTACTTGTGCTATTTCTTGTTTGCATAGTATGTAGTTCTCCATGGTACTTTGATTTTTAAAATTCAATAATTTTTTTTTCGTTTACTTTGAGTTATTGTGGCGTCGCATTCAGGGTCCCACCAAGGAGTAAATTTTTTTTATTTTTGTGTTTGAAGGGTTTGTTAACCGGGATTGCCACGTCGGCAGCCCTATTAACTCCTTGGATAAGAAAATCATATTTTTCTTCCATAGTATGCATTCTTCAGCAGTTTTGGGTAAAAAAAGTATCAGCTGCATCCTGGTATAATTTCCAGTTTGCTTTACGCAAGTTCCATTTGGTTTTTGGGAGATAATCTTCATAAAACTGAATGTTTTCTTTATTTCTATTATAATAGGGAAATGATCTGATCCCATAACGTCCGCAAGTGTGTACCATCGGCAGTTAAGCGCCAGATCAGGCGTGGAGATCGTGAGATATATTGCAGATCGATTGTTATTATTAGTAAATCGCGTGGGTTGTCCAGTATTCAAAATTACAATATCACTACTTATTATCCAAAACTTCTTTGATTTGTTTACCTTCTCGTTATTGAAAAAATACGAGTGAATTTTTAAAAATTCATCAACTGTTATTGTAGACTTTCGGCTAGGAATTATTTTGGTTCCTGAATTTCTCCATGCTCGTTCTTTTCCTTTAAAATTTTGAAAATAGTGGTTCTGCTAACCCTTGTATATTTACAACACATATAGACAAGTTTTACCTTATTTTTCATAATGATCTTCAATCAATGCAGAAAACACATTCACAGCCATTTTTTTTTCCTGAACACTTAACTTTTTTCGAGATTTCGTAAGCTTAGGGCAACTGCTAACAGCCATTTTACATTGCAAAAGGTGAACAAAGGCAATAAGCACCAAAAGAACAAGTTGACTTCAAAACTAGTATCATATTAGTAGATTATTATTTACTATACTATCAGACAAAGAAAAACCGAAATCTGAGTTAAAAACATTAGTGTGGAAAATGGTTAAAACATATTCATATATTATATTAGTTGCCTGCATGTTTTTTATCCATTTATGTAGATTAAAGCGGCACACTACTGCATCCTGTTTTGTTAATGTTCGTGTTTCTATGAAAGTAACTATAATGCCCATTCAATACAGTTAAATCGGGTTTAAAAAAACGGCAATAAAGAAAAGAATACATTCTTATTTCAATATTCTTCCGTCTTTTGGAGGATTATCAATTAATTTTTGCAAACATTAGTCATTAATTTCAATTATTCAATTTACAATTTCACAAAACAATTTTAACATATTTTGATTTATAGCTAAAATAGAAACGAGCCTATTCAATTTTCTAAAGGAATCGAATCGTAAAATTAAGGCTTCAGTTTTTAATTTGTTGAAAAAGTGTAGGAGGTGTAAAGTAAGTCACACTATCATACCATTTTAAAAATATGCCATAGTATCCAATATTACATTAACACTCGCTTATTCTTCTTCTTAGTAATTCATTAATTGCCTTATTTATTTTTAAGCAACATCAAATTTCAGGTAGCAGCAAATTACTATAATTACCTATAGGCATCATTTATTGGTTATAATATTTCGAAGACGATGTAAGTTGAACAATTTTGTATCATGTAATATTTCCAGTTATTACGTAAAATGTTTATATTACATATAATCTCTTGAAATCGTTTATTATAACTTCACATCGTATTTACCAACCAAGAAGAAACAATATTCTCATTTCAGGAATTGAAATTAGATGTTGGCATATTAAAGGTACTTAGTTTGTTAAATTCATGTTACATTATAGGCAAACCTATATCAACATCTTCAGTATCTGATACAAGTGTCTGTAACTAAAGGTAAATTCAATCTTTGGTTGGTTGAAGTGAGTATAAACTGAAAAAATTCAGAACATAAAATATTCAATTCAACATTAATTACATAAATGTTATAGTTGGAAAATCAACTGAAATTAAATACACTCAACCACTCAGCAATTTCGCATATGAACTCCAATCTGCAATGAAAAATTCACAGATTGATTTCTACAATTTTATTTACCGGGTGTCTGATTCAGAGAGGTAACCCGTTGTATCTTAGAAACTATTCATCGTACTGCTTAGAGAAAAATATCTATATTACAAACTCGCATACGAGAAACTGCTGGAAATTTTCAAGTTTTCCGCTCCACCGGTAGAGGGCGTGGTTCACAATAGTAACAGAAAAACATCATTTTTCTATAATAAATGTACCGTTATAGTACCACAAAATTTAAATATTCCTAACCATTAGATCATTTTACGTAAGTTTGTTCCAGTACTTTTTCCTCTATTATGTAAAATAAATAGTAGGGGTGAGTGGGAAAGCTGACTTACAACATTCGCGGACAAGACGGCATATGCCGTCCCGTTATCAGGGACAAGACGGCGTACGCCGTCCATATAAATATTCATATGCTGACACAAGACGGCATAAGACGACAAATCTCTACGGTATTCCTAATACACATATGCTTGGTGTCCCACGAGAAAACATAAAATTGACAAACGTATCCTATTAGAACCTTTGGTGGAACAATTACCCTAACCTCATTTGTTCACACATGATACTCAATTCTATGAATACATATTCTGATATTTTACAAAAGAGCAACCGACTCCGCAGCAAACATTGTCGATATCGATCTATTAGATCAATACTATGACTGAACTCAAGCATTTTTTAGCATTGTGCATCTTACAGGGTCAATCTAAATATCCATCTATCCGAAAAATATTCAGTATGGACCCTTTATACTACTGTCTCAATCTTCATCGTACTCTCTCTGGAAGACGCTTTGAGGAGATTCTAAGATGTTTTTGTGGTTCTTACGGCCATCTTCACAATCCGAATGATAGACTAAACAAAGTTCGACCCCCTTTAGAAGTGCTATTGTACCAGCAGAACATTTATCTTTAGACGAATCACTTACTCTTTTTCGTGGTCGGCTAAGCTTTCGACAATACATAAAAGGTGAAAAAGCAAAATATGGGGTAAAATTGTATTCTGTTTGTACTACAGATAGCTATGTTCTAAATCTACAAATTTATTCTGGAAAAACCCAAGAAACAAATGGTTTATCCAAACTTGAGACATTGGTTCTATCCTCATTTAATCCATATTTAGATCGAGGCCACCATGATGTCATGGACAACTTTTATAATAGCCTGTCTCTGCCTAATGACGGTCTCAATCTAAACACCCATACCACTATAACTTTACGACAGAATCCGATTACGAAATCCTGAGGTTGTTGTAAAAGGCAAACTGAAAAGGGGTGACCATTGCTGGAGGAGACGTAGTAAGACATATGTGTCTAAGCGGAAAGACAAAAGGGATGTATCGTGTATTACTACAAGATATTATCCGAAACTAATTCAGGTACAAATAGATATGGTAAAGAAAAAATAAAACCGGAAGAAATATCCAATTCCAATAATTTTATGTCTGGTATTATTATTCGTCACCCAGCTGGTACAAAAAAGCAATGTTCCATTTGTTGGACATTCTTTTATGGAATGCATATAACATAAAAAAGTAAATTGATAACAAATTTAGTTTTCTTCAATTTCGCGAAGAATTTATTGAAGAATATTTGGAACTTGATAAGGACATAAAAGATGGAAGATTTTTAGTGAAATCGGGTCCATTACACGGAGATAAAAGAAAGAGAGCTGAACCTGATCCACCAAATATACATCGTGAAATGCACTTTCCAGATGGAATTCCAAATTCAAGGAATCCAACTAAATCTTACCATCTGAGATGTAAGAACTGTGATTAAAAACCTGTACGGAAAGAAACAAAATATTTGTGCAAAACATGCTCTAGCAAACCAGCCCTGCGCATCGTACCGTGTTTTGAAGAATACCATATACGATTTACTAACCAAAAAATTGTTTTGTTTATGTCTAGCAATAAATAATGATAATTTATTAATCTCTTTGTACTTTTTTTCTTATAACGGGATATGCCGCTTGGCTCCAACCTACCACCAAATGGGTTTGTTAGGGACAAGACGGCATTTGCCGCACTACTATTTCTTACACAAATCAATTTTTTTGTTTATATGACATCCTCTATAACACTTATTATGAATTTTCCCGTTTAAATATTAATAATAACTATGTACGTGTTTACAATCCACATTTTTACTTTTCCGCACAACCTATCTATATGCGAGAAAAGTATTGGTTTACCCACAAAAAAGTTGAAAGTTTTCCATCAAGAACAACACGATAAAACGGTTTTTAGAATAAAAATCCTGTGTGTATGTCGTCGTCGTCGTTGTCGTCGGCCACTTTTCGTTACATGTCTTGTTAGCACGATACAGACTCCGGAGTGCAACAAATCACCAATTTTATGATTGAATATTGTTCAAGACATCTCACAGATGAACCTCATTGATTTTTAGCTCACAATAGCCAGTACAACGGATGCTATGGTACTTGAAGTACGACATTTTTGTAGTTCTTAGAGAAATTTCACTTTGTTAGCACGATACAGCCTCCGGAGTGCAAAAAGTCACCAATTTTATGATTGAATATTATTCAGAACATCTCACAGATGAACCCTATTGATTTTGACCTCACCACAGCCAGTACAACAGGTGCTATAGTACTTTAAAAACGACATTTTTGTCATTTTTGGAGAAATTTCAGTTTGATAGCACGATACAGCCTCCGGAATATATACAAGTGACCAATTTTATGATTGGATATTATTCAGGGCGTCTCAAAGATGAATCCTATTGAGACTCAGCTCACTAAAGCCAGTACAACGAGTGCTATGGTACTTGAGGTACCAAATTTCTGTCATTTTTGGAGAATTTTCAGTTTGTTATCACGATACAGCCTCCAGCGTGTATACATTTTATGATTGAATATTGTTCAGGGCATCTTATAAATGAACCTTATTGATTTTAAGCTCACCAGAGCTAGTACAACGGGTGCTATGGTACCTGAAGTGCCACATTTTTGACCTTTTTGGAGAAATTTCGGGTTCAGTACGATACAGCCTCCGCAGTGTATATGTTACCGTGAAAGACAGAAAGTAGTGAATGTCAACATTCGCCGGTGGATGTCGACAAATGTCAAATACCTTGGTGAAAGTTCGAACGTTTCTTAATTCTATTATACATTCGGACTTTCACCGGTATATGTCGACAAACACAAATGAGGTCCGGTGAATCTCGGACACTGCAGGTCGCGACAAGTTTTTAGACGGTTCCAGCCCTTTGTTTCAGTTAGCTTTGTCTTCGTCAGTCTAACGCAACGTTTGACAGCGCTCCCTAACCTAATTTAATTTTCTTATTAGAAATTATAATTTGTATTCAATGGCTCTACAGTGAATCGTTTTTTGAAAAGTTACATGCCTTAATTGGAAGTAAACGAGAAGACCATTGTTTTTAGTTTTCACAAGAAAAGTACTCTAAAATCGTTTCTGAAGTAATTTCTGCTAAAAGTAAGTGTAGTACACCTTTGGACTACAGACATTTGAAACATTTGAAATTTTAAAAGTTAGTGATGAAGAAAAGTTAATTGTGCCATTAAAACCAGGAGAAACAAATATCCAGTATTTTGTCACTAATGACGAGTTGTTTACAATACTTTCTGAAACTCACATGAGAACAGGCCATGGAGGAAGAACACGAATGTATAAAGAATTGCAAGTTAGATACAAAAATATTACTTATGAAGTTGTGATGTTGTATTTAAATTTGTGTAAACAATGACAAATGAAATATAGTGCGCCTAAAAAAGGTATTGTTGTGAAACCAATGGTCAGTTCCGAATTGAACTCTAGATGTCAAGTCGCCTTGATAGACTTGCAATCTCACAGGGATGGCGATTACAAGTTTATAATGGTATATCAAGATCATTTAACCAAATTTGTCCAGTTACGACCTTTAAAAAGCAATAGAGCGGAAGAAGTAGCATATCACCTTCTCCACATTTGGTGCTCCCGCTATATTGCATTCGGATAGAGGCAGAGAGTTCAGTAATCGAGTCATATCTGAACTATACGCTATGTGGAAAGATGTTGAAATAGTGCATGGAAAGCCTCGTCACAGTCAAACACAAGGCTCAGTTGAAAGAGCCAATCAGGACATACAAAATATGTTAACTGCTTGGATGCAAGACAATGATTCAAGCAAGTGGTCAGTTTGTCCAATTCGTCAAAAACACATTTTATCACGAAGGAATACGCCAGAGTCCTTATGAAGCCCTGTTTGGCGTTAAACCAAAAAGGGGTATAATATCGTCATCACTCCCTCACGGGCAAATTTCAAACATTGAGATCGAAGAACAGCTAGAAGCTTATGTTGAGGACATTTTGGGTAGCGACCATATTGAAACAGACATGGATAATGAGAATACCATTGAAGCTGATCCGCAACCTGGCACGTCTTCATCTCAAGCACTGACTGACCCGCAACCTGACACGTCTCCATCTCAAGCACTGACTGATCTACTACTTAGCACATCTTCATCTCAAGCACTGACTGATCCGCCACCTAACACATATTCATCTTAAGCACTGACTGAACAACACGAGCTAATTTCTTTAAAAAGAGTAGCTGCAAAAGAAAATCTTCTACTTCAAGCAACAAAAATGTTGCGAACCTCAAAAAAAAGTTTCCTCCTGCCCAAATTGGTGATACCGTAAGAATTCAAGTCCCTGATGTCGACCGTGGTTGTACAGACCCTCGAAAAGTGTCAGCGGTTGTTGTTGGAATAGAGGATTCAGACTTTTATAGATTAGCTAACAAAAATGGTACCTTGGAGCGCTTTTTCACCCGCAATCAGTTCGTAATTTGTAAAGAAAAGTTACTTTCCATGGACGAAGTTTCAACAAAAGAAATGTTGCTAAGAGAAGCAGCTTCTGCTAATTCAAAAAGTGGAGGGCAAGGCTATACACGTAACTGCAAAATGAAGTGTTCCACGACTAAATGCAGCTATAAAAGCAAGGAACTTTTGTGCAATTCGAAGTGTCACGGTAGTTTAAGTTGTTGCAATAAATAAGATATTGTTCTAATTTTTTATATTTCATTTTATATTTTTATGTTCTACTGTTTATTTTGAGTTCAACAAAGTCGTTTTCTCATATTATTTTAATGAATAAAGACCTATAGATTTTTTTTATTTCAAAAAAAATAATTCTTTTTAACATACACCATGAGTGGTAGCAGTACAAATAGTTTCTGCGGCCTACCTCTCTTAATCAGACACCCGGTATTTCCAAACAGACTAGAGATAAACTGAGAAAATGAAGCAATGAACTGATGTTCCTGAAAGATACATGCAAACTCTGTTGCATAATATTTTTAATCAATAAAATATAAAAATTATAGATAATCAAAATTTTTAATGTAAGACAAAATAAACGCGGGCCAAGTTAATTGCAATGCCAGAAAAAGCAGTGAAAAGGCACCTCAGGACTAGAATTTGGGGATAATTACCCCAATCTACAAAAAAGGGGATAATAGAGAATGTCGAAATTATAGAGGAATTACATGGACTGGTACAGTGTCCAAAATGTACCCCAAAATTTTGGAGAAAAGGCTGGTATACATTGCTTATCTAAATCGTTTCTCAAGAAGATTGGTAAGTAGAATAATAAATTGCCACAAATCAAACAGTCAATCATCCCCTGGTATGATGCCCCAAAAGTTAGAAGTCTAGTACTGACGGATAAAACTAGGTCATTGTTGCTTAACCCACAACCTACTAAATAAACAGTGTTCAAGATTGGAGAATCTTGAATTATATTGTTTAAGATTCTTTTAAAAATATGTAAGATATTTGTATGTTACTTCTTTTCGTCATTTTATATATTTAAGGCGTAAATTCATTTCAGTTTGTAGCGCTGTAAAAACGTGTTAAAGAATTGATAGATCCTTTGTATTGTTGTAAATTCAAAGGGTAGTTACACTTTATTCGCAGCTTTTGTTAAATACTTTTAAAATATCACGTTTCGCAATAATAATTGTAAATAGTTTTGTTCGAGCATTGAAATAACACATTTTGAAAGACGTGAGAGACATATTGTCGCATTGTGTTTGAAATCAATACTCGAGTTATTTCACAACGAAATTAGTTCAATACTCAAGTTAGTTCATAACTCAGTTCAAACACTCAATCGAGCTCATCGAGTCGTCGTTACATACCGAATTAACTTCACTCAAAGTCAAACAATCAGAGATACTAAGGCTAACACATCGTTACTTAGTTTCTATACGAGCCAAGTGAATATTCATCAAAACGAAACATAAAGTAATTAACTGTCTCGACCCTTACTTCGTGGATTCTACTCATATTGGTGTTTTAAATGAAACTCACTGTTTCTAGCTAATTCCACAATAGAATAAAAATTGTTGAAATTGGAATTAGCTAGAAACAGTGAGTTTCATTTAAAACACTAATATGAAACATAAAGTACCTTCCGATCTGAAACCACCGAAGTTCAGCATTCATAATTTTGTACCATTCTTGTAAATTCGTACATAATAAATTATTAATTTCGACATTAATTTTGTCAAATTAAGATTATTTATCTAGTTGAATGTCTACGCCAGTCGACGAAGTTCAACTTGAAATATAATCAAAAGCAAACAGATAAGCCTCAATACACACCTATAGAGCCCATTTGACTATAAAACTACTGATGTGCTGTGATTATATATAAGTAAGGTAAAGCCAAGTTAAGCACCACATTGAAAAATAAATATACTGAAACGATAAGAGCGTTCCAATTAATTTGAAACTTATCTACGTGTACCACAAAATTAAATCAAATGTGAATAAAGTCATTCATTGTCGCCAATGAACAATTAGTTGATGAGACGATGGAAAAAACTGTTTTAATAAAACGAATCAATACTCTGAAAGAACCAATTACCTATAGTGAATTATAATTAATATTGACGTGAAAAGTACTTAATGACTTAATCGATTTATCAGTATCTGCAAATTATATAGAACAATAGAAACTGAAGACTGTTATTTGAATATAATTATTCTCAACCTATAAAGTAATAGAACAATACTCTATTCGAACAAGAAATAATTGTAAGTAATCATATTACTAGATTATTGATTTACAGTAAATTGATATTTGATTTATAAAAATATATTTTTTCTTTAAAAAAAACTAGTAATTATAGGCGTGGTCAACATTGATAAAAAAATAATTCAACACTGAGATCGAATTCCACAACAGGATATTAAAGTTACATGGTGTGGTATTTTTTCATATTTATATTTTTTTAATTAATGATCAACTGAAAACTTTTAGTGTTACTTTTAGTGGATAAAACAGCGTACGTGTGCTTTCATCTGAATCAGCAGACTCCAATTTCTTCTCAAACCAAGCTTGCCTGCAGTTAGGGCTGATACCACAAAGTAGGGTTCAACATATATATTCTATGGATTATTAAAAAGCAAAGAGACAAACATCCATGTCACTAAAAAATCAACATTATTGAACTAAAGTAAACGCACCAGTAGTTGACTGCTTAAGACAAAGTTTTCATTTTGGGCAGCTATAATCCTGATTATAATCAAGTTCATGCTAATAAAAATATAGCAGACATATGACAGATTATAAGAAGTCGTTCCTATTTCATTTTTAGATATTAATTTTATGTATAAAAAATAATAATAATTGTGATATACCAAATTTACCATGAATTGACTCAATCAATAAATATTTGCCCTAATTATTGACCTCGTTAAAAAAAAGTAAGTTAGTAAGTGAATCAGGAAAGTAAGTTTTGTTTAAGAATATATTAACCTAAAATTAAAAAAAAAGAAATATAATCTTTGGTAATGCTAAGGTAAGGTACTCAACCTAATTTTGGTATTTTGAATAAAAAATAAAAGGAAATAAATAAATATTTAGAAATATTTTGACATTTCTATTAAATATGATCCTCGTTTGTTCACCAGCATGGGAGGTATTGGAGATATATCATCATTTTTATACCACAGGATGTCGTCCCGTGTTGGCCATCTCCAGTTAAGACCACTTTTTTCCATTATTTTGATTTTAAATTGAGGATTTTAAATCTAAGTTAATTTGAGGAATGGGGCCGGTATAAAACTGGTCGTCACACTTAACAGTTACACATTTTTCCATATTGGTTTTTTCTTTTCTATCAAAATGTTTTGTAACATTTTCCTAATCTTACAAATCAATACTATTCCTGTGCATTATTATTTTCTTTTTCAATTTCGTTTTTACTTTTATTTTATTTTGAATAAGTGCAGTCTTTTATTTTTTTGAATTGGGTCATTCTTTTTTTGTTCTCTCCCACGTTTTCTTTCTTCTATTTTTTCCTATTTATTTTTACTCGTATTCTTTTTTTGTAGTTGCCACCGTGCAGAGTAGGTAACACTGGGTACTTTTTATTTTAGCTTTTTATTCTTTTTCCGTTGTTTCTTGTTCTGGGCTCCACAAA
This sequence comes from Galeruca laticollis, assembly GCA_963921935.1. Classification (NCBI taxonomy): domain Eukaryota; kingdom Metazoa; phylum Arthropoda; class Insecta; order Coleoptera; family Chrysomelidae; genus Galeruca; species Galeruca laticollis. The sequence goes on along the minus strand of OY998175.1, from coordinate 113,003,240 downwards.
TGACATTTTTTAATTTGAGTAGGGACAAAAGATTGATTGGTCCATGTTTGTATTGAGGTGTACTGAATTCGGTAACATATTACTTTTCCGCCCAACCTATCTGATATACGAGAAAAGTATTGTTTTCTTTAAAAAAAAGCTGGAATTTTGGATTTTTTTGAGTTTTACGTTTTCCATCAACAACAACACCAAAAAAACGGTTTTTGAAAAAAAAATCCTGAGTGTATGTCATCGTAGTCGTCATTGACAAGCTGGTGGATTGTTGTTCCAGCCGTCTTTGGATCTGTTAGAAAGTACATGGATAAGTACAGGCACCAAATATGAAGAGCGGTTGGACAAAAATAGAAATCAACGAAGATCCGAAATATGCTATACTAAGAACTGTTCATACGTTTTTTATGAAAAATTAAGTACCAACATTAAAGAAAGTGCTGGAAGCTGTTAGTGAAAACGAGATCCTCTCTAAAATAGGTAAGGAGACGTTGAGGAAGATCTTACAGGGGTTGAATTTTAGTCATGAGAAAATAAATAGAAAGACTGTTCTTATTGGAATATCTGAAATACTGTATGGTGCAGAAGAGAATATCTCGGGAAAATTAACGAGTTTCGAAAGTAAGGGCGAAATATTTATTATACGGATGAAACAAGAGTCAACGACGGGCATACGGTGAAAAAAGGTAGGCAAGATGGAAATGTGAAAAATGCACGGAAACATCTTTTGAAGGCTGGTCAACCTATTTAAAAATTACGTTGTTTCATAATTACACATATGGGAAGTGATGGCGGATATTTGTGTTAAATGGTGAATGAAAACAAAAGATGGCCGTGAAGATATGAATGCAGAGGGGTATGAAAAATGGTTTGGACGCATTACGGAAAATTTGGAACCAGGATCTGTCGTCGTTATGGATAATGCTCCTTACCACAGTCGATACTGCGGAAAAACGCCACAAGAGGCATAGAGAAAAGCTCAAATTCAATAATGGTTACGGGATAAAAGCATCCCTTACGATGAAAACAGCGTGAAGAACGAATTGCTTCAAATTGTGAAGATACATGCCTATAAATATAAGAAACTTGCTGTAGATGAATTAGCATTGAGCAATGGAATTACTATATTAAGGTTACCCCCGTATCATTGTGAGTTGAATCCAAGAATTAATGTGGGCACAAGTAAAGGGTATGTGGTACGGGAAAATCGAACGTTTAAGTTAGCTGATGTGGAATGCCTTCTTATAAAATCATTGGAACGAGCGACAACACAAAAATGGAAAGTGCATTGCTCATGTTCAAAACGAAGAGAGGATAATGTGGACGTAGATAAGATTGCTGATAAAGTTATCGATGATATCATTATCAATGTCGGTAATAGTGATATTAATGATGAAAAATCGGGAAATGATAAAGGGTAAGTTCTAACATTGTTTTTCGGTGTTACGAGTTTTATTTTTGTAATACTTATTTTTATACCTATGATTTCCATTATTGAAAAAAATTGTTTTGTTTTAATTAATTGTATAAACGTTTCCCACGTCCAAAAAATAGATCAGGAAAGTGTAACAATGCTATTTTTTACCCCGCGAAAAAACCGTCCACGCCACTGTGCAAGACCTATATCAGTACAGGCGGAGGTCATTACACTTTTCAAACTTTTTGGTTTCGGTGTAGATGATGTCGATGACACAATCATTCCTTTCTCACATATGATTACGTTGTTGAAATAGTGCTTCATACTGATTTCCTTCTTTCAGTGCCATGTCTGTCCCCGGACGTAAGCGACCTCTCACGTCTACGTATGTTGTGATCTCCAGTTATCACAGCTGGAAGGGACCTACAGCTTAATGTCGCATCTGAGAGCCTGTCGAGTAAATAATATAGGTAGATAATTCCAAAAAATTTACGAAAACTGTAACGTCGTTGGTAATCAAATTTTATTGATTTTTATTACTGTGTATGCGCGATGTCATATTGCTCGTCCTCACAGGTTATCTGTTATATACTGTTATCATTTCTTAGTTCAAGTGTTGAGGATATTATGAGATTTCGGTATTTTGGTGTATTTTTTAATTTATATAGTGTAATATTTATCTGTTATTTCGTTGCTTCATTGAGATTAATTGAAAAGACCATGTCAAAGTGTAATCTGAAGGAGTCTAATAAGTGGTGTACTCGGTAAGTTTTATTAAAAAATTTAAGCATTTTTTCTTTCTCAATTAACAACCATTTTCTTTATATTTATAAAATACAGAATTTTTCTAATTCAATCGACAACTTTAGAGATCATGGTTGTTTTTTTACATTAGCTAAACTGAAAATTGTTGCATTACTAAAGTAAAAATTTTTTTTACAGTTATGTTCCTCCAACCCAGGAAGATAAAATTAATATAGCTGGAACCCAGTGTTAATAAATCATTAAATTTGTCGACGAGTTAACGATGGAGGATATGTTCCCTTCATTTTCAAAAACAGTGTTTCTTAAGAATTGAGAAAGACGAAGGGAGGTTCTTAAGACAGTTTGATTTGCGTTCCCATATGAGAGGAAATTAACAAAAATTGATGGTAAGTTTTATTGTATTCAATATAACATGCTATAATTTTAGACATTTTAAAATGTAAATTTAGGGAATTAAAAGACGAGTACTGAGTGTGTAATTTTATTAAAATTCTTGCTAAGCGCTTTCAGCCGTTAGGCCATTTTCAAAGCTGTTGTCAAGAAAAAAACATACAACAGGTGTCAAAAAACATCAAACCCTGTAACTGCTACATACAATGATATAAAATTCTTGATGTTACATCATTATTTAAGTAAAATTTGTTAAACTTACCCTATAAGGAGGGTGTACAATTGTAATTCACACAACGAAACGTCTAAATTGAAATTATCAACTAAGTGATATGTGTGGACGCCCTCTTTATAGGGTGATTTTAACAAATTTTACTTAAATAATGATGTAACATCAAACATTTTTTTCATTGTATGTAGTAGTTACAGGTTTTGATGATTTTAGACACCTGTTGTATATTTTTCTATTGATGACAGATTTGAGAATGGCCTAATGGCTGAAAGCGCTTAGCTGGAATATTAATTAAATGACACACTAAGTACTTGTCTTTTCATTCACCCAATTTATATCTAGTTTGTACACCATACTCAGACAATTCCATTTTAAAATGTACCCATTGAAAAAATAATAATCTGGGTTTTATTTTATGTTATAGCTATTATCTCCACCAACTATGGGATGGAATGTATTGACCTCTTGCCGATCTTTATATATAGCCCATAGTATGACAATTTATGGGAAATGAAAGTGAGTATCAACTTTTGTTGAGGCATTACGTCTAAGTACTTGGTCCAGCGGTAACCAAAAATCCAAAATATCCAATAAAGATAAAAAATAAAAAGACAATAAATTAAAAAATAGTTAAAAACCAAAAATAAATCAAAAATTCCTACAAAAAATCGAAAACTCTGAAAAGAGGAATTTAAAAAAACCAAAAAAATTCTAACATTTTTTTGGCTTAGTACAAAAACATGTGTGAACTTATTATTTCAATAGTAAGCGCATTTTGTTTTCTTTTGTTTATATTTTCAAACATATCTGTGTGTATACTTATTTATTGTTGTTATTTTGTGTGTTCACTTGTAGAAGCTCAACCAGAAACGAGAAAGGACTTCCACGAGACGCTGGGATTATTAAGAGCCCTTAAGAAACATTTTAACAATCATATACTGCCAGGAGCTGCAGAGTAACTTCTGCCTTATGCGATGGTTTCATAAGAACAGAATGCCTTTAAATGTAGAAATATACAAATATGCAATATACTTGCTTTAAGCTTGTGATTTAAATCTATTTAATACTTCCAGTAAAGAAATGAAGATGTGTTTTAAGTGGAAATGAAATGTTAGATATATTATTTTAAATTTTGTACAGTCACAAGTGCTGTTTAGCACTCTTATATGTAATTACTTGGCACCTTGTATTTGCAAAGCTGGGCAATAGTTAACAAATTTTCCTTCAAAAGTATTTTGATTACTTTTATTCTAACATACACAGTAATTATACTGAAATGTTTTCTTTCATAGAAAGTTGCCAAAAATAGTAGTTAACTACTCATTGCTAACATTTTTTTTGATTAAGTAAGTAGCAGTTATACTCCAGTAGTTTGTCCAGCTCTGTGTGTTTATAGAAGTATATTAATGAATAAATAAATTATTATAAACTTATCATAAATTATTTTCTGCTTTTATCTCGATTTAACATCATTTAAAAATCTAATGATACTCCAATCTAGAATGTTACTCAAATTATTTTTTAATTATTGCATTGTTTTTACATTATAGTTTGTTTATTGTCATTCTGTTTGTTAAAAAAGTACGTTGTAAAAGAAATAATTTGTTGTGTATTTTTATACCAAAATAAATAAACTGTTTATATGATTATTTGTTTTATTTTTCTCAATTTAACCATTTATGGTCCATCATTTGATATTTCATTTAATTTAACTCAACATCGAATCATTATTGAGTTAATGGAGTTAAATTGAATGAAATGTCGAATGAAATAAAATAATTAGAATACAGTAAATTTGAATATACCGCCAAAACCTAAAATTACAGAAATATTTTTAACATAACTCAATTGTTTAGTCGACAGGCTCTTTAGATGGCGCCACAATCAGTGTCTCATCTATCTGTGGGTTATTTGTGGTTATCCCGACCCAGACAGAGAGCACAATTCCGTTAGACCACCGAGAACCACTAATAGCTGAATATTCCACTTTCAAAAAACAAACTAATACTCAGTGAACGTCTATGGTCAACTATACTCTAAAGCTTTGTTTATTTCATAAAATAATATTATAAACATTTATCTTTACACATAACAGATTAATATAGTTAATAATTATACATGAATAAAGAAAAGTAGTTTGTTTGGTTTCTAAATATAACAATAATCTGCCTTGCAATGCCGTTTCAATGAAGGAGTAAAAAAATATGAAAAATTTAAATCAGCATCAATAGGCGTTCACCTTGCTGCAGTTAAAGTTGATTAAACAAAGTGTGAATACTTTCACAAAGTTAACACAAGTGTATTTGCACAAAATTGCTACATGCAAGTGTTTATCACGACCAGCATGATTGTTACACTACGACAACAATTAGTAAATAATCGTGTAGAAATAACGGTTCATTAGTAATCAGGAAATAGATCAATTGTGATTTCTTATGGGATACTATTTCATTAACTACCCGTTCATACATACCTACATATACATATAAATGGGTAATTAAATAGATTAACTTCAAACCAAAAAAATAATAGAGATAAAGCTTGAAAATCAAATTAAGCATTGAATTCGAAAATATCCAAACAAATTGATTTTGATGTATATATATATATATATATATATATATATATATATATATATATATATATTATATGGGCAATTTTGAATAATATATATTGATTCTATTGAAATTTCATTTTTTAATCCGTTTATATTTTTATAATATCATTTCTTTTTCTTCTTCGTGTGCCGTACGCAATGTGTAGGTAGAAAACTGTTCCCATGTGTCGTTGACGTGACACCAGTTTTTGGTATTTCGAAGCCATGAGTGCTACCTGAGGCCTAGAAATATCTTTCCTTCTATTTTACCCATTAGGATTTCTTTCAGTAGCCAGTATTTGGGGAGTCTAAGCCGAGGGTTGCCTTTTATGTTTCGGGATTTGTCAACCCTAGTGTTGCAATCTGGCAACTGACAACTCTATCGTAAAGTTGGACATTTTTGAGGTTATACGTACTCAGAACGTTTTGACATACGAGCGCTATTTGTGTTGTTTACAGTAGCATAAATAATTCATCTCGGCCAAAAATGCAATTAAATCGTGAACATTTTCGTGCGATTATTTTTTACAACTTTCGATGTGGATTAACTCAGCAACAGTGCATGGATGGACTTAATTCAATTTTTGGCGATGAAGCTCCATCAAGGACCAGTGTTTATCGATGGTATGGTGAATTCAATCGTGGTCGTAGTTCACTCCAAGACTAATTTCGTGAAGGTCGTCCAAAATCAGTTGTTGTTGCGAAAACCATTGATGCTGTGCGCGAACTGATATTGCAAGATCGTCATGTGACCTATCGCGATACTGAGACAACTTTAGGCATTAGTGGGACCAGCCTACATTCAATATTGCATAAACGTTTGACTGTCAACAAAATTTGTTCGCGTTGGATCCCACAAATCGCTCAAACAATGGCTCGTGTGGATTGGTCGAATGAAATGCTCAAAAATACGACCGCGGTGCTTCGAGAAACACGTCTATGACATCGTGACAGGTGATGAATCGTGGATTTACGCGAATATGCCCGAAAATAAACAGCAGTCGACTGGATGAGTGTTTCAAGATGAGCCAAATCCAACAAAAGTTGTTCGCGCACGAAGCACTTCCAAGCAAATGGTCGCCTGTTTTTTTCTGAAAAACTGGACATGTCGCAACCGTACCACTAGAACAACGCAGAACAGTCAATTCTGAGTGGTACACAACCATTTGTTTGCCAGTTGTCTTCCAAGAAATCAGGAAAACCAACCGCCGAAGACGGATCACTCTTCACCACGACAATGCGAGCTCTCACACATCGGCTCAAACAACTGCATTTTTGAGCATCCAAAACATCGATTTGATGAGCCATCCGCCGTATAGTCCTGACTTGGCACCGAATGACTTTTTTTCATTCCCGTACGTGAAAAACAAATTGAGAGGTCAACGTTTTTCGATACCTGAAGAAGCGGTTGCTGCATTCAGAATGCATGTTCTGGAGATACCTCAATCAGAGTGGCAAAAGTGCTTCGACAATTGGTTGAAACGCATGCAAAAGTGTATAGATCTTCATGGAAAGTACTCTGAAAAACAATAAAGTGATTTTCGATGATTAATATTTGTTTTTGTTCTCTATTCCCGAAATATAAAAGGCAACCCTCCTATGACTTTACTAAGCTACTTTGCGTTTGTTGGAAGTTTCTAGTGATTATCTTTGGGCGGAACCTCTATTCAGTACATCTTGGATGATAATGTGGTATCTCCATGGTATTCTCAATTATGTTTATTGATCTTATTTGGGACCAAGTTTCATCACCGTGTAGTAGCATTGACCATATGTTGCATTTTACCATTCGAAAATAGAGATTTACTGGTGTTTCATGGCGTAGGAGGAAGCTGTTAATTTTTATACAAGTGTTCATGTCCATTGGGTTTAAGCGGTGAAAGCAAAATGCAATTGCTAACCCAAATGACAATCTCGCCTGCATGTGGTATTCCCTGCCAGAAAACTGACGAGGATCTGTCGATCGAACGACTGCCGGAATAAGTAGTACACTCCTCTTAGTCAACAGCTTCGGGTGGATGAACTAATATGAGCTAGGGCATTTCCTTGCCATTGGGATGAGAAATAGTCCCCAAAGACGGAAAAACCAGTAGATGATCAACGGCACGGGAATGCAGAAGACATCGGGAAACCACTGCATTAAAGATCTTCATAGATATCTGCAGGATATTTATCTGAACAAATCAATGTTGTAAAATCAAAGACAAAAGAATTCCCCGGTGCCAACTAGATGCGAAAAAAAAGTAGGGACATGGAATGTCAGAACATTATTCATAGCTGGAAAGATAGATAAATTAATGCCGAAACTGAAAAGAATGGAAATAAATATCCTTGTCGTAAGTGAAGTCCGCTACCCGGACAACGGGATAGTCAAATCAAAAGAAAACGTTTTTTACTATTCAGGTAATAACAATAATGATCAAAATCACCAACGTGGCTTTGGCATCTTAATGGACGAGAATATACAAGGGTCCGTGAAAAAATTTGTCCCTCTCTGAAAGAGTAATCCTGATTCAACTGTTTGGTAAACCTATTAACATCATTATCATCCAGGTCTACGCCCCGACGGCAGTAAAAAACAGACAATGAAATAGAATAATTTTATAAACAACTTGACCAGGATTCAAAAAACGAAAACAAACGAAATTACTATAGTATTGGGAGATTTTAATGCCATAGTAGGCATAGGCAGAATGGAAGCAGTGGTGGGTGATTATGGTCTAGGTGAGAGATTGATCCAGTTTTGTGAAGAAAGTAAGTTCACTATGACAGACACATGGTATAAGCTTCCAGCGATAAGGTTTTATACTATCCCTACAGGTCAACGAGCAACACACTGTCCGAAACCAAATATATTATATTATAATCAACAGAAGATTTAGAAACACAATAACACTACGTGCCAATATTAAACTACGACTTCCCAAACCTAAAAGAAAGAGATGGAATAAGTTATTCAACCCAAAACTACTAACAAAATCAATGTATAAAGACTATCTCAATGTAGAACTAGAGAAAAGGTACAACTCAGACGATACTGAGAAATATTGGCTTGAAATTGAGCAAGCTTGTAATCATTCAAATTAAACGTACGAAAAATTCGTAGAGGCAGAACATCTGAGTAATCTTGAGATGGTTTACACCTCCTCAAAAATCGCTGGGCTATACAACAGAAGATTCATGAATTTCATCAAAGACGAACACAGTAATATAATAATAGAAACTGACAAAAGATTAGAAACCTGGCAGAAATACAGTTAATCTCTTTAGCGATGATAGACCAGAAAGCCCCCCATTGAAAGTAAATGACTCTCCATCAGGACCAACCATACTAGATAGTGAAACTCGTGAAAAACAACAAAGCTCCAGGACCTGACAATATGTACTCAAAATCATTCCACATAATCAGTGAAAGTATAACGAGACTTTTCCACTTCACAATACGTACCTCAGTGCTCGTTTAGAAGTATACCAATCTGTGCTCGCCAGTCGACTAGCTTCGAGTCGAAGAAGGGGTGGATTCTTCTATATTTATTTCGAATTCAAAAAAAGGGCGCCACAGAAGTTTTGGTAATCACCCAAGATTCCTTCAAACTAACCCCCAGCTTCTCAGAGGGTTAATACACTTTTCCACACTTAAAGGTTTTGTCAGGTAAGATTCTAAGAAATTAAAACGGCAAATATCCCATGTCTTTGATTTATTATTGGACCTAGTGTCTCTTTCCAAGTTAAAGTACAAAATTTACAAGTTACTATTTATAATAAACAAAAAAAACACTACGCTTGACACCTAGACCCAGCAGAAGGCTAAAGTAGCAGTAGTATGCAAATAACTATGAGCTGCAGGCTAGAGGATCTTACAATTAAGTTCACGACAGAATCCTTAGTTAAACATTCAAAAGAAAATAAACAGTCACAAAGTTCGTGTACAAATGTTCAATAAATCTATAATAATAAGACCAATAGTCTATAACCAAGTGAACCAATGATCATAGAATTTAAAATTCATATGAAAATATCTGATATCCAAAACGAATGATTATTACCGCGAAAAATATAGGTATATCAAAAAAAAGTATAAAATAAAACAACTATCAACTATGCGTAAACGTATATCCAAGGTACGCACCGTTGGTATACCTGTACCTAATAAATGTATTATGGTTATCTATATATTCATAGATAAACTTCTACAAAATGTATATAAAAAGGGTAAAGAAATGAATAAAATTATAAAAAGGACAACTGTGCAAACAAAATAATTCATATAATATAATAATCAAAGAAATGAAATGAAAGAAAATAATTTTACAGTTAGCTACGGGATACAGTAGTCGAATCCCTCGATGAACGCCAGACCTCCTTGTATTGGTCCAGTTGGGTAAGAGCTCAGCCTCTGGAAATATCCCTGTTATACTAAGCGTCCAAGGCCAGCAATCATGGCCCAAATTCAGGGGATCAAATGAAAACGAAAACCCCCCAGATTTTTGAGTTCCTGAACTTGAACTGTTTGACGAGTGGGGAATTCAATCTGCGTCCCACAATTTTAGTGGATGGCTGAGAATTCTCAGTTTCTTCGGTGGTAATGGCCGCCGGCAGGTAAATCTTGCGTTGCACCTCCACTCGCCAAGGCAATCCTCATAGAACTGGCTTCCTCGTCAAAATTACGAGCGGATACAGTTCGTGGCAGGTGTAATAAACGATATTCTTAGCGAACAGGCAATTTTTCGCGTTACAAAAGAAACATAAAAAGAATAACAAAACTTTTTAATAGCATATATGACAGGGGGAATACACAATACAGAAGACAACTAATGCAAATACTTGTGAAGATTAGCGCATCATTAGCTTAATGAGTCATTTCTTAAAAATATTTCTTCCTGTCCTACACACAAGACTATATGAAAAATGCGAGGAAGTGAGCGGAACCAATCAATTCGGTTTCAAAAGCGGGATCGGAATCAGAGAGGCTATATTCACTCTACAAACAATGACACAGAACTGCCATGGTCAGTGAAAATACCGTCAAATGGGGTTAAGTGAATCGGGGAGTGTAAAGTGAACCAATCGGTGTATTTTCGATATTTTCGGTTGTGGTCGGTATACTAAGTCGTTCCCAGTGGATCTAACTGCAGTATGCTTTTGTTCAGCGTAGAGGCAACATATAAAAGGTGTTGAATGCTGCGCGGATTGTAACGTAAGTAGAATACGGTAATGTATTTTTCCCGCGTTTTTTCGCCGATTTTATTAATTGCTGAAACGTTTACTTCTGGAGAACTCCAATTTTAATATTTGCGATGGGTATCACATAAAATAGGTTTCTTGGTTTGTTAAGAACTATATGCCGAGAGAAAAGTAAAAATATACATAACCTAGGTTTTTTGTTACATTTTTCTCTTTTACTCTAGTTTATGAGGTAAAATGAATCACTATGCAAATATCTATATGATTAGGTAATTTTCATGTAAATGATAATCTATTAGTGTTGTTAATTTTTTCGTATTAAGTGGCGTAGATATAACTTTTGCAATGGGTAGGGGGAGGAAACTTTTTTATAAATTTAGATTTAGGTTTTTGCCATCGTCATTTTTTTGTTTCAGCATGCCTAGAGTTTATAAGAAAAAGCTTGGTGCAAACGGAAAATGCAATTACAACTCAGAGTTTGTACAACGAGCTGTAGCCGCCATGCGTATTGGCAGGATGTCTATACGTCAGGCTTCGGTGCAATACGGGGTTCCGTTCTCGACGGTTCAGAGGAGGGTGCGAGGAACACATTCCCTGAAATATAGTCGTCAACCTGTTTTGTCAGAAGACGGAAGAGGCTCATATCGTCGAAGCGTGTAACATCTGCGCCGAATGGGGATTCCCTTTAAAATCAACGGATATCAGTATTATTGCACAATATCTGGATACGCAGGGCCGTACTACCAGATCTATTGAAAATAAACCAGGCAATGACTGGTTCAAATGCTTTATGAGAAGAAATCCTGCAATGACAATAAAATTAGCTGAAAATACCAAACGAGCCATAGCCGGACTAAGTTATGACATTATTGAAGAATATTTTCAAAATCTGAAAGAAACATTGAAATATGTCCCTCCTGCTCATATCGTTAACTATGATGAAACAAATTTTAGGGACGACCCAGGAGCGGCTAAAGTCGTGACAAGAAGGGGATCCAAACACACATTCAGAAGCATTGATACGTCTAAAAGCAGTATGACTGTTATCTTTGCAGTAGCAGGCAATGGGGCCTTGCTACCACCATACGTGGTTACAAGGCGAAACACATGTACGAGGGATTGACTGAAAATGGCGTCGAAGGAGCGAGGTATAATCGAAATGTTAGCGGCTGGTTCGAATCTGATGTTTTTGAGGACTGGTTCAACAGCATCGCAATACCGTACTTCCGAAAATTGACGGGTCCGAAGGTACTGTTGGGAGACAACTTAAACAGTCATCTCACAGTAAGTGTCGTCCAGAAATGTGAATCCAATAACATTAGATTCGTTCTCCTGCCCCCTAACGCCACACATTTGTTACAACCGCTAGATGTAGCCTACTTCAGGCCATTAAAACGTGCTTGGAAACACAATCTGGAGCAATTGAAACAAAAAAATCGAGGAGTTCTTCCAAAAATAATATTTCCGCAGCACCTCAAAAAAATATCGACACCATTGGAATACGATCAGCAGAAAACTGTCTAGCTGGTTTTGAAGCCTGTGGGGTAATTCCCTTTAATAGAGTTCTTCAAAAAATTTCACGGAACGTTCATCCCAATGGAACACAAGAGCGAGCGTAGAGTCAAGCAATTATTGATCATCTCGAGCAATTAAAAACGGGGCCAGGAGGCAGTGCACTGCTAAAAAGGGGCAAAAAGGTGAACATATCACCTGGAAAAAGCATTGCTGATTTGATTGTCAACTCTATTACTGATGAGGAGCCAAAAAAAGCGTTAAAAAAGGCAACTGAACATATTTCATCAAGCGAAGGTGAGCAAGGAATCGAAGAAAATGTGAACGACAGCGAAGAAGAAAATGTAGAACCATTGTCCTCCTTGAGTACAAATAGGAGATTATATAGTAGCTAAATTTCCCACCTCCTAAGAAACCGACATTTTATTGGGAAAGTGGAGTCGATTGCAGACGAAATAACAATAAATATTCTCCGGAAAAAAGGCTTAGAGGAAGGATATTTTGTTTATCCGGATATTCCGGATTTGTCAGTGATAATCAAAACTCAGTTTATACGTAAAGTTGCCTTAAAATTTGTAAAAAGGGGTACTTATGTGTTTAATTTACAGTCCGATGAGTTCCAAGAGTTAGAATAGGGAAAACAAATAATTTTTACGTTTCACTTGTTTTACAATGTTTTATTTTTATTTTATTTATTTATTCATTTGTTTTCTTCTGTGTTGTTTTATAATTTTATAATTTTTATAAGTTTTTTCATGTGTTTTAGTATTGTTTTTTTAATTTGAAGAATGTTACGTTTTGTTCTGTTTTCTATATTGTGATAATATATGAAATAAATGTTAAGTTTTTCTATTTGTATTGTTTTTTTTACTCGAATTTTTATCTTGTACTCATTTTTGTTTTTTAAAAACATTAATAACGATTCACTTTGCTTTAAAAGTAAATCAATCATTCAGTTTAATACCCGATTCACTTTACCCCATAGTGGTGGGTAAAGTGAATCACACTTTGGAAAAAAATAAATGGGCCGCCACTGGCGGTAGAACATTTATAAATATATAATATAATTGACAAGGGCGTAAAGAATCTTGATTAATTTTTGCGGAATTTTTCTGTTAATGGAATAATATTTATTGCAAAATAACTTCATTTTTTGATTCACTCAACCCCGTTTGACGGTATATCTTCATATGCTTCATCGACTACGAAAACACATTTGACATTGTTAAACATGACCTTCTAATAACATATATTAATTTTCTGTGGCTGAATGGAAAATACGTACGACTTATAAGTAACTTATACAGGAACCAAAAGGCAGAAATTCGACTAAGCATCTCGGGAACAACACAAGAGTTTGAAAGGGATGCATCTTGTTTCCAATGCTGTGGAACATATATGTAGAGAGAGTGTTTATTAGAGCAGTCTCGAATAGCTCAGTTGGTGTTAGGGTGAACGGAATTCCCATCAACAACATCTGATAAGCAGATGACACCGTTATAATAAAAGATAGTGCAGGTGATCTCCAGATCCTACTGAATCAAGTTATCGAAGCAAGTAGAAGTTTCGGCTTAAAAATTAACAATAAAAAAAACCAAGTTTATGGTGATTAGTAAGAGCAACATACACATAAATGGAAACAATGTCGAACGAGTCAAACAATTTAGATATCTTGGGTGCATGATTGATGAAACATGGGATCCCGACCAGGAAATAAATTACAGGATAGAACAGGCACGAATAACTCTCCTAAGACTCAACAAATTTCTTACAGACAGGAATTTAAATGTCAGCATCAGATACAGAATGGTAAGATGTTATGTCTGGTCAGTACTGTTCTATGAAATGGAGTCGGGGACGTTGAAAATCAACACAATTAACAAGATTGAAGCGTTCGAAATGTGGATCCTACGAGTAATGCTTAAAATACCACGCAACAAATGAATAAGTTCTCCGAAGAGCTGAACTAACAGATCGACAACTATTCGATACAATCGAAAAATGAAAAATTTTATACCTGGGTCATATAATACGTGGTAAACGTTATCACCTTCAACGCCTTGTTTACGGGGAAAAATTGAAGAGGAAAAAAGACGTATGGGAAGGAAGCTGCTATCCGGGCTTAGAAATATTTGCCAGTGGACAAAAACGAACGAGCTAGGAGTAATACGAAATGCAGCTGTGAATAGAGAGATTTGATAAGAGGACGATGACCGCCAACTCTAAGAAGAGCAAGAAGTTCATGTCCATTACAATACATATTTTAATTTCATCACAGTCCCATAGGTTAACAAAATTGAATTTTAGGTATTAATCGAGTATGGAAAATAATGCACCTAGATTCAAAAAAAAAATCTACAGCACTACCATTGCGTTGTCTTTTCGCATTCAATAGGTATATTCCAACTGACACGAAAGCCTTACACCGTACATGTACGATACAAAACCAGTTGAATTGCTGATTAGTGAGTTATAAGTGTTGTAGTTGCCATCAAATTTGCTGCGTTACTGAGATTGTACGATACAAAGACGGTATTCGCTTCAATTGGAACAAACCTAATATCTACGTAGAATAATGCAGCACTGTATTGATAGACACTTCCTCTTCCTGTAGAGCCTAATGCAAAGCTTATTCGATGTTTTCTTGAATTAAATAGGGAACAAACAAATACTCTCATCACGGTGTTGTGTTCTGGTTATGATCCCTTTGTCCTTCAAGTAGGTAAACGCTTTGGAATGCACCCACCTGTCTAGTAACGCCTATTTAGCATCGCAATTGGGAATTATGATATGATACTGGCCAGATCATTTCACGATTTCTTCCAGTTATTGGCAATACTATGTACACTTGTACATGTATTGCGAAATTTTAACGTCAACAATAGCAATATAAATTTAGTTCAATACGAATAAAGCATTTGCTTCACAGTTTATACAGAAATTACTGTAAAAAAGATGTAGTAGCCAATGGCTTATTTTTATATCTCTCACTAGTTAAATTTTTGTACATTTTGGCCAATCATTTTCTTAACAATCCCTAGATGTTGCGGTTAATTATATCGGCATAATCACTTAAGTTGTTACCTCATCGACGAATGTTTTGTACTTTGGTATAGAGAAATAACTTGTCCTAAAAAATTGATGAAGTTTTCGCATCAATAATTTTGTTAATTTAAATCCGATTTAATAATTTTTTCACATTGTAGATATATCAATACGGTATTTCGTCATCTCAAAGAAGTACTTGTAATTCCATAATATACAAGGATACTTTAGCTATTTTTTCGTGTCAATAAGTCATTTTGTCCGTTGAATTTCTACTTCCAGGCTGTAATTTTTAGGGAAAATTGTGAAGGATGTCTATGATAGTTCAATCTTCTTATATATTAAAAAAAATTATGAAAACTGCGGTCAGTTCTATCCGGAACTCATAGCGTTGCTTCATCTTTCACACTCACCTTATAACTAATAAAACACGCCTCTTTTATTCAACCAAATATCACAAAATATTCCTAAGTAGACTTGTCAAAAAGTGTAGCAAACGATCTAAATAACGGAGCATTTGCTACGGAGCAAAAGCAAATCTTTATTCATACGAAACGAAGTAAATGCTTTTTCTTCTACCTTTTGCTTCGTTGCATTTGCTTTATACTTTGAGTAAATGCCTCATTTTTATCCATGAGACCCATGGTAAGTGTTCAATATTAGTACATGATTTGTAGTATAAAGTGGAAAAAAGTGTGCGGTAATCACTCCAATTCTGCAAATTGTTTTCCTACTTATCGCAGTTCCTGATGTCTAATTTTCATAACACCTTTTTTAATATCGATTAGTTTAATTGGTGACAAGTTAAGTATATGTAGGCCTAAGGCTGACTGATATGACTTCAAACTGTGATGCTAATGCTATTCGGTTCTCATTAACATTTGTTAGTGTAACCGATAGCTTCTCGTCCTTGTTGACACTTGGTTCCATCTTGTCTTGTTATTCAAATACGGACAGAACATGAATATTGATAAATTATGCATAAACGTGTACAGTAAAAGTTTTATTGTGCCGTTAGTATAACTCATACTAGACGTTAATAGAATAGTGACCAGTGGCTCAATTAAAAGCACACAGAGTGACAAGATCTGCGACGAGAAGATTGGAAGTTTAAAACCAGCGTGTATAAGTAATATGCAACTTGTTTGGTTACAATATATTTTTGTATATACAGTGTACAGGATATTTTAAATACTGATATCCACATTATTTAATTTGAGAAAATTCTTTCATGTTTCTTTATTTACCAGATTCGAATTTAGCATAGCAATTATTCTTATCCTAAAACAGATTTCCAAACTTAACATTAGATAAACGAAAGCTTCCAAAGCTGATTCATTTTGAAGAGATAATCTTCTGGATTGGGATTTCATCATTTGTACCTTTTGACGCGTTTATAAGCGGAAACAAGGCGCAATTTGGCAATCCTGTCTATACAAGTCAACAACTTGGCTAGTGTGGCTCTTTACATTGTAATTAAACATAGGTGCTGGGCGCATTCTTCTAGGTGGAACGTTAAACATTATTAATGGTAATTGTTCAAGAAAATCTTGAATTATATTGTTTACGACACTTCTAAAAATATGTAAGATATTTGTATATTACTCCTTTTCGTCATTGTATATATTTGAAGCGTAAATTCATTCCAGTTGCTAGCGCTGTAAAAAGGTGTTAAAGAATTTATTGACCTTTTGTATTGTTATGAGTTCAAAGGGTAGTTACACTTTATACGCAGCTTTTGTTAAATAGCTTTAAAATATCACTTTTTGCAATAATAATTGTAAATAGTTTTTGTTGGAGCACTGAAATAACGTATTTTGGAAGTCGTCAGAGACATATTGTCGCATTGTGTTTGAAATCCTATAGCTAAAAATTTAGGAAAATGTCACGTTCCACACTATTATCTATTGTATTGTAAAAACCCTAAAGTAAGACTATAATTGTAACTTATTGTCACTTTGTGCGTGAATTTTTATGGTCGATAGCTTTTAAGAAACATTTAAATAACCTTTCTGAGTAAAAGGATTACAATAGGACGGTCTTGCTATTGGAAGATTCAATATAAATTGAAATATCTATTGAAGGCGTCCATCACTGATTCTTGTCGATGAACCCGACGAGTCAAATGATACTGGCCAATAGGAAATGTTTATTTCCGTTCGGTCAATCCAATTCGCGTGTAAACATGCCCCTTGCAGATTTCTATTCAACACGTCTTACAACGTGAAGAAATTAGTTTTTATACTCAACGAAGCGAGTTCAACACTCAAAATAAGTTCAATACTCAAGTTATTTCACAACGAAATCAGTTTAATACTCAAGTTAGTTCATAACTCAGTTCAACACTCAATCGAGTTTATCGAGTCATCGTTACATATCGAAGTAACTTCACTCGAAGTCGAACAGTCAGAGATACTAAGTCTAACACATGGTTACTTAGTTTCTATACGAGCCAAGTGAATATTCATTAAATCGAAACATACAGTGCCTTCCGATCTGAAACCACCGAAGTTCAACATTCAACTCTGTACCATTCTTGTAAATTTGTACATAATAAATTATTAATTTCGACATTAATTTTGTTAAATTCAGATTATTAATCTAGTTGAATGTCTACGCCAGTCGACGAAGTTCAGCTAGAAATATAATCAAAAACGGTAATATATCTGGAGAGTTAATTCTATTATTAATAATATTATACAAGAACATCAGCTAAAGGTCGTGTATTTTATAAGGATAATATATAAATTTCAGAAAGATCAGGTGAATCTATAAGTGGAAATGAAAGGCCCCACCCTCCAACAAAACGTCAGTTTTTAGAAATAGCCTCTCCTCCTTCAGATGCCAACACAGACACAAGCAACTTACTCACAAAACCATCATCCAACTCATCTGCTAAGACCAAAAAATCGAAGACAAATGGCAAATCCTCTAGCGCCGACTCCACCAGAAATTTCGTCGACAATCATTCTCCCGCTTTTGTTTTAAAACTACGATCAATTGATGCTTCTATTGGACAACGTTCAAGGTGTTCAAGATCCAATAAGTGTGATTAATGATTATACAGCAGATGTGTTGGGATTAATGAATTTATTAAATGTAACTGACAAGTCTACAAAAACAAAAATTACAAAACTAAAGGAGAAAATTCTCTCCCATATAGGTAAAGTAGCTTCGGACCTGGAAAGCGATTCGTCGCAAAGTAGTTCTCACTCTACAGCAAGGACTCGTAAACAATCTAATAGCAGCATTCAGCTCGATACTACAGTGGAATATTGATGGATTCCTCCATCGCTTGCCTATGTTACAGATTATCATTGCAGAACATTCACCTGAAATCATTTGTATACAAGAATCGAACCTTAAGGCATGCCAAACATATAGCACTAAATATATTAATTGCTTCAGAAAAGATAGAACTGATGCAGCTCGCGCAATTGGTGGCGTGGTAACATTAATAAACAAATCTATTGATTCTGAAATGTATGATGTAAACACAAACCTAGAAGCTTTTGTTGTGAAAGTCATTTCCAATACTCCGTTATATATTTGTAATATATACATACCTCCCAATGCCCCTGTCGACTATTCAAGTTTTATAAATCTAATTAAGCAAGTTCCAACTCCACGAATAATTTTAGGCGACTTTAACGGACATAATATTATGTGGGGATCACAAAGCACGAACGAAAGAGGTAGTCTAATAGAAAAAGTTATAGACGATTTACATCTAAATTACTTAAACGATGGTAGACCTATAAGATTCAATATCAACACAGCCGAATCTTCGTGCATTGACCTAACTCTATGCGACCCAATCTTAACGCCTTCCCTATTATGGGATACAATAGACTTCACATATGGAAGTGATCATTACCCAATAATTATCAATAGCAGTTGCATTACACCGGATAACTCCAATAACTTAAGCAAATGGAAAGTTCACACGGGAAATTGGAACGCCTTTTCCAATACTATAGAAGAAAGTATGAAACAATTAGTAATCTCATCTGATATTGACAACACGCTTTATCACTTCAATCAAATTATAATCGCAAGCGCGGAAAAACATATTGGAAAGACCAAACTAGTTTCAGGACGCCAACCTGTTCCTTGGTGGAACGCCGAATGCGAAAAGGCAATAACTGAGAGTAAGTCAGCCCTGAACCGATACAAGAAACATAAAACTGCTGAAAATGAAATAGAGTTTAAAAAACTGAAGGCATTTGCACAGTTAACAGTAAAATCATCAAAAAAGAAGTGTTGGCAAAACTTTGTGTCTGGAATAAATAGCTCCACCCCAACCATTCAGGTATGGAATAAAATCAGGAAAATTTTTGGAATGCCCATTTTATCAAACATTAAAATATTGAGGAAAGATACCAATATTATAACATCTGCCTCGGAAATAGCTAGTACTTTAGCAAATGTGTACAGAAAACATTCCTCTGATGAAAGTTACAAAGATAGCTTTACCAGACGCAAGCTCTTAGTCGAAGAAGTTATACGATATGAAGAAACTGACAACAACAATTGTATGAACGACCCAATAACACTCGACGAATTGAACAGCTCTCTTGATGAAATGAAAGAGAGTAGTCCCGGAACAGATGACATATCACATATATTTCTAAGAAACCTGATGAACTCTCGAAAAATTACTTTCAATTTTCAACTTGATATGGTCCGAACATAAATGTCCATCTCTTTGGTCTGAAGCTATAATTATTCCATTGCTATAAAGTGGCGAAACTCGACTAATGCCGGAGTCATACAGACCAATATCTTTAACATGCGCCATGTGCAAAGTTTTTGAAAAGATTGTGAACAAGCGCTTATTATGGTATCTGGAAAAAAATAACTCAATAGCACAAGAACAAAATGGTTCTAGAAAAAATCGTTCGGCAGTGGACAATATCTTAGATTTAGCAACATACAGGAAGCATTAGCTACTAAACAAAAATGTATAACTATATTTTTCGATCTAAAACACGCATTTGATACAGCAAGGAGATATAAAATATTAAAGAAAATTCATACTTGGAACATTAAAGGAAATTGTCTATCTTTCATAGAAAACTTTCTAACAAATAGAAGCTTCCAAGTGAGATTTAATAATTGTTTCTCGAATTCTACTATTCAACAAAATGGAGTGCCTCAGGGTTCGGTATTAAGTCCGACTCTCTTTTTAGTTGCAATCGATAACATCATCAAAGCAATCGACAAACCAATTGAAGCACGCTTGTACGCAGATGACCTGGTTATATGTATTAAAGGAAAAAACTTAAATCTCATGTCACAAATCCTTCAGAACACGTTGGAAAAGTTAGAAATTTGATCTAATGATGTTGGATTTGAATTTTCTGTCTCAAAAATATCTGGCATGATCTTCTCTTCAAGAACTGTTCAAAAGCCTATACTAAAGTTGTACGACTCACACTTACAATTTAAACCACATGTGAAATTTCTAGGTGCAATATTTGATGAAAAATTAACTTGGAAGCAACATATAAAACAACTAATATTATCATGTAATAAAAAGCTAAATTTACTAAAAACCCTATCCAACAAATACTGGGGATCGGATCAAACTACTTTACTCAATTTGTTCAGATCCTTAATCAGATCAAAAATTGACTTCGCTTCGATAGCTTACGCTTCGGCAAGTAGATCAGTCTTGAAACCCCTAGATGCGGTTCATAACAACGCCTTAAGGATTTCTTTGGGAGCCTTTAGAACTACACCAGTACAAAGTATGTATGCGTAAGCCGGAGAACCATCCCTTCATTATCGTCGGATGCAGTTGACTCTTACACATGCAGCAGCCATTGCACAAGATACCACAAGACCCATCCATCTTCAAACTTTTCAGGACCAACATCCAGATGAAAATGATCAATTTACCAACAGAAAACCATACTACGAACGATTGTTCTCCAATGCAATATCCTACCCTCCACCTTGGACACTAAAACCTTTACACTGCAATACACAACTCCTGCGCTACAAAAAAAATGAGTCGAATAACTCCATAATTAAAAATACATTTCTGGAGATTACCGATCGCTGTTTTGAAGGTTATTCTCATATTTATACAGACGCTTCTAAATCCAACTACGGAGTAGGTTGTGCTTTTGTTACACCCAGAAATCAGTTTTTGTTTAAACTCCCAATGTCCTGCAGTATATTCTTCACAGAACTTTATGCGCTATATGAAGCCCTTAAGCATATAAACAGCCTAAAACTCAACAATTGCTTGATCCTCACGGATTTCTTAAGTTCTGTTTCGTCATCCCTTTGAAAAGTTGATAAAATGTGAACTTAAAACAATTAAAGAAGACTCAAGAAACGTTCAACTCATCTGGATTCCATCCCACATTGGCATCAGTGGTAACGAGAAAGCTGATAAAAGTGCGCGTCTTGCAGTGAATAGTGATAACTAGGGAACAGTTATTAAATGTGCCAGCAGTGACCTAAAAGTTTTTTATAAAAGCAAAGTGTCCGGTATGTGGCAAAACGAGTGGCATCGCAGTGATTCAATGCTGAGACATGTAAAATCGGTCGTGACATCTTGGGGGTGTAACCATTTAAGTCGACTTAATCAGGTGACTCTTTCACAATTACACTTGGGACACACTAAGTTAACTCATTAATTTTTAATGACTAAAACAGAACGTCCCAAATGCGGTGCATGTGATGAAATATTATCGGTGAAACACATATTAATAGATTGCAACAAATATCATCAGCAGCGCAAAACACATGATATCCCTATTATCTGAAAGAGTTGCTTGGTGAACATTTTCCAATAGACAAGCTGATAAACTTCCTTGAGAATATCGACGTTTTAAATAGTATTTAGTTCAATATGGTTGATATTTAGTCTAATATTTGTATATGCTTAATTTGTAAGTTTGCAATCACTGTATAGCTCTCATATTGTTCCGTCGCTAATAACCTTTTGGTGGATGCGACTAATTTTTAATAAAAAAAAATATATATAAATTCATTCTTCTAATTCTCTGGCTGTCAGGATATATGTGATATTTTTTTAAGTAGAGGAATCAAAATGTATTTTTTTCTGATTTATAACTAGAGAGCCAAATTCTTATTGGCTTAAACTATAGTATAAAAGTTTAAGAGTGCTTATATTTTTAAAATTGTATGATTGTCTTATTATGAAGCCTAAATGTTTTATTAGCTGAGTTGACCATTTTGTTGATATGAGTGTAAGTTATGCCTAAAGCTTTAAGTTCATAACATCGTTTTAAATTTTGACTCCCCATCTAATAATCAAAGTCACATGGTTCCTCAATACGGGTTATGATTAAAACAGAACATTTACTTAAATTAAGATGTAATTTATTTTTGCGACTCCACTCATATACTCTATTAACGTCTCTCTGTAACTCAACACGAATAATCCCTATCTCAGTACGGTCCTGGCGGAAGATATTTTCACCGAAGGGTAGGACATGATTCAGTATGACCAATATACATAAAAAATTATTAAACAATATCCCTTGCCACCAGAAAGGTTCGATGCGCTCTAATCCTAATTTTCGACTGCAAAATGTATGTTGTTTTTACGATAGGTTGGTATCGCCTCTGACAAAGGAGTACTTTGTCCAAGATTTTAGTTAAATGTCGTAATTGATAAATTTATGGCATCATTCGTTTTCTGTGGACTTTTTCTAGAAGTAGCTTTTTCATAATTTTTCGTGGAGACATTTCTAAAAAAAATAGAGGCTGCCTCTGGCCAAAGCTCGCGAGAATCAGTCAGCGATGAATGTTCAAGAAAGCTGGTTGTATTTTTCTTTAGGTCTCAACCCTAATTATCGTGTCGTACCTAATACCGTACCGAAGTATCTATATTTTGTGCTTATTACCGTAATATTTTCAGATTCGATTTAAAATGTCTTTATTCAATATTGTATCGTTCCCTAGTTACATCAAATCTAGAAATAATATAAAATATTTGCCGATGGTCTGGCGATTCCTAAATTTGACGTGTGCAATTCGTTGAGGTATATGGCTCTTTACTTGTTAGTATTATCCATTTGTTTTGAGTTTTACTAATAACTTTGTCCCCGGTATATAGTTCTAGCTCCTTAAACCTGAGCTGAGTATTCCCTGAAAAGCAGCTGAAAAACAGGGTCTCAATACTTGAATGGGGTGTTAGATTTGGAGAGCGCAACATGGCATATGTTATTTTGATTTATATAATAATTATAGCGGGAGGATAAATCAGCCCAGTGTAAATGGCTGTGCTGAAATTACCCTCCACCGTTAGATGTATGGTTATGTAAGAGCAACCAGTTATATAA
Source organism: Galeruca laticollis (assembly GCA_963921935.1). Lineage (NCBI taxonomy): Eukaryota > Metazoa > Arthropoda > Insecta > Coleoptera > Chrysomelidae > Galeruca > Galeruca laticollis. Next base: position 112,979,781 of record OY998175.1, on the reverse strand, counting down.
TTAACGTACCATTCAGAAGCCTACACCCACTATCATGTTTATATTTGAATTGTCTCTTATTTCGATGTATAGTATCGTTGGAGGGTCCTGAGCCCTCACTTACATAAACTAGTTTCAATGAATCTTTGATTTTCTTTTTGTTTTCCAATTCGACTGTTATTTCTAATTCTGTTAATTTCCCTTGAATATTTAGAGTCACTAAGCCCTATACAGCCTGCAGGACGACGTGGTTCGTCGTCTGCAATAGGCTGGGGAGTTTCCCTGTCACTTTTTTGTTTGTTATGGTTTTTTTACTAGTGGAAGTTTTTAAACGTTTCGGTTTTTTATGAACTTTGTGAATAGACGTACCTTTTATTTTTGTCACTTTTGGAGAGGTTTTTAACGACACAATGGGCTGTTTAACTTTCATTATATTATTAGAGGTAAGGTTTTCACTAGAGAAGATTTCGGGTTTCTTTGCATTAAGTTTGTAGATCTTTTCCCATAATCTACGGGTGTATTCGGTTTTGAATGGAATGGTTCCTGTTATCGGCGGCGATGGAATTGTGAAGTCAATGAGATGCTCAATTGACTTCCTTGATAAACACTTCAAGATTTAACGAAACTTTATAATTATAATATCTATTCAAAAAATGGCAAAACTTTGACTATGGCACACAAGGATTTGCATATGAATGATGAATCAATATTTTCGGATCAGCGAATTCAAGTTACCGGAGTTTAGCCGTAACGTTCCGAGATCCGTTTGCCGTCCTATCGAGAAATACCGAGTGTTTGTCACGGGTTTCCATCACGCAGTGATGCTGCAAGTATTTTCTTACGAAATTAAATCCACCGAATCGACAAACCACGCCCTCGGGCGTTAATGCTAAGTGTCACCATCGAAGTTGGATCTAGTGGGTAGCAGACTTTAATGCAAAAAATATCTATTGGGGCTCCAGATACAGTACTAAAGGTAAGGGATTACCTACAGCATGCTGTGATTGAACACAAATGTAGATGGTACTCCACTGGCAGACTCCCTTAATGGCCGAGTGATGCAAATAAAATTACAGATCTCCTGAACTTTTCATATCTAGAAATGTGACAACAAATTTAGTAAGAGTTAACTTAAACCCACAGTGACTAACAAATTTACGGACTACGAAAGCTTTCAGTCTGAACATAATGAAAAAATTGAGCAGAATGAGTTTATCCATACGATAGTGCAATTGAAACTCAAAGAAAAGAGTTAGTTGATTCAAGAAAAAAAGGCACAACAACTAAAAATATAAATCACAAAAATTAGTCAACCTGAGTGAAATAACTGATGATGAATGCACTGATTACTTCTGTTAGAAATCGGCCAAAGAGATAAATAAGCCAATATACCTTCCGTACGAAAAGAGAACGGGACAAGAGCATGAAATCCCAAACAGAAAGTAGACTCTTTCACTGTCTATTTATAAAATATCTGTCAACCAATCCAGAAGAAACTCAAGCAGATAATTAAAAGGTAGCCACTGAATCTGAGAACATAGTTTTGGCTACTACAAAAGAAGTTCATAAATGAATTAAGAATAACATCAATACACAAAATCCCATAGCATTGAATTGAGTAGTGGTGAGATATCAAAAAAAATACCCAGGGAAGCTATGGTGAAGATCTTTACTAGCTGTATGAACCTGGAACCATACTCATTTTAACCTCACGCGTAGGGGAGACCGGGGTTGGTTGGTACAATCGCGAAATTTCGAAACCTTCTCGGTAAAACCCATCGTCGCCAATGTCTGTGTGAAGCTCTCGACCGCGTATCAATTTGGAATAAAAAGCGTTGATGTGCGGTTGTTGGTTCGAGTTTTTATTTGATGCACATGATTTTGTTACCTGTAGTAAACATTTATGAGTTTGGGATATTAATAATATCTGTTTTATGGTTATGCCTTTGAATACATATATATATATATATATATATATATATATATATATATGAAAGAATATCGCGTGATATGTTAACAACAACATTGTTATATATATATATATATATATATATATATATATATATATATATATATTATATATTTTTAAATAATGCCTCTACGTTGGGAGTCATTTTTATTATATATAATTTTACTTACGCCCTTATGTTGTAGTGCTATTTTATATTATAATTTTTTATTTACCTCAGTTGGGCTGCTGTTTTTATTATGTATATTTTTTTTATTTTAATTTAATATATGTTTTATTATTATTTATGGGCGCCAGAATTGGTTACGCTTACCGCTATACCCAATTCAAAATTATTATCAATTTTACTTTACCTTTTAAATACTGTATCTCAGGGATGAGATTCGGCACTTGACGTTTGCTAGCAACGAGAAACTATAGTTAGATATCAGAGAAAAATAAGACGAACCTGAACAATTGAACATAATTTAATTAATGAGAAAAGATAAGAAATTTTTATAATCAATTAATAAACCAATATTACACGTTTAAATTCATTATTGTATCATTATTACGCAACAACCATATAAACGCTTTCATTACTATAAATATTATTGAAACTCAACAAATAAATTTCGTGTATCATTATTCTTATTCTATGTTTGAATGTACATCCAAAAAAAAACTTTCAATCTCAACCATAGATCTTTAAGTGCGAAAACGTGTAGTGTGCTGTTCTGTTAAATGTTTTGTTTAGTTTACAAAATGGAAGGCAAAGTGATGTGTCTAAGAATCTTTATTATTATTACGTAAAAATCTAGTGAATACTTATTTAATATGAATTTAGTGTTTGTGTCCGTTATCAGTGGAGATTGATCAATTAATACTAACGTTTAACCAATAAATTGCTACCACAGACAATTAACCTACATACAAAAATATATAAGTGAAATGTTTTTATAGAAAAAGTTCAATATACACGTGGAAAATGTTCATCGTTAGTTATAGAGCATAGCATTGAATGTGCTGTTCTTGGAGGGAAAAATGATCAGCTGTGATCAAACAAAAACGAAGTCCAAGATGTAGGAATGATGATAAATGTGGTTAATATCGTCAGCAGAGTATCTCTATTATAAGATACCTTGGATAACCACCAGAATAATTGTAATAAGGTAATTATAGTTATAGTTCTTACCAAATCTAGATGATTTCACTAAAGTTCACTTATTTTTAATTATACGGAATGTATTTTAATTTATTTACTTTAAAACGTCGTCTGAACACTTTTGATTAATATTTCTGATAATTTATTTAAGTTATTTCAAATTTTAATAGAAATTTGAGGAGATAAAATTTCACACGTCCACCCTCTAATTCATTTTCACGGCGTCTCCCCAAGCTCCAAATCAACAACCTTTTATTGTTTTTAATTTTGTTTTTCGAGTTCATTTGTTGATAAACAAACATTGTTTTCCTGAATCAATATATCTATCCTTGCGTTAGTATAGACGAAATCACTTTGTTTTTATGCATTTCGAAAAACACACCGAACTACACCGTACGAATTACTAACATAACATTGCTTCTAGCGTTGATCTTTTGACCTTGACGTTTGCTAATAATTATAAAAGTTTATGCGATATACGGGGTTTCCGAAAGTGTCTATAAAATATAAAATTGTAATAATCGAATTTTGTTTGAAAATTCATGTGATGATATATACAGGGATCACCACAATTATGTATAATATTACGTTCGACGTAATTTACTTGTTGGTGTTATTTATTTTGCAATATACTTTAAAAGAAAATAGATACTAAATTAAATAGCAATCTCTTAAATTAATTTATCAATTGTATATGATAGTTAAAAATTTCTTGACACGTTCAACTCATGTCTTTACGGATTATTTCTTTTTTTATTGGATGTTTACTAATGAACTACTAAGATTCACACTATTTGTATGATGCTGATTTGATTTAATTTGTCTGATAGATATATTTCACTTTAACATTCCTTAAAATTCTATGGAATTATTCTTGATTTGACAAGAATGTTCTATAGAAGTTTACCTTGATTTTCTTCTCATAATTTAATTATCATATATATTACTTGTTTAATTAATTCCCAATTTAATCCTATGTCAATTTCATGAAGAAATCATTAAGTCGTCGCAATTAACTTATACTTAGTTTATCAATAAATTTCTTATTACACTATTCCTATCTCTTATTAAGATTTATTGGATTAAATTAATTCATACTTGATCACTTAAATATTTTCTAATTCTAGTGTTTCTTAAATTTTAGTTATGGCTGATTGGCGTTAAATTGATGCAGCTAGTTTATATGAAAAATTCCACGTTCTCGATGAGTGTCAGGATGTATCATCTTATAGCTATTTATACCATGACTGGTTTCTACTAAATAAGGATCTTCATAAGGTAACTGTAACTTAGAACATATTCCTTTTTTATGATTAGGTACTCTTAATGCTTTATTTAGCGCTTTTAATAGTGCTGATGTAGCGCTTTGTATGCCAAATGGCGTTACTCGGAATTGATATACTTCCCCATTAATCTTGAATCCTACATACTTCCTGCTTTCCGGATGTAGTGGTATCAGCCAGAAGCTGTGCTTCAAATCTAGCTTAGAAAAAAATTTAACTTTACTTATCTTTCCTAATATCGATTCGATAGTTAAAGGCGATTCATACTCGGGCATTGTACATTTATTTAAATTTCGTGCATCAAGGCAAATCCTTAAATCTCCATCCTTCTTCTTTACTATAACAACTGGATTGATATACGAGGTGGTACTATGTTCTATAATTCTATCTTCTAATAATTTATTTACAGTTTTCTTTACATCTTCTTGATATTTGTAGGGTATCGGATAACTTCGCTGTTGGAATTGTTGATTTTCATTCATTTCAATTTTATGTACATAATTTCTTGCAATTCGAGATTCCTCATTAATTAAATTCCTATGTCCTCTCAGTATTCCTTTTACTTCATTTTTCCATTCTATTTTCCCATCTATATCCAAATTCCATTCCGGCATATTATTATTATTATTTATTTCTCCATTGCCATCCAACATCATATCTCCACTCATTTTTCCTTCCTGCCTATAATCATATCTCTTCTCCATATCATCTTCAAATTTCTTATTATAATTAATACATTTATCTACTTCTTCTACTAACTCTTCATTCTTCCTCGAATTATCATTTTTCTCTTCATAATTAAAATCAACTTTCTCTTTTTTAAAGATTATGTACATTTCTTCATAATTAATAATTGCTTTGTTTTCATATAAGATATCCGATCCTAACAATAGTTCGCATTCCATATTTTCCACTACTAACAGTTGTACCATAGTTTCTCGTTCCTTTAATCTTAATGCTACAGTTATCGTAGTATTTGAAATTGTTAGTTTTCTTTGATTTATACCGATTAAATTTATTTTTGGCACCTTGACGAAATTTTCTTTTGATATTGTCAAATCATTTACAAATTTATTATTTATTAAAGATATTTCTGACCCGGTATCGATTAATATTTTTATGCTAGTGCCTTCTATCGTTCCGTATATATAAATTAATGTTTCATTGTTTTGTTCTAGCTGGTCCTGTACCTTTAGAAATTCGCGTGGGTGAACATAGCTGCACCAACTTAACTTACCATATTCACCCTCTAGTGGAAAAACTGTTGTTCCGTACCAGAAGATGACACGGGAACCACAACATTATCATTATTATGATTATTGTTATTTGTATTAGTTCGATGAAAGTTTGTGTTACGATTAGTTGTGTTTCTTTCTAGGCTGTTCGTCCTGTTAGTTCTTGTGTCACGTCTTATATTATTCGTCCTTCTTATGTCTCCGTCAGAGTTTCTCCTTTCTCTTCTATTATAATTATTATGCTGTCTCCTATCTGGATAATTTGTGTACCTGTTATTGTTATTATTAGTCCTATCGTTATTCCTGTCATATCGTCTATCATTGTTATTATTGTTATTTGTGTTGTTGTAATAGTGATTATTATTTTGTCTATGATTGTTACTTCTATTGAAGCCTCGTCTGTCGTTGACGTTTCTGTAATAGTCATCATAGTCACGTCTATTGTTGTTGTGCACCGTTCTCTGTACTCGGTTCAAATAGTCTAGTAAAGATTGGAAATTTGTAATATTTTGTATTGCTATACCTTGAGTAATATTGTCATTAAAATGTCTAGATAAGAATATTATAATTTCTTGCTCAGAAATTACTGGCTCTAAATATTGTGCCTGGGAAAATAAAGACAAAGCATAACTACTCATGTTGTTGCTCCTTCTACTATGAAATTTTCCAAAATATAACTTTTCCCTAACATAGCCTTGTTCTGTTTCCCCCCAGTATTGTTTCAAAAAGTTACTTTCAAAATCGTTGAAATTATTTATACTTACATCATTACATGTGAACCAAAGTAATGTTTGACCCTGCAAATGAGATCTAATTGTCTCTTTCAAATCTTCTATCTCTCTGATACCTTTTAATTTATTTTTAAGATATCTCAAGAAAATTTTTGGATGCGTTTTTCTCGTATCCCCGTCAAATTTAAGATTACTTTCCCCATGGTTATAGATGTAATTTACCCCTTGAGTATTGATGTTTGGATTCGTCTTGTTTTTTATGGTTTCAAATTCTTTTTCTAATTCCATCATTTTCTTCTTAAAGTCTTCTTTAATTTCCCTCTCCAATTTTGTAAAATCTTGTACATTCCTATCTTCCTTGATCTGTTTTAACTTCTTGTCCATTTCCCATATTAGTTCTTTCTGAGTTTTTAAATTCATCTCCTCCGCAATCGATAAATTCAACTGGATGCCTTGCTCTACATCATCTATCCTGGCATTGGTTTTCATGATGTTTCTCTCCATTCTGCCTATCTGTTCCTTTCCTTCTTCTCGTAGTTTATTTCCCATGTCTTCTATCTCTTGTTTCCGGATGGTGCCTTCTCGCATTAAATGTCCATATAGTTTATTCATTTTCTCTTCTTGTTCCTTCTTGTGTTCTTCGAACTGTTTTTTCATTTCCACCATATGTTCTGAAAATGTTTCTTCTTGTTTGTCTAACCTTCTGTTAATTTCTTTCTGTGTACCTTTTATCTCTTCTTTTGTGTTTTTTATTATATCTTCTCTGGTGTTTCTAATATCAGCCATCATTATTTTCATCATATTTATTAACTCTTCATTTTCATTTGGTTTAGATTTTGTATAGTGATGAACTTCTTCCACTATACTGTCTCCTTTCTCCAGTTCCGCTGCTTCTTCAGCTTGGATAGCCATCGTCAAACGTTCCCTTAGTACTTGTTTGTTTCCCTTTGTGTCCATATTCCTGGATTTCAGATATTCCCTCAGCTCATCCACTGTCAGTTCGTCGATATTCATTGATTTGTCAGCCATTATTATTTTATAAGATTTTCCCTAGATATCTCAAAAATAAAATTGTAACCTGTTCCTGTTGCTAATTTGTTGAACGAGCGTTACTTAAGTCGTCTAACAAACGCCATACGTTGGGCTTGCCATTTTCTTATATATTTTTAAATAATGCCTCTACGTTGGGAGTCATTCTTATTATATATAATTTTACTTACGCCCTTAAGTTGTAGTGCTATTTTATATTATAATTTTTAATTTACCTCAGTTGGGCTGCTGTTTTTATTATGTATATTTTTTTTTATTTTAATTTAATATATGTTTTATTATTATTTATGGGCGCCAGAATTGGTTACGCTTACCGCTATACCCAATTCAAAATTATTATCAATTTTACTTTACCTTTTAAATACTGTATCTCAGGGATGAGATTCGGCACTTGACGTTTGCTAGCAACAAGAAACTATAGGTAGATATCAGAGAAAAATAAGACGAACCTGAACAATTGAACATAATTTAATTAATGAGAAAAGATAAGAAATTTTTATAATCAATTAATAAACCAATATTACACGTTTAAATTCATTATTGTATCATTATTACGCAACAACCATATAAACGCTTTCATTACTATAAATATTATTGAAACTCAACAAATAAATTTCGTGTATCATTATTCTTATTCTATGTTTGAATGTACATCCAAAAAAAAACTTTCAATCTCAACCATAGATCTTTAAGTGCGAAAACGTGTAGTGTGCTGTTCTGTTAAATGTTTTGTTTAGTTTACAAAATGGAAGGCAAAGTGATGTGTCTAAGAATCTTTATTATTATTACGTAAAAATCTAGTGAATACTTATTTAATATGAATTTAGTGTTTGTGTCCGTTATCAGTAGAGATTGATCAATTAATACTAACGTTTAACCAATAAATTGCTACCACAGACAATTAACCTACATACAAAAATATATAAGTGAAATGTTTTTATAGAAAAAGTTCAATATACACGTGGAAAATGTTCATCGTTAGTTATAGAGCATAGCATTGAATGTGCTGTTCTTGGAGGAAAAAATGATCAGCTGTGATCAAACAAAAACGAAGTCCAAGATGTAGGAATGATGATATATGTGGTTAATATCGTCAGCAGAGTATCTCTATCATAAGATACCTTGGATAACCACCAGAATAATTGTAATAAGGTAATTATAGTTATAGTTCTTACCAAATCTAGATGATTTCACTAAAGTTCACTTATTTTTAATTATACGGAATGTATTTTCATTTATTTACTTTAAAACGTCGTCTGAACACTTTTGATTAATATTTCTGATAATTTATTTAAGTTATTTCAAATTTTAATAGAAGTTTGAGGAGATAAAATTTTACACGTCCACCCTCTAATTCATTTTCACGGCGTCTCCCCAAGCTCCAAATCAACAACCTTTTATTGTTTTTAATTTTGTTTTTCGAGTTCATTTGTTGATAAACAAACATTGTTTTCCTGAATCAATATATCTATCCTTGCGTTAGTATAGACGAAATCACTTTGTTTTTATGCATTTCGAAAAACACACCGAACTACACCGTACGAATTACTAACATAACATTGCTTCTAGCGTTGATCTTTTGACCTTGACGTTTGCTAATAATTATAAAAGTTTATGCGATATACGGGGTTTCCGAAAGTGTCTATAAAATATAAAATTGTAATAATCGAATTTTGTTTGAAAATTTATGTGATGATATATACAGGGATCACCACAATTATGTATAATATTACGTTCGACGTAATTTACTTGTTGGTGTTATTTATTTTGCAATATACTTTAAAAGAAAATAGATACTAAATTAAATAGCAATCTCTTAAATTAATTTATCAATTGTATATGATAGTTAAAAATTTCTTGACACGTTCAACTCATGTCTTTACGGTTTATTTCTTTTTTTATTGGATGTTTACTAATGAACTACTAAGATTCACACTATTTGTATGATGCTGATTTGATTTAATTTGTCTGATAGATATATTTCACTTTAATATATATATATATATATATATATATATATATATATATATATATAATCAGAAATAATGCGCATTTTTATATTATTTCCAAATATGAAAGCCTCGTTATTGTCACTTTAAAAAGTAGTTTTGACATTTTTTAACTACAAAATTACGTTGGGGATGGTTGGTACAAACTGTGCGGGGCCGATTGGTACGGTGTACCAACCAACCCTAAAGCTAGATTTGTGTTTTTTCCTCGTTGTGTTTCTAACTGGAATCTCTTTTAGGTTAACTTCAATATGAGAAACTTTAACAGAAAGTCGGAAAGAGATAAAACTCCTCCAGATGTTATGCTAAGAGCTGCCAGAGCAGTAAAACTGCAAGGACAATCTTTAAGATCAGCGGCAAGTGACTTTAACATTCCATTCAACTCTTTACAAAGATATTGCAGCAAGTTTACGCTAGACGAACTTCAAGCGGAAACAGGAATGTCTCAAACTATAGTTGGCTACTTTAAAAATAGACAAGTAAGGTAAAATATATACTCAATAATCAAATTGTTAAAAACATGTTTCGTTGCAGGTTTTTACAAAAGATTCAAGAATCCAACCTCGCAGAATCCATAAAAAAGCTGCAGATATTTACTACGGTCTCACGCCCAAAGCAATAAGGAGAATGGCTTTATTATTTGCAACTTTTTTGTTACTGACGCTTCCCAATAGCTGAAAAAAAATGAGATAGCAGGCCCCGACTGGCTTAGATCGTTTTTATCAAGAAATTCTGAACAGTCTATAAGAACACCTGAAGCCACCAGCCTGTTAAGGGCCACCAGCTTCAACAAAACCAATGTAGCAAGATTCTTCAGCAATCTAAAAAATGTTCTTAAAAGGAATAAATTTAGCCCTGGAGACATATGGAACATGGACGAGACAGGTGCAAAGACAGTTCAGAGGCCTGACCGAGTGGTGACTAGACGTGGTGTGAAACAAGTTGGAAGACTTAGGTAACTCAGCAGAACGTGGGACCCTTGTTTCTTTCGCGTGTGCTGTTTCAGCGACGGGAAATACTGTGCGACCATTTTTTATATTCTCGCGTGTCCGACTTAAGCCCCATTTTGTTAAAGATGGTCCTCCTGGAAGTGATGGCAGTGCCAATCCCTCGGGTTGGATTAAAAAGAGGCATTTTATAGAATATATTCGGCATTTCGTCAAATACTCCAAGGGGTCTAAAGAAAATCCTCTCGTTCTCTTACTAGATAATCACAATTCCCATTTATCTCCTGATGCACTGAACATCTGCAAGGACAACGTAATAACATTATTATCGTTTCCCCCCACTGCAGCCATAAGCTGCAGCCACTTGACCGCAGCGTCTATGTACCTTTGAAAAAGTATGTTAATACTGCGTGTGATTCCTGGATGACTAGCCACCCTGCCGCAACTATGACTATTTATGACATTCCCAGTATTGTTCGTACGGCACTACCCTTAGCAGCAACCCCAAACAACATCACAGCTGGGTTTAGAGTTTCTGAAATTTATCCTTCTAATAGGGATATTTTCCCGGACAGTGAATTCATGGTTGCCTATGTTACTGATAGACCAGGTCCTGATCAAGATTTGGAAGATATTCTGGAAAATCCAAATCCTGTTGAAGAAAATCAACCTAAATATGTCCAAACCACACCCATGAATGAGAGTTCAAGTATTGTCATAAATCCCTGGCCAGAGCAAAAAACTAACGACAATGTAGATATGCAACAACCGGGACCTAGCAGAATCACAGGAAGTAGGACACCTACCAAAAATGTATCAAATGTTTCCTCATCTAACAAGTCTGAGTATCCTCAGCCACCTCAAAACTTTTCAACAAATAATATTGTTAATCTTGGAGTAGGATGTACTTTCACAGCTCTCGAAATTTGGAAGCCGTTCCCAAAAAGCAGCAGAAAGAAAACTGCAACAAAGAGGTCGTAAAAAAGGATATTCGAAATCTTGACAGACACGTCTGTTAAAGATGCATGGGAAGAAGAGAAAATGGTAAAAGAAAATAAAACGAATTCAGGAAAAAAGCAGGTTTTTGGCAAACAGAAAAAGAACTCGAAGAAACAAGGAAATAGAAAAAATACGAAAACAGTTAAACGCTATTCAAGCAGTGACGAAGAGACTTTTTGCTTAATATGCGTTGAATCTGGTCAAATAGTTTGCCAAAGCAGAAATGGATCTAGTGTACTCAATGCCAAATGTGGGCACATGAAAAATGTGCAGACGCAGGTTTGTTCTATGTTTATCAGAACTGCGATTCTGATGGGGCTGACTAGATTACCTAATTATATCGAACTCACTTTATACGGTTTTTCTATAATAAACTTCTATCCAGTTTGGTTCATATCTAAGACAATGAAACCATTAATAAGATACATTAGTTTTTGCTCTTACCAACCAACCGCTAGGTATGTACCCACCTTCCCCGGATATGGAGCTGCTTGGTACACTTGCAGCCTTGGAGAAAATCAAGGATGCTTGATTCAAGTTATGTTCAGACATATTTCAGTTTGAGAATTAGGTGAACAAAACATCAGTTATCAAAACCCTCAAGGTATTTTTCCTCCATTTATCAATAAAAGAATTGGAAAAGCTTCGATGTGGAAAATGTACCAACAAACCCCGGTCTCCCCTACTACAAACAGTTTAGATAATTGTAGTAGCATGTTTATTTTTGTAGTAGAAATTTTAATACCCCAAAAATTAAATTTACAATTGAACCATTATCACTTCATCAGATAAACACCAAAACTACTTAAATACATCTAAAATCGCTTGTAGTATATTATAGTATAATTTTCAATTTTGTACTAAAAATATTAGTCCCTGAAAACTTGAAATAATCGAATACGAAATTTTAATACCCGAAAAATAAAATCATCAATTAAACACATCATTAGATAAAATCGAAAACTATTTAAATAAATCTAAAATCGTCTGTATATCGATTATTTTATGTTTTCAGGGACTACTATTCTTACTACAAATTTTAAAATTGTACTGATTCGGTGTCGAACCTTTGTACTGAACAGTTGTGCGCTCCGAAACGATTAAGTAGTTAAAAAGTAATTAGTGAATATTTCAAAGTGAACCAAAACAAGCAAGTAAGAAAATCAGGTTAACTTTTTATTAAAATATGAGTAAAACAACACATTAACTAGAAGTGAATCTGAATTTAATATCAGATATAAATAATAGAAAATACTTCGCCAGATCCGTATTAAGGAAAACCTGAATATACTTGAAAATGGATGACAACATATCTCAAATAGGGTGTACACCCACTAATAACACAACCCAACACTCAGTAGCAAACCAACAAACCAGAACAAACAATTTCCCGTCCAGAAATCAAGCTATACTATTCGACGCAATCGAAAACACTAGGCTAGAAGACTACCTAAAGGCACTATGCCAAACAATCCAACCAAATAACATCATTTTCTGCTCAAAGCTATCCAACAACAGAATATGTATTTATTTGGCAAATGAAAATTTAATTAACACATTCATCAACAATCACGGTAAAATCCAAATAAACCAACAAATACTACAGACACGTCGACTAGTCACTCCTAGTCAAAGATTAATATTATCCAATGTTTGTCCCTCTATCCCCCACTCAGTCCTTGGATATGAACTTAAAAAGCTAGGGATTATTCCTCTTTCACCCTTATCTTTCTGGCGAATAGGAATCTCAGACCCCGCATTTCAACATATCCTAAGTTTTAGAATACAAATATTTATATCTCCATTCAATAACCAGTCCTTTCCCGATTCATTTTTAATCACATACGAACAAACCTCATATAGGATACTTTTGTCCATTGATAATCAAGAATGCTTACAATGTAAACAAACTACTCATACAACAACAAAATGCCCAAATAGAATAATCACTTCAACCCACTTTAACCCATCAACAGAATCATCACCAGAAAATCCAGCCGACAATCAAACTGAAGAAGAAACAAACAATGAATACCCAAGTAGTTAAACGCACCGAAAATAGTAAAGACAGCATACCAACAGTCAACAGAAATGAAATCGAAACAACCAAACCACAAAATAAAAGAACATCAACAGAACGTTCCCCATCACCTACAACAACTGACCACCTACCTACATTTGTAAAACCAACAAATAGTGAAAAGAAAATAAAACAAACTGGAAACAAAAAAAGCAATAGGAGAAATATTAAGTCACACTAAAGCGCTTTTCAAGAATACAAATATCAGTTATCCTCTAACCTATGAAGAACTTATAGATTTTTTTGAAAATTGTGAAGGGTGTTCAGATCCTCTCAGTATCGTGAAAATGTACACCGAAGAAATAACGGAAGTCACCGACCTACTTACCACAATATACCCCTATTCAAAGGATAAAAAAATGAAGATGAGATGCACTCGAATTAAAAATAAAATTATCAAACAGATAAACCCTGAATACCAAACAGAACTGTCTTATCTGATCGTTTTAAAGCGAAATTTTAATCCAGCTCAACTACTCCTCCTTTCTATAACAGAGTCAAAACATATTTAAACAAAATAAATTTGCATTTCCCAAATATTTATGACGTCATATCAATAAATTATCCTCCTCCATCGACAATAACACTATCCTAGACCTAAGCCTCGCCTACCTTAATAAATCAGAGACTCCAACAGCCAGAATGAAACAAGAATTCCTAAGAGCCTTAAATAAATACGGTAGCATTTATAAGGTATACACAGATGCTTCAAAAAACCAAGATGAAATTGGGGCTGCCTTCTACTCCGAGGACTTTTCGAAATCCTACATACTCCCACCCTTCACATCTATCCATTCAGCTGAATTATTCGCCATCTTAGAAGCACTCAAGAAAATCCATAAAATCGAGCATAAAAATGTCCTTTTAATACGTGACTCTCAAAGTTCACTAACAGCACTTCGTCAACTGTACTCTAATCACCCTATAGCCATACTGATCAAGAAAGAGCTACATAATTGCAGAAACAGCAGCATGTATATTAAATTCATGTGGGTCCCATCCCATACTGGAATAGAAGGGAATGAGAGAGTAGATCAAATAGCAAAAAATGCATTCACCAATCAACAATCAGAAAGGAACGATTTTACCGTACATACTGATTTGAAAGCGTTATACAAGAGCAAAATCTACGATAAATGGCAGAAGAAGTAGAAGCAAGACATAACGAACACAACTCATATGAAGTCACTACAAATTCTCATGGCTGGAACTGTAAAAACATAAATAGAAGAGAACAAGTTATCCTTTCTCGTATTCGAATCGGTCATACGCGCATCACACACGACTACTTACTAGCTGGAAAAAATGAACCATTGTGCGAAATGTGTAATAGTGAGTTAACCGTGAAACACCTGGAAATCGAATGTGCGAAATACGACAAGGAACGAAAAAAAAATCAACTACAACTATCACTAAAAAAACTATTACAAGAAAACCAAGAAACTAAAAAACTTTTAAACTACCTTAAAGACTGCAAATTAAGTAGCAAAATATAGAGAATATAACCAAGCTACAATAAGTGAACTTCCATCATTTCAACTCGCTAATAACCCTACGTGGTTGATGCGATTGGTATATATAAAAAAATTGTACTACAATATACTACAAACGATTTTAGATATATTTAAGTAGTTTCCGTTTCTATATAATGATGTGTTAATGAAATTAACTGTCTCAACCCTTACTTTGTGAAATCTACTCATATTAGCGTTTTAAATGGTAAGTTTCATTTAAAACACTAAGATGTGTTAATGGTTTAATTAACTAACGGTTTTATTTTTAGGGCATTACAATATTTCTATTACAAAAATAAATACTACTACAATTACCTACATCGTTTCTAGTAAGTGTGAGGCTAAAATGAGAGTATTTTTTTATCGGTTTATCCCATAATCTTAAGTTTACAGGGACTAATATTCATACTACAAAATTTATAATTGTACTACAGTATACTACAAACGATTTTGGATATATTAATGTAGTTTTCGTTTTTATCTGATGATCTATTAATGCTTTGATTGACGATTTAATTTTTCGGGCATTATAATTTATACTACAAAAATAAAAAAATTACTACAATTACCTACATCGTTGGTAGTAAGTGTGAGCTTAAAATGAGATTTTTTTTAGCCGGGTTCCAGTTTCATACAGCTTTCACAACTGTAATATATCCACTATTAAGTACCCATCATTTAAGTTGATTAAGACCGTGAATGGAAAGTACTTGCTTTGTCAGTACAGTGTTTACTATATACTACAAAGCCATTTAAATTTAAAAAAACTAACTAATGGATCCTATGGAAAACTGTGGAGTTAATAATAAAACCTAAAGTAGGAAAATCTAGCAATGAGTTAAGGTCGTACAATGCAATCTCCTTACTACCCCTTATCTCAAAGAATTTGAGAAGTTGCTGCTGCGAATAATGAACCATATAATTGCACAAAAAAACATTATCACACTACACCAATTAGGACTTCGTGATAAACATCCTACCAATGATAAGATCCATTGTGATAATCACTGAAATAGTGAAATCATGTGAAGACGATACAATTTGCTGAGCTATATTTCTGGATATCGCTAAAGCGTTCGTCAAAGTAAGACATGATAATGAAACTAAAGAAAATTTCCCCTGCAACTGGTTGAAATATTGCAGTCACCCAGCGAAATTTTAAAGTTAAAATGGAAAATGATTACTCTGGGCTCAAACCAAAAACCGCAGTGGTCCCAATAGTGTTATAGGACCAGTACTATATTTTTAGTTCACATCTGACATAGTAGAGCAAGAAAACATAGTATTAGTCACATTTTCTGATGAGACAGAAGTTTTAGCAGTACGGTCAACTATTGAACACTGGTCTAAAAAGTAGCGCATAAAATTTAATATTGTTCCTAATAAAAAGTTCTGTTTTTTAGAATCAATACCAAGTTATTGTCAACAAAAATATTTTAATTTGTGGTTATGTATCCAATACTCTTCTTCCAATGTCAGTTGATAAAAGATGTTTTTACCAGAGCACTTCGATATTTCGTTAATAAGGGCTTTAAGTGTATATAAAGTAATACCGATAAATTTACCAATACATATAGGTGGTCCGTGTTTATTGGCTACGGACAGCACAATTTACTTTTGAATGTCAACGTCGCTAATAAGAATTATTCAAATCGTTGGTCGACTATGTAGTTCTCAGGTGTTCTTTAAAACAAGGGTTGAATATCGGTCTCACATACTTTATAAATACTAAGAAAAGATTAGCGTGCCGTTTTCTGGATAATTTCGTAGTATTCAGAAGAATACAATTCAATTATTTTATATAAGTTAAGTAGTGTTTTAGTTGTTTTATGACATTCGTGTAATGGATTTCTGGAGACATTTTGAGGTAAATGCTGAATCTAACGTATTGCTTATTAATGACGATTCACATTAATAATGAAATCCTTGCTAATAATGTAGTGTAAGTTATGATAATATCCTAACTAATGATGAAATACATCTTAATAAGGAAGACCGGGAAAATGAAGACACCCGGGGTAATCGCGCCAACCATATTTGTTGACAATCGGCTCGGCAGGGTGTACATTGAAGGTCATCCGCCATATGCTTTTATAACAATCAGTTGCGAGAGACACGTGCTGCAGGGTGCATCGCTTGGTAATCAAAAACGTGGTTAACGGAAATTTAGAGTTTTAATGTATTATTTGATGTAGATAAAGGTACTTATTTCTGTATTTTGGTTTGAGATATAGGCCTAATAATTTTTGGAGGTAACCTTTAAAAACACTAGCATGATTTTAAAGGTATACCCCTACAATTTAACAAAAATTTATTTAGATTTTAATTTTTTCTTTGTCAAGATACATATGGGGCTATCAGGCCATAGTGTAGCGGGGCAATGAGGCCACGGTAGCCTCATCGCCTCACGGAGTATTTGTATTGAAAATTGTTTTTACTGTTGCTACTATAATTATTCTTTTTTTTTTGATGGTCCGTAATTATAAAAGAATAACCGAAAAGGCTGCTTGAACAAAAGAGAAGATGGCGGAGGCTTGTGCACAGGTGGCAAATGGAGGAAGTGTTAAAAGTCTGGCCAAGGCTTTTAATATTCCCAGAACTTCTTTGCGGAATCAGCTTAAATGGCAACGGCCCCAAGGCCCCAAAATGGGAAAAACCCAGTGTTTACAAAAACGCAAAAAGACGAATTAAAGAACCACGTGTTTACTTTATGAAAGTTGTGTTTTGGGATAACAACTACTCAAATACGAAGAACCGCGTTTGAGTATGCCGAAAGAAATAATATTCCAAACAAATTCAACAAAGAAACCAGAATGGCTGGTGAAAGATGGATTGCCAGTTTTTTAAAACGTCATGGCAAACTCTCATTAAGAAAACCTGAGCATATAAGCATAAGTAGGATTCTTGAGTTCAAGAGAGGAGACGTTTCAAAATTTTTGACAATCTTAGTATTGTTTACGAAAAATATAATTTTTCCTCGTCCCGCGTTTTCAACTGTGACGAAACTGGGGTCAATACCGTTGGAAATGCAGGTAAAATTTTAGCAAAAAAAGATCAAGAGCAAGTTGGACTTATTTTTAGTGCCGAACGTGGATCGAACACTACAGTCGTCTGTTGCTTTAGTGCTGAGGGGTACTATGTACCTCCAATGTTTATATTCAAACGCCAAAGAATGACACCACTCTTGGAAAGGTGTGGACCACCAGATGCTATCTATACATGTTCCAAATCGGGCTGGATTACCGAGGAACTTTTTGTTAAATGGCTACAACATTTTAGAAAAATACAAAATGCTCGCTGACAGAACCTGTTCTTCTTGTTCTCGATAACCATTGCAGTCATGTGTCATTGGCAGCCTATAACTACAGCAAAAGAAAACGGAATCATACTGGTCTCTTTACCACCATACGCATGCCACCGTACCCAACCTTTGGACGTTATTCTATTTGGTCCTCTAAATAGGGCAATAAATGTTGACATAGATCTTCATCTTAAATCTAAATAGTACGAACTTGTAAGCCAATATGATATCGCTTCTGTATTTAAACCTGCATATGCAAGAGTGGTGTTTTATTATCCCTTTTTTACTTGGAGATAATAAATGGAACGGAAGGTTGTAGTTTACTTAGCTCGAAGGACCTTTTAGTTATATGTAGTTCACTGTAGTATATGTAGGATTATGGCGGATTAAACAATCACTTCACTTTCATTCAAATATATTGATCGACGATATAAATTGTTCTTTTGATGGACAATCAAGAATTTCACTGAGTTTTACACTATGTTAATTGTAAACATAATTTACCGGTCTCAAGCCTGTGTGTTCTTATGAAAATAGTACCATTATGTATGATGTCTGACTGATGAAGAGATGGAACATAGGTTATTATTCCTATTTATAGGTAGAAAAGGTGAGTGGAAAGTACACGTGTGGGTTGGTTCTTTGATAATGTGAGAGAAGGTTTGAAATTTTGCAGTGGAAAATTCGTAGAACAATAATCGTCTGTATTTTTTATGTGGTAGTAATCGTTGAAATGGAATTTTGTCGATGTGAGAGAAATTAAATGTTTGAGAAATATGTTATATTTCTTCAAGTGGTCCGAACGTTAAAATGGAATTTTGTCGATGTGAGAGAAATATAATATATTTCTTCATGTGGTCTGGCCAGGATATGAATTATGTTATACAGGAGAAAGTTGGAGTAAAGATTAAAGTTTATTAAATGATATATGTCTTTATATGGTCTGTGCAAGATATATGAATTATGTTATACAGGGGAAGTTGAAATAAAAATCACAGGAGACTTTGGTTGTTAAATCAAATTCGTACAAGTGGCAAAACTATAGACAAGGCAATTAAAGGGTTCCAGAGTTCCGGAATTTTTCCACTTAATCCAAATGTGTTTGATGAGACTGAGTTTGCACCACCCGCACAAAACATGGAGGCAGGTCTACCTGCACCACCTGACAACATGCTGGCTGGTCCATCTGCTTAATCTTCTGAACATATTGACATGGGAGTAGGCCCATCCAGAGTAAACACTGAATGTGCTACACAAAAAGATATCCCAAATTTATCTGACTGTGTTGCTGGATCTTCAAGTGAAAAACATAGTTCTGCTGACAGCGCCGACACAAATATTTCCTTTGCTGACGTCATACCGGTTCCTCAAAGGCTTATCACAAAAGGTTGTTTAAAAATATTGACCGCGACACCTATTAAACAAGAATTACTGGAAAAAGCTCTTAAAAAGGAAACCAAGAATAAGAAGAATAACAAGAATAAGGCTGCGAATGATAAAAACGTGGTTTGGGTGAAAAGGAAGGTATTTAGCAGCTCATCTCCAGAAAGTTCAGCTGATGTCCATCTGGATGATGAAGGACTTGAAGATGAAACTTCAGATGAGGAAATTTGCCTAGTTTGTGGCGACTACGGAAGAAAAAGTGAGATTTGGTTCAGGTGCACGTTGTGTGGAAAATAGACCCATATAGACTGTAGCGGATCGGAAAAAGCCACAATATAAATGCGATTTTTGTGAATAGTTTATTCTACGATGTTACTTATATTTTAAAAAAACTTGTTTTCATTAGGAATTTATGAGTTTCTTTAAGAATTTATGAGTTCCTTTGTCGACATACTATTTGTCATAAGAATTTTATATGTTTATTTTATTACTGGGGCAATAAAGCCACCCGTGGCGCCATTACCCCATATAGCGGGGTAATGAGCCCAGTTACAATTTTGTACTATTTTAAATAAAACAAAAGTTGCATTCGGATTTAACAGTTGTTTGATATCTTAGGTTAGAGTTAACATATGAATGAGGAGTATTAGTAAAAAAATCATAATTTAAAAAAAAATCTGGTCCAAATCCCAATGTTTTCTTGGGCAAGGACGAGTTGTCTCCCGTCTTGAGCAGGTAGTTTTTTTATAGGTCGAATTGTCTCCCATCATAGGTCGAGTTGTCTCCCAAGGTAATATACATTAAAAGGTATTAATTTTCACAAAGTACACCGTTGTTGCCAAATCAAAATTTTTATTTTTAAAAGTACGTTGAACTATTGATACCTTTTTCTTTTTGTAAAATGTCTCTCAGGATATGAGAATCATTTAACTACCTTGAAATAGAAAAGTAAGAAAGTAATCCTTACATTTATTTATTTGTAACGATAACCTGCAGTTTAAATTGTCATTAACAAATAACTAATTAAATTTCCTTAGATTATTTTAGTGATAATCTGCATTAAAATCTACTTTAATTTACATTAAAAGAATGTTAAGTTAATCCATCAACATTTTACAAATCCAAAAACAGGTAGATACCATTAATTTCACATTATCGTTTGAAAGTACTTTCCCTCCTTCGCCTTATAAAGGGTGGTATTAAAAATAGTAAACCATATTTCACATATTCTTCACAAGTTTCAGAGGTTGTAAAGTTTGTTTACGAAGTTGTTGAATAGTTAAAAGTGGTACAGTGAAACTATACGTATAATGGAGGCTACAATAATTAAAAGTGAAAAAGGCAAAGATTTGTTAGTGATCGATGGGTTTAAATTTTCATTCCACAAGTTATTAGCAAGAGATACTCTAAAAAGATGGCTTTGTGCGTCCAGGAAAACGCAGTGCAAAGCTTTTGTTAAAACAAAATTGGACCGTCCAGAAGTGATCGAATCTTCTTTAAACCACAACCATGAGAAATTATCAGAAGAAGTTCTAAATAGGCAGACTCTAAGCAATGCTGTAAAAATTAAAGCAATAGAAGATGTTTCGGCAAAACCAATGGGCCTAATTAGAAAGGAGGTAAGAGAATCCCATTGTGAAACTATTACTACTCATGACGTTGAAAGGATGAGAAAAAATATGTATACTGCTAGGTCCAAAATTGCATCAAAACTTCCAACTAATATAGTTGAATTTCATAGTTTATTAAATTCTGTTACTTTAAAAACTAATTGGGACGAATATTTTATTCTTAAAAATGATGAAATAAATAATATAGTCATGTTTTCATGTAAAACAAATATTATTGCTCTAAAAGAAATAAGTGAATTATATGTTGATGGCACTTTCGATTATTGCCCTAAATTTTTTTTACAATTGTTTACCATTCATGGCTTTAAAAATAATCATTATATTCCTTTGGTTTTCTTTCTTCTAAAAAATAAAAATACAGTATCGTATAAATTAGCTTTACAATATTTAAAAGAAATATATCTATCTACAACAGGTCACGACTTTCTTCCAAAAACTATAACTTCAGATTTTGAATTAGCAATACACAAAGCAATTCGCGAAATTTTTCCAAAAACAGAAATTAAGGGATGTCTATTTCACCTAGGTCAAAGTTGATATAGAAAAATTCAAAGTTTAGGACTTTCTACCGAGTATCAGTTAAAAGACAATTTAGAAACAGATATAACTAAATACCTTACTTATATTTTTGGTTCACCATTCCTTAAAGCAGAAGACGTTGGCGATTGCTTTGTTCTTGATCTCATTGCAATTCAACCAGATGATGAGAGGGTGATTAAATTTAATGACTATTTAGTTGAAACTTACATAGATGAAATTTCTACCTTTCCTCCTAACATTTGGGCTGAAAACTCTTCTTCTTTAAAAAGGACAACAAACGCATGCGAATCTTTTCATTCGCGTTATAATCCTTCATTTTATAATACACACCCAAATTTTAACCAGTTTATAAAAGTTCTTCTAGATTTTCAAATAGATACCTATATTAAGCTTCAAAGTATTGATACCGTGGTCAAAGTATATGATCGAAAAGTATTAATGAAAAAAAAGTTTTTGGAAGATAATTTAGAAAAATTACAAGACGGCAGGATTACCAATTTTCAATTTTTAAAAAATATTTCTTTTAAATGCAGAATCTAATTTGTATTATAAGTGTGTAGAGTGAAAAAGTTTTTATATCATTTTTGTAAATATTATTGTCTTGAAATATATAAGTATATATATATATATATATATATATATATATATATATATATATATATATATATATATATATATATAAGTAAACCATTGTATATTTTCCTTTGTTTTATTATAATAAAATAATTATAATTTCCTACGTACTGTTTTATTTTAACAAAATTAGGAAATACCATTCCAAATATTTCGTCAAGATATAAGTAAGATCGATTTGGCAACAACGTTTAGATTTTAAGGTATTATAAGTACTTATGCTAATTACGGATTAAAATCATCCGGGAGACAATTCGACCGTCACCTTTTTGAGAGCAGGTAATATTTTTATTTTGGGAGACAATTCGACTCCGCCGGTTTTCTTAAGGTGGCCCCATTACTCCGGTCTCCCCTTTTTTATAATGCAATTCTAAGTAATAACAATGAAAGTAAGACAATATTTTGGGGATTTAAAATTCGAAATGTGCATAAATCATTAGGAACACATCGACAAATAGAATGTGGTTTTAAGTATAAAAATTAAGATAGTCGAATGTATATTATGGAATTATGGAGTTTATTTAGATGAAACGTGGTTCGACACTGACCATGTCGTTCAACGCTTCTGGGCAGAGAATTCACAAAATTGTGTCTTAAATGCGCCGTGCTTAATGGGAAAACGAGTAATAATTTTACACCCTAGGAATTAAAACTGCTTTGTATCGAATGTCTTACTTCTTTCAGCAAAAAATATCAATAAAGCTCTGCTTGATAAATAAAGAATTTTTGAAAATATATTTGAATTAAAAATACGTCATCAAGATAGTATCGTTTTTTTATATATTTTTAAACTGGCTTTGAAATAAGTTATACAACACAATATTCTAAGCTAACCAATTTTAATAAAATTTAGGTAAAATTTGAAAAAAGGTATATAATTCGGGATTGGTAAATTGCGCACAGCGGTCAGTTTGTAGGCAGGTATACCCAAAATGTTTCTTTTTTATAGGTAAATTGCGCACAAGTCACCCTAAATAGGATCTAGGTAAATGGCATACAACTTTCTACCGATTCCACGAATTTTAAAAGTTAGGTTAGGTTAGATAGTTTACAAGAAGTGTTCTTTTCATCAACTTTTATTCGTTGATTATATCAGAAAGAAAAAGTTTTGATGTATACCGGACTAAGAATACAATTTGACCGCTGTGCGCAATTTACCTATACAGAGACTTAATTCCCTGGCTGCAACTACCTGACGAACCCTTCCCAATTTTGGGAAATTTCATGACCACTGTGCGCAATTTACCTACGCCCATATAATTTTGCTGACTAAAGCTTCAATAAAAACCCGTTGATGAAGCAATCAATGATAACATATTTACTTTTGAGAAAAATTTCAATATTTCCTAACATTTAAGCCAATTCAAGTTTGGTAGGTTTTAATTGGTCTAGTTTAATAATATATGGCTAACATTTCGTTATTTAGGTCCCGCTCTTTTTATGGCTTATGATAGAAATTAAGTATGTGTTATAAATATGTGTGAAAGACATAAAAATGATAATAAAACTTGGTTAACATATATGTGCTAAAATCACTGAGTATTGCAAAAATCGTTCCTTGAAATTGTCATAAAAATACTACTTGGAGTATAATGAACAAGCCAATATCTTTATAACCCAGTGTATATTTATCATTTATATCTACTTTTATGGCAAAACATTAGCGCACTATCCTTTTTTAATATGGGAATGCTCTAATAAGTAAAAATATGTCCATTTATTATAAAAATCAGTTCAAAGCAATATATATGTTATAATGAATGCGTTACTTTAAAATTGATATTTGTTAGGCATTATTATTACTTCGAGATTAGGATATACACAGATAATTCAGAGAACTGAACACAAAAATGGATTCCTCGTTTAAAACAATATATAATTACGGAACGATTCCTTTCTTAAGCCATTCTATAAAGAAGATGCATATCAAATACTTACAATATTTGAATTCTCCAATTTAATATTTGTAGACAATATACAGGATTAACGCTGGAGTAAAAATTTTTGTAAAAAATTACGTTAAAACCGTACGTAACGTCTATGCAATTGAATCACTTAATTGAGATACCCGACAAATCCACCATATGGTTTTTTTGACATTTCACGAAATATCCATTTCTAAAAGCAAGGCGCATGGTTTGCTTTATAAATCCTACAAATCCATGCGCTCTCCTGCACAGTAACCGCCATTGAATATTGTGTTCACTTTCAAAACCCGATATGTCCAGGATATGACGGGTTTCTCAAACAAACTCGCAGCGCTTGCCGCGTTTTAAGAATAGTAACGTTCTAGAGCTTGTCAAAAAATGGATGAAGTTAATACTAGTCAAAATAAGCGTAAGAAAGGTGTCAAAAGTGTAATATGGCAGTGTGAGCGAATTAAAAAAGCAAGAATAAAAGGTGATGAATATATCAATTATAATGGAAAAGTTATTTCTAAAAAGGAAATTGGATTAAACTGCAAGTAAGTAAACTTAACCTAAAAACTGGAAACGATATCTTGAACCAGGTATTTTTTAGTTGTCGCAGTAAATGTTTAGACAAGTTATCAGAGGAGACGAAGAAAGAAGTCTTTAATAAATTTTACAGTTTTGGTTCCAAAAATGAACAGGATGCTTACCTTCAAGCTCTTACATCAGCGGTTCCAATTCAGCGAAAGCGTCCGAAAAACAATGTCAACAAACCAAAGCCTCACAAAAATGCCTATAAGTATAAAATTAGTTACAGTTCAGGACAGCTTTTAGTATGTAAAACTGCGTTTCTCAATCTCCATGGTATTAGTAGAGATCGTGTTCATCGATTGTGTTTGCTTTTATCTGCTGGAAGTCGCCACAAGATCTACGCGGAAAAAATAGTCCAGGCAACTCCAAACCAGTTGGCCTTATTGATTTGATTGTTTCTCATATTGCATCATTTCCCATTAAGGAAGCGCACTACGGTAATCGAGATTATAAGTATTTAAGTGAAAAGCTTGATATTAAAGCGATGCACAGTTTATTTTTATCCAAGTATCCCAACACTAACGTAAAATATACATTATATTACAAAGTTTTTGAAGAAAAATTCAGTTTATGTTTTGGAAGACCCCAGGTCGACACTTGCTGTAAATGTGAAGAACTAGCAGTTAAAATAAAATCAAAAGAATTAAATGACAATGCTAAACTAGTGGCTGTAGCGGAAAAGACTGTTCATCTCAGACGTGCTAAAAAGTTTCATTCATAAATGAAAACATTGAAAGAACATTATCAAGATGACCCCAGTGTGGCGATAATAGCTGTTGACTATATGCAAAATATATTTTTGCCCCAGATCCCCGTTCAAGAGACTTTTTACCTGCATCAACTCACAGTCTCCGTTTTTGACATACATGACGTTAAAACGGATAAGGCATATTTTTACATATACCACGAAGGTATGGGGAGAAAAGGCCCCAATGAGGTTTGCTCATTTATTGCTAATTACGTAGGAACCTATGTTCCATCAAATGTTAAACATTAACATGTGTTTATGGATGGATACCCGGGACAAAATAAAAATCACATAACTGTAGGAATTTTTGCTGCATTAACAGAAATAGGGCGGTTTAAGACAGTTAATCAGTATAGGTGGTCATTCATTCCTGCCCTGTGACAGGGACTTTGGAGTTGTGAAAAGATCTCTTAAGAAACATGATAGAGTTTACACACTTAAGCAGTATACCGAACTCTTCATACTGGCAAGTCAACAGAACAAGTTTACGGTGCATCTTATAGAAGATAACAGTATCATTAAAGATTATAAGTCTTGGTGGCTAAGATATTACAAAATAAATTGTCAAAGTATAGCCCCTGTAAGAAGTGAACGAATTCCATTCAACATATCCAAGTTTATGCAGTTTTCGTTCGACGACAACCATAAAGGGATGGTTACAGCATACAACTACATACACGGATTATTTACTTACTCGTTTCCAATCGCTACAAGACATCCTAGACCCAACGTACTTTGCACAGAACCAGCCTACCCTAATATTAAAGTACCGATTAAGAATAAAAAATGGATAACATTAAAAAATTCGTAAACTACCTACCGGATAATGAAGAAATTAAAAGTTTCTACAAAGAGATTTTTCTATGGCCAACCGTAGATGGTGAGTTTGAGCCAGAAGTTTTATAATTTATATTTCTTATAAGTTCATACAATATGGTTTATACTTTTTTTGAATAAATAAATAGATTTAAAAAATTATTTGAGAAAGTCGACATGTCCATTTTTCAAAGTCCACTTTTTGTTAACTTGCTTTTATAATATTTTTGCTTCTTTGTCAAAAAACTGTTTAACTACTTCACGTTAATATTTATCAATAGCTGAACTAAAAAAAAATTACACCTTTCAATAGACAGACAGTTTTTTGTAATTTTCTCAAAACTATGTCTACGGGACTTATCTGGTTTCTCAAATAAGTGATTCAATTAAAAACTGAAATTGGTATAAATCGAAAAATACTATTATGAAAAAAATATAACTACTTCCCATCGATAATGCTAACCGAGTTATAAAAGATCAAAGTTAATCTTTTTTTTAATTCCGATTTCCTTTGGATTGAAAATCCTAAAAAATATTTTTAAATTCCGATTTCAATGAAATTTTGCATCGAGGTTTTTTACGTTTCCGCCCAGCCTATCTAATATGCGAGAAAAGTATTGGTTTAGCCCAAAAACAGTTGGAAGTTTGAAAAGAAAAATTTGAGTTATTTTCACGTTTTTCATCAAGAACAATGCGAAAGAACGGTTTTTAGAAAAAAAAATCCTCTGTGTATGTCGTCGTCGTCGTTGTTGTCGGCCACCTTTCATTACATGTCTTGTTAACACGATACAGCCTCCGGAGTGCATCAAGTTACCAATTTTATGATTGAATATTGTTCAGGATATGTCACAGATGAACCCTATTCATTTTCAGCTTACCAGAGCCATTACAACGGGTGCTATGGTACTTGAAGTACAACATTATTCTCATTTTTTGAGAAATTTCAGTTTGTTAGCACGATACACCCTCCGGAGTGCAATAAGTCACCAATTTTATGATGGAATATTGTTAAGGACATGTCACAGATAAACCCTATTGATTTTCAGCTCACCAGAGCCAGTACAACGGGTGCTATGGTACTTGAAGTACAACATTATTGTCATTTTTTGAGAAATTTTAGTTTAGTGTTTTTAAATGAAACTCAAGGTCTCTAGTTAATTCCACAATATAATACAAGTTATTGAAAATTCTAAAAAATTGACAATTGTTTCGATAAATCAATATCATCGTCAGAATGACAGAAGTTACATTTCATTTTATGCCTACCTGATGTTTAGTAGTTATATTTGGCTAGACCAAGAAGTAACCTAACTTGTGATTGGCTTAATATATGTTTATCGAAAAAAGAAGAAGATGTGATATTACAAATATTGAAGCTTAGATATTATTAGCCCTATGGTGATATCCTGGATATCATTTTTCCAATTAAGATCAGTATAACTGTGCAATGATATAGAAAACCAGGAAAACTATATCTGCTGATCTCTACAATTATCACTTAAGAAGACAGTTTATTAGTGGAGAATTCCCTAGATTTAACTGTTCATTGACAACTTCATATTGTGGGTTTCTTAAATGTCTTCTAATTTCCAGTTCTTCAAGGAAATCCAGTTCTTGTTTCTTTTCACAAATATGCAGTACTTCTAGTTTTGTGTTAGGTGTCAATGAATGATTGGTGTCAAGTAGATGTTTTGCGTAGTGGGATTTATCTGGTTGTTTTAATCTGTATGCTCGTAAGTGCTCACTGTATCCTATTTCAAAATTTCTAAGGGTCTGACCCAAATAGACAGCATTACATTCTGGACATTTGAGTTTATATATACCTGACTTCTTTAATAGTGGTATTTTTGTTTTTACATTTAACAATTTTGTACTAACGTTACTTTCTGTTTTAAAAGAAATTGTTGTATTCGTTGCTGAAGATATTATCTTTGAAATATTATTAGAAATATTTCCTGCATATGTGATGGTTTTATAAGTTTTAAATTCATCAGCTTGTTTAGGATATATTAGTTGTAATGCCACTTTTTCCTCTTTTTTACTAATTAGCTTATTTATCATATCTAATGGATAACCGTTAGATGTTGCTATTTGTCTAATTGTATTAATCTCTCTATCAAAATTACATTTGTTCATAGGAACTGAAAAAGCTCTATGTATCATTGAATTATATGCTGCTAGTCTGTGTGACACAGGGTGGTTAGAATTGAATGGAATTGTTACATCAGTTTGTGTTGGTTTTCGGTAAATTGAATAATCAAGTACATTATTAACTCTTTGAATTTTTAAATCAAGAAAATTGATTGAGCTATTTTCTTCAATTTCTAATGTAAATTTAATTTTCGGGTGTAAATTATTGATGTGGTTGAAAAATACATCTAATTGTCGTTCACTACCCATAAAACAAGCTAATATGTCATTTACATATATATACCAAAATAAAATATTTTTCGAAATATTACTTTCAAAGATCTTTCTTTCTAAATTGTCCATAAAAATGTTTGCTAAAATAGGTGATATAGGGCTTCCCATTGGTAAACCTTCATTTTGAATATATATCTTATTGTCAAAAGTGAAATAATTCTGATTAATGCATACATCAAATAAATTAAGTATATCTGATATTATTCCTGGATTAATATTTTTAGCTTCTAGTTATTTTCTTACAAGTATAAGTGGAGTATAGGAGAGCATATTGACAAAATTATATGTTTTGGTCGAAATAAGAATATTTTTCTGGTGTTCTGGTCACTTCTATACACTCCGGAGGCTGTATCGTGCTAACAAACAAATATTCAATTATAAAATTGGTGACTGACTTGTTGCACTCCGGAGGGTGTATCGTGCTAACAAACTAAAATTTAATGAAATTGACTGTCTCGACCCTTACTTCGTGGAATATGCTCATATTAGTGTTTTTAAATGAAACTCAAGGTCTCTAGTTAATTCCACAATATAATACAAGTTATTGAAAATTCTAAAAAATTGACAATTGTTTCGATAAATCAATATCATCGTCAGAATGACAGAAGTTACATTTCATTTTATGCCTACCTGATGTTTAGTAGTTATTTTTGGCTAGACCAAGAAGTAACCTAACTTGTGATTGGCTTAATATATGTTTATAGAAAAAAGAAGAAGATGTGATATTACAAATATTGAAGCTTAGATATTATTAGCCCTATGGTATAAGGTGAAATATAGAGACACCAACACGAAGAAAATTATTTTGAATACAACTAAAAGGTTTTATTTTCAGATAACATGAAACTTGCAATGTACTCGTAATAAAGTGCAACTTGGAAATGGTGCTAATTCATATACCTATACAAAAAATTTTTACATATTTCTTTCTCGAAAAATCTGATAAAATAAAATTATTATTCCATTAAAATATTAACATAATGTCTAAACCCAACTCTGTTTCAAATTAGAATAATAATATATTATTACTGTCTATTCACTATTGCATAAACAATAACTATAACGCACGATAATCGCGTGTATTGCACTTTTCCCGTTATAATTAAATACCCGGCTGATATATTTTTTATTTCGTTTTTATAGCAGAGACATGTTAGTAAGCTGTGCAGAATTATCAATCGGTAGGTACCGTGGCTACACCTTATAAAACTATTACGACATTCTGATTCAGTACATTTTCTATCGACCGCTGTTACATAACATGCTGTTAGGTATAACAATCCAACATTATATTAATCTTATACGTATATATAAATGAAATTAACAAGTTGAATGCTTTGATATGGAAACTAAATTGGTTTTTAATTCAATCGCAACCTTCATTCGCAAACTTCAAGCCGGTTAAGTAAGAGGTACCACGTTTCAATGGGAATTATATGTCTAGTCCAAAAGCATTTGAGGATTAAAGTCGTATTATCCTACGAACGTATTGAGAGTTATGATAAAAAAATATGATACAATTGTTCTATTCGTACTTTGTGACATATGCACAATAGAATATTTTAATTAAATTGATCCCTGCTTCTACCTTCGCTGCTTGCCCAAATCAGCAATCACTTAATTTAAAATCCAATAATTTGACAATAGTTTTCAACTTAAATAGGACAAATGACTAAAGTTATATCGAAAAATGGTAACGTTCTGATATGAAGGTCCCAGTATATAACGACTACAATCCACTCAAATTGAAATCGAGAAAAATTAAATTCAGTTATTGAGTAAATGAAGCTTCTCAAGGCCTATACAAAGTGGGCTGAAGTAATTTTTCCCCTGGATCTTTTATATGGATAAAACGCATTATAGAATCCAACCTAACAAGGTCGGCACTAGCATGTAATTTAAAAAGGCTGGTATCATTAAAATGAATAAGTTAAAATCTGATATCGTAGCATTATAGGGAGCACGATGAATAGAATTCTACTTTAGTGACGTCATAAGAAAGATACGAAATTAAGAGTAATTTGGTGGAACGTCGAATAGAATTCGATAATAGAAACTGAAACTCGGCAAACTTCGTGAATTACTATGCATTCTAATAATATACGTTGGAAAGTTCGTGTTCTCTGCGATAATATTGTTTTGTGTTTTGTTTTTGTTGTGTTTATAAGGGATAAAAGAGGTTAATTGATATTTTTCGGCAGAGACAAGTTGTGTGTGTTATTTCAATTGAAGAAATGCTTCCATTATACCGGTTAATTTTTGTGGAAATTAATGATAATAAAAGACAGCATCAAATTCTACAGTATAATATAGAAGGGAGAATGATGCGAAATGAAAGTGATCCTTTTTCTGTCAGTGACAATCAATTCGTATCGCTATATCGATTAAGTAAAGACATGATTCATTATTTGATCCAACAGCTTGTGCCTCAAATGAACAATTCTTCGCACGCTGTTGATCCAACGCTAAGAATTTTTGCATCATTATTTTTTTTGCAAATGGTTCTTATCAACGATTCATTGTGCATAGTCATGCTATATCAATGGGACAAACAACAGTGAGCAAATGTGTTAAAGAAATCAGTGACTTGATTGTACGCCTTCTATCTGATACCTGGATAGAATTTCCGAGCACAAGGGAGGAAAAACAGGTTTCATGAATACGAGACAGTTCCCTGGTGTTATTGGAGCGATAGATTGTACGCTTATTGCGATATTAGCCCCTAGGATAGAAGAACATAATTATGTTAATCGTAAAGGAGATCATTCAAAAAATGTCCAACTTGTAATAAATCTATAATTCTTAAAATGTACATAATTTGATATTTTCTTTTTTCAGATATGTGATAGTAAATTGCGTATATTAAATGTGAATCCTAAATATACAGAGGCCACTCATGATTCATACATATGGAGAAGATCAGCAATTCGACACGAGTTACAGAACTGTTATGAAGCTGGTGATACAAACTCATGGTTACTAGGGGATTCTGGATATCCATTAGAGCCTTGGTTCATGAAACCTGTACCTGATGCTGCTGAGGGAACACCGGAAATGCGGTACAACATTCGACATGCATTAGCAAGAAATGTAATTGAAAGATGCAATGGAGTACTCAAAAACAGATTCCGATGTTTATTAGGTGAACGTACATTGCGATATAACCCAGAAAAAGTAGGAACAATAGCTGTAGCCTGCTGTGTTTTACCTAATATATGTGTTGAAGAGAGCATGAACAATGATGATTTCCCTAATATTTTACCTCCCAACTAGGTAGTAGAAGCTGTTGAAGATGTCAGAAATGATGAATATGAAGGATTAAGAACAAGAAGGCTTTTAATAGAAAGATCTTTCTACTGAATTGTCACTTTTTTATATAGAAATGAAATAAATAGTCCTGTATGAATTTTTAATTCCATTTTCCCAAAACAAAAACAAACAAATTGAAAATAAACTCTGGAACTACAAAAATTGGGGAAAGAAACTCGGAAACGGAAGTTATGTAACAAACAATTCAGCACACAACACTACTTTCCCAAATGCATATTTCGATAACTATGTTGTCGTCATCAGTAGGTTAACTCTAAACTGAATTGTCAGAATTAGTGTAGTTCACCTACTGATTATGACAACATAAATATCGAAATGCGCATCTAAGAAAGTAGCATTAAGTGGGTAAAGTTTTTTATACATAATTTCCATTGTGTTACACTACAGTGTTCATCCACCAGTATGAAATTCTGAAATGACAGAAACAAAAATACACAAACAATTGCACAATAATACATAAACATAATCTTTTTCACTTATCAAGAAACACTAAGTTTTCAAAATATCCACTATCTCTTTTCCACTTGATGCTAAAGATCCCAAATTAGTATTAATTTTTTCTAAAATATTGACTAGATCATTATGCATGCTGAGCATTGTGTCCGTACTTACCGATTTTCTCAGTTTCTTCTGAGAACGCTTGCTGTGCTCGACAGTACTTTTATCCGTTTCACATTAGTCCTGTAAAGAGCACTCTGGTGTTGCTGACGAAATGAGGAGTTTAGTCATTTTCATATTTTTCAATATGTCATGTGTGTTATAATTTTTTTCCTGAGTATTTTCACTGAATAGTTTTTGGAGTGGTTTAATTGCCGTGTGGACAGCTTGGTCGTATTTGTTAAATATGGCAGGAGTCTGAGAGGGGTACAGCTGATGTCCTTTATTTGGATTCACTAGAACTAGCTTTGGAATACCCATCGTTTGACAAAAGTCTTTACTTGAGGATACTGGAGAAATTCCTGAAAAAAACAGTTGAAGTCGCCTTGATTGCTGGTTGTTTCAATATTTGATTTTTGATTATGGTGATTTTATTATTCCCCTCTTCCTTGTTTATTTTTACAGGAGCCATTTCTTGTCCAAGATGGTTGTCCTGAAATGAGCTGCGATAGGTATATAATGTATTTTTTTTAAATATTCACACTCAGTCTACGTTTTTCAGACCTACTTCTTTATTTTCAGGATTACCCTCATATGAGGATTTTCCCATTAGACATAATAGTCTCTTTTCAACAGAAGACAAAATTGTTCATTACATGGTGGGCCTCCCCCAGTCTGACTTTCATAAGATCTAATTGCACCTGCTTTCGCTTTAACTTTTGATTTCTAATCGATGAGAGTCTAAAATCTGTAGCAAACATATTTTTAATATTTTGTTTGGTCATTGTTTATTTGGATAATTTTTCTTACCTTCTTCCATTTCTTTATTGCTTTTTCACCATAACCAAGCGAATTTAGCTTATTTGAAATTTCATTCCATTACTCGGTCTGATTGTGTTTACCACACATCCCTTGAAATTTGTTGGTGATGATTGAAGGGTGATTTTCGGCGAAATCTAACAATACATTCCAGTGACCCGTATTCACTCTCGTTTTCAAATTTTAACAAGGCAGACTGGAACAGTTATAAATCACAATACAATAATACCTCCTTTCTCTCCAATAGCCACACACAAATGACACAAACATACAATCCTAACCTAATAAAGACGGTGCCTTAACCCAAAACAATCACTGGAAGTGTGAAGCTTACAAACGATTTCGTGCGGGTGTTTCGGGGAGAGAAAACGGTAAATTCTATTAGGCATGTTACCAACTTAACTTCTCGTTCCAAAGCAAGATTTATCGGTTGCTAGGCAACGTGACGTCACTAAAGTAGAATTCTATTCATCGTGCTCCCATTGCTGCTGAGACATTCTTTTTGAATAATTTCTCAAACGATGATAAACACAAAAAATATCATATCTTAAAATACTTCAATGAGCTCGATGAAAGCATCTTGAAAGGATAAATTGTATTTTTGATGAGATAATAGTACAACCGGAAGAAACAATAAATAATAACAGAAAAGCTATGGAATTGACTGTCTCGACCCTTACTTCGTGGAATATGCTCATATTAGTGTTTTTAAATGAAACTATAGGTCTCTAGTTAATTCCACAATATAATACAAGTTATTGAAAATTCTAAAAAATTGTCAATTTTTTAGAATTTTCAATAACTTGTATTATATTGTGGAATTAACTAGAGACCTTGAGTTTCATTTAAAAACACTAAGAAAAGCTATGAGATTGTTATCCAAAAATTTCGCAATAAATTCCTTGAAACACGAAATCATCAATTACTGAGGGAAAAAAAGTGAATTTGCTTATCGCATGTAATAAAAAGGATATTGATTATTCACATTTGCATCATGAAATACTTTAATTAAGCATGTCCGGTGTACCATAAAGTGAAGAACAGATAAATATTTTCCATACTCAGTGACAAAGAAACCCGAACACGTAGTAAAAATTGTTTTATTTCGGTAATATTCGGCATATATATCAGGCAGTTCGGAATATGGTAATGATTGAAATTTCACTCGAATCGGGTGAGGATCATCTAAGTTTCTGCTCACCAACTTTAATAGTGGGTTGAAGCTCCACGATTTCTTACACATTCCCTAATGCGTCTAAGCATTCTTATAATCATGTGATCAATATCTTCATGGATTATTTCATTCCACGCCACCTCTATCTCATATCGAAGAGCGATCAGAGTTTGGAGAGGACGCTGTAAATTTTTTAACCTTATACCGATTATATAACTCATGTTCTAATGAACCAATACAATCCTTGAATTTCCCTTAATTACGACGTATTGATAAGTGAATATACCCCTTGACGACGTGATATAATCGTTTTGGTGTTTCGCCTCCTGCCATATTGTGATCATTTCCATAGTTACGGACAAGCTCAATGAAATGACAGGTAATTCTTCAAAATGCAACGATTTGGTTTTATTTAAAGTGGTGAAATTGATCAAGAAATTGAAAATTTAACACCAGAAAATACTACAAAAACGCATAATTATGTTTGGAAGCAGTTTACGGTGTTTTGTGAACATCGAAATTACAAACTTTCTGCTGATATTATGAAGGATTGGGCATTTAATATGAAACGTGCAGACGGAAAGGAATTTAAAGAAAGTACAGAGAAAACCATTTGGAATATTTTTACTAAACTGTTACAGAAAGAGTTTCATAAAGAGTTTGAAAGAGAAGTAAATCCATTTAAAGATGTAATTTTCGAGAACGCAAGAAAGGTTCGTACAGCCAAAAGAAAGAAATTACATACAATTCCCGACAGAAAAAAGAGAGCTCAGTCACTCTTAACGAGAAAGAAATAACCAAAATTCAATTAAGTATTGATGAAAATACACCGGATGGTTTGCAAAAAAAATTCTATCAAATTTGTGCTGTGGCATTGGCATGGCGTGGTAATGAACAGCCTTTTGCTTAACCAAGTATTTCAAAAAGGAGTTCGACAATTATGGTCAAACTACGGGACGTATCGAATACAATCCAATGTTATGAAAAACATCACAAGGTGGAGAACAACGCACCACTGATTCTAAATGGTTGGCTCCGAATAAAGAGTTTGCGAATAAGTGCCCAGTATGATCTTGCAAAAACTGTTGAGCAAAAGAACGCCAAATATCACAATCAATCGTCTTTTTTTAACACCTACTATTGATTGGCAGAAAACAGGGAAATTGTTCAAAAATTGCCCTGTTAGTTTGAATCAATTGAGTAAATGGACACGTACAGCAGCCGAAAGTATCGGAATAGATACGAAAAAAAGGAAACTTACGAATCATTCAAATCGCTCCTCTGCTGTGAGTATCTTGTCACATTCAGGAGCAAACTTGCAAGAAATTACCAAAATAACAGGCCACTCATCATCTGAATCTCTGAAACCATATTTGAAACTTACCGCAGAACACCATAGAAAAATAGGTAAAAAAAAATGAGAAACATTCTTAATCCATCCACCTCAAGCGTCACCAACAGTACCAACACCAACAGTACCAACACCAACACTACAAATTCCGAAAACAACAATACATCAAATATGTATTATAATAATTGTACCTTCAATATTAATATTATTCAATAAAAAAATTAGAATATTATTCGTTATATAATCGTAACGAATACCAACTCGAGTATAAACAATATTTTTCGATTATTTACCTCTTCACTCGACGTATTTCTCGAAACACCACTCGAGCTGCGCTCTCGTGATGTTTCGCCAAATACGTCTCGTGACTCGGTGAATAATCGAATATTGTCTATGCTCTTGTGATATTATAACTGATTTTATCTCACACATGTTCAATTAAGGACAAATCCGGGAATCTGGGGGCCAATGTAGGAGACGAACTTGAGCCTGGTGGCAGTAATACAAGGTTTGTCCGGCTAAATGTGGCCGAGCGTTATCTTGCTGAATAGTTGTACTTTGAAGTGTCTAAAGAAAATATGATTTCGTTGAAAATAAAGCACCCGAGCTGTTTCGTGAATAAGTTTTATTAATAGTAATATTCAAAAATGATATTACACACGTTTTTAAAATTCAATTGTCACGTTGAAGTTTATTATATATCTGTCAGTTTACATTTTTTTTAATGTCACTTGATATTTTTGACATCCTCCCGCGGCGGAGAATCTTCAACTTCTAACGGAAAAAGAAGTTGCACTAGTCTACGAAGTCTAGACCCGTCACTCAATCGCACTTCACAAGCCCGCACTCGACCATCGCGCCCTACAAACACATCGATGACTTTAACCATCTTCCACTGTAGCCTGGGCGTATGCTCTTGATGCAATAGTACGATTTCCATTTCTGTGATTTACCACGGATTCAATACAAGGCTATTTTCGAATCGGACCATAAAATAACTCTTTTGATTTTCAATTTGGAATTTTCTAAAATATATGCCTGTAATCTAGCGGCACATAATGCTGCAGTTAGCTCTAACTTGGGTAAGGTTAATTCTTTGTTACCCTTTTGGTTAAGAGGCGCTACACGATTTTTCGACAATAGAAAATGTATTTCGTTAGTTTCTAGACATTTCGCGTATGCCACTGTACCGTAAGCTTGGATACTAGCATCAGCAAACACGTGAAGTTCGATTTAGTTGGATTTATTTGAAGTTATACTTCTGGGGATTTGTAGTTCATCCATAGTAGGTAGTTCCGAACACCATATAAACCAGATTATCAGATACTTTTCGGGTAAAATAGTGTCCCAATCTAATTTTTCTTTCCAAATATATTGCTACAAAATTTTTATTCTAATTGTAAATGGGCCTGATATACCTAATGGGTCATGAATCCTTGCAATATTTTGAAGTATTGTTCGTTTTGTTGTTACCGCTTTATTGTTATTGGCTACGGATTTTAAGTCAACTACAAGCTCATCTGTAGCTGTGTGCCATAAAATATCCAATACCTTATTTTGTTTCGTTCTCTTTGGGATATTTTATGACCGTTTTCGTAACTTCTTTATCGTTAGAGAACCATTTTCTCAACTTCATGTTAGCCTTTTGAAGAATATTAATGGATTGCTCATAAATTTCGCTGGCTTCTTCGAAGGAACTAGCGGTAGTTATCAGGTCATCTACATCAAATGATTCTATAATAAAAGAATATTGTAGGAATTCGTAAGCTTTCCTGGCTGCGATAAAAAATGTTTGCGCAGAGTAGCTGACAGCAAAAATGGGCTCGATGTAACACCAATCGTTACACGTTTCATGCGATATGTAGCGAGTTACGGCGAATGTGTGTTATTGTTTTCGTTAAGTGGGTTTTCGATGGGAATCGCGATCCTTTTCCACAAGTGATATTTGCAAAAAGGCTTTTTCGATGTCGGCGATTAAACCGATAGAGCCTATTCGAAAATTCAACAATATCTTTAACAATTCAGGCACCAAGTTCTCACCGGAGTATAATAGTTCATTTAGCGATTCAAAACCTGGCGCATGCGCAGATGCATCAAATACTACCCGCAACTTTGTGGTTGCCATGTCCTCGCGATAAACCGGACAATGGGGCATGTAATAAATGCGGTTTTGTTCGTTTCCGTTAGGCGAACTTATTTCTGCATATCCGTTTATCAAGTATTTACGCACAGAAATGTCATACTCAGCTAGCCTACCGGTTCGGCGCAACTTAGACACCAAACTATTCACACGTGCTATACTACCAATATAATTAGAGTCTATACTAGAGTTTGCTTTCCACGGCAGCGAAACTTCATAACGTCTGTTTTTAAAATGAATTTTTTCCTTAATTAAAGGTTCCGTATAATTATTTTTTAAATGTTCGTTTTCTCTAATACCTAATGTCTCTAATGTCCAAAATTTCTTAAAGTCTACATTGTCCTGTTCAAAGTCTACCTGTACATTTAATGCTGATACCCAATTAAAATTTACATAAAAATCACAATTTTCTACAATACTTGAAATTCCATGTATTGTCTACCCTAATTTTGGGTTTACGGCAGTTAAATCATTGGATATGCGTTTTGTGTCAGCTGTAACAATTTCTCAATAATGATCAGCTCCAACCAGTAAAGTTATACCGTTAATTAACCGATTATTCGTAACGTTAATATCAGCTAACTGGTATTTAGAAACAAAATCTCTAATTATTGGATCGTTAATAGAAGGTACTTTTAAAGCGTCAAAACATATTTCTGGAACCTCTACAGCTGTAATTTTGATTAGTTTTCCGTTAAACTGATTATTGAGACCTACTTATACCCGATTGCACAAAGTTGTCGGTGCGCTACGAGTATTTCCAAAACTATTTATAGAAATTTTGTGAGAACCGACTACAGGTAACCCCAGTGAACGCGATACACATTGTTTTATGAAAGTTAATTGGCTACCTCCATCTATAACGAACCGAATCACCAAGTCATTTGCGGTATCATTACTTATTAAACATTTTGCGGTCTTTAAATAAACGTTATTATTTGCCCCGTTATCTATTAATGCAGTAGAGTTATCACGATTTGTCACATTATTAGGGGTGCTATCAACAATGTGATTATTTTGATTTTCGGTGAGACTAGACTGAGAATAGCTGCTATTTCCGTTTAGAATATTGTTACTGGCAAATGATGGATCGCACATTGAGGTCGCGTGTCGACGCTTGCACTTTGCACAAAATAGGCGTGATTTGCAAAATTTTGAAGAATGCCTAGGTCTGGTACAGCGAAAACAACAATTGTTGTGATGCGTACCTGATGTTTAATAATTATTTTTGGCTAGACCCAGAAGTGACCTACATTGTGATTACCTTATTATATATATATATGGGGATATCCTGGATATCTTTTTCTCATTTAAGATAAGTATAACTGTGCAATGATATAGAAAACCAGGGAAACTATATCTGCTGATCTTTACAATTATTACTTAAGAACACAGTTTAAAAGTGGAGAACTCCTTAGATTTATCTGTTCATTGACGACTTCATATTGTGGGCCTCTTAAGCGTCTTCTAATTTCTAGCTCTTCAAGGAAATCAAGTTCTTGTTTCTTATCACAAATATGTAGTTCTTCTAGTTCTGTGTTAGGTGTCAATGAATGTTTGGTGTAAAGTAGATATTTCAAATAATGGGATTTCTCTGGTTGTTTCAATCTGTATGCTCGTAAGTGTTTACTGTATCTAATTTCAAAATTTCTAAGGGTTTGACCCAAATAGACAGCATTATATTCTGGACATTTAAGTTTATACATAGCAGACATCTCTAATGGGGATATTTTGTTTTTGCATTTATCAATTTTGTATTTGTTGCTCAACATATTATCTTTAAAATTCCATTAGTTTTCACCTAGTTGACGATATTTTTCCGATATTAACTATCAGAATTATAGGCAGAGACTTCATAAGCAATTACAATTGTAAATTACAGTAAGTTTAATTACAATTGTATCTTAGATTATTCGCAGTTAGAACTGCACATAAATTGTAAGTCAAGAAATTCAGTAACTATTCAAACTGTTGATAATCCAGAGTATGGTGTGTTAGCAATATCACCTATACTCTTGCTCCCAAGAAAAACCGCCTGTAAACAAAAACTACGCGTGACCTATTCTAAATAGTCTACGTATTGGACGACTCGCATTTTATCAGCTCCTTTAGTCTTGAGCCAATATAGTGGAAACTTGTGGCCTATTCTAGGACGATCTGCCTAACATTATCATAGTTTTGCTTCTATCAGTATTTATCTTCATATTGTTTACGTGATACATCTTCTTATATCGTAAGCTTTTGCTGTAATTTGTCTTTTGTTTGAGCTATTGTTATCACATTTTCCATGTTCTCTAATTATATTGTTATACTTATGTATTTTATCACAATGTTAGTATTTTATCCCTTCCTTTATTACATCTTTTAATCTCTCTTCTATCAATATCTTTAAATCACTACCATATGATAATAAGTATGTGTTAGGTAAATCTAATCAATCCACTACAACTAGTTATTTACGTGCAAAAGTTTTTTACTAGCTAGTTATAAATTTAATTATGTAACATCAAACCCTTTTATGGAATTCCGTTTTCATTTTGAAATATATTATTTGTATAGGTTGCATAACGATTTCGTCCAGTTGATCTGATTTTA
The DNA here is from genome assembly GCA_963921935.1 of Galeruca laticollis. Taxonomy (NCBI): domain Eukaryota; kingdom Metazoa; phylum Arthropoda; class Insecta; order Coleoptera; family Chrysomelidae; genus Galeruca; species Galeruca laticollis. The sequence continues at coordinate 112,938,858 of OY998175.1, read as the reverse complement.
AAATAACTAAAATAAGAGTAATAAAACTGCCTTCTAAGAAATGGACAACAAAAACTTTGGTAAGTACGTTGATATAATTACTCGGCTATGTTATGCATGTTTAGCCGAATATTATTTTATACAAAACTGAAAGTAGAGCTCACTTTATGTAGTACACCATGTACATAGACGTTCGAACAACTTTATCAGAGGCTAGAAATGATTGTAATCTTTATAATCCAAGAAACTACGAATTTATCTTTTGTTCTCCAAATTAATTATGGCTGATTAAAATACACTTAAGCTAATCCGTTATTCCATGATGCGCCCCACTCCTTTATTGAATATTCTTCAAAATAGGTTCCTTCGAAAGAATAAATTTACTTCTAGAAGTAATAATTTGAAAAAATCCAAAAACAGTTGCTATTTTTCTAATTTTACCAAAGGACGTGAGAGAAAGCCAATAACATTTCATAATGACAGATTAAACGACTTACCTGTAAGGAAGTTCAATCTTCATTATACGATTAACCACGTTCGTATGGCCACCATGTAATTACGCCTCTGGCGCTCGAATGTGTCACTGTTAACAAAGCAAAACAACAACTTTTTGCTCACCCTTCGCCCGAACCCCATAAGGATCCTCAATACGTTTGAAGTAAAAATCTGATAAGTTCAAGGGTTTAATAGGATAATATGGGAGGGGTGGGGTGGTCTATACGAACGTGGTTAATCGTATAATGAAGATTGAACTTCCTTACAGATAAGTCGTTTAATCTGTCATTATACCTCTCAACCACGTTCTACTAGACCACCATGTAGACCTTTAAAGCCTCCTTTATCAGATTTTTAAGCTAGATATCATTCCTAAAGGTTCTAAGATCCAATGATATATCGTTCTTAATCTTCATATTTAATATATTTATACAATTTTCGTACATTCTTTTTATTATTTTATATTTATATATATATATATATAGGGAAGCCAAAGCGAGAGTTAGGATATATGAGGGCACACCAGAATTCCCCACCAGCAGAGGAGTTAGACAAGGAGACGTAATATCACCAAAGTTATTTACAGCAACACTAGAAAGCATCTTCAGAAAACTGGGCTGGAACAACACAGGTCTGAATATAGATGGAGAATACTTGAACCATCTAAGATTCGCTGATGACATCATCCTGATAGCGAGTAACCCTGGCGAAATGCAACAACAAATAAATGAATTGAATGCAGCAAGCAACGAAGTAGGCCTTAAAATAAATCTGAGTAAGACCAAGATAATGTATAACGAACTGATAAACGCACAAGAAATAACAATTAATGACACTGCCCTGGAAATAGTAGAGGAATACATATACCTGGGTCAACTAATACACATATCAGGCTCTCTACTTCCAGAAATAAACAGAAGAATCAAATTAGCATGGAGAACATTTGGACAGAACTCTATCATCTTCAAGTCTAGAATGTCACTCCGTTTGAAAAAGAAAGCGTTTGATCAGTGCGTACTACCAGTATTAACATACGGCTGTGAAATCTGGACCCTGAAAACTGATATCATTAGAAAACTCCAGGTAACGCAGAGGTCTATGGAACGATGCATGCTTGGAATAACAAGGAGAGATGGAAAAAGGCTTGATTGGATCAGACAAAAGACCCAAGTGATAGATGTCATAAATAGAATCAGATCCCTAAAGTGGCAATGGGCGGGGCATCTCGCTAGAAGGACAGACGATAGATGGACCACAAAGATAACGCAATGGTATCCCCGAGGCGTGAAAAGACCAAGAAGACGCCCCAACTTAAGATGGGACTACGACATAAAGAAACTCGCAGGATCAACTTGGGGCCGCATAGCTAGCAATAGACAACAATGGGCCCACATGGAAGTGGAATATATAAATATGTAAAGGGAGGCTACACCATAACAAAATGGTTGAATAAGCTGCATATGATGATGATGATGATATATATATTTATATATATATATTTATATAAGGCCACAATCATAAACAGTAATTTGTGCTCTAAATTAGTTTTATCTATGATAATACCTGCCACAAAAAATATATGTATCTATCTATATATACACATATACATGTATAACATAACAACATTGATGTAAGATCTAAACAAAAAACGCAGACTACACATCATTGTGTAAACACTATAACTAAATAATTTACTCATGAAAAACAACTTTTTCTGCAAAATCTACTCTAACCAGTAAGGGCCTGTCATTGAAGAATGGAATTATAAGAACAGGTTGTCGTCTCCCTGGTGAAGACGTTTTAATTAGTTCGGAAATAAAGATCTTGTATTTGGTGCCACAGAACCTAATATCACTTAATCGGATTTTCGATAAAGTCTGAACCCTGTGTGAAGTAACTAGGGATACTAGCATAGCCAACTTGTAAGTTAATAATTCTAAGGTGATGTCCTCCAAGGGGTATAGAGTAGCTAGAAAATCAAGAGCTAATTGCGGATTCCAAGTTACTCCATACCTAGGAAATACTGGTTTTTCTCTAAAAATACCCTTCCAAAATCGTTGGAAAATACCTTCACCTTCGCCAAAATCAAAAATAAGTTTAAGGGCTGATTTTTATGACAGTTTAAGGTATTATATAGAGCCCCATTCTTTCTTCTTGATTCAGAAAGGAAAGAATATTATTGTTAGTAGGATAAAACCAATCTATATTATATTGCGAGCAAAAATTCCACCACTTTCTATATGTACAATCGTATTGCCTTAATGAATTAACGCTAAGGGCATCTATAAGTGTACGTATTACTTATTCGGTTACTCATTTTCTTTTGTAAGCTTCCCCGATAATCTTCCTGCAACCAGGGTAATGTTGAACCATATTGGGTGGTTGTTCCTAAATGGAGAAAGTAAAAGATCCGGTCTTGGTTTAAAATAAATTGGATTTCCTATCAAACACTCCGCAAATAAGGGATGCCAAGGCTGATTTGACCACAAGGGTACAACGATAATACCTTCCGCTCTGTCAATCATTACTTTTCTAATTGTTTTAAGTATCACTAGAAAAGGTGGAAAGGCGTAAAAGTTGAGATCGCTCCAGGATATTGAAAACGCATCAACTGCTACCGAGTTTGGGTCCGATTTCCAGGAAACATAGTTTTTACATTTTGTCTTTATGTATGACGCAAACAAATCTATTGATGGCATTCCTAAACGTTCTATAATAATTCTATAGGCATTATTACATAACGATTATTCAGTCTCTAGTTCTGAGGATCTCGACATATAATCCGCTTTATTCTCAGCGGATTTAATATAAGAGGCGAATATAACAATGTGCCTGATTTCGCACCAATTCCATATGGCTCTCGACAACCTAGCTAAGCGTTTATTTTTCGTACTGCCCATTTTATTTAAACAAGCTATTGCCGTAGTATTATCTAGCCTAAGTAAAATGTATAAGCCTGATTTATCTTTGACAAAGGGCTTTAAGGCATAAAATATTGCTAAGAGCTCTAAGTAGTTTATATGATATTTTACCTCATCGTTTTTCCAGAAGCCACCTATCTCTTGATTAAGACAAACCGCGCCAAAACCTATTTTAGATGCAATCGAAAAAACTTTATAAGAATAATTGGGCTGCAATATTGAACACCCTGAACTATAGATACTCTTTAGCCACCAGTCCAAATCGTCTAAACAATCTCTTGATAATTCTATTCTAGAGTCATAGTTCCCATTAGACTTTTCCAATGATTTGCATTTAAAACACTCTAGAGTTTTTAAATGTACCCATCCATAAGAGAAGGCCGGACAAATGAAGACTAAATATCCGATAAGTTTAGCAAAGGAACGAAGCTTTAATTTGATGCTCGATATAATGTCCGCGATAAATTGTGCGGCCCTATCCATTTTGTCAATAGGCAAACTAATGGTCATAATTCTACTATTCCAAAGGAATCCCAAAAATCTAATTTCTTGAGCTGGAGATAGACAAGATTTGTCAAAATTCACAATAAATCCTAATTTTGATAGTAATTCAATTGTAATATGAGTATTCTTCTGACATGATTTCTTTGATTTACTTGACACCAACAGGTCGTCCAAATAGCTAACACTTAATAACCCTTTTGATCTAAGAGAGCGTAAAACAGCTTGCAGAAAACAAAGGGGGCAGAAGATAAACCGGACGGTAGAACATTGAATTCGAATAAATTGCCTTGAAATGAAAATCTTAAATATTTCCTATATGATATATGTACTGGTACAAGATAGTATGCGTCTTTTAAATCTATTGTGCACATATAACAATCTTCAAAAATAATATCTTTAACAGTTTAAAAATTTTCTAATTTAAAATGCGCTTTTTGAACATAATTATTTAGCATTTTCAAAATTAATACAAAACGATAACCTCCCGTAGACTTTTCTACTAGAAAATAAGGAGACAAGATTTCACCTTTTTTATGGTGGCACTTTGATGTGGCACCAATCTTAAAAAGTTTCTCAATACATTCTTGCAGACAGGACTGCTCTTTTTTCGAGACTGACTTTTCCTTAAAGCTCTTCCTTTGGGGAGGTCTAGATTTAAAAGGAATTTTATAACCCTTGACCCAGGATAAAATTGTAAGGTCGTTGGTTATGGAAGTCCACTGATCATGAAAAGGGCGAATTCTTCCTGCATATTTAATTTGATTATCTACCTTTAGCCTCTCTGACGAGGCAGTTCCTGGCGGTACGACCTTGGGCGTGTCTTCCGTCCTGGTTCTTCTTTCCTGTGGTGTCTGAATACATTTCTGGTTTTCATCTTGATTCTTGGAACCTGACGCTGGAAGTTTAAAAAATATGAGAAAGTGCGAAAGGTCCGCTTATTTGAAACAACAGGTTTCTTAGCTTCAATATCCAAGGCAGTTTGTACTATTTGTACAAAAAGTATTCTGGTGATAAACGTCTTCGCTTTTATGATTTTCGACTGGAAGTAATTAGAGACAAGTTAGCCACCCACGATGATGTACTCGTTTGTCCTCCTAGCCAAAAAAAGGATTCGAACGCTAGCCATTTTCTTACAAAAATTGGAAAAACAGCCAAGGAAACAAAGACAGGAAATACTGAAACCAAGAGAGTTTGTAGAAAAGAATGCAAAATATACAGGGAACGCAAAATAAGGAAACATACAACGTTTGAATGCAAACAATGCCCCGGAAAACCTGGTTTTTGTATGAAATGCTTTGAGGACTTTCATAAAGAACTCTAGTCTAGTCTAGATTATTTAAGTTCGTGAACTTAGTAACTTCTGTTGTCTGTGGGGTGGTTACTTGTGATGGCCGGGCCTGGGTTTTGCTTGCCTTCTAATCTCCCATTGCTCTCGTGTGTACTCAATTATTTTAACATTTTTGTTCAGATAATCGAGTGTTATTTTTGAATCAGTAACTACTAAATACAGCGGTCTGCCTTTAGTCGTCATTCTGAATATGTCTTTGATGTTGAGGTTGTACGTTGATGTATGATCTTCTTTGATTTCATCAAGTTGGATGCCTTCGGTGAGCCCTCTGAGTACGAAGGCATGGTTTTTGTCCTCCCTTCTGGAATAAGAATGAAATGGCATTTTTTCCAATCTTAAGGCTGTTTTCAGGTTTTCGAAATCTGTTAAATCTTTCGTAAAGATTATGGTAGAATTCGCAGTATATTTCATTTGAGTTCCATTTTGAGGCGATTGACAATTTCTCGGTGTGCTGAGACATTGCCATCAATTACTATCGGAGGACAAGGTACAGTGGATTTTTTGTTAGTGTTAGGGGCTTCTTTTTCTTTAGTTCGTTTTTTTTTGTTGTTTGACTGCCTGATCGTCTGATGATTCAGATATGGGGCTAAATTTTTTGAATCTTGTCTTTTTCCTTTTTTTGTGCTGGGGCGACACGTTGAATTTCGTCCTCGGATGATTCTGACAGTGACTGATATCTGTTGTTATTATATCTTTATTTTCAGTTGCTTGCCTGATGAGATTCGTAAATTTCATTACTTTTCTAGGCTTGACAAATCCTGGTGGGGTGATATCATTTGTTTCCATCTGGCTATTCTGGACGATGATCGTTATAGCGTTAAGGTCTTCATTAGTTTTTTTGGTCATATCCAGTGTTTTGGCTATGACTGGTTTAGGGTTCTTAATTAATTTTTGCTATTGTGATATAAATTTATCACCTTGATTGGCGGGGGTGCCTTTTTCATTGTTTTCAGCATCTGGTTTCTTAGTATTAGTGTCTTGTTCTAAGGAGAATGAGTTTGTATTTGATGTATTTTCGGTGTTTTCTATACACTTTTCTTCCGAGTTTAGAGCTTTCGCGAATTCTAGACACTTGTTTAGGGATTCAGTGTCTACCAATTCTATACACTTTTTATCAATATTTATCAAGTTTTGACTGGGGATTGTATTTGTGTGCGTTTCACCAGAGACAACAACCCTGGGAGAAATGAGTCTAAATAAGAATTTATGATTACGTGTATGAAGAAGAGTATACACTATGTTATTTATAAAATGCGACATAGGGTTTCCTCTACAAAACTGTCAAACGCGAGCTAACTTTTTTACCAAATAGCGTTCGTGAAAAATAATAACAGATTTGAAAAGGTCATTAAAAAATAAATTCAAATGCACTTTTAATTTTCTTTAATTCGGTCTGGTTTACTAAGAAAATGCATAATTATGTTTTTTAAAAGTGGAAGACCATTATTATAAAACTTTGGAATACTAAGGACCGGAGTCGATGTGGCCGAGTTGGTACTGGGTACTCAAAATTGAACGTAAAGGGTCGCGGTTCGCTCCCGCAGTGTGACTGAAATGTTTTTTTCATAATTCTTGTCCAAAAAGAAATTTTAAGTAGAGATATTTAAAATAAGACAATTTTTTTAGAATACAAATTTATTTATTTAATTAAATGCTCAAATTGTTTTCCGCTTGCTGCTAAACAGTGTCCCAGATGATCATAAAAGTTCTGCCGTACATTATTAATTTAAGAATAATATTTTTCAATTAATCTTCTGTATCCGGTTCATATTTTGCTATCTTATTTTTTAGGAAACCCCATAAAAAAAAGGGGGGGTGCTAAATCTGGAGATCTTGCTGGCCAGTTTATTGTACCCCCTCGACCTATCCACGTATTTGGAATAACAGTATCAAGGTATTCCCGTACTTCCCTACTGGAATGAGCCGGGCAACCATCATGTTGATACCATACTGACACATTTCTAAGTGCGGCATTTGCAATTTGAGATCCTATTTCATTTTGGAGAAGATTCAAATATTCTTGGCCATTGTAGTCATTACGTAGGAAGAAATGACCAATTATTTTATCACAAAATATGCCGGCCCATACCTTTACTTTTTTCTTGTATTGGGTATGAGACACATTTATTTTACATGGATTTACTGTATCCCAATACCTTTGATTTTGTTTGTTAGTTTTTCTCTTTAAAACAAAACTAGACTCGTCGGTAAAATAGATGTATCTTAAAAAATTATTATTTCGGTTGGCTTTGTCTATCATAATTTCGCAGAAAAATTGTCTATTAAAATAGTCTTACTCGAAAAGTTCAAAGTTCTTGATCTTCATGAAGTTTGTAAGCTTTGAAGCCGTTTTTTCTTAGACCACTGTGTACTTTAAAAATACTAACATTTAAATCTCGTGCCATGCGTCTAATGGTGGCCCTAGGGCTTCCGACAAAAGCCAACAAAATGGACAGGTCAATCTCTATTAATGTTGTTCGATTTCTTCGTCGGTGTTCCGGTTTTAGGCACAACGTTGTTTCAAATTGTTTGATAATTTTATGTATCCTGAGATGCGGTACATCAGTCTCACCATTGGACATATTAAATAAAAATTGTTTAATATCGCGACTACTGTGACCGCCATAATACATACGAACAATTTGCACAGTTTCTTCACGAGTAAGCATTTTACAACGAGAAGAAAAATAAATAATAACTAACTGATAAGAATTAAAAACTACCAAAAATATAAACAATAAAATAAATTAAATAATGGGAGAACACGAAGAATTTTAAATGAAATTATAACTATTATAATAAATTAAAAATTATCAAAGGGTGAATCTAAACTTAAAACAACAAATGAATTTACAAAAATATCGACAAACGAAACAAGAAATTACTCACAAGTACACTAAAATAACAAATCGAATCGCTTCAAAAATACTTATTCGCTCCAAAGATTACAAATTGTCAAAAATGAAAATGACAGTATTTGGAAGGCTACCTATTAGATTCTGCTTTTTGAAATTGATACTAAATTGTCTGAACTTTTCTTTAAATAAATAAATTATTGAAACAAATAACTTTGCTCTATTTTAAAATTAATGATTTTTAGATAAAAATTGTAAAGAAAGAACTAAAAATAAAAAAATTCGTCACAGCGTGGGATCGAACCATTATCCTCCACATTCAACTTTCAAATTTCCCGTACCAAATACCAACTGATATAAAAATGACGTACGAAATTTAAAAACATACTTATGCATTTTCTTATTAAACCAGACTGAATTTATGAAAATTAAAAGCGCACTTGAATTTATTTTTTAACGTCCTTTTCAAATCTGTTATTATTTTTCACGAACGCTATTTGGTAAAAAAGTTAGCTCGCGTTTGACAGTTTTGTACAGGAAAGCCTATGTCGCATTTTATAAATAACACAGTGTAGGTATACTTAATTTTACAGCCATTTCAAATAATAACAAACAAACCATGTCATAGTTAAGAAATATTGAATTGATTTGTAGTAATTATGTATGATAAATAGATAAATATCACAACAATATAAACTTAAATGTCCAGAATGTAATGCTGTCTATTTGGGTCAAACCCTTAGAAATTTTTAAATAAGACACAGTTCACACTCACGACCACATAGATTAAAACTAGCAGAGAAGTCCCTCTACGCAAAACATCTAGTTGGAACCAAACATCCCACCTAACACAGAAATAGAAGTACTACATATTTGTGATAAGAAACAAGAACTGGATTTCCTTGAAGAATTAAAAATTAGAAGACACTTAAGAGACCCACAATATGAAGTCGTCAATGAACAGAAAAATCTAGGGAGTTCTCCACTTTAAAACTGCCTTCTTAAATAATAATTGTAAATATCAGCAGATATAATTTTCCTGATTCTCTATATCATTGCACAGTTATACTGATCGTAAGTGGGAGAAAGATATCTATGATATCCCAATAGGGCTAATAATATCTAAGCTTTAATATTTGTAATATCATATCTTCCTCTTTTTCATTTAAAAAAGTAATATGAGTATATTCCACATAGTAAAGGTCGAAACAGTAAATTTCACCGGTATATATAGTTGGATTTTCGAGTTTGATATGTAGCAATTTTCTGAAGCATTTTAGAAAAGAAATGAATACCGCAAGGCTGACGGTGCATTTTCTGTAAGATACGAACAATCTTCTATGTGGAGTATGAGCTGTACGTAATGCTATATATAACTTATCCGCCAAACCCTATCTAATATGCGAGAAAAGTATTGGTTTACCCCAAACAAGTTGAAATTTTGGATTTTTTTAGTTATTTTAAGGTTTTACAGCAAGAACAACACGAAAAAATTGTTTTTAAAAAAAAATCATATGTGTATGTCGTCGTCGTCGTTGTCGACGGCCACTTATCGTAATATCTCTTGCTGACACGATATAGCCTCCGGAGTAGAACAAGTCACCAATTTTATGAACCCTATTGCTTTTCAGCTCACCAGATCCAGTACAACGCGTCCTATGGTACTTGAAGTACGACATTTTTGACGAAATTTCACTTTGTTAGCATGATGTAACCTCCGGAGTGTATACAAGTGACCAATTTTATAATTGGATATGGCGTCATGGCGTCTCACAGTTGAACCCTACTCATTTACAGCTCACTAGAGCCAATACAACGAGTGCTATGGTACTTGGAGTACCACATTTTTGTAATTTTCATAGAAATTTCAGTTAGCGCGATACAGCCTCCGGAGTGTATACTAGTGAGTAATTTTATGATTGAATATTATTCAAGGCGTCTTATAGATGAACTTTAATGATTTTCCGCTCACTAAAGCCAGTACAACGGGTGCTATGGTACTTGAAGTACCACATTTTTGGTAATTTTTGGAGAAATGTCGGGTTTTTAGCACGATTCTGCCTCCGAAGTGCATACAAGTGATAGGATATTTTTCAGGGCATCTCACAAATGCGGAGAATCTAGTTTAATCCTTTAAACCGTTTATTTTTTGAATAATATCACAGGATGAAAGTCTCCGTCAGATATCACCGCTTACTCTCTAGAATGTCAACAGTATCCATGGACATTTTCGTTAATTCATTGGTTCTGCAAGTTCGGCCAATTCCAATTAAAAAAGTTACTTTCATCATAAAAAACATCTTGTCTGGGACAGCTCGAACAAATTCACTAACTTGCTCTGTCGTGAATACTTTTTCCCTGAATAAATCGTATCAAAGTGCAATACTTGTCGATTTCCATTATTTCCTTCAACTCCAACCAAGCTCGTAACATAGAATATTTAGGCCACAAAGATGATGAGGAGTATTCATTTGAGGGTTTCAAAAAATAAGCAAGTAATACCGTTTCTCCAGCATCTTGAACCTGTTCTTTATTTCGCCACTCACAAAACTGAAGATATTGTTCTTCGTAACGGATTTTTGATTTATCCGGAAGCAAATCTAATATTACAGTATTAGCAGCCTATATTAATGTTTTTCTACTTCCGCTACTAAAACCGCACTTTGAACACGGGTTTGACATGGAAAAAACGACTCTTTAAACACTAGTGTTTAAAATGCGAAAAGTCACATCTCATTTATCTTTTGTTTTTTAAACGTCAAATCAAGTGTACCTTTTGTATGTTAAACTTCATGCTCCTTGATAATTTCGTTATCCTGCGTAATTTGGTTTATCAGTCAGCTGTCAGTCATCGTCCGTCATGTAATGAATATAATTCAAATATAATATAATGTTTTCCTTCCCGCGGACGAAGAAAAAGTATAGTAAGCACCTCGTGTTAAAAACGTCTTTAGTCACTCGTTTCACAAGGAACTCGTTCCGCTTCGCTCCACTCGTGCCTAGTAAAACTCGTGACTAAAGTAACCTTTTTGACACTTGGTACTTAATATACTATTATGGCACGCTAAAATGACAACAACGTGACAATAACCAAAGTTGTTGATCTTATTTGCACATCATCGTGGTCAATGATACGATAAAGCTTTGAATGTAACTAGATTATTATGCAATTAAAATAAATTACAGAAGTTACATCAAGGGACACGACGCGAATGGCATCTTCGCCTGGTAACGTCCTCGATTACTATAAATCGCATAATAATCTCGTTACATTAATACCTATTATATGCTCATGTATATTTCAAAGGATAATCTGTAATAAAATTTTTTTGTTCTTGTATCAATATTGATTTAATAAAGTTATAAATAAAACTGGTTACGATTTTATCATTTAGCGTATTTGTATTGTGAATTAAAATTAATTATGAAGCGATTCCATGTGATTGATTGAAATCAATGATTATAATCTTCTGTATATTTGGAGTATATAAAAATAATATTGGACAACTGAAAGTACTCTCGCGGAATGCTGTTTAAATAATACACATATTTCTTATTACTCTCACTTCATAAAATTATAGTGGATAACCATTAAGAGTCATAATTTTTATTGTTTTTATCTCATTGCAATCGTTAGTTTCCAAACAAAAGTTTTAAGATGGTTTATGCCATATAATTTTCATCAAATTTCTTATACCCGCTGAACTTGTTAACAAAATATTTTTCGAGCATGTTTTTAATGCTTATAATTTAATCAATATAGAAAAACATTTCTTCATTCAAGTAACTATTAGGTGTAATATACTTTTATAGTTAGTTTACACGTGCATAACCGGAAACCAATTATTGTTGAATGTATTAATTTTGTTTCTATTTTCACTTTTTAACCTTCCATATCATGTCATAAATTTAATTTAGTTATTATCATATTCTTTAACATAATTGAAGACGCTATTTTCATTTTCCGCATTAATTATCATACATCGTGCATCAAGTCATTTTCTCTTCTGACATATTTATTCACAGTTAAAAGTACTTCATTCTGGAACTGACAACTATTAGGACAGTCATTTTTAGATTGAAGGTTAAGAATATATACTGGCTTGAATAACAGTTGTCTCAACTGGATTTCCACGGGCTCAATTGTACGGATAATACTCAACACATATTTGATATATTCTTAGTAATAATAAAAATATTATTTATTCAAATTTTTGACTCCCTGTCTACAATATTCTAAAAAATATCATGTATACAAATGTTGGCCAATGTTCTGGCGATTCTTTAGAATTTTGTGTTCGTCTACGGTGGTGGTATGGCTCCTTGCTTGTTCAGCATCATGCATTCGGTATGATTGTTTACCTAACTTTGTCCCTAGTACGCGTTTGTGTATTCTAGCCTCAACTCAGCAATCAGCTGAGAAACAGGGTCTCAAAATCGATTAATAATAACAATAATGTTTATTCATCATAAATATACAATCAAGTATAATTTTGATAAAACAATGTACTTCTGAGCTGAGTGAAATAAACAATGGCATCACTGAAGGAGCAATCGTAGAAAATTACTCCTTGTGCGTGATATAGCCTCTAAATATAATAAAAATACTTAAGATTAAAATATGAATTTAAAATAAGATAAAGAATAAGTATAAAACATATGGGTAGAAATTGCATCACATAAAATAAAATATCACAATTGGTATAAGTATCACTTTCAGGTAAGTTACACATAAAGTATTTATTATACACATATATTACAGTCATACGATTTTGATCACATGTGAGTATTACATAAGATTTAATATCACAATTGGTACAAGGGTAAAATCCAGGTAGGTATCACATAATGTGGGTGTCATAATCGGGGTTTAGGGTCACATACACATACATTACAGTATTATAAGTTTGATGAATAATTTGTTGAGGGTTTAAATTATTTTTTGGAATATCTGTCTATCATAGCATTGAAGCCAATTTTTAACTTTTATTTTAAACATCTCGTTGCTTCGGCTAGTTTCTATTGTTTCAGGTAATAATTCCCAAATTTTTGGACCTAGAAAGCTGCAGTGCCTCTGACCCACTGTTTTAATACATTTCGGTACCACGACGCTGTAGTTTCGCCTTCTTGTATTATATACATGATCTGGGTGCGTTATTTCAATTTTTTTATTGTAAATTCCTTGTAACATATTTTGGCAATAGAGTGGTCTAACATCAAAAATGCCGCATTCGTTATACAGATTATCGATAGAGTACGTCTTTCCTTCGACAAGGATTATTTTGAGAATTTTCTTCTGCACGATATTGTAAATTCCTTGTAACATATTTTGGCAATAGAGTGGTCTAACATCAAAAATGCCGCATTCGTTATACAGATTATCGATAGAGTACGTCTTTCCTTCGACAAGGATTATTTTGAGAATTTTCTTCTGCACGATATTGTAAATTCCTTGTAACATATTTTGGCAATAGAGTGGTCTAACATCAAAAATGCCGCATTCGTTATACAGATTATCGATAGAGTACGTCTTTCCTTCGACAAGGATTATTTTGAGAATTTTCTTCTGCACGATATTGTAAATTCCTTGTAACATATTTTGGCAATAGAGTGGTCTAACATCAAAAATGCCGCATTCGTTATACAGATTATCGATAGAGTACGTCTTTCCTTCGACAAGGATTATTTTGAGAATTTTCTTCTGCACGATATTGTAAATTCCTTGTAACATATTTTGGCAATAGAGTGGTCTAACATCAAAAATGCCGCATTCGTTATACAGATTATCGATAGAGTACGTCTTTCCTTCGACAAGGATTATTTTGAGAATTTTCTTCTGCACGATATTCAGACTATTTAAATGCGTATCATTTACGCCTCCTCATCCTATAATACCGTATATAAGTTGGGATTGGATTAGGCTATAATATATAGTTTTCAACTGAGAATTTTCAAGGAATTCTTTCAACAGTTTGAATCTTGATATGAATCCCCGTAGTTTTCTTATTAGATACGATATTTGTAAGTTCCATTTCATATGTCTGTATACCAAGGTATTTTATTGAGCTGGCTTCTGGAATGGATATATTTTGATTTATATTTAATGGACCCATATTCGGCAAGTTATTGCTATAGGAGGTGAAAGGTAAGTATTTGGTCTTTTCCGCGTTCATAGTTAATTTATTGTATTGGAACCATTTAAAGATATTGTTGAAGTCTTTTTCCGTCTTTGCTTTCAGTTGTTGCCATGTGTTGTCACTGTAAATTACTGCCATGTCATCAGCATAACTTATAATATCACCTACAGTTGTCATTTTTAACAGGCTGTCTATATAGATAGTGAATAGATTGGGGAATTAGTTTTTGAGGAGACAACATGACTGACGTTGGTTTGATTATTTAATTATTTATTTATCTGGAGTGATTTACACATTGTGTGAAGAATATAGGTTTGGAGTCAAACAACCTTGTTTTGTAATTAACGAGTCATGCAGAACTCTTCACCCACTATCTCGGATGTCTTCTGCGCGATTTGCGTCTTTAAGACTCTTACGAAGATCTTTTGGCAGACAATAATTATAAAAGTTTGACGAGGTTTTGGTTATGAAGTCTTTGATAGTAGATATATCGGCTGTCATGTAACCATGAGTATCGGGGTAATTTAGGACAGCAATTGTGTATAATCGTCATCCGCAAACACTTCTTTTGTACCATCTGCAGGATGTAGAAGTTATATTTTATGCCTGTGTAAGTATATTGTCGCTGCGTATGTGAGTATCGGTCTTATGATTTGCTTGTATATAAGTTCACTGTGTCTACATATGAGTGGGTACAGTCTGCTCATTGCAATTTTGGTTATATGTACTTGTTGTGTTATATGCGCGTTTGCATTTTTATTGCCTTGCATAGTATATACCCTAAGTATTTCAGGGTATTGCTGGGCGTGATAAGATGTATTCCACATGCAGCTGTGATTGCAATGAGCTGCCTTTTCTAGCTAATCTCCTGAGTAATAAAAACTCTGCTTTGGACGCGTTGATAGCTATTTTGAGTTCTCGGAAGTAAGGTATTATTTTTGTGTTAATGTGTTTGTGCGGCTTCTAATGTGTTATCAGGATTCTTTGCCGATGTTACAAAACATGTGTCGTCGGCATACATTGCGGGGTTATTTGGGATGAGGTTCGGACATCGTGGATAAATGTGGAACAGAGCAAAGGTGATAAAACAGAGCCTTGTGGTACTCCATCTCGAACTGTGAATTCTTAGTTATTGATTTATTAAGAAAAATTTTAGGGAAACAACAACTGGTAAAAACCAACTGTAAGAAACAAATGTCAAATAAAATGAAGAAAAAATTTAATATGAAAAAGATAAAGTTGAGTGAGGCATATGGAGAAAACAATGAATTAGTCAAAAGGGAGAGAAAAAGAGTATGCTGAAAAATAGATGGAAAAAATAAAATGTTGGAGCAAATCAAATAGAAAATTTGTTTAAAAATCAATTAAATTCTACATAAAGGTAAGAAATGATATATGATCAAACACTGAAAACTAATACGTAGAAATGTTAATTGAAGATAACTAAATAATACAAAAATTGTGTGAATAGTGGCTAGAATTAATAGAGGAGCAACAATGGAGAAAATGACATAAAAGACAATTTCCAATGATGAAAAAAAAATAGAAGTCGAGGAAAAGTTCTAGGGTAAACTGACAGTAGAACTTCATGAAAATTGGATAACAATCGGTTGAATGTTTTTTCTAAAAAATGTGTGTAGATTCTAATATTTCACCCATATTCATTTACAAAACAAAGGATGAACAAAGTTGTGATAATTAGAGAGAACTTACTCTAATCGGTACTTGTATAAAAATAAATGAAACATTTTCGGCTAGAAAGTAAGACTACAAATAGAAATTAAATGAGACAAATCACAAAGGGGTTTTGGAAAAGGAAGAAGTAACCAAGTCCACATATACACAGTAAATATAGCAACTGAAAAATTAAAACGACCGAAAAAATTTCATGTATCTGGATAAGCGTTTAATAACAATTATTATGAAGCTTCTTGAATAATAGGAAAAACATCAACAGGAAAAAGAACTTAATGAATAATATTGTATTGTGGTATTATCTATTTATATATTTTATGATGGGTGGGATAAATTACACGCGGTATATTTATTTACTCTTAATTTATCTACACGCGGTATACTTTCCTACTCTAAAATATATGTATACTCTCATCTAACCAGATAGATCGCCGGTTTTCTTCCTTCTATTGCCGGATGATCTTTAGGTGAGGATCATTATCCTGATCTCTGATCCTGGTTGGTGACAATTCTGCGTTGACTACTGTAGTTCTTGAAACTGTAATTTCCTTAGATTCCGCCTTATTGCAGCGGGAACAGTCTGCTGGTCACGGCTGTTTAGGCAGGGAGTCAGCTTTTCGGTGACTCACACCAGCTCGATGCTCGCTTGAAATCGTATTCTTGATTTGCAGAAGTCCTAGGGCGCCTACACCAACTGCGTACATTCCCTATCTGGCCATAACTGCAGCATCTGATCTTCTTCTGCTCTTATCTACGATATTTTTATCAAGTTGGCGATCTGGGCAAGTCTGTCTTCGTCACCTTCTTCTGGGATGGTCTTAATTTTGTTGTATCCCGGTGAGGGTTATAACCCCGAAGGTCAGAAATGATATGAGCCCTGACCTTGGCAGTGTTGATACACCTCGAATAATGTTTAAATTTTATAAAATAATTCATAAACAAATACACATGTGCTAAGATTAAAATTCAACTAATTGTAGAATGTATCGAAACAATCCACAAATAATATTTATTATAAATTGATAGTATTGTAAACACAGGTATTTATTCTGTTTATTGTAAACGAATCGATCATAATGTATATTGTGTGAACCATTGAACTTGACCGTTCATAGTTTATTTATTATAATTGAAATGTTATCTAGTTGTGAAAATAAAAACCAGTGATATTTGATAAGATGGATTATTTCCACCGTCTGGTCCAGATTGGGTAAGTCCGCATTCACATTAATTTATGGAATCAGCGTACAACGTATGGCCGTTCACAAGTACAGTAAACCCCATACAACACATCCCGAAGCTTTCGTGACTGCTTCATATTCAATAACGGCAGTCAACGCATCGACCAATGTTTTTAGATGGGCTAAACGAAGCGTCCTCTGTATATCGTGGTCACGTAAGGCGTCAATAAAGATGCCCAAGCATATCATCATGTCCTCTGGTGCTGATGGATAAGCAAACCGAACAAGTCGGGCAATACCCACTTCACAGGGTTTCGTAACGTTTCCGCCTTCAGTTCTTCAGCTGGAATGGATACTAGTATTCTAGATGATCTTGATCATATCGTATGTCCAACCTCTTCTTTCACTGCTCGAAGTCATCCATTTCTTCAAGGGGTATCGTCTGAAATACATCTAAGGCATCTCATCTCCCCGTAGCGCAATGGTTAAGTTCACTACCTTCTCCTTATCGGACCAATTATTCGCTCTAACGGCTTCTTCAAACTGTCTTACATAATTGGTCCACGACGTCTTTGCGACGAACGTTGGGGCATTGAATTGGGCAAATCTGCCAATATCTCCCATCTTGGGCTTTTTATATCAAAACCTTTAGAGAAAGTTCAGTTTCTAGAATTCGGTTTCCAAAAAATATATAGATATAGAAAACAATGTATAATATTTATTTATATGAAGAAACATTGTTTCATTTAAAAAATTATTGATTATATACGTCAAAAAAATTTAAATTGGCATATTTTCAATTTATGACAATTTATTGTTGCCATAGAAAACATATTTTTATATATTCAGTATATTAGTAAGCGATATTATAAAATGTTTATTAGACTCTTATTATTTTCAACTGAACTATTAGAAAATCTATAAAAATAATTCTCCTCTATAACGCCCTGATTTCCATTTTTATCTTGTTGGTCCAATGATAATAAATAACTATAAATGTAATTTAGATTCTGTTTATCAGTTCTTTTATTTAAACAATTATTCTCCTGAGCAATGAAAAATGGAAATCAAGGCGTTATAGAGGAGAATTTTTTTTATTGATTTCCTAATAGTTCATTTAAAAATAATAAGAGTCTAGTAAACATTTTATAATATCACTTACTAATATACTGAATATATAAAAAAATGTTTTCTATTGTCGTAAATTGAAAGTATGCCAATTTAAATATTTATTACGTATATAATCAATAATTTTTAAAGTAAAACAATACTGTTTTCTCATATAAATAAATATTATACATTTGTGAACATCCTCAATTAGAGTAAGTAAAAAATATTTTTACTTTAAAACATATTTTAAATTTATGTAATATTTATTTCTTGTAGATTCTTTGAAAATGGTAGAAATAAATTACCGAAAGCTTAGAATTATCTAAACAGAGTTTTCTTCCTCACATTACCGCATTCTCCAATAAATAGTTTAACATATTAACATATATATATATATATATATATATATATATATATATATATATATATATATATATATATATAAAGTAGAAGGGTAGTCACGGCTGAATAGTTGAAAAACTAACTTTTAAATATTATGGGGTACAGCCAAAATGTATGGGTGGTTAAGAAAATTCGATTTTCACTATACCAAGCTTTCGATAATTTTATTATTATCTTTTTCAAGGCTAAAATACAATTTTGTTAAACTAAAAAACAAGGTTTATGTTTTATATAAGTAAAACTTACTAGTAAATTGAATAAATTCTTGAAGGATATCAAAATTGATAACATTATTCTGATTTCAGTTTCATATAATTAAAAAACACTGATATCAATTGCTGAGAACGTTGTCTGTAGTATCAAGGAATAAAAAATTTTTGAAATGATTGATCAGTCATAGTTTTTTTGACTTTTTTTGATAACAGTGACAACTGACAACGTTAAGGTTTAAGATTAAATACCTTAACTTACACTAACTTTTTTATCTAGTGTGAAATTACATCTTGTCATTCATATATTAATGACAAATGTAAATATAGAGGTTAAAGGTTGAATATCCTGATTAACACTAACATGTAGATTTAGTATAAATTTTCATTATATGATTTGAAATTCATTTAATTTCATTTAAATTTGAAAATTACCAATAAAAATTTTTTTTTTTTGTAATGACAAGTTAAATTTATTTAAAAAAATGGATATGAAAGAAATTGAAACTTTATAATAACTATGTTAGTTATCATAAAATCATGCATTTTATTTAATATTCATCATCTGATGTTATGTGTAGGAAATCCGTGTCATTGTTAAAGGTTGTTGGTTTATTTTGTAGGTAAATAAGTTGAGTATATATTGCACTGACATTGTTGATATCTGACCTCTTATTCATCGATGGTTGATTTAATTTTATGTTTACTAATTCTATGAAATTTATACTAAATCTACATGTTAGTGTTAATCAGGATATTCAACCTTTAACCTTTAACCTCTATATTTACATTTGTCATTAATATATGAATGACAAGATGTAATTTCACACTAGATAAAAAAGTTAGTGTAAGTTAAGGTATTTAATCTTAAACCTTAACGTTGTCAGTTGTCACTGTTATCAAAAAAAGTCAAAAAAACTATGACTGATCAATCATTTCAAAAATTTTTTATTCCTTGATACTACAGACAACGTTCTCAGCAATTGATATCAGTGTTTTTTAATTATATGAAACTGAAATCAGAATAATGTTATCAATTTTGATATCCTTCAAGAATTTATTCAATTTACTAGTAAGTTTTACTTATATAAAACATAAACCTTGTTTTTTAGTTTAACAAAATTGTATTTTAGCCTTGAAAAAGATAATAATAAAATTATCGAAAGCTTGGTATAGTGAAAATCGAATTTTCTTAACCACCCATACATTTTGGCTGTACCCCATAATATTTAAAAGTTATATATATATATATATATATATATATATATATATATATATATATATATATATATATATTAATACATATCCTCTATCTAAATTCTAAAGAAAACATTGAAATGAAGATAATGTGCTTATTTGGTTTATAATACTAGTGATACACAGATACACACTGTATTATCAATAATTTGAAATGTTCAATATACCAATAAAATTTGACATTTCAATTTCTTATGACATTAATGCAGAATGGACTTAATGATAGATAGAATTTAAAAACGATTTGATAACAAGAATACAGATGTCTCTGTTAGCAAAATGGCATTTATACTAAAACAATGAAAATCTCTCTTTGTATATGAAAACGTAAATTTGTATTTTAAAAAAAAAAGAATTTTTGGTAACCAAAGGAGAGGAGAATTATTTATTGAAACAGTTTAGTGAGTTGATTTTGATATTCCCGAGAGACAACATCAAATAAGAGTTGTCTCAAATTTATTTAAAATAGAGTTGATTTTTAGAATCCATTGAGACAATCATCGAATAAGAGTTGTCTCAAATTCAATTCAGTATATCAGATTAATTTGTATGCTTCAACATATTTTGCCTTTTGTAAAGCCAGTACGTTATTATTCGCAAAGAATTACAGCGTTAAAGTGCGAGTGGTTTTTCCGGTTTCTAAATTATTGATTTAGAAAAGTTGTTACTGAAATTCTAAAAAGCGTTTTTAGAATACGAACGAGTCTACCAGAACCTAGTTGGTGAGTCCAGTCCATATTATCTATATTATTCTCGAGAATTAATAGGCCTTTAGTAAAAATATTTCAAAAATAGATACAGCTTATGATTAAATACATACATTGAAATTATAGTAACGTTACTTATAAAAAAAATTTAACGTCAAGTGAAGACTATTTTGGAACAGACAATTTACAAGGAAATTTGCGCATTTTACATTGACATATATCAACTATAAAAGTAGACATTTTGAACTTTTGGTTGAATCATTTAGATAGGAAATTTCTAATTATAGGTTGTTTAATATTAAGGTTTGATAGCAAGTTCTATCTTTGGTTTATGCGTTTATATTTTTTGAAAAGTTTTAATTTTGTAATTGTTATCTGATAATAGATTATATAAATTTGAATTCTAAATCTCTTTGGTTCTTTTTTATATTCATTCTCATTATATTTGATAATTTTTATGCTAGAGAAAACTTAGTATAATTAGTGACATTTGGTTAATTTCCTGACCGTAAATTTCATATATGTCATAAGAATTTAATTGTCTTATAGTGTATTGGATAAACAGTTATTTTAGGTTTGGAATAGTGCAATACGTAATTTGGAAAATTATTTGGAAATTTATAAATTTGAATTCTTATTTGAAATCTTTGATCCCTCCCTGAGTTAAGAGTGAGTTGATTGTATATTGATTTATCTTTCTTAATATAATATTTATAGAGCCGGGCATATTAATTAGACAACTGCTGTCATAAAATTTAATAGGTTATATTTAGCGGTAAAGGTGTTTTCACATTAGTGCAGTTACTATTACAAATTGTGACGACAGCAACAAATAAAATTCACATTAGGATATATAATAATGTGGCTTCCAACGCGGGGCAAATATAAAATCATAATATTATAACAAAATATAAAATAGAATAAGTAGTATAAAATAATATATATATATATATATATATATATATATATACATATATATATATATATATATATATATATATATATATATATATAAATTTCAGAGAAATTTGTGAGCAAAGGTTTAATGTGTGAGATAATAGATAATAAAACATTCTGGTACCATGGTATAAGTATAAATACATAGAGAAAGCTACTAGTTTTTTGAAGTAAAATTAAAGAAAAACAATCCAACCATTCTTATTTAAAAAAAAATGAAATAAATGTCTTTAAAACTGCTTTAAGATTAATCCTAGGTAACATTAGTTGATATGAATCCTGTATTGTGTAATTTTTAGTTCACCGTGTAACAGATCTTTTTTAATAACGGATTTAACAGCCATGACATATGTATAATGAGAGAACGAGAGTTTAAATATTTATGTTGTGAACATCTGCCGAAAAGTTTTATTAAAGCTACTAATTATTACTATGTAATGCAAGTTTCTTTGCCATAATGTGTCAACCCATTTGTCGAAAGTGGACTGAAATTGTTGGAGTCAATTGCTGCTGTCAAGCACTACTGATTGGTAATTATTAAAGTTAGGGCCACGAGTGACAGAAAAACTGGTAAAATCAAAGGAAACCATTCAAAAAGTCTCAATTCCACATAATTGTTATTATAAAACCTACTCACTCAAATAATGCTGAATAATAAAAAATAAAAGTGGCTTTGGATTAGTAGTCGCTGAACCCCTTCTTATATTGTTGGGACTGTCACTGTTAAGTATTTCATGCTATAAATGACTTATTATATCATTTCATACCATTTAAACCTGTTTATTTTAGTTTTTTTGTGCCGACAGTTTGGTGTGGTGAGTTGAGTATAATAGAAAGGTAATAATCATTACCTAATAATGCTGATTAATAGTAGCATAATACTTTAATCGTATAAATAGAATCTATTGTATATGTCCACCTTATAGAGGCTTAAAATATCACTTAGATTCATCTAAGAGCATTTTATTTTTCATTGCAAATAGCACATTAATTAAAAATTGGAAGTTTTTTAGTTCGTATGAATTAGAACAAGCTTGTCGAAATGCATTTGTAGATGTATTGCTCAATTGGCGAAGACAGGCAATAATTATTCTTTCTAATACTTTCACTTCGAGGTTCCCGACCATGACAAAAGTTTTAAACATTGCACTTCTTTCAATCACAGTTTTCGGTAGTGAACGCAAAACACACAAGCAAGATGAAAATGGATTCGCTATATACAGTGTGGAAAAGACAAATGTAATAAATTTATTATTTTCGTACATAATTATACAAATCCCTAAACCCATCAAAATTTGAATTATAAATTGACATTCTTCAATATGAAAATGTGATACCTACCGCTGGTAGTCATGATAAAATCGACTCGAGCTATTTCATCGGAGCAGGACAGAAGGGTCGAGAATTCATGTTCGCCTCAATTTGGGCAAGAACAGTAGAGACTTCTTCAAATAGCAAGTGGGCATTTGCAAGTACATGTCCTCCGGCCTTCCAAAACCTCCAAAATTTGGAGAGTATGGAGGAATAAATGACGATTGTATAATTTCATTGGAAAACTCGGAAGTAATCAAATATTGATTTAATTTGAAAAACCTTGTTAACTCACGCTTGGCACCGACAAAGTTTGTGCCGTTATTAGAAAAAATCTAAGAAGGACTACCTCTTCTAGAAACAAAGCGCCTTAAGGCTTGCAAAAATGTCTCCATGTATAAATTCGAAACAAGTTCCTTAGTAGCGAAGCAAATGGAAACGCGTACATCGCACATTAATAGTTTAGAGCCGCGGTCTTTTCGAACCCCAACCTGAAAGGGGGCAGCATAATCAACCCCTGCCACATGGAAAAGAGCAGACATAGAAACACGCTCGGTTGGAAAATTACCCATTAAGGGTTGAACCTTATCTGGTTTATAGAGAAAACCTTTGAGGCATTTTTTAATAGTGTGTCGAGCTAGATTCCGGTCTAAGACTGGCTAATATTCCTCTCGAATGTGGGATAATAAGAGTTGCCGGCCACCATGCAAAAGATAGTCGTGTTTGTGTTGAAAAAGTAATTTAGTAAAGGGAAGGGATACATACCCCAATTCAATCTCCTGTAATACGGGATTATTGTTACCTCAAGATATTTTAGCGGTTCTCAGAACATGCCGAAATAAATCTGCTCCAATTAAAATATCGATAGGTTTGGATAGACAGAATTCGGGATCATCTAATATCACATTTTATTAATGCCCAGCTTGGTTTGATCTACCTAATTTAAAATCTGCTCTTGCATAGCTTGTACTGTTTCCAAAAATTTAGAAAAATGGGTGATACTGGCTTTGAGAGAATCTCTTTTTCTGAACAATTTAGAAATATTTTTTTGGCATATTGTCAAATTATTTGATTGAACTGAATAAATGGAAACCGAAATAATGATAGTTGAGTTATTATAGTGTGAAGATTCGCCAAATTATAGTTAAAATTCAAGGAATTTGAACGGTGAATTGAATCTACGAAATATTGATAAAGAATCAATAAACTGGAACGAACTCACCCCTGCGTGTGCTTCTTAATATACCAATTGCAGTATATAGTGTGAGTTCACTTTGCACAACAGACTTGGGTTACGATTCTCAAAAAATAATGATTACTATTGTTTGGTTTTTATCTGTATCAGCCTCGAAGGCCAATTTATGTTGCGTATATAGTTGGACTGTATTTTTCAAAACACTGATTTCTGTATAAAAATCACTATTATATTGACTTACATCAACATTTATTGAGAAAATTAACATTAACGTCAAAATTAAAATTAACTGTCTATATAAAATGTTTCTTCTTAAGCCATCTCGATTGGGAGTGGATCTTGTTGATATATCACGCTGTTCTCAACCTTATCTTTAAGAAGAAAATATAGGTAAAAATGTTGGGAGGACTGAACACCCTCATTTTTTAAATTGAAAGTATAGACTCGTGACACATTGTTTGAAATATTTGTTATTTCTCTGCTCAAAAATATTATCGTTTTCAAGTTTCTTGCAAAAATATATATATAATAAACGGTGTTAAAGATTAAAACTAACTGTTCCACACTCCGGTGGCTGTATCGTGTTAACAACCAAAATTTCTCCAAAAATGTGGTATATCTGGATTTATAGAACCCATTGTACTGGCTCTGGCGAGATGAAAATCGAAAGTATTTATCTGTGAGAGGTCTTGAACATAATCCAATCATAAAACTGGTCACCTGTATACTCTCCGGAGTCTGTATCGTACTAACAAACCGAAATTTATCCAAAAATTACCAAGAATGTAGTATATATGGATATATTAGACCCATTGTACTAGCTCTACCGAGTGTTAAATGAAACTCACTGTTTCTAGCTAATTCCACAATATAATGAAAATTGTTGGAAGTTCTAAAAAATTTACAATTGTTTCGATAAATCAATATCATCGTCAGAATGACAGAAGTTACATTTCATTTGATGCCTACCTGATGTTTAGTCGTTATTTTTGGCTAGACCAAGAAGTGACCTAACTTGTGATTGACTTAATATATGTCAATACAAAAAAGAAGAAGATGTGATATTACAAATATTGAAGCTTAGATATTATTAGCCCTATGGTGATATCCTGGATATCATTTTTCCAAGTAAAATCAGTATAACTGTGCAATGATATAGAAAACCAGGAAAACTATATCTGCTGATCTTTACAATTATCACTTAACAAGACAGTTTATTAGTGGAGAACTCCCTAGATTTATCTGTTCATTGACAACTTCATATTGTGGGTTTTTTAAATGTCTTCTAATTTCCAATTCTTCAAAGAAATCCAGTTCTTGTTTATTTTCACAAATATGCAGCACTTCTAGTTCTGTGTTAGGTGTCAATGAATGATGGGTGTCAAGTAGATGTTTTGCGTAGTGGGATTTATCTGGTTGTTTTAATATGTATGCTCGTAAGTGTTCACTGTATCGGATTTCAATTTTTTTTTTGTTTTAAAAGAAACTGTTGTATTCGTATTTTCATATTTTATTTTGAAACAGAGAGTCACGTTAGTACAAAATTGTTAAATGTAAAAACAAAAATACCACCATTAAAGAAATCAGGTATATATAAACTCAAATGTCCAGAATGTAACGCTGTCTATTTGGGTCAGACCATTAGTAATTTTTAAATCCGATACAGTGAACACTTACGAGCATACAGATTAAAATAACCAGATAAATCCCACTACGCAAAACATCTACTTGACACCAATCATTCATTGACACCTAACACAGAACTGGAAGTGCTGCATATTGGAAATTAGAAGACGTTTAAGAAACCCACAATATGAAGTTGTCAATGAACAGATAAATCTAGGGAGTTCTCCACTAATAAACTGTCTTGTTAAGTGATAATTGTAAAGATCAGATGATATAGTTTTCCTGGTTTTCTATATCATTGCACAGTTATACTGATTTTAATTGGAAAAATGATATCCAGGATATCACCATAGGGCTAATAATATCTAAGCTTCAATATTTGTAATATCACATCTTCTTCTTTTTTGTATTGACATATATTAAGTCAATCACAAGTTAGGTCACTTCTTGGTCTAGCCAAAAATAACGACTAAACATCAGGTAAGCATCGAATGAAATGTAACTTCTGTCATTCTGACGATGATATTGATTTATCGAAACAATTGTGAATTTTTTAGAACTTTCAACAATTTTCATTATATTGTGGAATTAGCTAGAAACAGTGAGTTTCATTTAAAATAGCTCTACGGAATTGAAAATTGATAGGGTTCATCGGGGAGAGGCTCTAAATAATATCTAGTCATAAAATTGGACATTTATGTACACTCCGGAGGCTGTATCGTGCTAACAAACCGAAATTTTCCCAAAAATGACCAAAAATGTGATACTTCAAGTACCATAGAATAAGTTGTACTGGCTCCGTTGAGCTGAAAATAAATATTATTCATCTGTGAGATGTCCTGAACAATATACAATCATAAAATTGGTGACCTGTTGCACTCCGGATGCTGTATCGGGCTAACAAGACATGTTCAACAAGTTGCCGACGACATAAACGCAGGATTTTTTTCTAAAAACCTTTTTTCGTGCTTAAAAACAAAAAAATTACTCAGAAAAGTCAAAAACTTCAACTTGCTTTGGGGTAAACCAATACTTTTCTCGCATATTATATA
The DNA here is from genome assembly GCA_963921935.1 of Galeruca laticollis. NCBI lineage: Eukaryota > Metazoa > Arthropoda > Insecta > Coleoptera > Chrysomelidae > Galeruca > Galeruca laticollis. The sequence continues at coordinate 112,911,917 of OY998175.1, read as the reverse complement.
GGTTTGGGCAGGAAAGTGAAAAATCATCCGATTACCAAAATTCGCTAAAATATTCTCAAAACTTCTGTCCCATTTAGATACTGATAATAAGAAAGTAAGAAAAATACATAGCAGTGTCCTTTTTAGATGCATAATTATTTAGCACTTCTTCAAATGAAGGCGTTCCAACTTTATATCCTGATCAAGGAAACCCTCAAGTTGCAACGAATACGATATGGTTCCAGCTAGATGGAGAACTGCCACATTGAACCGCGTTTTCCAGTCAACAGGTTTTTTTCGCCGAGTGGGACGGAAGACGCTGGCGGAGTCACGTCACTTACCCGTTCATTGATAAGGTAGCCTTCTGTTTTCCTAAGAAGCGGATTACGTCTCAAGCTCGTGCACTATGTCAGCGTAAGACATCCGCGTACTCCACGAAGAGTCAATCCGCTTCACGCTGCGTCTTGAATTGTGTTGTGAAGGAACTCGTTGCATAACGACGTAAGAACCGACTGTATTTGCAAATGTTTTTGGAGAAAGTAGTCCAGAAATAGTCAAAAGACAAAAGTGACTTTTTTTACTAGACCAGGCACAAACAGTACAAAAATTAAGGCTGGATCTCATCACTAAAATGGAAAAAAAATATTTGCTATAGTAATCTAGATTATCCAAGAGACGAATGCTACAAACCATCTTCAACATCTTCTTCCACCCGTGTTACATTTTAGTTTTTAGTGTATTGTAGGGAGTTTCAATAATCACCAGATTTTTTTATGTTAATTTTTATAATAAACTTGAAAACTATAACTCTAACACGAAAGAGTTCTTTCAAACGATATATCACAAGCCCATTTATAAAATTGGGTGTAGTACCTGTCTTTCGAAGGGTTGAAGGTAGTGATCGCATTTAATTATTAATTAATTATAATTTAAATTTGACATGTTTCGGAAGTTTTTATAATTACATACGGTAACCGAAATAATGAATTTATTCACACTGTACACAGATGTGTATATTGAATGATAAAACTAAATTATTCAATATTGCCTCCCTCAAAATAAATTATTTGGGAAGCCACGCATATCAGTGCTGAAAATCCGACACTGAAATATCCTCAGTTGGTTGGTAACAGCGGTTTGAATTTTTTTTAGTGCCCCAGAAAGAGTTCCTTTGAGGTTATTTTGCAATTCGGGAAGAGCATAAAGTCACAAGACCTCAAGTCTGGTGAATGAATAAGGGGGCTGAGGACCCACAGATATATTTTTACTGATCAAAAACTCTTTTATTGAAAGTGCTGTGTGTCTAGGTGTAGTATCGAGCGTACAAGATCCTAGATTTTGTCGACATTTTCATTGGTTCTTTAAGATGAAAGCCTTCCGTATTTCTTCAACCTCTTCCTTTTAAAAATGCCTTGAACTACCGAAAAATCTGTGCACTTGACAAAACACTATCACCATAGGCCTGATAAATTTTAGTAAAAGTTTACGTTGCAGTGTACATCTTCAGAAATTTCTTAATATAAACTATCACCATCGAATAGCTCCAATACGTTTACAAAAAAAATATCGCCGTCACATCATTTTTTATGAATTTCACATATTTTACCTGAAAATCTAAGTTTAAATTTTTCGTCTTAGCGAATGAAAACTTTCAAGGTATATTTATTAAAAAAAAGAAACTTAAGTTTTGTTACTCTTCTAATTATTATAATGACCCACACACATAAAATCGCTCTTTAAATTAATTCGGAGTTCAAAAGCTTAACCAAAACCACAAAAGATATGAATTTTTGTGATTAAAAGAAACATTTCTGATTCGAACTAATTAAGATCATTTAAAATAAAAACATTTCTGTCGAGAAATATAATAAAATCTCGTAACCACAACGCCAGGTACGAAATCGATGGAATGTGTAAACAAAAAGATAATTCGGATTCAATCGGAATGTTGTGAATTGCAAATGAAATTTCAACAAATTTTTTCTGATAACAAATTTAATTTTTTTTTACTTTGGAATTGGAATATTTGAAACAGTATTCTATAAAACCGCTTAGTAATTACTAAATCATTGCGAATATGGAGTATAGTACAACTAAGTGCAAATGTATGTGTCGCAAAAAGATTATGCAATTCCTCATTTCTAGAAGAATCCGTACAATTTATCTCTATTCTATCATTTGAGCAATTCCCGAACTATGTTTTGATTGAGTGGTAACTTCAAGAACACGAAAGTAAGAAAGTGTTCGGAATCTGGTTGTTCACGCGATTTATTTTGCTAAAGTAAAAATTATAGGTACAGCTTGTCAACATCGTCCAAGAATACGATTTAAAATTTACTAGCTAAGGATAGTGGTAAGTAGTATAGGTATTGATCGGCTCAGTAACAGAAAAATATATAATTTCCGGTCTCGGTATTTGAATGGCAAAATTCTGTCGGAATCGGGTTTAGTTTATCACAAAAACTAACTTTCTTGGAACAATACGACAGTTAATTAAGTGGTTGTTAATCCCCCTTTGAATTTCCTTTTGGCCTTCCTTCGCCCAAACTCTCGTTACCATTTTTTCTTTGGAGTAAGTGATAATAAGAAGCAACTACGTCGTGTATTGGTAAGTAAAAAAAACAGTCCACATTGATTGACATAACTGAGTTACGCGGAAACACTGGTTATTAGTATAAGCAAGATGAAGTATGCGTAAACCTAATTACAGTTAAGTGCATTATATTATATAGTGGCTCATGATCCGAAACCTCTTCTCGATACCCTTTTACCATTCCTTTAACAAAACCTGTATTGGGTTGTATTTGTCGATCCAATATCGTTCAGGTCTAATGCCTTGAGTATCAATGCACCATCCTTGAGATCATATTTTCAACGCTGTAGGATCATTGTAATAATTAACAATTATTACAAAAAGGTTTTAAACATAATATTCAACCCGCATGTTCATTTGATAACTTCAACAAACTAGGTATAGAAACAGAAATTAATTTGTATAATTTTCCAAATAATTCTTATCTAAAACTTAAAGCTTCAGAAATTATTAGGAAAGAATTTGTCGAGTTTAACAAACCCAACTTTGAATTATCAGTCGCCAAATCAAATCAACAAAAATAAAAGTCAAATAGTCCTATTTTCACAAAAGCAGATAAAGGAAATACGGTAATAGCATTACCTAAAGAATATTATATATTAAAAACCAACAATTTTATTCAGCCAAGCAATTTTGAGATCCTTCAAAAAGACCCAACTAATAAATTTCAGAAAGAAATAAAATTAGCAGTAGATAACGCTAAATTAATAATTAACGATAAAGAAAAATATAAATTATTTTTACCCAATACGCAACACCCTGAACTTTATTCATTAATTAAACTCCATAAAGAGGGGTACCCAATCAGACCAGTTGTTTCTTATTACACAGCACCTTCATTCAAAATTCTCATAGATGTCATCTCTAAATATTGTTCATTCATACCTCGATTTTCAGTTAAAACCTCAACGGAATTCAAGATATAATATTACCCCATAATTATAAATTCATATCGTTCGATGTAACAAATCTATTCCCTAGTATACCTCCTAAAGAAACTATAAACCTTGTTGATAACTTACTCACATACAATAATGTTAATCCTATAATTCACTCTGATATCAGCCCCTGCCCCCTACTAGCAGGAATTTTCATGGATAATATAGAAAAAATAATTCATGAACACCCCCTCAGTAAAAAATTTATGTACTGGCACCGATATGTGGACGACATTTTAGCTAGCTTCATCGGTACAAATAGACAATTAGAGAGCTTCATTACTTACATAAACTCGATTCACAATAATATCAAATTTACCGTAGAGCTTGAACAAAATAAGTCTATAAACTTTGTAGACCTTACAATTTCAAATATAAATAATAAACATGATTTTTCTATATTTCATAAACCATTACATACAGATATTACAATTCATAATAGTTCGGTCATAAACTGGCAGCTTTCAATAGTATGATACACAGACTCTTAACAGTCCCATTAAATATTAATAATTATAACAACGAATTAAATATCATAAAACAAATAGCAGTTAATAATAATTACGATTCAAATTTAATTGACTTTAGAACAAGTATTCCCTTGAGATAAAAATAGTAATAAACAATTTAAAAGCTTAACATACTTTGGAACACCATCCTTAAAATTTAAATCATTTCTAGAAACTTTAGACATGAATATTTCCTTCAAAACTAATTACAATTTATCCAAATTCATTAAAAATAATAAATCTAAATCTTCAAAATTAAACAAATCAGGAGTTTATAAATGAAAATGTGGTAATGACGACTGTGATAAAATTTATATCGGTAGAACATTTAGAAATTTTAAAACTAGAATTTCGGAACACAAACGTAGCTATGACAACAAAAAATTAGATTCTAACTATTCAAATCATTTATTAGAAAACCAAAACATTTTCGAACCAAATTTTGAAATTTTACATGTAGTCGGTAAATCCTTTATTTTAAATTTATTAGAGGCCCTTGAGATTAACAAAAATAAATATTCAGGTAATCTTCTTAACGAGCAAATAGATATTAATCACTCTCCTTCATTAAACCTTTTTACCTAGAAGATATCTTAGGAATGTTTGTAGTGAATGAATTTCCAGGTAATTTCTTTCAACATTGTTAATATTAGTAAATAGAATTCTGTATTTATGCACTGTATATATTAAGACATTTTGATATTATACCTCCATTCGTTTTGACAAAGCTACTGTGTTAGTGAAACGCGTCAACAAGTTTAAATTGAACATTAGTTCAAATAAATGAAGATTTAAACAAATTATATTGTTTTATTCCATCGTTCTATATATCTGTATAGATATAATTAAAAAAAACGAAGTGTGTAATAATATTGTTTATTTTACTAATAATGAATTTATGTATTACTTTGGGGACGCGCTATTTAAATTGTAATTAGCAGTTATAATAATAAAAAAATAAAACTCTAAGATAGTATTTTGCGATACCTTAAAAAATCTCATTAACCAGACTTCCTTCATTTTCCCATCCTCAGTTCAGGTATGTTATATAGCAAGATTTAAACCCGACAAAAAATTAAGCCTGCGGTAACAAATTATCGATATATTTTTCAGTCCAATCAGAGACAAAAATTGTGCCGCTACATACAGAGGAAGAAAGGCCACCTACATCAATTTAAGCACAAAAAACGATAATTTATTTCATTTCATACAACATCTATATATGGAGAAGTAGCGGCTAAAGTCAGAACCGTATCGATTCGTTATCAATCGAAATATTTTAGGTAATTCGTGATTACCAGCACCAAATTTATATGGCACCACTTACTAGCTAGTTATGAAACTACTTTCGTGATGATGTTATAGTTTGATGAAAAATTGAGTAATAAATACAAATTTAGTAATAAAACGCTACAAAATAATTCACAAAACGAAAACTTCGTTCTTTTACAAGATTAGAATGAAACATACATATTATACCAGATGTTATTAGATGTTATTATACCAGCAACATTAACATAGATCACAAAAGGCATGCACAAAGAAAGTATCTATAATAAAATTGATGGCTATGCTCTAGTATCAATATTCTTTTGAACGCGCTCTAAAAACCTGTCTAATAAATGACTATGAAATTATGAAATTAACTGTCTCGATCCTTACTTCGTGGAATCTACTCATATTAGTGTTTTAAATGAAACTCAACGTTTCTAACTAATTCCACAATATAATGAAAAATGTTGAAAATTCTAAAAAATTGACAATTGTTTCGATAACTGAATATCATCATTCTGACTTTGTTTTTCGGGCACTTTTTTCAGTTTTCGGCCCATATCTAAAAAGGGAAGCGTTTTTTTGACAAACCCGTTCTATACAAAATTAAAGTAGACAAAACTTTTTATATTTTTAATACATGGTTAAAAATGTGCCACGAAAACAAAAGACTGACAATCACTGGTCCCTTTGCCACTAGAGCGTTCCAAAGAGACATTCTCGGACCTGGTATACCTTATTACATGTATAATGAATATAGGAAAAGAATTAAAAAATGGATACAAACAAACGAAATGCATTTATTTAGTAGTGAGGTAGAGTGTGTCATAATACAGTGACATCACTAAAATTACGCATATCATTATTTCTTTAACAAATGTTGGGAATTATGAATCACTGCCGTCATAAAGGGGACTGCCTGAATCATCTGAAACAAACAGAAGATGCATTTTATGTTTACGGTTGAAGATACCCTTGTACATAACTTCGTTTGTAATGAATAGAAGATAGGGTTAGCCTGTACATTCATAATAAGTACTTCAGACAGCTACCTTTATGCTCCAAGTGTGTGAGTGTTATCTTTTGAGAAAGAAATGTTGCATACCTTCGTTCTCTTTGTCCCAACTTCCTTCGATGGTCTCGACAACCGGCAAGAAGGTGGAGCCCAGTTCCTCCTGAACTTCGAACTTTGACTTCGAATGGTCCGTCCTCAAAAATATTTATGACATATGTCTCGATTGTCACGAAATTGCACGATCCCCCACATTTTGATGCATAGATGGACTGTTTTTTTGGAGCTATGTGCTTTTGAACAGGTCTTCACGCATATTTATTATACCAGATGCAGCAGTTCGGGAAGAGCAAGGGGTTGGAGAGATGTGATTATTTCCAAGCCCCATTTTCGGCATTTTTCTCAACCCCTAGCCATTGCTGCACCTAGTGATACACTCTCAGACTCTGTTGTGTAGCTGCTGATGGTGGTAGTGCAGCTATTTTTGATGAGGTCTTGAAAGCTGCCTTCTTATAATTAATATACCTCAGACGGTTTATCGACGGTTCACTTCTTCCTATGTACCCGTACACATTGACCAGATATCTCTCCCCTACTGCTGCAATGCTTTCTGAAATTTCCTAAGGGTTTTTGAACACACTTTTGAAATCGACAAGGTGGGGGTTTTTGGTGAGTTTTCAGAAACTTCAATTTACCTTGGTTGTATGGAGCCGAACTCGTATCACACTCCCTAATCGCATGAAAAAACATTATAAGTTCTTTAATGATTTCGTTTTCCATAGCATGGACAGAAGAGTAGGTGGTTGGAAGAACCCCGTCCTGGTTTCAGGAAGAATACCTTTTTGTCGTTGGCCGCGTGAAGATGACCAACAGTTCGATACTCTCTCCAACTACCACCACAGTTTTAGAACGTTCAGCTAAAGACAAGGCTTCATTCACAATGACACTGTCGGCATCTTCTTTGGCATGTCTCCATGTCATTCCCAAAGAGTGTAAATTGGCTACGATCATGAAAATAAACCTTCAATTGGTCAGAAATTTTTGTTGTTTTATGGGTCGGTGTCATATTCTCATTTACACTGGAAAATCTGGCGACAAGCTTTTATATTATATAAATTGTATAATGTAATAAGTTAAAGGATTGATAATAATTAGATAACGGATTAAAAGCGCTCTGCTATTTGTATAATGAAAATTGCCGCAATAAACTAGTGGAGCGATCAAAACTGTTTTTTCTATATTGTAAATTTCACAAACGTGGAAACTGAGCCCCTCTTGGGCGCACTCTAGCGGCGACTACTTTAATTTTATATGGAATAGGTTTGTCAAAAAAAAGCTTCCTTTCTTAAATATGGGCCGAAAACAAAAGAGAGTGCCAAAATGTTGTCAAAAAGAGCCCAAAATCTAAAGTTCTGACACAACGATTGCCCAAAAACTTCAAACACGTGTTCAGCGACAAAAAAACATAAAGAATGACAAAATCAAAACTATACAAAATTTTCATCTGCGCCCTAATTTTGTTGCGAATATGCCTAGCCTATTATGGCAATGTTTAAGTAGGCTATTTATTTCTGTGATACTTTAAGTGTATAAAATTTTAGTTTTCCATTTTATGATAACACTGTCTGCACGAAAGTCCTCTTTGCCAAATAAAAACGTTATTTCAATAAGTCCCGCCTATTTGAGTCTTACACCGACCTTTAAATTGTCGTATCACGTAACAGAGTCCAAGAATGCCAACAACATGCTTTAAACAGGCGTAAGAATGTACCTGTACGATATTTATCTTTCTATAGCATAATGGGATGCAACGTTGCCAAGTTTACGTTTTGTGTTAGTCTAGGGAATTGTGCACAATCTCGTAACACTGCATATGAGAGGGGTGTCTGGGGATGTTCCCCATGTACGAAGCCTCAACCCTCTAGGGCTTCAAATAAAGGAGGATAAAGTCGTCTGCAGGACAGCTACTTATTGAAGGGTCCCTGTATACTAAAACCGTTTTCGATACTCTTGATTCCCGTTCTTTCTAGAAAATACCAGATGTTCGAAATATGATGTACGAGATAATTATGATGACACAGAGGAGCCAGAAGCCGATCCAAGTTTTGAAGACGAAGTCGTTTTCGACTGTAGAAGTAGCAAACAGCCACATTTTATATCTTAGGAAGAGCTCAATGATCTAGTTCGTGATTTAGATCTTCCCAAAACAAAGGCACAACTGCTTGGATCCCATTTGCAGCAGTGGAATATTTTTCAAAAAGGTGTGAAAATATCCACGTTTCGGAAAAGGCAGTCTATGCTGGCTAGATTTTTCTCAAAGGAGAGTGACTCAGGTTACAGTCATGATATTCAGGTTTAATGAATGAACTTGGCGTTTCCTATGTATGGTTAACGTAAGAGATATAGTGCGAAATTTAAAGTTTCGGCTTATCCTTTGATTTGAATACTGCCATAGTCCAGTCAATGTTATAATTTAAAATGCTTATTAGACGATATACTCTTTTAATATTATAACTTCAACTAATAATCATTAAAATGTATTTTATAATTTTGTAATTATTAAATACATCTTAAACATAACACCAGACAATTAACACTACCTTATATCTCGTTTCATTAACAAAAATTGGTAATATAGTTTTCGAATAACATATTATTTTCACTGAACTATAAGCATATTTTGAGATAGCAGTTATTTCAAACACGCACGTGTCCACAAGCGATAAGGACGGCTCACTATTTAGTTGGTGCGCAAGCATCAATATAGAGTGTAGTGTGTAAGTGGTATTGGTGAAAATAAACAAAATATTAATTTCTTTCAGAGTCTAGCTCCGCTACATAACTTAAAGGGGATATGCCATTACATTTCTGCACTATATATTTTGCTTGTACTATACCTATCGAGTGGCGACTATTTATTGAGTGAACACAAGTCTAAGCCCAGTTTAGTTGTTAAATGGAAACGAACGGCTATCAATTCCCGTTGGTCATGCTGTAAATATGAAAGAAGTATACCCACACATGTGCATATTGCTCCAATGCATAAAAAAAGAAGATCATAAGTGGAATATATGTGCCGATCTCAAAGTTGTTACACTGCTCACAAGACTACAGAGTGGCTTCACAAAATAGTGTTGTTTTTAATGCGAATGCGACAGCAGAGCCAGAAACCAACATTATTTAATTAAAGATTGGCTATTCCTGAAAACATTGTGCCCGGCCAGAAAAACGTCCTTAATAAACCTTTAGTAGATCAGCAAAACGTTTATTTACCTTTTCTGCTCATAAAACTAGGGCTTATAAAAATTTTTGTTAAAGCCTTAGATAGAGAAGGAAATGCGTTTCCTTATTTGAGACGGAAATTCCCGCGTATAAGTGATGCAAAGCTTAAAGAAGGAATCTATGTTGGACCTCAAATACGGGAACTTTTTAAGCATCAAAATTTTCCAACTACACTTTTGTGAGGGGAAAAATGGACATGCATGGGATACATTCAAAAATGTATGTAGCATCTTCCTAGGTAACAAAAAGTCGGACAACCACAGAGATCCAGTTGAAGAACTTATCCAATCTTATAAAGCCTTAGGTTGCAATATGTCCTTTAAGCTGCATTTTCTTCACTCCCATTTAGAATTCGTCCCTGACAATTTGGGTGCAGTTTCAGACGAGCGTAGCGAGAAATTTCACCAAAAAATTGCTCAGATGGAAAATGGACCCCAAATATGCTAGAGGACTACTGTTGGACCCTTAAACATGAAACCGCTCCTGGCTAATACAAGCGAAAAAATACAAACAATCAAATTTTTTTATTGTATTTATCTTTTTTTGATACTATAAAAAGTATATTTTGTAAAAAAAAGTGGTTTGGTTTTTTTTCTTTAAAAATTCACCACTAGATTGCTTATATATTGGGAATTTCATATTTTATATTCTTCCTTATCTAAAAACTGGGTGATTAGGAGAAACCGAGTGCAAATTAGAATTCAGTACAGCAAAGTAAACGCAAAAAACCCAAAAAAAATGGGAGGGCGACAAAAAGTTTCAAAATGTAGAACAGTGATAATTTAACACAGTCCGTTTCTGAAAAGAAGTAGCGGCGAAGCTTTCGCGGCATTCGAGATCCAAACCATTATACACTTTAATCACTTTTAGTTCGAATAAAACTCTTTAGACCGTTTACGAGCCTTTTGTTTCTTAACGCTAACAATTTATTGACGAGCATTTTTTATCTTGTTTATTTTACATTGTTCAAAAATTTACGTTGGAAAGACAAGCATAATAAGCCTTTACAATGGTGAAATGATAGAATTTGTGATAGCACGTATTCAGAAACCGCCAATACCGAATTTAATGTATTATATTCAGGGCCCACAGCTTTGGGCACTATTATCCACAAATATTTATTCAACATGAAACAATCTTTTTTATTCATTCATTAAATTGTAGCAACAATTAATTAGAAAAGTTTAACATAAAATTTTGTAAACGAACTATTGAAACTAATAATATACAAGGTGATTGATTACTTATTGGAAATAATTTAACAGTGGAGTCCTGACTTCAAATTATGAAGATTTAACCCAAAACGCCTAAATAAAATATAGCTGCTTACTTAGTTACACGGAGTTTTGTTTAAAAATTTAAAAACGATTTGTGCTCAGTACTCCTTAACTATTTCACCTATCTATTTCATATTTGGCAAAAAGTGTAGATACTGTACACCCTACTAAATTATATTAAACAAACGTTTCTGGATACTACCAGAAGCGTACGACAGGGGCAAGTGATTGGTTAATCTTTCACAAATTCTACGCCACTGGAAGAATAGAAATTTTAGTCCAATTTTTCGATTCTCCAATACTGTTTACGTAAAGAGATATTTTAGGTAAAGCATGAAGCTGCACAATGTTTTAAATTTTGATGTGTAATAACTATCTCGATGTTTTAGGCAAGTGGATTGCATTTAATACGCAACTGTAACTTTATTCAGTAATAACAATAAAGAACGAAATTATTAAATGAACGGATGAATGAAAAACAAATTGTACGTAATCTAAATCTAAATAAGAGTACCTACAATTTTAATAACATATCAGAACCAAACAGTAAAAACCTTTTATAATAAACGTTCAATGTGACCACCGTTTAACTCAATAAGCTTATTCATTCTTTCGCTAAATGATCTTCTTACTTTAAAAAATATGTTTAGTCCAGGAGGAATCGGCGCATGTGTACCGAAAACTATTCCACCTCAATTTTTTTATGCGATCCTCTTTGAATTGCCCTACTGATGATATAAATGCATGTTACCATGGGGCAATTCCGTGCCATATTGTTTAAACCTAAATTGTTTGAACAATTGGAAGGAATATATATATATATACACGTTTATGATGTACACACGATACTTACATACTCAGATACACTTAACAAATTTATATTTCAATTACACTATTACCTAATATTCACCATCTGTGCACTAATAGCTAAAACTTAGAACTGACTCATTGGCTGCAAGTAGTCGCCTAATTTATCAAAATCCATCTTCAGGAAAATTGGTTCTCGAATTCGGTGAAAACAAAAACCATCGTCCTTCCAGATGTACGTTGCGCATTCGCCAGAATTTGAACATTCGATATGTTCTATTACATAGGACCGGTTTCGAGTACTACACCAGTAAACGATTTCGTAACATTACCGCCTGCTTAATAGAAAGTTCCTCTTGGGACACGTGTGCAGCCGGAACTGAATGTTTATATTGGCAACTGAACCCATTTCGACACTTTCCGATCGTATGGAAATAACAGGTCACGTTCTGCATCGGGAAAATTGCTGCAGATTAATACGTGGACAGCGGTATCACGTTTACAGCAAAATATCGCAATATGCCGACGACTCAAAAATATATGACAATCCCATCACAAGTCATCTATCCAAAACGACCTAATGTCAATACATCAGTGGTCTTCGGAATGATTACTTCCATTAAACACTGAAAAATGTGCAGTGCTTGACGTCGGTAAAAACAACCCACATTTTGATTATTTTATTGACGGTCAAATTCTAATCACAGTGACCTCTCATAATGACCTGGGTGTTATCGTGAATAGTGAACTATCTTGGTCCGATCATGTGCTCTCAGTATCCAAACATGCAAATACCAGACATTATCTTATTAAGAAATTCTTCTCAAAAGTATCCTTTCAGAGCTTCTGCAAATTGTATGCTACTTACGTCAGAGCTATCCTTGAATTTGCCGGCCCAGTCTTGCACCCGGACTTAACTCGTGATGGAACGTTGCTGGAAAGTGTACAGCGGAAGGCTACCAGAGTTGCTTTTGGACCTGTAAGAACTTCATATGAAAAAAGATTATCCATGGCAAATCTTAACACGTTCGAGCTGCGTAGGCTACGAGGCGATCTTATTGTAGCCTTTCGAATTCTTGAATATAATTTTGGAGATCTAAATACAATTTTCACCTTAAGTACGGACACCAAACTTCGAGGACACCAGTTCAATTTAAAAAAGGAAAATTTTGCGGTTAGATCGAGACAAAACTTTTTACCAAACAGAATTTTCAATATTTGGATTGATTTGGACTGTAAAATTGTCTCAGCAACAAGTGTCAACATAATCAAAAATAGACTAGATCAGTGAAACTTATTTAATAATTTTTAGAGCTTAATCGTAATTTATTCTTCCTCTTATTTGTTTTTTCACTACTAGTAGGTGTTTCTTTGTAATAATCTTAGAAGATCACCTCCACCATGCTTTAACTGGTTGCTCTCTATCTTAGGCATGTTTCTTCAAATTGGATTCCAGCACATGGTTTCGAAGGCTTCGTAGCGCTTCCCACCTGGTAGGTAGATCGACCTATAAATTCGTATTGTTACCAGTTAGAAGACGTACCGCGAATTATGTTTGTCTCAGTAACTTGCCAGGGGCTGAAATCTGATATTCAAGTTTTCCTAATTGTCCAAACTTCTTTGGAAAGACGGTTGCCGACCCTCGTGCATTTGTGATACTGGTGGGGGTGTTGTGTGTCAGAGAATAATCTTCCGGGAGCGTGAACAAATCTTGTCGTTGCTCTGTAGTAACTCCATATCTAGCTTTCCCGATACCTCTATATACGCCCATAAATTCTTCGAAGACAATGTCACATTCGTCTCGGATATGGTACACTCTTTCCTCTTTGTCATGGTGTCCTTGGAATGAAGCTGGTCGGTTTTGATGGACTACTTCCGGTTTACCATTGGTGATCTTGCTTATGCGGAATATGACATCATTGATCTTTTTCTTGATTAAGTACGAGCGGCGCAAGATTTCTGTAATTTTGGAGAGAAGCCTTTTCTCCTCGTCGAGTTGTGTAACCATGCTTCTCCTTCTTAGAAACTGCCTTCTGTATTCTGCGTGCCGTACCGTTTTTTTCATTATGTCGCTCGAATATTCATTCGAACCAATTCGAGCAGATCGCGTCCATCCTTCTTCAAAATTGGATTGCGTCATTGTCCAAGTCGACAATCAAATTCCAGGTAACAAGGAAGTCTCATTATTGAAGGAAAATCGTTAAACCAATGCAAATAGAGAAATATACTGGTCCCAATCTCTCTGGTGGCTGGAAACTACCTTGGACAGCTATTTTCCAATAGTCCTGTTCATTTTCTCGACTATTCCATCTCACAGTGGATGCAATGATCTTCATTCCCAGCTTCTCACAAATTTCCTAGAATGTCTGGCTCTCAAAATTTCATCTCGAATCACTGTAAACCTCCAAGGGCACTCCATATCCTCAGCAGTTGTGGCCTCTTGATTCCGAATTGCGTATACTTTGTGAAATATTCCATTCCAACCAGAACGTATTTACCACAATTTTCTGTCGTCGGAAATGGTCCAGCGATATCTAAAGCAATCCTTTCGAAGGGGCTTCCAACATTATATTGTTTGATGTGGTTCATTCATCGTAGCATAGGTCGTACATTTCTCACACCCGTCCTTTACATTGTCGGAGCTTTTCATTCAATAAAACCTTTCTTGGACTCGATAAAAGATTTTCTTCACTACCAAATTACCTCCTGATGGATTGTCGTGTAACTTCCTCAGCACCTCAGCTACTCTCGTTCTTGAGATAATTAACTGTCTTCTCTTCTTGGAACATCATCGTTTTCAATGATTTTTTTCAACAGGCCTTCTTCCAGGACAAGGGAGTCCCACTGAGCGCAATATGTCTTAAAGTGCCGGTGAAAATCTTGACACTTCTTACCAGGTAGGTAGCCGATTTTCTTCCTTCCATTACCGGATCATATTTAGGTGAGGATCATTCGCATGATCTTCTCTGATTCTGATGGGTGACCATTCTTTCCGCCTTGCTGTAGTGGGAATAATCTGCTGGGTACGGCCGTCAAGACAGTGGGTCGATATTTCGGTGACTCACACCAACTCGATGTTCGGCCCTGTCCAATCTTCTCCGTGACTGGTGTTCTTGTGATGCAGGAGTCCTGGGTCGCTTACACGAACTGCGTACATGCCCTAGCTCGCCACAATTCCAGCAACTGATCTTCTTCTGCTTCTTGTCCACCATACTTTTTATCAAGTTGACAATCTAGTCAAGTCTGTATTCGTCACCTTCTTCTTGAATAGTCCTATCTACGTTGTATACCGGAGCATTCGTGGCTGCTTCATATTCAAGAGCAGCAGTCAATGTATTGGCCAATGTTTTGGGATGGGCTAAACCAAGCGCCCTCTGCATCTCGTGGTCACGTAAGCCGTTAATGAAAGCCTGAAAGCCGAAACATTCCATCATGATCTCTGGTTCTGATGGATAAACAAATCGGACTAGTCGGGCAATATCCACGTCATACTCTTGAAGGGTTTTATCACATTTCCGCATTTGGTTCTTCAGCTGGAATTGGTACAAGTTCTAGATGTCATGTCCAACCTCTTCTTCAGCTGCTCAAAGCCATCCGTTTCTTCAATGGGTATCGTCTGAAGTACATCTAAGCGCGATGGTTAAGTTCACTGCTTTCTCCTTATCGGACCAATGAATTGCTCTAGCGTCTGCTTCAACCTGTTTTACATAATTGGTACACGACGGCTTTCTATCTTGGAGTGTATTTCTAGCTTGCATGGCTTATAGGTTCGAGCTTCTTTTCTTCTGCTAGCGTGTCTTGTGCTCTTGGATCTCTCTTACTCCCTGATTTTCTTGTCCATCGTTGTCACCTTATTCTCGATATCTGATTTTAGTGATGAAATTTTATTTTCGACGTCAGTGGCAATGTCATTTTCCATTGATGAGATATCTATCGGCAGAAATCTTGTCCGTGTTAGCAGATATGTCGTCCTTGATGGTTGAAATCTTCTCGTCCATATTAGCAGAAATATCGTTCTTCATAGTTAAAATCATCTCGTCCATAGTAAAAATTGACGCGATTAAGGTAGAAGCCTCGACTTTGAATAAAAGTGTGTCTGGATTCAAGCGGTCACTTTCCGGTGCCATTTTAAGTCTCTCTCTCTCTACTAATTCACTCTTCTTACCGGACGATTCCAACTCGCGATTTTCCATTTCTGCTCTTAGTCCCTACCTATTTATTTATATTATATTTCCCCACTTCTGACACTAATGCCATGTTTTTCTTAATTATTTAAATAGTTTATCCTATTGAGTGGGATAAATTTATACACAAGTTATATTTTATATGGAATCTAAATGCAAAACTGGTAAAAATTAGATAAAAAATGTTCATACATTCATAATAAAAAAATTTCAAATATTTGAATTGAAAAGAAAGTGTACCTATGTCATTTATTCAATAGATATAATAATTAAATATATATACTCTTATTGGTATTATGATCATCCAAACCGTAACAATGACATAATCATATCATTTTTACTAAACATTTTTCTGTTACATAAGTTGGAGTTGCCATACTCATTTATAACACGGCTTACTGTCTAGATCAAGCTGAGGTCAATGTCGTTTAGGAGTTAGCTAGAACTATTTATTTATTATTCTAAACATATTTATACGAAAACACGTTATAATTACGTGTCCACATTTCTAACAAATATCAGCAATATTTAAAATGCATCTAAGTGTTTGATTATTCATGAATATTTAGTAATCCTTCAAAGAAATAACTACATAATAAAAAGTGTTTTTAGTATGCAAAATGTGATCTTGCGCTTGACCTCTGAACGCACCTAAGTAGTGTAGTAGAAATGAAATGTTAGTATTAATACGAACACCTTTGCATTATAGGTATTTCTTTATTTTTAATGCCTACAAAATGTTACTCTCAAACAGTAGATTCTTTTCAATCTCATTCGAACATTTTCATTTATAAATAATTTTGAGAAAGTTCATTTCAAAAACTTCTGAAGGAAGTTTATCCACTTTTTTACAAAAGATGTAATGATACATACACAATATAAAATTCTCTAGACTTGTCGTCTATTTTTTCATTCGTTTATTGATTTTCATTTTATTTATTTTTTCTACTTCCGTTACGTATGCGGATTGCAAGAGCTATGCGGATTGCAAGAGCTAACTTCGCTGGCAGAATTCGTAAGCTTCGTTTCGACAGTACATTTCAGAGAAAAGTATGAATACCGGGGTTGTGCAATACTAACTTGTTATGGCAACTCCAGAAAGTAAAGTTGAGTGAGCAATGTTGTGAAATAATTATGAACGTTTTAAATTTCATGGCCGAAGAGACAAACAATGGTAAGTCAACAATTCCATCAACAATGGTAAGTTTTAATTATTGCAATAAAATTTTCAAACCAAAATAATTATTTAACAAATTTACACTCGATAGTAAATTTTTTAAATCAATTTTCGTACATAAAATATTTTTTCCACTTCCGTTACTAAAACCGCATTTTGAACACGGATTTGACATGCACAAAACCACTCTTTAAACACTAGTGTTAAAAACGCGAAAAGCCACATCTCGTTTATCTTTTGTTCTTTAAACGTCAAATCAAGTGGATCTTTTGTATGTTAAATTTCATGTTCCGTGATAATTTTGTTGTTCTGTATCATTCGAGTTGTCAGTCAGCCGTCAGCCATCGTCCGTCATGTTATGAATATAATTAAAATATAATATAATTTTTTTTCCTGCGGGCGAAGAAAAAGTATAGTAAGCACCTCGTGTTAAAAACGTCTTTAGTCACTTGGTACTTAATATACTATTATATCTTCCCCTTCCATTTTTAACTTTTTTATAGAGCTAAGGGGTCTATTCTGTAAATTGTTGGTTAAAAATAACCAAAGGTTATAAATTGACAGCAGGTTATAATCACTGTCCGTATTAACACTGTACTAACAACTGTACTAACAACTGTATTAACAACGTTGGTTATAATTATAACCGACGGTGGTTATTTTGTTGGTTATAATATTATCCATATCGTTACGATGTATAGGTGTTGGAAACATTTGTTTTTTATTCAAATGGCAGCTGTGAACTTTGTTGCAGTTATGTTTCACCAAGATGATAGAGAAAGAAGACGACGGTAAATGATGAATGTACATAAATATATGTGAAAAACGCTTAGGTTTATTTTCCTGGATTTCCTGGATCGGTACATGACACTGCAATTTGGCAAATGTCTAGAATAAATGCACATTTACAAGAAATATATTTGCAAGGAAATTTGAATTATTATTTAATTGGAGATGAGGGATATCCCTTGCCACCTTGGTTATTGACACAATATCCAGCACAGTTACCTAATGATTCGCCAGAAGGAAGATTTGATTCACATTTAAGACGAGCAAGAGTTACTATAGAACAAGTTAATGGCATTTTGAAATAGTTATTTGTAAAACAAGTGTCACAATGACTCGTAGTACAGAAAGTCATTATGACACAAGTTTTACACAATATTTTTTATAATTCGGATTTATTTAATTTTCTAATTGAAATTGAATTACATATAATCAATGTTTTTAAACTAAGAGTAGTGGCTTATATTTAAGTTGGCAATTCTGTATATTCCTGATTGGTCAGATCACAGATGGTTTTATTCAGCACTTTTGACATATTATGACCAAACAATTATGTAAATTGTAAACAAACTTTCATTTAAGCAAACAGAAGATAATTATTTGTTTAAAAAAGAGCTTCTTCGTATATACTTGTGATCTATTTATATTATATCATGAACAGAATTATTTCTGTAATACATCTTCACATAGATATCTGGTAATTTATCCCAAAAATCGAACGTTATGTATACCTACATATTGATCCTATATAATATAAAAATGAACAATTGACAAATCATTGATGAATAAAAGTTAGCGAACATTATTTATTGATATTTTTAATATAGTATTTATTCAAATTTACCTTTAAGAACATCTAATTTAATAATTTTCTAGCTAGAGCAACGCTAGACCATTTTATTTATAATTTGTTTCAAGGTTAAAGTGAAATGTCGAATATAAATTACACACAATAACCAACCGTATAGGTCTAGGACACTGGGAAGACTACAAAATAGCTCTGCTCATCTTTATTAGCTTTCTATCACATAAAAAACAAAGTTGCCCTTTTCAAAATGCCGACGATATATTATAGTCCGTCCCTGATAGTTCATAACTTGTAATAAAATTATTGACTTTATCTTATATAGTTGTAAAATAGTACACCTTGAAATTTCTTCTTATTAATAATGCATTTAATGTTTTGCATATCTCTGTATACATTCTTAATATTTTTCTTTCTTTAGTGTTGACCTATGCTCTCTAATTTTATTATGGGAATCAAAATGACATTGGATCAATAAAAGTTCACATCTCATCCTATACATGCAAATTTTTGTATATTTCAAGTGAAAATATATATGAATTATTAATAAGCAAAGGATAATTAATAAATTTTCATTTGAATATATAATAGTTTCTATATTCACCGTCTCAGTTCAAATTCTTAATGCCACCATAAATATAAAAGTAACAAAACAACAACAATCACATTTTACAACTCTAAAAAGTATTCTATGAGGATTAGTGCTTTCATACGTTTCACACTTTAAGAGCACTTGACTGCGACTTCCCGTATTACTTACTAAAGGCATAAGCCTCCAACTTTGCTGGAGACCGGTAAAGCCCTTAACGTTCGAGATGCTTATACCATTTTTTGCGCGATCGTATTGAAATAAATTTCAAATAAAATAATTTAAATTTATTCGAAATTAACGAAAAGTGACATTTACTCTTCTCGATCAGTTTAATATATATTTGCATTTTGGTATAAAGTAGGCGGTTGCCAACTTGCCAATGATATAATTTAATAATCGTTTGGCAGTTGATAAGTGTTTCCAAGATATTATTTATCAACAAACAAATGCATTCACTTGAGATCATATTGTGAACTTGAATTTTCGATTAATTTACTAATTTAAAATGAGTGAGAGTGATACTGAAGTAGAAAAAGCGTGGCAAATAGGATGTGAAGCAATAATCCCAGAAAAATCAAGGAATCGCTATGAAAAAGTCTACAAAATGTTTAAGAATTGGTGTGTGGAGAAGAATGGTGCCAGTATTAATGAAAAAGTGTTGTTAGCATATTTTGTTCGTCGAAATGAGACATTGAAATCGCCTGGTAGTTTTTGGGCAGAATATTCTATGTTGAAAAGCATCATTTTTTTAAAGATGCTATCGATATTTCAACATTTCATACTTTGATTGCCTATCTAAAGAGGAAAAATGTTGGACATAAACCTAAGAAAGCTACTGTGTTTACCAAAAAGCAGATTAAAAGATTTTGAAATGAAGCTCCCGATGAACCATTTCTAATCCTTAAGTTATCTATTTTATATTATTAGAATTATGACTACAAAAATTAAATAAATTTGTAATTTTAGGTACGATTGATGTTGGGAATAGCTGGCGCATGCATAAGGGAGAAATTGTACAACATGACGATAGATAATATAGAAGTTCATCAAGAATACATAATTATTAAGAGTCCAAATACGAAAAATATTGTACAACGGACTTTTACACTAACCAACAAGGTAGATGAAGAAATCCACTACCTCGAAATATTTAAAATATATGTTTCACTCCGACCAACTCATGCGAAACATAAAAATTTATTTTTCAATTATCGTAACGCAAAATGCACTACACAGGTAGTAGGAAAAGGGACGATTGGAAGTTGGCCAACAAAAATTGCTAAATATTTGAAATAAGAGAGCTCTGATAGTTATACTGGTCATTCTTTTAGAAGGCGACACTGTTGGCCAATAAAGGTGTAGATATCTTAAGAGACATGGAGGGTGGAGATCTTCCACCGTAGCAGAGAGCTATGTGGAAGATTCTCTGGAAAATAAAATTGAATATGCAGAGAAAATATTACACGATCGTGCCTCGTCAGTTTCTCCTTCAGTTACGCTGAGTAATACGAATATGAATACCCTCGATACCAACATGACAGGTACAAGCAGTGTTAAAATTAGCCAATGTACCAATTCTACATTTAATTTTAATGTTTCAAATTAATGTTTTTTTTTATTTTTTGTCCTTTCTGTGAAATTGTTTTTATGCTAATTTATAACTTTTTATATTGTTCTGTTCGGTTCTGTCCATTAAAAAATATAAATCTTCTTATTTTTTTTGTTCCTATTGTGTAATGAATGAAGTAATATATTATTTAGAACAACTTAAATGTATATTCTTGTCCAATATCAGTAGCAAAATCCTGTTTATCCGCTATTTAAAATCGGCCTTGGAAGAAAACAACATTTTCGTGACCCAAGCTGTGGACGATGCAGGTTCACTTATTGCACGAACAGCTCTGGAGAAATATTCTGTCAATAGCCTACCAGTAGTAATAGTGGCGGAGGACCTTGACATACTGGTATTGATAACCGCCCTGACCCCCCAAAACCAGACAATTTATTTTCTGAAGGTTGCAAAGGGAAACAAGCCGCAGAAAATGTTTTCTTTCTAAGAGACTTGATTAAAAGTTGTTTCATAAGAGACAACATTCTGGTTGTGATACAACCTCTGCTTCCTTCGTAAAAAGGAAAACGTCAATAGCCGAGAGTTTCAGCAAAGACCATGTAAAGAATGACGTCCTACACGCGATCGAATCTTTCCAAAATGCAAATCTCACTCACGAAACTGTATTCGTGAACGGACAACATAGTCTTCTCTTAATTTATAAGGCGCCAAACCATGTTTAGAGTCTCGGGGACCTTAGATTCCATATTTTTCAACAATCGAATTACAAGAACAAAAATGCGGTAAAACTCACTAGCCTGCTCCACACCCAAGAAGCTGCAAGGCAGTACCTTTATCGTGTGTATTTACAGGTGCGGCATTGGCTTGGAAACGAACTATAGCAGGGTAGAAAGTGTGAGGGATGTATTAGCGCCAGTCCAGATGATTGATCAGCCAGCGCATCCGGATATAGTGAAAATGATTCCTTGCCAGTGTAAGATGGGCTGTAATCGACAATGTTTATGTAAGAAAGCGGGTCTGAAGTGCTCGACTATTAATGGTTCGTGTCACTCAGGCCCATGTACACATGATAAAGATATAGATAATGAAGATATGGTACCTGAACAAGAAGAGCTAGAGGAAGAAAGAGTGGCAACCGTAGAAGGAGAGGTGGAAGAGGAAGGAGTAGAACGAGAGGGAAGAAGTGTCGACGGAATACAACTGGTGTTGACATCCAGGAATATATATGCGAACAAGATGTGTCGAACGGTGATTAACTGGGAGAAAATTTTCTATATATGTCCAATTGTTTATATATTTTTCAATAATAAATGACAATCTCAAAGACTTTGTAATTATAAATTATAGCAAAGAATTGATAAAATTACGATACATTTTCAATTCATCGGCGAGAACCATTGATTTGGTTACCCGATAAAGGTAGCTCAAGCGCTCATTTTCCAGGAAAATAATCTGTTTACAACTCCCAGAGTTATTAAGAAATCAATCATTCCCATAAGTCTAGTTAATGACCGTAATATTTTCACGAGTGGGAGGAAACGTGGTGGCGCCATTTACAATTGGTCTTTACACACCTCAACATGAACATAAGTGTATTTTCAGATTCTCCGTCCTAAAATTTTATCAGGAAATGCCATATTTTGAGATTCTGAAAATTGCGAATTTTTAAAACGCCGTTTTTGCACCAAATATTACGAAAAGCGAAAAAAAATCACAGGGACTAATTTTGTAGGTAATAAACTGCTCTTCATTTTTTGTCTGATCAAAAAGTCTCTTATTTCGGGAGATATCGTAGAAAAACGGATTTTTGAGAATTTGAGGGCCATTTTCCCGTCCTTGCACAAGTTTCCCGGACTTGAGATTTCTAGAGGTGAATGTACCCATGAATGTATGCAAATTAAAAAAATATTGACCGGGCGACCTGATGCCCATGTTTGGGTTTTTGTCGACCTTCATTTACTGGACTATAATCAGCTGATCAGTTATGTTTTGGTTGGATCAGCTGTTTAAGACGTTCATGTATCCTAACTTCATGTACTTCACCTGTCACTGTCGATTCTGTTTCTTTCAACATGGCCAAACTTTGTGCTGCCACCTCGTGAGCCTGGAACATATTTTTAGCCTTATTGAATGTCAATTTATTCTCTGACAGAAGTTTTTTTTGTACGGATTCTTCTGATACTCCACATACGATTCGGTCAAGAGACATCGTTTCTAAACTAGTGCTGAAACCACAGGATTCCGGTAAATGCCGAAGTACTTTCAAGAAAACTGAAAAGGATTCATCCTTCAGTTGATCCCATCGATAAAACTTGAATCGGTTCACTATTTCCGATACATGTGGCGTAAAATGCTCTGACAAAGGTTTTATTATGTCATTGTACGTTTTCTCTGACACTTTTACCGGCGCGATCAAAAACCTAAGGATTTCATATTTTTGAGGTCCACACAAATTGCTGTTTTCTTATCTTCATTTGCAATATCGTTGGCCGAAAAATAGAAAATCATTCGTTAGACGTAAGACTCCCAGACTTTGGGTTCGTTTACATTAAACTGTTCGATGTTTCCGTAGGAAACCATGTTTGCGGTTATGGTCAATCATCCAATCATCGTCGCCAAATTGATGGATCTGCAGCCTGGTCGTAACAGGAATGTTTAATAACTAACTTCCATTACTTCTATAGAAAAATTACTTTATTAACACAACATTATAATGAATAGAGATACGATAATATGTCGTTAGAGATACAGGACTCGAGACTAAAAATAAAATTTAATGTCCTTTGTCAATGTCCGTTGACAATGCGTTCGAAAATCTCAACGGAGGTGTTGCCAATACACCACACTTGTATTCACTATGGAGACTGTATAGTGCTAACAAAACGAAATGTCTCCAAAAATATAACTGTTATAAATGAAATTAACTGTTTATATGTAATTCCACTATAATATAATGAGAAAATCCTAATATATAGTGGAATTATTTAGAAGACGTTCATTTTATTTATAACAGTAACATGAGTAATTTCCACAAAATAAGCGTTCAAACAGTAAATTCATCCAAAAATGGATTTATAGGACCCGTTATTCTGGCTCTGATGAAATGAAAATCAATAGGGTTCATTTGTAAGATGCCCTGAACAATACCCGATCATAAAATTGGTGACTTATATGCACGCCAGAGGCTGTATCGTGCTAACCAGACATGTTACAAAAAGTTGCCGGCGACATCGACAATGATATACACACAGGAATTTTTTAAACCCGATTTTTGTGTTTTTCTCGCTGAAAAACGGAAAAATAACTAGAAAAAATGAAAACTCCAACTTTTTTTGGGGTAAATCAATCCTCTTCTCGCATTTTAGATAAGGTTGGGCGGGAAAGTAAAATAACTTGTCATAATTATTCACTAACATGTATAGGATCAATTTAAATCGGACCTTGGAACTAAAAGTTTTTTATAATACCATTAAGAATATTGAGAGTTAATAATCGAATTTGTTGATGGTTGAAATGTTGAATGTTGAAATATTGAAACTATAAAATGTCGAAATCAGAATAAATATTTTTTTCACTTCATAATACCTACAGTGTGAAATTAAAAAATATTATAATTGAAATACAAAGAATAACCAATGACACATTTTACCCTAAAAAATACACTTATACCATTAAATAAAATATTTTTCTAATTCATTTTCAGGAATCCACTCTACAATAGAAACCTCTACTGAAAATGATAATTTGAGTCACAGAGTTAGTTCAATTACGATTTTTCTTCTCAGAGAAACGGTAATTTTATGTACCTAGATATGTACCATTTGCATTGAAATATTTGAATTTTTCCTACTGGGCATTTTCTCACGAAAACTCATACTTCTAGGTATTTGAGGTTGCCGAGTACAAATAGAAAGTTAAAAAAAGGAACTTGCTTAGATTATATATCGCTGAAAAGATAAGTAACGCCTATATTCAGATCATTGAGGGAAGTGTGCTCAACATGAACAGTGTGTTCTTCAAAACCAAAACAATTACCAGTGACAGCGTGACTTTTTAATTTACGAAGTTTGGATTACCTTTTTATTAAACTGTAAGATTTCGATAAATAGAAGATGTAGGTACGTGTTCTCAACTCAAGAATTGCGAATAAAATTAATGTTATTTTCTTAAAACTTTGGAATGTGTTTCTTGTCGTACCAATTACTATATTAATAAATTATGATTATGTATTATTACTTTTCCGCCCAACCTATCTAATATTAGAGAGAAGTATTGGTTTACCCTAAAAAAAGTTGGAAATTTTTTTTGAGTTATTTTTACGTTTTCCATCATCAACAACAACACGAAAAAACGGTTTTTAGAAAAAAAATTCTGTGTGTATGTCGTCGTCGTCGTTGTCGTCGACCACTTTTCGTTACATGTCTTGTTAGCACGATACAACCTCCGGAGTGCAACAAGTCACCAATCGTATGATTGAATATTGTTAAGTACATGTGACAGATAAACCCTATTGATATTCAGCTTACCAGAGCCAGTACAACGGGTGCTATGGTAAGAGAAGCAAGACATTTAAGTCATTTTTTGAGAAATTTCAGTTTGTTAGCACGATACAGCCTCTGGAGTTCATCAAGTCACCAATTTTATGATTGAATATTTTTTAGGACACTTCACAGATGAATCTTATTGATTTTTAGCTCACCAGAACCAGTACAACAGGTACTTTACGGCACTTTAAGTACGATATTTTTGGAGAAATTTGAGTTTGTTAGCACGATAGAGCCTCCGGAGTATATACAAGTGACCAATTTTATGATTGGATATTATTCAGAGCGTCTCAAAAATGAATACTATTGATATTCAGCTCACTAAAGCCAGTACACCGGGTTCTATGGTACTCAAAGTAACAAATTTTTGTAATTTTTGAGGAATTTTCAGTTTGTTAGCAAGATACAGCCTCCTTAGTGTATACAATTGACCAATTTTATGATTGAATATTGTTCAAGGTATCTCACAGATGTACCCTATTGAATTTCAGCTGACTAGAGCGAGTACAGCCCAGATAGCACTAGATATTCAATGGACGTACTAAAAATATTCTTTTTCGGATATTGTATTATTCTATAGACCCACTTTAAATATTTATATCCTTTCTCGAATATTCTATGGACCATGAAATGGGAAATTTTTTGAATATTCTATAAATATTTCCAAGGAATATTCAAAAATATTCTGAGGATATCTGTTGAATGTATATAGCAACATAATCCAGAATATTAATAGAACATTCCAATAGGGTTATTCTACAAATATCCAAGTAATATTAGGAATATTATAAGGATATCTGTGGAACGTTTATAGCAAAATTTCAAATATTTGTAGAATATCTCAATATGGATGATACCTTTTGAGCGGGTGACACTGAATCATAGTACTCCTCCCTTTTCATTTTTAGTTTCAAAGATAATTGATTGAAATTTGGGAGATCCTGTATACTCAATGAACGACAGTATTGTACACATCCATTCTTTTCCAACTTCTTGTTCCACCGGGAGTGATACCAACTTTCGTTCAATGTCGCCAATTACTTTATCCATAAGCTCTATTAGTGTGAGAGGGAATAGAATTATCCGCCAGGTAAAGCTTCTCTCTCGCACTTATCGAGATTATGGGAAAAGTAATTGGCGATATCTCTCCGTAGTCTTTGGAGATATCACCATCAAACCTGGTATCATTGGATTCCTTAGAATCATCACTAACCGACCATGTAATAATATACAGAGTGTTCCATTTGAAAATCGGAGGTTGTATCACTCCCTGTGGAAGCGGAAAATAATAACTGATATGTACATAAGTGTCCTTCAGTAAGCAAACGGGATGTCACAAATTTAAATAAATATTCTCTGAAACTAAAGGAGAAAAGGGGGAGTACCGTGATCTAGTGTTCCCTCGTATATATCTTACAAATATCTAAGAAATCTTTCAAAATTTCGAATTAAAGCACGGGAAACACTGAGTTCAATTTAATTTATTCATACATAAATATAAGATCTACGTCATAACATAACTGAAACTAACATAATTTTCAAATCCGAGATTACAAAATTCACTGACTTTCTCCATACTCAACGACACTTTTTGAAACCGATTTCAGCCGTTCCTTACTTTTGACTCAGAAAATTCATGTTTTCAATTCAACTTCTTTGTTTGCTTTGTTCTTGTCCAACTTTTGGAGGGCATCTGAAACAATAAAATAATTATATTTTTTGTTAATAAGCAATTTCTATTCTACTGTGCTTTTTGTGTATGTATAACAATCAAAATATAATCCCAAAAACTGAAACTTAAAAGATTAAGTTAAACATCAAACATGTAATTTAAAAAATAAGTCTTGTAGGAGACAATTAAAAAGCAAAATAGTGATTAGAAGTTATTTGTTTCTTATACATGATATATTAAATTAATTTACATGTACATTCCATTAATTATACCTACTACTGCTTCAAAGAGCTTTATTTTTCCAAAGCATTTATCCCTTTTTATCCATGCATACTATAGCCCTCCATCAAATACTCTGTCAGGATTTTTTGCAAGAATCTTTTAATATATTGTTGCAAATAAGAACCTTCCAATCTTGCCATAGGTACAACCTAAAACTGTATTTGGAAGTTAATCTCATAAGTTGTAATAATTGAACAATTACAGTTTATAAGCAAAGTTATAACAAACGAACAAAAATATATGAACGCTTTCATCTGTGTGAACAGTATACATATGCCTGAAACTAGACACTTGTACAATTGACCAACAATAACTTTTATTTACCAAATGTCAGAACTAATTTAACTTTGAATTATCAGAATATCAGTTGTGTAGAGCTTTCTAGTGAATCCCAATCAATTAAAGGAATAGAGGTAACTATAGGCAGTTTGATTAAGGAACTCATAGCATACATCTCGGTAACATAATTACGTGAAACTACCTGAGAAAATAAAATTTTGTTGTACCTTTAGCAACGAGGTGAATTTCTATTCTACTTACAATTGAAAACATCCATTAATTTGGTTGCAAAAATTTATGAAATCAACAATTATTTTAATACTTTCATGCACTAAAATATAAAAAGTGACACATAAATACTCCAATATTTAGAGGCAGTTTTATTTTATTTTGATTTGGGTATAATATAGAATGTTCAACTTACAAAAAATTCATAGGATTCTTAGCATAGCTGACAACTTCTTCAAACTTTGCCTCATCATTTAATGGAAGTTTTAACAGCATATCGATAATTTTCTAAAAAATGCATTGATAAATCAATAGGCATTAAAAAAATACAATAAAACGTACCTGTTTTGATGCGTGAGGTCGTATATATTAGTTCCACCCGTAACATAGAATACACCGTAGAAACATATTTGAACAACTTCACAGTGGCAATAAATTGACTAATTAATTATCGGTTAAGAATAAATAATCATACTACTACTATTTCACCAATAACAATAACCTATATAAGATGGTAGAACCACAGATAACCCGGTCGAACCGCCACTTTTCACTGGTCGTTACCGTCAACTGTCAACTGCAACTACTGTACGCATGCCCATGGAACAGAAAGTGCGTTTGAACAAAAATCAATAATCATAGAATATTATTAGAACTATTTGATTCGAATATTCTAAAAATAATAATCTGAGGATATTCCAACTGGACTTACATTGAATATTCGATTTAGGTGTATCCACAGATATTCTAGATATCCCCAGAATAACCCTATAATATTTGGATATATATCTTCCAAATCGAAGACTACCAGAACATCCCATGGATATCTGGTGCTATCTGGGAGCGGTTCCTAGAAATCCACATATATATCATTTTTGGACAAATTTCGGTTTGTTAGCACGATACATCCCCCGAAGTGTATACAAGTGACAATTTTATGATGCGGAAAAGTTAGTTTTACTCTTTAAAACCGTTTATTTTTTATCATTTTATTTGGTTAACTACCAACGTACAGAAACCGAGTAAATGGAAAAATGTTATCTATTATTGTAGATATCAAACATTTTTGTCGTTTGTGACATATTACATTGCCATATATATGATCTCCAATAATATGTGCTGGTTACAAGTGGTTTGTAATAAGGATATTGTTTCCTCACATCCCAGAAGAGCTAACCATTTATCACAGATTATGCATTTTTGCACCTCACAAAACATGAAATATATGTTATTACATCTTGTAAAAATAAGGATATTTTCCAACCTGTTGTGGAAAAAAATTCATGATTACCCAAACCCACCCACATTTTTTGTATTCAGTAGATGCTTGAATATCTTTTTTATCATCGTTAATAGTAAGTTTTCTACTGATGTAAAATCAAGATATTGTCAAGCATCTGCTTCTCTAACTTCTCTGGATACAAGAGGTTTTTCGTAAGCAGATCGGAATTGTCTACAACTAGGAGTGTTATTATAACCATGCATACTTCTTACACAACTGAAAAATATTTCCAGGTTATCCTAACTAAATTGTAGCCTGATAAAAAGTTAAATTCTCCCAATTTTACATAAGTTCCATAAATACCTTTGAAACTTTCCATACCCACCAAAATCCCTATGAAACCAGTTTTCCTAGAACTTGTAATAACTAGTACATCCATCAAAGGCAAACTTAAAACATAATCTTTTATTTCATTGAAACTTTGTAAGACTGTGGTTTCTGTTTCTCTTATAAATGTAACTAGCATACTTACTTCGGGAAATGAAGATATCAAAAACATCATTGGAAATTGAATAAAAATCGGCTGTATCTTCAGATTCGGTGAAACTATTTAAACCCAAGCCTTACTCCAAGAATTATAAAGCATCATGCACACTCTTGCCAAATGTTTGGTTTACAATATTCACCATCATTTTCTCTTTAGCATACTGCATATGACATCTTTTGATTTTTGAAGCAGCACTTAGACCTTCTATAGTTTGTATATTGACTAGCTCGTTGAGATACTAACAATTTATCATTTTTGGTTTCTAAAATTTTAAAATCTCCCTAACTAACTTCATCATGACAAATATCCAGAAAAATAAATATTTTATCTTTCGTAATGGGATGTTCAAAATAAGTGTGAAATATTCACAAATTAATTAAATTATTCAAATCGGCAATTAATTACTTATGTGATGCCTATGGAATAAGACGTGGTTACTTGTTTACATTGCTCCTACACCCACAAACCAAGCACTTATTAGTCATTTTAACGGCAGATATAATATGCACAATACTCACAAAAATGCTTGTATAGACATTTTAAACAACTTAAACTTTTGCAATTGTGTAAAAAATAAACGATTTTAGAGATTAAAACTAACTTTTTCGCATCTGTGAGAGGCTGTGAACAATATTCTATAAAAAAATTGTCACTTGTACACACTTCGGGGATGTATCGTGCTAAGAAACCGAAATATTTCTCCAAAAATAACCAAAAATGTAGTATATCTGGATTTATAGGACCCGCTATACTCGCTCTAGTCAGCTGAAAATCAATAGGGTACATATCTGAGACACCTTGGGAAATATTCAATTATAAAATTGGTCACTTGTATACACTCCGGAGGCTATTTCGTGCTAACAACCCGTAATTTCTCCAAAAAGGACTAAAAATGTGACATTTCGGGTACCATAGCATCCGCTGTACTAGCTCTGCTGATCTAAAAATCGATAAGGTTCATCTATAAAACGCCCTGAACAATATTCAACCATAAAACTGGACACTTGTATACAGTCTGGAGGCTGTATCGTGCTAACAAACTGAAAATTCACCAAAAACTACAAAAATTTGGTAAATCAAGTACCGTAACACCCGTTGTACTTGCTTTAGTGTACTTCATATCAATAGAGCTAATCTTTGAGACGCCCTGAATAATATCCAATCATAAAATTGGTCACTTATACATACTCCGGAAGCTGTATCGTGCTAACAAACTGTAATTTCTCCAAAAATAACAAGAAGTATCAAGTAGTATCATAAGTACTATAGTACCTGTTGTACTGGCTCTGGTGAGCTGAATATCAATAGGGTTCATTCGTGAAACGTCCTGAATAATATTCAATCATAAAATTGGTGACTTGTTGCAGTCCGGAGGCTGTATCGTGCAAACAAGATATGTAACGAAAAGTGGCCGACGACAACGACGACGACGACATACACATTGGATTTTTTTCTAAAAACCGTTTTTTCGTGTTGTTCATGATGAAAAACGTGGAAATAACTCAAAATTCCTACTTTTTTTGGGGTAAACCAATATTTTACTCGCATATTAGATAGGTTGGGCGGAAAAGTAATACACCCTATTGAATGAATTGATAATGAAATAATAATGTTCGAAATAACATCGCTCGGGTGTCTATCGGACATAACCGGTGAAATCTGACGCGCGTGTTTTTTATTTGGCCAAAAGAATGCAAACCAACATATTTACCTTCCCCCCTTAAGAGGTTATGGAAAGGAAGGGATGTTGTTATAAACAATTAGCCATGGTTATGCATCTTTTCAGCGATCTAAAATCTAGGGGAATTTGGATTCCCCATCTAGCAACAAAACATGCCCATAAACCTAAGCCCACATACCTCAGCCTCAAAGATTTTTGAAGGAGAAGAGTTCTCGAGTGCACCTTTGAGACGGGTTACTGGTATTTTGGAGAAAAATTTATTATCGATGTAAAATAGCCTATAATATAACAGAAAATCGTATTCTTTCACTTTTAAATTTAGGATTACTCAAAAATGTGTTGTAATAGAGCAAATCTAAGGCGAATTCGGATCCTGCTGTAACGCGACAATCGATGTCTGTAAATTTAGGGCTCGCGGCTAGACTCAAGTGGAGACGGGAGTGGCCCGTTCTCGAGTTAAGCTAAAATTATCTCGATATTTAAATGGGCGACAGTTAAATTGACCACAAGCACCTAACAAAATTTAACAAAAGTCCAGCAAAAAGTCGTATCAAGACAAAACTACAAAGTCTGGCTTATCTCGAAGTTAATTTAATTTCATTCCAAAATTTGCGTAAAATAATCGTAATAGGGGAAGCCTTAAAGCAAACACTAATAATAAGATAATAACACCAAGCTACAAGTCACACATTTAAGTAAAGGTTTACCATGCGGAACTTTAAAGGTTCAACACTACTACTGATGCAACAATAATCTCGACATCAAGAGAGTAAGAGGCGAACGTAGGCAGGTAATATATTTATAACTGGCGTTGCTTGAGCTCAGACAAAAAACCTTATGCAGAAAATAATAATTATAATCATAATATATTGTTGTAGATAGAACGAGCACATAACATTTATAGAATCCCGATAAAGAATAAAGAAATAATATTTATCAATAAAAAAATAATTCCTAAAATAAAGTATCAAAATTAATAAAATATCCATATAACAATATAATCAAGTACAATCAATGGGCATAATCATAAAGAAAGTAGATAAATATAAAAAGAAGTCATAAACATTTATTAGTAAAACAGTTTTAATATAATTCTGTAATTTAAAAAAAACAGCCTTAGACAGAACGTAACAAGTAAACGCAGATCAATAAATTAACGTACCGCTGCACGGAATCCTAGACACCCAGAGCATCTGTTTATATTCAAAGAATAAATAGGATGGAATAATAAAATCAACAATGCTATAATCATTGAACAATAAATGACAGAATTAGAAATATATATATATATATATATATATATATATATATATATATATATATATATATATATATATATATATATATATATATTATACTGGATAGTATAGGGTGATGGAAATTTTAATGTTTAAATATGCATAAATATATTTTCTCTAATTTGCCCCACGTTGGGCCGACATATTATACTGGATAGAATTGGTATGAGAGAATATTTCAAAGTTATTGTTTAGTTTAGTTGATGTTTGATTGTTAATTCTTGTTTGCCGGTATATTATAAAAATTTTAAAATAGTTTGTAAAGTAATTATACCTTTGCATGAAAGACTCTACAATCTCAAAGTAGGGTTCAAGTATTTAAAAAGAAACAATTTTAATATCAAATATGAGCGCCAAAGTTATATAAAATCCTCACATTTTAATAAAGAAATTTTGTTAATCAAAAAATATACTTGCTTTTATTATTTCTAAATAAATTCTAGAGACGGTCCTGTCTGCTTAATTTCGAACCTCTCCAACGATTCATAGACGTCAGGTTAATACTGCTAACTGTTAAACATAGATGGAGCAATCTCCAAGAAATGAAAGGTCTCAACGATGTAATTTCAAAATGTTTTTCAAAGGGAAAACGTTATTTAATGTTGTGAAAACAAATACATCATTCTTTTACAAATAAATTGTGAAAATAAACTATCTAAGATGGTCATTCATTCAAACAAACCATACACTCAGGTGAAAAAATTACTTCTATGTGCGATTACAAACTAGGCAACATCTTATACAAATTTGCAAACACTAATTATGTTACACATTGTCTATGCAATAAGATGGCGAAAACTATTGGTGATGAAAACTTATGAATTATCAAAGTTCAATTCTTTGTACAAAACCGGTAAGTTTGTTTAACCTTTTTTATATATAAATAAATAGTTTTAAATACCTGTTCACTGTATCGTTCTAGTACACTTCAATGATTGGTTTTTTTATTTTATTTTAGGTTACCTTCTGGAAAAACCGAATAATCCGTCTAGCCTGGACAAAAATTATAATTGATGCCACATTCCATCCATATCAAAACATTCTAGATGAATTCCATAATCCAGTACTTTCTGAACGGTATTGTGGAGACATTTTCCACAATACAATATTTCACTTGGTTAAATTGATGAATTTTATGGTCAGTACATTTTTATATTTACCAATTTTCTCGTTAAGTTATGTTTATCTGCTTGATTACTCACATTACTGAGTTGCTTTTAAGGATAATGTATTTATTTCTATAATTACCAATCCAAATTATTGTTATTCAAAAAGTTTAAATAATTTTTCTCAAAAATTTTGCTTCTTCCACATTCACCGCTACCGAAAAGAAAGAAACTACCTAGTGAATAGTGTACATTATCAACAACATTGTTTTATTCAATTTTTTTATTATTAATCTGCTTGTCGCTGATGAAAATATTTCAAGTGTATTCCACCAATCAAAATTGGCTATAAAAATTCTTATTGAAAAGTTTCACCTCAAGTTGTAGATCGTCCATCTATCCCTTTAAAACATTCTGTTTAAAGTTTTTAAATGATTAAATCCCATATATTATTCCCTTTAAATTGTATTTCTAAATATTTATAAATGACAGTTCTTAATTTCAATAATTTCTATATGGAATGACAATTCATTTCACAAATGTCATGCTCTATGAAATTTATGCTATTATTTGACTTCCTACCTTGACATGTATTGAATAATTACATAATCTTACCAGAAAGCTTCTTTCAATATCTTATATTTACTTTTTTAAAACAAATCATAGTATTATTTTACTTTTACAATAAGAAAAATGGATTGTTATTATTTATATGGAATAACGTTAAAAAATTCTCTCTCTCAAATATTAAAATCATGTTATTTTATTTCACATATGTATTTATAAAGCGTATTTAAAATTTCCTACACAATTCTACAGCTTGACTCTTGTCTACTTTCTCTATTTAATAGTGAATAGTACAGATTGTCTCCATTTCAAACTATTTTTTAAAAAAAATTCAAATTCTAAATTTTTGTACTTGCTTACAGTGTGTTACAGATATGTTAGTTAATATTTAATCATAAAAGTAT
The DNA here is from genome assembly GCA_963921935.1 of Galeruca laticollis. Classification (NCBI taxonomy): domain Eukaryota; kingdom Metazoa; phylum Arthropoda; class Insecta; order Coleoptera; family Chrysomelidae; genus Galeruca; species Galeruca laticollis. The sequence goes on along the minus strand of OY998175.1, from coordinate 112,877,304 downwards.
ATAGGAAATATAATAATAAGTAGGAAACTGTAATTACAGGAAATGTCAAAGAACTACACGAAATATTACAGTTGAGACAAGTATACCAACATAAAATGTATTTGAATATGAAATACAAGAGTAAAAATAAATGATTACCGACCAAATTTATATGTATAAATGTAATAATATCAAACATAATAAGATATTAATTGTATCCATGTACATTGTGTAAATATTTAGATTGTAGAAAATATAAAAATAAAATAATTGCATTGGCCAATCGGAACATCTCAAATAAACAATAACATGAAAAAAGACAATAATAATAAGATGTTAGTGAATTAATCAAGGACAATAAGTGTATAATGAATAAAAAACAATAGTTTACAATAAGTTTAAGTCAGAAAAACAATGAAAACAATAATAAACAAAGTCACAGGTGAACTATAATGAAAGAATTTTCTAGAACATTGCCAGCTTCCGGCTATAAACAATAGAAAGGGTTGGCAGATGAAAAAACCGCGGAATAAGTTAGTTAGGCGTCAGTTGTTGGATAAGCGAGAAGCAGTGTAAAGTTATCCAGTTTCTTTTTTATAAAAATTATAAGTAATAAGTGTAAATAGGTATAAATTCAACTATAAAAATTAACTAATAATTAAAAACAAGTGCAAGGACGAAGTTCTGTGAAACTACATAAAGCAGAATAATAATTATCATCAGATAATTACACGGAGGAAAATTACCACCTAAGGCGGGAAAAACGTCATGGATGAATCCAGAATGAAGGCATCGTTTCATCAAAGAAACAAGGTCCGTGGTGTGTTTAATTAAATATTTGGTACCAAATAATAAAGTGAAATTTAAAATCATAAATACCTGGTAGTAAAAAAGTTTTTTTCTTTAAAATGATCATAATATATCAGGAAACGTAATAATTAAAACTTACCATTATAAAATTTATAGATAGATGTATAATTTCTGTCATGTTGAATTTTCTCCAATCATATATATAAAAATTTCCACCAAAACAACAAACCACAACTAATTTCAGTTTCTTTTTATTACTTACACAATTGTTATGATACGTTAAATAATGTTTTAAAGAGATCAAATTTGAGTAGATAAATATTTCAGATATGCTTCCAATTTCACGTACCGAATAAAACTAAAATAGTATTTGAAAATATTTCAAATTATCCTATTTAGAAAACAAGCAGAAAAAAAGGTTTACAATAGTTGAACAAACTTTAAAACGCAGGTGGTCGTATAATTTTCTAAGAAATCTAACGTTTACAAACGGTTCACCCAAATTATGCAAATGAGTCTGCAAAAGTCGTCTTTCAAAGAGAATGAATTATTTTTATAATATACAGAAAGTCTGTTTAATGTGGAAATTTGGATATATATAGAAAAACCATTATTTTATTTATTATATAAGAATTTTAAGAAATAATAGGATAATCATTCATTTGTTTACACATAAGAGGTATATGAATCCAACAGAAACAAAGAGTCAATAATATTTTCCATATGAGTAATGTTCAATGTTTCAAAATATTTTCCTATCGTTTAATAAGTAACATAAATATATTCAATTGATAAGTAAGGTTGATTTTATTATAATATGCCCAGAACCCTACTGAGTTAAAGAGTAGTGAATGAATAAGATCAGCCGAGGTAATAAAAGTTTTAGGAATCAAATAAACTACATGCTACTAAATAGCATAATAAATAGGAGGAATTACAGGTAAAATATATAAGTTAGCTAGCCCAAGAGTGTAAGTTTTTTTTTAATGGAAACAAAATATCAATACATTATAGATTCATATTCAAAACATCATATTATAAATATATTAAACATTCACACACATAAATAACATAAAATAATCATAGTTAATCATATTTAACTTGCTTCCCAACGTGAGCATTATAAAGAAAATAAAAAATAGCACACACCACACGTTTATAATATATAGTAATAAAATCCGATAACCCTAGTATTTCGCTCACATAATATAAGTTACGGTGTAACAAAAAAATAGTTAAGCAAAACTAAGAAAATCTACTATAAACTTACGCCAAGTAAGCCGAAATTCTAGTGAATTACTAAATGTCATTAAATACCGGAGCATATACAATGCAAATTATTAAATAAAAATCCGAAAATAAAGAATTCAACAAAAACTTGCGTGTTCCCAGCGGTGGTTGATAGACTCTTCTGGTGGCAGAAGCACTGGTGTAGTGCTCCAGGAGTCCTATCTTTAGAGCAGCAAAAGCAGACGATCAGTTCGCTCAGTGTACTGCTTCAGGGAGCATACATTTAGCAAATGCAGACGAACAACCGCATATGATGAAGAAGGAAACCACCAAAGAGAACGATCGAACTGAAGGAATTCAGTACTAATTCAATATCCAAAATAAAAACCCCTCGCCAAGAGGCTTTTGAGCTGATGTATCGACTGGTGGGGTCAAGTTTGGCGCTATTAGCAAAAAGTATTCATCTGTATTCTTTCTGTCGGTGTAAAACGCAGCGCCAAGAAGACACTTTGCACGTGTCGTGTAAAAATCCTTTGATTCAAGCAATAACTTTGGGAAGTCACCAAAAATACCAAATATTCTATTGGCCACAAAACAAATACTAATCCCAAAATAAAATATCGACTTTCAAAATAAAACCCACGAAGTACGATTTTTTTTCAAAAATAAAATCACTATTAAAATTGAAAGTCACACCACGATGTACAAAGGTCAAAAGCAGATTGCCCAGAACCTACTAGAATAAAGTACCTTTCACGCTTCAGCGAAAACAAGTTTTACAATTGTGGTATTAACATTTCCTACTGGGTACACCTAGATGGCGTTTCCGTGGAAAATGCCAAAAACACAATAAAACAACTTAGAATATGGTACAGAGTCTGTAAACTAAAATTAAAAATCTTAAAGGATATAATCAGCTTCTTATAAACCTAAATTACGCTAAAATTGAGCGAAAAAAATAAATTATTGACAACAATAACTAACAAGAATTAAAAAGGGTCATTTGGCAACATGGCAAGTGAATCCGATGGAGAACGATACACTTAAAGCTTTGAAAAATTATTTCATATTAATTAATATTAATAGAGATGCGAAAGTTCGTAACGTTATTTTTGGCCTGTTACACTGCGTAGAAAAATACTTCAAAAAAGACTTCCAGTTTTTTAAAAGTATATTACGTAACGAGAGTTGTAAGTAGCATGCTACGTACGAGTTGAAAAATTCCACGAGTACGTAATATACTTACAACTCGTGTTAAGTACTATACTTTATGTACGTCTCAACAAAAATAACAATTGTTTTTAAATGTAAATTTTAAACCCTGACATTTAAATAACAATTGACGGTTTAAATTAATTTTATATTACCTAATAACAGGTTTAAAAGTAATATAACATATGTTGACTAAATCGATTTAGTTGTACTGTATAACATTACGCACATTAATGCATTATAATAATAATTATTTATTAATATTAGAACAGTTGATGTATTATTTAATTATTAACTGACATTTTTGTCAAACTTTTTTAGCAGACTCAAAATTATATAACGTCATATGTGTTGCTTAAATTAGCATTATTATTATTAATATTTGAAATAAAAATTTAGATAGATTAATGTATTTGATTATGGTAATGTCTTGATAAACATCCTAAGACAATAATCACTCGGAAATTAACGGTTTAAAACTTTTATATCGACTTGTTGTATAAAAAACACACGCCTTGCTATCTTCATTACAATTACAATACGCGTATGATATTTGTTGCTTACTGGTGCTTTCAACAGTGCAATATAATATGACATTTACGTATATTATACACCAAGGTGGTGAAGGCTGTTATTATTGACGGAGCACTAAGATCATTTCGCGACGGGATTTGCCCCGAGCGGAATGAGGTCTGAGGCCTATAAATGTCTTCACCACCGTGGTGTATATACAATTTTTTCCACTACTAGCCAAATTTAAGATCAAAATTTAAATTAAGTCACAGGAATGCAAATTCGTCTTAACACTAATAAAACAAAAATCAAATACTCTGATGTAGATTGACATTTCCACAAGTAAAACTTATTTTCAAACAACGGGTGCGTTCAGAAAACATAACTTATAACTCAACCGTTGAGTGAGCGTTCACTGAGAAACGAATGGTTGACATGGGTCTTCTGAACGATAATTTTTTGGAAAGTATAAATATTAAAAAATTAAAATTATGGCTAGATACAATCTAATTCTTGCGTTATTAGATGATGGTAATATAATTGATATAAACATAAATATTATAACCCATGCAATAGAGGATTTGCAGGGACCATTACCACAATATTGTAACGTGATAAGACGTGGTATTCGTGAAAAAAAAACTGGAATTATTTTGAAGAAATAATTACACCGTATAATGTTAGGTAGTAGTAGTTATGTATATATTGCACTAATTTGCAACGTGTTGTGCTTGGTGAGCGCACTTGAAACCCACTCAGAAAAATTGCGTCAGCTTATCGAACATGTTGAGTTTCGCTCACTAATCAAAGTAAATTCACAGAACATTCATCCATATGTTGTGCAACAGATGTGGTTTCCGAACGCACCCAACGTTTGTAATTATCGCCATATTGTAGTTACGGGATAACATCAGTTATTATTGGTTGGGCGCGAAAAATAAACAAATGCCATTTTTATTCACATAATTTTATCGTGTTCGGTTATTGCAAGCAGCAAATACGTCAAAGACAATCTCCTGTGTATACAAAATTATGTTGCAGAAGTTTTTGTTAAACTAATATTTCTGAATTCTCAAACCATTTGAATTTGTCCATTATTGACCTAGGTTGACAACAGAAAAAATTATTGACCACTAATATCATTTTGAGGTGACGTCACGACAGGTCTGCCATATTGTCGGTAGGGCATACTAAACGTTCGCGTCATTGTAAACAATGGAAAAGATCGTTTTTTAAAGCGTAAATAATTTAAAATTCCGGCGTTATGTTCTGTTGTGTGATATTCTAAAGGGGTAGAAAGGTATCAAATTCGTTATTTTAGAATCCTCAAAGCCTTACAAATCCGAAGAGAAATGCTGAATGCATTATCAAAACATCGTCGAGAATGTTGGGTTAGGACTTTAGAACGGGGCAATTTGAGCGATACATTCCTAAAACATGTACGAATTTGTACAGATCATTTTGTATAAGGTATGTAAATTAAATTAGTATATAAGAAATACAAAAGTTATTACCCAAAATGTTTGAATTTATAGTTATATATGGTGTTAAACTAAACGATTTTTGTTCAACTTTTTAGGAGAACCAGCTCAACTATAAGTTAGGGATAGCCCTGATTGGGTCCCTTCTGTAAATATGGGATACATTAGCATCAAAACACAGGATGAGCAAAGTGTAAAAAGACATGTTAGATTTGTTAAACGTCAAACGAAACTTCTTAAATGGATTATTATTATTTAAAAAAGTTGTAATCCCCAATCAAAATCTTCATTTTCTTTAGGACGGGGTAGATGAAGCTCGGAATACTGCATTAATTATAAAACCCACAGCAGGTCAATCTACTGAAGCCATAGAAATTTATGAACTTTGCAACGAACACGAAAGTCGAAGGACTGCTAATATTCAAACGGATTTGGCTATGGATTTCGTTTTCTAAACATAGACACGTTCCATAAAAACCAGCCTTATGAAACTTGTTGTTTAATATAGTGTAATTCTAATATGGTAACTTACTACTAATTAAATACTTTTGATTATAGACAGTATTTTTGTATTGACAATGTATTATGTTCGATACCTATAATATAGAATGGGCATTTATCCATTTAATTATTGAACATCATTATTATGTCAAAATGCTTCGTGGTGAGAACTTTTAAATAAAAAAAACTGGATTGTAACACAACCAAAATTAAAAAGCATTCTGTACATCAGATTTCTGAAAAAGTGTCCAACAACTATGAGGTCTGAAGCTGAAGGAATTTCCCTTGAGAATAAAGAATAAAATGATATGGCGAGATTTGCTGTTCCTAGAAGTAATTTGTTTCTTACGTTAAATCATAATTTATAATAACCTAAAGTTTGCATATTAAATTTTACTTTTAGTATAAAAATACTTAATTTTATAATGTACCTTTTTTAAATTTTTTTTAGAGTCAAAATCTTGTGGCAGGGGAATCAGATGAACACTTCACAAAAGATATAAATCATCGCCACAAATAGATACACTTGATGATCAAGGTGACTAAACTAAATAATTTTAATTAATTTTTATATTTAATCATATTTTAAATTTATTTTAGAATTTAAAATGTTGATGATAGATGAAATATCTCAATTAAATTTAAAAATCAACACTTTAATTGAAAGCGTTGGCACTCTATTGAAAACACAATCATAAAAAACTTACTATAAATTATAATAAATCATTTTTTTTGCCTTTTGCCAGCTATATTAACAGATTACCAGATTTTAATGAGCTCAATGTCACTTATAACGATCAGGAAGTTACTCTTCAAAGACAAAGTTATATAAAATACTTGGGTGTTACTCTCGACTCTCACTTACGGTGGGATATGCATACAGATAATTTAACCTACACCTTAAGGATGTTGCTTTTTAAATTTAAATTTCTCAAAAAAACATTGAGCGTTATTCACCTTAGAACTATTTACTACACACTTGTTCAAACCAGACTTCAATACTCCATTATCTGCTGGGGGGGCTACCACAAAGAACCATTTAAATAAACTGGAAATTTTTCAAAAGAGATTACTGAAAATAATATTCAATAAAAAAATTAGGTATCCAACGGATTTATTGTATGATGAAACCAATATTATGGATATCAGACAATTATATGTTTATGCAATTTTAATGTACAGACATAAAGATATATATTACAAAAAAATACATATAACTATCAAACAAGAGGTAAAGAAACAGGCACAGTATATACTCACTTTGTAAGTAAATCAGTATCACAAAGATATTATTTGTACCTAAGTGGAAAAATATTCAATCACGTTCCGGAAATGTATAAGATTTATTTGTATTCCGTAAACTCCCCTCAATTAATTAAAATATTAATGAAAAAATATATTGTAAATGGTGACAGGAAAACTTTGAGAGCGTTGATTGAATAATGTGTGAGGAGCTTTTGGTAAAATGTGATAAAATTATGAAATTAAGAAGTAAGAAATTCAATGGATTTTTTGCTATATGTATATGATATGTATATGTGTTTATTTAGAAAGAAACGTGAAAAAACTTACAAACATAATATGTGCGTATGTATGTATGTGTATGTATTTGTTATCCTACTATTGTTTATAAATTAAGTGAAATATTGTTTTGTGTACTTTTGGAGAATCAATTTAATTTAGTACATTATATATTTGAATCATTTTTAGTAAAAGTAAGTAATTCAGCAGCCTATGCGCAATCGTGAGGTCATAAATAGGCTACCATGTTGCATACGTATTACATTGATCTTCCATATATAATATTGTACAACAAGAGATATATGTATATATATGTAGAACATGAGCTGAATAAAGATTATTATTATTATTCCGAGTAACCTGCAAGTAACATCGTTGAAAATAATGTGAAAACGTTATATGAAAAAATTCCAGTAATTCGACATTCGACGCATATTTTCAAAATCCAAATTCAACGTACACGATCAAACACTGTCCCTAGTATTGCTAACCGACATTACAGATCATTTCTCAACAATACTACAGATAGTACTGGAAAAGACCAAATGCCCCAAGGAACGAGGAATAGTGAAATACATAGATGAAACAAAACTTAAAAATACAATCAGACAAAAATCTTGGGATTTCTTATACTTGAATCCAGATCCTAACTATGCAACAAATACTTACATTGAAAAACTTCAAAAATATAAAGACGACTGTACATATACAAAAAAACGTAAAAGGAAAAACACGAAGATCGCCCCTTGGATGACAAATGCCTTACTCACCTCAACTACCACAAAAAATAAAATGGCTCAACTTTTGAGAAGAAACCTGTACTATTATCTATCTATTATCTAGTATCCTGGTGAATAAAAATGGATAAAAGCTTTAAACAGCTTTTTGAAACAACCCATCCTAATTTTACACCAAAAGAAAATAACAGGTTTTTTCAAAAAGTGTTCAAACTTTTTGTGACTGCTTTTATTTGTTTATTTAAGAAAACACAATATAGGCATAATTTAAAAAACCTTTAGTATTTGCTTGGCTTGCCATTTAGTAGTTGCTAGTAAACTGTGACTAATCATGCAGGTCCCTTCCTTTATTTTTTCCCTGTTGGTGAATACTAACCTTCCACCACAATATATGGCGCAGCACTCGACAAAACTTTGTGGCTTCGGACTTAGTACAGGAGATTCCATTCTTCCCCGTATTAAAAGTATTTATCTATGAGGTGATGTACAGATAACTAAAAACTTGTAAGCGAATACTATACCTTTAATTAGAATATACCTTTTAGAAGTGTTATACATTTAGTAAAATTATCAAAACGTTCTTATAGGATTTAGTTTTGAATTTTTTACTTACTCCAGATGTAAAAAACACATTTTTCATCCTATAATTTTATTTGCATAGTAAGTATATCGTCGTGGACACCGCAAAACCATTTAACTAACAAAAATTCGAAAATAGGATTTTAGCGGTAAACGATTTGTCAAAACAAGTGGCGCATGACTGCAAAACCCTTTAACCAACAAAAAATCCTACGCCGTTCAATTCCATAAATGCAATACCACGCATCTGAAACACGATTTGAACACGTATGCAAAAACAAGTATCTAACAGTTTCTTATGTCATTGTGAGTGAACACTGTATTGAGCCCAAATTTTAACTTGTAAGTATGTTATATGTTGTAATTATTTTTTTAAACAATAAGATTTTAATCTATAACAGTATTCCCGACTGATTTTCGTCCATTTTTGTAAATGTCTTTGGATAATATTGCTAAAATCATCCATTTTAATCAAGTATGCAGATACGTGTTTTTGCAAAATTCTTTTTTGTTTGTATTTTACAGATACGGGTTTTTGAGATGGCAATGAACAAAAAACCATCATCTCACTCTGAATTGCAGAAAATATTGGAGAGTGAAGAGTTTTTCAAAGATCTCCTCGTATTTGAAAATATTGCAGAATTAGAAGCCAACGTCGAAGAGTTATCAGACGTAATTCCTGAACGTGTTGTAGCAGAAATAAATTGTCCACCCCATGAAAATGTAAATCAAACGATCAGTACGTTGGAGACTGATGATGTCTGCCATAGTGTTTCTCTGGTTGACAACAACACCCATGAATTTGAACTAAATAATGACAGTATCAATAGTAGTCAATCCGAAGTAGTCGACAATGAAGAACCAAATATTTTAAATTCACATGGTAAGAACTCGAATGATTCTGAAAAACAATGAAGACTACGAGAGTATTCCTCTGATGCAGGATAGGGATGATGGTATCTTGGGAGATCCAAATAGCGAGTCTTCCGAAAGCGATGTAGAACCACTAGACTATCTAGAAGAAAAAGATTTAAGAAAAAGAAATCGTAAACTTAGAGAAAAAGGCTTACAATATAAAACTTTAAGAAAAAATAAAGACTCTGAGAAGTATGTTTATGAAGAAGACAAAGGGGAGCGGAAACTAAGACCAACCTATCAGTCTGTGTTGTGCAAGAAAGTTAAAAATAGGTTTTGTGAGTCTTTTAGTTCTCTTGAGAGACAGAATATTTTCTCAAATTTTTGGAAAATGTCGTGGTATATGAAAAAAGTATTCGTTTCATCGTTAGTTAAGACTGTACCCACTCGACGCCCAAAATAAGGACACTCAGAAAGACAGCAGTCACTTGAATATTTTTTGCAAAAAAACGTTTGTAAAAAAATGTTCTTAAGTACATTAGATTTAAAGGAATGGCTGGTGAAAAATTGGGTAGTTGCCGCAGCTAACAACAAACTTAAAGATAGCAATGACATATCCATGCCAACTAAAAAGCGAATCCCTGCAGAACTTAAAATAAGGAGTAATACTTTAGAAACATTTTTAAATGACCTTCCCAAGTTGGAATCACACTATTGTAGGTCTTCGTCGAATAGACTTTACTTAGAGCCATTATTCCAAAGTAAAACAGATGTATATCAGGTATACAAAGATTTCTGTGATACAAACGGCGTTAAAGAACTCAGTTTAGCTCACTTCAAAAAAGAAATGAAAATAAAAAATATATGTATTCGCAAACCAAAGAAAGACCAATGTGATATCTGCATTGGTTACAAAACTAAAAATGTTATTGAAAAAGACTATATGAAACACATTAAAAGAAAAGAAGAACCAAAAAATGAAAAAGAGGATGACAAATAAGAGGCTACAGAAAATTCTGAGTTAGGTATTTTTACAATGGATGTGCAGGCAGTAAAACTAGCTCCAGTATTACGTGCATCTGCAATTTACTACAAAACAAAGTTGTGCGTGTACAACTTTACAACTTTTAACTTAAAAAACAAGGAGGTAAACTTCTATTTATGGCATGAGGCTGAAGGAGGTCTTGAGGCTAACATTTTCGCAACTATTATCACCAAACATCTTTTCCAGTTTTTGGAACAGGAACTCTCAACTAAGAACATTGTGATCTATAGTGACGGATGCGGTTACCAAAACCGGAACAACACTCTCAGTAATGCCCTTTATCATTTTCTTAATGAGACAAACGTAACTGTGATCCAAAAATTCTTGGAGAAAGGGCAATGCAGATGGAAGTCGATAGCGCACATAGCTTGATAGAAAGAAAACTAAAAAATAAAGATATAAAACTACCATCAGATTACATAGAGGTCTGTAAGAAAGCACGACCAAAGCAACCCTTTCACGTAGAATTTTTGGATCATACCATTTTTAAAAAAAATTCAAATTTGTGCTATTACCAAAGTATTAGACCAGAAAATAACAAGACTAATTTACACATTAATGATATAAGATATCTTAAATATGAAAAACATAAGGGAATATTATACAAAATTAATTATTCTGATGACTGGACTAATTTGCCTCAAAGAATTAAAGTTAATCTAAACCCCCAAATAGGGAGATTATATCAAAGTCGCCTAAAAATAAAGCAACAAAAATACGAGCACTTACAAGCTCTGAGAAAAGTCTTGCCATCAGATTGCCATAGTTTCTATGATTCTCTTCTGCATTAGTAATGTTTGATACTATTTTTAATTTCTCTAAGAATAATACTTTTGTTTTTTACTCTTTTATATTGTAGAACATAAAATTGACTTTATTTTTTGTATTTCTCAATAAAAAATGAGAAAACTAAATAGGTTTTATAATCTTTATTCACGTTCCTAATTAAATGGCAAAACCTCGTAACTGTTAAAATTGTCAACTAATATAAAACTCAAAAACACGTAACTAGCTTTTAAAACTACTAGTGCATTTTTTTTAAATAATAATAACTTGTACGGTGTCAAGAAACCTAACGTTTAATAATGACAAACAAATAATATTCATTAATACATTATTACAGAAAATATGAGGTGCTTTCCCTCTCCTGAAAAATGAGGTTTTTGCAGATACTTGGTTTTGCCGTGTCGACGTCGATATACAAATGTCAAGAATTATGAGGTAATTACCATATCCATAATGCTCATAGTTGACAAAAAGCTTAAAATTGCTGGTCAGTTCACTTGCACCAAGAGTATAGGGATCAACGTTATCTATAATTCGAAGTTTTGAGTCGTAACGCGATTTCACGTTTCCTTTGAGAGATAAGGGGTATTCAATCCAAGCCATATTGAGTTAAAGTTGATGAAATATGTAATAAACTCACTAAAAACTCGAAATAAACAGCAGAGATCTGCAGATAACAATGAGAACCTAATGGCAGACCCACCCTTGTTTGCCCTACAGACAAAATGACCGTTATGTCAAAGTCACGTGAATTATATCAACGATTCATATGGAAACCGATGAGTTGCTGTTCCACGGTGTAATATGCAGATCCCGTAATCAGCATAAATATTATATATATAAAATTACTTGTTGTAGAAAAAGTCAGTCAGTTACTAGATTTCATGTTGTTTGTCGTAGTTCGTAGAATTATAATTTTGTAAAATAAACGTTTTTAAAAAGAGTATTTCGAGTTAGTAATTTGAAAGTGGCGCAGTCAGTAGGATATTCAGAATTAATACGTATCGAACGCGTTAATTTTCGTTTTAACGATTGACTGAGTATCGGAATCTACGGACTTAGTTGTTTTGTGCAAGTGGAAGTTTAGAGTGGCTCCTAGAACGTCAGGAAACCCAGTGTATCACACACCGAAACGATCCCAAGCACGAAGAAGTCCATCAACGGGAATTGGAACGACAATAGTCCAATTTTGCAGAGATATTCATCTGAGGAAGACAAAAATTGCCGAACCGGAGTATATCTCTATAGGAATGCTTGAAATATTTCTTCTATTATTACTGTAAGTACAATAAATTTTTATGTCTGAAGTTGACCAATTATCAAACATTCTTCAAAGTTTAAAATTAGAACCTTCAACTGACTCACTAATTTTAAATCAAAGTCCAATTAATAATAATTTAATCATGGCCGAATTTAGACCAGAATATCTAAAATGTGTGCCAGATTTCGATGGCAATCCAAATGATTTGAACAGATATCTAAGTGTCTGTAAATCATTAATTGATTCATTTTACAGAATAGACACACCAAATTGTTTCCAAAATGTGTATTTATTAAATTGTCTAATATCTAAGTTAACTGGTAATGCTAAATTAGTAGTAAATATACAGAATGTATCTACTTGGAACGAGTTAAGAGATGTTTTAACGAGAAATTTCGCAGATCAGAGAGACGAAACTTGTCTAAATAGGGATTTAGTAATGATGAGACAACAATCAAATGAAAAACCACAGCAATTCTATGATAGAGTTTTAAACATTCTCAATCTTTTGTGTAGTTATGTAGACGTTCATGAAAACGAAAATGACTCAAAGATTTTAAAAAGAAATTTATATAATAATGTAGCTTTAACAACATTCTTATCAGGACTTAAAGAACCGTTAGGTACAACTATTAGATGTATGAAACCAAATAATTTAGCCGAAGCTTTACAATATGTTTTAAAAGAAGACAATGTACATTATTTCCAAAATTTTACTCATAAAACAAATATAAAGCAACCGCAATACTCTGGTAAGCCTTTTGTACAACGACATAATTTTAACAGTAATCCAACTCAATTTAATACTCATACACCTAATAATTTCTTTAGAGCACAGAGATCATTTCCATCTCAACCTATACCTGTTCGCCCTATAACTCCAAGACAACCCCAACGTTTTCCTACGAATTCTCAAGTCTTCAAACCTCAACAGAACCATAATGCATTCAAAGCAAATCAAAATCTAAATTTACCAAAACCCACACCCATGAGTATTTCCACAAGAAATACAGTAAACAATCACCCAATGAGTTCACATATCAGAAACTCATACCCAGGTCCTTCAAATCAAAATCATTTCCGAAATTCTCGACCACAAAATAATTTTATAGCCGAGGAATTATTTAATGCTGATATTCAGGACGAGGAAACCGAACAATATTATTATCTTGATAACTCACATTCTGAAAACGAACAATATCAATTTGAAGAACAAAACAATAATGATCATTTCGATTCATCAAATCAAGATTCTGCAAATTTTCACAAAACGCCTCAGAATTTAGAGGAAACATAACCCCTGAATCAATTCCATTAAATTTAAGTAATAATAGTGAATTACCTTATATAATATTCCCCGAGTATAATATCAAACTTTTAATAGATTCTGGATCATCAAAATCTTTCATAGATCCCGAAATTGCATTTGCATATTTTTCAGATAACCTTACTCATGACCCATTTACTGTGAAATCAGTTTTTCAAGAATCTTCCCATAAATATAGCACTCTAATCCCCTCTTCAAAAATTTTCAATTTATCTGATGATTTAAATCTCAAATTCTATGTATTCAAATTCCATAGTGTGTTCCAAGGACTTATTGGCCTAGATAACTTGAAATTATTGAAAGCCAACATAAACTTCTCTAGTGGATGGTTAATGACCCCACATAGTAAAATTAAATTAAATTTTCATAAAACTCAGAAAAACATAAACTCTATTACTATCGAACCTAGGACCGAAAAGGTTATCAAAATAAAAACAAGTATAAAGAATGGTGAAATCATCATTCCACACCAAAAATTTCACGGTTGTGAAATACCAGAGTCGCTATCAATTGCAAGAAATGGAGAAGCCATTACTACAATCCTAAATATCACAACAAATCCAGTTAAATTGAGTTTTTCAGAACCACTTCCTGTAGAAAAATTTGATAACAATGCTTTTAAAAATTTCGAATTGAATAACCTAGAAGACACTTCAACACAAACTTTAGATTTAAATAATATTAGAACAGATCACTTGAACGACGAGGAAAAATCCAAAATACTTAAACTTTGTTCCGAATATTCTGACATATTTTATAACGAAAACACACCACTTACTTTTACGAACAAAATTAAACATGAAATACGAACCACCGACGAGATTCCTGTTTACGCTAAAACCTATCGATATCCTTTTGTGTACAAAAAAGAAGTAGATAAACAAATTCAGAAATTTCTTGAACATAAAATTATCCGACCAAGCTCAAGTGCCTGGAATGCGCCAATCTGGGTCATACCCAAGAAACAAGACGCTTCTGGGAAAGCCAAATTTCGTGTAGTCATAGACTATAGACGCCTTAACGAAAAAACTATTGACGACAAGTACCCACTTCCTAATATAACGGACTTATTAGACAAGTTAGGTAGATGCCAATACTTTACAACCTTGGATCTAGCTTCAGGTTTTCACCAGCTAGAGATGGCCGAAAAAGATATAGAGAAAACAGCTTTCAGCACCGAATCCGGACACTGGGAGTTCCTCCGGATGCCATTCGGTTTGAAAAACGCCCCAGCTACCTTCCAGCGGGCAATGGACAATATATTACGAGGCATACAAAATGAAAAATGCCTTGTATACCTTGACGATATAATCGTTTTTTCCACTTCACTACAGGAGCATATAGAGAGACTAAAATGTGTATTTGATCGACTTAGAGAATCTAATTTCAAAATTCAATTAGATAAATCGGAATTCCTGAGAAAAGAAGTAGCTTATCTCGGACATGTAGTCACCCCTTCTGGAGTGAAATGCAACCCAGATAAAATTAAAGCCATCAAAGATTACCCAATACCCAAAACTACTAAACAAATCAAAGGATTTTTGGGACTGATGGGATATTATAGACGTTTTATAAAAAACTTCGCCCACTTGACGAAACCACTGACAAAATGCCTAAAAAAGGGCGCGATAATCGAACACAATGACGAATTCTTATCATGCTTCGAAACATGCAAAAATATTTTGACCAATGACCCAATTCTCCAGTATCCCGACTTCACGAAACCTTTCAACTTGACCACAGACGCCAGTAATGTAGCACTCGGTGCAGTGCTTTCCCAAGGTCCTATCGGAAGAGATCTTCCAATCGCTTACGCATCTCGAACCCTTAACGATTCTGAACGCAATTACGATACCACAGAAAAAGAACTTTTGGCCATTGTATGGGCCACCAAATATTTCCGACCTTATTTATATGGCAAAAAATTTACCATTGTTTGTGACCACAAACCACTTCAATGGCTTTTTTCTCTAAAAGACCCAAATTCTAAACTCATTAGATGGCGAATTAAATTAGATGAATTTGATTATAAAATTGTATATAAACGTGGAAGCCTTAATACTAATGCGGATGCATTATCTAGAATAGAAATAAATACTAAAGAAACGAACGAAATTCTGAATGATGAAAATTTTTGGAAAAATGTTGACGATGTTTTGAGCCGCGATATAAATTTTAGCAATGAACCAATTCCGCCTCAATCACAACGAAGTATCAATACACCTTCGCCATTTACAGTTGAAAATCAACTAAAAATTCCAACAACAGAAGTAACTCAAGACGATAACCCTGACCTAGATACTATATCCCTGATAGTAAATCCCGACGCTGACCTAGACAATGAAAATTTGTCGACAACAAACTCAAGTGATAACAATCCTGACTCTGCATTACAGCAGATAACACCTGACCGTCAAAATGAACCCAACGTTGACGAAAACGAGTCTCTTACGATTCATTCTAATGCTGAAGAAAATCCGGTAATAGGTATCCCTATCGCAAAATGCGCAGTTAACGTCGGACAAAATCAAATTATAATTAGTTCCGTTTTACATTCTCCAGCGAAACCTAAAGTTAGAATATTATTTGAGAAAAAGAAACAAATAACTGTGCAAATATCAAAAAATAACCTAGAACAAGACATTATCAATTTTATTAAAGAATTTATTTCGCCAAATATTCAATATCACGTTTATTTCGAAAGCCCCGAATTGTATGAACCATTTTCGACAATATTACAAAAATATTTCAGATCAAATTCAATCCAATTAAAATGTTGTACCACAAAATTAATAGATGTAACAGATCAAGAAGAGATCAAAACTATCATACAAAGCTATCACGAAGGAAAATCAAATCACCGAGGAATAGATGAAACTTATTTAAGATTAAAAGAAAAATATTATTGGCCTAACCTAAAAGAATCCGTACAAACATTTATAAACGAATGTCAAATTTGCCATCAAAGTAAATATGAACGAAATCCAGTACATATGCAATTAAATATCACGCCAACCGCCTCGAATCCATTCGAAATTATTCATTTAGATTCTTTCACGATCGAACAAACAAAATTTTTAACTATTATTGATAGCTTTTCTAAATACGCTCAAGCATATCACATAAATTCTGCCTCTGGTACAGAAGTGGTAGACAATCTTATTAAATTCTTCTCTCATCACGGCATACCGGAACAAATCATAGTTGACAATGGCACAGAATTCAAAAATTTCGTATTAACAGAATTACTGAGCCTTCATAAAATTCAAGTTCATTTTACCTCTCCCAATCATCCTCAATCCAACGGACAAATAGAAAGACTCCATTCAACTCAAATAGAACATATACGACTTCTAAATACTAAAGGTTTCTCAAAAACCCCAGTTAAAATGAAAATGTTATATGCTATACTTGCTTACAATCATTCGATTCATTCCAGTACAAAAATGAAACCGATAGATATAGTCAACGGACATATTAATAATAATGATGTTTATGACATTGACATAAATAAAATACTCTTAAACGATTACATCAACAATCACAAAGAAAAAAACACAATTATTGTACTCAAAAATTAATTCCGACTTAATTAATCGAAAAGAAAAAATTACTTCTAAACTAAACACAAACCGAGACAAACCAGAAATATTCAAACCTAATCAAAAAGTATATGTAAGAAAACACATACGACAAAAACACGCTAATAAGTACACTTTACCAATCAAATTAAAAACCGTCAACCTTGCAAATAAAACAGCTTCAACTGAAAATAGAGAGAAGGTACACATGGACAACTTGAAACGTCCCCGGAAAAAACGTCAAAAATAGAAAATTATGTACGATACATTTACACAACTTTCACACGTAATATTAAGACAATAATTTAGAATGTAGAATTTTGCTTTATTTCAGATTTTCTGGAACTATGGAACTCCAGGATAAAATAACAATTAGAAATCTAGTTAACAATCCCGGGTTGCTACCCTTTAAGTTAGGAACCGTAAAAATTGAAATGTACAGTTATGGACTTATACACTATTATGATTTGAACCCAATTATTTTAGAAATAAATAAATTACAAATTCAAGCCACAAAAATTAGGGCCTTTGCTGTTCAAAACATACAATACGCTAATGATCTCTCAAATTATTGTAAATTGCTTGACTTCACAGAAACCAAGATTAACGATAAGCTAGCAGAAATATTACCCCATCCTTCGAGAACTAAAAGAGGCCTTATAAACGGCATAGGATCAATCTTTAAATCTATCACTGGAAATTTAGATTCTAACGATGGAGAAAGATTTGAAACTCTCATCAAAGAATTACAAAATAACCAAAATAATTTAGCTAGTAGTATAAGAAATCAAAATTCATTATCAGTCTCGCTCATTGATAAATTTAATAAAACTATCGAACAAATAACCAATAACGAACAAATTTTGGAAACAAAAATCAAATTTATCCATAATTTAATCAACAGACAAGCAAATTTCGAATATTATGCACATATTAAGATGGCTATTAGCCTAATCATAGATCTGTATGAATTGATTAATTCGGTTTTAAACGATATCGAAAATTCAATTACATTTGCTAAACTTCAAGTGATGCATCCAAGCATAATTGAAACTTCTGATTTATTTAAACAATTAAAGAATTTGGAGAAAATATTTACAAAAAACGAATTGCCCTTAGAAATTGAATTCGATAAAATTTTACTCTATGAAAAATTAATTAAAATTGATTGCTACTCATATAATAATAAAATTACATATATTTTAAATATTCCTATAACATATCCCAAAGTTTTTGATTACTACCATTTATTTTCGGCTCCAATACTAGAAGGGAGTCAGTTTAAGGTGATAATACCTCAGAATAAATTTTTAATTACGAATGGTGTCAACTTCGCTTATTCAAGCAAACCTTGCAAAGAGATTCTCCCTCAGCAGTATGTCTGCCCGAGAATAGACCTGCAGGAAATTCAAGAAGAGAGGCCTTGTGAAATAAACTTACTTGAAACGAAACGCACTTCCACCTGCAAGAAAACCAAATTTCAATTGTCGAAGCCATTTCTGAAACAACTAAACAATTTCCACTGGTTGTACATCATTCCATTCCAAGATACAGCAAATTTCAAATGTCCAAATCAAGAGGAAACCAAGTATCTTACAGCGGGTACTTACCTCTTAGAAATTCCTTTGAGATGCCAAGTAGTAGCTCATCACACAGTTATAAATAACCAACAACTCTATAGTAGCTTCAGCCAGCCGATACTACTATTAAATCTAGACAACAGTACCTTTCGCCCAACCACATCAAACCTCGACTTTCATTTGGAGGAAGCAGAACTAGACGATCTTTAACCGCTAAAAAGTAAATTTGTAGAAAATCAACCTCAATTAACATTCGGACAAGTCTCAAAAAACCCCAGCATATGGACCTTATTAATTTATTTATTGTTAATTTTTATTTTTGTATTCTGTATATATAAAAAATGGGCATCGAAGTACTGCAAGGCTGCAAAGAAACCATCCCAGGTGGACCACTCAACCGTTCAACTTCCTCGCTAGCTGCGTAAGTTGAATTTACGAGGGGAGGAATTATATCAACGATTCATATGGAAACCGATGAGTTGCTGTTCCACGGTGTAAGATGCAGATCCCGTAATCAGCATAAATATTATATATATATAAAATTACTTGTTGTAGAAAAAGTCAGTCAGTTACTAGATTTCATGTTGTTTGTCGTAGTTCGTAGAATTATAATTTTGTAAAATAAACGTTTTTAAAAAGAGTATTTCGAGTTAGTAATTTGAAAGTCGTGACTCAAAATGATCTGTAGAGAAATTCAATTGGCAAGAAGACACAATAATTGTCAACTTCATAGCTAGTAGTGGTAAAAAATAATTACAACCACTTTTTTCAGACTTTTGTTGTGTTTTTTTTAAAAAGACCCAGCAGCGTGGATATACGTATGAATAATTGGAGTTCATCCTACGACCCCGATAAAAGTATCTTCCTGCTACTTTGTCATGCTTTATGCAGATTCAATTAAATGTACAATGGAACGTTGATCTCAATTAACACGATGTTTGTTCACCTGTTTCTCAATGAAAAATTAGTTTAAAGTAAAGTAATTTGCTCTTTTTAAAAAAACTGCTTAACCTCTCTATGTATAATGCTCATTGTAGTCATATCTGCAAGGTGTGATACGCTTTGTTGTTGAGCATAATATACTAAGCCCACTTGTTCATGGTCACACATCAAAGTAGAAACTGTATAATAGGTACCGCGAGTAAATGGAACAAATATTTTAATAAGATAATTTGCTTGACCTTCCCATTATATTATTGTTATAAAACCTTAGCCTTTGTTTCAACTGGACAAAGTAATTAACGCATAAATATGAATATATTAACAATTAACTAATTAATAAATAGATACTTGAGAAAATCCGGTACTAATAAAAGATATGAATCAATGTCATAAAATTGGCAAATATGTGTTAAATAGTAACCGATGAAACCAGGTTATATTGAGAACATATAAAAAAGTAGCCAATTAGTTCATTTTTTACATTTATTCTAAGTCGAAAAAATGTTTTCTACATTAAAACTAAAATATATCTATTCAGTCAAATTATTTCCTGTTGAATTATGGTTATACATTCACCGATTGCTGCAAGCTAAAAATTAATTATATTGATAACTTGTAGCATTAACTTCGTTTATTACCTGTGAGTCTGTTATATATTTACAAGGGTCACTCCATAGTTACAATAAAAATATTATATTGAGATTTACAATCGCTATAATGCTGTAAGATCAGTTTTTTAGATATTTTATGACCAAGAAAAAAGAGAAATAGTTTTTATTATTAGAAAACGAATATTCCTCTATAGCTAATTCATACGTGTCAACAATACTTCATATCATTCGGATGGTACGCTTGAATTTGAATATTAATTTTTTCCGTAAAAGTGAGTCAGTATAATTATGTTCTTAAGAGTATATTATTTAAATACCTAGGCATTTGAAAGCATTAGTGACTTAACATATCCGGCTTCTTGAGAATACAAATAAGATTTGATTAAGTCAAATTGATTGCGATATTTTGGTACATTAGCCTGGTGGAAGTAGTCCAAGGTTTGTCTGGCTATATGGTGCCGAGCGCGTTATCTTGCTGAAAAGTTGGATTTTGAAATGTCCTGAGGTAAGGAATCAGATGAGGTTCCAATATTTCTTGAGTATATCGACATCTATCCATAATGCTCCGGAGGAAAACTAATGATAACCTTCAAACATAAGCAATGGCACCTCATATAATTACTCTAACAGTGCGATGTACACAACAAAAAATTGAGGGTAATGAAGTTCGCCACTTTCTCACCCTCACTCGACCATCATGCATGTCTAGACCGAAGCGGGATTCATCACTAAAGACGATAGTATCCCACTCCTGATTCCACACTAGTCATATATTCCACTAGTTCGATATTCCAGAGTTGAAAATAACACCTACTGAAGTCGGTATGAAAAAACCTCCTTATCCGTCTACAAACACTCAGCATTCAAAGGATCTTTCCATGTTCTGCAAACCTCTGAGTTTCTATTGTTGATTAGAAAAGATCTGTTAAAGCTAATAATATTAGGCGACGATCTTGGCCCTCTGTTGTCCTGCTCACTCGTCCTGTGCATCTGGCATTTCGTGTTCCGCCTTCTTAGTTTCATACCTGTTAACATCTGACACAGTATCCACACTCCTGTTTATTTTACCAGCAATCCGGTGTCTTATCATAATTGGATATAATGATTTTCACTGTGCCGTTCAATTTATCGAATTAACCATTTTACCAAAAAAAAAGAAGCATATAGAGGAAACCATTAAAAAAATATAATAAATTAAATTCGATATTAATATCCACTAATTTAAACGCCCACCTAAAAGATTTTGACCTCACTTTATAATAATTACTGCAACACAAACCTACCGGCTGAGATCTGGAGTGGAGGATGATACCTTAAGGAATCCAGGAACACAGACGCCATCGAGAGAACCAAAGAAGAGGCTCTTGAGAGGTGAACTGATGAAGTTAAGGTGAGAGGAAGCTCCAGAGGCGAGAAGATTCTCTCCATGAAAGAAAGAGGGTTGGCATAGAAGGAGCAGCACGGTGCTCCGGCTAAACCACCCCCAATCAAATTCGGTTCCTCTGGGACCCTGGGCACACCATTACCACGTGATTATAACGTGAGAAGACGTGGTATTCATGAAATACAGACAGGAATTATTATGAAGAAATAATTCCAGCGTATAATGGTTACGTCTTTAAGGAAAATTTTAGAATATGATAGGTATAAGTCAGTTCATACTCATCACTTGATATGTTGTAATACTTATGTATTTATTGCACCAATATGAAAACCTCACAATCTGCAACGCATTATGCTCAGTGAGCGCCCTTGAAAACCGCTCAGAAAATTGGGGACCGCTCTCCCAACAATGGGGCGTATTGCTCACTGATTTAAGTGCATTCACAGAACATTCTGAATACACCAATTGTTAATAACTTTATCTGAAATGTCAAGAGCTAATGCTAGGTTATGTTGTGTTTTCGATGGAAAAATAATGACTTGTAGAGAACAGTGTAGAGACAGTGACATAACATATGTTAAATGGCGGTGTTGTACGCCATCTTGTGGCGTTATGTGGTACTTGCCATAAGTGACGTCACCCGTTCGAATATCTTCTAATTCAAATGATCAATTTTAGTTATCGTTTTTACAAGTTTGTGATAAGATGTGAACGAACTAAAAGATTACGGGTCTACTGAAAATGAAAAAAATTGCTAGAACACCGCATTTCTCGGAACGTCAGCCCAGCTTCCCGAAGACCAACAATACGACCTTCCCCCAACTAAGTTAAGGTCTGGTTTCTCTGAACAGTTCGGCCCGAAATATTTCGGTAATATAACACGAAAAGTTCATTAGCGTTTCCGGACAAACCCAGTATATGTGTTGTACATACTATCGGTTTCTATAAAAGATCGGAACGAAACTTCGGGGAATTGTGCGGATAGCAGGTCGTCTCTATCAAACTAGTTTTGATTTGAACGATTTATAAACGGCCTAAATCACCAAACTTCTACACACCTGTGAGACATAACTTTTCCTTGGGAGAAATAGGAGTCGAAAGTTTATTTGTAGGTTGCGAACCGATTTCATCATTTATATGATTTAGTGCAGTATGGAATAGTTGTGGAGTTAAACGGAAAAATTCTTTGAACTTTGTATCATTATCCGAAAGAGGTTTTAAAACATTTTCAATTCTGCCTTATTTTGAGTACATCCTTCTAATAACGCAGACTCATCATCATCATCATGTTCTTCTTCTAGAACCATGGCAGTGAAGAAATCCATATCATCTATTTTGAAACGCAAAAAGCACCCTACGTAAAAACTGAGAGAAAGCGCAACGAATCGATTCGACACCCAAACGAAACATCTGACCGAATTAATTAAATTCGGGAAACTAGACCGTTCTGTACGCGAATATTTACCGAAATATTTCGGGCCGATCTAGTCAGAGAAACCAGGCCTTAAGCTGCCGATTGTTTGCATTTCTTTGCACTCTAGGCATGATAAACACTTGTGAATTCTTGTGAAGCAAAGTTTAAAACCACTGTAATCGATTAAATTCTGAAATCTGATATCGGAATGGAGCGGTTTGTCCTGAACTAACAGCAAAACAATTATTGAATAAAACCAAGAATGTTCAAGAGATAGCGCTCAAATTGTAATCTTGTATTAAGACTTTTATTAAAAACATGTGTGTGAAATATTCTTGAAATAAAATAATATTTACTGGGTGTTCGAGTTTCTATGTCACTGAATATACGATAGTAGTTACGAGAATAATAATATATTTGCATTAGGAAAATAGAACAAGAAAAAATATAAAACTCATTATAATGTATAAAATTTTAAAACTCGTTCTGAATTAAGTTTTCTATTGCAAAGATTGAATCGAATTCGAAATGAATTTGATAAGAGTAAATGAATTGAAACACAATTTTTCCCTTTTTATAGATTAACCAAATATTACAGAAACCGCTATAGCAAAAATTCCAAAATTGAGTCGTTTGTATTATAGAATTGAACTGAAAAAATGTGATTCATTTTATCTATATTTCATAATTTGTTTTGTGAGAAAAATTTAAATTATGTTTAAAACGAATTGATTTATCTGATTTTTTTCGAAAATCTGATTCCTTATGCAATACGGACGATCTATAAAATAAACACTGAATCATAATTATATAAATATATTAGTATATAAACACTTATTGGTCAAAGCATTATAATGTTATGCGTAAAGCAAATTGAACTCAAGAATAATGAAATATTATCAAGTGATGATTTACTGTTCGGATTATGAAAATGTATGTCGCCTAAGCAGTTATTAAAGAAGTCCTTTCTCCTGTTATGTTCGTTTATCAACAATATAATAAACCATTATACCTACGATTTCTTACTACTTCGATGATTATTACCAGAATTTCATAATAAGTTTGTTACATTTTTCAATTCATCACTTTAAAGATACAAATTGTAGTTGTAGTTAGTCAATTACATACGGTTTATTTCGATATTGGCTACTTAGTTAATTAATAAATATAACAGATTGTGCAATATTTTATATTCAATATCAATAATAACATACCTACTAGCCTCATAATACGTTGAGTAATGGTTTTTTGTTCAATGATTGACATCAGAAACGGTATAATACGAGATCAAATGATTAGGTGGGAGCTGCAATTGCATTAATTTTAAAGCGCAACGGTATAGATATTCTCCTATGTAACATTTACAATCTACATTATCTTATGAGGTTAATCAAATATATAGAACATTTGTTTCTAATTTTATTTGAAAACTTGTAACTCCGCTCATATTTAGAAATAAATTCCTGCATCGTTAATTGACCCCCGTTGCATCGCACAAAAATTCTAGTTCAACTCCGTTGCAGTTAACTGTGGATTACATATTTCATTTGTAGTTTGAAGTTTTGCAAAATCATGTCAAGTGAGAGTTTCAAGTAGTTAAATGTACTACCAAAACTGCCATCTATGGATGTCAGTAAAATTTTGCGCAATGTACACGTCTCAAGTTACTCTAGAAAGGATAAAATTTCCATTTAATAAACAATTGAAGTACCTAATCAAGTTTAAATCACAAAAAATTTTGAAATCACGTAAAGTACCATGTCGTATATTAAATGTATCCACCTTTTTCTATTTTCAATTGATACTTACAAAGAAACATTCTTCCAAATAATTCTCAATTTATTGACTTAAATTTATTCAGATAAAATTTATATATATACATAGTTATTTTCCAACTAATTTTAAGATGAACTAAAAAATCATTTGGCAAATTTATAAGACTTGGCCCAATTTTTGGTATAGAGGTCGATTCTCACATAGCCGTGACGTGACCGGCAAAGTCAAAATTATTCTCTTCAGGGGTTGCTCACTTTTTAGTTCTGACTAACAACAACTAAGCGCTGCTATTCCGCAGTTGGTAATAAATTATATTTTATAGTTGTTAAAATCTGATGTTTACGATATCACGGTTCGCGGTGGTTCCGTGTCGATTTTAACGTCAACTTAATAGATAAATCCACAGACAAATAAATAAATCATCTTTCTTGTTTGATTGTTTCAATTTCAAAACATTGAATATTCGTTATTTCATGTTTTCGATTTCATCATTCTTATCTTTTTTTAATAATATTGATATTATATTTGATTCTTATTTCATTTTAATAATGGTATGCACGTGTTGTGTATCTAATTGAACACTGAAATGCCAATGCATGGTTTTCCTAAAGATCTTGAGGTAAGTTAAATTGCAAACTTATAATCGTTTATTTATAAAGACCTGAAAATGTAGGACTAATGAAGCACAGCAAAATCATAACTTTTTTGTCAACGCAAAGTTTTGCATTAAAAAATATAATATTCTTATGTATATAAAAAATGTATTCCCATAGAGCTTTCACATTATAAATTTGTTTGTCACATTACTCACAATAGAAATAGTTTTGAATAAGGTATTTTGCTTTATTTTACTTAATATGTGCCGATAGGAATTTCCTTATAAGTAACAATTTCTTTTTGGTTAGCTTTTCCATATTTGGATGAATAACCATGAATATTTACTCGCCCAGTATAAAGATGAAGTCATTCGGAACTATAGAGTTTGTGATGTTCACTTTTCTGAGGATTGGAAATTCCAAGCCAAAAATAACAGAACAAATTTAAAACAAGATGCAGTACCTACTTTATACTTGAGACAAACTGGTAAATACTGTAGTTGATTGATTATTAAATAATGTAAAATTCCTAATTACCAGTGAATATATACTAGAATTCCTGAAATAATTGAGGATATTTTAATAATTTAGTGTGTGAAGATGAATGGTTTTTGATAAAGAATAAAAATAAACATACTATTTTTGATAGCCTCTTCATTTTATTTTTATTGTTTGAGAAAGTGACGGTCCACAACCAGATTTCAGTCAAAATTCTAATGGAAAATCGACGGAAATTTTAGGTAATATATTAGTATAATTTGTACTTTCATGTATTCTTACACTTCCTCACAAAATAAGATGATTTAAACATTAAATTCAAAAAATAGTAGTGCAGGATTGTGTTAAAGTAATAATAAATTGTTCTTTTTCTGGCCTAATAAAACTAGAATATATTTTAAAAATGTATGTTTTCAAGGACAATACTTATTAAATTGCAATATTTTATAGTATACACAAGAAACACACCTACAGGTTTGAAAGTACAAAAATCAAAGTGATGAAAACATTAAAAATAATTAACAAACTAAATTACATTATTTTAATGATTATTTAATATTGTGGTATTATGAAGGTATACTTCTTAGGGCTTGTGCCTTAGTTTAATTATATTGTTTTTATTTATTTATAGTTAAAACAAGTGAGGACATTGCGAGAAGATGTAATCGTTACAAAAAAGTAACACTGTACAAGACAATCCCTAGATGTACTATTGCCCGGAAAAATCTCATGCAAGCTGCTCAACACATCAAAACGTTTTCTGATTATATACACACACAAAATTTAACTAATCAAGAGTATTTAACAAATATTATGGACTTTACTAGCTCTGAAACATATTTATATGTACGTCAATATCTATTTTCACTAACTCAGGTGACGAAAACTTCATTTACCGGATGATATATAATGAAATAATAATATTTAATTTATCCTGAATCCTAATACAACGTGATAGTAACAAAATGGAATAAAACTGGCAAGCTTTAGCAGTAGTTAAAGATTAGTAGACATGTATTCATTAAAATCTTTTGTTTGCTTTATCTGCGGTAATTTATTGTACATTTTAATCATTGAATAGAAACAGTTTTTTATGTTGTCAAACTGTGTAGTGGATGTGTAAATATTCATGTTGATTTTTGTTAATTGATTTAGAAATAAAGTAAGCTCTTTTGGATCCGTATTTATCGTATCATAGGTAAGTTGATGTAAGAGTATGTACTACCCATTGTTGTGTGGAATACATAAAAAAGTTGTCATTATTGTTGCTTTAGAGCCTACAAAGATCTCGTTTTTGATATAGTGATCTGGAAACTAATCTAAGTCAGATCACTAGCAAATTAAAGAACCTCTTTGATTTATTTCGTTCGTGAAGCTACATGACGAATTAAAGAACCATTCCAATAAATTTTGGAATAAGTGTTCGTTATACCACAACATGTAGGCATCGGCGGGCGTAATTTCGGCCGGTAATCCCTTGGCCTACCTGCATAAATCAAAGGGTACCATTTATGACAGGGGTAATTTCGGCCGAGGGGTTGATGTTTACGATGAGATTAAAATATTGGTAATTACGCTTAATAGTTTCTGTAAAATATTAGTTGTGTATTTATTTGGAAATACCTAATCCTGTGTACCTGTCGGAAATACCTTTAATTTACTTATCTCTTTATTCTAATAACTATGTTGTACCTACTTAAGATTATTCCTTTAAATGTATAAAATTCACAAATAACAGGTATAAAATTATTATAGCTAGTCAGTATTATAACTTATCTTTAAGCTACTAGTCGATAGAAAGCATAAAATATATTATTTGTATACGATGGCATCAGTTTCAGTAATTAAGAGTTCACGCGGTTGTGACTTACTAGTTGTAGAAAAGTTTCAGTTTTGTAAACAGGACGTATTAAAAAGTGGTGAAGTACGTTGGAGGTGTATAAAGAAAAATTTAAGATGTTTAGCCAAACTGTACACTGTTGGTGCGGAATACACAGTTACTAGAAGTGAATTAATCCACAACCACGAGTCCGATGAAACTACGTTGGAGAGAAAAATAGTGACGACTTCATGCAAGCGCAAAGCTGAGGAAGACATATCGGAGAAACCTTCAAAAATTATTAAAAGCGTTCTTTCAAATCATTTGCCTGAGAATTTGTCATCGATAGATGTCAGTCTAATAAGAAGAAATTTGTACAACAGCCGCCGTAAGCTCTTACCAGCCCTGCCTAAGGATATTCACGATGTACATTCTGTACTCGATAGTTATGGACCGAAAACCACAACAGGTGAAAATTTTTTGTTTATTAACAGCACAGCTGATAATATCATTGTTTTTTCTTGCCATACAAATATAATAAGTTTATGTAAAATGAAAGATTTTTACATGGATGGCACATTTTCTTATTGTACAAAATATTTTTATCAGTTATTTACCATCCATGGACTGGAAAATGGGCATTATGTTCCTCTTTTGTATTGTCTGTTGCCCAATAAGACCAGTGACACATATATGAGACTTTTTCTGTTGGTAAAATCTAAAATTTTTGAACTTTATAATATTGTTTTTGAACCGAAGGAGGTATTTGTGGATTTTGAAATTGCAATTCATAACGCATTAAAAGTTGTCTTTCCCAAAACCAAACTAAATGGTTGTAGATTCCACTTGCACCAGGCGTGGTATAGGAAAATACAATCATTAGGGTTAACCGAAATGTATAAAGATAAAAACTGCGAGGAAAGCAAATGGCTTACTCATACTTTTGGGCTAACTTATTTAGACCCCTCTGAAGTTGAAGATTGTTTCATATTTGATCTCATGTCATACAAACCGGACCATAAACTTATAGATAAATACGCAGACTATTTATTAGAAAACTACATAGCGCCAGAATCTCATTTTCCACCAAATATATGGGCATATGAAAACCCATCAATTAAAAGAACCACAAATGCCTGCGAATCATTCCATTCGCACTTTAATTCTAGTTTTTATTCAAGTCACCCTTCTATATTTATTTTTATAGAAAAATTAAAAGATTGTCAGATCGATGCATATTTAAAAATAAAAAATTTTAATATTCCAGCAAAAATTAAAGACAAACAAGTAAAAAACAAACTAAAATTTATCGAAAACATGGTAAATATGCTTCGATCTGACAATATTTCTAGAATTAATTTCGTTAAATCTGTATCACATCAAAACGTTTTTTAAAAATTTATAGTTTACCTAAGTTATAGAAATAAGTTGATGTAATAATTTTATTGAAATAAAGAAATATTTTAATATAAAGCATTCTGTTATTTTATTTGATTTGCGGCCGAAAATACCTATGAGATAAGGAAGCAACTTAAAACCTCCGGCCGAATTTACCTACCGGCTTTTAGTACCTGCCCTTTTTCCGGCCGAAATTACATCGGCCCGTAGGCATGTAGACTTTGATGGGGAACCTTAATGATGTGTGAAGTCTTAAACTTACGTCTCCTAGGTGGGCCATAGAAAAAGATGAATTCTTTTTAAATAATAAATATCTGTTGTTTTGTGTGTATTTGTATTTAAATGTAATGGTTATGTTCTGAATTATAAGTTAAACATTATAAATTATGTAAACTGTACAATTAAATTTTTCTGAAAATACTATGTATCACTTTGTTCCTAGTTTATATTGCAGTAAATTCACAGTACAAAAATAAGTCCTTGTAAATTGTGCAGAAAAAAATATCGACTGAAATCTTATAATGTAAAGTATGCAGCATGAAATTATTACAGATTATACTAGTTTACCATGCTTGATGTAAATTAGAAAAAAAATACTAGAAACGGTGCATATAATTACTAGTAGTAATGTTCTCAATATGCAATATAGCCAGTTGATTTGTAAAGCATTTTTCACGATCTAAGGAAATCTATTCTATTGCCTCTTATATAATAAATGGAGGCTAGTCACTTTCTTAGATCGTGAAAATACTATACTAGTACAACAAAATTGAACTATATACCCGACAATTTGAAATATTAAAAACTCCCGCCATTTTGAAATTTTAAATATTCCCGCCGGAGATCAATGACAGTATATGTCACTCACAGAACAAAAAGTTCTCTTATGTCACTGCTATGGCAGCGCCTTTGTGTTGTTAGTCGTAACTAAAGCCTACTTCAAGTGAGGTATCTTCTTTTTTTAATAGTAATTATATGATCTGTGATTCTCTTAGGAATTTGAATGTACCTATTCCCATCTGCGCGACCGTGACAGTGCAAACAGTGCTGTCACCAGCACCGTAACATGATCGATAATATAGTTTTTGACGATATTTTTAGATTTTCACGCCCGTACAAATTGTGTATTTTGTATATTCGACCATGAATGACGAGAAACTTATTGAGTTGGTCCGCGGTTGTCCCGTTTTGTATGACCTGTGCAACGCAAAATACATGATTTCAAAATGCTATCTGGAGTAAAGTAGGAGCAGAAATGAAAACAGAATGTGAGTGAAATTATTGGTCTGGACACAGAATGAACACAATTCACTATGCAATTCAAGATATTTATTTTTCCTGCTTTTTTTTGAGGTCACATGTTCCTTCTTTGACCAGACAATCTGTATTTTAGTTAACCTTTATTACTAATAACAATAGGATATAATAATGATGATAACTAAACTTATATTTTCCATAGACTATTTTTTATGTGTGTTGGCTATTTAGTAACCATGGGAGAGATCCAGCATCAGAATTGAAAGTCAGTGAATGTTTCTCGTTCTCGAAATGCATCTGTCGTTGCATTTCCTCCTTGCAAATGTAAATTTTGTAATGTGCGATTCTCGCTTCCCAGATCAATTTGGGAAGTAACGTAATTAAACGTCGTATTTTTTAATAAAATTGTGCAGCAAGCAAGTGCTCAAAATTATGTTATCTACATATTTTGGAAAGGCCTGAATTCTTCTATTGTGAAGTCTAAATTTTTGAATTAAAATGCCAAAAGTGTTTTCGGATGTCCGCCAGGCACGACATAAACGATATGGGCGCATTAAGTACGTTTTTAAAGGAAATGCTTCGTCACCTACAATTACGCAGGGGACCTGGATGTCTGAATTAGGTATGGTAGATCTTGGCGGTATATTAAAAGTTCCTTGCTGATGTGCTTTTTCTAACGTTGATTTGGCAAAAACTCCTCCATCACTATATTTTCCATATGCCCCTACATCGACAGCAATAAGATCACAGTGAGCATCTACAAGGGCTAACAAAACTATGGAAAATGTTTTTTGTAATTAAAAAACATTGATCCGGAGTTGGGTGGAGCCTGAGTAACAATGTGCTTGCCATCGATAGCTCCTATACAGTTAGGAAAATTCCACATTTCATAAAAATCAGTAGCGATCAGTAGGCATCAGTTTGTTCATTAGATGGATAGAGCATATTCAGTGCATCTCCAGCCGCCAAATATCTGAAAAAAATACAGTAGAGATATTGATTTATCGAAACAATTGTCAATTTTTTAGAATTTTCAATAACTTGTATTATATTGTGGAATTAACTAGAGACCTTGAGTTTCATTTAAAAACACAAAAAAAATCTACTTGATTATTTTGTTATGTTCTTCTTTTTTTAGGGTCTGTATGCAAAACTCGGTGGGCCAATGTTAGGGACAACTTCAGAATATCTTTGAATGAACTAAAAGTGGTCAAAAAGCAACAAAAGTGAAGCCTTACAAATATTCAGCGCAGTTGAGCTTTTTGAAGAAATTCTTTAAGCAGAGGAAGTCCAGGACGAGCATTGAGGCAGAAGTAAATACCGAAGATTTCACGGTGAAACAGAAACTGAAGAAGTATCCGAAAATGACCAAAATACTCAAGATCAAGACTGTACAGTTTCAGAAGTTAACGATACCATGATTACATTCAAACAATCAAAGTTCAATGATATCAACAGCAACGAAAAACTAGAAAGCTGTCAATACCAACAAAGCCTACTGCTCCCCCCAAAACGGATGCTGCTACAGTTATGGAGTATATTGTTGACCGAAATAAAAGTATTAACTGCCCACCACCAACGAAGCACCCTGTTGAAGCTTTCTTAGCAGGGGTAGCTCCAGCTTTAAAAAAATTATCCGCACAAGAGTGGTATTTCGCCAAAGCTGAAATATTTGCTACTGTCCAAAAATTCGAATTTGATATGTTGAACAGACAACAACAATTTCCTTGCACAGGTCCTAATAAAACGTGTTCGACTGGACAACCTTATCCTTGGGATGGCCAACAATCAACCTCTTCATGGGATGGCCAACAATCGTCTACTAGTCAAAGTGAGGAGAATGAAGCAGCCCAGTTAACATTGAGAAAGTATTTCCAAACTCTGCCTCAGAAATATTCAGGCAAAAATGAGTTTGAGATTTAAGTACTTTTTTTCGATTTGTTTGTACAACGCTTTTCTAATAAAATAGTTTTTATTTTTTGAGTGTTTTTAATAAATATCAAGGTATATAGATAAGATTGAAAACAAATACTTACCTTAAACAAACAGCGAGCCTTTCTCTTGCTGTGATTTCTTTTCTCCAGTATGTGTCACGTTTTTTCAAATGAACTTCTATCTTGCACAACAATAAGTTGAACGAATTTTTTGACATCCTAAAGTATTCAAAAAATTTTGCTGCATCGTCTACTAGTTCCTTGTATAATGTTATAAATTCTCCTTCGGTTCCTCTCTTTTTCCATGCTGGATGGACCCAGTGTCGTCTTGCTACCTGTTCTTCTACTTGTTCTTCCATTTCTTTGTCCAAAACCAGTGCGATCTGCAACAGTTTTTCGTTTGAAAATATTTCCATTTGGCTATAAACTGAACTGCCACAGCACTGATGAAATACTGACCATAGATAAATACTTTTAATACGGGGAAGAATGGAATCTCCTGTACTAAGTCCGAAGCCACAAAGTTTTGTCGAGTGCTGCGCCATCTATTGTGGTGGAAGGTTACTATTCACCAACAGGGAAAAAATAAAGGAAGAGACCCGCATGATTAGTCACAGTTTACTAGCTACTACTAGATGGCAAGCCAAGCAAATACCGAAGTTTTTTTAAATTATGCCTATATTGTTTTTTCTTAAATAAACCAATAAAAACAGTCACACAAAGTTTAAACACTTTTTGAAACAACCTGTTATTTTATTTTGGCTTAAAAGTAGGATAGGTTGTTTCAAAAAGCTGTTTAAAGCTTTTATCCGTTATTATTAACCAGGATAGTTTATTAAAAGACGAATGTCGACAAATAGTTTCAAAAATTTAATATAAAATTTTGTTTATAAAATAGTACAGGTGATTTTCTTGTCAAACTTAAGACAAGAATAATTTATTGATAATAGCATGTGCTAACAAATATTACACGTATGATACAATATAATGGATACACATTTTTCAAAAAGTTCAGATTTTTTAAAGGTTTCAGCAGCATACCTTTTTAACAGCAACTGACGACTTCTTCTAAACTGGGTAGTTTTTTTTTTTATATTGAGTGGCTATTTGATAGAGACGTCTGGCTTTTGGTGATAGGTCTTTAACCCTAGAGACATTCACCTCAGCAAATAAATCAGATCTTTCTAAATTAAAAAATAATATCATCAGCAATAAAAAATAATATGAATATGCAATATACATTGCATTTAGATAACATTTTTGTTGAAATGTTGAATTTTAAACTCTATTTTAGACAATATTCTAATAAAAGTATAAAGTCAAAACTTGAAGTAACTAAATAATATGAAATTATAAATGCATTTCTAAGTACCTAATAATTTTTCATGTTTTTTAATAAATCAAAATATTGACCTATACCTAATATCTATTATTTCTGTGAGAATTTCTTTGTTAAACACCTATATATTAATAAATCAATTAATTATTCACTCACTTCTTTTTGGAGTAACTGTGGCATTCAAGTCTGCTGGTGTGATAGGAGTAGAATCTTGAACAGCATGTGTTGATAATTTCAGCTCGGGTTCAACTGAATAGCTACAACTAGCCTCATTATGAGCACAGGATTCTTGTGCTTTTTTAGCTCTCAGTTTTACAAACTGAGCATTTAAAGCTTCCTGTAACTTTAAAGTCCTAGGACTTTCAGTTACAGATGCAGTGTCAATTTGTGGTACAGTTACAGAGGTTGATGGTTCAGCTTCAATTATTGAAGAAGGAATATTATCAGTTACTGTTTCTAAAGATTCTAGAAAATAAAAACAATTATTGAATAAATGTATCCTAGTTAGTTGTTTTTTTTCTTTAATTATTATAGATTTACCTGGTAAATTGACTGATTAGAAAACTCCTCTTTTCAGAACTTCATTTGGACCAAAATCTTTAGGTAAAAAGTGTAAGGCACACACTCTACAATTGTTGTAAATATTCTCAGATGTCATTTTCTCCTTCAACCTTCTGTTTCCACATAAATTTACCCATTTGTCAAAATAGTATATTAAAGTATAAGTGGATAAAGAGGTCTTTCAAACACGCGCGATTTTTCGAGCTCGACGGCGCAGCCGAGTGCTCGAAATAGAGCAAGTGTTTGAAAGACCAGTTATCCACGAATACTTTACGCTATTTTTTTTTATTGGTGCACTTTGGAATCATAAAATATTATTATTATATAATTACTACAAAAAAATGGAAGTCCATCCTCGATGCCCAGCCAAGTTTCGTGAACGTCAAATAGTATTTATTTATATTTGACGTTACGGGGTACTACTGTCAGATCAATAATCAAAAAGTTTCTTTATTTATATTTAAAAGGATACAGTGTATATATGAATATATAAATACATTTTGCAGAAAAAACCAAATAAGACATTGGTTCCCAATGAAAATATACTATTTAAAAACTAATAAAAAAAGTTGTCATTGATACTTACGTTTCGCAAGTTGTTGTTGTTACCATGTGGACTTTAAAAAACGCGCGTGTTTGAAAGTTCGATTTAAACACGCTGACGCGTGCTTTAAAAAGGTAATATGAGGCATCAATAAAAAAAGTTACTTTATTTTTTAAAATTGACATCCAAATAGATTGATTTGGGTAAATTCACAGATGATGCTATTACAGCAATCAGTAAAATAAAGTTCGTTAGTAACCTTCCAAGCGAATTATTTGGAAGAATGTTTCTTTGTATCACTCGACTCAATATGAAAAGAATGAGTTATTCAAATTAGGATGCATTGATTATATTATATTATTTATATCATCGACTGATGATTCACTAAAACGTTTGGGATTCATTTTACGAATTTCTCGAAAATGTATGACAGCCGCGTCAAATCCGTAGTCCTGTGGTTGTCATTCAATAAAAACAATGTACATTGAATTATTCTCGCTGGAATAATGTAAGTAGATTATTTCCACTATAAAAATGTTTTGATTGGCTAGAACGTATGTGAATTACTGAAATTCAAAATTTCTATTGGTTTCGAGAAACGTTAAAAAATAATCATTTGAATTAATTTAAGTTTTCGTTGAAATTTTGCGTTATATTTTCGTCTGGCAAATTTGACATTTCTGTGCCTTAGTACAATTTGACATTTACGTACTATATATAAACATAAAAAACAATGTTGTTTTAAAAAGTCACTTTGGCAACGAAAAAGTATGCAAAATGCGTCTACTTTTCATGCGATTGTAGATAAATATATTCAATTATGAAAATTGAAAAATATCTACTTTTTAATCATGCTTATGTTTTTAATTGCGGTTGTAATAACCAACGTAAAGCAATGAGGAGCTTTCGTTTACAGAACTTGAACTTGATAACATAAATAAAATTTATTTCATATTTTCTACATTAACCAGTGGATTAATGACAAATTTCCAAATTGGTCGGATATGATGTCGAAAATAATATGTAATTTTTTTCAATTAAAGTTACTACGACACGTATTAATTCAATTATAGTGTTAAAAATAGTCAAACAAATTGTGAAATCTAAATTATCCAGTTTGAACTAATTATTGAAAAATATTTTCACGCAACATTATAAATTTCTAGATCTATAAATTTGATTTATATACCTATATTTTTTATATACTTATGTTTTCAAATATTATGCAACAAATATTTGTGATTGAGATTATGTGTAGATTCTCTATTTCCTTCATTCATCTTTCAAGTATTTTAAAAACGCACTGATGACGTTATTTTGAGAACAAGGTGTGGTAAATAGCTAAAGGGACTAAACGCTCGTTAAGTTACATTATGGATATTAAAACAAGGCGGAAAATACACCAATTTGTATCAATAATATACGCAATTAGTTTTCCTGTTTCACCTTACACAAACCTACTGTTAGAAACCACATATCAACTAAAATTATGTAGACTTACATCATCAGTGATATAAATTTCAGTACCTCCCAGTAGCATTTTAAGTCTTCTACTGTTGTTTCTAAAACTATATGAATAATATAAAACTTTTTAAAGGTCTATTCGTAGAGCGACGCAGTCCAGCGTAACTACTTAAGTTTTTAAATTCATTCAGAACCCAAGAAAGTATCTATGAAAGTGGGAAGGAAAACGAAAAAAAGATTGTTGCATCCAAAATACTACTTATATACACCGGAATACAATTTATCAACAACTTGGCATTCTCAAACAGATATATACAGTACGAGGAATATTATTTGGTCACATGGAGTTTAACACAGAGTCCATAAGGGACAATTTGTTAGAAATAGACAAGTATAAATTCAGTGTATTACTTTTTTTCTCTAACAGGATATCATAACCAAGCAAAAGTGGAAAACATGCAAAAGTACATTGCAAAGACAAGGTGTTAGAAAACAAGTATAAATTCTTTGTAGGTTTTAACAGGATATCAGAAACAGTGGACTCAACGATTTTAAGTAAAGTTTTACGTTGTCGGTTTTGATTGTACATTTATATTGATTAAGAAAAGCATTGCTCTAACACGAGAACAAGTTATAAGAAGCTTTTAATTATGATAATTCGAGAGGCTGTAACAGATCAAGATAATTAATCTGATCTTTTTGTTGAAAATTTTATTGAAATGCTAGAAATCTTTCTACTTCTCAGTTTGAAAGCGGTTAAAACCTTTACTTTCTTGAGATTCGGAAACGTGCAAATATATCGGACGAACACTTGTCTGGCTTTTTTGTATCAATAAAAATGGTTTCACTATTTTTACGTTTGTTTTCCAATGAGAAACGAATAGTTTGCGTAAATACACACAGTACAAATTAAAAGGAAGCTTTCGATAAAATACTTAAATAAAATCGAATTCTAATGAAAATACCTATAACATATTTTTAAATAAAAGTAATATTCTGATAGGTGATAAATTATAAAATAAAAAACTTCTTAATTCTTCAATGAATTTAAATCAAATGTTCGAATGAACCCCCGTTTTGAGCTAAACAGCAACCGAGCCTGTTACAAAGTTCTTGACGAACATGGGTGAGTATTTAAGCTGTTATCTCAATACAGGCTTGTAGAAGTTCGTTCAGGAAACTGGCTCTGTTCTTCTGGAATCCATAAATTCTCGATTTCACATAACCCCAGAAAAATCAACCGTAGGTTGCCAAATCTGGAGATCTAGCAGGCCATCGAATGTTACCATTTGTTGAGATTATCTGATTGGGAAATTGCGTATTTAAAAAAATTATTGCTAATCGATAATTATGCGATGCACAACCACCGTCATGTTGATACCAAATATCATTGAAGTTGACACCTAATTGTATGAGAGCAGGAGCAATTTGGCTTTGCAGCATATATTCATTCATATATATATATATATATATATATATATATATATATATATATATATATGTATATATATATATATATATATATATATATATATATATATTAATACATATCCTCTATCTAAATTCTATAGAAAACATTGAAATAAAGAAAATATGCATATGTACATGTAATACTAGTGATACACACTGTATTATCAATAATTTGAAAGGTTCAATATACCAATAAAATTTGACATTTCAATTTCATATGACATTACTGCAGAATAGACTTAATGACAGATAGATTATATGATACAAAAGATTGAATTAAAGAATGAAAAAGAAGTTGATATGTAAGCATAGTCGATGAAGAAGTTAGAAACAGACATAGTTATTGAAGAATAGATGAAATATAAGGAAATAATTGATTTTGAATAGATAGATAGAATTAAATGGTAAAATAATTGAATTTGAGGAGGTAAATATGGAAGTATTGGCAATTGAAGAGGATAATAGGAAGTTATGGAATATAAAGAGGAATTGAATTATGGTAGAATTGGAATTAATGAGTGGAAATAAGGAATATGAAGAAAAAGTGAAGAATTTGATAATGAAATATGAAGGATTGTGTGAGAAAGAAATGGGAATGGCTAATAATTATGTTCGTGAGATAGAATAAATAGAAGATGTGAAAAGTAATGGTAATTGGACAGATTGTTATGAAGAATATTATAAATTTATAGAAGAATTATTAAAGATGTATGAGACAAGAATTCCGAAGGAACTAAAGGTTGCTTAATGAAAATATGGATTATCAAAATAAAGAATACTGAGAAATGCTGAAACAAAACCATATCCTGTAAATGTAGTTGGTAGTAGAACAGAGTTGGAAACATTTGATACCATAAAAAAAATTTATCAACGTGTGTATATAGGAAATTTTAGAATAACTATTATGTTACGTGAAATTTTAATAGATATAGTAGATTTAAGAAGTTTTATGGGAATTAGGAATAATAGTTTAATTTGATTCAAGATAATTTTGAGATATGTTGATAATTATTTGAAAGATATTACTATGTTACTAAGAACTAGTATTATATTTGGCAATTTTGAGAGATACATTATAATTATATACAGGAATCGATTTATCATTCTTTTATTAGGGGGATTTAATACATATCCTCTATCTAAATTCTATAGAAAACATTGAAATAAAGAAAATATGCATATGTACATGTAATACTAGTGATACACACTGTGTTATCAATAATTTGAAAGGTTCAATATACCAATAAAATTTGACATTTCAATTTCATATGACATTACTGCAGAATAGACTTAATGGCAGATAGATTTCAAAACGATTTGAAAAACCAGAATACAGATGTCTCTATTTGCAAATGGCACTTATAAATAAAATAATGAAAATCTCTCTTGGTATATAAAAACGTAAATTTGTATTTTTTTCTAAAAAAAAAGAATTATTGGTAACCAAAGGAGAGGAGAATTATTTATTTAAACATTTTAGTTAGTTGAATTTGAAATCCCCATGAGACTACATCATAAAAAGAGTTGTCTCAAATTTAATTTTGAATATTAGGGAATTTATATAATCGTTATCAGTTCAACATATCTTGCCTTTTGTAAAGCCAGTGCGTGTACTATTCACAAAGAATTACCGCTAAAGTGCAAGTGTTTTTCGCGTTTTCTAAATTATTGATTTGGAAACGTTTGTTCCGGAAATTCTAAAAATACGTTTTAGAATACGTACAAGATCTTCTAGTATCCAGTTTGGTGAGTCCAGTCCATATTATATATTATTCTCGAGAATTAATAGGCCTTTGATCAAAATTATTTCGAAAATAGATGCATCTTATGATTAAATTATAGTAACGTTACTTATATAAAATTCTACGTCAAGTGCAGACAATTTTGGGAACAGACAACTTACAAGAAAATTGGCGTATTTTGAAAAAATGTTCGAGTTAGTTTTACGTTTTCTATCAAGAACAACACGAAAAAATAGTTTTTAGAAAAAAAATCCTGTGCGTATGTCGTCGTTGTCGTCGGCCACTTTCCGTTACATGTCTTGTTAGCATGATACAGCCTCCGGAGTGCCACAAGTCACCAATTTTATGATTGAATATTGTTCAGGACATCTCACAGGACATGTCACAGATGAACCCTATTGATTTTCAGCTCACCAGAGCCAGTATAACGGGTTCTATGGTACTTGAAGTACGACATTTTTGTCATTTTTTGAGAAATTTCAGTTTGTTAGCACGATACAGCCTCTGGATTGCAACAAGTCACCAATTTTATGATTGAATATTATTCAGGACATCTTACAGATAAACCCTATTGGTTTTCAACTCACCAGAGCCAGTACAACAGGTGCTATAGTACTTTAAGTATGACATTTTTGGAGAAATTTCAGTTTGTTAGCACGATACAGCCTCCGGAATATATACAAGGGACCAATTTTATGATTGGATATTATTCTGTGCGTCTCAAATTTGAACGCTATTTATATTCAGCTCACTAACGCCAGTAAAACGGGTGCTATGGTACTTGAAGTACCAAATTTTTGTCATTTTTGGGGAATTTTCAGTTTGTTAGCACGATACAGCCTCTAGAGTGTATAAAAGTGACCAATTTTATGATTGAATATTGTTCAAGATGTCT
Organism: Galeruca laticollis; assembly: GCA_963921935.1. Taxonomy (NCBI): domain Eukaryota; kingdom Metazoa; phylum Arthropoda; class Insecta; order Coleoptera; family Chrysomelidae; genus Galeruca; species Galeruca laticollis. The sequence goes on along the minus strand of OY998175.1, from coordinate 112,836,662 downwards.
CACATATGTACCCTACTGATTTTCAGCTAACTAGAACGAGTACAGCGGGTCCCATAAATCCAGATATACTACATTTTTGGTTATTTTTTTGGAAATTTCGGTTTGTTAGCACGATACATCCCCCGAAGTGTATACAAGTGACAATTTTATGATAGAATATTGTTCAGGGCCACAGATGCGGAAACGTTAGTTTTAATCTTTAAAACTGTTTATTTTTTTATGAAACTATATATTAAATTGTTAACTGTTTTCTTTAGTCTGATGTTTAATTATTGTAATAGCAAGCGCATATAAAATTGCTTCAGCTAATTTGTAAAATTCTGTATTTTTTAAATGAAGTAGTTTTTTTAAAATAAAGTTTCCCATTAGTGAAACATAAGTTGCTTGTAATACGCTATTAGAAATTTTATATGTACGAGTATCGTAGTTCAAGTCCGATTTACTACGAAAAACTGTATATAATTATATTTTGGAATATTTGAAAACATATCATTTCTCACACAATAGTCGGATAAATTGTCTATGTTAAAAATGATGCCATGGATTCACGTTACTATTGCCCTATGCTTTTGAATGGAAATGAAACTGTATATGTACCAAAATTGTAAAAGTGATTCCAATTGTAAATTGAATAAGATCGCACCGATTCATTGTAGGTCGTAATGTCGAATTGTCATGTGAACATTTGTATTACCTATGTCAATATCGGCCATAATTCTTTTGAATTGTATTTTCGGGGGTAAATACATAAGAGATCATTTTTTTATCGATAAATACATGTATAATTGTATGAAAGTTTTATTGTCATGGCAATAAATCGTGAATCAAGAGAGTGAAAAAATCACGAGAGCTTGCTCGAGTGATTTTTTCTACTTCTCTTGATTCGACAGTTTTTGCCGTGACATTAAAATTTGAATATAATTTGTAATGTATTTCTCGATTAAAAAAATGATCTCCAATGTATTTTAGGAAGATTAATACACAACTACATATATGCAGACAATTTAATTTGAAATGGAAGTTTTAATGCAAAACTGAAGAATAAATATTTCAAATTAATTTGACATTTTAAATCGAAAATTTATTATGAAACTTCGAAAAAAATCTGACAGTGACAGTTGTCAAAGTATTGAATTATGACTGCTACCACCAATCAGGGTATAGTTGATCAAAAGCAAGATGCATATTTATCAGTTATTGGGAAAGAATCTTTTTATCATGACTGTTGATTGGTCGATTTTAAGAAATTGAAGAAATCTCATTGGTTCTGAGAATAGGAATGTAGTAATCAATTATAATCGTATAATAAAGTTCTTATGGTTTAAAGTAGGTATTGAGATTCTGTCAGTTATTGTATAGTATCTTGTGTTAGAGTAAGGGAAACTAATTAAGCAGTAGACTGTATGGATACCTCAGGTTGCAGTATCGCGTCCCTTATTCTCCCATTGCGTATCGATAGTCTAGCGTGAAGGACCACTCGGAAAACCCGAGAATAAAAAAGGATGCTGCATAACTTAGGTTTCAGTAAACAGTTGAACCATTTGGCAATAGCGTGTGTTTTTCACTAAATTCGGGCGTCTTTGTCACTGAACCACCGGCACTATTAAATACAGTTACTAATATACAAGTATTTATATTGGTCCCGAATTAATAGGGTTACATTAACTTGCAAAATACCGGAAGGTCAGATACTAAATGAAAGAAGCGTGTTATGAAAGCGGCGTTTGCAGTAGTTCTAATAGCGGCATGGACACTACTACGAGTACCATAGTTATAGTGACTTGGGCCCCTGGGCGGAGGGTTGAACTCTAGTATAAAACCTCTCCAGGAATAGAGAGCGAAGTGGCGAATAGTTAATTATTAGAGGTGGGACAAATCTTCTAAATAGAAGCGCCTGGAGAAATTAATTCATACAAATTTCTCCATCTTGCGACACCCTTAACTCAGTGATCCCGCATCAGTCACCCGGAATTGACTTGTCAGTAGTTTGGTTTAGTCTGTTCTATCAGTTACCGCAAAGAATTTAAGTAGTTAAACAATCCAGGCGGTTGTTTGGTGTGATTTTCAATAGTCTAAGTCTTCTTGCCATCGAACTCTGTCCTTAGTGCCTACATGAAATTGAGTGATATATTTTCTAATCATCGGCATACATAATAAACATAACAAATTTAAAGCAAGTAGAGATATTATTCAAATATAAATTAAAAACTAAATGGCCTAAATGATGCCCCTGAGATACTCATGAAGTAGTTACAACAGCAGGAGCTCCTAATATTACTTATTGCGATTTATTTCTGACATATGAGTCAAACTATCTTAACAAATTACCAGTAGCCAAAGCTTTTGTTTATGTATATTACATGGAACAGCGATTTTTATTGCCGATACATCATACAAACTATTGACCAATACTGACTGATACTTTAAAAAATCTTCGTTGCTTTTGTAATGGAAAATATGATATGTAGGTTTTACTGACAGTAGGTACGTCATAGTAGTTTTTAAAAAATAAAAATCACAGTAAAATGGCATATTTAACAGAACATCAAAGAATTCACATTTTGATACTAAAAGGATATGTGGTGATAGGTAATACCAAAATATTCTGAATGATTATTTGCGTCAGTTGGTAGGACACGAACATGAAGAGTTATGTGAAATATTTAGTAACAAGTTTGAAGACAGAGTTCATGTAGCACGTGGTACTGTATTTACAATTATTCATAAATTTGAAGAAAGTGGACAAGTACGATAACTGCCAAAATGTGGTCACTCTGCTATTTCACAGCAACCAAAAAATGACTTTGAAATGAATTTTTTTGGTGATGGTTGAAGACACTCATAAGGCTACTGGAGTTGTTGCGACCGAAAATCACATAAGTCAATCAACTATTCGTAAATATTAAAAAATGGCATCCCTATAAAGTACAATTGCTACAGAGGAACTGAACGAAGAGGATCCAGATCGCGGGCCGGAGCTCTGTGAAACAATGTCAAATATATATAACACTAATCCAATTTTTCAAATCAAATCCTTTTTTCTGATGAGGATACTATCTATTTACATGGCACGGTCAATAAACAAAACTACAGGTACTAGTCTTAACAATACCTTACAAGTGTTTTATTTATAGGATTAAAACATAATCAGCATTAAATCATTTTTTATTGAAAACGAATTAAAATATCGAAAAGAGCAGGACTACATGTTTAATGTGAAAATGGCTGCTCTTTCAGATTTTAAAACAGATTTATCATTATACGGGGTGAAAAGTTATGAGCGAATTTATCATAGCGACAGGTTGCAAGTACCGCGCTATATGAGCAACATAAGAAATATTAACATAATCAATTTTATCGTACCAAAAACCCTAAAGCTGCCAATTTTCCAGTTGATAGTCCAAGAAACACGTTGATAACAGTAAAAAAAGAAAAGAAAATTATAACATTAAATAACTTGTTTTTCCAAAACCATCAACATTTGGATAAGGCATGTTTAGGTCAATCATCATTATTTAACCCGTAGTATCGTCAGTTAACGGTTATGCCATTGTTAATGAAACACCTTGTATGATGTTTAATTTTTAATGGCTTCTTCTATTATTTCTTGCATGCTTAATTTATGGTGTTTTTACAGTTTCTCCTGAATCAGCTTTATTCGTCTTCATGTTTCCATTCAACTCTTTGCCTTTTTCAATTTTCAATTATTATTTCGTATTTTCTGTAAAGCTTCATATTTAGTTTTAGTAGTGTTCTTCCACCCTCTTTACTCAGATATATTCCATTTCTGGAGCGATTTCATCACTTCCAGGTGCTTTTAATGTTTTATTGTCTTTATTACATCCTCTAATTCTACTTCCTGTATGTTTATTTTTGATTTTTATTCTTATTATCTCATAGTCCATGTCTCTTTATCATTTTGTTGATGTTTAATAGTTCGTTAGAATGTTCTAATAGCTACTAATAACTTGAAATTCTCCTGAACAACAAACAGTTCTACTATCCACAAGGGCTTATAATTGGCAGCAAGGCAATAGGCAATGATTTTTGACTAAGAAGAAATGATATTGATATAAATATAATTTTCTATAAGAATAATAGATATGGAAGCAGTTTTCCTAGTGAAACTTGTACTCAATATTATATTAAATTTAACGAGCGCGTTGAAATAAATTAAATAGATAAGGTCGTATTTGACTATATGTTCTTGATAACAATTTATGTTTGAATTTGATAAATAATTAATAATTTCACTTGTTACCGGTTAACTTTGATTATACTTGTTGAATTACTGTCCAATCCTCATTTTTACTGGATAAATCACATCAATAATAAATTCAACAGTTTGTACAAATTTTTTATCTTGTAAAATTAACAGTATTAACAAATTGTTGTAGTTGTTTTTACAATTACAAACCCAAAAAAAGTTTGTTGAAATAATTAGACCCGATTTACGTTACAAAACGTTGAACACGATTACCTATTAAGACTTGGAGAACCGTAAGCGGTTGATTATAAATAATTGGCTACTTTTTCTTCTACTAATTGTATCAAAAACTTGTGAGAGAATATTCAAGAAGTAATTGGGGACTCCTAACGATCATTGTGAAGAATGCAGATCTATACGAGTCTGATAAACATTTTTATTATCTTAATTATACAAAATATCATGTTCGATCCTCATTATCGTGTCTAGTCATACTTTCTTATTGAATAACCATTAAAAAATAATAATGTAAATGAAAGTTTCTAACACTGATATAATATAAAATGGAAATAATTATTCAATTATTACATTTTTTATTTGTAATTATTTTCCACGAATGACTTTATTTGAGTTACTGATAATAAAAATAATATTAAATTGAATTAAAGTCTCTAAAATTGCGAGCCACCTTGAGGATTTCCGACCATTTTGTGAAAAAAGCTGGGGGAAAGAATATATCATCTTTAATGAAATTAACTGTCTCGACCCTTACTTCGTGAAATCTACTCATATTAGTGTTTTAAATAAAACTCAACGTTTCTAGTTAATTCCATAATATAATGAAAAATGTTAAAAATTCGAAAAAATTGACAATTGATTCGATAACTGAATATCATCGTCAGAATGACCGAAGTTACATTTCATTTGATGCTTGCCTGATGTTTAGTAGTTATTTTTGGCTAGACCAAGAAGTGACCTACCTTGTGATTGACTTAATATATGTTAACAGAACAAAGAAGAAGATGTGATATTACAAATATTGAAGCTTAGATATTATTAGCCCTATGGTCATATCCTGGATATCATTTTTCCAATTGAGATCAGTATAACTGTGCAATGATATAGAAAACCAGGAAAACTATATCTGCCGATCCTTACAATTATCACTTAAGGAGACAGTTGAATAGTGAAGAACTCCCTAGATTTATCTGTTCACTGACGACTTCATATTGTGGGTTTCTTAAGTGTCTCCTAATTTCCAACTCTTCAAGGAAATCCAGTTCTTGTTTCTTATCACAATATGAAGTACTTCTAGTTCTGTGTTAGGTGTCAATGAATGGTTGGTGTCAAGTAGATGTTTTGCGTAGTGGGATTTATCTGGTTGTTTTAATCTGTATGCTCGTAAGTGCTCACTGTAGCGTATTTCAAAATTCCTAAGGGTCTGACCCAAATAGACAGCATTACATTCTGGACATTTGAGTTTATATATACCTGATTTCTTTAATGTTGGTATTTTTGTTTTAATATTTAACAATTTTGTACTTACGTTACTTTCTGTTTTAAAAGCAATTGTTTCTGAAATATTATTAGAAATATTTCCTGCATATGTGATGGTTTTATGAGTATTTATATCTTCAATTTGTTTAGGAAATATTAGTTTTAATGCCACTTTTTCCTCTTTTTTATTAATTAGCTTATTTATCATATGTATTGGATAACCGTTGGATGTTACTATTTGTCTAATTGTACTCTCTCTATCAAAATTATATTTGTTCATAGGAACTGAAAACGCTCTATGTATCATTGAATTGTATGCCGCTAGTTTATGTGACATGGGGTGATTGAAACTATAAGCAATTGTCACATCAGTGTATGTTGGTTTTCGGTAAATTGCATAATCAAGTACATTATTAACTCTTTGAATTTTCAAATCAAGAAAATTGATTGAGTTATTTTCTTCAACTTCTAATGTAAATTAAGTTTTTGTGTGTAAATTGTTAATGTGGTTGAAAAATATATCTAATTGTCGTTCACTACCTATAAAACAAGCTAATATGTCATCTACATATCTATACCAAAATAAAACATTTTTTGAAATATTACTTTCAAAGATTTTTCTTTCCAAACTGTCCATAAAAATGTTTGCCAAAATAGGTGATATAGGGTTTCCCATTGGTAAACCTTCATTTTGAATACATATGTTATTGTCAAAAGTGAAATAATTCTGATTGATACATACATCAAACAAATTAAGTATATCTGATATTATTGCTGGATTAATATTTTTATCTTCTAGTAATTCTCTTCCAAGTATTAGACATTCTTTAGGAGGAGTTCCGTAACTATTAAGTATATTGTTAAGCTTCTTTGCCAATATATTATTAGGAGTATTAACATAGGAAACTACAGGTCTAATTGGTTTTGTTATTTTATGTAATTTAACGGTTCCATATAATTGTGGACAATGAGTATTCTTATGTATCATGGACCTCTTTTCGTAATCACTTAAAAGATAATTTGAATTATTAACAATATCCCTTACATTATTAGAAAACTTCTTTGTTGGGTCTGCTCTAGGAACTTTTACATCGCTAGATTTTATAAAGTTATATATTTTTGAATTATAATTTTCAACCGTCAATATGACAGTTGTGTTCCCCTTATCAGTTACAAAATCATTATATTGTGGAATTAGCTAGAAACGTTGATTTTCATTTAAAATACTAATATCACCTTTAGTCTATTTTCACTGGTCTTAATATCCATTCTTCCCAGAGGCGGCGTTAAGCGTGGTCGATCTGGACCACCACCTACGGCCTCGCGATCTTAGGAGCCTCGCGCCTCAAATACGCAACGTAAAACTGTATTCGTTATAAAACGATGAACCGTATCGGAAAAATATATCTTGGGTATAGACAGTAATCTGTAAGAGTAACAAGGAACGCAGTTATATTATAATACCATATAATCGAGAGAGACGGAATGCTTGTCCTCCCCTCCTGTCACCCCACTCGATTCAAAAGTGCTGTGTGAAACCGGCTGTGATCTGACCAATTGGGAATCTATAGAATTGCCAACTTCAAATCACTTCTAGTTTAAAAATGGTATGACAGTGTCTAGTGTCAATGAGTCATTATTTGCCTGCTGTGGTTACAAAAACATTGAAAAATTAAATTAACGCTGAAACATGCCGTCTATTTACGGATAGTTAAGTGGTACTTTGGTGGTAATTCTGTAAAATATACTATAAATCCATTTATAGTGGCTTTTTCAGATAGACCTATACCTCGGAAGTGAATGATTTTGGTACATTATGAAAATTTAGTTATATAATATAACGCATTCATCTGCTTCACAATTTGTGTTGTAGATCTTGACTATCATTGTTACAAAAACTAAGTTTTCTTTTTACGAAGAATACTGTACATTCAAATGCATGGGTATTATTACTATGTTCAACTACTTTTGGTGGTATATGATGTAAGGGTTGAAAAGGTAAGGCAAATTTAAGTATTTTGCGTAATGTACTTCTAAATGCATCATCAATAAAATGATCTTCAGGCAACTTTTGATCATTGGATGTATAAGGAAGTTCTAAAATGTCGTACGACTGTTCCCTTTGAAAATTGTCAAATGAAAATTTGAGAAATGTTTTGTTCCTAAACTCAAAATTGCGATGTGGTCAAAATATTTACTATTACAATTTTTTGCAATACAACAATTATTAAATATACCTATTGATGACATTTTAAACGTTCACTTACTTTTATTTACTTTATTATAACTAAAATAATCCTATTCACCCTTGTCAAACCATATTTTAAGCAATATTTATTTTTGACATTTTGACAGACACAAGCCAGATTCACTCCAACCAATGTAAGATTTGTTAACTTGTCTTAGTGACGAGTCTCGGTGTAGTGACGACGAGAAGTTCTAATGCTATCTCGATACTTAAGCAGGCCTTTACGCACTCATTAAAACGCAATATCCAATATATTCTTTTAATTCTCTCCCCTACGAAAATATATTTTTTTTATTTTAAATAGGCAAGCGAAAGCGAAAGTAAAACATGGTAGGTTATCGGTAGCTAAGTATGAAAAACTTTCGTGCCCTGGAAAACGAACAGATAAAATGTCTTGTCAAATATTTATTTACATTGGAAATTAAATGTAAAATTACAATTAAGAATTGGACGAATTAATTGCAAACGATATAATATATCAAGTGAATCATTCGGATTAGGATTCACCGTTGGTTCCAATTCCAAAAGCAAATGACAAGATCCGCTTAGCAGTTGATTATAAAGTCGCTGTCAACAAACAGCTACACGACGCACATTTTCCTATTCCACGAATCGCTGATGTTGTGAATAACCTTCGAGATGCCAGTGTGTTTTGTACACTCGACCTATACAAAGCCTACCTTCACGTTCAAGTCGATAAATAAAGCCAAATGATTCAGACAATGTCTACACATCGAGGAGTCTTCGCCATGAAACGTCTGAGTTTCGGAATGAAGTCTGCACCATCTGAATGTCATCGCTTTCTACATCAAATACTATCCGGATTGGAAGGTGCTACAGCATATTTCAACGATATCATCATATACGGGTCAAATAAAGAAGATTGTTTGTCCAATCTAATCAATTGTATAAATCGCCTACGCCAATATGATCTGCACCTCAACCGTGAAAAATGGAAATTTTTCAAGACGGCAATTACATACCTTGAATATGTTATCGAGCACAACAGCATCAAGAAATGTCCTGAGAAATTTCGCGCAATTATAGATGCTCCACCACCAAGTGATACTGCAGGAGTACGAAGATTTTTGGGAATTACCACTTACGACGCCAAATTAATTCCAAATTTTTCATCCCTGACATTTCCTCTAAGGTGTCTGCTCCGCAAAAATACAAAGTTCAATTGGTCAAAATCATGTCAAAAATCGTTCCTTCGGGTGAAGGAAGAAATTGCCAGCGATCGTGTTTTAATGCCGTTCAACCCAGATTTGCCAATTATACTCAGTTGTGATGCTAGCCCTGTAGGTATAGGTGCTGTCTTATCACATGTCGTAAATGGCCAGGAACTACCAATAGCTTTAGCCTCGAGTTCACTAACAGTAACCGAAGGAAATTATAGTCAATTGGACCGCAAAACTTTAGCGATTATATAAGGAGTCAATAAATTTTACATGTTTCTATTTGCGAGAAAGTTCACTCTAGTCACAGACAATAGACTTTTAAGTCGAATATTTCATTAGGATACTAAACTGCCAATTATTCCTGCTTCAAGACTTCTACGTTACGCCACAATTCTTAGTGGATTTGATTTTGTCATCAAACACAAAAAAGCAGAAGAAACCGCCTATGTAGATTATTTTTCGCGAGCTCCATTACAGTCAAACTTACTTGCTTTAAATGAAGATGATATCATTCAACAGCAATGTATCAATCAGATATCAACCGACGTGTTATCAGCCTAAACCATCTCTGCTGCTACGTTGCAAGATAGTAAGTTATCAAATTGATTAAACAACTGAAGAACGGAGAAAAGCAAGAGGAAAAATACTCACTGACACCCTTCAAGTCTCAGTATTGTCAGAACTACATGCTACCCACGTCAAGACCTACAAAATGAAAAGCTTGTCTCGAAGATATTGCTATTGAAAAAACATTGACCGTGACATCGAATCTTTCGTGAAGAGTTGTGATGCTTGCGCTCCAACTGCTTGTGCCCCACCCGCTGTATCTTTACATCCGTGGGAAGAGCCAAAATCAAATTTCCAACGTGTCCATATCGATTACGCAGGTCCAAAAGATGGTTATTACATTTTCATTCTGATTGACGCTAAATCAATGTGGCCGGAGATAAGATTAACAAAATAGAAACAAAAAGGCGGCCTGTCAAAATTGAAAACAAAATGGTATTTCTTTTGTTTTTGATTTGACGCAAAAAAGTTACTGAGATTTTTTTAGAACTTCATACGTTCTACAACTTTTCTATGAAACACTTTTTTCATGATCACATTTATTTAAGAAAATTTAAGTTCTTTTTTGTTTTGTTTTGAATCTGATGCAAAAGCTTTACTGAAATAAGCCGTCCAATTGGTCTTGTGCCATTGGGATTTTAGTCTTATTTCAGAATGAAATAGGGCTATTGTAGAGAGTAGCATGACGCGACTTCGGAAAAATTTCAATGCAGTTTTTCGTTTTGGTGTTCCTAGATGCCCAAATCACCCTCCATTGAAAAGGTTATATATATATATATATATATATATATATATATATATATATATATATATGTGTTATAACGGAATTTGCAAGCACGATAAAGGGCGTATTTTTTGACGGATCGAAACCAAACTCGCTACAAAAATCGGTTAGGACAAAATCTTGGACGAGTTCGTTAATGAGCCAAATCGGCCCAGTAAAAACAAAATGGCGGCCTGTCAAAGTTGAAAAAAAATCGTATTTCCTTTGTTTTTCATTTGACGCAAAAAAGTTACTGAGCTTTTTTATAGACCTTAACACGTTCTACAACTTTTGTATTTAACATTTTTCTCTAAATCGTACATTAAAACATTTATTTAAGAAAATTCAAATTTACCAAAATTGTTTTTTATTTTTTTGTTTTTGATTTGATGCCAGAATGTTACTTTGGTTTTTTGTACATCTCAGAGCATTCTATTACTTTTGTATCTAATTTTTTGTTTTCGGTTTTATGCAAACATGTTACTGAAATAAGACTGTCCAATTGGTCCTGAGCCATTGGGATTTTTTTTTATTTCAATTAGTGTGGGAGATTGTTATACCCTATAGAATAGTTGACAGTTAAGTCCGCTGAGCCCGTTTTTGTCTACTGGCGGTTTCTGTACCTCATCATCACTTTGTACGTTGATGATATACTGATATATGGAAACCACAAGAACATATTGAATTTGATGGCTGAGTTCAAGAAACGGTTTAATATCAAAGATCTAGGGGAAGTAAGGAACGTATTGTCCATAAAAGTGACCAGAGACGAAAATTCAATTATGTTGAACCAGACTTTATATGCTGTAGAGCAATTGAAAGAAATGAACATGTTACAAACAAAAGGTGCAGCTACACCTTCACCTATTGAGGAAAAGTTTTGCATGAATGACGAAGCATTACTTAGCATAGAAACGAATATTATATCAAAAGTGTATTGGAAGCATTCTATATTTAAGTGTAACGACCAGGCCTGACATGATATTCACAGCAACTTTCATGAGTCAGTTCAACCAAAATCCTACCAAGCATCACTGGATGGGAATAAAACATATGCTGAGATATTTGAATAGGACCAAAGCGTATGGTATTGAATATAAGAAGTCAGAGAGAACAGTCGAAGCTTTCACAGATGCAGACTGGGCTTCATATTCAATGGATAGGAAATCATTCAGCGGATATGTATTTGTTCTCGCAGGAGGAGCCATCAGTTGGTGTAGCAGAAAACAGAATTGTGTTGCTCTCAGCACTGTCGAATCTGAATTCGTTGCACTTAGTGAAGTCTCTAAAGAATTCATGTTTTTCAAGACGCTAGTTCATGAAATCCACATGGAGAATGTTTTTGCTGAACCATTTCCCATATTTGTAGACAATCAAGGATCAATAAAATTAGCAGAAAACAACACAACATCTGATAGATCCAAACACATAGACTTGAGACTATTTTATATCAGAGATTTGATAGAACAGAAGAAAATAATTCTGAAATATGTGGAGTCAAAGAATAATCTAGCTGACCAATTCACCAAGACCATACCAACAAATGTTTTGAATGATCATTTGAAGAAATTCGGGATCAAAGATCCAGGGGAAGTGTTAGAAGTGGTTTGACTTGATAATTTCCTACTGATCCTGTATCTTGTTGTCATAGTTAAGATGAATGTTTTGGGTGTTATTGATTAAAAAGTCAAAATAAAAAGTCAGAACTTCTTTATTTAAAAACCATTATAATTTCCTATAAATTGGGTAAATAGTTGGAACTACGCTACAACTATAACAAGTTATGGGCACAAGACGATTTGAATTATAAAGTTTTGAGAAAGTTCTCAGCAGACGACGCAATTCGTACTTTTAATCGAGGTAAAAGCAGACGACTAACTTTTTCCACTAAAAAGACGACGAAGAATCTGATTCGAAGACGGAAGATCTAAAAATCGAAAAGCTTAATCCAGAGAATTATCGATATTGGTCGATGCGCGCACAGGGGATTCTGGAGGTGAAGAATTTGTTGAATGCTATAGATCCTGGTTTCAATGATACCCAAATTCAAGAACCCAAAAATGAAAAGACTGATCACAGTGCGAAGTCGATATTATATCTGTTGATTTGAAATGAGAGTCTCGACGATGTTATGGAGTGTAAGACGGCAAATGAAGTATGGGAGACGTTGGAAAGCATACACACAAAATATGATACTTAGCATGGGTTTCTACTCTTGAAGGATTTCGTAAATACTACTAAGAATCAGAACGAATCAATCCATGAGTATTTAACAAGACGTAATAGCCTCTATCATAAAGTCAAATCTGTAGGGTATGATTTCAATGAAAAAATTCAAGCTGGTTTCACGGTACTCGGTTTACCAAGCCAGTACGAGTATCTCGAAAGAAACCTCAGAGCAGACAATGATGATTTGAATATGGCCTCTCTGAAATCAAAATTGTTGGAGGAAGAACGGAGGATAGAAAACACATGTAGAACAGAAGGTAAAGACGAAGCAAAAGCACTGACAGTAAGAAGAAAGTACGGAAGAAACTAAACACAATAGACAAACCAATACTATGAATTTTAAGAAAGAAGGTAGGCAGGTCCATGCACACAATTTAAATCAGACGAAGCTCTCTCGTTCGCACGAATTTCTGAGGTGTTTCCGATGTTTGGAAATTGGACATATTAGAAAAAATCGTCGAAAAAGAAAAAACCATTATAATTTCCTATAAATTGGGCAAATAGTTGGAACCACGCTACAACTATAACAGGTTATAATTATATAATTCAATGGATAGGAAATCATTCAGCGGATATGTATTTGTTCTCGCAGGAGGAGCCATCAGTTGGTGTAGCTGAAAACAGGATTGTGTTGCTCTTAGCACTGTCGAATCTGAATTCGTTGCACTTAGTGAAGTCTCTAAAGAATTCATGTTTTTGAAGAAGCTAGTTCATGAAATCCACATGGAGAATGTTTTTGCTGAACCATTTCCCATATTAGTAGACAATCAAGGATCAATAAAATTAGCAAAAAACAACACATCTGATAGATCCAAACACATATACTTGAGACTATTTTATATCAGAGATTTGATAGAACAGAAGAAAATAATTCTGAAATATGTGGAGTCAAAGAATGATCTAGCTGACCAATTCACCAAGATCATATCAGCAAATGTTTTGAATGATCATTTGAAGAAATTGGGGATCAAAGATCCAGGGGAAGTGTTAGAAGTGGTTTGACTTGATAATTTTCCACTGATCCTGTATCTTGTTGTCATTGTTAAGATGAATGTTTTGGGTGTTATTGATTAAAAAGTCAAAAAAAAGTCAGAACTTCTTTATTTAAAAACCATTATAATTTCCTATAAATTGGGCAAATAGTTGGAACAACGCTACAACTATAACACTTACTGCCGGTTTCACAATGTCAAGTAATCCTGAGGTTAACAAATAACCCTCGGTTATCTAAAAACAAGTGTTTCACATTATCCAGTCAAGGGTTCAAGTTATGGTTAACTCTTAGAATATTTAACCACGAGAAAATCTAGTGGTAATAAGGATAACCGGGAGATTCTAACCTAACCATTGAAGAAGACCTAAAATAATGAAGCCCGGATTCGATTATTTCGAAGAGTATGACAACTCGATTTCTTTTATATATTTAGATTCCAAAAAGAACCGTCGGGCATCTGTTAGAATAAATTAAATAGAATGTTATCAATTATGATATTATCCATCTTTGATAAATATCTCGTGAGAAGGAGGTCCACCTCCGGTTTGTCTGTAATTTATTTTGGACAATTTTTCGTTTTGTTCGGTTTTTTAAATTTCTGTATTTCTTTGTCAGTGTCTTAACTGGTTTATATCCATTTACACCAAATGTGGTATTAAATTCCTTTTTCTATTTCAACTCATTTTTTATTTGGATTCTATTATATATTTATTAACTAAAGAAAAAATAATTGGCCGTTTCGAAGAATTCATATTAATTAAAATGATCACTTCTGCCAAAGAACCAAATATTGCCATCTACTAGCACAGATCATATAACTACTACTACTAGTCTACCAAAAATAAGTCAATTTTATAGGTTAACTCCTTCTTCTTTTTTTCGATTTTGAATGTCACTAACCATAAAGTCTGATCATTATACATAATCTGTTACCAACTGAACAAAAATTATTACTGAACCATCGGTCAGCTGACCAACAGACGACATACAATTGTGTAACGGTACCTAAAGGTAACCTTATAGGTAAAAGTAAATTGACCCGAGGAGTTAACCCGACATTGTGAAACCAGCCGATAGAAAATTAAAAAATATACCAAAACAACTGTCAAAATTTGCATACAGTCCTGCGAGTGGGTGAAAGTAGTGATTTGCAACTACGAACTGTATGGAGAATTACAAATAATGATCCTAAATGTACCAAACTTTATTAAAGATGTGAAAAAACTGCTTCGATACATAATAGAAAATAACTTGATGGAAATTTACCCAAATCTGTATATTGTGTATCGAATTTTGCTAACGATTCTAGTAAAAACAGCCTCCGCTGAAAGGAGCTTTTCAAAATTAAATCCTATTTGATAAGTTCAATGGATCAGAAAAGACTTTCAGCTTTGGCAATTTTATCCGTTGAAACAGGCATATCATCTAAGTTTAATTATGGTACAATAATTAAAGACTTAGAAAGGCAAAAAGCAGGAAATTTCTGTTTCTATAATGTTTAAATTTAATGTTTATGAAGTAGTTTAGATTGCATTGTTTTTACTATAATAGAGAGCTATTTTTCAACTGTTTTCCAATTTATTGTTTCCTGCGCAACAAGAGGACCTCGCTAAATATACAGGGTTATTGGTTATAATTTGACCACCTCTTTATTTCTCTTATGCGTATAGATAGAAAAAAAATTTTTAAAAAGTTGTAGAAGTATAAATGAATTTTAACAAAATGTACTTTGCAAACCAATAGCGTTTTTGAATTACGGGGTATAATAAAAAAAAATATTTTTTTGAACAGAACGCCCTGTATATTATGACATATTCGCATAGGGCCTTTTTTCTCATAATAAAAATATATACTTTTATAGGTCTAGCTTATATACTTTTCAAAATAATGGACAGTAAACTCCTAAAGTATTTAAGTTAGTATTTAGCTAAAAAAAGTAGTTGGCTATGCATCGCTTACTGCACTTCTTGATATTATCTGTCAAAACTTCTAAAGTAATAGACGGTAAATGTTTAAAAAATAAGCGACTGGGCTTGACATGAACAAAGAACATAAAAAACAATACAGTGTTTATTACAAAATAGAAACCGATTTGATATTTTCATAAATTTTAAGCAATCTAAAGTAATACCAAGTTCATACGTTCTCCTCAAAATTTCTATACAGTTTAAAATTTTATTACTATTTCGATGGTTCAGAAGTTCAATTTCAGCTTCAATTTTCTCTCTAATTATTTCAATACTGTTACTGGTATCGGTATTAACTTTTTCTTTTAAATAGCCCCATAAAAAGCCTTCTAAAGGCGTTAAATCAGGACTATTTGGCGGCCATTGAATCGTGCCACCATTACCTATCCAAGTTGCGAACTAATTATTTAAGTGTTCTCGCACTTCTCTTACATTACGCTCCGTCTTGTTACCATATTATGACATTAAGCGCATCTTCTGGAAATTCCTGAAGTAAATCGTCAACTTGTGGCAGAATGTCATCGAAATATAATTGACCCGTTAAAGTGAAATTATAGAATATTGGCCCAACTACTTACCCCGAAAAATGGCAGACCAGACATGAATAGATTTTCTACCTGATTGTTCAATTTGTTTAATTTTGTATTTCGTAAAACTTTTTCGTTCCCACGATTATCCATTTTTTCTGTTAAACAGACCTGATGTAGAGAAACTTGATTCATCCGTCCAAATAATTTGTTTAAAGTAA
Organism: Galeruca laticollis; assembly: GCA_963921935.1. NCBI lineage: Eukaryota > Metazoa > Arthropoda > Insecta > Coleoptera > Chrysomelidae > Galeruca > Galeruca laticollis. Next base: position 112,820,261 of record OY998175.1, on the reverse strand, counting down.
TTTTCGTTGTCGTCCAAATTTCTTATCATTTGTTGACAGAATTCCAATCGTTTTCGCTTATGTTCTCCACATAGTTCCTGTACTGGTAAAATTTTGTAAGGACGATAGTTATTATTTTTTAGTGTTTTGAACTTTATAGTAACTTGTTTGTAATTCGCCGGAAGCTTTTTTATACTACTCTCTGCATTCTCTAAAATAAAACTAATTCCCAACAAGAAACATAACAAGTATTTTTTGTGATGTTATTTTTAGAGACTTTTTGTGATGTTTATTTGAAACGTTAATAAGATATCTCCTAGATGTCTTAATTTTATTACCAACTCTATTAACATCCATGTCATGTAAATAAAACATATTTTTGATGTACACAATGATACTTGAATTCACAGTTACAAACACATCCTATGAACTTCTTTTTAGCAACTTCCTATAGGAAACATTCATACGATGTTAATTTGTATACTTCTCACTAATATCACATACAGAACGTTACTGTAATATTACAAATTAACATGTTTCTGAGATGATTACATGTTGCAGTTACTTTAACATCCTTCGAAATAATTTTTCGTAAGTTCGTGTGATTACCAGTGATTACGTTTTCACGATGTTAGTTCATAAAACTCTCAGTGATATCTCATATTGAACATCACAGTAACATAAAAAAAAGAAGAAAACACAGGAGGAACTGACGAACTAACATTATCTGTGGACTGTGGAGTGTGGAAACAAATGACGAGCAGAAATGGCGGATGGTTTTCAGTTTTGTGTTATATTTTATTTGCAGGAAGCACATTTTTTAAAAGTACTTGAATAAAGTGGTCTTCGTTTTCATTAGTTCCTACTTAGCTTCAGTTTCTATGCTTAGCTATAATTCTTGTTATAATGGACGAACAACAGCTGTTATCGGTAAGTACCTATTCCAAAATCATAATTATTAAAACTTAATACTCATTCAAGACTTTAATCGGCTATTGTACATTGAAATTCCAGGTGGCGGAATTGTACACTAACATTATATAATAAAGTTTACAAAATAAGGGTTTTTTCAACTTTTAAAATATTTTAGTTAGTGAGTATATTTTAAAAACGATTCACAATATTTTAAAACCTAGATATGCATTATACCCTACAAAAACTTACTATTGCAATAGGGTAGATATTATTAATAATAATAAAGCATGCTCATACGTTGGCAGAGATTTGAATCTAGAAGAAAATATGTTCAATGTTCAAGATGTTTCAGAAGCTACTTACATAAATAAAATAAAAAACAAATATATGGTAATTATGTAAAGAAAGGGGAATAACTATTTCAGATAGTTTGATACAGACATTGTATTAATCAGTACAAGAAATATTGAATCGAGTATCTCTAGTTCTAGTTATTGTAGTAGCAGTCATAGCCATCAATACAGTATTGCAGGGTTAGAAAATTTTAACATTATTACTAACAATTCTTGTGAACAATTAGAGACTGTTCAAGACTTTAAAAAAAGAAATTTCTGTTAAAGAGCTCATTTCCATTTGAAAATACACTGAATACAATAAAAAACCTGTAGCTGTCTCTTACAATGGTACCTATATTAAACTAGTTTAAGAATATGTAACTTATGGCACTGAATGCTCCAGTCAACAAACAGAATTCAATTATTCATTATTGTAGAAACACAGCTATTGGATACTCAATTGGATACAATTAATTATAAACTCATTCAACTTGATAATGTGTTCATATCTCTTCTTCATAAGTAGTTTTTTTTTGTATACAGTGTATTAATAATGCTTAGTTTTCATTAAGTTACAATTCCACGATGTTAATATACAATATGTTCCAGGATGAAAATATAAGATGAGAATAGTATATTATTTTATACAGAAAAGAAGTATGAATTTTCATGGCACATCTGAATTTACCTGCGAAACGGAGTGAGGCATGTAATAGAAGGTAAATCATGAAAAGTCACTTCTCCAAATAAAATATGTTGTTATTCCTTTGAAGAGCCCCGCATGTATCTTGTGGAAAATGGGTCCCAGTCAATTGGCTGAAAATCTAGTTTGATGTAGTTTATGATGATCGATCAAAGGTCTCCATGGACACAATTTGATCTAAAGTAATTGTTTTATTAGCTGCTGTTCAGAACACCTTCAAACGTTTCACAGATAAGGATTTTGAAGTGTACGTTATGGAATGGTTGAGGCACTCGAAACAGCGACTCTTGCGTAAGAAAAAGTAATCGTAAGTAAACGATAGAAGTCTCTTTAATCAGATTGGATTTCTGTTGATTCAACGAAATGTTTCATAAAATATTTATCTCGTAAAATTTTTATTAGTTTTAATATCATTAAAAAACTATTCTAATAAATGTTCTGTAAACTAGCTGTAATATATGTGTATCCGTTAAACTTTATTAATTCAGTTTCAAAGTATGTTACATTATGGCAAGTACAGATTAATATACTCTTTTTTATTCCTTGCTTTCACTGAATGCGTTCAATAGTTTCCACTTTCCACACTTGCTATGTAATATGCTTACACAATTTTATTTTTTTTAGGTTGGATTGCTGGACAAGATATTTTTTTTCTAATTTTGTACCTGTTTTTTTTTAAATTTACTATACTGTTCATTAAAAATGAATAAACGCTTTTTTGCTATTTTATTTTAAATGTACAGGGTGAACAATTAAGAACGACTGTAGGTCACATCTCAGAAAAGAATCATGGTACAACTTTCAAAAAAATTACCTTTAGGTAAGTGATACTAAAATATTGCTGGAAAATATTTTGCAGTCTCTAAAATATCCGCTAGGGGAGGAATGAACATTCGAAAACATAATACTCCAAAAAAAACATACTAAAGGTGTCCTAAAAATACAATTTTTGAAATCTTGAAGAGATTATGAAAAATTTTAATTAAGAACATTTTTTGCCGTTATTCTTCAAATAAAGGGTGGGGAGGTTCAAACTTATGAACAAATGTATAACTTTTTCGTTTTTTAACCGATATTAATGATTTAAGCTGCATTTAAAAGAGTTTTTCTGTTTAATAAGATGGATAACAAAATTAGATAATTTTGTATTCACTCGGAAATTTCAAATGTAAATTGAAGCATTTTTTAAATTTTTATATCTGATAACGTAAATCCCTTTTCATCAAAATTTAAAAAATGTCTCATTACATTTGAAATTTCCGAGAAAATGGGAAAATTGTCGACTTTTTCACATAGCGTTGACAAAATGGTTCAATTTTGTTATTTTTGTTAAGCATATATCTTATTAAAGAGTAAAAACTTTTAAATGACGCCAAAAACATTGATATCGATTAAAAAACAAAAAAGTGTTACATTTGTTTTTTAGAGTGAACCTTCCTCCACTCCTTATTTGAAAAATAAGGACAAAAAGTCCCTAACTACACTTTTTCATAATCTCTTCAATATATCAAAAATTGTATTTCTAGGATACCTTTAGTATGTCTTTTTTGGATATAATCACAGTATTATGTTTTTAAGTGTTCATTCCACCCCATAGCCGATATTTAGGAACTCAAAAATATTTTCCAGCGATTTTTCAGGGTCATTTTCCTGAAGGCATTTTTTTAAAGTTGTACCATGATTATTTTTTGAAATATGGCATATGGCGTTCTTAGTTGTTCGCCCTGTATTTGCTAATTAGGCACAGAAACATCTATAGGATGTCATCTAGAATGTTTGAGGTATGTTATTTAGAAGTTTAAGTAATGTCCATACAACATCTAAGAGAATACACTGTTTTGTTTTTGAAATGTTGCATTTAGATCATTGATAAGATGATCTAATCATTGATAAGATGTTATTTTTTAGACATTACATTAACATTGACGAGAAGTTAAAAGGCATTTCAGAATGTAACAGAAATGTTGTTTTCAGTTCGTTATAAAGACTTCCTTTTGAGGAAGTTCTAGTAACATCACAGTAATGTAAAAAGGCAGCGCTTTAACATTGCTGAGAAGTTAAGTTGAAACATCACAAAAGTTAACAGCCACAAGCTGGGCATAAGCGGTTGTATAAATGTGCATGTGATGAAAACAAGAGGAAAAAAAGGAAGAACATGATCACAGTGTGATGTTGAATTAACGTAACTGTAATATTTATTTGCATAGTGGGTTGATATTTTGATTTGTCTTATTTTAAGAATATATTTTTGGTAATTTAATATTAATTGAATAAAAGTATTATTTTACCTTCAAAGTGTAACAGTATATTCAACTGTTCTTCTTCTTTTACTATCGCAATACGTTTCTCTCTCAAAAAGTTATGATAGACACTGACGTGATGGTAAATATTTACAAATGTGTTTCTCGTCTTGCAGCACGTTTATTATTGTTATTTTTGACATATACAGAAAATATTTCTACTTTTTCCGAAACTGTATAATCCATTTTTTAAAAAATATAGCTAGCAATTACTTAATTACTTGTATTTGTTACGCTAGTTTATAATTTTGACAGATACCATCAATAATATTGCAGTTAGACATGCATAGCCAACTACGTCTTTTAGATAGATACTAACTTAAATACTTTAGGAATTTAGTGTGCAATATTTTGGTATAAAAGTATAAAAGCTAGACCTATTAAAGTATATATTTTGTTATGAGAAAAAAAAGCCCTCTCCGAATATATTATAATATACAGGGAGTTCTATTTAAAAATATATATTCTTATTTTATACCCCCTAATGCAAAAACGCTACTGGTGTACAAAGTATATTTTATTAAAATTCATATATACTCCTACAACTTTTATTTGAAACTTTTTTTTTGTATCTATATGCATAAGAGAAATAAAGGGGTGGTCAAATTATAACCAATAACCCTGTACATAGCCCACACCAAATTTTGATCTTGCCCCGCCACTGATTCTTCCTACAATCGCAATAACAATTATTCCAAATTATTAAAGAGATAACAAAGTAAGAGACAACCAGATAACTATTCTGAAGCCTGGGAATAAAAGTGATCCACAAAGTATGTAAATCAGAAAATAATAATAATCTCATATAGGTAAGGAATGAAGCTATTTGGTCGGACTGGCGTTGAATCATACATCAACCGACATAATATTAGAAATCAGATAAAATTTTGACATGTCGTGACTACTGTACTGAATTAATTTTCTATTCCGGTTTAACTGTGGACTATATCTATCTTACAAAAAAATGGAAACCGATTGGTCTGCTTGTAGTTTCAATTACAAATCAAGGAGATAGAGTTGGCTTATTGTTAGCAGCTTTCTATCACTATGAAGTATAATTCATTTTGGAAAAAAATGTGTTATCAAGTTTATTGATAGAATATCTGTCATATAAAAAATCCGTCTTCCAATGAATTTATTGGCATTATAGATTATCTTGAATCAATGTATTTTAAATCAGCAATCGATTCGAAACACTGAACATTGATATTTTGTAGATTAATATAATTTGATCTCATTTACAATAAAGGTATGCGAATTTAAAATTCCGTTTATAATTCTATTTTTGTAACAGGGGAATTACAAACTCATGCAATAAAACATTTTCCAACCTGAGGTGTCCCAATGACTCTTCTTTAAGGGGAGTGTCAACCGACATTTCTTGGTTATTCATAATTCTAAGCCCGCGTACTTTCATGAATTATAGTTGCTATTTCCCATAATTCATAATGTGTCTTGGCAAAAAAGTATTACTAACATATAGGAAAGATGTAAGGTACAAACTGTTTTCTACAAGTCGACGACTGGCAAATAAACATATATTATTTAGTTTTAATACCATCAAATACGTTATATTATTATTCTATGTTAACAAATATTGTATAATTTATTGATTTTGATAAAATAAAACTGTTTTGTTGGTTCAACAATTTTATTTTTAGTGCATTTAGATTGAATTGAGAACAATGTTACTTGCATCTTAAATTTATAAGCACGCTAAATCTATGTTAATCGATTCAAAGCAGAAGATCTCATATCTGTGTTTTGATATTAGTTACTCGAAGACCTTAGCACTAATAAAACAGGTATTACCCAAGAAATTAGTTTTAAAATATGTACCTCGAATACCGGCCATTTATGTCGAAACAATCTACTCGCTTACGGCCATTATTCCTTTGATATATTTTAAAGATGAGCAGACAGTGACGTACGCCCATTAGCTTTTTGTATCAAAATATGAATATATTTATAAATAATGGATATTGATACTTGTTATCTACAAGTGTATTTTGTTACCAGTTTGAAAAGTTAACAAGTTAAAAGCAGGCGTAGTAATCTTATTGTGGCAAAGCTATAAATAACGTTATCAAATTATACTATGGGTCAAAAATACTATTAAATAAAATAGTATCCTCACTATACAAAAGTGACCCGAGAAGGAGAGTTCACATCACTGAACAAGTTCTGGAATCCAATCATGCTCATCTACTGGCTCGTTTAGTGTAAACTCACCTCAAAGTACTAGAAAAAGTTTATTAGTAGGTACACTATTTCTTGTATTATTTCTTTGTAATTGTGTTATTTTTCTAGTATATTAAACTGTTTGTTTTGCTAGAGTACTAACTAGTACGTGTATATTAATCTGATACCAGCAAATTCCATATTATCTGCTAATGACACAAAATTCGAAAGGCATATACCGACTTAAATTCTACTGAATATTTAACAACAAAATGCATTTTTACTTTTCTGCCCAACCTATCTAATATGCGAGAAAAGTATGGGTTTACCCCAAAAAAAGTTGGAATTTTGAATTTTTTTTTAGTTATTTTTACGTATTCCATCAACAACACGAAAAAACGGTTTTTAGAAAAAAAGTGTGTATGTCGTCGTCGTCGGCTAATTTTTCTTACATGTCTTGTTAGCAATTTTATGCTTGAATATTGTTGAGGACATGTCATAGATGAACCCTATTGATTTTCAGCTTACCAGAGCTAGTACAACGGGTGCTATGGTACTAAAAGTACGACATTTTGTCATTTTTTGAGAAATTTCAGTTTGTTAGCTCGATACAGCCTCCGGAGTTCAACAAGTCACCAATTTTATGATTGTATATTATTCAGGACATTTCACAGAGGAACCCTATTGATTTTCAGCTCACCAGAGCCGATACAACAGGTGCTACAGTAATTTAAGTACGATATTTTTGTCATTATTGGAGAAGTATCAGTTTGTTAGCAGGATACAGCCTCCGGAGTATATACAAGTGACCAATTTTATGATTGGATATTATTCTGAGCGTCTCAAAGATTAACACTATCGCTATTCAGCTCACTAAAGCAAATACAACGGGTGCTATGGTAGTTGAAGTACCAATTTTTTGTCATTTTTTGAAAATTTTCATGAAACTCTCTCGACCCTTACTTCGTGGAATCTACTCATATTAGTGTTTTAAATGGAACTCAAAGTTTCTAGCCAATTCCACAATATAATAAAAAATATTAAAACTTCTAAAAAATTGACAATTGTTTCGATAACTGAATTCTAACAATGATATTCAGTTATCGAAACAATTGTCAATTTTTTAGAATTTTCAATATTTTTCATTATATTGTGGAATTAGCTAGAAATGTTGAAAATTTTCAGGTTATTAGCACGATACAGCCTCCAGAGAGTATACGATTGATCAATTTTATGATTGAATATTGTTTAAGGTATCTCACAGATGTACCCTATTGATTTTCAGTTGACTAGAGCCAGTACAGCGGGTCCTATAAATCCAGATATACTAAATTTTTTATAATTTTTAGAGAAATTTCGGTTTGTTAACCCTTTCACTGCTAACCATACATCGACATACTACCCCTGGGTGCTGATTGCATTTTTCCAAGTGATAGTTTTTTTTTCAAAAAATTTGTTTTATATGAATATAATATTACAAAAAAAATTCTCCCACTAATTTTTTTCAAAAAAAAACTATGACGTCTGTGGACGTCATGCGCACTAACCGTGAAATTTGATTCCCCAATGCTCATGACTTCTACAGACGTCATGGAAACCATTACAATAACTTCCTCATAAACTTGTAAACCATTCCCCATAAACTGAAAAAGTTGTTTTGAATTTGAACTTTGTAGAGGTAAAAGAAAGTCCTGGAACGTGTTATGTTGCAAATAAAATCACAAAAACATTGAAACAAACATATGATACACATAAAAACATGAACTAAAATAAAACGCAATAAAAAATTACAATACCAATAATATAACATTGAAATAAACAAATGTTAAATTCAAAATGTGCATACTTCAAAAATATAGAATCATAAAAATAAATAACAAAGAAACCTTGCAAAAAACCAAAAATTAAATTCACTGATTTTTATGGTCACAGAAAAGCAAGAGCCAGTAACACACAAAGCTGGTTTTGTGGGGCATGTGACACAGCAATAAGCTGTCTCTCTTCGTATTTTATTTTTGTAGCAAACCACACACCGTCGATGAGAAACTTTCCTTGCTCCAGTTGAAGCATTTTTCTCCAAAACATGTTCGATATTAGGCCTTGCAGGGACAATTTCTCGAACATTTCTTGTTACTGGCAGCAACTGTCGTATGATAAGCAGACGGAAATCATAGAGAGGCATTCTTGAATTGGGACTGTATTTCTTGAAAATGTGATGCGCATTTGTTAGTAGCATGTGATAAATATGAAGTCCTAATTTCATGTACCATCGAATTGTTTTTCGTTCGAATGGATAGTATGCCATCATCTGGTATTTTTTTTCTACCCCACCCATGTTCTTGTTGTATTCAAAAATAGGACGGGGTTTCTGCCGAATTTCATGTCGTCTGTTTTCAAATTCCACCATAGAAATATCAAATTCTGTGCTTATATATGTGATTTCTCGTTTATCGCGCCACTTGCCGATCATTACACCATTTGCGTAACGAGCTAACGTTTCTCCTTTACCAAGTTTAGTATTTTTTATATCAAGTGAAATGTTCTATCTGTTGCTCCGTAGGGCTCAGGTGGAATGGGGTTTTTCTCTGTAATAGTTGAATAGCTAAATCATAACTATTGTAATAGTTGTCAATATAAACTGCATGACCGGCGTCCAGTTTCTCATCCATTAGGTGCATGACAACCTTGCTGGAGTGTCCCCTGCCACCACAACCATCAAGTGTACCTGTGTACACAGAAAATTTGATGATGGTTCCATCGGGTTCTGTTAACGCATATAACTTAATCCCGTATTTATGTTTTTTATTTTTAATATATTGGCGAAATGCAAGTCTGCCTCGCCAAAGCAACATTGACTCATCAAGAGACAAACACTTGTCCGGATAGTAGATCTCTATCATTTTGTTATTGAAATAATCACTAAGGGGACGTATCTTGTACAGCCTGTCCTCCGGCACAGGTTCACCATCCGCAGGATTTTTTTTGAAATGTAAACATCGAAAAATTAGGAGAAATCTGTCTCGGCTCATATTTGCACTAAATATCGGTATATCAAACAGATGATCTTTTCTCCAGTAATCTTGTACACGACTCAACTGGATAATCCCCATATATGTCAATAAACCAAAGAACGTTCGAATTTCCTCCCCTGTTACATCCTTCCAGCGACTAATACGTGAATTTTCTTGAGCTCCTGCTTTCATGAAGACTTCAATCGCATGCTGCTTAGTTTCCAGTGCAATTAATTCAGAGAAAGTTCCATTTACGAAAAGGTCAAAAAAGTCTATAGGAGCATCTCCTCTGGGTACAACAAGCAGTTGCCGCGCTTTTTCAAAATTAAGTTGCTGAACAGCAGCACGTGGCGTATTTTCTCAAGCTATGATTTTACTATTATTGCTCCGCTTTTGTTGGGGTTGAGGCATATGTAAACTATCGTATGATGAAGATTGGGCTGCTTCGGTTACTGAAAAGTCTTCTTCATGTTCGTCGTCTTCCTCTTCATCTTCTTCATCAGAATCAAGCCACCCACATTTTCCCGATTCAGCTGCTAACGAAAATGTCGGATCGTCTAGTTCATCGTCAGAGTTGTTCAGAATAGCTAACAAGTCTTCATTACTGTATGAACCTTCTAATTTACGTTTTCTACCTGCTTTTGGTGTGCCGACTCCCGACGGTCCCGGTAAAGATTCGTCCATTATTGAAATCGAACTCACGTGGTAAATACAATAAACGATACTACTAGTAGGTGCTCAGAACGACACAATGCGTTTCTTGTCGATGCTCACTGAATACTGATTCATTTAACACAGGTATAGTTCGCGACGTCTTTGAACGTCATGCGCATGGCAGTCTAGCTACGCTATGACGTTCTTAGACGTCATCAGCAGCGAAAGTGTTAACTCGATACATCCCCCGAAGTGTATACAAGTAAAAATTTTATGATAGAATATTGTTCAGGGCCACAGACGCGAAAAAATTAGTTTGAATCTTTAAAACCGTTTATTTTACAATGGCATATCTATATAAATTATGGGTAAACTAAGAACATAAAAAGTAAGACCCTGTACATTTTGTATCTGTAACAATAGACAAAATTGTTGAGAATATGGCTACTTACGTAAAAAAATAAACGGCTTTAAAGATTAAAACTAACTTTTCCGCATCTGTGGACCTGAACAATATTCTATCATAAAATTGTTACTTGTATACACTTCGGGGGATGTATCGTGCTAACAAACCGAAATTTCTCTAAAAATAATAAAAAATTTAGTATATCTGGATTTATAGGACCTGATGTACTCGCTCTAGTTAACTCAAAATCGATAGGGTGCATCTGTGAGACACCTTGAACAATATTCAATCATGAAATTGATCAGTCGTATACTCTCTGGAGGCTGTATCGTGCTAACAAACTGAAAATTCTGCAAAAATGACCAAAATTTGGTACTTCAAGTACCATAGCACCCGTTGTACCGGCTTTAGTGAGCTGAATATCAATAGGGTTCATCTTTGATATGCTCTGAATAATATCCAATCATGAAATTGGTCACTTGTATGTACTCCGGAGGCTGTATCGTGCTAACAAACTGAAATTTCTCCAAAAATGACAAAAATATCGTACTTAAAGTACTGTAGTACCTGTTGTATTGGCTCTGCTGAGCTGAAAATCGATAGGGTTCATCTGTGAGATATCCTGAATAATATTCAATAATAAAATTGGTGACTTGTTAAACTCCGGAGGCTGTATCGTGCTAACAAACTGAAATATCAATAAAAAAGGACATTTTGTCGTACTTCAAGTACCATAGCATCCGCTGTACTGGCTCTGGTGAGCTGAAAATCAATAGGGTTCATCTGTGACATGTCTTTAACAATATTCAATGATAAAATTGGTGGCTTATTGCACTTCGGAGGCTGTATCGTGCTAACAAGACATGTAGGGAAAAGTGGCCGACGACAACGACGACGACGACGACGACGACGACGATGACGACGATGATGACATACACACAGGATTTTTTTTCTAAAAACCGTTTTTTCGTGTTGTTGTTGATGGAAAATTCAAATTTTTTTTTCAAAATTCCAACTCTTTATGGGGTAAACCAATACTTTTCTAGCATATTAGATAGGTTGGGCGGAAAAGTAACTAAAATATCGTGACAGAAATGATAGATAATAAAGTTTTTAGATGTAACCGAGTCTTTCAGACGTTGTTCGGAGTCTTTGTTGGGAACAGATTCAATTAATGCATTTTCTGGTAACAAACTCATCGTGTTTTCACGTTTTTGGTCCTTAAGCAATAACTACCGGATGGTTCTATTATAACAATAAACAATATGATTTTAAAGAGCTTCGTAAACACACCACAAGAATTCAAATAGCAGGGAATCCCCCCATTTGTAAAAGATGATGACTAACTGAACCCTAATGTAGACTTAGGGTACTTATTAGTTACCAGAAACTGATCATTTGAAAAGAGTTGTCGAAATAATTCATATCACAAAACTGTTCTCTATACTCACGCGAAGCAGTGGCGGATTTACCAGCAGGCTGAGTAAGATGTAGCCTAGGGCGACAGATTTTAGGGGGCAGCAAATTTGGCCCAAGTTGTTTTGTCTTACATAAATAAAAAACCGTGTGTGTAATTATGTACTCCCGTAAGAAATTATACTTGTTTGGTTTTATTGGAAAAATTACTCCTTTGGTGTTAAGTACAAATTCTTGGAAGAAATTACTCCCTACGTTTTTCGTAAGTGAGCAAGAGAATTTCAAATATTTCGAAGCAATATACAACAGAGATCTGAAAAATACAACCGAAAAGAAAAAAAAATATGAAACATCCGATGAAGGTATTAGAATGATTGCAAATGAAACTTTCCTGGTTAACAAGTTTCTCATCCTCATAGATAAACTCGTGTCCAATTTAGAAAAACGGCAGTAGGCTAACGATTCTAACCAAAATGAGTTGTTACCATCGATCCTGGCAGAAAAAGCATTTCCTTGGGAAAAATGTATCCGAATGATTTGAAAACTGACTGAGTTCAGGAATACATACATTTTCTTCAGCTTTCTTTTGAAAGAATTTTGTTAATACCTGGTTCTGCATAATTAATAAGTCTATTTTCGGTCCTGCGAAAACAGAATTTGGAGAACATTTATCGAAACTTGGATAAATGGTTCTTCGCATGGTTCTATATATACCAGCGACAAATTGTTCGGGTGATATAAGCTTTTTTGCCTAATGCGGGTGAAAAACTATCTAAGATCTACTTTAAGTCAAGAAGATCTAAACGCCTTAGCTCTTTTGAAATGTACTGTTTCGACCCTTACTATGTGGAATCTACTTATTCTGACGATGATAGTAATATCGAAATAAATGTCATTTTTTTAGAATTTTTACCTCTTTTTCAATATACAGGTTTTTACAGGCTATCACTCAGGAACTAACGAATAGGAAATGGTGTAATGTTGGTAATGGTAATGTATCTGCGACGTCATCATAGAAGCAGAGACGTCATCGTATTAAAGAAAATTCAATGGAAGGGGGGGATCAAACTTAGCTCAGACGCAAGGGCTTTTTATTTCAAATTCAACAGTTTATCACAGTGAGGGTACTCAAGTGGATAATTATACCAAATTTTCAATTTAATGCTCATTTGCAACAATAACCAGAACATTTCGACTTCCGAACTACAGTGATTTTATAAAAGATGTTCAAAATGGCCTCCGTCTGCAACAACACAGGCATCGAACCGTCTAAGTAGTGCACGTGTACATGCCGGATGTATCATATCTTGCGTAAGGTCATTATAAGCTTGTCTAATTTTATTTTTTAAATCGTCCGTGTCTACAGATTTTTCATTCCAAACAAGCTCTTTTAAGTATCCCCATACATAAAAATCTAGGTGTGACAGCACCTGCGATCGCGGAGGCCATTGAAAGGGTCCATTAGTTCCAATCCATTTGTTTGGAAATCTAGCATTAAGATAATTTACTACAATACCGCTATTATGTGGGGGTGCGCCATCTTGCTGCCATATCATATGTCTTCTTTCATTCAAAAAATATTCTCCAGCAACGCAGGTAGGTCATTTTCTAGAAAATTTAACTATCTCTGACCATTGAGATAGCCTTAAAAAATATGGGCCTACTAATCGACCATTGAATAATCCACACCAAACATTAACTCCCCATCTGGTTTGAAAGCGAGTTTCCCTTACTCACCGCGGATTTTCCACTGACTAATAATGAGATTTGTGGCAATTCACGACGCCATTGTTATGGAAACGCGCTTCATCACTCTACAAAATTTAAATCAACACATTGGGAGTGTCTTGCATCATAACTTGCATGATGGCGATAGAGGTTAATCTTCGATGCAGATCGGTGAGTCCCAACTCATGAGTCAAATGCAATTTAAATGGATGGTAATGGGGGTTTTTTAAAATTCTAGGAACTGAACTTGAAGAAACACCAATTTCTGCAGCAATGGTTCGGATGGACACATTAGCCGCTACATATGCTAAAACATTCACCACATTCTGTCCGGTCTGCATTGGTTTGTTATGATTACTATGCTTTGAGTTTGGAAATGAGCCTTGCCGCATCTTCTCTTCAACCATAGCAAAAGTCATATGAGAAGGTGTCATTCTTTCGGGAAAACGCTCCTGGTATAAGGCCTGAGCATTTCGAGAATTCATCCTACACTCACCATAGATTAGCAACATATCTACACATTCATTGGGTGTGAATAGGAATGGCATTTTAACTTGGGAGTTTTCACAATATGTATTGTTTTAAAACGGTACAAGGTATGAGTATTTAGAAAGTGACAACAGCAATGTGACATTAGATTTTACTAATATCAAACAAAATGCGATTAAGGTAGAATTCCAACGCCAAGTGTTCTCTTTAGCTTTTATAAAAACTAGTTTAAAAGTGAAGATAGGCCTATCTTGAGTGAATCCGTACACGATCATTGCGGCATTTAAACAATCACTGCTTATTGTTGCAAAGAAACAATAAATTGAAAAGTTGGTATAATTATCTTCTTGAGTTATCTCACTGTGATACACCGTTGAATTTCAAAAAAAAGTCCTTTCATTTGAGCTAAGTTTGATCCATCCCTCCCATTGCATTTTTTTCGTTGCAGTGACGTCCCTGCTTCTATGATGACGTCACAAATACCCTGTATACCTCGGATGAAATTACTGTAGGTCCCAAAAACATTACCCAATTTTCAAATAAACCTATTCGTTAATTCCTGAATTACAACCTTTAAAAAAATCTTGGAACACCCTGTATTGTGGAATTATTTAGAAACAGCTAGTTTCATTTGAAAAAGTTAGAAATTGTTCTTATTGTTTGCAATAAATAATATTCAACAATGTTTACCGAATATACCTACATTATTTTGTGTAAGCTGTATTCACGTTGTGTAAGTATTTTTAAGGCATGAACCTTACCCCACCTTATAATTAATACAAAATTGAGATTTTTCAGCCCAGATGTATACCCAAAAACGATTTCTTATGTAATCTTCACCAAATCGTGGATTGTAAAAATAATCTAGGAACTGACACAACGATCCCCTATATAGTTTGCAATCATACTAATAACGGGTAAAAGCTGATTAATGAGGGTAAAGCATAAATCATAAAGTTGCAATTTCAATCATTCAATAACGGCGGCAAAAATTGAATAGTCTACTGGCGAAAAATTTGTAAATCCACCACTGATGCGAGGTTAAAACTAAGAGTATGATGACTGAAAACCGTCGTAAGATTCTCAGAAATTACAATGTCTCATAAGGAGATTCATGCCATTTTTAACGATAACGCACAATCAAGCGAAGCGAATTTATGGCCAAAAAATCAACAATTCCTATCCAGCTACCACCGTTTTTTCCTGATATGACTCCGATTGACTTTATGTTCTTCAAATTACTATTTCGAGGCATCTGTTTTTGTCCGATAGAAAATATCAAAAGGATTCGTGACAAGTACTGCAGTTTATTTTCGGACTTTTTTCATGCCAATATTTTAAAATTGTTTTAAAAATATTATTTTGCCGGGCAGCTATTGAATAGAATTGGAATAATCACTTTCTCCCAGTTAGGTTTTCTGTGTGTATTTGACTTGTCTTTTCACACCAATGTTTGATTACATTACGTATACTATTATTCGTACATCTGACTGACAAGCGCTAAAGAAATTGTTATTCAATAAGTGATGATTAACATGATTAAGGTGACAAGCGACTTTCATAACTTTGCATATCAAATTGTAAAATATTTATCAACAGTAAACGCACAATATCTTTCATATTATCATAAAGAAATGGTGATAATTAATAATATAAATTAATCAGGAAAAGCAGCATAACTGGATGTGGAAAAAGTTGTTCAATAGAGTAAACCTAATGATTGATTGTTATTTAAGCATTTAAGCAATAGAATGTCAGATCCCGCAGCAAATCTAATTAATTTTTGAAATAATATTTTATGAAAATATTTGCATAATGATATATTTTGCAGTAAATTTCCGAAAAAATTGAAGCTGTTCATAAGAACTCAATAATCCGTTCATATTGGTGAATTGGCCCACATTTTCTCCCATTTTTCTCCCTTTTATAGGTCCTGGTGGGTTTTTGCATCTGTAACAACTTTTCTCCCCACTACTCTATTTTCTATTAGGCGTCTCCAGTTTTTTACTTTCATTTTCTTGAGGTCTGATTCTAATTGCTCTTTCCACCTTAACTTTAGTCATCCTTTCTGTCTTGTATTTAGTGGTATTCAATCAGTTAATCTTCTTTGTCCATATCCATATAATCTAATGTTTTTCGCTTATTAACATCTTACTATGTTTTCTCTATTTAGTGTCTCGTCAATATCCTAGTTTTATTTCGACATTCCCTTCTCTTTTGGATTCCATAATCGTTCTGATAATTCGTTTTCCGAAAATTCTCAATTGTTCATCTTCCTTCTGTACAAAATTCGATGTTTCTACGGCGTATATTACGATCGGTTGCAACATTAAGAAAAATGAAGTACATGCTACTAGAAGTATTAACTGTCTCGACCCTTACTTCGTGGAATCTACTCATATTACTGTTTTAAATGAAACTTATTGTTTCTAGATAATTCCACAATATATTGAAAAAAATGTTAAGAATTCTAAGAAATTCGACAATTGTTTCGATATTAAATATCATCGTTCGAATGACAGAAGTTACATTTCATTTGATGGCTACCTGATGTTTAATAATTATTTTTGGCTAGACCAAGAAGTCACCTACATTGTGATTGACTTAATACATGTTAATAGAAAAAAGAAGAAGATATGATATTACAAATATTAAAGATTAGATATTATTAGCCCTATGGGGATATCCTGGAAATCTTTTTCCCAATTAGGATCAGTATAACTGTGCAATGATACAGAAAACCAGGGAAACTATATCGGCTGATCTTTACAATTATCACTTAAGAAGACAGTTGACGACTTCATACTGTATCAAACCCTTAGAAATTTTGAAATCCGATACAGTGAACACTTACGCGCATACAGATTAAAACAACCAGATAAATCCCACTACGCAAAACATCTATTTGACACCAACCATTCATTGAAAATGATTGTCTGGCCGCCAATTAGTGCTAGCTCATTTAGTTCACGTTGTTAACAACGCTATCCAGGGTGCACCACGGGGAGGCGAACTAGCATTACACATTACATCCCAACCTAAAGATATAGAAAATTATAAAACTATCACATATCCAGGTAATGTTTCTAATAATAGCAAGAAATACAACAATTTCTTTCAAAACAGAAAGTGATGTGAGTAGAAAATTGTTAAATGTAAAAACAGAAATATCCCCATTAATGAAGTCTGGTATATATAAACTTAAATGTCCAGAACGTAATGCTGTCTATTTGGGTCAAACCCTTAGAAATTTTGAAATCAGATACAATGAACACTTACGAGCATGCAGATTAAAACAACCAGATGAATCCCACTACGTAAAACATCTACTTGACACCAAACATGCATTGATACCTAACACAGAACTAGAAGTACTACATATTTGGGATAAGAAGCAAGAACTGGATTTCCTTGAAGAATTAGAAGACACTTAAGGAACCCACAATATGAAGTCGTCAATGAACAGATAAATCTAGGAAGTTCTCCAAATTTAAATTGTCTTCTTAAGTGATAATTGTAAAGATCAGCAGATATAGTTTTCTTGGCTTTCTATACAATTGCACAGTTATACTGAGCTTAATTAGAAAAAGATATCCAGGATATCCCCATAGGGCTAATAATATCTAAGCTTTAATATTTGCAATATTTGTCCGGAACCTACTACACTAAGTAGCACTCTCGGGAAAATGGCTAAAGTATTTACTATAATTCAAAGTACTGACTTCTTATAGCAGACTTCAGTTTCAAGAGAAATATTGAATGATGCCACTTCCATCACATGTATTGACCAGGACTTAGCGGATCACCTAAGGTTTGATGGACCTCAACAACGACTATAGCTTCAATGGTGAAATAATCATTTGAAGAGACAAGAGGATTTCAGAATTGTGACATGGAATATAAGGGCTCCAGGACAAACTAAGAAATTCATTCTTTGACATCTAAGAACAATAAGAGGAATGTCTCTGCCGTCTCAGACAACTGATTCAGGCAGCATTCGAGGTATAGTTTATTTACGATAAAAAGACGATTATGTCATTTTTAGTTACTTTCCTTCTTAACAGGATAAATATTAATTTACCAACCGTGAATACAATTTATCCTCAACAGCTAGGGCAATTTACAGCTAACGGGTTGGCAAAACTTCAAGACGTTGTCAAATCAACTGGCAAAATTCCCCAGTTTGTTATGACGTTTATTGACATTCGATCATCGTCTAATATTTACAAGTTTTTTTGGTGCTTTTAAATTCATTGCTTCTTCATGATTAAAAAAACAGTTATTTTCATAACCAATTATTTAGGTAAATCTGCAGTGTGTGGTTAATAAAATGCCGAAGCAAGTGATCAGAAAATGTCAAGATATGGTAACATCTTTATTGAGCTATTTTGAACGAGAATGCCGAAGGGGGCCCGCTTCTCCAGCTTACTGCCGTAAGAGACGTAAGTAATAGTATTCGCTATTTGTATTCATTATTATTAATATTATTGTTACATATTTAAGTGTAAATGATTAAATGTTTTAGTGTTAGGTTAATTAAACTTATAATATATTATTCTCTCATAAATTGAAGTAATTATATTGTAGAGAGTTGCAGAAGATTTACAACTTAGCGTTACCACTGTTAACCGTATTGCCGCCAAGCATAATAGAGGTCAACAGCCTAAAAGCCCACCTAAAAAGAGACAACGCATAAAACCTACTGTTGAAATCGATAACTTTGATCAAAATGCTTTCCGAAATATTATATACGAAATGTATGGAAACAGTGAGTATATTGAATTTACTGTTTTATTTTATTCACAATTAACTAACACAATATTTTTTCAGAGGAACGCACACCCTTGAAAACTTTAAGAGACAAACTCCAGGAGCGTGAACTATTTAATGGTTGTTTAACATCACTCTGGAAGATAGTGAAAAATATTGGATTCAAATTTCAAAAAGATGATCCTCGTCGTGGTTTAATGGAGTTGCCACATATTGCATTAAAACGTGTAAATTTTCTACATAAATATGTGAAGATAAAAAGGGAAGTTTTATATCAATTTGTGTTTTTGGTTGAGACCTGGATATTTAAAGACGGTACTGTTGGACGTTCTTGGCAAGATTCTAATCATAGAAGCGTGAAAAAAATCAAAATTGGTGGTCCAAGGTAATTGAATAATAAAATTTAGCAATTAATTTATGATATAATAACATTCCTGCCATTTAAAGACCTTTTCAAATATTTACTAGTCACACTATTTTTTTTTAAATATATATAATTATTAATAGTTGTTTTGAGCTATGCAGTCTATCTAGGAAACCTAGTAGTAATTTGTTCTTTCCTTATTGTAGGTATATAGTGTTGCATGCTGGTTCCTCTTCTGGATTTATTCCTGGAGCAGGGCTGGTTTTTTCTTCCAAAAAACAAGATGGTGATTACCACGGTGAAATGAACCAAGAAAATTTTTTGCATTGGTTTGAATACCAGCTTTTAGTGAACTTGGAAGAACCTGCCACAATTGTAATGGATAATGCAAGTTATCACAGTACAGTGATCAATAAAGTACCAACAACAGCTACCAAAAAGACTGATATACAGAACTGGTTGATACAAAATGATATCCCTTTTGATAATACTTTCCTCAAATCCCAATTATTGAATTTAGTACAACGGTAAGTTGATATAAACATTTTTCAATATATTATGGTAATACTTAGATACTTAGATTTTGTTTAAATATATGCATATTTGTAGGAATAAACCACCAACAGTATATGAAGCTGACATATTATCTGAAAAATATGGTCACAAAGTACTTCTACTTGCCCCTTACCACTGTGTGTTCAACCCAATTAACGATATTTGGGGCTTTGGGGCATAGTTAAATTTTTTTATAGAGATCATATGGGAACTGATGGTTCTTCAACAGAACAAGCAATAGGTGTATGGAGAAAGTCTTTAGAAAAAGTGACTCCTGATATATGGTCAAAGACAGTAGAGCACACTGAAAAAATTATACAAGATGGGTGGGATAGAGAAGTAGTATTTGATAGACAGGATGTGCCTCCACTTATTATTAATTTTGACAGTGACGATGAAGATAGTGATGATTTTGTAGTGGAGTAGTGGAAATCTTGTGTTTTATTTTTTCTATATTTTTATCCAATTTGCTTCATTTCCACCTTTTCAAAATCACTAATAACTATTATCAAATTAATTAGGTACAGTTATTTTATAATACACAAATTAAAACAACGACCACAGTATCTCTACATAAATAATACTGATAAAGTGGGATATTTTTTATTTTTATATCTTGTAACAAAATTTTATTTTGTGTATCTATATTTTTCTTTTCCATTCTATTTTTATTATAATAAATATAATAGATATTGTATAAAGAAACAATATTTAAATTTGCATGAAGATGATTACAGCTTGTATTGATTCCTTGTGGCGAAAACCCTTGCAGTGCTCTTGTAGATGGTTCTATAGAGCATAAAATAAGGTATTAGGACCTACAGTTCGTCAGTTAACTCTCTTCTATGTAAAATAATTAAATGTTAATTCGAATATAGAATGATTGGCTTATGCATAGTTTTTCATAAATAAATATTAATATTAAATTATTCAAGCCTATCATACAAGCCTTTTATTTTTAAATAAATATTTTTGACATCGCCCTACGAGGCACGGAACAATGAAAAAGAAGAACTGTCAATCCAAAATCAGATTGACTTTTCTAGTTTTCGTTAAGTAAAGGAAATAACTACAGCTTGGCAACATCACAATATTTTGTTTTGCAACGTCATCGTCTTTTTATCGTAAATATTCTTATATACATGACAATATTACGTCTGTAGTTGATGCAATACCAAAAGTGTTGATAGGTCAAGACAACTGGCCGCTTATAGTGACTAGACAACTTATACATGGACCATGGAATGGACCCGCAATCAGCCAAACATTTCTGGGTTGGGTCATTCATGGCAATTTACATATATGGAGTAGTTTTTCATCGGAAAATCAATATGTTTGTCATGTCAGCCAATTTGAAAAGATGAATTTGATATAATTCACGTTAGAGCAAAGAACAATTGACAAATCGATGAAAAAAATGGTGATACATTTGGAATGGGACTTCTACGAAGAAATGAAGATCTAGTAATTCCAGAAAGTTGAGCTACTGCCTTGAGAAGGTTTGTGTGTACTGAACGGAAAATGGACAAAGATGAGTCGTATGGAAAGGCCTGAGGTGACAAGATGACGGATCTACGACGTAAGGACTACATAAGAAAACTTTCTGAAGAAGATGTCCAAAAGGTTGGTATCTCTCTCATTTTGGGGTTATAAACCCGAACAAGCATAAATTGAGAATTGTCTTTGATGCAGGTGCAAAAAGTCATGGAGTAAGCCTTGAAGACTCTTTGCTCACCAAATCTGATATGTATAATTCTCTTTATAATAGTTTGCTGGATTTTATAATTAAAAAGTTCGTCTTTACAACCGATATCAGAGAGGTATTTTCACAAATTCAAGTTAGAGAGGAAGACCGATGTGCTCAGAGATTTTTGTGGCGAGGAATGGACAGGGACTCTCCTCCAGATGTCTATGAAATTGGCGTAGTTTTATTTGAAGAAGACCAGGATAACAGTGTTGCACCCACAGTCAGATGGAATGGTTGAAAGAATGAACAGGACCATTGGAAAATACCTATCCAAAGTACTTTCCAGCAACCAGAGAGATTGGGACCAGTACCTTTCCCTATTTGCGTTGGCTTATCAATCGGCCATAAATGAGTCCACGGGTGAAACACCTGCGAAAATTCTATTTGGAAGTGAAATGAGGCTTCCTTATGACCTGGAAATTGGCTGTCGGCCTGGCGAAGATTTAGCAGGGAAAGATTACATGATCCAATTGAGAAGAAGGATGGACGATGTGCACGAATCAGTTCGAACGAATCTTCAGGTTGCCATCGACAGAATGAATAAACGGTACGACACGCAGGCCACAGTAGGCGGTTTCAAAGAAGGGGATAAATTATGGTTATACAACCCGACAATGAGAAAAGGATTTTCTCCAAAATTACAAAAATCCTAGGAAGGTCCGTACTTAATCAAGAAAAGGATCTATGATGTTATATATCGCATAAGCAAGATACCCAATGGAAAAACGAGAGTAGTTCACCAAAACCGACTAGCGCCATTCGAACGAGACCATAACAAAGAGGAGGTGGTGAATCATCTACAACAAGAGTCTGACCCAGCTTTCGAAGAATTTATGGGCGCATACAGAAGTATGGGAAAAGATAAATACGGAGTAACTTCAGAACAATGACAGGATTCGTTCACTCTTCCGGAAGATTATTCACTGGCCTAGAACATCCCCGCACATATCAAGAACGCACGAAGGCTGGCAACCGTCTTTCGAAAGAAGTTCGGGCAATTAGAAAAACTCGAAGACAAGGTTTCAGTCCCCGGCAAGACACTGAGACTGAAACACAATTCGCGGTACGTCTTCTACGTGGTAACTAAAAAATAATTTCAAGACCATGTGTTAAAATCCAGTGTGAGGAAACTGGCTATGCCTAAGATAACGAGTACCTAGTTGGATTGGCGAGTCATCAGGAACATGGTAGAGGTGATCTTCCAAAATACCGGTGTCCAAATATTAATTTGCAGCTACAGCCCCCGTTATCAGTATCCGATGAAGACGGTGCCCTGTTATTTTCATAAGATCGGAAGGTGTTGAAATGGGGCCAATTGCCAATTCAAACATCCAGTATCGGCTACACAAAAATTCCAGGAGGAACTTCCATTTAGGAGAGGGTAATGTTACGAAATAGTCCCTGAATCCGACTCTGTCTAAGCCATGTATGAAAGTTATTATTTTGGCGGATCTTATCTAGACATTGTTTTTGTGACCAGTCTTATCTAGAAAATTCCAGGGAGCCGATTGTTATTGTGTAAGCCGCAATCTAGAATTATCTAGTAAAAAAGGCACCAATATATAAAGGACTGACCAGCGGGAGAAGTTTATAAAGTGATCTCTTGAGATAAACAAGTAAATGGTCTAAGAAAATAAACAATAATGAAGTGTTTATATAAATTAGTTTAAGTGCATATACAGTGTTTATAATATAAATTAGTGAATAGTTTAGTGATTAAATAAATTAAGTGAGTAGATCTACCGTGTGTATGAATTTATCTGACCCGTCGTAAAAAACCTTTTAAATAAATAAGACAAACATTACAATACATTATTTTTATCAAGAAAACTTGTTAAACGAACTTTTAAGGCTTTCTCAAATAGTTTGGCTATTGTTGATATTAATGGTATTGGTTGGTAATTATTCATATTTTGTTTGTCACCCTTTTTATAAACATGTACAATTAATCCTAAAGAGATAGGAGCATTTGCCAGTATTGAAAATTATGTTAATAAGATCTAGCACAGGTTTAGCTATTTTTGTTGCTATTTTTTTTACTACATCAGACTTAATATCATCAACACCAGGCGCTTTTTTAATTTTAAGAATATTAATGACTTCTATTTCAGTGACTGGAGAGAGAAAGATGAAATTTGTATAATTTTATTTTTTGCGAATACTAGAAGGGGGAACTTTACTTGCTAATATTTCACCAATATATTTCATCTTGTTTGGTTTAATTCATAAATATATTATGTTTCTTGTCAAATGGTGCCATTACTTCAATTAAAAAATTTACTGGCGGCAGGGCATTTTCTATCATCAAGGGAAGTAGCACCCGAAAGACCTTCCATTGTCTAGCTAGTTCTTTATTTGTTTTTATTACTGTTTTTGACGTGAAATGTTATCTTTTTATTTGAGTTGCGCTGATTGTACAATTTAATTAGTAATTTTCATAATAATAATATTTTCATTCAGACTACTAGATCGTTAAATTCCTGTTATAATAATAACTACTCCACTGTTTAGGGTAATAATTAAATTTAAAAAATGTTGTCAGAAAATATTTGTACTTCATAGTATAGTTAGAACACCATACAACAATTTCATCAATAATAACTGATAGTTAGATTCATTTCTTGTACAAACATACATAGTATGTAAGTGAAACTAAGCACTCGACCGCGACTGCATTGCAGCATATCAAATTGTCGTTTTCCCCGTAGAAACAAAAGGAACAATGATTATAATAACATACATGCAAGGATAGTAAGGAATAATTCGAAATGAGAAAGTTGTTAGTATGAAAAATACATGAACGCAATTCTTTCCATAATTTATAATTCATTCAACTAATAATACTAATAAGGTTGTGAATGTTGAATTTAATGTAATGGCTGCCATAAGGCGTTTGCTTTATTGATATTATTGGATCCAAATAAGCAAATAACAAAAACTTGAACGAAAACATTTCGAGTTAAGAAGTAAAACCAGATATTTAAATGTAGATGTTAAGACTTAGGTTTCACCACCTTCCGATAAGTGGTCTGATTGCTTAAACGGAAGTTTTGTCCTTTCTTATTTTATGCCAAGTGACAAAGACAAAATTTGTGAATAAGCTATCTGACACTTATCAGAAAGTGGTGAAACTGGCCCTTATACTACATATTATTGGTCTACGGAGTCACTCTCAATCCAATATTATGGAGTTATCAATACAACAAAATTATAGAAAAATTCAAGTACAAATAACTTCGCAGTATTGTGACCGTACCATATTTAATAATTTAATTGTTCATAGGCTCCAAACTTATAGAGGCTATGTAGCTTACAGAAATAGGTATATGTACCATTTGCTTATTAGGTTTACTTAGCATGATTTTACTTAATCCACTATTTTTCAAGTTACTATCTATAGATCAGTTGAATGTCTACCTATATCTAATCGAACCTAGATAAAATGTGTATAACGCACAATACTTTTTTTTATAGATTGCATATCGTGAGTGCAGACCTACACCATCAAATTGTAAGTATGATATTTATTACCCAACCAACAATTATCCGTCCTTTCACTTACGTATCATCTAAATGATACTATCGATTACGATGTTATATTTGTAAACATTATTTTTTAGTTACTCCATGATAGAATCAGTCAATTCTAGGATACGATAATAACTCATATGATTTGTACGGACGTTTTCAAATAAATGGTTTCGTGGTAACAATGAAAATTGCAGTATTCATTAACTCATAGGACCTACATTAAGAATAGCTTTTTGGTCTGAATCAAATTTCAAGAAAAAATACATAATGTAAGATATCTCATTCAAGAATTATTTTTTATCAACTTATAATATAATAAGTAGTGCCCGCCTTGGACGCATAAGTGTCAGGTTTCCCAACTTCAAACACAATTTGAAATATTATCGTTCTATTTGTCAATAGTAAACAAACGTATGAATGCTTAACTGGTTCAGTTAGGTACTTTTAATACCGCTTTCAAGATCATTTAAAATGTAAATCATTGCTCATTGTATTCGTGCAGAAAATTTCATAAATCACATTTGGCATCCAAAGCGAGATAGTCTAGTTCATTACAGGATATATTTTTCATTTTAAAGGTAGCATTTGCTCTGTATAGTACTCTAATTGTATAAAATTATGGAATTTTATGAGTTACAATATCCAAACAAAAATCGTTATTCCTTAACTTAACGAGATAATTTATTTATGAATTATGGAACAGAGAAAAGACTTAATCAATAGAAACAGTTAAATAGCGTCTCACAAGTTTAAAAGTATCAATTAAAACAAATGTAATGCTCAAGTCTAAGTACATGTTATCTTATTATTTCCATTTTCACAGGAATACTATTTTCAGTACCAGTGGTAGCAAGCAATATGCGATTTCATTGCCGAAACCTTTCAGCTCCCGAAACCAATGGTTTGCACAGAAAATCCCATTACATTGTTTGATCTGACATTCGCACAAGACGGTGTAAATGACAATGTAAGGAAGTCTTAAGCTCATAAGATGAACCAAAAAATAAAGTGAAGAAAATCAGGTATTGACTGTCGAAAAATGTTAAAGGTGCCAAACATAAGTTCAAAAAAGGCGCTCATTGTCTGAGACCAAATACCGTTCTAAAATCACTGATTGTCGCTAATAAACAAGCGATTAGAATAGAAGTGCTTGACATATGTTAAAGTATAAAGGCTAGAAATTTTTGTATTCATTCTCACTTAGCGAAGTAAGAATGCTAGAGGCTCACATACCGAGACTAACGGTGACAACCAGGTACCAGATACTGAAGGTATGCAATAAATAGACTCACGTTTCACTGTTTTAAATGAAACTTACTGTTTCTAGGTAATTCCACAATATACTGAAAAAAAATTAGAAACTCTAAAAAATGACAATTGTTTCGATATAAATATCATCGTCAGAACGGCAGAAGTTACATTTCATTCGATGCCTCTCTGATGTTTAATAATTATTTTGGTTAGACCAAGAAGGGACCTACTCAGTGATTCACTTAATCCATGTTAATAGAAAAAATAAGAAGAATGATATTACAAATATTAAAGCTTAGATTTTATTAGCCCTATGGAGATATCCTGGATATCTTTTTCCAATTAAGATCAGTATAACTGAAAAATAACTATTAATACCATGTAACTGTGATATCACCGTTGTTGCAATCGATCCCAACTCTAATCTCAACTAAAGATAAGTTCAACGTATTCTGCCAGTATTTCAAGATGGTGGAATTTAAAAGTGACGTTTTAAAATTGATGATGTATTATTGTTTTTTCCATATAATGAATTGGTAAGTAATTATTTGTTTATAAATAATAATGAAATAGTAAATCAGAGGGGATCGATTATATCTAAACCATGTAAACATTCAGAATCAAAAATCTAATATCGTATTTAACCTAACAACTTAAACTAAATTGAACATTTTTACATATGCACGAATTCTATATATATATATATATATATATATATATATATATATATATATATCAAAAAAATAATGATTGTCTTGTATTGGTTTGTTCTAGCTCACAAATAGAACAAAAGATACGTAATAATCCAAATAGGTCAATCTATTTATCTGATGTGGAAAATTAAATGTTGTATTCGAATTATTTTATACAGATGATCTCTACTCCCAGCAAGAGTGTAATTATTCCGGATCAAACAAAGGTAAATTAAATAATCTTACCAGACTCTAGTAAATGTTGTCAGCCTATTTTATTCTCGTGCTTTTTATAATTTGACGTTTTCTTTTTGTTATACCTGACATCAATAACCTGTCGCAATAATCTATTAAATTCAGCTCTCACAAAAATGATAATCTTTTTCTTTGATTTCAATCTCTCACTTTCCTTGTCGTCGATTTTATACACCACAAAATGTTTTCTTTCATTTCAAAAATTCCCTCACTTTTCATCTATAAACAACATTCAAGTTTTTCTTCTTTTTTTTTGAAAACCATCATTTCTTTTTTAAACAATCTACCTATCTGTGTCGTGTTCTTTTCACTCATTCACTGCGATTACACTAATGTCACCCCTTTTTTACATTTAACCTAAATCGATGAACATGTCAATTTATATAGAATATCGTTCATGTCATCATTGTTCTAATAATCGTTCAAAAATTCTTTATCACATACAGGGTTCGTCAAAAGTTGAAGATATCATGATAATAGAATAATATTTCTTAATTGACTCATGTGTATGCAATACACAATTATGTGTTGATATGTTTGTCTATCGATAAATTTAGATCTTGAATCTTTAAATATTATATGGTTATGAATATTATAGCCTTTTTTCTATTTAACATCGGTATTTATTCATACAGTTCTATTTGTTTATTTGCCTGTCACTAGTATTTCACCTTAATATATATGAAGTTAACTGTCTCGACCCTTACTTGGTCGAATCTACTCATATTAGTGTTTTAAATGAAACTCACGGTTTCTAGTTATTTCCACAACATAATAAAAATTGTTGGAAATTCTAAAAAAATGACAATTGTTTCGATAAATCAATATCATCGTCAGAATGACAGAAGTTACATTACATTTTATGCCTACCTGATGTTTAGTAGTTAGTTTTGGCTAGACCAGGAAGTGACCTAACTTGTGATTGACTTAATATATGTTAATAGAAAAAAGAAGAAGATGTGATATTACAAATATTGAAGCTTAGATATTATTAGCCCTATGGTGATATCCTGGATATCATTTTTCCAATTAAGATCAGTATAACTGTGCAATGATATAGAAAACCACGAAAACTATATCTGCTGATCTTTACAATTATCACTTAAGAAGACAGTTTATTAGTGGAGAACTCCCTAGATTTAACTGTTCATTGACAACTTCATATTGTGGGTTTCTTAAATGTCTTCTTATTTCCAATTCTTCAAGGAAATCCAGTTCTTGTTTCTCTTCACAAATATGCAGCACTTCTAGTTTTGTGATAGGTGTCAATGAATGATTGGTGTCAAGTAGATGTTTTGCGTAGTGGGATTTATCTCGTTGTTTTAATCTGTATGCTCGTAAGTGTTCACTGTATCGGATTTCAAAATTCCTATGGGTCTGACCCAAATAGACAGCATTACATTCTGGACATTTGAGTTTATATATACCCGACTTCTTTAATTGTGGTTTTTTGTTTTTACATTTAACAATTTTGTACTAACGTTACTTTCTGTTTTAAAAGAAATTGTTGTATTCGTTGCTGAAGATATTATCTTTGAAATATTATTAGAAATATTTCCCGCATATGTGATGGTTTTATAAGTTTTTATTTCATCAGTTTGTTAAGGAAATATTAGTTGTAATGCCACTTTTTCTTCTTTTTTATTAATTAGCTTATTTATCATATCTAATGGATAACCGTTTGATGTTGCTATTTGTCTAATTGTATTAATCTCTCTATAAAAATTACATTTGTTCATAGGAAGTGAAAAAGCTCTATGTATCATTGAATTATATGCCGCTAGTTTATGGGACATGGGGTGATTGGAATTAAATGTAATTGTCACATCAGTCTGTGTTGGTTTTCGGTGAATTGAATAATCAAGTACATTATTAACTCTTTGAATTATTAAATCCAGAAAATTGATTGAGCTATTTTCTTCAACTTCTAATGTAAATTTAATTTTTGGGTGTAAATTATTGATGTGGTTGAAAAATACATTTAATTGTCGTTCACTACCCATAAAACAAGCTAATATGTCATCTACGTATCTACCAAAATAAAACATTTTTCGAAATATTACTTTCAAAAATCTTTCTTTCTAAATTGTCCATAAAATGTTTGCCAAAATAGATAATATAGGGCTTCATTATGAATATATATCTTATTGTCAAAAGTGAAATAATTCTGATTAATGCATACATCAAATAAATTAAGTATATCTGATATTATTCCTGGATTAATATTTTTATCTTCTAGTAATTTTCTTACAAGTATTAGACATTCTTTAGGAGGAATTTTAGTGAACATATTAGTAACATCGAACGAAATGAGTTTATAGTTATCTTGCAAGTTGATTTCCTTCAACTTTTTGATTAGTTCTATTGAATTTCTAATTGAATACTAATCAAAAAGTTGGAAGCAATCAACTTGCAAGATAACTATAAACTCATTTCGTTCGATGTTACTAATGTTCACTAAAATTCCACCTAAATAATGTCTTACACTTGTAAGAAAATTACTTGAGG
Organism: Galeruca laticollis; assembly: GCA_963921935.1. Classification (NCBI taxonomy): domain Eukaryota; kingdom Metazoa; phylum Arthropoda; class Insecta; order Coleoptera; family Chrysomelidae; genus Galeruca; species Galeruca laticollis. Next base: position 112,790,471 of record OY998175.1, on the reverse strand, counting down.
ATAAAAATATTAATCCAGGAATAATATCAGATATACTTAATTTATTTGATGTATGCATTAATCAGAATTATTTCACTTTTGACAATAAGATATATATTAAAAATGAAGGTTTACCAATGGGAAGCCCTATATCACCTATTTTGGCAAACATTTTTATGGACAATTTAGAAAAAAAGTTCTTTAAAAGTAATATTTCGAAAAATGTTTTTTGGTATAGATATGTAGATGACATATTAGCTTGTTTTATGGGTAGTGAACGACAATTAGATTTATTTTTCAACCACATCAATAATTTACACCCAAAAATTAATTTTACATTAGAAATTGAAGAAATTAGCTCAATCATATATCTTGATTTAATAATTCAAAGAGTTAATAATGTACTTGATTATTCAATTTACCGAAAACCAACACAGACTGATGTGACAATTCCATTTAATTCCAATCACCCCATGTCGCATAAACTAGCGGCATATAATTCAATGATACATAGAGCTTTTTCAGTTCCTATGAACAAATGTAATTTTGATAGAGAGATTAATACAATTAGACAAATAGCAATATCCAACGGTTATCCGTTAGATATGATAAATAAGCTAATTAATAAAAAAGAGAAAAAAGTGGCATTACAACTAATATTTCCTAAACAAACTGATGAAATAAAAACTTATAAGTCCAAGACCACCACCAAGTTATTTTCTTCATTAGTGTGGAAATAATATTGTCTAGAAAGTAGAGTTGAACATAATTTGAATGCATAGAAGATGCTTTAATGCCCACCGTTTTAGCAACTACTCAAGTATCAATTAAATTATAATTTAGATCGCATTAATTCATCTGCCATATATCATATTATTTTTTTGTTCTTCCTCATTATGTAAATTCTTTCACAAACCAACCATAGATGTTATGTTGAATACAGAAGAACTTTAATCATATATTTTATTTTAATTGAATGTCTCGAATGTTAACGATCTATAAATGAATTGAAAGTTTTAATCATATAGTGTCTATACTATTAGACAAAACAAGTATGAGTAAATAACTGTGAACTATACAGTTTGTTATATTTATGGGCATTTGCTACTTCAATATTGTTCATGTTTAACAACAAATAAGTCTATTCAAAAACCACCTATGTACGCTGTCTTGAGTTTTGAAATTGCTAAATTTTCAAAAATTTGCCTTAAATCATTACTATTACATACTATTATAAAATGAACACCTGTATGAATAATTTTTCTTATTATTTCATATCCTGTGATTTCCAAACATAAATGAAAATGTATGCCGTTGAAAACGAATAGCATTAGAAGTAATACTTTATATATGTTACGCAAAAACTGTCAATGAGTATACAGAAAAAATTGGAAAACATGGAACTTTCTTTAAATTCTTTATGAATTAAAGCAAAATAAATGAAAAAGATATATGCAAGGAAACTGGAATGAGTGTTTTCAAAACAATGTACTCGTATATGCCGATATGGATATTTGATTGTAAGTTCTGAATAGTCTTACAAGAGAAACAATTAAAATTCTGTTATGTTTCTAATATTAGTGTGAATTACGGAACACACCCCAAATAGTTTTGACAATTGTGTACAGACTGACTGGAGAGCTATTAAGTAGGTAGCCAGGGGTTCTGGGTCCACATCAGTAGGTATGTACGTAGTTCGTCGCTGTTCGTCGGAATATTTATTGATGTGGAGGGGGGTGAAGCACAAACTCGGCGCGTCTCTAGGTGGCGGATAGGAGAAAGACCTCTGAGATGATTTTATATGAGGAGGAGGTATGCGGGGAAATACCTGGGGGCTCGTTGTGTCTAAAAACTCAACTGGCAGCCCTCGAATACGCTGCGGCGGACCAACTTTACCTGTCCCAGCTGTAGTATCGTGGCTAAGGGATTGGACACAGGGCTACGATGCCGGGTGAAATTTCGAGCTTACCTCGAAATCACCTGTTATACCAATGTCTCCTGGCTGTCTGTGGTCAAGTCTCGCGGGCCAGTGGGATGGGGGGTGGAGTCTTGGCTGTACTGCCCGGACCAAGAGGAGCCAACCTCATTAAAAACCGAAAGTCAAGGTGGGAAACCAAGCCGAAGAATGCGTGGCTATATAGAAGAATAGTCCTTACTGGTTTCGACCTTGGAACACCGGGGGAACTCCATTGTATTGAACCCCTTTACCTCCGCATGCGGGGCTCTGCAGCGGTGGACCGTTATGGAAATAGAAAAAGGGTAAAACTTCCACCGGAAAAGTAGGGAAGAAAACCTCTACCTCTTCATCCGGGCACCTCACAGAGGGAAAAAAGGCCAAACGGCGCAAAGGCCGTATGCCGTTCGACCTCCCAAAACTGGAAGAACCGGGCGGCATAGACGACCCACTGAGAAAAAGCCTCAGTGGAGCAGGAGTGCGGAAATACCTGCGACTCCTCAATCAGGGAATATCCCCCGAAGAGGCCAGGAAGCAGGTTATTCAGCGCCCAACCCCCCGAAAGAACCACCAACGGGGAAGATAAAGCTTTAAAGAGGCCCGGAGCATATTACTGCTCCACACCGACCTCTTAGCAAAAAACAAAAACAGCTGCAACGGTAACCGGGCAAGCCACTGGTTACGAAGCAGCTGTCAAAACAGAGAAGGCTTTTAGGGTGGGAATGATGCCCAAGGATTATCCTGGAGTCACCCTGAAAGCAGAGCAGCTCTCCACCCTGCAAGACACTCTGGTGGAAGAGCTGTGCCAGAGCAAAGACGAGGGAATCCACTTCTCAGGTATTCATTTCCGTTGTGGAATGATACTGGTGGACTGTGGGTACAAGAGCTAGTGAGACACTACAATAGCAGGAGGCTGTCAATTATAATTGGTTGTGATGCCAACGCACACAATACCGTGAGGAGAAGCACTAACAACAACGCAAAAGGTGAGTGTTTATTAGAATATCTCTTAGCAAATAACCTTGAGACCTTAAACGTGGGGACAACCACCACTTTTGTCACGAGAGCAAGAGAAGAGGTCCTGAACGTAACAATTGTTAATGTTGCTGCTAGGGAAAATGTAAAAGATTGTAGGGTGATGAGCGAGCCATCACTTTCCGACCATAGGATCATCGAATTCAGGATAGAGGGTGATACTATCTCGATTCCTACAATCCTAAATCCTAGAAATACTGATTGGTCGCTTTACAAGACCAATCTGAAGGACAATTTGGAACACCTCGAAGTGAATGGGGCAAATCACCCGCACTACGACATGGAACAAAGACTCAAACAGATCAGTGAGGCACTAATGGGAGCTTTTCATTCCAGTTGCCCACTATCAAAAGCTCGTTTCGAAAAGGATGGTCCTTGGTGGAATGAGAACCTGTCAAACATCAGAAAAGAAGTCCATCGGTTCTTTAATAGAGCCAAACGTGTCGGTAATTGGAAGGGGTACACTGAGATGTTTACTCAGTACAATAAAGAGATTAGGAAGGCCAAAAGGCTTTCAAGCATTGTAAAATGGATGTATGAGTTGTTGACGACGAGGTTAGCTGAGATACAGGTGAGGAATCAAACCACCTCAGTTAAAGCCACTCGGGGGGACACCTCAAATCTAAAGGGAGTGATATCTCCCCTTCTATGGAGCCTCGTAGTAGATGAGTTGTTCTACAGGCTAACGGAGCTTGGCGAATATATGGGCTATGCTGATGACATAGTTCTAATAGTCAGAGGCAAATTCGAGAACACCTTGTGTGTGTGACAAAAGGGCCTCAGAATCATTGAGCAATGGTGCTTGTCAGTGAGGCTAAACATTAACCCAAACAAGACCATAGTAATTCCATTTACCCGGAAAAGAACACTTCCAGCCATGAAACCCATATCCTTAAACGGGGAAATTATAGAATGGCGTGCAGAAATCTAGCTGGTAAGAGGTAGAGCTGCAGCCCAAAAATACTGCGATGGATGTACGCCATGATTGTGAGACCAGCAATTACGTATGGGGCACTAGTTTGGCATACAAAAGCAAGTCAGTACATCACGAGGAAGACCCTCGACAAAGTTCGAAGGCTTGTCTGTGTGTGCATCACTGGAGCTATGAGAACGTGTCCAACTAGGGCGCTTGAGATCATTACAGATCTCACACCTCTACATCTGGTGATAGAAATATCTGCCCAAGAGGCAATTCTTAGAATATCTAAGGAAGATTCAGGCAATGAGAGTATTAAAAATCAGGCAGCCTGGTCCTCTCTAACAAAATACATCTCATTAGCGAATTTTCCCAGTGACGAAATGATCAAGAAAGTAAATATCGAGAAGATTTCACATACTAAATAAGAGGACAGACTGTGAAAGTGAATATACCACCCAAACTCTCAAAGAAAACACCATTAGATGGTATACGGATGGTTCTAAAACCACCACTGGAGCAGGCGCTGGAGTATTTGGGCCTGGTATCAGATACTCATTGTCGTTAGGCTCCTTCCTGAGCGTCTTTTAGACAGAAATACTTGCGATCGAAAGTGGAAATGAACCTAGAAGGAAACTATCAGGAATGTGACATATCGATCCATTTTGATAGTCAAGCAGCTACCAAAGCATTGAACTCCCATGTCATTGACTCAAATTTGGCATTGAAGTGCCGAAGAAAACTTGATGAATTGGGCAAGAATAACAGAGTCTCTTTAGTCTGGGTTCCTGGCCACTCGGGAATCACATGAAGAGACCAATACACTTGCCAGGAAAGGAGCACAAACGCCCTTTATTGTCCCGGAGCCTTTCTGTAGTGTAGGAAAATGCTCCTATAAGAAAGAGTTTCGGAAGAAAGCGGAAACCGAAAGAGAAGCACTCTGGCGGTGCCTTCCCGAGCTGGAATATTCCAAAAAGTTCCTGCGGTACTTTGACACAGCTAGATCGAAAAAATATTTGGACCTCAGTAAAAATAAGCTACATCTTCTCACGTTTTTTCTTACAGGACACTGTCATCTTAGGAAGCACCTAATGCGAATAGGTATCTAATGAGAATAGGTATAGCAGAAATTGACGAGTGTAGATTCCGTGGGGAGGATGATGAAACTCCGGATCACCTAATTCAAGAATGTCTCGCCATTACAAGTCAACGCAAGAAATGCTTCGAACAAGAAACTTGTAAGAGTGAGGATCTAACCCCGTTGAAGCCGTCCCAAATACTGAAGTTCATTAGAACCCTGGAACTGGAAGGCGAGCTATAGTAATAGCGAGAATAGATCTGATATGGGGGGCACAGTAAACCTTAGGTTTCAGTGCCTTGTAACCCCGTTAAAATCTAATCCAATCTAACCAGGGGGTTGGTGTGCTTCGCGTATGTAATTGAATTTATCTGTAAACCTAAAGCATTAATAAAGACAGTGAAGTGTTGCCTAGAACCACTGTTTCATTTATGAACATACTAAACTCATTTCATGAAAATGAGGTATCTGAGAAGAGTAAAAGGGGAGCTAGAAAGACAATTAAAAGAAGAGGATAATAAAACATTTAAATGTATTGAGAAGAGGCAACTCAATACTGGGATCCTCCACAGAGGCTGCTTGAAACAAATATGGCTGTCGAAGATTCAAATCCGAAAAAAAGGGAAGGAATAACTCAAACATGGGTAATAGCAGCAGAAAGTTTTAAGAAAAAGAACTGAAACACGAAAATATAGAAGAATGATTATTAATGATATTCCGATTTAAGATTAAATTATTTTTTCATTCATGATTCACATTCCCACCAAAGAAGAGAGTTGGTTATCTGGCTTCTAAAAAGCCAGAAGTGTATCTAATTGTAATCAAATCTCACAACAATATTTAGTTTTTCACCATCGCATTAATTCACATCTTAGTTTTCCGAAGTGACATGGCGCTATGTTCACAAACATATATAATATATGTAAATTTGAAAGTAAACTAAACTCATGTTAAGAAACCTAGATATTAGTTTCTTTGCGGCATATAATTTTTTTAATAGCATACCATCCTTTAGGCTATGTCACAGCTAAAAATGTACCTAGTGATTTATATACACATGACTAGTCTTGTGTAATTCGATGTCATTAGAAAATACATTGCTTCAAATAATACCGACACAAATACAGATAAAAATTATGTGTATTTATTGAATAACTTGAAATGAAAACTGAATAATGATTGAAAAAACATTTTCCATAAAATAGGCATGGCAATAGTGGCAACAAAATACAAAATGTAACCGAAATATAAATTAAACCTCATATTCTGCACGCAAAAATGCCACTTAATACCAACGAAGTTTTAAAGGTAATATTTTGAAGGGCATTGTGGATAATATTTTAGTAAGGCCTCTATCTCTCGAAAATATTTTAAATTGTGAAAATCATTTGCATCATTACAAAACGTTTTTCTAAAGTACCTGGCTAAACTGGATAAACCAGGCAAAACAGTAAGTTAATTCAGTACCCAGGATTAAAAATGGTCCTATTTTGTGAGAACCCAAAGATTACTGACTTTTATTTATAGACGAACGTATATTATGGACATCAAATACATTTCTATTTACAAGATATTTTGTGTTAAGGAAAAATTGGAAGAAATTCATAGTTTAATGGCTTTTTAATTCAGTAAAGTCAAAAAATGATAGCGGGATCGATGAAAAATAGAAAGATTACATTAGATAATATCTGACAAAACTAAACTAAACTAAATATAACGAAAAAAGGCTCAGAAGAGTATAATAATGTAGTTAAATATTAAAAACTGCCTGGTGATTGCGTTTTACCATTGCAAATAAACACCTTACACAACTTTACTTTGTATTATTCAGGGGGTGTGCACTTATACGTATTAAAAAAGATACACGTTCTTCGCGCCATCTAGATTTGTCACAAAGAACAAGTCATTTCAGTTGCGTTAGGCTGAATAGCTCTAGTAGCTGTGGCCTTCAACTTGGGGAAGAATTTCGGTCGCGTTCATTCTTGTTCGTTAATCTCTTTGACATCCAGAGACAAATAATTGAGGTTAGGCACTTAAAGTTTGCCATAATCTTAGTTTGGTTATTAATTTATTTTATTTTATTGATTCAATTCAAAATGCCAGCCCCTCGAGAGCGTGTTCTTCCCAATTGCATCCACCAAGATCAAGATGCTCCGAGGTATTTTACAGATATTTTATTCCTGCGGGCGAGCATATAAAAATTATTTGGTTGTAACGAATCAATAATCCCAGTTTATTTAACCAGCCAAGAGGCATTTTATGGGGGAAAGCAGTTTCTGGTAATCATTTTTTGGATGTATGTAAAGAAGGGGGAAAACTAAAAAAATTTGCACTTCCTGTTTTAAATTTACCTGGTAAGCATTTTATTGTAATACTATCAGATTTAAACTACTATGTATATTGTTTTTTTAGATTTCATTGCTGGGGATAATTAGAAGAAAGTTGCTTTTCCTTTCCACTTAAACCACAAAATGTGCTTGCAACTCCAAAAATAAAAAGTATGACATGAATTATAAAATCTGTATGTATGTTATACGATTTTTTGTAGAATTATATTGTAAACTAAATTTGAACTAAGTTGTTGTAGCCTTTCCCCATTCTTAGAAATTATAAATCAATCGAATTTAAATTTTCCGCCATATCACACAATTTGAATTTACCACAATTTAAAAGCTAGAATCGGCGACAGAAGCCTTCTTTTAGTTTTTGGTGACAAATAAAGATGGCAGCACATTTTTTGTCAGTGAGTTACCCGTCTTACCTCTATTATTTGTCTGTGGTATTATTTACTATTAAATACTCCAAAATACAAAATCAACTAAAGAACATAAAGGCATTTTTATTTTATCACTTCTATGACAAGTGACACAGAATTGACATGCCACAAGGCATAAACAAACCACAAAACTAAACATAAATAGTAATACGTAATGATTGGATTACTATTTACATCACTTCCCCTTAATCCAGTTATTATGTAACATCAAAATCTTCAATACATGTTTCATGCTTAGGACTATGCAAGCCTTTTGTTAATTTATCAGCTATCATTCTATCAGTTTAAATATATTCAATTGCTATAATAACTTTTTCAATTATTTGTCTGATATAATGATATTCGGTATCAATATGTTTGGTTCCGGCATGATACACTCGTTTTTATGCACTGGTTATCATTTAAATGTATGACTGGTCTATCTTCTTGAATTAACTAATTACGAAAACCAGCAATAAAAGCAGCGTCTTTACTAGCCTCACTAATAGCTTATGTACTCAGATTCGGTACTGGAAAGTTCAACACAAGATTATTTGTTATATTCTCAAAATACTGCTGCTTTGCTTATTATAAAAACGTACTCTGAGTATAATTTTCTATCATTTATGTCATTCCTTAGAAAAATCTGCATCCACATACCCAAAAAGTTTTCCACTAGATTTAGAAAAAATCAAACTGTTATCAATACTTCCTTTTAAGTATTTTAATACTCGTTTTGCATGTTTCCAGTGCTCATGACTAAAAGAAGAATTGAATTGGCTTAAATACCTTATACTATAATACCTAAATGTCAGGACGTGTATGCACCGCTAAATACATTAGTGATCCAATTAAATTCTAATAACATAAGTTAGGCTTTTCATCATAATTTAGTTTTGGCTTTAAGCCTACTTGTATAGGTGTTTTTGCTTCTGTTAAACCAAACCTTTCTAGTAACTCCAAGATATTGGTTTTTTGATTTATTTTAATAACATTATTTTCTCTACCATGATCAATATTTAACCCAAAAAATTGTTTTATCGGACCTAAGCCTTTAAACTTAAAATGTTTTGACAACTCAGATTTAAGAGAATTTTTTTAAATCTCACTATTAGAACAAATTTAAGTCATCTACATATAAGAAAATGATCAATATTGTTTTTTGAACTTCCTTATAGAAGATACATGGTTCATAAGCAGATTGTTCAAAATTTATATCTAATAAAATATTCTTTACTTTTATATTCCATATTCTCGAGGACTGTTATAAACCATTAATCGCCTATTTTAACAAACAAACTGTATCAACATGATCATTCATTATAAAACATTCAGGTTGAATCATATCAATGTCTCCGTTTAAAAAGGCAGTTTCCACATCTATATGATCAATGCTCAAATTTAATTCGGCAGAGAGAGAAAATAAGAATCTAATCGTAGAGTTGTGCACAACTAGAGAAAACGTCTCAATGTAATCCATACCGAATTTCTGTGACTTTCGTGACTAACCGTGCCTTACACCGCACTTCACCTTTATGTGCTCTTTTTTACAAAACACCCACTTATTTTGAACCATTGACTTATTAGTTGGTCGTTCAATTAAGGTCCAAGCATTGTTGTTAATCAATGATGGATACTCTCTTTCCATTGCTTCTCTCTATTTTCTTTTATCAGACCTTCGCTATAAATCATCGGATCGTATAGTTCAGATTTGTTTAGATCCCTCTCGCTAAAAACATTATAAGTAGTGAAGTCTTCAAATTTTTTTTACTTATTCTGTCTGATCTGGTTTTTACCTCTTGGTCTTCTTTTTTCTTCAGGCGCGGTTTGCTTCTTCATTTTCATAATTTCTTTTCAAAATATTCATATTTTCATTTTGGTTTTCACTTTCAACAAGTATTTCTAGTTCATATTTATCTGTCAAACAAGTATTAGTATTTTGATAAGGTTCATTAATGAACTCATTGAATTTGACTGTCCGGTTAATTGAAATTTCATCTGGTTCCTTATCTAGAATTATATTGGATTTACTTGTTTGACTATATCCAACCAAAATACCTATCTAGTTTGGATCTTTTTCCTTTGGGAATATAGAAATAAGCTTGACTTCCGAAAGTTAACAAGTGTGATAAATCTGGTTTTTGATTGAACCAAAGTTCATAGGGTGTTTTATCTTTAGCTCTAGTGGGTAAACGATTAGAAATATAATTAGGTGTTACTACAGCTTCACCCCAATATTAATGCGATAATTTTGCATCTAACAGTATGCATTTAGCACTTTCAACCAACGTTCTCTTTTTCTCTCTGAAACACCATTTCTTTCAGGACAATATGGCACTGTTGATTGAAATTCAATTCCCAGCTTCTTAAGAAAATTTTGAATCACTGCACCAAATGTATTCACCCCCAATATCTGATTTTAAAACTTTAATGCATTTACCAAAATAATTTTTAGTTTCGGCCACAAATTCATCTAATTTTGAAAGTTCATCTTTTGAATTTAATAAACGAACTACTGTTTATCTAGAATAATCATCTGTAAATGTTAAGAAATACTTTTTTCCTCCTACGGTGGTTGTTTTCATTGGTCCACACAAATGACTGTACCAAATCAAGAATTTGTTTTGATTTTATTTCTGAATTTTGGGGAAAATATTTGCGGTTTAACTTCCCTTGTATTCAGGATACACATTGTTTCATATTTGGACATTTTTCAATTTTAATACTAGATCTTTTATATATGTTCAGGATTCCGGTGTCCTAACCTCCTATGTCATACATGAATGGAATTATTTATGCTTCCAGGAAACGGATTTACTAGATTTAGTTTTTCTTTAAAAGATATTCATTAGATATAGCCCTTTTTTTGTAGTTACTATATTTATGTTATCCTTTTGAATAAAACATTCAGTTTGTGTAAATTCATCATGATAAACTGCTTATGCTATTTTTGAAACTAATAGCAAATTATTTCCTAGTTCCGGAATATGCGTAGCATCTAGGAGTTTCAAATGTTTTACTTGACCTATCTCAGTTTTTGATGCAATGTCCCCCATTTATTTTTATTTGTTGGCCATTAGAAACCACAATTTTTGGATCACCATCGTAGTCACATTGATAAAATTAAAATATTGAGTACCAAGTGTCAAAAAGGTTACTTTAGTCCTGAGTTTTACTGGGCACGAGTGGAGCGAAGCGGAACGAGTTCCTTGTGAAACGAGTGACTAAAGATGTTTTCAACACGAGGTGCTTACTATACTTTTTCTTCGCCCCCGGGAAGGAAAAAATTATATTATATTTGAATTTTATTCATTACATGACGGACGATGGCTGACAGCTGACTGACAAATCAAATGACACAGAATAACAAAATTATCACGGAACATGAAATTTAATATACAAAAGATACACTTGATTTGACGTTTAAAAAACAAAAGATAAGCGAGATGTGACTTTTCGCATTTTAAACACTAGTGTTTAAAGAGTCGTTTTGTACATGTCAAACCCGTGTTCAAAGTGCGGTTTTGGTAGCGGAAGTAGAAAAATATCTTTATTGTTTGACATGTGACTAGTGGCTCCTGAGTCTATAAACCAATCGAAGCTCATTACTTTATTTTCTTCACATTCATTGAAACAAAAGTTTTGATTCTCGACCGCCGTTTTTGCGTGTTCATTTTTTTCTTTTCCTTTTTGAAGAAATAACAATTCTTTTGAAATGACCTTTTCTGTGACAAAAATTGCATTCTAGAGCTTTACCATTTAGTAATAATTGATTTCTTGACTCACTTACTACATTTAGGGCCACTCCTTCTGGAATTTTTTCTGTTTGTCTCATAAATTCATCTAGTAGCTTACCTTTCACACATTCCAATGTTAATTCATCGTCTGGTCTTGCATCCAATGCTGTAACCAAGGTGGAGTAATTATCTGGTAAGCCTCCTAATAATTGTGCAACTACATGAAAATCTGTTATTGTTTCACTAACGCCTCTTAGTTTTTCAACCAACTGCAAAGTATCTTTTATGTATTCTGTCATTGACCTACCTCCTAATCTTGATACATATTTCTTAATAAGTACAACTTATTACTTAAATTGCTTCTTTCATGTACCTTCTGTAATTCCGTCCACATTTCACTGGTTTTTTTGCATTTACAAATACGGATTATTTGATTGTCATCTACGCTCAAGGATATGGTAGCCTGACCTTTTCGCCTTTACGCTTCCAATCATCACTGTAGGTATAGGTTCCTCAATAACACTCCAGTTACCTTCTAAAGTCTAGTAAAACTGAATTTAAATAATTTAATATTTTCCATCGAGTCCATATTTTTTACTTTTTGGCAGTAACCTTACCTGACTTCGAACCTCGTCTAACTTGTCGACTTTATTTTGTTTATTTACCTTACTAATCAACTCAGCCCATAACCTGTTGTTGATTGCGTTTAATCATTGCAAATAAACATCTTACACAACTTTACTTTGTATTATTTTTTATTAAATACTCCAAAGTATAAAATCAACTAAAGTACAGTTTTGATGTTTTTAGACACCCTTAGTAGTTTTTTTTGTGGCGGCAGAATTGATAATGGCCTAGTGGCTGAAAGTGCTTAGCTGGAGTGCTTAGCTGCTTAGCACTCAGTACTCGTCGTTTATGTCGTTCAATTGATATCTAACCTGTTCAGATATTCTACTTCAATATTTAAATGAACATTGCACAATAATATTTGGAATAAATAAGAAGTATTTTATGCAAACTATATCTGTAAAAAAATGAAGATTTCAGATTACATATATAATGTTAATTTGGCACGATTGAATCAAAGTTAAGGCGTTTATTAATGACGGTAGTTTCACTAGTTTTTTTTCTGTTTGAAACTAGTTCGTAATATAGATATAAACATTTGTTGACTTAACTAGATCAGACTGTGGTTAGGTAATTTGTGGCTGATAAACTGAATTTCAGATACCTACATCGAATATAGTAGTGAATATTTTATAATAGAGATGCAGAAAAGTATCTCAAATAGAGAAGTTTTACTAGACAGATAATAACAATGAACAAAATACGCAGGAAGAAAATTAAGTTTAAAAATCCCCACAAAGGAAGAAATAAAATTCGTAATGATTGAAATGAAAAATAGAAAGTAGGAACTGTAGAAATTTTAAAAGCAGGAGGAGTACTACTACTAGAAGAAATTTGTGAAATTTTAGGAGATGGATCAAATGCCGGAAATGGCTGAAATAATCAATTTCCACAATTTATAAAAAAGGCAGCAGGATAATTTGTGAAAATTATAGGGGTATAACCCTCCTAGACACATATACTATAAAGTATTAGCACACGTAGTAAGAATATTAATAAACACCCTTGCAATATATATATATATATATATATATATATATATATATATATATATATATATGTATATATATATATATTAGGAGAATGCCAGGCTTGTTTTCGTAGTAATCTATTGCCTACTGACCAAATTTTCAGTTTAAAGGAAATTATTTCAAACCACGTATTACGAATATCAAATGGAATTACACACGCTTTTCATAGACTTCAAGCTATCCTATATTAGAATAGATCACAAAAAAATGTAGCAAGCTATGAGTACGCCAGAAATAATCAAAAAGGACTAATAAGAATGATAGTGGAAATGGGAAACAGCAAATATCCAAGAAATTTGAGATCAAACGTGGTCCTAGTCTGCCCACACTACTTCTTAGTTTAGTGTTGGAGGAAATAAATAGAAACAGTAAAATATTGAACACAGGCACCATGTTTACCCCTGCGTTCCACGGGTGTGGTCTACCAGTCCATGTCAAAACAAAAATCCATAAGAATTTTACATATTTTTTTTTTAAATTCTCATATTTACAGTACCTTTGAGACTTATTAAAACTCAGTGCAACATCGATTAGAAAAATAATTAGTAAAATAAGTAATATTTTGTTCTGATAGACCCCACCTGTTCGAATGTGTTACTTACAGAAAATATGTCCAAGTTTGCAACATGTGTTCCATGTTTAATGATTCAAGTTCAAATAAAAAGATTCTTGTTATTTGTAAAATGGTTTTTTCCATTTGTAGCTAGTAAATGGTACGGTTTACATCTTTGTGAAAAATAAAATTGTAGAGAGATTGAATGTGGTACAATTTACATATTTGTGAAGAATCAAAAGAGAAGAATAAAGATTTACAAGTCTGAGAAGATAGGCTATATGTTCTGAACTACATTAGTAATATTTTTCCAACGGAGTATGTATTACTTTTCCGCCCAACCTATCTATATGCGAGAAAAGTATTGGTTTACCCACAAAAAAAGTGATATTTTGAAAAAAAAAATTGAGTTACGTTTTCCATCAACAACAACACAAAAAAACCGTTTTTAGAAAAAAAATCCTGTGTGTATGTTGTCGTCGTTGTCGTTGTCGTCGGCCACTTTTTCTTACATGTCTTGTTAGCAGGATACAGCCTCCGGAGTGCAATAAGTCACCAATTTTATGATTGAATATTATTAAGGACATGTCACAGATGAAGCCTATTGATTTTCAGCTCACCAGAGCCAGTACAACGGGTGCTATGGTACTTGAAGTACGACATTTTGTTATTTTTTGAGAAATTTCAGTTTGTTAGCACGATACAGCCTCCGAAGCTCAACAAGTCACAAGTTTTATGATTGAATATTATTCAGGACATCTCACAGATGAACCCTATTGATTTTCAGCTCACCAGAGCCAATAGAACAAGTGCTACAGTACTTTAAGTACGATATTTTTGTCATTTTTGGAGAAGTTTCAGTTTGTTATCACGATACAGCCTCCAGACTATATACAAGTGACCAATTTCATGATTGGATATTATTTAGAGCGTCTCAAACATGAACCCTATCGATATTCAGCTCACTAAAGCCAGTACAACGGGAGCTATGGTACTTGAAGTACCAATTTTTTGTCATTTTAGGAGAATTTTTAGTTTGTTAGCACGATACAGCCTCCAGAGAGTATACGATTGATCAATTTTATGATTGAATATTGTTCAAGGTGTCTCACAGATGTACCCTATTGTTTTTCAGCTGACTATAGCGAGTACAGGGGTCCTATAAATCCAGATATACTGCTTTTTTGGTTACTTTTGGAGAAATTTCGGTTTTTTAACACGATACATCCCCCGAAGTGTATACAATTGACAATTTTATGATAGAATGTTAATCAGAGCATCTCAGACATGCGGAAAAGTTAGTTTTAATCCTTAAAACCTTTTATGCTATTTTTAGTTATGTTTGCTAAAATATGGATCCATACAAACGGGAAGTAAGAAAACTGACGTCGTTATATGAAAAAGTGCACTCTGATACTGAAATAAAAGAATCTATGCACATTTACGGGGTCTGCAACAGTACAGTAACTGGTTAAAACACTTGTAAAGAAACAAATTCCCGGTCTTCTGTAATGACAACTATGCGAATATTTGTTGTTGCGCCCCACGTTTTGTGAATGGATCCAGTCCTACTGTGTTGTCATGTAGAGTAGAATAATTTTATTGTTGAAACCAAATAAATCAACAACATCAATCGCAAGAAAATTTGTTTACTGCATGTCCTTTATTTTCATCTTTCAATAATACCATACCATTTTTTACGTGAATATATTATATATTTTTCGAGCAGTTTCCAGAAATAAAGTAGATTTTGACAATAGGGCACGGGGACGCGTAGCGTATAGTTGCCCATCTCATTATTGCTTTTGCAATATTGGCTTCAGTATTTAATGTGAATAAATGGGTCTATTCTTTTTCTACATCATTGGTCCAGACGCAACGGTCATATGCACAAGGGCTTAACTCTGATGGTAACCAAAGATCAAAAAGGTAGCATAAGTAAAGTACTTCTAGTTGACGCCCTGTACCTTTATTCATAATAAAAATGTAAACATTTCCATCGATACAATCTTTTTCAGTATATTATATTTTCATTAAACTTCAACATTCTCTGGATACTATTTTTCAAGTACAAAGTAAATCTAAATGCATCACTCTGTATGTTGAGATGTTATTAAAAAGAACTTCAACTGCTATTTAAGTTTTAATTGACTCTTCCTTATACCTAAATCGAACCGTTATTGGAGTATTTAGCTTTTAATGTATGGATTGATAATATATTTATTGGTGCATCCGTGACTATTGTATTTTTATCCTTCTACAATATTCATCTATAAACTTGAAATCCCCAATTGGAAATATATGTTAAAACTAAACATGTAGCTTTAAAATCCATTGAAGTTTTACTAATAACGTCATGATATACAGGGTGATCTGTTTGGGGAAATAGAGGAATTTTTAAGTACACGTTTAGTATCACCTTATACATTACAAAGTACTTCATCTACAAAATGTTGAAATTTCATTATAAGGGTCAATACAAAAAGAAACAATTATACTAATCAAAGTATTCATATTTTCTAAAAATTTACTGGGTGTCAAATCAGACACTGTTTCGAAATTCACTTTATGTAAGGTAGCAATACATATTGAGAGAGTTCTCAAGAGTAGCTCTATTTAAATATATAATACCTATATTCAGTGTTCTTCGGTCGCCTGAGAATATAAATATGAATTAACTACTTAAACGGATATTTAACTCGACACAAACAGCTAAAGCCTCGCACATACTTTTCAATGTATACCTACCTAGTTTTCATTGCGAAGTATTATCCTACCTACTTGCCTCAAGGTGGTTTCTTATATGTTTTGTCGGGTACTCTATACTTAATATTTTTATTGCCGAATATGTGAGAAAACGATAACAATCAAAACGTAATTATACTTATTAAATCTATTTCCACACCAAAACTTGTTCGTTTTCAAGGATCATAAATATTATTTTATCCCACCAATTCATTTGTTAGCGCATTCTCAATCAATTATACATTTATAGCACTTATTTAGACAGTTTATAAATATTTAAAAGAACTTGTATATTACATTTGATCTGCGGTAATCGAAAAAAGTGACTTATAGTCTAAGATCCCAAGTAAGATCGACCTTCACTCATCTGCTTACAAAATTAAAATTACATTTAATCAAAGGATATATGTTTCTGAATATATACCACTAGGGTTGCCATAAAAAATATAGTCATGGCTATAATAAATAAAAATGATTAAAAATATGCTATTTTTAAAATTTCCTTGACTTGCTTGCCAAATGAAAGCATTCAACATACAGAATATGCAACAGCTAAGTTGCCTACCTTTTTCTGGTCCCTATTACCTGGTTGCCGTGTACAAACAGGTAAGTTGATATCAGTAATTGCACTCATATGCTTACCACTTGAAAAATATATCAAAATGATGGCAATTTTATAACGAATACGGTATTATAGGGATGCTTTGCAAAATCCGTACCAGGCTTTTAAATTAAAAAATAGGAGTAAGGGACGCGTATTACAAAGAAGCATTCCGCGTACTATTTGATGCGATTCAGATTTTAGATTTTAGATTTCAACGGGGTTAGAATGCTCTGAAACCTAAGGTTTATTGTGCCCCCCTATCAGAGCCGTTCTCGCTACTACTACAGCTCGCCTTCCAGTTCCAGGGTTCTAATGAACTCTAGTATTTGGAACGGCTTCAGGCTTCAACGATCCTATATCCTCACTCTTACAAGTTTCTTGTCCGAAGCATTTCTTGGGTTGGCTTGCAATGGCGAGGCATTCCAGAACTAGGTGATCCGGAGTTTCATCCTCCTCCCTACAGAATCTACACTCGTCAGTTTCTGCTAGACCTATTATCATTAGGTGCTTCCTAAGGCGGCAGTGTCCTGTAAGAAAGCCCGTGAGGAGGTGTAACTTATTTTTACTGAGTTCCAAATATCTTTTGGATCTAGCAATGTCAAAGTTCCTCAGGAACTTTTTGGAATGTTCCAACCCAGAAAGGCACCGCCAGAGTGCTTCTCTTTCGGTTTCCTCCTTCTTCCGAAACTCGTTCTTATAGGAGCATTTTTCTACACCACAGAAGGGCTCTGGGCCAATAAAGGGCGTTTGTACTCCTTTCCTGGCAAGTGTATTGGCCTCTTCATTTCCTGTGATTCCCGAGTGGCCAGGAACCCAGACTAAAGAGACCTTGTTATGCTTGCCTAATTCATCAAGTTTTCTTCGGCACTCCCATGCCAACTTTGAGTCAATGACATGGGAGCTCAATGCTTTGATAGCTGCTTGACTGTCAGAATGGATCGATATGTCAAATTTCTGATAGTTTCTTTCTAGGTTCATTTCCACGCATCTTTCAATCGCAAGTATTTCTGCCTGAATGACGCTCGGGAAGGAGCCTAACGATAATGAGTATCTAATGCCAGGCCCAAATACTCCAGCGCCTGCTCCAGTGGTGGTTTTTGAACCATCCTTATACCATCTAATGGTGTTTTCTTTGAGAGTTTGGGTGGTGTATTCCCTTTCCCAGTCTCTCCCCGTATTTAGCATCGTAGTGAAATTCTTATCGATACTTACTTTCTTGATCATTTTGTCACTGGGAAGATTCGCTGATGAGATGTATTTTGTTAGAGAGGACCAGGCTCCCTGATTTATAATACTCTCATTGCCCGAACCTTCCTTAGATATTCTAAGAATTGCCTCTTGGACAGATCTTTCTATCACCAGGTGTAGAGGTGTGAGATCTGTAATGATCTCACGTGCCCTAGTTGTACACGTTCTCATAGCTTCAGTGATGCACACACAGGCAAGCCTTTGAACTTTGTCGAGGGTCTTCCTCGTGCCGTACTGACTTGCTTTTGTATGCCAAACTATTGCTCCATACGTAATTGTTAGTCTCACAATCATGGCGTACATCCATCGCAGTATTTTTGGGTTAAGCCCCACCTCTATGATGCGATAGAGGAGGGCGTAGTACAACGGCTGCGCGCGACGGACCCTAAAAATGTAAGAGAGCGCATGCTTTCTACTCATAGTATAGAAAAGGATAAAACCAAACCAAGGAGCAAACAGGCCGTGTACAAACACATGCTTAGTTGAGAAATTAAAAATGCGGAAGAAGTGTTCTTTTTGTAAATCAAGTAATTCCGTCAAGTTTTTGAAAATAATTATTTTAAATTAGTGTACCAAAAATCGAAAAATTACAGCCAAGAAAAACGTCCTTAAAACTGAAAAAAAGAAAACTACGTTTTGTATGAAAATTTAAAATCTTTATTATTAAACAATACATAGAAAAGAAGAAATTCGAAAGCATTATAATAATTAAACATTACTCAGGATCAGAATCGCCGGAAGTAATACTGTTTTCCATGTCGGAAGAAGCATTTTAATTTTCTATTTCGGTCATTTGCAAAATATCATCGTTTTTTAAAGGTGCCTGCTCTCCAACAAATCCAATCGGTTTCAAATGACCATCGAGAAACCAACCGCAATTCTTATAGGGCGTATAGGGAAGTGGTATGTAGCCAATTGAATTGACATAAATAGTAAAAATAGTTTTCGTAAAGCATGGTACAGCATGGTGGTATCGTGTTGAATGTTTTTAATAAATTTTTTGCTATCTTCTTTTACAGAATTATTTTTAAGAAAAATCTGATTTCTGGCGTCATTTACTTTCGTACATTGTTTGACACCATACCACTGTAAAATCCTGAACAACGTCCATTTTTTCGCTAATAAAAATGTCGGCTTATCAGTTAATGAATCAAACCATTTTTGGTAAGTCACGTTCGTAAAAAAAATTTTGTACGGTCTAACTATAAAAAGCAGTCGTTTAATCGGAACCTGTGTATGCCTGAAAAGCAGGTACACCTAGGCACAACTCCATTGACATTTCGTTCATTTAGCAAGCAAGTCAGTGGCATTTTAAAAGTGGACTATTTTTAATAATTTTTATTTATTGTAGCCATGACCATATTTCTATGTCAACACTATATAGTTAAGAAATCGCTCACTGGTGTGGTCCCTGAATTCGACTCTATCTAATACTATAGGTTTGTTCCAACTTCATTGAAAACCGTTCTGCAACGATCACGCTTATGCGCAGTACTTAAAAAGTGTTCCAACTTAAAATTGACGGTTCATGGGATGGCGTTCCATCTGATTTTACGACCGTTTGCGAACGGTTTTGAAACGATCATTTCGGTACATGGTTGTGAGCTGAAACTGAATTGACTGACTTGCGCACTATTCTGTACATGTACATCCTGTTATCGTTTAACCTAGTATTCGAAATTGTTGTTGTTTTATTAACATTTTTATTTTCAATAAATCAAACAAATATTTAATAATGTAAGAACTCGGAGATGGTGATTTTATGTCAGATATTTCGAATGAAGACGATTTAGAGTTAGAATTTTTTTTTATTCAAATTAACGTGCATAAGACAGCTATGGCTATTACCACGAGGTACAATACAGACAAAGTTACATTACATAATGTAAATCAAAACTAATAGCTTAAAATTAACATGAATATGGAATTACATGATATGTTATTTAAATAATCCCAGAGTCAAAAATGAAAATTATTTAGGTACCTATGTTTATTTGTTTATTGTATTGTACAGCTGAACCATGATGTAGGTTAAGGTGATGTTAAAGACTCAAATGATGAAGACCAAGATATAATGAATATTAGAGAGATGTGAAACCATTCTGAAACAGTATTTTCAATTTAACACTTCAATGTATGAATGTGAATATTTTCAAAAATAAAACAAATTGTTAATATTAAAGTTATTTTTTACTATTTACATTTGTTTTGAAGTGAACAACTCATTATTCATAAACAGGTACAAAGGTTTGTGATTGAAATATGATGTAAAAGAAATGGAACAGAAAATGTAATTTAGTGTCAACAAAAATTCCTCTCTCTACACTGCTTTTACAATTTATCTTAGGTAAGACAAAATATGATATATTTGTAACTTTTGTCGTTTATATTTTTTTAACTATTAAATTTTAATTTCACCTAAAACAATCATTTTTCAGATTCATAACATCAACTTTTATCTAAAACTTTTCATCCAGTGAACAGTCATTAAAACCGTTCCAACTTCACATTTTCGGGATCGTTTGCAAACGGTGTAAAGTCTGGACCTGCGCACAAAAACAGTCCAAACAGCTTCAGAATCGTTTCGTGACGATCTCAAAATCGTCGGTTGGAGCAAACCTTATGTTAAATATTCGAGATGCACCTACCCGGTGACTGAATACGTCAAATAGAAGGACAATACTTGTATCAGGATGCAGTAGAAATACCAGAAAACTTTAATTTTTAATGAATTATCGTTTACAAAGTGCAACTTGTCACTTCAAATTCAATCATACTTCTTATTACAAAATGTCAAAAATATGACGTTTGAACGAAATTAATTATGGGAAAAAAACACAAAGCGACAACTTTCCGCAACATTAGCGACAACTTTCTGCAACACCTTATATATAAAAGTTTAAGTTTTAGTGAGAGCGCACCGATTTCTAGGGAAGACTATTTTTTGTGTTGTTTTTATATGAAGTTCTATGAAGGTCGATTGTTTGTCCAGTTCCGCATACTAGAAGCTTCCGAAATTCAAAAGTACTAGAAAAACGTTTAATATATAAGCAACTACCCGCGAACTAGGAGGCAGTTTACAATTTAATCACGTAGTGAATAGACGTGAACATAAATATAAATAGTAGTGAAGTATTTATATAAATTAGGTGTAAGTGAATATACAGTGTATTAAACATAAATTAGTGAATAGTTAAGTGTATGAATACACTTAAGTAGATATACCGTGTGTATAAATTTATCACACCCGTTATGTATTTAAATAAATAAGAAAAACATTACAATATGTTCAAAAACAGTTGATTTGGTAAAATATTATTTTTATCTGGCAAGCAGATGAGTGAAGGTGGATCTCACTTGGGATCCTCTATTATTAGTATGATTAAAAGAAATAAGCTCCAGTTGAAAGCATATTTGCAAATAGTTCTATTGTTGGAAAGTATTGTTACGAAATCGTACACTGGTGTAGTCCCTAAATCCGACTCTGCCAGACTAGTTCGTTTATCCATTAGCACCAGAGAACATGATGGAATATCTGGGCATCCGGGCCTTTATTTATCGCTTACGTGGCCCCGATATGCAGAGGACGCTTCGTTTACCCCATCCGAAAACATAGGTCGATGCATCAACTGCTGCTCTTGAATATGAAGCAGCTACGAAGACTTCGGGATACAACAAAGTCAGGACCATCCAAGAAGAAGGTGACGAGGACAGGCTTGACCAGATCGTCAGTTTGATAAAAAGTATGATGAACAAGATGCCGAGAAAGATCAGATGTTGGAATTGTGGCGAGCTAGGGCGTGTACGCAGTTCGTCTAAGCGCCCCAGGACTCCTGGAAACCAAGAACACAGTCACAGTAAAACTAGAACGGGTCAGCTAAGAGAGGGCAGCACCGATCCATGATCATTCCAAATACCGTCTCATACTGATAGCTTCTCTCAGATATCGTAACGACAGTGTATATGTGGATGGCGAAGTGAATGGCAAGAAATATAGTCTGCTGATAGACGATGGAGCAACTGGAACCATTATACGGCCAGAGATAATAAACCCAAAGAAGATGTTTCTACCAACGAGACTGCGACTGCGGACCGCCACAGGTGAGAGTGTCAACGTTCAGGGGGAGACACAAATCCAATTGGGAATTGGCGCGGAATAGTTCACGCATACGGTAATCGTAGCTGACATTGAAGAAGGCGTGATTCTGGGAATCGACGTAATGAATCTACATGATTTCCATTTGGACTTTAGAAACAGAACAATTAAAGTGGGTTTCGAGGAGGTATTCCTTCAGCCATATGAAGGCAGCACGGTGCTGGCAGCTGGCAGCTGGCAGGAAGATGCCGTTCTACCTGCACGAAGCGAAGCCATGATAGTAGCGCGGTTACAGGTAACCATGGGGGAAGGTACACCGGTGATGATAGAGCCAAGAAACCACGACGAAAAGGTTGGCAAAGGAGTACTAATTGGAAAATGATTTGTTACATCGGCGAAGGAGATCCCAGTACTTGTGATAAACCTGAACGATTACCCAATTACCATCAAGAAAGAAACCAGGATTGTATCCTGCATACCAGTGACGTCTATAGTTCGCCAAACAACGGCCACTGACAATTCCAATGCCAGATTCGAACAAACGTTATCAGTAGCTGGTCAATCCTTAAATCAAGCTGAGAAAGGAAAATGAGGGGATTTCTCTTGCAGTATCGAGACCTAAGGAGGGGGTAATGTTACGAAATCGCACACTGGCGTAGTCACTGAATCCGACTCTATGAAAGTTAAAATTTTGGCGTAGGCGCAGGGATGTCTTGGAACTGTTTATCATTATTTTTTGTGACCAGTCTTATCTAGATAATTTCTGGGAGGCGATTGTTTTTGTGAGCCGGAATCTAGAAGGTTCCGGAATAAAAAGCATTTAATATATAAAGACTACCGACCAGCGGGAGAAGTTAGTTTATAATTTGATCTCGTGAGATAAACAGTGAACTAGTAAATGGTCTAAGTAAATGAACAGTAGTGAAGTGTTTATATAAATTAGTGTAAGTGAATATATTGTGTATATAATATAAATTAGTGGATTGTTCAGTGAATAAATAAATTAAGTGAGTAGACATACGGTGTGTATAAATTTATCCCGCCCGTCGTAATAAAAACTTATAAAACATTACAGTATTGTTGAAGATAAAGATTTATTACACTATACTATTACAAAATATGATCAGATTTTACTTTTTTATAGAAAAATGACGGAGAGTTAGTAAATTAAACACAAAATATGTGTTTTGCATCTAAATTTATTGTATCGCGTTCGAAGTTGTCACACTCACGCCAAGGAATAAACCAGTGATTAGAAACGTTTTAAAACGTATTTCCATGGGAATCGAGACTCATCGCGAATTGTCTTTTATGTCTTGTATCGACCTAAAACGAGTGGTAATTTGAATTTTGGAAAAATAAAAAGTCAAATGAAGCCATGTCAAGGGAATATGGTGGTTGTTTGATGGTATTTGTTAAGCTTTTGATCAGGAGTTTATTCCCTATAGGATATCGTTGTGCTATATCCTGGTGCTCAAACAATCGTTAGAAACGGTACGTTTTTACAGAATTTTCGACAGTTACCTCCTTCAGAATTTAACTACGATTTCATTCACCTACTATCTTCTCTTTAGAGGTTTACGTTCAGGTGAAAACGTTTAGGGCATGCGTCCACTGCGAGCCAAACGAAAGTAAGCAAAGCGAAGATAATATTTCAGTAAATTAGCTACCATACTTTTAAATGTACCCTCGGCTATTCCAGCTAAACTAAGCGCAGATTTCTAAACGAAGATTAAAACCTTAGTTTGTTTCTTCGTGACAGATTCGGACGAAGGCAGCTGACAACTGAACAAAAATCGATCCCAGTGGTCGCTCAAACCCTGTTTAGTTTAGTAACCATTAGTTTAGCACAACTTAGTTTTGTTTCGCTTGCAGTGGCCGCCTGGCTTAGGCTTAATGACCGACTTGTGCGATGTGACTCGACCCTCGACTGCTCTTTCATGCACTCAGCTTCAGGCTAGGGACACTGCAGACCGTGCCATCTTTAAAGCCTGTCGAGAACCTAAAGTCAGTAGATTTCAAAACATTCATGAAAACTGTAACGTCGTTAGTAATAAAATTTTATCGATTTTTATAACTGCGTATGCGCGATGTCATATTGCCCGTCACAGAAAACTGACCCATATTTTGTGTTGCTCGTCCAGTCATTTTCGATTATCCTGTTTGTGATAGTTTCGAATTATCTATCTGTGGTCGTTTCTTAGTTCCAACTCTTGAGCTCATTATTTGGTTTCCGTACTTTGGTGTGATTTTATTTGCTTTTATGTTGTTGCGTTGTTTTATTATTATTTTATTGTTATTAATTGAAAAGACAATGTCAAAGTGTATGGTCAAGGACTGTACAGTAAAAACCAAATAAAGTTGCGTTTACGTCACCAAGGGCGTATTTCTATCGCATGTGTGGCTACATTTCTATCGAAAAGTGCATATACTTAAATTTGTTAATTATTCAATAAAAAAACTTGTGTACCAAAATAATGTATAAGCAATATAGCTTTATTGGGTTTAGACGTCCCTCGATGTAAACATTTGTGTTAAAATTTTCATAAAGAAGCCTCCAATTATTGACGGTAAAATAGTCACTCCCAGAAATAATGTCATGTTGCCGCGTTGTTTGTGACTTTTCTACTCGTGTATTGTCATCGATTTTTGAGGTTATAGTTACGTGCTTTATAAAATTTTCTTGTGAGAAATATTTATAATCAAAACTGTTTTTGTTTTCAAAACAACAAAGCATTTTCTTCTGTGATTGTTAAAATGCCCAAACAGCTGAATAGCCGATGCAAAGAACTTGTGGCTTCATTAGTAAATTATTTTGAACAAGAAAGGAATAATAATGGTCCTTTGTTGCCCTTAAATGCAAGAGGTAGGTAATACGTGAATAAAATATCCTTACTTTACTTCACGAAAATTTCTATTATTTTATCGTGTAGCTGCTGCTTTAAAAATCAGTGTAAGAACAGTTTGCAAAATTTGTCAAACAAAGAAAAAAGGTGAAGGGTTTGAGTCACCAAAGAAAAAACGTTGCGCTCATAAACGAGTAACAAATACAGAAACTTTAAATACAAGCTCTATTCGTGATACCATTTACAACATGTACCAGAGAAGTAAGTATAATTACGACAATTGTATATTTAACATATTTTTATTTCTGTATGCTTTTAGAACAGCACATAACCATTCAATCATTGTGGTCCCAACTAAAAGAAAAATAATTCTTTAATGGTAGTACCACTTCTTTAAATAGATTGCTCAAAGAACTTGGGTTTAAGTTGATGAAGGATAATACACGACGAGGACTTATGGAATTACCTAATGTTGTTTTGAAAAGAGTAGAATTCTTAAGATATTATAAAGAAGCAAAGGACGAAGGTATATACCAATTTGTGTTCATCGATGAAACCTGGATATTTCAAAACGGCATCATAGGTCATTCATGGCAAAATGGAAATATCAAGAGTGTTAAAACCACTAAAACGGATGGCAAAAGGTTTGTTGTATTGCAAAACATAAGTGGTTACTTAAACATTATTTAAATACTATTATTACAGATATATTATACTCCATGCTGGAAATGAAAACGGATTTATTGAAGGTGCTGAAGCAATATTTTGTTCAAAAACCCAACTTAATGATTATCATGGGGAAATGAACCAGGCAAATTTCTTGAAATGGTTTGAATATCAGTTGCTGCAAAATTTAGAGAATCCTTCTCTAATTATACTTGATAATGCACCTTATCACAGCATGTTATTGCATAAAACTCTAAATACAGGATGGTCAAAATGTGCTATTCAGGAATGGTTGACAGAAAAAAACATTCCCTATTCTCACATGATGTTCAAAACAGAACAGTTGCAAATCGTTTCTCAGTAAATATACAGATATATTCTTACTTATTGCCATTTATTTTAAACATTTCTTTGTTTTTTTTTTTTAGAAATAAGCCACCAATCAAGTATATAGTGGACGATATGGCAGAACAGTATGGACACAAAGTTTTACGTCTTCCTCCTTACCATTGCATATTCAACTCTATCGAATTAATTTGGGGCACAGCAAAAAATTACTACAATAGGCATACTGGTAGGGATGGTAACAGTGCGAATAACTACCTGAACATGTGGCACGAGGCACTGCACATGATAACTCCTGATATGTGGAAAAATTCTATACAACATACTGAAAGAGAGATATTTAAATGGTATGAGAGGGAAAGAATATTTGATCGTCCAGAAATTAGTCCGATAGTTATAAATTTTAATAGTGAAGAGAGTGACACTGATGTTGAATCAGATGAAGAAAATGAACAAGAATTTGAATCTGCCTAGTTTCATTTCACAATATGTTGATTTGTTTAATGTTAGTTTCTGTCTTTGATAATACCTTCATTATTAAACATATTTTATTTTATTGCTTGTATTTTTATTATATTTATTTATCAAAAGATTTGGTAAGTCAGTAATAACCTTACCACTTTTATTCTAGAATTCCTCACTTTGTGAAATCTATTCATAAATTTAATTAACAAAAAACGTAAATGAAAAAACTTCACACTATATTAAACGAAAACTATCAAACTATCGATAATTTTGTAGTTTTCACTTATAATATTTTTTACATTTACGTTTTTTGTTGACTTCAGTTATTTCCTGTTAATTTCCATATTTCGTGAACACTCTGACAACGCTACAAATGTTCACAATGATGACGTAAACGCAACTTTATTTGGTTTTTACTATATGTAATAAGTGGTGTACTCGGTAAGTTTTATTTAAAAAAGTTTGAGCTTTGTTTCTTACTAAAGTAACAACCGTTTTCTTTATTTTTATAAAATACCGAATTTTTACTCATTTAATCGACAACTTTAGAAATCATGGTTGTCTTACATTAGCTAAACTAAAAATTGTTGTATTACTAAGGTAACTATTTCTTTATACAGTTTTGTTCTTCCAACTCAGGAAGATATAAAATTAATATGGCTGGAACGCAGTGGGAATAAATTATTCAATTTGACGACGAGGAAACAATGGAGGATATGTCCCCTTCATTTTCAAAAACAGTGTTTCTCAAAATTTGAAATAGACGAAGGCAGGTTATTAAGAAAGTTTGCTTTGCCGTCCCTGTTTTTGCCTGGTGAGTAATTTTTTTTATAGAAATTTATTAAATGTTATTAAATATGTATATATTTAAGATTATTCAATGAAGGGGGATATAACAGACAATTTTAGGTTTTCCGTCAAAGTAGAAAAGCATATACAGGAGACGATGCCTAAAATAATTAAAGGTATTTATCATCTGCAATTGAGAAAAAAAGAGTTTAATAACATACACTTTTTTCTAGATATACCTTCCAGCCATACATATTATTCTCCAGTTGGAAAAGTTGAAACGCTCACCAGAAAATATGAGAGGATATTAACAGAAATTGAAGGTAAGTTTTATTGTATTCAATATAGCAGTTTTAAATGAAACTTACTTAGATCATTCCACAATATATTGAAAAAATGTTGAAAATTCTAAGGTATTGACAATTATTTCGATATTAAATATTATCGTCAGAATGCCATAAGTTACATTTCATTTGATGCCTACATGATGTTCCGTAATTATATTTGGCTCGACCAAGAAGTGACCTACCTTGTGATTGACCTTATATATGTTAATATAATAGCATACTTCTTGTAGTCAATCACAAGGTAGGTCACTTCTTGGTTTAGCCAAAAATATTTATTAAACATCAGGTAGGCATCAAATGAAATGTAACTTCTGACGATGATATTTAATATCGAAACAATTGGCAATTTCTTAGACTGTTTAACATTTTTTCAATATATTGTGGAATTATCTAGAAACAGTAAGTTTCATTTAAAACAGTGATATGAGTAGATTCCACGGAGTAAGGGTCGAGACAATTAAATTCATTCAATATAGCATGCTATAATTTT
Organism: Galeruca laticollis; assembly: GCA_963921935.1. Lineage (NCBI taxonomy): Eukaryota > Metazoa > Arthropoda > Insecta > Coleoptera > Chrysomelidae > Galeruca > Galeruca laticollis. The sequence goes on along the minus strand of OY998175.1, from coordinate 112,762,165 downwards.
GGACATTTTAAAATTTACCCATTGAAAAAATAATAATCTGGGTTTCATTTTATGTTATAGCTATTCCATCCACCTGTAAAGCTGTTGAGTCATTTCCACTTTCACCACACGTGGAAGCTATTCCCTCCACTAGCTATGGGATGGAAGGTATTGAGTCCTTGCCACGTTCACTAAATCTGTTGCGAAGCGAAAAAACCATTAATCGGTATAAATTCCTTACATTTTTCAAACATAGGTAGATAGTTTTAAGAAATAAATTAATAAATATGTAAATGTTCATAATCGTATATATATATATATATATATATATATATATAAAATTGACAATCTTGTTTATTATATTTTTTTCATTTATTTTAATTTACCAGTAAGTAGTAAAAATTGATAATTTTATTTAATGCCAAAGTTTATTCCAATACATTCAATTAAATGCATTTACAAAGTAAAAATGAATGCTTTAAAATTAGCAAAAGCACTATTTTTCCACTAAGTACTTATATTTTGAGTTTACTCCGTGAGAAACGATTTTCATATATAGCCCATGGTATGGCAATTTATGGGAAAGTTAGTATTAACTTTTGTTCGAGCCATTACGCCTAAGTATTTGGTCAGCGGTAACCAATAATCCATAATATGCAACGAAAAACAGAAAAACCAATAAGTCAAGAAATCAAAAAAAATCATTAATTCAGAAGAAATCAGAAGCTCCAAAATTGAAACATTCAAATATGTTTTGATTATTATTTCAATAGTAAGCATATTTTGTTTTCTGTTGTTGATATAAATTTTCAAGCATATTTGTGTGTTTACTTATTTACTGTTGTTATTTTGTGCGTTTACTTATATAACTGTTGTTAATTGTAGAAACTTATCCAGAAACGAGAAAGGATTTCCACAAGACGGTGGGATTCTTAAGAGCCATGAAGACCTATTTAATACTTACAGTAGAGAAATAAAGATGTGTTTCAAGTGGAAATGAAATGTTAGATATATTATTTTAAATTTTGTACAGTCATAAGTGCTGTTTAGCACTCTTATATGTTATTACTTGGTACCTTGTATTTACAGAGCTGGCAGTAGTTAACTACGTTTCCTTTAAAATTATTTTAGTCACTTTTGTTCTAACAGTAATTATACTTAAATATTTTCTTTCACAGAAAGTTGCCAAAAACAGTAGTTAACTATTTATTGAACACTTTTTTTGATTAAGTAGTTAGCAGTTATAGGTACTCCACTAGTTTGTCCAGCTCTGTGTTTATAGAAGTATATTAAGAAATAAATAAATCAATGTAATAAAATTAACTTTAACTTCGTGGAATCTACTCATTTTACTGTTTTAAATGAAACATACTGTTTCTAGGTAATTCCACAATATATTTAAAAACATTTAAAAACGCTAAGAAAATTGACAATTGCTTCGAAGATATTTATATCGAAACAATTGTCAATTTTCTTAGAGTTTTTAATTTGTTTAAATATATTGTGGAATTACCTAGGAACAGTAAGTTTCATTCAGAACAGCAAAATTAATATAAACTTATCATAAATAATGTTCTACTTTTATCTTGATTTAACATCATTTAAAAATCTAATGATACTCCAATCTAGAATATATGTTACTCAAATTATTTTTAATTATTGCATTGTTTTTACATTATATATTCTGTTTGTTATGAAAAGTACTTAGTGAAAGAAATTATTTGTTGTGTATTTTTATACCAAAATAAATGAACTGTTTACATGATTACTGTTTTATTTTTTCCATTTTAAGCATTTATGGTCCATCATTCAATTTAACTCAACATCTAATAATTATTGGGTTAATGGAGTTAATTTGAATGAAATGTCAAATGATGGACTATAAATTGCTATTTTGAAATAAAATAATTAAAATACAGAAGATTTGAATATACCGCCAAAACATAAAATTACAGAAATCTTTTTAACATCACTCAATTGCTTAGTCGACAGGCTCTTTAGATGGCGTCACAAGCAGCGTCTCATCTATATGTGGGTTATATGTGCTCAGCTTTCCGTTCGACACACTGTGAAAATCACACAGTACACCGAAGGTGAAGTATAACGAAAGTCAATTCTAATTAACCGAGTCAAAAGCATGTTATAATTTACTAAATGAATAACAGAACTCAAGGTATAAAAATAATCAAAGCGCGCCCATTTTGCTGTCTTTTGGTACGTTGACAGAGAGCATGATTAAAATTTGAGAAATCGTGTGGGTAGCATCACAATATTCATCATCTACGTGAACAAATATGTATTTCATAAATCAGAAATTACACAAATACGTGAAAGTAAATGTTTCAAATTTAAAAATTATCTAGCTTCAAATTTATAAGAGTTATCATAAATACACTGATTAATTTTTCATTATGTTCTCTTTATAAATTCAAAACGCTAATATTGCAAAAAATTGTGACATTTGACATTTCTATTGAAGAATAGAATTCGATTAGATATCTATGTCAATTGTTTTTTACAACAGTTATAATATTATATGCAACACTATTACTAATGGACATAGAAAGAATAATAATTTATAGAAATATCGTTGGAACTCAATATTAGAACGGTGCAATTAGACCAAAACATCCAAAGTAAAAGTTTCCCTCCAGCTCAAAATTGTTGTAAACAGTCTACATACTGTTTGGTTACACCATTTTGAGCGTTGGGTTTAGGGGGAAGTGGGGGACAAGTTGGCGAATAGTAGCTTTTTATCAGTTTTTCTCAAATATTCAGAAAAATATGCGGTTTAGCGGGAAAAGTGTAGTTTTTTGCCCTGAACCTCATAGTTTGAGAAAAACTGATAAAAAACTATGCACCAATTCACCAACTTGTATTCCCCTCTCCTCCAAACCCGACACTCGAAATGGTGTAACTTTTTACCATGCAATATGTGGATCGTATAGAACAATTTGGAGTTGGAGGAAAACATTTACTTTAGATGTTGAAGTTAGGCCGTTTTTCGGACAAACTGCATCATACTAATATCTAATAAAAAAATTTCAAATATTTCAATTTAATGTTTATCGAGTCACTTTTCAGTTTCTCTTTTCCTTATTCATAACAATTTAAAACATTGTTAGTGTCGGATTAAGTCTATGAAATTATTGAAATTTTAGACTTTATTAATAAACAAAATACCCAGTTAAACTTGGAAAATTAAAAATGTATCTTTTCATCTTTGGTTTTAGTAATATTCTTCATTGCTTGTTATTAAAATAACATGAAATCGTATTAAGAAACTGATAATTATATGTCATTGTTTAGCTAATTGAAATTATGATAAACATAAACAATGCATGCGTCTTATTCAATGATGTAATTCTAAAACTAAATGGAAATTTTATAATTAGTTTAATGAAACAAGATAAAATCAGGAACCTTCACAACATTTAATCCAGCAACTAGTCACAAAGATATATCCAAATTAGTAATAAATTGTATAGAAGAGACATTGTCACTAGTCAAAAACAATGTGAACACGCAGCAATTATTTTACGATTTTGTAGGCCATTTGCATAATATATTTTTGTTTGTATTCTTTGTTGATTCAAACTGACCTATTTGAGATTGGATTCAAAAGAAGATTTGCAGAAGCTATAGATTGCAGATTCAACCTTCTTTGACCACTTTTTCTTAGTTAAAATTTTATTGTTTCAGAATTTTTACATACAGAAAGGAGCTTCATATTCACATTTTTCTAATATAACTTATAACTGTATGAGTTATTTTGTATTGTAATATTCATGCAATACTCTTAGTAAATCATAGATATTCAAAAATTTCTACTGATGCGATATACTTCAACCAATATTTGTAATTGTTTAGTTTGTTAACTATGTTTTTATAATTCGCGTATAAAATAGATATCATTATAACATTGTTTACAGTGTGACAATGAAATCTCTTTGATCATTTTTTTATTAATTATTAGTGTCATACAGTTGAGTTTTGCTTAGATTTTTATTTGAAATTTGGGTTTAACCTTAACTTAAAACAAATTATAAAATGGTCTAGCTTGGTTCTAGCCAGCAAATTAATAGATTAATTGGTCTTAAAGGTAAATTGTAACAAATTATATATCAAAATTTTTAATCAATAAAGTAAGCTAACGTTTATTCATCAATGATTTGTCAATTGTTTATTATTTTATACTATAGGATCAATACATAGGTATGCATGACATTCGAGTTTTGGGATAAATCACGAGATACTACAGAAATAATTCGGTTCATGATATAATATCAATAGGACCAGCACCAGAATATATGAAGAAGCTATTTTTTAAACAAATAATCATCCTCCATTAACAATGAAATATCAAAATGGGGACTGTTTACAATTTACACAATTGTTCGATCATAAGATATGTCAAAAGACAAAAGTGCTGAGTAAAACCGGCTGCGATCTGACCAATCAGGGTTCTACAGAATTGACAACTTAAATACAAATCATTCCTCCTAGTTTAAAAACAGGGATAATGCAATTATATTTTATTTAAAAAATTCAATAAATGCGAATTATAAAAAATATTGTGTTAAACTTGTGTCACAATGTAGTACGTGTACTTTGCACCACGACCCGCGAAGCAGTTCGCTGCGCAAACTGCACTCGTATTAGTCAAAAGTGCTGAGTAAAACCATCTGTGATCTGACCAATCAGGAATCTACAGAATAACCAAGCTAAATTCAAATCACTCATATTGTGTAAAACTTGTATCAAAATGACGAATCATTCTAACACTTGTTTTACAAATAACTATTTTCCACAACCACTATGCAAAACACGCATTTCTACACACATTTTTATGCGTAAAGCACGCCTTTTCTTAACTTGTTTGATATAATTTGGAAAAGTAAAAATTTAGAGGGGTAAAAGTACACGCTATGGCACTTTTCTGCACGGAAATGCCACTTTTCCGCACGGAAATGTTACTTTTACCCACGGAAATGTTAATGTCAAATTTTTTTAACAATCTAACATTATTTTTATTAGTGTTTTAAATGAAACTCACGGTTTATAGTTAACACCACAATATAATAAAAATTGTTGAAAATTCTGAAAAATTGACAAATGTTTCGATAAATCAATATCATCGTCAGAACGACAGAAGTTACATTTCATTTGATGCCTACCTGATGTTTAGTAGTTATTTTTGGCTAGACCAAGAAGTGACCTAACTTGTGATTGACTTAATATATGTTAATAGAAAAAAGAAGAAGATGTGATATTACAAATATTGAAGCTATGGTGATATCCTGGATATCATTTTTCCAATTAAGATCAGTATAACTGTGCAATGATATAGAAAACCATGAAAACTATATCTGCTGATCTTTACAATTATCGTTTAAGAGTTCTCCACTAATAAACTGTCTTCTTAAGTGATAATTGTAAAGATCAGCAGATATAGTTTTCCTGGTTTTCTATATCATTGCACATTTATGCTGATCTTAATTGGAAAAATGATATCCAGGATATTACCATAGGGCTAATAATATCTAAGCTTCAATATTTGTAATATCACATCTTCTTCTTTTTTCTATTAACATATATTAAGTCAATCACAAGTTAGGTCACTTCTTGGTCTAGCCAAAAATAACTACTAAACATCAGGTAGGCATCGAATGAAATGTAACTTCTGTCATTCTGATGATGATATTGATTTATCGAAACAATTGTCAATTTTTTAGAATTTTCAACAATTTTTATTATATTGAGGTATTAACTAGAAACCGTGAGTTTTATTTAAAACAGTAATATGAGTAGATTCCACGAAGTAAGGGTCGAGACAATTAATTTCATTAAAAAATCTTCGAGGGAAGATTTGACCCGACTGTACCAGAAGTTACTACAAAAACGTTAGAAAACATCACAAAACATTTGGTTTAATCAAGAATGCCTTAGGAAAAAGGTGATACCAAATTATGTGAATATAAAATGTCACACTAAAACACCACAAGCACAAAAAACTATAAAATGTGCTCAACGAGTTTGGATAAAAGGAGAATGTAAGAAATGGTTCAAAGTTAGAGACTCCTTAGACAACTACATAAAAGTTGTACATTCAGAAATCACATTCCAATCACATCCAGTAGAATTTGACTGTTTGGATGATACGATTAAGCATAAGAAATTTAGGAAACAAGAAAAAAAGCTACAGAATCTTGAACACACACAACATAAAATTCAATACTCAAAACATCATGAAACTGTAAGTACCTACATACCAACACACTTTGCACCACGATTTGAAAACCTTTCAGACACTAATTTTACAGATAGTGAAATAGAATTTTTAAATAAAGGTTTAAAGTACAGCATACCACCAAAATTTACGAATAATATTGAACAAATTATAGCTACAGAGTCAGAACTAGCTTCAAAATCTAATTCAAATAATTTTCTTTATGAGAAATTAAAAATTTCCAATTTAATCAAAAATATTGAACCTTCAAAAGTTAAACGTCAAACAAAAAATGACATTACAGTTTTAAATGCAATCAAAAAGAAAGTAGAAGATAATAACCTAACAGTTACAAAATCTGATAAGGGGAACCCAACTGTCATTTTGACAACTGAAAATTACAATTCCAAAAAATATATAACTTTATAGAATCTAGCGATGTAAACGTTCTTAAAGCAGACACAACAAAAAAGTTTTCTAATAATGTAAGGGATATTGTTAATAATTCAAATTATCTTTTAAGTGATTACGAAAAAAAAAGGTCTATCATACATAAGAATCCTCATTGTCCACAATTATATGGAACCGTTAAATTACATAAAATAACGAAACCAATTAGACCTGTAGTTTCTTATGTTAATGCTCCTAATGATATATTGGCAAAGAGGCTCAACAATATACTTAAGAGTTACGGATATGAATCTCAGTACTCAATTAGAAATTCAATAGAACTAATCAAAAAGTTGAAAGCAATCAACTTGCAAGATAACTATAACCTTATTTCGTTCGATGTGACTAATATGTTTACTAAAATTCCTCCTAAAGAATGTCTAATACTTGTAAGAAAATTACTAGAAGATAAAAATATCAATCCAGGAATAATATCAGATATACTTAACTTATTTGATGTATGAATTAATCAAAATTATTTCACTTTTGACAATAAGATATATATTCAAAATGAAGGTTTACCAATGGGAAGGGAGCCCTATATCACCTATTTTGGCAAACAATTTTATGGACAATTTAGAAAGAAAGATCTTTGAAAGTAATATTTCGAAAAATGTTTTAATTTGGTATAGATATGTAGATGACATATTAGCTTGTTTTATGGGTAGTGAACGACAATTAGATGTATTTTTCAACCAGATCAATAATTTACACACACAAATTAAATTTACATTAGAAATTGAAGAAAATAGCTCAATCAATTTTCTTGATTTAAAAATTCAAAAAGTTAATAATGTACTTGATTATTCAATTTACCGAAAACCAACACAGACTGATGTGACAATTCCACTTAATTCCAATCACCCCATGTCCCATAAACTAGCGGCATATAATTCAATGATACATAGAGCTTTTTCAGTTCCTATGAACAAATGTAATTTTGATAGAGAGATTAATATAATTAGACAAATAGCAACATCCAACGGTTATCCATAAGATATGATAAATAAGCTAATTAATAAAAAAGATAAAAAGTGGGATTTACTAAACAAGCTGATGAAATAAAAACTTATAAAACTATCACATATGCAGGCAATATTTCTAATAATATTTCAAAGATAATATCTTCAGCAACGAATACAACAATTTCTTTTAAAACAGAAAGTAACGTTAGTACAAAATTGTTAAATGTAAAAACAAAAATACCACCATTAAAGAAGTCAGGTATATATAAATTCAAATGTCCAGAATGGAATGCTGTCTATTTGGGTCAGACCCTTAGGAATTTTGAAATCCGTAACAGTGAACACTTACGAGGATACAGATTAAAACAACCAGATAAATCCCACTACGCAAAACATCTACTTGACACCAATCATTAACTGACACCTAACACAAAACTAGAAGTGCTGCATATTTGTGAAAAGAAACAAGAACTGGATTTCCTCGAAGAATCGGAAATTAGAGGACATTTAAGAAACCCACAATATGAAGTTGTCAATGAACAGTTAAATCTAGGGAGTTCTCCACTAATAAACTGTCTTCTTAAGTGATAATTCTAAGGATCAGCAGATATAGTTTTCCTGGTTTTCTATATCATTGCACAGTTATACTGATCTTAATTGGAAAAATGATATCCAGGATATCACCATAGGGCTAATAATATCTAAGCTTCAATATTTGTAATATCACATCTTCTTCTTTTATCTATTAACATATATTAAGTGAATCACAAGCTAGGTCACTTCTTGGTCTAGCCAAAAATAACTACTAAACATCAGGTACGCATCAAATGAAATGTTACTTCTGTCATTCTGATGATGATATTGATTTATCGAAACAATTGTCAATTTTTTAGAATTTTCAACAATTTTTATTATATTGTGGTATTAACTAGAAACCGTGAGTTTCATTTAAAACACTAATATGAGTAGATTCCACGAAGTAAGGGTCGAGACAGTTAATTTCATTATTTTAATAGTGAATTTTGTTCACATACACTATTATTACAATTAACAAAAACTTATCAAAAAAGATACACCAGGTATAGAACAATTCAAAATTGTTCAAATTTCACTATCCCCTATACCTACGTTCAACTGAATCAAAATTGGTAATAATATATCAAAGAAATTTCCACACTCTTTAAAATATATACAGTGTTAGGAACATTATGAGGGCACATATGTTTTATCATCAATGTGTTAGAAAGAGACAAAATACATATAAATTCAGTGTATCATTCTTTTTCGCTAACAGGATATCATAAAGTGGAAAACTTGCAATTACTGTATACTATGTGTAAAGGCGTGGTGGAAGTATACTCCCACCACGTGTAAAGGTATGTCTGGTAGGCACCGCTTTCGAGAGACGTGCAAATACAGATGTGTAATGTGGACAGTTTAGTTTATTGATTGAGAAATAATAAGATTATACTAAACTGATAGCTTAATGCAATTAACAATGAAAAAATCAACATTACTTTCGTTTATCCCTTCATGATTAATTTACAAAGAAATAATTCAGCAGTAATAATCCAATTCACTATATTAGTTCGGTTAGTATAGGAATAAATAACATAACATGCGAAATAAAATTTGTATTAATAATAATATGTGCTTCCAAATATCTCAATTCTAATTTTTCGCTAACAGGATCTCATAAGTGGAAAACCCACAACGCCGGCCTCACAAATTCTTTGCAGCTAGCTACTAACAGTATTGCCAATTTTCATCGTATATTTATATTAATTGTAAAAAGCATTGTTCTAACACGAAGATTTTAATTATGATAATTCAAGAGGTTGTAACAGCCTGAATGCATTTCTAATTTGTTTATTTAAAGCTTTAAGTAAAAGCCAGACATAAGAGCTACTGTACGCTTCTCGAAGGCGGTGCCAGCCAGACATCCCATTACACAGTTATTTCGTTTCTCACTTTATGATACCCTGTTAGCGAAGAGGAGTAATACACTGAATTTATATGTATTTTGTCTCTTTCTAACACATTGACGGTAAAACGTATGTTCCCTCGTAATGTTCCCAACACTGTATAGCAAGAGCGTTAAATCAATGGAAGAAAAATGCAGCGAAATGGGTATCGATCTTGGAGAAAAGTGTTTATACACTCTACAAAGAAGATCTTGAATATATGACGAGAAAACTAAATGAAGAGTATAGGAAATGGAGTCTGGACATGAATACTCAGAAAACAAAATACCTTCCAATAGGAGCTGAACCAGGAAATATCAAACTAGAAACGGAAGAAATAGGACCATGAAGCGAATACACATACTTAGGAGTTGAATTTGATACAACAGGAAAAGACGACAGAGAAATCAAAAAACGAATAGCAGAAGCCAGACGAACAATAGGCTGCTTAAATGGGATATGGTGGAGTTCTGATATTGGAAAACAACGGAAATACAATATCTACGAAACCTTTGTCAAAAGTAATCTAACCTATGGCGCAGAGACATGGAGAATTACAGAAAACAGTAGAAGAAAACATGAAGCGACCGAGATGTATATGTTCAGACGATCTCTTAGAATATCCAGAAGAGACAGAATCCAAAATGATGACGTCTGACAACGTATGAGAGTGGACGGCTCATTAACAACAGATATTGAGAAAAAGCAACTTATATGGTACGGACATGTAGAGCGAATGAACGAAAACATACTGCCAAAGCTGACAATGCAGTGGGTGCCACCAAACCGTAGGAAGAGAGGAAGACCTCGGAAATCATGGAAATAAGGAGTAACTAAAGCTATGAGTGCTAGAGACCTAAGAGAGGGCCAATGGAACAATAGAAACGAGTGGAAGTTAGGTATCGGACAACGTCGCCGGACGTTTTAAAACTGATCTTATTATTATTATTAAATAAGATATAAATTGCCTTACGGCTCTTGCCACAAACTTCTGCGCTCGTGGGAAAAGTGATACCTTGCGCACTTGTACAAACTACTATTTTGTGTTATAATTCTTCTTAAATAAATAACATTGATATTCATATATGGGTAGCTTTCATACGGAAGTTATAATATTGTATGGACATCGAAAATACAAAAATAGATCACTTCTACAAAAAACCCGAGCTCAATATCTAGTATATTTTCGAGTTTTGCTGTAAATACAGGTAAATAAATACATTCAATAACAACAGAAAATAACGGAACATAAGCAATATTTATCGTATAATAACTACCTATTAAAATTACTAAATTAATCGACTTACCTGTAAGGAGGATTAATCTTGATTTTCCGAGCTTGTTCCAAGATATAACTATACTTGTAGTTTCCGTTAAACCTACAATTCAGCACGAATCTTCACATATCAGAAAAATAAGGAATATACCTACAACTCGCCACATTGAAATGTCACATTTTTTAGGCCTTACCTTGTTTGTTGTAAAACTTAAAAAATGCGTTGGATGAAGGTGGCCATCCATGTATTTTTAATCCATCGACTGATTGTTTGGGAAGAAGCGGCGTGATGAGGTTTTTTATGAGTTAATATAAGACTTTGTTCCTCATTGCGAATACTCATTGATTTCTCAATTTAAAAATCAATAGTACGCGCCACGCATGAATCTGGAAAAAGTGACATTACCACTAATATTTCCTAAACAAACTAAAGAAATAAAAACTTATAAAATCATTACATCTGCAGGAAATATTTCTAATAATATTTCCAAGATCATAATATACAACAATTCCTTTTAAAACAGAAAGTAACATAAGTACAAAATTGTTAAATGTAAAAATAAAAATATCACCATTAAATAAATGTGGTATATACGAGGCATGTTTTTTAATTGAGTACCGTTTTGGAATTAAAAAAAGACGTGCAAAGATATCGCAATAATTCTATTTTTACATGAAAGCCTGTACCTCAATCTACTTTTCTACATAATTTCCGTGATTATTGAGGCTCTTGTCATAACGTGGCACCAGTTTTTGAATACCCTCCTCATAAAACTCTGCCGCCTGACTTGTTAACCACTGTATCACAAATGTTTTGACTTCGTTATCGTCTTGAAGACGCTGACCGCCCAGGTGTTTCTTCAAGTGCAGGAACAAATGGTAGTCGTTGGGCGCCAGATCAGGGCTGTATGGAGGATGATCTAGAGTTTCCCATTGAAAAGATTTGATAAGATCTTTGGTCCGATTAGCCACATGTGGACGGGCATTGTCATGCAGCAAAACGATACCCTTACTCAACTTGCCACGTCTTTTGTTCTGGATTGCACGACGCAGATTGTTCAATGTCTCACAATAAAACGCTGCATTGATTGTCTCATTACGAGGCAGAAACTCCACTAGCAATACTCCTTTTTTGTCCCAAAAAACTGTGCACATGATTTTCCGGGCAGAAATTGTTTGCTTAAACTTCACTTTTTTGGGTGATGATGAATGTCGCCATTCCATGGATTGTTGTTTCGATTCTGGTGTGACGTAGGCCACCCATGTTTCGTCACCAGTAACAATTTGGTCTAAAAAATCTTCACCTTCATTGTGGTACCGCTCAAGGAAAGTCAATTCACTGCCTAAACGTTGGGTTTTGTGCAAAACCGTCAACATTTGTGGAACCCAACGTGAACACAATTTCCGGTAATTCAAGTTCTTGGTCACAATGCGATACAAAACACTACGAGAATATTGAGGAAAGCAGTCGCACAATGATGAAATTGTAAAGCGTCTGTTTTCTCTCACGTTTTTGTCGACTTTCTGCACCAAATCTTCATTAACGACCGAAGGACGCCCACTCCGTTCTTCATCATGCACATTTGTGCGGCCATCTTTAAATGTTCTCACCCATTTCCTTACCATTCCATCACTCATAATGTTTTGTCCGTAAACTTCACAGATCTCACGATGAATGTCGATCGGTTTCACGCCTTTAGCACTAAGAAATCGTATAACAGCCCGTACTTCACAATCGGCAGGACTCACGATTGTCGGGGGCATCTTAAACACTCGGTAAACAACGTATACAATGAAGAATCAGACTGTAATGGCGTCAGTGCATAGACAAGAGATGTAGGTAACCAGCGCGCATGCGCGGAACGCCGACCGTAGCGCTGCGGTACTTACTTAAAAAACATGCCTCGTATAAACTTAAATGTCCAGAATGTAATGCTGTCTATTTGGGTCAGACCCTTAGAAATTTTGAAATCCGATACAGTGAATACTTACGAGCATACATATTAAAACAACCAGATAAATCCCACTACGCCAGACATCTACTTGACACCAACCATTCATTGACACCTAACACAGGACTAGAAGTACTACATATTCGTGATAAGAAACAAGAACTGAATTTCCTTGAAGAATTGGAAATTAGAAGACACTTAAGAAACCCTCAATATGAAGTCGTCAATGAATAGATAAATCTAGGGAGTTCTCCACTTTTAAACTGTCTCCTTAAGTGATTTCATTTGTAAAGATCAGCAGATATAATTTTCCTGGTTTTCAATATTATTGCACAGTTATACTGATCTTAATTGGGAAAAATGATATCCAGGATATCCCCATAGGGCTAATAATATCTAAGCTTCAATATTTGTATCACATCTTCTTTCTTCTATTAACATATATTGAATCAATCACAAGATAGGTCACTTCTTGGACTAGCCAAAAATAATTAAACATCAGGTAGGCATCAAATGAAATGTAACTTCTGTCATTCTGACGATGATATTTAGGTAATATCGAAACAGTTGTCAATTTTTTAGAATTTTTAACATTTTTTCAATATATTGTGAAGTTAACTAGGTACAGTAAGTTTCATTTAAAACACTAATATGAGTAGATTCTACAAAGTAACGGTTGAGACAGTTAATTTCATTAAGTAGATTAAACTTTAAGAAATGAAATTTAAACACAGATGGGTACCACTGTCACCCACATTACTTATAAAAAGAATTTGACACTTTTATACTTCCTTATTGACAAAGAGATTTTTTATCAAATGTTATTAGACTCCAATGGTAGTAAGCTAATTGGAATCACTATACACACTGTGAATATAAAACCCGTTCGGACAAAATAAAACTGCCATATCAACTTCCATGTCTCGAATTTTTACGGAACTGCACAAACTGCATGATCAACATTTTTGTAATGTAATAATATGTGACCTCGTATATTGATCAATGACAATTTTAAATCTCTAAATTATAGCAATTAGTCTGTATTTTATCATATGTTCACCTTGCAAGTTCAGCTATAAAGTTACCTTATAAGCTTGATTTTTTAAACTGGCAAATTAGTAAGACCAGGCTCTCATACAATCTGATGCCATCACAATTACTTTTTCCTCCTACCCCTATAGAAAGTACACACTTTCCTCCCTCAAGTCAGGGAGGAAACTCATCCTTTTTCTCCCTAGGGACGAAAAGTACTTTCCTCCCTAGGGAGGAAAATATTTTTCCTCCCCCTCATTTCAAGTAAGTTGGTAACGATGAAACTTGTGAATTCATTATATTCATATTGTTTCCATAATTTCTAGAACATCCTGTATATCCTGTTTTTTGGTAGAAATCAAACAATAATGTTACTTCAACGTAGTTCTTCAATACAAATTTCAACTTCAGGAATCATAGATATACGTTTTTTGAGTTCAGAATAAGAAAAGCATAGTATGCTGTGGCTCACTGACAGTAAACACGGCGATTGACTTTTGAGGTGCAAAGTCGCTACATTAATTAAACTTGATGTTCAAACTTTAATTCAATTTATTACTGTTTGATGTAGTCTTCGTAAAACAAATGTCATTATCATACATGAGAATTATTTCTTTTACATCGTTTATGGAGGGAGTTTCAATCAAATGCTTATTATGGTAACTTGGCTTATTCATTACAATTATACTATTTAGAGGTACATATGTATTTAGTTTAATCAAATAGGCCATGCAAAGACTTTATTTCATTTTCTGTTCTTGGCTAACTTTCAGGAATTCGATATAGCCTATTCGTGTTGGAATTTAATGCAGTGCATCAGTCCGTAAATTTTGATATAGTTCGAAAAAATAACTAAATGGTTATACTAGATATTTTTTATCTTCTATTGTCCCCAGATGAAAACGACTTTTCTCAATAAAAACAAAGACTACACGTATCAAATTTGTTGGAATTGCTTTCCTCAATGCCGCTGACAATATAATATTTAATAATAATATTTTGTTCGTGATTAAATATTTAAGTATAAAATTGTTTACATTAGCACCATTTTCACAGTAGTTCTATATATAATTGTGAAAAATTTGGCATATATAAACTTTTATATTCGAAATGTATTGAAGTGAAACTCAAATAAGCTGTAAACAACAGTTTTGTATTAATTGATTGATCACTGGTTGGTTTTGTAATATATCGAATCTATAAGAAATTGATATTTATTTTAAACTGCATAATATTATATACTCAATAGATTCAATTAAGAACTATGTATTTTGATTTTAGTTAATCATTATCCTCAATCACACCCTGCAAAATTTTCAGTGATTTAACAACCATAAGTTGAAATTCATTATCTTGCAGTGTTTCAATTCCTAACGAAGGGTAATCTCAACACATCATCTTCTTTCTTTGAATTTTTGTTTAATGAATTTGTCATATTTAAGTATTCATTTTGCCTATCCAAAAATTAGTTTTCTTAACCATTTTACTTACCTTGCTATATTAGCGGGTCCTTTATCAGGTGGTGGCGTGACCGTAGTCCCTGATGTTATTCCTGATGCTGTACCATTTTTCAAATTCCGTAATTGGTGTACAGTCTTATTTTGAGCTGCAGCGGCAGCTGCTAATTGTCCAGCACTAGTTCGCGGTAGTCTAGATGACGAACCAGTTCTTGATCCACCAATACCAGCCGCGAACACCAAGAGTAGGCACCACAAGGCACCTCTCATTGTATATTATTCACTCGCGCACTTTTAAAACACCAGAACGGTTAAAAATCGCTACGCGATATACTGATGATGGATGTTAGTACCGTCGAAAACGTCGATAGTTATAGTGCTTACACCTGTCACAGTGGAGTATCAAGTCTGAATGAATCTAAATGAACTACTGACCACGTTTGGACCAGACGCGGCTTACGTTGGATGTTGGGGTTCGCTTGAGTTGCTTCGATTTTACTTTCACTTAATAGTACTCGTAGGTAGGTTTAGTTTAGTGTTTCTTTATGTGTATTTATGAGGAAGGTATCCAAACACTATCAGTATTTATTATTTTATCGATAAACTTCGAAAATGTATTGATCTGTTATCTTGAAAATATTTTTAGGATACAATACTTGCGGCATACAGGGTTATTAGAAATTACCGCTTCAGGGTGGAGATGTCTATCATTATGAAAAACTAGTTATTTATCAAATAAAGTTTTGTTAAAATATAAGTAAGTGAAATACTAAGAGTTGAAGTTGAAATTAGATTTATTTGTAAATCAGAGATTACCAAAATAAAATATGTATAAACTATTTTAATAAACGTAAGGGAGTCAAAAGTTAATTTCAAGTAATAGGGAGTATTTTTCTCAATTTCGGGTACATATTTAATGAAGAGTAGTTGAATCAAATATATTAAATATGCCAAAGAATCGATCATTAAACGATCTAAAAGCCTTCGTGCGTTTCAGATTTAATAGAATAGAAAGATTGCACTATTTCCTTCTTCATATCCTCGTTCCTAGAAGGTGATATATTATAAGTTAGCCATCCCATAAAAAATATTATGTTTTCACTGATGCAGGCCGTCATTCCATTCATTCATTCATTTTTGATATTTTGTACCCTTTCATTTATAGGGATACTAATTCACTCCCTCGTGCAAAAATGCAGTTCATGATAGTACATTGTTTGTCTTTAAAGAAAAGATGAGTTCGTTGCAGATTAAGATCCCGAGCTGTTTCGTAATAAAGTTTTAATAATATAAAAAGTTTATTTATTATAAAAAGACGATGACGTTGCAAAATAAAATATTGAGATGATGCCAAGCTGTAGTTTTTTTTCCTTTACTTAACGAAAACTAGACAAGTCAATCTGATGTTAGATTGACAGTTCTTCTTTTTCATTTTTCCGTGCCTCGTAGGGCGTAAATCAAAAATATATATTTGAAAATAAAAGGCTTGTATGATAGGCTTGATTAATTTTATATAAATATTTATTCATCAAAAATTATGGATAAGATACAAGAAACAGTAACCAATCATTCTACATTCGAATTAACATTTAATTATTTTACATAGAAGAGAGTTAAATGATGAACTGTACGTCCTTATATTTTATTCTATGCTCTATAGAGCCATCTTCAGTAGCACTGCAAGGGTTTCCGCTAAAAGGAATCAATACAAGCTGTAACCGTCTTCATGCAAATTCAAATATTGTTTTTTTATACAATATCTATTATATTTATTATAATAAAAATAGAATGGAAAAGAAAAATATAGATACACAAAATAAAATTTTGTTACAAAATATAAAAATAAAAAATCTCCTATTTTATCAGTATTATTTATGTAGAGATACTGTGGTCGTTGTTTTAATTTGTGTATTATAAAATAACTGTACCTATTTAATTTAATAATAGTTATTAGTGATTTTGAAAAGGTGTAAATAAAGCAAAATGGATAAAAATATACAATTAATAAAACACAAGATTTTTACTACTCCACTACAAAATCGTCACTATCTTCATCGTCACTGTCAAAATTAATAATAAGTGGAGGCACATCCTGTCTATCAAATACTACTTTTCTATCCCACCCATCTTGTATAATTTTTCAGTGTGCTCTACTATCTTTGACCAAATACCAGGAGGAAGAACCATCAGTTCCCACATGATCTCTATAAAATGTTTTAACTATGCCCCAAATATGTTCAATTGGGTTGAACATACGGTGGTAAGGGGGAAGTCGAAGCACTTTGTGACCATATTTTTCAGATAATATGTCAGCTTCATATACTGTTGGTGGTTTATTCCTACAAAATGCATATATTTAGACAAAATAAGTTACCTAAGTATTACCATAATATATTGAAAAATGTTTATATCAACTTAGGTTTTTTTCACGCTTCTATGATTAGAATCTTGCCAAGAACGTCCAACAGTACCGTCTTTAAATATCCAGGTCTCATTCAAAAACACAAATTGATATAAACCTTCCCTTTTTATCTTGACATATTCATGTAGGAAATGTACACGTTTTAATGCAATATGTGGCAACTCCGGTAAACCATACCGAGGATCATCTTTTTGGTATTTGAATCCAATATGTTTCACTATCTTCCAGAGTGATGTTAAACAACCAATAAAGAGTTCACGCTCAAGGTTATTTGTTTCTCTGAAAAAATATTGTGTTAGTTAATTGTGAATAAAATAAAACTTTAAATTCAATATACTCACTGTTTCCATACATTTCGTATTTAACATTTCGGAAAGCATTTTGATCAAAGGTATCAATTTCAATAGTAGGTTTTACGCGTTGTCTCTTTTTAGGTGGGCTTTTAGGCTGTTCACTTCTATTATGCTTGGCGGCAATACGGTTAACAGTGGTAACGCTAAGTTGTAAAGCTTCTGCAACTCTCTACAAGATAATTACTTCAATTTATGAAAGAATGATATATTATCAAGTTTAATTAACCTAACCTAAGATTAAAAACATTTAATCATTTACATTTAAGTTTGTAACAATAATATTATTAATGATGAATACAAATAGCGAATACTATTACTTGCGTCTCTTACAGCAGTAAGCAGGAGAAGCGGGCCCCCATTTCGGCATTCTCGTTCAAAATAGCTTAACAAAGATGTTACCATCTCTTGATATTTTCTGTTCTGCAGCTTCGGCATTTTATTAACCACACACTGCAGATTTGCCTAAATAATTAGTTATTAATATAACTGTTTTTTTAATCTCAAATAAATTTAAAAGCACAAAAAAAAACTTGTAAATATTAGACGATGATCGAATGTCAATAAACGTCAAAACAAACTGGGGAATTTTGCCAGTTGATTTGACAACGTCTTGAAGTTTTGCCAACCCGTTAGCTGTAAATTGCCCTGGCTGTTGAGGATAAATTGTATTCACGGTTGGTAAATTAATATTTATTCTGGTAAGCAGGAAAATAACTAAAAATGACATCATCGTCTTTTTATCGTAAATAAACTATAGTAATCTTCAAACAGGTTAACAAAGAAATAATATAACAAAGTAACGAATGAAATATGAAACGTTAAATTGAATTACAAAAGGGCGAGTGGTATATTTTTAGAACGTTTTAAATACTGTTCATTTCGTTCAATCCTTAGATACAGACTGTAAATCCGTTTCTCTTCTAACCCCTAAAAGGCCGAAAAATTTGAGTAAACGATTATTGAAACGAAACTTTAGAGCCTATGATTGTGAACAAATTTGAGAGCAATATCTAAAGAAAATGTGAGTTCGTTGGAAACAAAGAGCCCGAGCGTAATAAAGTTTTAATAATTTTAATCTTGAAACAAGTTAATAAATAATATAATCAATAAGGTAAAAAAATGGTATGAAAGTTAAACGGTAATTAGGCGATGGTATATTTTTAGAACGTTTTAAATAGTGTTCACTGGTTTAGTTCAATCGTTGGATACACATTGAAGTTCTGTTCTCTTCAAAACCCTAAAAGGATTTACAACTATTTCGTGATGACAAACAGATGCAATAAACTGTGAATGCGTTACCTTCTCACACTTATAAGAATCCTTTACCTAAGCACTAACATATTTACGTTCTAAAGGGCGAGAACTACGGAATTGAATATCTTATATTTTAAAATCAAATATACAGGGTTTTTTTCATTTTCAACATCCTCCCGCGGCGGAGAACCTTCAACTTCTAACGGAAATAGAAGTTACACTGGTCTACGAGGTCTAGACCCTTCACTCGATCGCACTTCACAAGTCCGCACTCGACCATCGCGCCTTACAAACACATTGATGACTTTAACGATCTTCCACTGTAGACTGGGCGTATGCTCTTGATGCAATAGTACGAGGTCACCTATTATTAAGCTCCTAGAGTTAGGACGATGATTATGGTGAAACGTTGTCCATTTTTTAGAAAATCTAGAAACCAATTGTTCTCTCGATTTTAATTGGTAAGTACATCGTTCCAGTTGATTTAAGGCAATTTCAGATTTGGGAAAAAACCAACTTTTTTTGCTTCCACTAGAAAATGCGCGGAGGATAAAATCAATAGATTGGTGTCGTCGTCATCAATATAGTTAATGGTCTTGAGTTGACGGTTGATTCTACTTCCGTTAGAATTGTCTGGAGTTCATCACTATTTATAAGAGCCTTACCGATAGTATATTAAAGAGCATCCTTTACTGTTTTAACCATGCGCTCCCAAAATACTCCCACCAAGCTGCTCTTTCGATTATAAAATGCCATTTTATTCGATATTTTTGAACAAGTTCTTGAACTTCGTCTTGCTCGAGTATCGTAAATAATATTTGAAGTTCCTGAGCGGTTCTGCTGAACGTTTTGGCGTTGTCCGAATATATGATCTCAGAAACTCCTCGACGAGCTATAAACCTCCTCAAACCTCGAACACAACTTTCGTTCGTTAAATTAGGAACTAACTCCAAATGAACTGCTCTCACAACAGCGCAGGTGATTAGCATGATACACGTTTTTATTCGCTGGCCTGCTTCATACACATACAGCGGTCCCGCAAAATATATTCCAATTACTTGAAATAGATTTGAAGCGATCAGCCTACTCTTAGGTAATGGTACAAAAGGTTCTGCTCCGGATTTACCTCTAAGTCGTTTGCATTTTAAGTATTTTCCCAATATGATTGTACCTTCTGTCTTCCTCAAATGATCCAATATTTTTCTTTTGTTTTAGCTAATGTTGCGTTTACGCATGTGTACATTACTTCTTCATGACTTTCCCATATTATTTTTTCCGTTAATTCAGAGTTGTTTGGTAGTATTATTGGATAAATACTTTCATATGCTAATGAGGATTCTTCTATCCTGCTTCAAGGTCTTATTATACCAAAGGCGCTCAAAAATGGATTTAAAAGTAAAATAGAGAATTTATGGTTTCTTAGTCGTTTATTTTTTAAGCTTTGGTTTGCTTTTGAAAACTCTTCACGTTGCGTATATTTTAATCAATATTTTTCAACTTCGTTTAACTCATCGACCGGTAGGTTTCCTAAATTTTTGTCTGCGGGCTTACGAATATTATTAATCAATCGTTATACGAAGAATTTTCTCCAATTTGACATAATTGTTCGATGGAAATATCGGTGAATTCTAACGTTGTGCGTCGTAGCTTTCATCTTCTGGCCAATTTGTTGAATCTTCTACCAGGAGGGCCCGTGTAGCCACAAACTAGACTCAACCAAAAACTTTGTTGAGACTTCCCTCGTTAGCAAATCAGACGGATTTTCTTTTCCAGGGCAGTGTCACCAAACACTCTTGCTTAGCTTTTGTACTTCTTCCACATGGTTGTGCGACCATAAAATAACTGTTGATTTTCAGTTTGGAATTTTTTAAAATATATGCCTGTAGTCTAGCACCACATAATACTGCAGTAAGCTCTAACTTGGGTAAGGTTAATTCTTTGTTATTCTTTTGATTATGAGGCGCTACACCATTTTTGGACAACGGAAAATTTATTTCGTTAGTTTCCATACATTTCATTTACGCCACTGTACCATTATCTTGGAGACTTGCACCAGCAAACTCGTGAAGTTTGATTTCGTTGAATTTGTTTAAAGTTGTACTTCTGGGGTTTGTCGTTCATCCATAGCAGGTAGCTGCGAACACCATATAAACCAGATTGTCAGATATTTTTCGGGTGAAATAGTATCCCATTTTATTTCCAAATATCTTGCAACAAAATTTTTAATTCTAATTGTAAATGGACCTAATATTCCTAATGGGTCATAAACACTTGCAATATTTTGAAGTATTGTTCGTTTTGTTGTTACCGTTTTATTGTTATTGGCTAACGATTTTAAATCAACTGCAAGTTCATCTGTAGCTGTGTGCCATAAACTACCCAATACCTGTTTTGTTCCATTGTAACGAAGTTACATTTTCAAAGACCGGGCAAAAGCACAATCTTCCGTATAATGGGAAATAAAGCGTTCGAACACCGTATTTCTCCGTCCGTATCGATACAATGTAATATAAACATCGGTACAATATAACATAATATAATTTATCAAACCTGCACCGACAGTCGGAGACACTTACGACTTCGCGCCGTATCCCCAACAAGCCATACCGTAAAGCAGAACGATTCTCAGTGTAGTCAGTCTATCCGTAGACTCAGATCCTTACCCGCATACGCAGGTGAGACTTAAAACTAAGAGACTTCATTGTGCTCATAAAACCGTTCTCTTTCAGAAAACCGATTCCGCTAGAGTAACCGAACCGTTTACCGAGGTACGTGATATTCCGAATTTTATACCTTAGGGTATATGGTTCTCGCCGTATAATCCGACCAGGGGAAGTAAAGGGGAACCGTGTCCGCTGCTAGAACGTTGAGTTCTCACATCCTAGCAGCGGCCGTGTTTGGGCCTTAAGCCATCCGATCGAGGAGTACCGTGTGCGCCACTAGAAAGTTGAGTTCTCACATCCTAGTGGTGGCCGCCGCAACTCCGAGATTTCGATACCGCGGAAACCGAGAGCCATATCCCCCGAAAGTAGAGCTTTGATTAACCTAGAGGGTCGCTTGCAATCCGTAGTAGTTCTGCCCACTGCCGCTAACCGTCCACCGCATCCTCGCCCCATTTTTGCTTTCGCTTGCAATCCGTAGTAGTTCTGCCCACTGCCGCTAACCGTCCACCGCATCCTCGCCCCATTTTTGCTTTCGCTTGCAATCCACCGCATCACCCGACTTCCGCTAACCGTCCACCGCACCCCCGCCCATTTTTGTTGCTTCCGCTTACATAGCTTTGTTTTACTCACCGTAGTAGAGACCGTTTTGAACCTGTAGGATAGTAGTTAGTACTAGTGCTTTTGCCCCGCCTACCCGAATTAAAGGACATTTAGTTTAGTTTTCCGTTTAATAAAGACTCTTTGTAAATAAGTAACTTTTGGTTTCTCTTCTCTCCAACTCCAATTACCAGTAAACCTCCGTAAATAGGTAAGAAGGTTAAGCAGCTAATACCCAGGTTACGAAGCCGGGGAGGCAAGTAAAATCTGCCCGACCGGCCGCAACACTTTCGTCACCACCATAAAGTGACCCCTGGAGTATTTTAATTCTTCACTGACGCTGCCCGGTGCGAGTGGAGCATACCACTTTAATAAACTGGCGCCCGAGGCAACCCGTCACCTGTAGTTAAGGCGTCAACCCGTCAAGTAACGACGCAAGAGCGTTACAAATTTGGCGCCCGAGCAGGGACCCTTTTTATGGTGTACCGAGTCCGCTAATTACCAGAAGTCGTAGAAAAACGGTTTTGGAGTTGGTGGAAGTAATCAAAACGTTACAGAGAGGTAAAAACCGTAGCAAACGTTTTAGTAGACCGTCTTATAGCCGAATCCGTCGAAATCCGCCGACCTGTCATTTTTGACAGGTGAGCCGTTTTTCGCGGAAAAGACCATTTCTATAGTGTACCGAGGCCGCTGATCACCGTAACTTGAGTAAAACCCGTTTTGAGGTAGTGAAATTGATTCCGTCACTTTAGAGGTCCGAAACACACCGCAAACACTTCAGGGCACCGTATTATACCCGAATCCGACGAAATCCGCTGACCTGTCATTTTGACAGATTGCCCTTCGGCTTAACCGAGGACCGACCCCCCTGTGCGACCCCTCGTTTAATAGGTTATCGAGTACGTAGAACCGATTGGCATCGTCCGTTTATTGCTTAGAGTCACCCGTCTAGAGATACGAGCAATTGGTAAGGGAAAAATAGGTTTCTGACCGTTGAGCAAGGAAGCTATACCGATTCCGAGTATTAGTAAAATGGCTACTAAGAATTCAGTATCCGCAAACACTCCGGACGAAGCTACCGCCGCCCAGAACCCGCTTCCGAGAGAAGAACCGACTGACACCCGTGTTGGATGGGTATACCTCCTAAGAAAGGAGGAATTAGACGTAGAACTAGCCAAATTTAGGCTAGAAGTCACCGGAACCGTAGATGATAAGAGACGCCGCCTTTCCAAGTTCATCCGTGAAGGCCGCGCCTCCCCCGCACCGACCGCCGCAATGCCGTTTGTATTTCCCGCCACATCCGGAGCAACCACCGCCACCGCCGCACTACCGACCGTCACCGTAACAAGGGCAGAAGCATACGGAGCAACCACAGTTACCGCCGCATTACCGACCGTCACCGTTACCAGTGCAGAAGAACCCGCAACGACAAACGTGTTCAATGGTACACTGGCAGGAATCCAGCCCACTCCAGGGCCAAGCTCAGGACCAATAATGCCGCCATTAAGAACCAAGGATTGGAGGATAAGCTTCAATGGATCAGGAGACCCCGCTGCTTTCCTCGAGAGGCTTGAGGAGATTTGTGAGTCACAAGCCATCTCTCTCGACCGGCTACTGCAAGCTATGCCCGAGCTCTTACATGGAATGCCAGCACTTTGGTTCCGGAACAACCGCAAATACTGGTCTAACTGGCAAGAGTTCTGCACCGCCTTCCGAGATTTTTTCTTTCCGGTCAATTATCTCGTCGATTTAGAGGTAGCCATCAGTAGAAGAACTCACCATCTTCAAGAGAGTACCGCCACATACATCACAGATATGCAAACGCTCATCCGTCGCCATGGAAGTATCACCCCGGAGCAGGAATTGAATTGGCTGTACCGGAATCTCCACCCAGAGTTTCGCCGTCAGATTCGTAGAACGGACTTCTCGAATCCGCAGGAATTTGCCAAAGCCGTCCGGGATTACGAACTGCTACGCTCCGAGATTGAGCAGGCTCGTGGACAAACCGATCGATCCAATCCGTATCCAGTTCGGCAGCCAACGGAGAATACGCGTAAGCTGGACTATGCAGCCGCTTCTGCCGCCACACCCTGTCGCTCTCAGCCGCGCCCGGCTGCAGCGACCGCATCAGCGACCGTTAGGGCAACCCATCAAGGACCTGCGTCCCCAACTCGGCTCACTGGACGCCGTTTTGACTCAAAGGATACAGTAACCGCAACAGAACTCAACAAGCAACCAACCGGCAGAAACCAAGAATGTTGGCGATGTGGCCAGACCGGACATTTTCGCAGTCAATGTCGAGGAACTCCCAGGATCTTCTGCTCCAGATGTAAGAGGGACGGAGTTATGTCCCGAGACTGTCCGTGTCCACGGCCGGAAAACTGCTAAGGCGCTGCGACCACCCGAGGCTTGCGCAGCAAAGCCCTCAAAACGCCTCAATTCCCCCCACATCAGCTAACCTAGGAAATCGCCCACCTAGGACACAGGCTGGCACCAACACGTCGAGAGTCACGACGAATCACCGTCCCGTCCCAAAGGAGACTCGGCCCGTACCGTGCTTTCCTATTGGGATCACCACGACGAGACCGCCGCTAACTCTCACCAAAGATGAAGAAGATTGTCTACAGAGATTTCTGCAGGAGGAACTACCGTCATTTGAGGATATTCGAGGGGTAACACCGTTGATCGAACACAGGATCCGTCTCACCAATCCTGATCCAATCAAACAACGTTATCGCCCTCAGAATCCCCGAATGCAGGAAATAATCAATGAAGAGGTGGACAAGATGCTAGAGGCAGGGATTATAGAGCCGTCAGCGAGTCCGTGGAGCTCTCCCGTCGTCATCGTCCGTAAAAAGGATGGCAAGCCCCGGTTCTGTATAGACTTTCAGAAAATCAACTCTGTCTCCATGAAAGATGCTTACCCGCTACCCTTCATCAACGCCGTCCTAGACAAACTCCGAAGAGCCAAGTTCATATCCAGCATCGACCTCCGCCAAGGCTACTGGCAGGTAGCTCTGACAGAGGACAGCAAACCGATTACCGCCTTCACTGTCCCGGGAAGAGGATTGTACCAGTTCCGAGTAATGCCTTTCGGACTGCACGCCGCTCCCGCCACATTCCAACGTCTCATGGACAGAATAATAGGACTCGAGATGGATCCATATTGCTTCGCATACCTGGACGACATCATAGTGCTCGGAGGAACTTTTGAGGAGCATCTCGCTAATTTACGAGAAGTTTTCCGCCGCCTTCGAGCCGCGAACTTGCGAATCAACCCCGAGAAGTGCCACTTTGGGAGAAAATCTCTCAGATACCTGGGCCACTTAGTCACATCGGAAGGGATCCGCACGGACCCCGAAAAAGTAGCCGCCATCACCGAGATGGCCGCACCTACGAATGTCAGAGGGCTTCGACGCTTTCTAGGAACAGCCTCGTGGTACAGGAGATTTGTACCGTCTTTCTCCGAAGTAGCAGCACCGCTGCACCGACTACTGAAGAAACATCACCGATGGAATTGGGGGTCCGAGCAAGAAGACGCTTTCCGGAAACTCAAAACTTGCTTAACAGAATCTCCAGTTCTGGCCTGTCCCGACTTCGACAAACCCTTCGTTTTACAAACCGACGCTTCCGATCACGGTCTCGGAGCCGTTCTTACCCAGGCATCGGACGAGGGAGAACAAGTAATTGCCTACGCCAGCCGATCGTTAACTTCCACTGAAAAAGCCTACTCCGTTACCGAAAAGGAATGTTTAGCCATAGTCTGGGGAATCGAAAAACTGCGCCCCTACTTGGAAGGTTACCACTTCACCGTGATAACGGACCACCAGTCGCTCCGTTGGCTTCATTCGATCAAAAGCCCAGCCGGACGCCTTGCCCGATGGAGTATGTTCCTCCAACAGTACGACTTCGACATCAAGTATCGCCAAGGAGGGTTAAACAAGGTGGCCGACACTCTATCCCGAGAACCCCTAGATAATACCGAGGAAGGCGCTGAAGATATAGCAACCGTAGACACAGTGAGCGGATGCTCCTGGTATGATCGAAAGAAAGAAGAAGTACGACGGAACCCTGAAGCATTTCCCGACTATTATATCCGAGAAGACCGTCTGTATCGACATTTTTGGGATTCGAACGATTTCACTGAACCAGAATTAAGCGACCCCTGGAAATTATGTGTTCCCAAACCGACCCGGCTCAGCATACTACAAGAGATGCACGACGCGCCCACCGCCGGACACATGGGAATCGCCAAGACTATCGCCCGGATTGCAACTCGCTACTATTGGCCTGGAATGTTCCGCGACACCGCTAAATATGTACGTAGCTGTGACTTGTGCCAACGGTATAAGTCTTCCCAAATGAAGCACGCAGGAAAGATGCAACCGTCGCCCAATCGTCAACCCTGGGAATGCGTCAGCGCCGACCTGGTGGGCCCCTTACCACGATCTACGCGGAGACACTCCTTTCTCATCGTATTCCAGGATCGCTTTACGAAATGGGTACAATGCCGCCCGGTCCGCAAAGCAACCGCTAAGGCCGTCGTACAAGCTTTGTATGAAGATATAATAACCCGCTTTGGTTGTCCCAAGGTAATCCTCACCGACAATGGAACTCAGTTTACCGGCCGGTTGTTCGAAGAATCACTAAAAGAGTTCGGTATTCAACACCGTTTGACTCCGCCATATACCCCACAAGCTAACCCCGTGGAGAGAGCCAACAAGACGTTGAAAACCATGATAGCGCAGTTCTGTGAAGAAGATCACCGGAAGTGGGACCTGCACTTAGCCGAACTTTCGTTCGCTATAAACACCGCACGTCAAGAATCCACCGGATATTCCCCCGCGTTCTTGAACTTTGGAAGAGAATTAGAAATTCCCAAGGCTATATACCGCCCAACCTCCCCCGTTGAAGAGGGGAACGTAAATACCAGTCAAGAGGATGCCACTCAGCACACCGACAGATTGTCCCGTCTAAGGGATACATTCGAGATGGTACGGGTAAATCTGGCCAGGGCATTCACCGTTCAGAGTCGTCATTACAACCTCCGGCGCCGAAATTGGCGTTGCCATGTAGGTGATCAAGTCATGAAACGCGAGCACCACCTGTCCTCAGCGGACCGAGGATTCGCCGCGAAACTTGCTCCCAAATATTCCGGCCCCTATACCGTGACCCATGTCCTCTCACCGGTAGTATACAACCTCAAAAGCAGAACAGGCAAACGACTCCATCGGATTCATGTCAAAGATCTACGGCCGGCACATACTTCCGATAAACACTAGGTAAGAAATAACCGTTTCCTTTCAGAGATGACAAGCCGATGTCCAGGAGAACCCCCAAGAGGAGCCGCCCCACCGCACTCGCTGCGTGTGCCTCGACAAGAGGGGTTACTGTAGTATAGTTGTTCTTCTCTTCCGAATCTTAGTCTTCCGTAGGTTTATTTGATTTCTTTTTCATAGATATATACTAGAGTTATTAACGTTTTTTATTTATTTGGGCCCGTTTCCGTTATATACCTTGCGTCCGAACTTCATTTATGACAATCCGTTGTAATAGTCTTTTACTTGGTATCTCTCCGCCGGACCATATGTTGGGTTAGATTACTGATTTGCTTTGACCTTTCAGGAATCTCGGAGCCATAGAAGGAGAGTGCTAGGATAGATCCGACTCCCGAAACCAAGTCAGCCGTAGACAACGTCGTCACTGACCTTCTGGAGGCCATGGAGGAAAGCCAAGACACACCTAGTCGCCGTGAGGCCGCCAACCCCGGAGTTTCAGTGTCCAAAGCACCTTCCAGCGCTGCCATGCGCCGTGCCCCGCCTGCAGATGTCAGCATCTCTTCAAGACGCGTCTTCACTAGAAGTCGGAAGCCCCACACCGGTCCGACATCAACCGAAGAAACGAGAAGTTGAACATTATTTTCTTTTTGAATTTCATCTTTTCAATTCCGAATATTTGTGATAGGTGTACCTACCCCCAATAAAAGGGTTCGGCCGCAAAAGGGGTAGGCGCCTAGTCGGTTTTTTTTTGTTTTGTTTTGGGATCTTTTCCGTAATAGATAGTTCAGGGAAGGTTTTTGAAAAAAAATATATAGTCATACATTTTTTTTCTCCGAAGTGGGAAGGGTGTGTAACGAAGTTACATTTTCAAAGACCGGGCAAAAGCACAATCTTCCGTATAATGGGAAATAAAGCGTTCGAACACCGTATTTCTCCGTCCGTATCGATACAATGTAATATAAACATCGGTACAATATAACATAATATAATTTATCAAACCTGCACCGACAGTCGGAGACACTTACGACTTCGCGCCGTATCCCCAACAAGCCATACCGTAAAGCAGAACGATTCTCAGTGTAGTCAGTCTATCCGTAGACTCAGATCCTTACCCGCATACGCAGGTGAGACTTAAAACTAAGAGACTTCATTGTGCTCATAAAACCGTTCTCTTTCAGAAAACCGATTCCGCTAGAGTAACCGAACCGTTTACCGAGGTACGTGATATTCCGAATTTTATACCTTAGGGTATATGGTTCTCGCCGTATAATCCGACCAGGGGAAGTAAAGGGGAACCGTGTCCGCTGCTAGAACGTTGAGTTCTCACATCCTAGCAGCGGCCGTGTTTGGGCCTTAAGCCATCCGATCGAGGAGTACCGTGTCCGCCACTAGAAAGTTGAGTTCTCACATCCTAGTGGTGGCCGCCGCAACTCCGAGATTTCGATACCGCGGAAACCGAGAGCCATATCCCCCGAAAGTAGAGCTTTGATTAACCTAGAGGGTCGCTTGCAATCCGTAGTAGTTCTGCCCACTGCCGCTAACCGTCCACCGCATCCTCGCCCCATTTTTGCTTTCGCTTGCAATCCGTAGTAGTTCTGCCCACTGCCGCTAACCGTCCACCGCATCCTCGCCCCATTTTTGCTTTCGCTTGCAATCCACCGCATCACCCGACTTCCGCTAACCGTCCACCGCACCCCCGCCCATTTTTGTTGCTTCCGCTTACATAGCTTTGTTTTACTCACCGTAGTAGAGACCGTTTTGAACCTGTAGGATAGTAGTTAGTACTAGTGCTTTTGCCCCGCCTACCCGAATTAAAGGACATTTAGTTTAGTTTTCCGTTTAATAAAGACTCTTTGTAAATAAGTAACTTTTGGTTTCTCTTCTCTCCAACTCCAATTACCAGTAAACCTCCGTAAATAGGTAAGAACGTTAAGCAGCTAATACCCAGGTTACGAAGCCGGGGAGGCAAGTAAAATCTGCCCGACCGGCCGCAACACTTTCGTCACCACCATAAAGTGACCCCTGGAGTATTTTAATTCTTCACTGACGCTGCCCGGTGCGAGTGGAGCATACCACTTTAATAAACTGGCGCCCGAGGCAACCCGTCACCTGTAGTTAAGGCGTCAACCCGTCAAGTAACGACGCAAGAGCGTTACACCATTCTTGTTGAGATGTTTTATGACTGATTCCATAACGTCTTTGCCGTTAGAGAACCATTTTCTTAAATTCATGTTAGCCCCTTGAGGAATAATAATGGATTGCTCATAAATTTCGTTGGCTTCTTTAAAGGAACTAGCAGTAGTTATCAGGTCATCTACATAAAATGATTCTATATAATATTGGCGGTATTCGTAAGCTTTTCTGGCTGTAATAAAAAGTGTTTGCGCAGAGTAGCTGACAGCAAAAATGGGCTCGATTTCACAACAAACGTTACACGTGTCATGCAATATGTAGCGAGTTGTGACGAATTTGTGTCATTGTTTTCGTTAAGTGGGTTTTCTAACCATAAAAAGCGATGCTAATCACAATCCTTTTCTACACTGATATTTGCAAAAAAGCTTTTTCGACGTCGGTGATTAACCCGATAGAGCCGATTCGAAAATTTAGCAATATCTTTAACAAATCAGGCACCAAATTGTTTCCTTGCCCTCGTGATAAACCGGACGATATGGCATGTAATAAAAGCGATTTTGTTTCTTTTCACTAGGCGAAGTTATTTCTGGACATCCGTTTATTAAGTTAGTGTTTTAAATGAAACTCACTGTTTCTAGCTAATTCCACAATATAATGAAAATTGTTGAAAATTCTAAAAAATTGACAATTGTTTCGATAAATCAATATCATCGTTAGAATGAAGTTACTTCTGTCATTCTGACGATAATCTTGATTTATCGAAACAATTGTCAATTTTTTAGAATTTTCAACAATTTTCATTATATTGTGGAATTAGCTAGAAACAGTGAGTTTCATTTAAAACACTATTATGAGTAGATTCCACGAAGTAAGGGTCGAGACAGTTAATTTCGTTTATTAAGTATTCACGCACAGCAATGTTATACTAAGTTAGGTTACCGGTTCGGCGCAAGTTAAACACTAAACTATTCACACGTGCTATACTACCAATATAATTAGAGTCTTTACTAGAGTTTGCTTTCCACGACAGCGAAGCCATTAAATGAAAAAAAAAATCTGTGGCTGAAGGATTTAATTCCAAGCCAGTTACCCCCCCCCCCCCACTTCATATTGTCCGTTTTTAAAATGAATTTTCTCCTTAATATAAGCGTCTGTATAATTATTTTTTAAATGTTCGTTTTCGTTAGTACCTAATGTCTCTAATGTTCAAAATTTCTTTATATCTACATTGTCCTGTTCAAAGTCTACTTGTACATTTACTGATTCCCAATCAAAATTTTCAAAAAATCACAACTTTCTACAATTGATACTTGAAATTCCATGCATTGTCCACCCTACTTTTGTGTTTACGGCATTTAAATCATTGGATATTCTTTTTGTTTCGCCTGTATCAATTTTCCAATAATTATCAACTCCTACAAGTAAAGTTATACCGTTAATTAGCTAATTATTTGTAACATTAACATCAGCTAACTGGTATTTAGAAACAAAGTCGCTAATTATTGGATCGTTAATAGAAGGTGGTTTTAAAGCGTCACAACATATTACCGGAACCTCTACAGCTGTAATTTCGATTAGTTGTCCGTTAAACTGATTCTTGAGACCTACTTGTACCCGATTGCACAAAGTTGTCGGTGCGCTACGAGTATTTCCAAACTTATTTATGGAAATTTTGTCAGTATCGACTACAGGCAACCTCAGTGAATGCGATACACATTGTTTTATGAAAGTTAATTGGCCACATCCATCTATATCTAACCGAATCACCAAGTCATTTGCGGTATAATTACTTATTACACATTTGGCTATGAATGCACTAGAGTTTTCACGATTTGTCACATTATTAATGTTCGGTGAGACTAGACTGAGAATAGCTGCTATTTCCGTTTCGAATATTGGTACGGGCAAATGATAGATCGCACATTGAGGTCGCGTGTCGACATTTGCACTTTGCACAAAATAGGCGCGATTTGCAATGTTTTGAACAATGCCTAGGTCTGGTCCAGCGAAAACAACAATTGTTTTCTTTTAAAATGTCATTTTTTGGCGCGGTATTTATAGAAGTTTTGCAATTTTTTATTTTGTGCGTTTTTGATTTGCAAAACAAGCAGTTTTCGTTATTTACAGTTAATAAACTGGCGGCCGTAAATTGATCGTTTTCTGATGCACTATTATTTTGAGTTAAAAATGTTCGTTTGCTATTATTGTCTTTGTAATTGTTATTGTCCGTTACTTTTTCACATTGAGCTTGTTCAATTGAGTCCAATTCAATTTTAATTAATTGCAATAAACTGCTAATTTGCTTATTATAATCTACGCTAATGTCTGTTTTTTCCGATTGCGAAAGAGAGTCACTACTAGCCGTTTCACTTGTAATTTTTTGTTTGGTGAACAAAACGCGCAAGTTATACGGTAGAGCCTTAAAAATGATAGATTTAACCATTAGTCTGTATTGTTCAGGTGACAAACCTATATAATGTTGACATTGAACGGGTAATCGTTGACGCGGTATTATACCGTTTACGAAGCGCGGAAATGTCTTTTTCACTTTTTACCGGAACTATTGTTAAAAATTTTTGTATATATGTGTGCACTATACATTCAGAATTAGCATATTCTACTTTTAAAAGTTCTATTACGTCTTTGTACGATGACTGACTAGAAGTTAATCCGTTAATAGTTACGCGGCTTTATCAGACAAATAAGATAACAAATTTTGCAGAATCGTTTAAAAAACCATTCTCGTGAACAACCAGCCGAAATTGTTCCCAAATCAAGTTTTGGTAATTTTACCGGCATGTTTCCCTGTCTATTAACGATACCGTTAGATTAATGCTGCTCCAAGCTTCTCTGATCTTTTCGTAGCGGCAAAGATTGTTCCAGCTTCAGACGTAGTTCCAATCTCGCAATTGCTGCAACAGCGAGATCATCGTATTCCATAATCTTCGCGCACTCAGCTTCAGCATGTTCATCACTAAACGCGTGATACAATCATCATTATCACTATTTAAACTGAAATTGACTGTCTCGACCCTTACTTCGTGGAATATGCTCATATTAGTGTTTTTAAATGAAACTCAAGGTCTCTAGTTAATTCCACAATATAATACAAGTTATTGAAAATTCTAAAAAATTGTCAATTTTTTAGAATTTTCAATAACTTGTATTATATTGTGGAATTAACTAGAGACCTTGAGTTTCATTTAAAAACACTATTTAAACTGCCATTCTGTGCTTCAATACGAGCTACCCAGATAACAATTTCAGGTACTATACATGTGATAGGAATATTCTCTTAGGAATAATAATATGCTATGTCTTTTTTATGTTTGTTCCTTGGATAGTTACCATTTTTATAATTTAATATAATTTTCTTTAATTTGGATTATACCAACAGAGGTTTCACTTTACTTTTTTGTCTGCGTCAACCAACCCCATGGTATTCGTCAACCAACCCCGGCCCGGAGCTGGTTGACGCATCCTGACATCCATCTTTACAAAAAAATTTATACCTAAACTGTTGCTAAAAAAAATTTTTCTTGCCTAATATGAAAGATAAAACATTAAACTTTCCTATTTGGTACCAAAAGAACACCAAAACTTAATAACGTATAAGCTAAAAATAAAAATACAAAAAGTGCGTCAACCAGCCCCGGGCTCCCCTAACTATTTGATAAAAGGCGGATCAAGAAATGTTTACTGCTCCGTTTGGATGCTGGATACGAAATCTTCTGACAGTGGTGAAGTTATTCCGGGGATATGGAGGCGAGATCCATCAACAAGCCAAATAAATGACTTGCCTGCAGTTCCCAGAAGAAATTGCACTGACGCTCAGACTATTAGAAATTAATTTCTAGACTACATTGTTTCCGACCAAGGCGAAGTACTATTTTAATACGACAAGTGATTTGATGGTGATCAATTACAAATGTCCTCCGACCCAACTTTTGTATTTGTATTTTAGAAAGAAAGTTTAATCTGTAATTTTTAATGAAACTAAAACTATAAAATTAAAATCAATTTGTCTGACTTTTTACCTGCCTGCCTGTTCGTGGGTAGGTTTTTATTGGCCAAAAACATCATCATTTTGTATGCATACCATTTGCTTATATACACATCATCTGTGCCAGTCCCAGTTTTTCTTGACTCTTTTTCTTTCTTTCTTTCTCTAGCAAACTGGCTTTGCAAATTTTTTATCTTCTTTTCAACTTGCTGTTTGTGAATTCCAAAAGAAACTGCAATTTCAGTAAGTCCATCATGCCTTTTGTTTTTATTTTTATACTGTTTATCACTAGGGTTCCACAATACAGGATGATCAGGATACATACGTTTGCTCGTCATTTCAATTCATATTGAGATACAACACAGTCACACAAAACTAACCAAAATGACTACGTTTAGGAAATGTTGAACATCATGCTTCGACATATCCAAACTAGCCATGTCGATTCGACTTCCTTTTATTCGTACCGACTTGGTACGGCTTGCATTCGATTCGACCCGATATGGATCGAAAATGTCGGGCGACCATCCACACTGGATTGGCATTGTCAATCAACACCAGTCGACATAATGTAGACGCGGCTTTATAATCGTTTTAGTTCGTTCCGATAAAAGATACGAGATGCTAAATACCACCTTGCATTCCGTCGTGTGCGCATGCGCCAAGTCGGGCGTCGTCCACCTAGGCGTCGTGTTCGTGTTGAAGATATGCAATCGTCTTTTTTTTGTACGTGAAAATAATACTAATAAATTATTGTTAATAGTAAAAAATTCTAATTGGGAAATAAAAAATTTGGTCTGTTTTTTGTGCGTTTTATATTTATTTCTTATACACAACAGATAAAATCGGGTCTATACTAAATATTTCTTAATTGTAAAAAAGTTCAGCAGACTACACTTAGTGATACTTATGTTCTGATGATGAGTGGGGAATATATAAACTGCAAAAGTTATTTTTCATATTTTTACCAATATCTAAAATTTCTGACTCTGTTGGTTTTTTGCAATTACTTTTTCTAATTTTCTTTTTCTTATGAGTCGAGAAAAATAAATCCTGTTTCTTAATTTTTTTGTGTTCAGGCTCATGTGGGTTAATAGGAGTAAAAGATTGACTAGATATGGTGGGCAAATCCAATAAATTATCAATTGCTTGTAAATGATACTGAATTTGTAAAATCTGGTAAAATCTGGTCCTCATTTAACTCACCAATGTTTGTATTTTGAAGTTTTGTCGTTGTACTTATTAATTTTGCAGAAAATTTTTCTCTTAAAAGGTAAGGTTTATCGTACGTTGACTTGGTCCCACTGTAAGTTTTTTGATTTTTTAATAATTCTGTTCCTGTAGATTTTATTTTCGGGTAATACGTCATTTCTATGTAGTGAATATGCTTGCAAATGCAGTTAGAAATACAGAAATCATTACATGTGCATAAATATGTATATGTATTTTACATTCTGTACACATTAAATCACAACAGCTTTGGTCAAGAAGTTTTTGTACGCAGTATGTCTCCTGGTATTTTTGTTTGTTTTATTTCCTTTGTCAAAATCTACAGAAAAATCAGTGGAAGTAGCATTTATATGTCTTTGTATTATTTGTTTAACGAGAACAGTATGTTTGCCTTTTATTTGTTTGATAATTTTGTCAACACATTTATCGCGAATAAATTTTAATAAAACATGTAAAGTTTTGTCTAACCTCTTAACCTTTTTCCCATCTAAATAAAAATATTTTCACGTTTTATGCATTGATTCTACACGCATATTTGTATTTATTCCGCAACCTTTTCGGAAACAGTAAGCCCACTTTTCATAATTTGTACCATAATTATTTTGAAAATAGATACCAAAGTTCCGAGTATCCATATCTGAAAGCATTTTGTGCAGTGGTCTTCTGAAGAAGTTCACAAAATTCATCGGTGCCCGCGTTTTGTTGAAGAAATTTAATGGATTTATGGACCTCAGATTTTTTATGTTTGTCACTTATCTCTGATAAATTTTGCTGTCACGCTCTATCAATATGCCAAGAACAAAAAAGTTGATGTTTGACTGGACCCACTACACGACACCATGCACTGTAAAAGGTAGAAATTATATCACTCATAAAAGTTTGTGGATTGACAACTGCTACATTTTGACTCATCATATTAAAAAATACTTCGTAGATGTACGAGTCCTTTCTATTACTAAACATGAAAGTCACAGGTATACCCTCACCAAACTCGTCCACCAGCAAAATTGTTGTTAACTCAAAATCATAGTTGTTTATACCATGAGTTCCATCTATAACTAGAATATTATCTCCAAATTTCTTAAGCATAGTTTTTTGAAAATCAGTCATGATCACTAAGCAAAAATCTACTTTACACAATTTAGACAAATCATCCTCCACCCCCTGCTTCTTATAAAACAATACTGGATTTGCTTGATCTTGCTTACATTGTTCCACCCATAAATCAACTGAAATGGCATCATTACCATATCTGACTCCTTCTGAAATATTAATGTGGTCTTCTTACAGTGCCATATCCGTGATCGGACGTAGGCGACCTCTCACTTCTACCTGTGTTGTGCTCTCCAGTTACCACAGATAGAAGGGACCTACAGTTTAACGACGGATCCGAACGTCTATGTTGAGAGGCTGTACTAGGCAGTATACTGTCGGTGGTTTGCCATTGCCTTCCGACAGGTGGCTCTCCGAATTTTTAATTATGATGTTAACTAGGCCCGGGTTTGATCCCGGGGCCTCTCGGTTAGCAGACAGAGCACCATTCCACTAGCCTACGGAGACCACATTAATGTGGTAGGAATATTTAATATTCCTATGTCCTTTCTTGTTATTAGATTTTCACGGTTATGGTCTTCAGTGTCTTCACTAATTTGGTCACGATATGAATCCAAAATTCTTAAATATAACAATTTTCATTTTAAAAATAAGTAGTACTGTGTATTACCTGGAGGGTGGGACTTCTAATATAAGTTTGGAGGCTACCGAAGATTTATTCATCTTTGAAAGACGCAAGTGCTGTAAAGCTGGATTGTGGCCATAATGGGTAAGTCACTACAGTATTTTTATCTTCTATGAGTTTTATCATGCTAATACAATAATAATTTAATTTACAGGAACCTTGACTTTTAGGAAGTCTTTTTTTAGCAGAACTGATGTTACAGCGTTTTTTTCCTTTAAAAAATTTAATTAGGTAAAATCAAAATTGTAAAATGAATTTCTTACCAGATCTATTGCATTCATAATAGGTCACTTTTTTACTGTTATTCTTGTATGTCCGTGCAACAGTATAATTTGATTAATTTGTTTTTTCACTCACACTTTTCCAGGCAAGAAACTCTAAAAAGAAACAAAAACAATAACAATAATAGATAGGCACTTTAATATTTACCCTCTTTGTTCAGTAACTCCACAGTTTCTGTTTCTATTTCGTAGGCATGATCATTAGATAAATGGTCTCTTAAGCCTATATTATGTTGAAATGAAGAATTACAATTTTCTTCTAGACATTTATCGTTCCACTTTGATTGATCATAAGAAACAAACTTCGGTTTCAGATTATGAACATTTTTGGTATTTTTGATTAAATTGAATTGGGTTGAAAAAACTTTTTCACACTTTAAGCAAATAACTGCCATCTTAACTAAATGGTCACAATAATATTAGTAAAACACTACGCGCACGGCACCAAACAAGTGGCGCATGCGCAAACGACGGAATGCGAGGTGGTATTTAGCCTCTCGTTAAAAGATTACTAAACACTTAAACTTCCCTGGTTTCGGCACCATAAAGAAAATGTGAGTTCGTTGGAAATAAATAGCCCGAGCCGTTTCGTAATAAAGTTTTAATAATAGTAAACTTGAAACAAGTTAGTAAATAAAAATGGTATGAAAGTCAAACGTTAATTTCAATTACAAAAGGCGAGTGGTATATTTTTAGAACGTTTTAACTAATATTCATTTGTTTAGTTCAATCGTTGGATACACACTGAAGTTCTGCTTCTCTTCAAAACCCTAAAAGGCCTTACAACTATTTCGTGATGACAAACAGATGCCATAACATGTGAATGCGTTACCTTTTCACACTTATAAGAATGCTTTACCTAAATACTAACATTTTTACGATCTAAAGGCATGAACTACGGAATTGAATATCTTATATTTTAAAACAAATATACAGGGCTTTATTCATTTTCAACAATATCCTATGTTGCAAAGTAAAATTAATTAATCCACTTTCATAATTTCTATTAATGTGTAATTGTCAAGATGATTAATATTGTAGAAACAGTTTATCTTATTGATTACACCATATGCTAAACATATAATATTTTTCACAATCACTAAACTAAAGATTAATGTGTTTTCGCTACATCTTCAACGTCGAGGAGATAAAATAACAAATTCTGACAAAATGTCCCTAGCATATCATATACTCTGAATGAATTTATTTTATTGAAACTACAACTTTCTACTATACTGTGAAAATTTGAACTATATTAATGCCGTTGATTTGTAATATTTATGAATAGTAAATTCAAATTTTAAACTATTCGCGTGCATTTTAATTATGGAAGAAAAATATCAGTAAGAAGTAAATTCACGTTTTATTCGTCCTCAAATTGCAAAAATCGTTGAAGTAAACATTATTTAGAATTGTATGAATACGGTGTACACACTGGATATGAATTGAGGAAATGAAACGACGAGTTCTGAGTGTGCAGTTCATTATAAATTTCAGTGAAGCGCTTTCAGCCACTAGGCCTTTATCAAAGCTGTCCTACCAAATTAGTAAAGTTGATTGATTGAAAAAACAATATAAGAAATGGAACTTAAAATAACGTTGTTAAAATGTTTTTTTTCTCGTTTATTGGCTTTGGGAGTTGGATCCCATTCAGCCACGAAATAAGTAAATAAATAATATGACATAAAAAGAGAAACAAAGGACATGTCGCAGCAAACATATTTACTCATATCCAAGTCACACATCATTCATTGCCCTATACAACAGAGTTCGTAGAAAACGAAGAGGAAAGGATAAGAGACATGGACACTCGTTTCACGCTAAGGTGCCCGTCATAGCGACTTTATTAACAACACACAATAAAGGCAACGGTAATGGGGTATATCATTGTTACAAAGGAAAGGCAATAGGTATACTACAACTAACCTCTACCATTCTACATCTAAAATACAGTTGTACTGATTTCTATATTTTTCTTTTGGTACTTTTAAGAAATTCACGAACCATAGTATGTCGCCGACTGAGAAATAACAGAGAAACTTGACTTTGTGGGAGAGGAACCTTTTCTTTAGACAGAGTTTCCATCAGATATCTTGTAGCTTGACTATTATGTTGACAGCTAAACATCCAATGATTAATATCATCATAACTTTGATTACAATCACACAATTCGGAGTCGCTCATTTTAATTTTATAAAGATATGCGCGTACTATTGCATGACTAACGAGACATCTGAAGTACATAGCGTTAATCTTTCTTATAGGATGACTATGCTCCTCAAGTCTTCTGGATGGAAGAGTGGGGTGTATTTTGCAGTACGAGTTATTGCTTCTGTTGCAGAATTGTGACCATTCTATTTCCCAATTGTGTCTCATACTCTCCTTTCTTGAGCAAATGACGTCACTCCATGGTAAACAAAGATCTTCCGATCCGGAAAGAACTGCGGCTTTCGCTAGTTGATCAACTTTTTCGTTTCCAGAGATTTGAAAGTGGCCTTTGACCCACATAAACGTTACAGACTTGTTAAGTTGTCTTAATTCAACTAATATGCATAATATTTTTACGATTATACTATTGCGATATATACTTCTTGCAGAGTTTTTAATGGCTGTTAAAGCTGACTGGAAATCCGAAAGGATGACAAAGTTTTGATATCGGAGATTACTGTATAAAGCCCAATATAGTGCATAATATATGGCCAATAGCTCTGCAGTGAAGATTGAGCAATGACAATTTAATTTATATTGTAGTGTTGTTTCCTCGTTAGATATGTATACAGCACATCCCACACCTAAAGAAGATTTGGACCCGTCTGTAAATATTTTGCAGAGATTACCCATCTTTCCAAAGTATTCTTCCATAGTTGTGCAATAGCTACTTGGTACGTCGTAATTAGGTATAACTACTGTACACGAAAAAAAAGATATGTCATGAGGCGCTGAAAAAGTACTTTGTTCGTCTCTATTAATTGACAGGTGTGATGTATTGGGATATGCAATAGCTAAAATTGGAGAATTTTTATTTAGCCACCATTTTTCTGTTAGGTTGCTTACTGATAATTGACCTATCTTCTGTAGAAGTACTTTTTTTAAGAATAAATTTTTCTGCAAGAAATAAGCGCCTCAGATGTAAAGGAGGTTCACCACATTCAGTTAACAGTGTGTTAGTAGGTGTGGATTTGAGAGCACCTAAAACCAATCGTAAAGCCTTGAATTGTATTCTATCTAATTTGATTAAGCGAGATTTTGTGGCTGAGCTATATAAAAATTTCCATAATCCAAGATGGATCTCGTATAGGCCCTGTAGAACATAAGATTGGTTTTGGAGTCAGCGCCCCAATCGTAACGATTAACAACTTTCAGCATATTTAAACTTTTTTCACATTTGACAATACATTGGTTTATATGATCATTCCAAGTTAGTTTTGAATCCAGTGTGATACCTAAGTAAGTATAATTTCTATTAACTGATATCGTCATATTAGTGAGTTGCAGGTTGGAAACAGCTGGTAGACGATGTCGTGTGAAGAATACAACAGAATAATTTTTAGGTGACAGGTTTAGACTTAGATCTGAGAAACATTTATTACAATGTTGCATAATGACTTTTACAGTTTCAATACACTGTTGATAAGTCTTTTCCTTTACATATAAACAGAAATCGTCTGCATATTGCAATATGTTGCACTCTATATCCATAACATGTACGTTTAAGGTATATAGGTTAAAGAGTAGCGGGCTTAGAACTGATCCCTGCGGTAAACCTTTGAAAACAAGTCGTGGGCCAATAATTTGGTTGTTGCACCGAATAAGTATTTGTCTATTCATAAATAGTTCAACCAAGACATACGCGCATCTCGATGGAATACCAATTTGAATTAATTTATTAAAAAGAGAATGCAGTTGAACATTATCGTAAGCACCAGTAATGTCCAAAAATAATGCAGCAAGATAATTGTTCTCGGTAAACGTTGATTAAATATCTGTGACTAGATGTGCAATGCAGTCTACTGTGCCTCTTTTCCTACGAAAACCAAACTGTGCGTCTGGAAAAACATTATTGCTTTCACACCACCATTCCAGTCTAATTTTCATAATCCTTTCAAAAGTTTTTAATAAACAAGACATAAGGGCAATGGGTCTGAGGGCAGTGAATCATTTAACTTCGGAATTGGAACGATAAGACATTGTTTTAAAGAGTCGCAATTGTCTCCTTTCATCAAGATATTATTATAGATTTTGCATAAGAACTGTAACGCTACGTCCGGCATGTTTCCTAGCATAAGGTAATTAATTCCGTCAATTCCCGAACTAGACTTTGTAGAAGTTTTAATACTTGTTTTTATTTCATTGATGTTTATCGGTGCTAGTAAACAATGTTGTTCTGGAGAATTAATAGGCCAGTCTATTGGATAATGGACGTGGTCGGGTGCAATTTTTTGAAGCAAGTTTTCAACTGATGTTTCGTTGACTATACAAGATTTTTTAACATTTTGAACGTTATTAACCCTTCTCCATATGTCGCTTGGATGAGTTTGTCTGTTAAGTGAGGAGCAAAATTTGGCCCAATTTGTTCTTGATTTGGTTTTGAATAACCGTTTACACATAGCATCTAATATTTTATATTCAATGAAGTTAGAAGGGATTAAGTTTGTTCTGTAAGCTTTTAACGCATTTTTCCTAGAATTTGTCGCTGCGAGGCATTCTTGATCCCACCAGGGAATGTATTCAGTCGGATTATGAGTAGTTGATTTTATTACCTTACAAGACTTATTTGCAGCTACCGTTATTGTATCAGTGAGAAAAGATATCATGGCGTTAGAATCGTTGCAAATAGGGACGGATTGGAATGATTCAATGATAGAGGTTTGATATAACTTCCAATTAGCGTTGGATATTGACCATTTAGAAGTACGCTCAACCGAAAAAATTTCCTTTTGGATATCGTTGATCACAATCCTAATAGGGAAGTGATCAGAACCATATGTGTCCGATAAAACGGACCACAAATTTGAAGATAAAATAGTCAGATCTACAGCAGATTTAGCTTGTCCTGGAGAAGAAATTCTAGTGGCACAACCGTCATTAGCTACAGCTAAAGCAGGAAAATAATCTAACGCTTCAACTAGTATATTACCATCTGTCGAGCACGTCTCCGAACCCCAGATTCCGTGATGAGCGTTAAAATCACCACCGATGATACACTCGTGCTTAATCTGGTTGAATAAATTGATATAATCTTGTACAGTTGCTTTAGTTGTCGAAGGTTTGTACAAACGTATAATTGTCAATTTTTCATTACCACTAGTAATGTTAATACCACATACTTCTATTTTGGGATTGAAGTTATTAGCAAATTCAATAATTTCATATTTAATTGAGTTTGATATGAATATAACCACACCAACATGTCCTTTGTTTCTATCTTTTATCATTATATTAAAATTTTGAAACCTTTTCACATCCGCTGGTTTATACCAGGTTTCGGATATCAGAGCAATATCAAAATTGTCTTCAACATTAAGTTGTGTTAACGAAAGTTTATTGGAGTTTAAAGATCTGGCATTCCACTGAACTATTTTCAAGCTAGTATTGACCATGGTTAGTTGAATAAACTATCGACAATATTTTTAATTTTACTATCAATATCA
Source organism: Galeruca laticollis (assembly GCA_963921935.1). Lineage (NCBI taxonomy): Eukaryota > Metazoa > Arthropoda > Insecta > Coleoptera > Chrysomelidae > Galeruca > Galeruca laticollis. Next base: position 112,719,257 of record OY998175.1, on the reverse strand, counting down.
TTTTCGTTAAATATTAACTTATTATTGATTGCACATGAAGAAGATTGAGGCATATCTCGTTTAAAATTTTCAAGCATGGTTTTTATGTTAGAACTAAGTTGATAGGCAAATTTATCAAAATCACTTTCAGTATTCTTTTGACTAAACTGGAATACAGGACCTGCACAAAAGCTGGTATTGTATTCTCCACGACTGGGAGGGAAGTCAGATAGAGTATTATTACTTTTTCTCTTTTTACGAGGATTTGAGCTAATTTCCGGAGTAGGTGAGATTGGACTATTTCCTTTTAGAGGATTGCTAGAGTAACGATTTTGATAACTGGAAGGTTTTAGAGTGGGAAAATCAACTTCTGAATTAGTTAGTGGAACAAACCTATTTTTTTGGATAATGCTGGTGTAGCTGGGATTATCGACTACTTTTTCAGCCTCTTTAAATGATATATTCAAATTAGCCATAACTTCCTTGGTTTTCCATTGTTTTATATATACTAGGCATTCCTTGAATGAAGAGGAATGGTTGCTAGTTTGACAGTGAACACAGTATCTACTACAGCTATTCGGACAATTATCAGTTTGTTCATCTGTTCCGCAATTTTTACACATTTTCTTACCTTTGCATTGAGACGATGTATGACCGTACCTAAGACAATCATAACATTGCATGACCGGACTAACATAGGTATCGACAGAGCACCTAACTTTATTAATGTAAATAAATTGTGGGATTAATTTGCCAACAAAAGTTACAATTATCATCTGCCTAGGAACCCGCTGTATAACGCCATCTTTCTCCACTGTTCTATTCAAACGTTGTACCTTTTTAATTGGCACATTCGATTTTATAATATTTAAGAGTATTTTCGCTCAGAGATGTGTCAACACCTCTTACTATGCCACGTTTTTCGGTTAAATAATTTGGAATGTATGCAACCAGGATATTTTTCTCGAAAAATGGTTCTTCTACTAATTTATTAGCATGGTTACTCGAATTTACTTCAATTTTTACGCGATTTTTTCCAACACTAGTTATTTCAGTAATATTATTTTCATAATTTGATAGCGCTAACAACTTTTCACCTAATTTCATCGTATGTAAACGACCAATATTTAGTTCTAAATGCTCTACAAAAATAAAGTATGGACCTAAATCGGTCGGTAGAAATCTATTGTCTGTATTAACTGGCCTACGACCATTGTTTACATTACTTGATATATTCGAACCTATTAGTAAGTTTTTTACTGACTCCGTATCATCATTGTTTTTGTTCACCGTTTCGTTTGAAATATTATTAATTGTTAAATCCATCATATTTTGGTTATTTTCATGATTCACATCAATATCTCCAGAAAATGTAATTTCGTCCACATGCACATTTGGACAATTTCTTCTCATTGATCGCAGAGGTGGGTCCTTGCCCCCTTTTTCATATTGGCCACCGGACATCTGGGCTTCAGAGCCGGGGCAAAAGAAATAATTAGATAAAAGCTACTTACAGTATCGTTGCTACACTAATTATATACAACACAGAAAAAATAATAATAGGAAACTGCTAGGTAAGTAAATCACTTATCGCAAGAGAACTCAAATCGATACGTCCTCACTGTAGGATAGTTCGACCGAGAATGTTATTATGTTTAAACGTTAACTTTTATTTTAATGATAACTACATTTTTTAGCTTTTAGTTTTATTAAAATTCATATTGCAACTGCTGACTTTTATGATTGACACACTGACATTCGAGGCAACCTAAAATGGTGCCAACCGTTTATAAAAATAACTATAAAAGTATTTCTTATGTTACATCTTCCCTTTTTACAGAAGAAACACAATGAACACAATATGAAACATGAAATGCAAAGAGCAAACAAATTATAAACTGAGTCTTTGAGCGGGTTTCACTGTTCGGCCAGACCTGGTAACGTAGTTAGTACTTTCAGGAACGATGGGTGTTCCTGCAGTCCGATTTTCTTCAGGAACGACCTGATTGCTAACATTCGGCTTTTCTACCATCTTCTAGGTGGTTGACAGGGTGACTTCAGCAGGGTCTGGAATTTCTGCATTGGTTCTGTGTAGATGAGCCAAATTTCTTCGATTAGTTGTACCTACCGTCTTTGAGTGTTACATTGTACGATCGTGGATTAAGAGCTTCGCGGACTAATCCTTCCTTTCAATTTCTCTTGCCTATTTGGACTCTGACACGATCATCTTCGTTTAATGTTTGTGCAGATTTTGTGCATTCATCTGCATAGGTTTTTTGCTTACTTCTAGCTTACAATAGATTTTCCGGCACGTTATAGATGACTTTAGGAGCGAGTTCTTTCTCGGAGATAGGAATTAGTGTTCTTGTAGTTCTACTCATCAGGCGTTGAGTAGGAGAACCTAGTTGTTCAGTGCGAGGAATGTTGTGAATGTTTAATAATGCAAGTTGCACATCAGAGTTGTCACGTTCACATTTTCACTAAATTGATTTAGCAATCGCAACGCTTTTATCTGCCAAGCCATTTGCACGGGGGAATTTTGGACTTGAAGTCGAATGAATAAATCCCCAGTTTCTTCTAAAGTTTTTTAACTCGCGTGAACTAAACTGCGGTCCATTATCCGATTCCAACACTTCTGGAATACCATAGATAAATACTTTTAATACGGGGAAGAATGGAATCTCCTGTACTAAGTCCGAAGCCACAAAGTTTTATCGAGTGCTGCGCCATCTATTGTGGTGGAAGGTTACTATTCACCAACAGTGGAAAAATAGAGGAAGAGACCTGCATGATTAGTCACAGTTTACTAGCTACTACTAGATGGCAAGCCAAGCAAATACTGAAGGTTTCTTAAATTATGCCTATATTGTTTTTTCTTAAATAAACAAATAAAAACAGTCACACAAAGTTTAAACACTTTTTGAAACAACCTGTTAGTTTATTTTGGCTTAAAAGTACGATAGGTTGTTTCAAAAAGCTGTTTAAAGCTTTTATCCGTTTTTATAAACCAGGATAGTTTATTAAAAGACGAATGTCGACAAATAGTTTCAAAAATTTAATATAAAATTTTGTTAATAAAATAGTACAGGTGATTTTCTTTATTTTTTTCTCAAACTTAAGATAAGAATAATAGCATGTGCTAACAAATATTACACATATGATAAAATATAATGGATACACATTTTTCAAAAAGTTGAGATATTTTAAAGGTTTCAGCAGCATACCTTTTTAACAGCAACTGACGACTTCTTCTAAACTGGGTAGCTCTTTTTTTAAATTGAGTGGCTATTTGATAGAGACGTCTGGCTTTTGGTGATAAGTCTTTAACCCTAGAGACATTCACCTCAGCAAGTAAATCAGATCATTCTAAATTAAAAAATTATATCATTAGCATTAAAAAATAATATGAATATGCAATATACATTTCATTTAGATAACATTTTTGTTGAAATGTTAAATTTTAAACCCTGTTATATACAATATTCTAATAGAAGTATACAGTCAAAACTTGATGTAACTAAATAATATGAAATTATAAATGCATTTCTAAGTACCTAATAATTTTTCATGTTTATTAATAAATCAAAATATTGACCTATACCTAATATCTACTATTTCTGTGAAAATTTCTCAGAGGTCATTTTCTCCTTCAACCTTCTGTCTCCACATAAATTTACCCATTTGTCAAAAATTACTCTATTTTTTTTAAATTGACATCCAAACAGCTTGGTTTGGATAAATTCACAGACGACGGTATTACAGCAATCAGTAAAATAAAGTTCGTTAGTAACCTTCCAAGCGAATTGATGGCGTTAAAAATGCAGTTTAGCAGTGGCTATAAAAGATCGCAGGGCATGTGAAATACCATGCACTGCAAACTAGGTTTTGAAATGTTTGATGACTTCACCGGAGGTTTGGTCATGTAGCATTTTAAAATCGAAGAAACCGGAATAACTGTCAGTAATAATAGTGTTACGAAACAGCACACTGGTATAGACCCTAAATCCGACTCTGTCTAAGTCAGGTATAAAAGTTAAAATTATAGCGGATACGCAGTTATAAAAAAACTGTTTACGAGTTTACGACTATCTTATGTAAACACTGCTTTTGAGACCAGAGTTATCTAGAAAAGGCCAGAATCAATTGTTTTTATTTAAGCCGCAGTCCGGAATTTACTAGTAAAAATGGCTTTAATATATAAGGGGACTGATCAGGAAGAGTTAGTTAGTTGATAAAGTGATCTTGACAGATAAACAAGTGAATATAAAGTGTTTATATAAATTAGTTTGAGTGAATATACAGTTAATATAAATTAATAATTAAGCGATTAGTTAAGTATATATAAATTAAGTGTTAGTGAGCAGGTGTTTAAATAAATTAGTAAGTAGCCATACCGAGTGCTTAAAATTTATCCCACCCGTTTATTGTTTAAATAAATAACAAAAAACATCACATTGGTGTCAGAAGTGAGATAATATAAATAAATCACTACGTAAAAATGGCCAAGAGACTATGTGACCTCAAAGTGGCGGAACTAAGAGCAGAATTGGAAGTTCGTGAGTTGGAAATGTCCGGTAAGAAAAGCGAATTAGTAGAAAGACTTAAAGTGGCACTGGAAAATGACAGCTTTGATCCAGAAACAGTTTTATTTACTGACGAGGCTTCCACCTTAATCTCGTCTATTTCTGCTAATATTTCTGCTAACATGGACGAGAAGATTTCTGCCATGGAAGAGAACATGGACGAGAAGATTTCTGCTATGAAGAACGACATTTCTGCTAATATTTCAGCTAACATGGACGAAAAGATTTCTGCTATGAAAAACGATATTTCTGCCATGGAAGAGGAAATTTCAATGAATGTGAAAAACGATATTTCTGCTTTGAAGAACGATATATCTGCCGATATCTTATTAATGAAAAACGACATTGCCGCTGACGTTGAAAATGAAATTTCGTCTCTAAAATCTGAAATCGAGAATAAGATGTCGACGATGGACGAGAAAATCGAGGATAAGATTACAACGATAGACGAGAAAATCAAGGAGTTAGAGGAAAAGATTGCCGATTCAAGAACGCGAGGCACGCCAGAGGAAGAAAAGAAGACCGAGCAAACGAAACCTTGCAAGACAGAAACACTACCTGAGTTTGAAGACATTGGCAGTTTTACCCGAGTCAAGGCTCCAACGTTCGATGGAAAAATGTCGTGGACCAATTTGAAGCAGCCGCTAGAGTGAATAATTGGTCCGATAGAGAGAAGGCAGTGAACTTAACCATCGCGCTTCGCAGAGATGCCTTAGATGTACTCCAGACGATACCTTTGGAAGAAACGGATGACTTCGAGCTGCTGAAGAAGAGGTTGGACATGCGATATGGTCACGAACATTTGGAACAGTTGTACAGATTCCAGCTGAATAACCGGAGGCGGAAACGTGACGAAACCCTTCAAGAGTATGAAATGGATATTGCCCGACTAGTTCGATTTGCTTATCCATCAGCACCAGATAACATGATGGAATGTTTAGGCATCCAGGCCTTTATTGACGGCTTATGTGACCACGATATGGAGAAGACGCTTCGATTAGCCCATCCTAAAACATTGGTCGATGCATTGACTGCTGCTCTTGAATATGAAGCAGCCACGATGGATTCGGGATACAACAAAGGTAGGACCATACAGGAAGAAGGTGACGATGACAGACTTGACCAGATCGTCAACTTGTTGAAAGGTATAGCAGATAAGAAGCCGAAGAAAATCAGGTGCTGTAATTGTGGCAAGCTAGAGCATGCACGCAGTTTGTGTAAGCGTCCTACGACTCCTGCAAACCAATAACCTCTTAAATGCAAAGCAGCCAAGGAAAGTTTGCGGTACAACAAAGTTAGGACCATGCAGGAAGAAGATGACGATAACAAACTTGACCAGATCGTCAACTTTTTGAAAGGTATGGCAGACAAGATGCCAAAGAAGATCAAATGCCGGGAGTGTAGCGAGCTAGAGCACGTACGCAGTCCGTCTAAGCGCCCCAAGATTTCTGTAAACCAAGAACTCCAGTCACAGGGGAAATCAGACAGGGGTGAACATCCTGCTGATTTGAATCACCGAAAAGCCAACTCTTTGCCTAGACGGCCATGCCCTGTAGACTATTCACAATGCAACAAGTCGAAATCTAAGGAAGTTGCAGTTTCAAGAATTACAGTGGTCAATGAAGAATGGTCACCCACCAGGATCAGAGAAGATCAGGAGAATGATCCTCACCTGAAGATGTTCCGGCAATGGAAGGAAGAAAATCGGCGACCTACCTGGCAAGAAGTGTCAAGATTTTCACCGACACTCAAGGCATATTAGGCGCAGTGGGACTCCCTTGTCCTGGAAGAAGGGCTGTTGAAAAGAGTCCTTGAAAAAGATGATGGTTCTGAGATGAGGAGACAGCTAGTTATCCCGAGAACAAGAGTAGCTGAGGTACTGAAGAAGTTACACGACAGTCCATCGGGAGGTCATCTGGGAGTGAAGAAAACCCTTCAGCGAGTCCGTAAAAGGTTTTATTGGATGAACAGCTCCGACGATGTGAAGGACTGGTGTAAGAAATGTACAACTTGTGCTACGAGTAATGGACCACATCGCAAGAGAAAGGCACCCATGAAACAGTACAATGTTGGAAGCCCTTTCGAACGGATTGCTTTAGATATCGCTGTGCCATTTCCAATGACAGAAAATGGTGGCAAATACATACTGGTTGTAATGGATTATTTCACAAAGTGGGTGGAAATTTACGCTATCCCGAATCAAGAGGCCACAACTGTCACAGATGTATCGGTGAAAGAATTTATCAGCCGATATGGAGTGCCCTTGAAAGTCCACAGCGACCAGGGAAGAAATTTCGAAAGTCATCTATTCCAGGAGATTTGCGAGAAGCTGGGAATGAAGAAGATCAGAACAACAGCATTACATCCACAGTCAGATGGAATGGTCGAGAGAATGAACAGGACTATTGGAAAATACCTGTCCAAAGTAGTATCCAGCCATCAGAGAGATTGAGACCAGTATCTCTCCCTATTCGCATTGGCTTATCGATCTGCCGACAATGAGTCCACGGGAGAAACACCTGCGAAAATCCTGTTTGGACGTGAAATGAGACATCCTTGTGACCTGGAATTTGGCTGTCGGCCTGGAGAAGATCTAGCAGGCGAAGACTACGTGATCCAATTGAGAAGAAGGCTGGACGATATTCATGAATTAGTTCGAACAAACCTTCAAGTTTCCAGCGACAGAATGAAAAGTCGGTACGACACGCAGGCCACAGAAGGCGGTTTTGAAGAAGGGGACAAAGTATGGTTACACAACCCGACGAGGAGAAAAGGATTTTCTCCAAAATTACAAAAATCCATACTTAATCAAGAAAAGGATAAATGATGTTATATATCGCATAAGCAAGATCCCCACCGGAAAACCAAAAGTTGTTCACCAAAACCGACTAGCGCCATTCGAAGGAGACCATGACATAGAGGAAGGAGTAAACCTTATTCGAGATGTGTCTGACCCCACCTTCGATGAATTTATGGGCGCGTATGGAGGTACCGGGAAAACTAGATATGGAGTCACTTCGGAACAACAACAAGATTTGTTCACTCTCCCGGAAGATTATTCACTGGCATACAACATCCCCGCCCGTATCAAGAACGCACGAGGGCTGGCAACCGTCTTTCGAAAGAAGTTCGGGCAATTAGAAAAACTTGAAGACCAGATTCCAGCCCCTGGCAAGACACTGAAACTGAAACATAATTCGCGGTACGTCTTCTACGTGGTAACTAAAAATGAATTCCAAGATCGATCTACCTACCGCGATGTGTGGGAAGCACTTCGAAACCTCCGAGACCATGTGTTGGAATCCAACGTGAAGAAACTGGCTATGCCTCAGATAGCGAGTAACCAGTTGGATTGGCGAATCATCAGGAACATGGTAGAGATTATCTTCCAAGATACCGGTGTCCAGATATTAATTTGCAGCTATAACCCCCGTTATCAGTATCCGATGAAGACGGTGCCTTGCTATTTCCATAAGATCGGGAAGTGTAGAAATGGGGCCAGTTGCCGATTCAAACATCCAGTCTCAGCTACACAAAAGTTCCAGGAGGAACTTCCATTTAAGGAGGGGGTAATGTTACGAAACAGCACACTGGTATAGACCCTAAATCCGACTCTGTCTAAGCCAGGTATAAAAGTTAAAATTATGGCGGATACGCAGTTATAAAAAAACTGTTTACGAGTTTACGACTATCTTATTTAAACATTGTTTTTGTGACCAGAGTTATCTAGAAAAGGCCAGAATCAATTGTTTTTATTTAAGCCGCAGTCCGGAATTTACTAGTAAAAATGGCTTTAATATATAAGGGGACTGATCAGGAAGAGTTAGTTAGTTGATAAAGTGATCTTGACAGATAAACAAGTAAATAAGTGAATATAAAGTGTTTATATAAATTAGTTTGAGTGAATATACAGTTAATATAAATCAATAATTAAGCGATTAGTTAAGTATATATAAATTAAGTGTTAGTGAGCTAGTGCTTGAATAAATTAGTAAGTAGCCATACCGAGTGTTTAAAATTGATCCCACCCGTTTATTGTTTAAATAAATAACAAAAACATTACAATAGCATATTCGTTATTGGAAAATGAGAATAGATCACTCGCGACTATTTTCCACGGTAAGTTCGGAATTTGCTTCGTAATTATTGGTTGTTTCGGGTTACTGCGTTAAACTCGTTGGCAAATTCCACACCGGTCTACGACGTTGATAATGTATTTGTGCATTAATTGCCAATACAACAATTGCCTGGCGCGTTTCAAGCTACTTTGAATTCCAAAGTGGCCAGCGTATATTTGCTTTAACATTTCTTGAAATTTTGACTCTGGTACAATGACCCTGTAATTTTTCATGATCAATCCATTGTAAACTGAAAATTCTTCTTTAAAATTGGAGTAGTGACGAATATTTCTGGGTAACTCTTTGATGTTTTCGGGCCACTCATGCATAATATTTTTTTAGAGTTTGTAGCTCTTTGTCTTCTTCAGTAGCTCGAATAGTTTCAGTGTGTGCTGCCTCTGACATTACTAATGCTATTACTAATTCAGTCTCATCGTTTTCATTCGCAAGCGCTTCTAGTGAATTATCACAGTCTCGACTTAAGGCATCCGCTATTGGAATATCACAGCCTTTTATGTATTTGACTTTGGGAGCTTATTGTGTAACTTCCAGCAGAATCTTTTGTAGACTAGGAGGAGCGGTTGGTATTGGCTTCTTGAAAATCGTCTCCAACGTTTTATTATCTGTTTCGATGTATAACTTCTCGCCATAAACATATTCGTGGAATTTTTGACACCCGAATTTGATACCGAGTGATTCTTTCTCGATTTGTGGTTAGTTTTGTTGTGCAGAAGTCAGCGCTCTTGAAGCATAGGCTACGGGCTGATATTCTTGCATTAAAACTACACCTAAACAAGTGGAACTTGCATCAACTAACAAAGTAACATCTTTGTTAACATCATAAAATTTCAAAACAGGCGGTGTTGTTAACAACTTTTTGATTTCCTCCACTGCAGATTCTTGTTCAGGGCCCCAATACCAATCAACTTATTTTTTCAGCAATTCTCTTAATGGCTGTGTTATTTCAGAGAGGTTTGGTATAAATTTAATCAGGTACGTTACCATACCCAATAATCTTTGGAGCTGCTTCTTATTTTCTGGAGTTTTCATTGATTTGATTGCGGCCGTTTTTTCAAGATAAATATTGAGACCATTTTCGGTTATTACGTGTCCTAAAAATTTTACTTGATTCACCTCGACTTTACACTTTTCTGGATTTAATTTTAGTTCAGCATTTCTTATGATCTTTAATATTTCTTCTTGAATACTACGCAGTTCTTCTTTGGTATTTGCGTATGTTGAAACATCGTCAATTGAGCTTTCGACTTTAAGTAAATCTTGTAGGAGATCAGTCATAACTTTCTGAAAGACTTCTGGCGCTGAAGATAGTCCAAAGGGAAGTCTCTTGCAACAATAGCTGCCCCATGGTGTAGCGAACGTTAGGTATTTTTTAGTGCGTTTTGTAACTTTTATTTGCCAGAATCCTCTCTCACAATCCAACAATGTGAAATATTTCGCACCGTTTAGCTTAGCTGCGATCTCTTCGACTGTTTTTAGTGGGAATCTTCTTCGTAATATGTTTTGTTGACGTCAGTTGGATCAATGCAAAGTCTGATTTTGTTTTTCGTTTTGACGATGACCATTGGACTGACGAGTGGTGTGGGCTCACTTATTGGTGCGATTACACCCATTTTAACCATAGTATCCAGCCCTTTCTTCGCATCATTATAAAGAGCATGTGGAATTTTTCTTGGAGCTCTAACATTAAAAGTAGGATTCTCGATTAAACGTCATACACATAATTTTTTAAGCAACCAATTAATGAGTTTGAAATAGTATATTAAAGTATAAGTGGATAAAGAGGTCTTTCAAACACGCACGATTCTTCGAGCACGACGGCGCAGTCGGAGTGCTCGAAATAGAGCAAGTGTTTGAAAGACCAGTTATCCACGAATACTTTACGCCATTTTTTTTATTGGTGCACTTTGAAATCATAAAATATTATTATTATATTATTACTACAAAAAAATAGAAGTCCGTCCTCGATGCCCAGCCAAGTTTCGTGAACGTCAAATAGTATTTATTTTTATTTGACGTTACGGGGTACTGCTGTCAGATCAATAATCAAAAAGTTTCTTCATTTATATTTAAAAGGAAAAAGGATACAATGTATATATGAATATATAAACACATTTTGCAGAAAAAACCAAATAAGACATTGGTTCACAATGAAAATATACAATTTAAAAACTAATAAAAGAAGTTGTCATTGATACTTACTTACGTTTCTCAAGTTGTTTTTGTTACCATAGGGACTTTAAAAAACGCGCGTGTTTGAAAGTTCGATTTAAACACGCTGACGCGTGCTTTAGAAAGGTCATATGAGGCATCAATAAAAAAAAATATATCTAATTGTCGTTCACTACCTATAAAACAAGCTAATATGTCATCTACATATCTATACCAAAATAAAATATTTTTTGAAATATTAACCCAGGAATAATATCAGATATACTTAATTTATTCGATGTATGTATTAATCAGAATTATTTCACTTTTGACAATAAGATATATATTCAAAATGAAGGTTTACCAATGGGAAGCCCTATATCACCTATTTTGGCGAACATTTTTATGGAGAGTGTAGAAAGAAAAATCTTTGAAAGTACTATTTCAAAAAATGTTTTATTTTGGTATAGATATGTAGATGACATATTAGCTTGTTTTATGGGTAGTGAACGACAATTAGATATATTTTTCAACCTCATTAATAATTTAAATCCAAAAATTAAATTTACATTAGAAGTTGAAGAAAATAACTCAATCAATTTTCTTGATTTGAAAATTCAAAGAGTTAATAATGTACTTGATTATGCAATTTACCGAAAACCAACACACACTGATGTGACAATTCCTTATAGTTCCAATCACCCCATGTCACATAAACTAGCGGCATACAATTCAATGATACATAGAGCATTTTCAGTTCCTATGAACAAATGTAATTTTGATAGAGAGATCAGTACAATTAGACAAATAGCAACATCCAACGGTTATCCATTACATATGATAAATAAGCTAATTAATAAAAAAGAGGAAAAAGTGGCATTACAACTAATATTTCCTAAACAAACTGAAGAAATAAAAACTTATAAAACCATCACATATGTAGGAAATATTTCTAATAATATTTCAAAGATATCTTTAGCAAAGAATACAACGATTGCTTTTAAAACAGAAAGTAACGTAAGTACAAAATTGTTAAAACAAAAATGCCAACATTAAAGAAATCAGGTATATATAAACTCAAATGTCCAGAATGTAATGCTGTCTATTTAGGTCAGACCCTTAGAAATTTTGAAATCCGATACAGTCAACACTTACGAGCATACAGATTAAAACAACCAGATAAATCCCATTACGCAAAACATCTACTTGAAACCAACCATTCATGGACACCTAACACAGAACTAGAAGTACTATATATTTGTGATAAAAAACAAGAACTCTATTTCCTTGAAGAGTTGGAAATTAGAAAACACTTAAGAAACCCACAATATGAAGTCGTCAATGAACAGATAAATCTAGGGAGTTTTCCCCTATTAAACTGTCTTCTTAAGTGATAATTGTAAAGATCAGCAGATATAGTTTTCTTGGTTTCCTATATCATTGCACAGTTATACTGATCTTAATTGGAAAACTGATATCCAGGATATCACCATAGGGCTAATAATATCTAAGCTTCAATATTTGTCATATCACATCTTCTTCTTTTATCTATTGACATATATTAAGTCAATCACAAGGTAGGTCACTTCTTGGTGTAGCCATAAATAACTACTAAACATCAGGTAGGCATCAAATGAAATGTAACTTCTGTCATTCTGACGATGATATTCAGTTATCGAAACAATTGTCAATTTTTTAAAAAATTTTCAACATTTTTCATTGTATAGTGGAATTAGCGAGAAAGGTTGAGTTTCATTTAAAACACTAATATGAGTAGATTCCACGAAGTAAGGGTCGAGACAGTTAATGACATAAATGACCTTGAGTGCGATGCTAGTGAGTTTCCTAGCGTTAATGAATTTGATAGTAATGCAGAAAGGTATCTCTCTAAGATGTAGAGAAGGATTCAAATCCTTTCCGAATGTTCCCCTCGTACAAGAAATAGAAATTTTCAAGTTATGAATAATAATAACTCCTCGTCTCATATTGCAAAATCACCTCAATTAAAAATGCCTGAATTTAACTTAAAATGGTCATCATTTTTCGAATTGTTCACATCGCTCGTTACGAATAACTCCACTCTTTCCGAAGTCGAAAAACTGGTATATTTGAAAGCTTCATTATTAAAAATGAACCCCTAGAATTAATTATCGCATTAGAACTTATAAATAATAATTTTTGTGTTGCAATAGATATTTTATTTGAAAGATATAATGATAATCTCGCAATTATTAATTCGTATTTCAACTCAATTATTGATTACCCCAACCTATCGAAAGGCAATGCTCAATTTTTACGTGAATTTATTACTCATATGAAACAGCACATAAAATCGTTAAATAATTTAAATATTGACACGGAACACTTAACGATGATAAATACAATCGTAAGAAAATTGGATTTCGCCACCAAATGGGAATAGGAGTATCAAAGACACAACTCCGTATTGCTCACAATTGATGAATTTTTTCGTATTGTTGAAGAAAGGTGCAAGGTACGTTCTTCAATTTTACCTCAAGCTATAAAAAAAGAGAATCAGTTGAAAAATGTTGTTTCTTATTATTCAAATAACTTTGATATTAATTCTCATACTCCGCAAATAAAATGTATTTTTTGTGATGAAAAATCGCATAAAATTTATAGGTGTAACAAATTTTTGAACATACCTCGTAATCAGAAATTGAAATTTGTGTACAAACTGCTTCGGTACTCTGCAGAGTTACTAATTGCCCATCTAAACGTTAGTTCTAAACCCCATCATTCTTCGTTGTGCTTAAAGAAGCCACCTTAGGTCCATTCTCGGCAAAATAACACGTATGGTTCGGTCAATTATCGGCAAAATGACTCAAGTGCTTCAGCCAATGCTCAACAAAACAATGTAGATGATTTGGCTACTTCTCAGCCACATTGCGCAAATAGTACACTCGCAAGTTGTCAATCTCGCCAATATTCGCACGCGAGGAATTCCAGGCAAAATTCTGATCAAAGATTATCGCCACGAAGGCCTTTTAGTCCTCGCGCTAATTTTTGTACACGGGACAATAAAATGCCTGAGAATTCGCGTAGTTCGTTATACACTGCGACATCATACAGCATGTCAACTTTGTCTCGAAAAAAGAGTGATGTTTTATTAGCAACTGTCATGGTCACGGTTTATTCCAAAAATGGCACCCCTATTCAAGCAAAATGTATTCTTGACAACGGTTCTCAGAACTCGTTCATTTCAGAGCACCTTTTGAACAAAATAGATGCTAAAGTTTATTACAGAAGGCCGCAAATTTCTGGAATTACCCAATAATCTTTGGTCTCAAATACTGTGGCTCAATTTGAAATATTCTCCAATGTCCTCGAAAATGTGTCTTTCGATATGACTTGTGCGGTATTAGAAAATATCAATTATAATTTGCCTCAATACCCAATTGCTCCATAATCAATTTCCATCCCTTATACTCTCGAATTAGCGGACCCCCAATTTTTTAAGACATCCCAAATAGATTTGTTGCTAGGCTCAGATATATATTATGATTCACTCTCAGATGGTGTCATAACATTTGGAAAACGTCAAGCGGTACTACAAAATACTGTGTTAGGATGGGTGATCGCAAGCAATGTTTCACGAACTTATTGTTCTAAAAGTGCCTCGTTTTTAGTCAATACGCTTGAAACTTCGTTCGACTCTCCCTCCCTTGATGATTTGCTCAACCAATTTTGGGAATTAGAAGATTTGCCCCCGCATATATTGTTTAACCCCGAAGAAGATCTTGCTGAACAGGACTTCAAGCAAAATGTTAAAATTTTGGAATATGAATATTTTCAAGTTAATTTATCGCTGATCTCTCCCAATGCTGTCACAAAACTTTGTGATTCCTTTCAAATCGCGGGAAAAACAATTTTTGAATCGTGAAAAAAGATTCCAGGAAGAGCCCGTTCTTTTTTCTCATTACAGAAAATTCATTAATGAATATGTAGCTCTGAATCATGCGCGTTACGTACCTCTCTCTTTTCACAATGCTCTCAATCAAAGTAAATATTTTTTGCCTCATCATAGCGTTGTAAAGGAAACGAATTCCAGTACTCCCCTACGCGTAAGTTTTGACGCTAGTTGTAAAAGTTCTAGCGGCTAATGGTATATAACTCTGAAAGGTTATCAAGTACAGCCAGATTTATTTGATATTATTTGTCGTTTTCGTCAGCTCTCTTTCGTGTTCACTGCAGATATCGAAAAAACGTTTCGGCAGATGAAGGTTAATCCTAGTCAAACATATTTGCAAAATATTATTTGGAGGAATGAACCCACTGACCCCATAAAGTCCATTGAATTGACGACTGTGACATATGGGACCAAGCCCGCCAGCTTTCTCAGCACGCGCACACTGAAAGTTGTGTTGGTTGATGGAAAAAAATCCTCTCGCATCTCAAGCTATCATTACTCAAACTTATGTCGACGACATTCTCTATAGCTCTAATGTCATTGCAACACTTAAATCATCTCACGAAGAGATCAATACTCTTTTGAATAGCTCTGGTTTTCGATTACACAAATGGTGCTCGAGCTCCCCCGAATTTTTAGAACTAATCTCTGAATCCTCTCGATCTATCTCTTACGATGTACCAATTGAAAATGTTTCCAGCAAGGCTTTGAGCCTTTCATGGCAACCTTGTCAAGATGTGTTTACTATCTCTCTTCCAAAATCAACTCACTGCGAACTTATCACGAAACCAAAAGCTCTCTCGATCATATTCCAAATGTTTGGATTAATTGGCCCGGTCATATTAATTGGAAAAATTTTCATACTGTCCCTTTGGAAGGCAAATTTGAATTGGGATGATGATTTACCCCCATCTCTCGCTCATGATTGGCATTTGTTTATTGTAAACATTCCGGTCCTGATTAATTTGAAGATACCTCGACACATTTTTCTCAAAAAGGAAATCTCACATGTTGAGCTTCAAGGATTTGCAGATAGCAGCAACAAGGCATACGCTGCCTGTATTTATGTTTCAGCTGTTTCTTCTGACAATATTGTTACTTGTAACTTAATTGCATCTAAATCTCGAATTGCGCCTATGCGTCCCAATCTCACTATATCTCGTCTTGAGCTGCAAGATCTCGTTATCTCGTTATCAAGACTAACTCAAAAAGTTGTCTCCTTCTACGAAGGTATTGTATTTTCTTCAGTGGCACGGCCCACCTTTTTTGTTGGACTCTTCGCTAGCACTCTCAAACATTGATAAGAAATTTGACATGGCTGATCTACCCGAACAAAAAAGAACGAACCTCAAAGTTACATGCCCAAATCGGGATCCAACTAGTCTTGGTCGATATATCGGTAACCACAATATTTCACCGGTGAATGTAAAATCACTGGCGCTACCGGTGATTCATTTCTCGCAAATGCGGTGATCGGTGATTCAGTTTCAACGGAATACTGCAATATCGGCATCATCGATCATCGACACTAGCATTGGAAGACCGCGCCGATCGAAAATCTATATAAAATATCATTATTTACAAATATTAGGTGAAAGAAAACCGGTGATTTAAGCCGATATGATATTATATGTATTTGGAATATGGACTTTTGCTTTTACGGAATGAGAAGGCGGCAATTGGTATAGATAATATAAGTATATTAATGATACGAACATGCCGCCCTACCCGATACGGATAAGGGCAAACGTGCCGCTTTTTTTGTGAATTATTTTGTTCCTTTCCAAGAGAAATATTAAAATAAATTTGGTGAACGCCTAACAGCCATAAGATAAAATAAATAAAACATTTTTTTTGTTAATCTCTGCTTTTTGAGCTGTATATAAAGGGAGCCTGTATTTTTGCAAAAATTTTAGTGACTTTAGGTAATGGCCAGAAATTGTAAACGTTATTAGGAGAATTGTAAATTGTATTCTTTGTTTGTAAACCATTTCAAGAAATCCAGTATCGTCTTACAATATGAATGAATTGATAAGTAAATGGCATGTCTTGAACTAATATGTCATTTTAACAAAAGAATGGGATAAGGGGTAGAAAAGAAGTTTTCGGAGTCATCCTGTCTAATTTTATTAAAAAAAAAGTTAAATATGACTTGTCTATTTAAATAAAAAATTATAAAATCCTTTAACCAAGTTATTAGAGAGATAAAAAATCGACAGTAAAGAAGTTTTTTTTTATTTTCAGTTTAGAACATGTGTAAAAAAGCGAAAACCAGTGAAATCTGGAATTTTTTTACACCTGTTGAGGATGACAATTATTATGAAACATTTAATATGTGCAAGAAAAAAAATTTCGTTTTAAAAGTAATGAATAAACCCTAAAAATTGATATATTTTTCACAGATAATATGGCAACATGTTCATTTGAAATTCTGAATTTGGATTTAAATAATATTAAACTAGTTGCAATTTTTATGTTACACCTTTTATATTAATCTTTCTTCAAGTTAAGAGTCGATCCCGTTTTCGTATTATTGCTAATTGTCAATCAGGATAATATTTATTGTTTTAAAATAACCCGATAAGAGGTGCATAAATAATATATTCGTACGCGTCACCGCACGCTGGTCTTATATTTTGATTTGTCTTTGCTATTTATAGTCAGTCACTACGGTGATTCAAATCACCGTTTAAAATCACGGTGATTTAGAAATCACTGTCGCCGTTTCAGCAAAAACCCTGATGATAAAAAATATACAGTTCACAAAGTTCTTCAATGAGATATCTGAGTTGAAAGCAGGTAAACCCCTTTCAAACAAAAATCTCATCTCCTTAAAACCTTTTATAAATCAAGATAGATTGATTCTTTTACGTCGGTGGACACATGCCGACGTTGTCGAGTGTCAAAAATACCCGATTCTTCTCCCCTCCAAGGATCATGTAGTGTTCATGATTCTCGCACACGAGCATAACCGCCTTGGTCATGCTGGCTCCCAAACAGTGTTGGCTAACGTTAGGTTACAATACTGGCCCCTTAACGCTCTTTATGAGATAAAAAGGATAATTCCAAACTGCAGCAATTGCTTCTGGTTTCAACTGCAAACTTATCAACAGATATTGACTGATTTGCCGAAAGACAGAGTCTCCATATCTCGCCCTTTCCAAAAGATGGGAGTGGATTTCGGCGGCCCCATTATGATTAAGACTTCCAAGATAAGGAAGGCCCCCCTCTTAAAATGCTATATCGCACTATTCGTGTGTATGGCTACCAAAGCCATACACTTAGAGTCAGTTTCCTCACTCTCAACCGAAGCTTTCCTAATGACATTAGGACATATCTCGAAGAGGTAACCCATCCATTATTTTTAGCGACAACGCTACACATTTTTCGGGATCACGTAATGAGCTTCGAGAACTATACTCGTATTTTAAAGGGTCTGATGTGTCAGATGTCATAAAAGCTTTCGTATCGGAAAATTCTATTGATAGAAAATTCATACCACCTCTAAGCCCTCATTGGGGCAGTGTTTGGGAGTCCCAAATAAGGTAGCTTAAAGTCATCTCAAACGCCAAATTGGAAATTCGAATTTGACCTTTGAGGAATTGACCACGGTTTTGACCCAAATCGAGGCAATGCTGAATTCACGTCCACTGTGTCCCATCTCTAATGATCCCTCTGACTTGGAATGTTTAACTCCTGGCTATTTTTTAATTGGGACCAACCTCACTTCCAACCCGGAACCCAGTATTACCCATATCACTGAAAATCGCTTAAGTTTTTATAAAAAATGCTCTCGTATTCAACAGAATTTCTGGAAAAGATGGTCTGTGGAATACTCCCTGGTGCGGATGGTAAGGTTCGAGCCGTTAAAATTAGAAGTCTCCATGATGAATGGACACGTCCTCTTTCAAAATTGTGTCAATTACCACTAACAGATAATTACAATTTGACTTGACTTTCCTCCCTTTTGTTTGTTTTTTTATAGTTTAGAGACAGTTCGCTCAAGGCGGGGGAATATGTTCGGATTTTTATTTTATTTCCATCAGCGGTGAATTGACGTTTCTCGACCGTGAGCCGCGTGCATTTCCTCTCAAAAAAAATAAGACACTGACAGTAAGTACGAAAATGATGTCCACGGTATGTAAGCCAGTCTTATAAAAATTGTAAAATATATTGTATTTGGGCCTGTATTGAAAAAGTTTATATGGAATACTACAATAATTTTGGCTCATACTACACGGTCACATTAGTTCCGGGACACATATTCGTAAATACCCTACACTTTAGCCACCCAAAGTTGCTTCGTAAATAGCGGACCTGTCTGACTAACGCGTCAGGTATTTACAAGACCCCTAAGTACTTTGTAAATAGCGAATGTGTCAGTTATGTTGTTAATACAATAATGGAAGGTAAATAAAAGAGGAAAAAAATACTAAGAAAGCAGAAGGAAATGTTTATTAAAATTATAGCATAAACTAAAACTATCATACCTACAATTTTAAGAATGAATGAATAAAATAGTATACAGTAGTATGGTAGATAATACTGCTTTAACTAGTTTACGGATTTATCAATTCCTAAGGCTATGCTTTTCGCTACATTCAGGATTATGTGGAGCCTTGGATTTGTTTTTTTCAATCCTGTTGTTTTACTTACTGCAGTCTCCTTAGTACCACAATGTCGTGCTACACATTTTCTTCGTCCACATTGTTTTTTCGAACCCTTTTTAGTATGAATCTCTTTCCATTTAAAAGTGTAGTTTTTGAACCTACATACTTTTTGAGATTTCCTAAATAGATACCTATTTAATGCTGGCGCTAAGTTCGTCATTGATAACATGTGTTTTATATTTGTAATCTTCTGGAAAGTCACTTAAACCACGCATTTTAATAGTATATTAAGTATTAAGAACTGTAAGGGTTCTTTACCGGTCGACAGCAATGCTGGAGACCGGTAAAATCCTTAACGTTCGAGATGCTTATACCATTTTTTGCGCGATCGTATTGAAATAAGTTTCAAATAAAATAGTTCAAATTTCTTCGAAATGAACGAAAAGTGAAAAGTGACATTTATACTTCTCGATCAGTTTAAAATATATTTGCATTTTGGTTTAAAGTAGGCAGTTGCCAATGATATAATTTAATAATCGTTGGGCAGTTGCTAAGTGTTTCCAAGATATTATTTATCAACAAACAAATGCATTTACTGTGAAACTTTAGATAACCTATATTTCGAAGTCTATACTTTGAACTTGAATTTTCGATTAATTTACTAATATAAAATGAGTGAGTGTGATACTGAAGTAGAAAAAGCGTGGCAATTAGGATGTGAAGCAATAATCCCATAAAAATCCAGGAATCGCTATGAAAACGTCTACAAAATGTTTAAGAATTGGTGTGAGAAGAAGAATGGTGCCAGTATTATTGAAAAAGTGTTGTTGGCATATTTTGGTTCGGCGAAATGAGACATTGAAATCGCCTGGTAGTCTTTGGGCAGAATATTCTATGTTGAAAAGCACTATTTTGTTTCTTTTGTGTAATGAATGAAGTAATATATTATTTAGGACCACTTAAATGTATGTAGGGCTAAGACGTAGGTAAGTAATCTACTTACCGACGTCTGAACGGTAAGTGAATCACTTACCGACGTGTTGGACTTAGAAACCAGTAAACACAACCTACCGTCCGGACAACCGATGCTGTAAATAAACAAAAAAGATCGATCGCGCAAAAAATATATTTTTACTTTTTGGTTCAAATCAATCACAACCGTTAGGAAATGAAAACAATACTGAATAACGTGTGGTAAATACCAGACGTGTCGTCACGACACGTCGCGTACATAATGAACGCCCGAGCGGCAGCCGAAGCTTCCCGAGTGACCTAAAGCATCGGGTATATGCTCCCGGAACATCTTAATATCGCTTAAAAATTATAATCTTACATGTTTTGGTAATTTTATTCCTGACTTGCTTACAAAAAATACCAATGTATTGCGCTTTTGTCAATCTTTCAGTGCTCTTTAAATCATACTGTAACTCAACCAATTAGAATACCCCCCACTTCTATATCTTGATATCTCATTACTAAGATCATAAAAATTTAAATACGATGTAAGATATCTCTAGTCTGTATTAAATTGGACTATTATTATGGTTTAAAATTGGGTTAATTTATTCTGTTTTACTAACGATTAGCATTTGATTTTTATTCCATGTCACATTGTCACTTACAATACCTAATAATTAATTTTTTTATTCATGGAAATACGATTAGTGAGTTTCGTTCTAATTTTATTCTAGCTAGTTTTCAATTGACCAATAATATTACGAATTTGTATTATGGTATCTTGTTGATCTAAATTGCAGGCAATAAATTTTACAAGAGAGCCTAGAGGATCAATTAGTCCTCTTTCAGATATATTATTAGAACAATCGAAAGCATTTTTTGATTTATGTTTCCTCTTTCAAACTGTAAGTGTTTAAAAATTGGAAGTGTCAAGTTTTTAGGAGCCGCTGTATTGTCAATCACAGTTTGTAATTGTTTGAAGATTAATGTTTTAACGAATATTTTACAGCTGTCGCCGGTTTTCCGTCCTCAACTTCCACTTTTGTCTATCGTAACATGTATTCTATTTCAAATCACTGACCGTCATCGACTCCGTTCTCTATATTGTCGCTCCAGCTTCTCCCTGGTCATTCAATCTTTTTTTCGTTCCGGTGGTTTGTACACTTCGTTTTCAGTGATAGGCAACTCTAAATACGACTCTATACGATTCGAGTTAAATGTATAGACAACTCTATAAACGACTTTGTTTTGGTCAATCACAGAGCTCCTGACGCGCTGTTGGCTCGTTCCATATAGTGTATTTTTACGTCTGTGGGTTAGTTTTAGTGTGCGCTGAAAATGCGTGTTCGTCCTCGTTTTCCTGTTGGCGATTAGATAGTCACAAGTTCTGATAAGTTGATCCTGTGTAAGTGTGGCTTTGTTGGATCTGGGATTTTAAGCCATCCTTTGTGAGGGAGTAGACTAGAACAACTTGTAACACATTGTTGTCGCTTACGAACATGTACTTTGGTACGTTTTCCACTTTATGATATCCTGTTAGAGAAAAAAAGTAATACACTGAATTTATATTTGTTTCTTTCTAACACATTATCGCTTAAGCATATGTGACCAAATAATATTTCTAGTACGTATATAAAAGTGAAGGTTTGTGTGTATGTCACCCCAACACCGGTTAACCGATTATCATGAAAATTGAGATATATATATATACATATATATATATATATATATATATATATATATTATTGTGAAAAAATAATGCTACACCCTGTATATCAAATAATGAAGAATTAAGATTATGTATTGTAATCTAAAAGAATTTTTTTAAGTCAAAAATTTTTTTTAAACATTTGAATGGAGACAATCTGTACGATCCACTATTCGATAGAGAAGACATACAGAAAGGACAGACTGTATAATGTAGGGATAATTGCGAATAGGTGTGATAAACAATTTATATGAAATAAATTACCTAACGAAACTTTTATCAAAGAGATCAAGTATCAAAATTTGTTCATAATAAGAAACTAAATGCTTTATTCTGTAAAGTCAAGCTAATCTCGTAATATTTGTTGATTAAGATATTAAAATGAGATAGTGTAGATGTTTAGACATAACAGAGCAGGAAAATATAAAATAATGTGAATTTCAGAGAACATGACTTATAAAGAAAACGAATTTTCATTTTGCATACATATTTAAAGGTAACAGCTGTCATCTATTAAAACATTATGAATATTCATTTGACATACATACTTAGAGGTTAGGAAATGTCATTTTAACAATACTAAGAAATATTATTGAATGAAAATAATATAGGAAGTCTAAGCAATCAAAAACCTTAGAATATAATATCATGATATAATGGATGAACATTACACTGGTTGAAATGAAGAATTTGAGTTATAAAATAAATAGTCAAATTTGATTGGTTAATAAACATTTAAAAAAGATCACATCGGCGACAACTGTGTTGCTAACGAAAAAAAAATCAGAATGTGAAAAAGTTGTTGATTATGGGGGCTATTGACTAGTAGGTTTTTCTTTTTGGGAAGATATTTTTGGAGCAGCAAAATTTTTTTGGTAAAGTAAATCAATTGAAATCATTTGGAAGACAAAATTTGACTATAGAATTTAAAACAAATACATTATACTTACAAGAGATATATCAGTGTAAGTAGTTTAGTTTATATTAATAATTAAAAAAGGAATTGTTGAATGTTGTAAAACACTAATCATGAATTTTATTTTATAATATGGTGTCTTGTGTCTGGTGGAAGTAAAATAGCCAAAATAGTTTTCGAAAAACATTGAATAGTGGAATTTGTGTGAGCTGTTTGGACTTTGAAAGAAATACAGCATCGATTCCTGTGCTGATAGAAGCAAAATGCCAACAGGGAGGTTTTCCAGGAGGAGAATCTGGAACAAATAAAGGTGAACAAACAGAAATCGTGAAGTAAATAAGGTAGTACAAGTTAATTTATTAATGTATTAAGAGGTCAAGCGTACTTACTAATTTGTAAAAAAAAACTAAAATTTTGTGATGCATAGACGCTGTTAAGAGTGTATTTCGCCGTTTTCTGAAAGTCAAATGTTTATGAAATTATATAACTGTATTTTAATATTATAATAATATCTCACCAGAGTGCGTGTGATTTGTATGAAAGAGTCATCCTTTTAGATAGATTTCTTAAAAAAAAACACTTGTAAAAGTGTAGTGTATTTATTTTCATTTAATTAAATATTGTTTTTCCTTTTGAAGAACGTTTTTTTTTAAATTTACTTGAGTTATTCATTTCATCTGGTGACTTGTGCACCATCTACTTACCACAGGCAGAAGCTCTGAATGAAATCGATTGAACTATGCAGATATTTTTTAAGTAGGACAGGACCGTATTTAATTTGAAATCATTAAAAAAAGTAACATATTCTGATTAACAAATTTATTTTTAAAAATATATAGCATTTATTAACTTTGGCGCTAACATATATAAAATTATAAAATCATTTTATTTAAAATACTTGAACTCTACCCTGAGATGAGAAGTTTTCATGTTGGTTAAATAAACTGTTTATCATACATATTAAATCCACAACATACCGGGCAAATTAAATTCCCATATAAAATAAACTATAATAATATATATATATATATATATATATATATATATATATATATGAAATATATATATATATATATTTCCATGGAGAAGGTTTTTACACTATCTTTTTTGTTTTAACTTCTCACCAGGATGCGCTGCGGCATATCAAATTCTTCACCGTTCAGTTGATCACCCTCAAAATTGGCATACATATGTATTTTTCTATGCAAAATTTGTATTTGCTATTTTTTGTTGTAACTTCCCACCAGGTGGCGCTGCAGCAAATCAACTCCTATATCGTTTACTTTTTGCACGAGCACAGAAGTTTGTGGCACAAGCCGTAAGGCGAGTGCTGAAAATTAAGGGATCGAGAGATGTGCTTCGCGTACGAGTTGTACACAATATTTTTTCAACGACGTTTAATAATGGAAGAAAAAAGTAATTTATATAGGCATTTCATTTAAAGTTTGAACAGAAAGGATTTAAAAAATGAATATTGAATATAGAACAATCAGTTAAACGTAGGTATAGTTAATAATGAAATTTGAACAATTTTGAGTTGTTAAGCCTGGTCTATCTTTTTTGATAAGAAGTTTTATTTAATTGTAATATTAGTGTGTGTCAACGAAATTCACTATGAACATATGTTTAGATTGTCTAAAAGAATTTTGACATTGACATTTCTTTTCCACCAGGTCGCGCTGCAGCCAACTTTTATATGGTTCACTTTTTCTACGAGGAATATGGTTTCTTGCAGGAGCCGTAAGGCGAGTGCTGCAAAAAAAGCATGCGATAAAGGGACTTTGTATACGAGTTGTACACAATATTTTTTCTACGACCACGTTCATTAATGGAAGCAAAAAGTAACTTATGTACGAATTTGAATTAACATTCAACTTCTTCATGTAAAATTTACTTTATCTTCTCCTTGTATATCATAATTTATATATCCCACATACATCATAAATAAAAATATCATTCTTCTCAACTATTCAAATATTTCTTTAAATACGCAAAAATCCATTTCAACGTCCCTTTCATACAAAAACACGGATAATTATTGCCTTAAAATCATCTCCACTCAAAACTTCAAAGCATTCCATATCAGTTTTAACCTTATCGCCTCATAAAAACTAACCCAAAAAGCCCCCCTGCTTACACTCATCAACCGTTTTGTACGGCCGTTAAATTTCAAACCTCTGCTCCCATTGGTCAAATCCTCACACGATTCTCCTTTTTCCCACCCACTCTGAACGACATATAAATATGACTAAGACCCAACTTTTCAGGCACTTCTCAGTCAACCTTCGCACAACATGTTATTTTCGTTTTAATAACCGACCGGCTTTTTGCCCCGGTATAATACATTATACAACCGTTAATCAATATCAGAAAATAATACTTTAATACATCTTACCCTTAACAGTATTGATATTCTCAATTGCTAAGCAGAGTGAGCAAATGTAAAATATTTTGCAATATAAGTGCAAGTGTACAACGAATTTCATTTACTTAACCATCCTACTCCTATAAATCTACAGTGAATTATTGTCGCGAATCAGCGGCTGGTCCTTCGAGATATAATAAAAGTAATGAACATACAAGTGATTAAACTTCCCGCATTTTGTTAATTCATGGATGTGCCATGATATGAAACAACTTATATGGGTATTTTATTCAAACTTTGAAGAGAAAGAATTTAAAAATTGAATATTGAAAAATCAGCGAAACGTAGGATATTTAATAGTGAAATTTGAACAATTTTGAATTTTTATGCCTGGTCTATCTTTGATAATGTTTTAATTAATTATAATTGTAATATTAGTGTCTGTCTACTAAATTCACTATAAAGATGCTACATCGTCAAAAAAAAATTTCGTGAGGAAAAGTGACCAATGTTTGGCACGACAACGTCTGCCGGGTTCTCCTAGTTCAATATGTTAAGGAAATCGACATATGACAAACTTTAAAGCACCCTTGAAGAAAAATACTTCCAGATAAGTGCTAAATGACCACGATGTCGATGTACCTTGCCTCCCCTAACATTTCCTTCGTTCCGTCCTTCTTTCCTTCCTTCCTTCCTTTCTTTAAAAACTCGATCTTTAAATTGTAAATCAGCTTACAGATTTATTAGAAGTACTTCTGTCTGTGATAAATATTACTTATTTCAAAATCATATACGTATGCGTTACTCTGGATATAATAGTTAAAATTTCGAACATTGAAACATCAACAATTCAATAATGACACAAAAAAAAGTTTTTAATATTATATCATTTCAATAGTAACGCATAGTTCATAATTAAATTTCCTTCATAGATATCGCATTCCTTATTAATAAGTTTATGTAATCTACTTCACTTAACAATAAAATAACTATGTATTGAGCCAAAAAACTTTTAATCACTTTCTAGTTAAAATTTTATACCAAACACATAATAATATAGAATGTTTATTATGTCTTAATCAAATTGATATAAAGTGAAAGAAACAATTAAATATACAATTAAACATTGGTCAATATGGTTTATTATGATAAAATATGTATTAATTAAGAATTAGCTATGCATTGTTGCGTTTTTAAAAATATTTTAAAATTGTATATGTTGTATATATATATATATATATATATATATATATATATATATATATATATATATAAACCAATATATCGACCGTTAAATAAATTCCCCACATGTTGTCTAGAAATCGGTTTTTTCATCTGTCGCGTATTTTTAATTTGACCAATGACCTATTTTCATAATACCATGTTTTTTTTAATAAACAAGGGTCATCAGCAATTTGAGTTAACACGCCGTCGAATTTGTCGAACGCTTGACCGGTCATAAAGTCCAACTAATAAAAATTTCAGGAAAACGATAACCATCACGTTATGTATACACTGACTTCTTTAGGAAACCTTATTTTATTGGTCACTTCCATGATTAGTGGCTCAATCTATAGAGCCTGGTTTCTGGATAGAGATAACCCTAAGCCAAAGTAGATCAAAGACTATATTCAACGAATCAGGTGGTCAGTGAATCTTCAATTCTACAATTATTACGATGAAATACAAAATTCCAATTATTTTCTCCTAAAATATTTCATGTTCCTTTCATGGTTTAGTGGTAAACCAATACCAAAACCTAACCTAACCTAACCTAACCAATATAGAACCATTCTAACGAAATCCTCGTATTAGTAGATCTAAGTGAAGCATAATTATTTTTCTTTTCCCTGAAAATGTGAGAAAATCTAAAAAAATTTCTAGAATATAACTTCTTTAAAGCATATAGACTTTCTTTAAATTGTTCAATTCTATTGGCAATTTCTTGATATTTATTTCACTACTTTGAACATCTTATTTTTACAGAAATGAAACGATATAAAAAACTCTTACCGTGTGTTATTTTTGCAGACATGTGGTAAACGATTCGAATATTCCGATTTCCAGCTATCGAACTGGAAAAACGTGACTTGAAATTTGTCGGACGACAACACTTTTTGAATTTATAAATCATTTACCTACTACCAATATGTAATATCAAACATTACGATACTGATATGAGTTTCGTAATGAGATACTTTACCGCACTAGTGCGGAATGAACGTGTCAAAGTTGACAGTTTTGCAGAATGAATGCCAATAGCTGTGAATATTTACTTATGTCCACATTTTTCTCCACAGATATAAATGTTCTCAGCATACTATAATGTGTCCATAATGATGATGCCTCTTCTTTTTCGGCTTTCCCAGCAAAATAAGCTAATAAAATTTTCTCCGATATATCACGGACTTTATTTGAACTGCACCAGTCTTCGAATCGCTTATATTCATTTTCGTATCTATTGCGGGATTTAGCGGGTACAAGGGTTTGTATTGCGTTATTTGCAGCAAGTTCTATATTAGAATCCACACTTTCATAGTCGGAACTCATGTCGATACAAATATATCAAACTGAAGTGAACGCGTCAAAATATACAGTTCGCAAAATAAATCAACAATGAGCGCAACGCTTGCTTGTTACATGATTCCTTAGAATAATAATATACATAGAGAGGGCTATTCATTCATAAACACGTTTTTCTACTTTCGTTACTAAATCCGCACTTTGAACACGGGTTTAACATGCACAAAACGACTCTTTAAACACTAGTGTTTAAAATGCGAACAGTCACATCCCGTTTATCTTTTGTTTTATAAATGTCAAATCAAGTGTATCTTTTGTATGTTAAATGCCATGTTCCGTGATAATGTTGTTATTCTGCGTCATTTGATTTGTCAGTCAGCTGTCAGTCATCGTCCGTCATGTAATGACTATAATTCAAATATAATATAATTTTTTCCTTCCCACGGGCGAAGAAAAAGTATAGTAAGCACCTCGTGTTAAAAACGTCCTTAGTCACTCGTTTCACAAGGAACTCTTTCCGCTTCGCTCCACTCGTGCCTAGTGAAACTCGTGACTAAAGTAACCTTTTTGACACTTGGTACTTAATATACTATTATTTTTGCGGCCAACAATTCTAAACGCCAGTAGTCAAATCATGAATGACTTACAAAAAGAGGGGATTGTATTGTGGATACATCGCCTTGGCGTCATCGTCAAAGCATAGGCGTACCAAATCTATTTAAAAACAACAAATTTAAAATTATATTATTGGAATTTTGGTGTTTATAAATATTTCATTTGATGAAATTGAAGTTTGTTGATTTCAATTAATTTAATGTAATTAATATACATATCTAATATATATATACAAAAATGAATGTTTGTATATATATATATATATATATATATATATATATATATATATATATATATATATATATATATATATATGTATATAAAAAGAAGATGTAGGAATATCGCGTGATATGTTAACAACAACAACAAAGAGATTCATGAGTAATTCACGCAAAATAAGGGCTACTGAAATAGAGTGGTAACCGTGTACATGCATGTTTCTGGTTCATTTTGCCTCTTCAGCTCGGCATAACCAAATAAGGATGTGAAATTTGGGAGCAAAGATGTTAATCGAAACATGGGAAAACACAAAATAACGGATTTCAGCAGGGAAACCATTTGTGTCTTCAATTGGAAGATCCCGAGTTTTCAGGACAACAACCAACATCGACACGGAGGCGCATATAGCCCCGCCGCACTGAACCTTCCGACCCATAGTAAATAACAAAGAAGATGTAGGAATATCGCGTGATATGTTAACAACAACAACAAAGAGATTCATGGGTAATTCACAAATGAGCGTTTGGTTTCCCTGCTGAAATCCGTTATTTTGTGTTTTCCCATGTTTCGATTAACATATTTGCTCCCAAATTTCACATCCTTATTTGGTTATGCCGTGCTGAAGAGACAAAATGAGCCAGAAACATGCATGTCCACGGTTACCACTCTACTTCAGTAGCACTTATTTTGCGTGAATTACCCATGAATCTCTTTGTTGTTATATATATATATATATATATATATATATATATATATATATATATATATATATATATATATTATAGTGGAAATGATTTACCTTTATTTACCCGTTTTTACCTTCGGCTAGCCCTATATGATTATATGAAAAATTTTTAATTGTATGTATTGTTTAAATTTTATATTGCAGTCGGAAGCATGAGACTTCTCTCTTTGAGTCCTGGACACCTATTAGAAAAAATTTTTACACATATGAACATTTACTTATTATGATTTCGTGATAGGTCTATTCCTGAATAAATTATATATCTTTATTTCAATCATCTCACCATATGATAATCGAATGAATGATTTAATCAATGTTCGTGAAAAGTGTTATGGACATTGACTGGAATAAAAAAAAATACCAACACTTAAATAAAAATATTTTAATAAATTGTTGATGAAATCTTCAAAATTTTACACACACAAATATTCCTGAACCTCCTCTGTATTCTTTGATGGTCATGCGCACTGAACGCTTATAGTAGCTGCTTCGGCGCAACGGAGCAACTCTTCCGGTTCAACGTTTCTCGTCGTCACAAAATTATAGTACACAGTTAACATGGGGGATGCAAACGTTTAACAGTTCAATGTGCATCAATTTAGTGCATTTAGAATAATATGGTTGAAAACTTTTATTAAACAGTTACATATATAATTCAAGTTGTGAATTAAGTGTGTGTTTGATAGTTATAAGAATAGGTCAGCATGCAAAGCGGAAATTAAGATTGGAAAAGCATTTATGAGTGGTGTGAACTTTGATTATTTTACAAACGAAAAACTTTTTACAAGTAAGTACATATTTAATATCTAAAATTATTGTTGCAGAAAATTAGAGATCTTTAATTATCCATGGATAAAATTTGGTATTAATTATTTTAAAGTTTCTTTGGCCAATTTTAGATTATTCAAATTTAAATGTTCAAATTAATTTCAAAAGTTCACTTTTTCTTTGTTTGTTTGGAATTCCAAATTAAAAAAACTCAAATAACACAGACCTTATATTCCATTCTCGGCGTGGTGGACCTGCAACATCCCGTCTCTTTTCTTAGGTATTCCTTACCCAAGAAATACTCGTTCGGCACGTTTCACTTTTTCACAGGGTTTAATCGACATTAATATTATGAATTTTTTTATTGATTTAGATTTAAAATTATTACTTTTACTTTAAAGTTTTTACAAAAATCTTCTCAGAGAATTACATCCCCATTCCCCAACTAACTCACGACTCTCTTTTCTTTTAAAAATCAACAACATTTTTACAATCTCTAAAACACAGCCTCCTAATTTGTTATTTTATTCAACAATTGTCAATGATAATGTTTTTTTATGGAAATACTGAAT
This sequence comes from Galeruca laticollis, assembly GCA_963921935.1. Lineage (NCBI taxonomy): Eukaryota > Metazoa > Arthropoda > Insecta > Coleoptera > Chrysomelidae > Galeruca > Galeruca laticollis. The sequence goes on along the minus strand of OY998175.1, from coordinate 112,688,479 downwards.
TCTTCAATTAAAATAGTCTTGGAGAGTGAAATCACTTGTATAAATGGTTTAACAATATCTTATAGAATATATAAATAGTCTTTTACATGTATTACAATGGTTTCAATCCTTGTAATTCCTTTTTTTTAGTAAATTTGTTTACAATTAATATACAATTTCTACAATCTAAATTTATGATTTATATATATGGAACTGTTTATTTTTTAATTCTTTAATTAGCACTAATTTCGCTTTATATAAACCCTAACTTAATTTCAAATTTACATTCTCTGTTTTATATTAACTTCCAACTCATTGAATTTAGGTTGGCAATATTATAACTAGATTCAATCACTTCCTTCATTGATTTCGATTTGATTACTAGATTTCTATGACATACAATATGGCTCTTATTCCGAATGTCATATTTCATACAGTTTTATTTTTATAAATTACTTTTTTCAAATTGCAACTTTTTATTGTATTTGCATATCGTTAATAAATTAGTGATTTGATTATTAATTCTTATTATTTTAGGTTTTGAACAAATTAACATCCTTTTCCCGATTCAAGTGTGGACATAGCAGCGTTCAGATTGATTTTAATGAAAATTGTTGACATTGACTTGACCTTAGGATTTATTTGTGAAGGTAACATTTTCTTAAGAATTAATTTCTATATTATCATTACCATTCTATTCCTCATCCTTAATCCATTTCTTAAATTGATGTACTCAATATTTTATAATACATTTGCTTAAGTCATTCATTCGTTTTATGTTAAATTTTGTTCTTAATTAGGTAGTGTCCAATGATACACCATACGTATATACAAAAAAAATTCCTTTTTAATTCAATCTAATATATGAATATTTATCTATACTAGAGGACTGGCTTATATATATATATATATATATATATATATATATATATATATATATATATATATATATATATATATGTATATATATATATATATATATATATATATATATATATATATGTATATGTATTTTTTAACGGAGAAGGTTTTTACACTATTCTCTTTGTTGTCTCACCAGGTAGCGCTGCAGCATATCAAATTCTACACCGTTCTACCGATCACCCTCAAAATGGGCATTGTAACGGGTCAAAAATAACGTTACGAATTTTCGCATCTCTATTAATATTAATTAATATGAAATAATTTTTCAAAGCTTCAATGTGTATCGTTCTCCATCGAATTGACTTGCCATGTTGCCAAATGACCCTTTTTATTTCTTGTTAGTTATTATTGTCAATTATTTATTTTTTTTGCTAAATTTCAGCGCAATTTAGGTTTATAAGAAGCTGATTAAATTCTTTAGGATTTTAAACTTTAGATGACAGTCTCTGTACCATATTCTAAGTTGTTTTATCGTGTTTTCGGTATTTTCCACGGAAACGCCATCTAGGTGTACCCAGTAGGAATTGTTAATACCATAATTGAAAAACTTGTTTTCGCTGAAGCGTGAAAGGTACTTTATTCCAGTAGGTTCGGGGATTCTGCTTTTGACCTTTGTACATCGTGGTGTGACTTTCAATTTTAATCGTGATTTTTTTTGAAAAAAAAATCATCCTTCATGGGATTTATTTTGAAAGTCGATATCATATTTTGGGATTAGAAATTGTTTTGTGGCCAATAGATTATTTGGTATTTTTGGTTATTTCCCAAAGTTATTGCTTGAAATAAAGGATTTTTACACGACACGTGCAAAGTGTCTTCTAAGCGCTGCGTTTTACACCGACAGGTATGTACTTTACGATTATTTCTTCTTGTTATTTCACGTTTCCCTTAAATATATTGCGAAATAATAAGTTATTAATAGATTCACATTCTTTTTTAAGAGTAACGGCTGTTTCATATTGTAAATATAGTTATTCTTATACATTTGTTATATTGTAACGTATCTTATTTGGGAATTCTTCGTTCTAGGAAGAATATAGATGTATACTTTTTGCTAATAGCGCCAAACTAGATCCCACTAGTAGATATATCAACCCAAAAGCCCCTTGGCCAGGGTAAGTAATTTAAAATTATTTTTTAATATTTTTCGTTTTATTGTACACGATTTTTCTGAAAAGGTATTCCCACCTCTAGTTTTTTTGGTAGGCTTAATTTTGGTCTGGTTTTTGTTTATTGAACACAATAGTTGCCAAACCTGATAAATATCGTCCAAGTTAAATATTTTATTAGTGGCATTTATTATTTATTTTAAACAAATATTGATATAATTAGTTATGCGTCAATTGAATTTTGTTCTCTTTAATAAATCGTTACTATTGTTAAACAGGTTATTTTATGAAGTCATTTAAATAGAAATAACAATTTGTTATACTTCTGTTACAGAAATAATGTTATTTATATTTATAGGGTTTTTATTTTGGATATTGAATTGGTGCTGAATTCCTTCAGTTCGTTCGTTCTTCTTGGTGTTTTCCTTCTTCATCATATGCAGCTGTTCGTCTGCATTTGCTAAATATATGCTCCCTGAAGCAGTACACCAGTGCTTCTGCCGCCGGAAGAGTCGATCAACCACCGCTGGGAACACGCAAGTTTTTATATTTTTTGTTGAATTCTTTATTTTCGGATTTTTATTTAATATTTGGCATTGTATTTGTTCCGGTATTTAAAGACATTTAGTAATTCAGTAGAATATCGGCTTACTTGACGTAAGTTTATAGTAAATTTTCTTAGTTTTGCTTAACTAGATATCTATTATTTTTTTTTGTTACACAGTAACTTATATTATGTGAGCGGGATACTAAGGTATCGGATTTTATTACTTTACATATTATGATTATAATTATTATTTTCTGCATAAGGGTTTTTGCCTGAGCTCAAGCAACGCCACAGTTATAAATATATTACCTGCCTACGTTTGTCCCTTACTGTCTTAATGACGAGAGGTTATTGTTGTAACAGTAGTAGTGTTAAACCCTTAGAGTTCCGCAAGGTAAACCTTTACTTAAGAGTGTGATTTGTAGTTGGTGTTAATATCTTAGTATTGGTGTCTGCTTTAATGATTCCCATTTACGTTTTTTTTTAATTCTATATTGGCAAAAAGAATCCATAATTTTACACAAATTTTGGGAATGAAATTAAATTAACCTTAAGATAAGTAAGACTTTTGTTTTTTTTTCTTGATACGACTTTTTACTGGCCTTTTGTTAAATTGGTGGCCAGTATGACTACGGTTAGGTGCTTGGGGTCAATTTAACTGGCGCCCATTCAAACTTCGAAATAATTTTAGCTTTATTCGAGAACGGACCACTCCCGTCTCCACTTGAGTCTAGCCGCGAGCCCTAAAATTTTAGACATCGATTTGTCGCGTTACATAACTGGCGCCCAACGTGGGGCCGTGTTTTCGAAAGCTTAGAAAAGACTTGTCTTCGAATTCTTAAGTTGTTTTTTTAATTTAGTAACTTTTCAAGACTATAATATTTGCGGTGACTTGGTTTCACTTTACAAAAATATAAAGTTGAATATATTCTCGAGTTATTTGATTTTTTTGGGTAAAATAGAAGGTGAAGGAAACTTCGAGTTAATTAATTCGAACTATTGATACGTTTGAAATATTGCAATAGATTTTTTGTTTTGAACTTTATTGTCTTTTTAAGTGCGACCTTTAATTTAAATAAAGTACTAGTAATATAAGTGAGGGATTTGTTCTAATTTTGACAGTACGGGGTAGGTACTTAGATAAAATAGATTTAAATGTGTACATTAGTACAAGAAAATTATTCTTGATTTTTTTTATTGGATAGTGCTTACTGTGATTGTATTTTTCTTCCCTGCGATGTCTCGTAAAATGATAATTGGTCGTCTAGACAAAGATGAACTTGAATATGAACTCAATGTTAGAGGTGTTGAAATAGGAACTGTAGACGAGATGAGACAACGTTTAGTTATGACAATGAGACTAGAGAAGAGCGGTGAAAGTTTCAAATATCCGGACTATCCCTATCCGTTCGATGAGGATGCTGATGCAGTCGAGAAAAAGTGCGATGAGTTAGGTGGCAGAATAAATTCTTTTACAGGTGGTCCGCAGAGCGGAGAGGCTATTAAACTTCAGTCTAAGTTGTCGCATATGCTGGGAAGGTTGGACAATATGGTTGTAGGTGTGGAAGCAACTAACAGATCTCGGAAAGCCACTTTGCTAGCTAGAGTGTTGTCGCTGTTCGACTCGTTGCACGATAAACTTCATCCCCCACTTCCTACGAATGTTTCAGTACAGATACCTCCCGCACTCGGTGCTTTGCAGGCAATAGTTACAAATCAGTCCTTTCAGAGTGGTGCCGTTAATGCTGCTAGTTCTTCTCCAGTCTCACGAGTGGTTCCAACTTCTGTGCCTCAGGGAAAGATGGTACCTCCTCATAAGTGGGGATTGGAAAAGTTTTCAGGTACTCCAAAATCACTGTCCGTCTGTGCTTTTTTTGAGAAGGTCGATGAGCTACGAATAGCGCGCCACGTATCTGAGGATGATTTATTGGAGTCTGGTATAGATTTATTTAGCGATAAAGCTTACCAATTTTATAAAGATGTGAAATTACGAGTGAATTCCTGGGATGAGTTAGTAGCCGAATTCCGCTCGGAATATCTCCCGGCTTATCATGATGATGTACGATTTGAAGAGTTGCGGAAGAGGACGCAGCATCCTTCAGAATCAATTGGGGTCTATTTGTCGATAATGAATAGCTATTTTCGTAGACTTAGTTGCCAGGTGTCTGAAGAAGTTAAGCTTGCTATTGTTTTAAAGAATATACATCCTTTTTATCAAGATCGACTCAGGGACCCGATGCCAATTAGTTTGGAGGAACTTAGAGTAGTTTGTCGACGGATGGAAGAGCGTAGAGACGCCATAAATAGTTATGTGGAGCCTTCAGGAAGGAGGATAGGCGTATTGGAAAAAGATTTAGCATTTATTGAGTCTGAAAAGAATTTCGATGAGGTATACTCAACTAGTTCTTCTCGTCCATCTCCCAAATCTACTTCTGAAGTGGAGACAAAAATTGTATGTTTTAGATGTCGTAAGCCAGGCCATCGGGCCGTGGGTTGTGCCTTGCCTAAAAAGGTGTTCTGTTTCAAATGTAAACTGGAAGGCCACACTGTAAGAAGTTGTCCAAATTGCAATCCGGGAAACGGGGTGAAGCGCACCTAGTAGGTCGAATAGGTAGCGCTAGTGAACAGTCGGCCATATTACAACCTATATTGGACTACATCTTAGACCACGCAGTGAACGACGAGAGGCCGTACCTTAAGGTTAAAGTACTGGGTTTAGAGATTCTTGGCTTACTTGATTCAGGAGCTTCCAGAACCATTTTAGGTAGTAGTGGATGGAAACTAATTCAGAGTTTAGGATTTACTATGGATGGTAAAAAGAAATCCGGTTGTAGGGTAGCTAATGGTCAGGTTTGTGATGTCACAGGTGAATGCTTGGTTCCCTTTAGCATTCGTGATAAATTGCGAGTTATTTCCGTTTTGATAATTCCTGAAATCTCCCACCTGTTGATCCTAGGAGCAGACTTTTGGAAAGTCATGGGTATCGTACCGGATTTGAGACACAACGAATGGCATTTTTCAGATTCGCCCGTAGTTCTTAACTCCGTAGATCATATTCGAAGTCAAACTGTCCTTAGTGAGATGCAGAAGATAAGGCTAGATGCTTTGGTTAATCGTAATCGAGAGGTAATGGGTACAAACTTGGGATGTACTGATGTCGCAGAGCACAACATTGTTTGCCACGCAACTCCCATCAAGCAGAGATACTATCCCGTATCGCCGGTTGTGCAGGCTCACATTGATAGAGAGTTAGACGAGATGTTGAAGTTGGACGTTATCGAAAAGTCTAAGTCACCCTGGTCCTCCCCGATACTGCTCATAAAGAAAAAGGACGGTAGGTTTCGTTTTGTGGTTGATTACCGGAAGCTTAATGCTGTCACCGAGAGAGATAGTTATCCCTTACCCTACATTTCCCACACTCTTGATAAACTCCGTAATGCTCACTATTTGTCCACAATGGATATCAAATCTGCCTATTGGCAGGTGCCGGTAGCAGAGACTTCAAGACCGTTAACTGCCTTCACTGTTCCAGGTAGGGGGTTGTTTCAGTTCAAAAGGATGCCGTTTGGACTACACAACGCCCCTGCAACTTGGCAGCGGTTGATTGATACTGTTCTTGGCCCTGATCTTGAGCCTTATGTTTTCACATATCTTGACGATGTAGTTGTGATCACCGATACTTTTGAAAAACATCTATGTATATTGGAGCAAGTTTTCGAACGATTGCGTAATGCTAAATTGACAGTCAGTTGGGAAAAATGTGAATTCTGTCGTCCAGAGCTTAAATATTTAGGATATGTCGTCGACCGGAATGGACTTCACGTTGACCCTGATAAAGTAAAGGCAATGCTGTTAATACCTACTCCTACTACTGTTAAAGAAGTTCGATCTGTAATTGGTACTTTCTCGTGGTATAGGAGATTTGTCCCCGACTTTAGCAACATTGTTTCTCCCATTACTGCTTTGTTGAGAAAAGGTAGGAAGTTTAATTGGACCCCAGACTGTGACCATGCCTTCCAGAAAATTAAGGAGTGTTTGGTTAGCGCTCCATGCCTTCATTGCCCTGATTACGATTTGCCGTTTGTTGTCCAGTGTGATGCCAGTGCTTACGGTTTAGGGGCTGTACTGTTAAATGAGCACCCAGATGGTGATCGCGTAATTTGTTACCTCAGTAGGTCTCTCACCAAACAGGAGAGAAACTTCTCCACGACCGAGCGCGAGTGCCTCGCTGTTCTGTGGAGTATCGAAACTTTGAGACCCTATCTTGATCAAATTCCTTTTAAGGTCGTTACGGACCATTATTCCCTAGTCTGGCTACAGAACTTAAAAGACCCCACTGGTAGGCTCGCAAGGTGGGCGGTGCGTTTGCAACAATATGATTTTCGGATAATACACCGCAAAGGCAAAGAACATATTGTCCCTGATTGTTTGTCCCGTTCTGTCCCAGTACTAAATTCCGTAGAACCGGTAGCAAAAGATCGTTGGTATGACTCTATGGTAGAGAGGGTTACCCAAAATCCGATAAAGTATGCCCAATGGAGAGTTTGTAATGGTAGACTTTTTAAATATGTTAAGCCTATATTTACGGTTCTAGGTGAAGAGTTAGATAATTGGAAAGAGGTCGTGCCTAAGTGTGATAGGATGGCTACGATTCGATTGTCCCATGATCCCCCACTATCAGGTCATTTGGGTATTCTAAAGACCTTTAAGAGGGTTTCAGAGAAATTCTACTGGCCTAAATTAAAGAGTGATGTTGCACGATATGTTCGTAATTGTTTGAAGTGTGCAGAACATAAAGTCGATTTGGGTGGACCACGTGGACTTATGACACCACAGCCGCGAGCAACTAGGCCTTTTGAGATAATGACGTCCGACCTAATGGGACCCTTTCCTAGGTCTACCACTGGACATGCATATGTCTTAGTGGTTACAGATCTTTTTAGTAAATTTTCCTTTAGTTTCCCTCTGCGATCAGCTACAGCTAAGCTGATGATCAACAGGATCGAGGAAGGTGTTTTCCTGGTATTTGGGGTTCCCCGTATGTTGATCAGTGACAATGGTACCCAATATACCTCGAAGGAATTTTCGAATTTTATGGAAAAGTATGGAGTTACCGTGCGTTACAATGCGTTGTATCACCCGCAGGCAAATCCTACGGAAAGATATAACCGTACCCTTAAAACAATGCTGAGGACATACATTACCGATAATCAGCGTCATTGGGATGTCAATTTGGCAAAGTTGACTTGTGCTACCAGGACCGCCGTCCACGAATCCACTGGCCAGTCACCATATTTTGTTTGCTTTGGGAGAAATATGGTGTTAGATGGCAAGAATTTTGAGAGGAAGGATAATTTGAGAGAAAATATAGAAGATTGTGTAGCTAAAGGAAAGGATCAAGAAAGAATAAGAGCCAAAGAATTTTCAGTTTTATTGGAGGATGTTCGCAGGCGATTGGATGACGCTGCCAAGAGGAGTGAAAGGGTTTATAACTTAAGACGGCGCCCAGCACAGTTAGATCTTGGAGATAATGTATGGCTAAAGAATTTCGTTCAATCGGATGCCACGAGGTATTTCTCTAGCAAACTAGCTCCGAAATGGGTTGGGCCTTTTGTCATTCATAAGAAGGAATCGCCTTGGACTTATAGACTTGTAGATCAAGATGGAAGAGACCAAGGTGTTTGGAATATTAGAAATCTGAAACCGGCTAGCGCCAGTGAAAATTTATGTGGGTAAATTTTCTTGTAGTAAGGGGGGTGTGTAACGGGTCAAAAATAACGTTACGAATTTTCGCATCTCTATTAATATTAATTAATATGAAATAATTTTTCAAAGCTTCAATGTGTATCGTTCTCCATCGAATTGACTTGCCATGTTGCCAAATGACCCTTTTTATTTCTTGTTAGTTATTATTGTCAATTATTTATTTTTTTTGCTAAATTTCAGCGCAATTTAGGTTTATAAGAAGCTGATTAAATTCTTTAGGATTTTAAACTTTAGATGACAGTCTCTGTACCATATTCTAAGTTGTTTTATCGTGTTTTCGGTATTTTCCACGGAAACGCCATCTAGGTGTACCCAGTAGGAATTGTTAATACCATAATTGAAAAACTTGTTTTCGCTGAAGCGTGAAAGGTACTTTATTCCAGTAGGTTCGGGGATTCTGCTTTTGACCTTTGTACATCGTGGTGTGACTTTCAATTTTAATCGTGATTTTTTTTGAAAAAAAAATCATCCTTCATGGGATTTATTTTGAAAGTCGATATCATATTTTGGGATTAGAAATTGTTTTGTGGCCAATAGATTATTTGGTATTTTTGGTTATTTCCCAAAGTTATTGCTTGAAATAAAGGATTTTTACACGACACGTGCAAAGTGTCTTCTAAGCGCTGCGTTTTACACCGACAGGTATGTACTTTACGATTATTTCTTCTTGTTATTTCACGTTTCCCTTAAATATATTGCGAAATAATAAGTTATTAATAGATTCACATTCTTTTTTAAGAGTAACGGCTGTTTCATATTGTAAATATAGTTATTCTCATACATTTGTTATATTGTAACGTATCTTATTTGGGAATTCTTCGTTCTAGGAAGAATATAGATGTATACTTTTTGCTAATAGCGCCAAACTAGATCCCACTAGTAGATATATCAACCCAAAAGCCCCTTGGCCAGGGTAAGTAATTTAAAATTATTTTTTAATATTTTTCGTTTTATTGTACACGATTTTTCTGAAAAGGTATTCCCACCTCTAGTTTTTTTGGTAGGCTTAATTTTGGTCTGGTTTTTGTTTATTGAACACAATAGTTGCCAAACCTGATAAATATCGTCCAAGTTAAATATTTTATTAGTGGCATTTATTATTTATTTTAAACAAATATTGATATAATTAGTTATGCGTCAATTGAATTTTGTTCTCTTTAATAAATCGTTACTATTGTTAAACAGGTTATTTTATGAAGTCATTTAAATAGAAATAACAATTTGTTATACTTCTGTTACAGAAATAATGTTATTTATATTTATAGGGTTTTTATTTTGGATATTGAATTGGTGCTGAATTCCTTCAGTTCGTTCGTTCTTCTTGGTGTTTTCCTTCTTCATCATATGCAGCTGTTCGTCTGCATTTGCTAAATATATGCTCCCTGAAGCAGTACACCAGTGCTTCTGCCGCCGGAAGAGTCGATCAACCACCGCTGGGAACACGCAAGTTTTTATATTTTTTGTTGAATTCTTTATTTTCGGATTTTTATTTAATATTTGGCATTGTATTTGTTCCGGTATTTAAAGACATTTAGTAATTCAGTAGAATATCGGCTTACTTGACGTAAGTTTATAGTAAATTTTCTTAGTTTTGCTTAACTAGATATCTATTATTTTTTTTTGTTACACAGTAACTTATATTATGTGAGCGGGATACTAAGGTATCGGATTTTATTACTTTACATATTATGATTATAATTATTATTTTCTGCATAAGGGTTTTTGCCTGAGCTCAAGCAACGCCACAGTTATAAATATATTACCTGCCTACGTTTGTCCCTTACTGTCTTAATGACGAGAGGTTATTGTTGTAACAGTAGTAGTGTTAAACCCTTAGAGTTCCGCAAGGTAAACCTTTACTTAAGAGTGTGATTTGTAGTTGGTGTTAATATCTTAGTATTGGTGTCTGCTTTAATGATTCCCATTTACGTTTTTTTTTAATTCTATATTGGCAAAAAGAATCCATAATTTTACACAAATTTTGGGAATGAAATTAAATTAACCTTAAGATAAGTAAGACTTTTGTTTTTTTTTCTTGATACGACTTTTTACTGGCCTTTTGTTAAATTGGTGGCCAGTATGACTACGGTTAGGTGCTTGGGGTCAATTTAACTGGCGCCCATTCAAACTTCGAAATAATTTTAGCTTTATTCGAGAACGGACCACTCCCGTCTCCACTTGAGTCTAGCCGCGAGCCCTAAAATTTTAGACATCGATTTGTCGCGTTACAGCATATATGTATATATATATATATATATATATATATATATATATATATATATATATATATATATATATATATGTATTTTTCTATGCAGAATTTGTATTCCCTATCCTTTTTGTTGTAACTTCCCATCAGGGGGCGTTGCGGCATATCAACTTCTATATCGTTTACTTTTTCCAGGAGCACAGATGTTTGTGCCACGAGCCGTAAGGCGAGTGCTGCAGATCAAGAGAGTGCAAAAAGTGCCTTGCATACGAATTGTACACAATATTTTTTCTACGGCCAAGTTTCTCAATGAAAGCAAACAGTAACTTATATAGGTATTTTATTTAAACGTTGAACTGCAAGGATTTAATAAATGAAAAACAGTTAAACCTAGGCATAGTGAATTGTGAAATTTTAACAATTTTGAATTGTTATGCCTGGTGTATCTTTTTTTAATAATAAGTTTTAATTACTTCTAATATTAATATCTGTCACCGAAATTCATTATAAATATAATATTAGATTGTCAAAAGGGGTTTTGACATTGAGATTTCCTTCCCACCAGGTCAGCATATCAATTTCTATATCATTTACTTTTTCCACTAGCGCAGAAGTTTGTGGCACGACCCGTAAGGCGAGAGCTGAAAACCAATGGAGCGAGAGAAGAGCTTTGCGTACGAGTTGTGCACAATACTTTTTCAACGATCACGTTTATTAATCATTTAAAAAAGTAAGTTATATAAGTATTTTATTATTATTTTGAACAAAAATAATTTAAAAAATGAATATTGAAAAATTAGTTAAGCGTATGTACAGTTAATAATGAAATTTGAATAATTTTGAATTGTTTAGCCTGGTCTATCTTTTTTGATTATGAGTTATAATCAATTGTAATATTAGTGTTTGTCAGCGAAATTCATCACAAAGATAAGTTTGGATTGTCAAAATAAAATTTGACATTAACATTTCCAAAAGGTAGCGCTGCAGCTTATCAACTTCTATATCGCTCACTTTTTCCACTAGTGCTGAAGTTTGGGGCACGAGCCGTGCGGCGAGTGCCTCAAATCAAGCGAGCGGCAAATGTAATTTGCGTATGAGTTGTACACGATATTTATTCTACGACCACGTTTATTAATGAAAGCCAAAAGTAACTTTTATAGGTATTTTATTTAAACTTTGAACAGAAAGAATTTAAAAAATGAATATTATATTTAAAAAGTTCTGAAGAACCAGGTTCCGTAAACCTAAAGCACATAAATCAAAATAGGTTAGTAAAGGAGCAACACTGATCCGGGACCATTCCTTATGTAAATTAACATGGGAAATCGCTAAGGTTCATTCTGCACTTTTTTGACCAAACCAAGGTCATTACTGCTGTGACGTCAGCAACCCCTCAAGGTCATTGCCCACTGTTGCTATGCGCATTGGACACGTTCAATATACATACAAAGATGTCATAAGGGCACTACCATCTTGGATTTCACGCGCAATATGTGCCGTCGGGGGAGGGGGGCGGCCATCCATCGTACGGGTCATCTGCGCACGCGCCGGGCCGTCACATGTGTCATCTGTCAATCCCGTCACGCTTGTCAACCGTCGTATGCCCCATCTGTTCTATGTGCCGTACGTGCGTTCTGTTGTATGTGTCATCTGTCAAATGTATCGTATGCCCCATCTGTTCTATGTACCGTATGCCCCATCTGTTCTGTGATGAAGTCTATCCTCATGATTTTTCTATGGTAGCATGTATATGGTGTGACGTAAGCAGTGTTTTCGTACAATTTATTAAATATTTCGCTACCGACGATAGGATTCGAACCATCGATCACACATTCTCATGTGTTAATAGTCTTTTAGCATGCTAGCAAGACCACCAAGTTATTATCATATCAGAGTATATTGTGAAAGCGAATTTAGAATTTATCGAAATATTACATTTATTTTTAATTCAGATTGTATCACAACAACAACAAATATTCAACTGTTAGACGCTATCTACATTGTTATTGTATTTCGAATAGCTATGTAAACACCATACGGAGTAGTAGCAAATAAATGATTATTGGTATATTTTAGTAAAGGGCATTGTTAAGCATTAATTGTCATTACTGGTTGAGTATATACAGGATGTCTTAATAAAAATGCAAGTCATTCCATAAACAATTTATTATTATTTAGATACATTATTTACAATGGTAATACAGTATTTAAAAACCAGTGACGTAAACGTTCTAAATTTATTTGGGCACATGAGTATAGCCCAGTGGCGTGGCAAGGATTTGGATCACGTTCAAAGTTTCCTGTCGCACAAGGTGTACCATCAAACTTGCAAACATCAATAATATGGGGAAATACACTAAAAATGTGGCATTTCTTTAGTAGAAATTCTGCTTTCTGATGTCCCCGTACGTATATAAAGTCTGCAGCATACAGCAACTTAGTTGCCAATATATCATTCAATTTGGAGTACTCAATGTCACCTGAAGAATATCGAATACCATGCACATTCTTCTCCAAGTATGATACAGTTTTCTTATCCTGATTGCTTAACGTAGAAATTGATTGGCTAGGTAAGAATATGTAGTGACTCTGCTTAAAACCAACCTCGATGCAGAGTTCTTTTACAACAAAGACTCCATCTATAACGAAACACTGAATGTCTACTAGCGCAACTCTCATGATGATGGCTGCTCGAATACTGACGTACAACTATGACATACATCTCAATTTAGAGTCTTAACTATTTCTGTGAGGGGGAAATACTCCATTACGCAGTCATGTATTATAACACAATATACTTTGGTGTTTTCGGGAAAACCAATGTTTGCTTCAATATCGAGTTTTACATCGACTGTTGACGATTTCATACTTTCTTCCTGTTTCGAGCAATCAATAACAAATAATGTATGTTTCTTGAAAGAAGAATAATCCAACAGAGGGCGCTTCTGTGTTGAATTCATATAGCTAGGATAAAATTCGGTATAGTTGAAATAGGCCTCATTGTAGTCATTTTTAGTAAAATCCAACTGCATTCTTTCATTAGGCCAATATTCCCCATTTAGCGATAGTCGGATACTTTGAATGTCAGCGTTGTCGAATAGGGTGGGATCGGTTTTGTTGTTGTCACGTTTGTTGGTTTGAAAGAAAACAATAACGTAACGAGGTCTCTCGACTGAAGTTGTAGTTTTTACAGCCCAAACTTCACGTCTAGCATTTCTGGTAATTGCAGGCAGCTCGTGTATCTCCCACTTTCTAAATGGAATAGGATGATCCTTTTGAATGGCCTTCATGAGTTCCAACTTAATATCATCATTAGGATAAATGTGTTTGATTTTTAATTCAATGTTGGTAATGTTGATGTTAACGGTTGTAGTGGAAACTGTACCAGAAACGTTTTTCTCCGTGATTAGCACACAATCGTTATCGTTTCGAGCTCGAACCAAACGTATTGTTTGTCGTCCACACGTAATCATAGGATAGTCGTTGAAAATGTTGAAAATGTGCTTAAGAGGAATTTGAAGGTTAAATGATTTATCGAGAGAATTTAGGATGGGGTCTTTGGGATAATTCCATCCTGCTATAGCCATATGATTGGAATCTTCTTGATTGTAGCATGTCATGGCACGTACAGCGCTAACGATTCCAGGATCTCGAACAGTTTCCATCTCTCTCGCACTTTCGCTATATGTACATGAATCGAAAAGGAAAGCGCCAACATTATTTGCCAGCTTCACATCGCCCCCTCCATGCACATTGAGTGATCCTTTAATACACAACAAAGTTTCATTCATTGCAAAAAACGAATCAACTTGATTGATGCTGAATTCCACAATGTCACTGCAACTGAACGATTTGATGAACGGAGCATATGTTCTGTACTCAGCTTTGCGAATCGATTCATCGAAACTAGGCTTACGATACATATCAAACATCGGAGGCACATCCTCCATACGAGTACGTTTTGCATACTTAGTCGTCATTGTTGTTGTTGTTGTTGTCGCCGTTTTTCTTTCAACAAAAGGCCTAAAGATTGCAAAAACAATTTGTTGACAAATGTAAGTCGCTGTCGATGTTGCTTTGAAGAATGCTGCGTAACTAATGACGTTGAATGTGCAGCAGAACGCCTTTTATGATTAATTATCAATCCCATCTGTTGCTTCTCGCTCTAAGTTCCAACACCAAAGTGCTCCTTTCACCACGAAAGTTTATAGGATGACCGTCTTGATCCACAGCCAATACTGTAATGTTGGTTATTTCACGTTGAGGTATAACGGGTAAATAGAGTAAATTATGTGGGGTTTCGTCAATAGCGTACCCAGGATCCACTTTTATGATAAATTCGTAAATAGTATGAGCAGGTCTGTCAGCGTCGAAGGCCCCCGTGGTAATGTTACATTCGAAGCGTATGCTGGATACTTTTATAATTTTAACGGGTAGATCTGAAGAGTGCCACTGTTTGGGTTCGAGCATCTCTGCGGAAAATCCTAATATCTCCCCTAGACTGTTGTGTTGTGCAAACGAAATTCTATATTTACTGAAAATCATGCATTGTAACGTATTATTGTTGGGTTTTAGTGCAAATATAGTTTCCGGTCTGAGTGAATTGTAGCCACCCAACTTGTCGAGTATATACGCTTCAATATCGGCGAGTTCGTAACATCCTGTAGGTAAATCGAAACTTTGTAGCACGTTGTTGTCGTCATAGTAGTAAAACTTGCAATTTTCAATGTTTGGTATGCTATGGTATGAGTGAAATGAACGCAGCGCTATTTCATAGTCTTTCTCCGGATGGAGCACAATAGGTGTAGGTGGTTGGAAGGTAAATACGTGATTTGTACTGTTCACTCTCAACAGCTGTGACATGATGACTGATGTGAGTCAACGTATGAATGCTGTTTAAATAATACACACACACACAGAATACTTTACAAGATTTATTTGACATACAAAATACATTTCAAGAGTTATTTAATGCACGTTGACATAGAAAACAAGCTGCTTGAGAACTGGCAGGACCATCCCAATGTGTTGTCCAATCGGGGCGGTTGTAGTGAACGAAGCATGGTAGACAAATTTGTAGCTCAAAATTTGCTTTGTAATCATTGGGAAGTTTATGCCATATATCTAGCAATTCAGACGGACTAACACGCTCTATCAGATATCGAATGGGAACGTGTTTCAGTTCTTCAGCAGTAAAACTTCTCAGAGGTTTTTGGTGTTGCATTAATAACGATAATAATAATGTAATGCCTTTCTCATCATCCCCCATTGTTCGATGATTGTTGAAGTAGAAATTTCAAACACAAATGTCCACAATTGAACTGATTGTAGTTTTGTAACTGATTGTTGTTATAAAAAATTTCAACTTTTTTTCCTCCCAGATACTTTACAAGTTCTTTGGGTGGCTTCAAATTACCAAATGAATCGAAATAATCAATGACATTATTTTTCTTTATATATGCTACCCAATGTGTTCCACTGTTTTTGGACGAGTCCAAGTTAACCACTGCACACTCTTGTTGTCGAGGACCGGATTTAGGTAGAGTGTCTCGCATGAAAACGCCTCGAAAATGTTTAATATTATATAATTTTGCATAATGTGCAATATCGGTGTCGTACAGTGGACGATTCGGTAGCTTCATCGCGAGTTTTTTGGCTTTTTCAAATACAATCCAAATCCTCGACCTCCAGCATACTTTTTCAGATATAGGCCATTTCCAACATGTTCCATAGCCTTATTATGACGTATGTCTTCTTCCAATTTCTTTCGAGCATTATTAGCATCAATAACAGTCTTTGCAACTCCTGCAGCTCCACCCGATAACGCTCCAAGAGCCGAAAGTCCAGCAAATAAAGGTATAAGAGGAAGAAAACCTCCAGATTTAGGTACAGGTATTACGCGAGGTACGTTAACATGCTTCGATCCACCAAATTCGTGAATAAGTGCTTTAGCTGCTCTTAGGGCGTACATAGCAGTCTGTTTTAGAGATGATCCTTTTTTCATGGATTTCCCCACTTTCGCAACAAAATTTCGATGGAAGGAACGTCGTTTGTTTGATCCCATCCCCAACTTTCGTTTAACCTTCATGCCGCCCGTAACAAGTAATGCAGCACTCTTTTCTCCCAGAGTAGCGTCTTTTGCTTTGACTCGATCCCAAGCTTTATCTTCCAACACTTTGTCGGCTTTGTGACGTTCTTCAAGAGACTTGTTTTGCGAATATGCAATATCGTGCTGTTTACAAGCGTTGTCTAAAGGATTAATACCAACGTCACCACGTGCCAGACGTTTTTGTAACTTTGTTCCTGCTGTAAATGGAGAGAGAGTATAAGTATTTAACAGTTATAGGCATGTGATCACTTACGTCCACAATAATTGTAGGCGGGTAAATGAAGTTCAATTGGTAATTTATTGATTAGAGAATTTAAAAGACCTTCTCCCTCAAACACCAACATTAAGACTGATCTGAGACGATGTGATGATAGCCATATATATTGAAAACACTTTAATTGCACTCACCACAAAATGAGGATCGTTCAACAAGAACAGACGCTACCCATTGAAAATCTAGACTTTACATCTAAACCAAGTGTTGGTAAACATGGAAAACTACTACCAAATTCATTTCGGGCCATCATCTGCGGTCCTAGTGGGTGTGGTAAAACAAACGTCATGTTATCACTTTTATTCAATCCAAATGGCGCTAAATTCAAAAATGTTTACGTCTATTCCAAGTCATTGTTTCAGCCGAAATATCAATTGCTGCAGGAAGTACTAGGAGAAGTTAAAGGTGTCGGTTACTTTCCATTTAAAGACAATGAGGAAATTGTTAGTCCAAACGAAGCGAGATCCAACTCGATATTCATATTCGATGATGTCGCCTGCGATGGTCAACAGAAAATTCGGGAATATTATTCAATGTGTAGGCACAGAGATATTGACGCCGCCTACCTATGTCAAACATACTCAAAAATACCGAAACAACTCATACGAGACAATTGTAATATGATTGTGTTATTCAAGCAGGATGAAATTAACCTAAAACATATATTTGATGAGCACGTGTCACCAGATATGTCATTTGAAGAATTTAAAAAGATTTGCTCTGAATGTTGGTCGTCCGACAACTATGGAACATTGGTAATTGTAAAGGATTTTGCTTTAAATAGCGGCAGGTATCGTAAAGGCTTCGATAAATATATAAATGTGTAAGCCAAGCATACATGCTACTAGTCTACATCATCATGTCCGACGATAAGGTTGCAATTGCTCTGCGCAAGAAGAAAGTTAGTGAATTGGCGAGATCTATTCGCAAAAAATATTTAGCTTTGAAATTGGGAAAATCGGAGCAAGATGAGACTCTAAATAAACTATTTAAACCGATATCCGCACCACTAAAGGAAATCGTTAAATCCTCAAAGTCACTACAAAAAACTCTAGTTTCAAATTTTACTCTCAAAGAGGAACCGAAGAAGGAGGAGGAAGAAGACAAAGAACCTGCTACTACACGCGACAATGATGATGATGTATTTACACCGTTTCTCGAATCAAAACCAGTAGCTGAGACGGATGAATCGGGAAATATCGTACGTCCCGAATCTCCAGAGGAGATGCGACCTAACGTTTCACATGAAGCTTTTGAAGAATATATGGATCAATACCCTTCAATTAGTCGGGAATACATTGAAGACTATTTTCGGGGAGATGATAACATTGATAGGAATTATGGTCCTACATACAATGATGATATCGGTTGGATGTTGGGTCATCGTCGAATTGCGTTCGATAAAAGAAACGGTAATATAAACGTGCTACAGGATGGTGAAAAAGAGGCTGGATACTTACCTGGAACTCGAGGATTGTACGAGCTTTTATTTTACAACGATCCTCAATATAAAGAGGAAGATTTGAAAAATTACAAAAGTCTACTAACTCTTACCAAAGTTCATCTCGATGCACGTAATCGTCTGAAAAGTTCTAGGACAGATAAATATCATTACATTATTAAGCCCCTCTTTGCGACTAGACCAAAATCAACCCCATCAGTCATTAGTAGTAGTAGTAGTAGTAGTAGTAGTAGTAATATAATCCGACCTCCATCCGCTCGAATATTAAAGAAACTACAAGCTATTCAAAGTCCATCATATAGTAATGTGGGAAAGGGGCTTTTGTCATACAACGAAAAACCGATGGAATACATTTATTGGGACGATCCAAATGA
Source organism: Galeruca laticollis (assembly GCA_963921935.1). Lineage (NCBI taxonomy): Eukaryota > Metazoa > Arthropoda > Insecta > Coleoptera > Chrysomelidae > Galeruca > Galeruca laticollis. The sequence goes on along the minus strand of OY998175.1, from coordinate 112,669,726 downwards.
ATTGGTTGAACGTTTAAAATTGTTGATTGCACCCAAGGAGGCTGGCAACACATCCAACGATAACGAAATAGTTGCCATCATAAATGAACTAAGGGAAGCCGATATAATAGAATAATCGAAAAAAGTCTATTCATTTCAATCATGTCTGTCGATAAGTTTGGACATCGTCGTCGTCATGCTAATGAACGGGTTACTCCGTATATGCCGAAAGTAGCATATCCACATACTCCGGACGGTAATATTGATGCTGAAAATTTGAAAATCTGTAATTTGAAGATACCAACCACAAATACTGATGCCGTTAATAAACTTTATGTAGATGATAAACTTCAAAATTTACCGCTGGCCCAGCAACATAATAATGATATGCACAATCTAGCAATAGACCTCAACAATGTAAGAAGCGATATGCGCAAATCACAAATAATGTTAGCAAATATACCACCATTGCAAAATAAAATTGAAGAAATTAAAGAATTTATTTCGAGAAATCCACCTACAGCAGGTCTGCATATGGCCACTAAAAAGTACGCCGACGATAGCATAACAACGGCCAAATACTTTATTCGAAAAGAATTTAAAAATGCCGATGAAGATTTACGTAAACAATTAGACATAGATTTAAATGGTGTTCGTACAGATTACTTATTAAGATTATCGAAAATAAATGACGCGTTGACGAAAAATGCAAGTCAAAATACCGATTCTACGAATATGAATCTAGAAGGTATAATCGAATTGAAGAAAGAAATTGCCGATTTGAATAAGAATGTTAGAGGTATTGTTAACAATATTGCAACGTTGAATATACAGAGTCGTCTTAATCAATTGGAGATGAAGATAAAGAGCAGTAGTACAGTGTGATACACGCAAGTATCATTATGGCATCCGACGAGAAGCAACAGCTGGTAAACGAACTCCACAAACCGATGCGTAAAAATTATCCGCGCAGACGTACAATTGTCAAAGGCATAGATGATTTATGGCAAATGGATTTAGCTGAAATGCGACCTTACGCTCATCAAAATAAAAACCATAAAATGATTCTAGTCGTTATCGATTGTTTTTCAAAGTTTTTGTGGACACGACCATTAAAGACAAAGACTGGCGAAGAGCTTACTCGTGCATTCTCGGACATTCTCGCCCACACAGGTCGAACACCCAAAAATCTTCAATCGGACCAAGGAACGGAATTTTACAACAACAAGTTTCAACAATTAATGAAAAAACATGGAATTAATCACTATAGCGTATTTAGTACGAAAAAAGCTGCAATGGCCGAACGAGTAATACGATCATTGAAATCAAAACTATATAAACATTTCAGTTTAAATGGCACCTACAAATGGATAGATATTCTACCAGAAATTACAAACGAATACAATAATACAAAGCATTCAACTACCAAGTATAAGCCCTCCCAAGTCAATAAATCCAACGAAGAAGCTATTTTAAACCAAACCTATAAACATCTAAAGATTGCGGGACCACGAAAATTCAAAGTTGGTGATATTGTTCGTATAAGCAAGTCGAAGCATGCCTTTGAAAAAGGATACACACCCAATTGGACGACAGAACTATTCAAAATCGTTAAAGTGAAAATAACCAATCCCGCCACCTATTTGCTTGAGGACATGTATGGAGTACCAATCAGTGGAGGGTTTTATGAGGAAGAGCTGCAGAAAACGTCAAATCCAGACATTTACTTGGTGGAAAAGGTACTTAGAAGAAAAGGCAACAAAATGTATGTTAAATGGCTTGGATTAGACGGAAAGTATAATAGTTGGATTGGAAAAACAGATGTTGTTGTTGTGTAACCACTTTTCATTTCAAGTTATGAGAACTGTGGTTTTGTAGCGAAGAGAATTAACCGCAAAGATAGATAGGAGTTGATATAAATTGGAGTGAGCTGTAGGTTAGATTGTTAGTCATCAATATGAGTTCTCAAGATAGCGGTTTTAGTAGCTGTGCTACAGAAAATTATAATTATAGTGCTGAATTAGATCGTATTTTGGAAATGTATGAAATAGCTGCTAAAAAAGAAGATCAGTACCTGTTGTATATCGAGTATCCTACACATACGAATTTCCAAATTGGTTGTGGTTTAAGTCCCGCAAGAACGTTCAGTAGCGCAATCACTCTATCAGCAACGAATAAACCTACGAAAATCTCCTTCAGCACTTTCGAATGGGCTACGTTTATCGATATTTTAAATAATAATTCATTCATAGATGAACCACTTCTAGCGTTTTACGATGATTATGAGCCGGAGACGATACAATGTGGCGACTACTGTACCATTCATCAAGTAATATTCGATTGTGTAAAATGGTTGGAAGTAATCAAACACGGCGTCAGCTTCCCTTTAACTCAACAAGATGTTCATCAAATTCTACAACTCCATTATCATCTCATTTCCCCTCGTCTCACCCATTTGGAATCTCTAAATTTTGGTGAATACTACAGAAATGTGATTGAACTTATTAGGAATTTTGCTCAAAATAATGGACATTTAAGTAAATTTGAGTTATTGTATACTATATGTGATTGTAGTGATAGCGTATTGTCTGTAGCACTTAGAGAATTTATATATTTCTATAAAGCTAAAGTTGTAAATGATTTAGATGATGTAATAAATTGATTAATTAACATTATTGTTTGTTTTTATTTCCTCACGTCCTTCTCACATCACGTGAGTCGTTTGAAGAATTTACTAAACAAAGTTACTATTGGTCACAAGCACGATCAATATACAAGATGTTGATGAAAAAAAAAATTCATAACTAAGTATTACATTTTTATTGATAAATGTTTATAATTTTGTGTAACAGAGTTTTTAATTGATTCAATAGCGTATCTTCAGGGCAGGGTACTCCAAATAGACTCCAAGTAAATGGTTTCGCATCAACAACTTTACGGATATATTCACTGTATTTGTAATATATGTCTTTGTAGAAAAAGTAAATGTATCCATCTGTATATCGAAATGCAGATGTTACGCCTTCGGGAACTCCTGGAAAGACGTCATGCAAATATCCTCTATTAATAGTATGCCCTTCTGCATTAAATTCAATGTAGGAATTGTTATTGTACAGCAGATACATCTGTCCGCTATTGGTTTGAAATACAGCATTAATTACGGCATATCGGGGTATGGGAAGCGGAAAAGAGTCATATATATTCAAATTTGGAAATGCAGCTGCATAATATTGATTGTTGCTGAACGTAACTAAATCCCCCACAGAGTTTTGAAACACATGAGAGACGTTTGAGGATGCCAGTTCTTTTGGTAGGTAATCGACAATTAATTCTGGGGTTTTTGGTATATGCATATCGTTTAAATCTAGTCTCCATAAATATTTTTCGTGGCCCACATACATTCTATAGTTTGGAAAAAGTGGGGCCGTCGCGAGAAACATAAAGTCCGGAGTACGAATTTCACACAGGTTCTTTTTATTTCCTCCTCCTCCTCTTTCTATAGGCATAATTCTTCTTCTGGGTTCAGATCGTGGCGTTGATTTTACTGTAGTTGTCGTCGTTGAAGTGAATGTAGAATTTTCGTCGTATTTTCTTTGCGCCCCATACAAAGCTATCGTCGCGTTTTTGTCGTCTTCATCCAGTTCTACTCTATCTGTTTGATACCAAGGGTACATGATGGCCGATTTAACTTCGCTATGCGCTAAGCCGATAGCATGTCCAATTTCATGAGTTAAAACCATTAAAAAACTAACCATCCCTTCTGGAACCTTGAAATCATCTCCAAAATACCAGTTTAGGTTCATATCTAGATGAATTTCAATACATTTACTATATGGGTTGGGATAATAAGAGTGACCCAACACACCATTACCAAGATCGAATGGACATTGATCAGTTCCATGACAGTCGCTTCGAAAATAGTGCTTTCTATTGGTGATGGTTATAGTAATGTCTGGTTTTATTTTGGCCATTTTCACATTTTTGAACTTCAAATTGGATGCTGATTGCCATGTATCAAAAGCAAGCTTCGCTGTTTTTAAATGCGCGTCGGTAGCTTGTGGAAAATACCAAAGTAATTCTGTTTTGTTCCATTTTGAATGTATAACATAATTATTATCACCCTTTATACATCGAGGTCTCTTCATCAAATCAATAGTTTCTTTATTAGGCGTTCCATCTACAGGAAGATTATATTTTTCTTGAAAATTAATAAGAACGGCTTCAAAGTCAGTTAATGAATTTTGACTTGAATTCATATAACCATATTTCTCGAAAAATGATTTAGCGTACGACACATTATCATTTTCGGTGCATGAGGCTGCAGATACTAGGATCAATACATATATACTCTTCAACATCTTGAATGATACTAATCATTAGAGAATACAAAAACGTCATTTTATATTTTTTTTCTTATTGATATGATAAAATTAGAACATATTCGTTATTTCTTTCCCGTTATCAATTATTGTGGTTTTTTGATATTTCACATTGCTGTTTTTTCATCGATTATGAATGTAGCTAATATAATGAATTTATTCTCTACATTATTTTTTACTCCACCGTATATATAGGGAACATCGAATTCTGATTATAAAAATAATATGTTTTATTCGTCAGCAATACTGCAAAGTTTAATTTTAAACCTTGTGGTGAAAATGATAATGGATTATTGAAAAACATGTTTACAATTTTGATAAATTTTAATATTTTTACATAATGAAAATGTTAGTTTAACAATGTTTACTAAAACAAATATGGTTAATAATATTATACACATCATTTAAAAATAATGTTTAGCTCATCACCGTTCATGTTTCGAGTTTTGGGGGGCGAATTCGATTTATTGGATATGCTACTGTTTGCGGTGTTTGACGTTTAAAGATGTAATCTATGGGATTCGAAATCTCCTGTTGTAATAATGTTGGCGCTTTCCTTTTCGATTCATGTACATATAGCGAAAGTGCGAGAGAGATGGAAACTGTTCGAGATCCTGGAATCGTTAGCGCTGTACGTGCCATGACATGCTACAATCAAGAAGATTCCAATCATATGGCTATAGCAGGATGGAATTATCCCAAAGACCCCATCCTAAATTCTCTCGATAAATCATTTAACCTTCAAATTCCTCTTAAGCACATTTTCAACATTTTCAACGACTATCCTATGATTACGTGTGGACGACAAACAATACGTTTGGTTCGAGCTCGAAACGATAACGATTGTGTGCTAATCACGGAGAAAAACGTTTCTGGTACAGTTTCCACTACAACCGTTAACATCAACATTACCAACATTGAATTAAAAATCAAACACATTTATCCTAATGATGATATTAAGTTGGAACTCATGAAGGCCATTCAAAAGGATCATCCTATAGTTATTCCATTTAGAAAGTGGGAGATACACGAGCTGCCTGCAATTACCAGAAATGCTAGACGTGAAGTTTGGGCTGTAAAAACTACAACTTCAGTCGAGAGACCTCGTTACGTTATTGTTTTCTTTCAAACCAACAAACGTGACAACAACAAAACCGATCCCACCCTATTCGACAACGCTGACATTCAAAGTATCCGACTATCGCTAAATGGGGAATATTGGCCTAATGAGAGAATGCAGTTGGATTTTACTAAAAATGACTACAATGAGGCCTATTTCAACTATACCGAATTTTATCCTAGCTATATGAATTCAACACAGAAGCGCCCTCTGTTGGATTATTCTTCTTTCAAGAAACATACATCATTTGTTATTGATTGCTCGAAACAGGAAGAAAGTATGAAATCGTCAACAGTCGATGTAAAACTCGATATTGAAGCAAACATTGGTTTTCCCGAAAACACCAAAGTATATTGTGTTATAATACATGACTACGTAATGGAGTATTTCCCCCTCACAGAAATAGTTAAGACTCTAAATTGAGATGTATGTCATAGTTGTACGTCAGTATTCGAGCAGCCATCATCATGAGAGTTGCGCTAGTAGACATTCAGGGTTTCGTTATAGATGGAGTCTTTGTTGTAAAAGAACTCTGCATCGAGGTTGGTTTTAAGCAGAGTCACTACATATTCTTACCTAGCCAATCAATTTCTACGTTAAGCAATCAGGATAAGAAAACTGTATCATACTTGGAGAAGAATGTGCATGGTATTCGATATTCTTCAGGTGACATTGAGTACTCCAAATTGAATGATATATTGGCAACTAAGCTGCTGTATGCTGCAGACTTTATATACGTACGGGGACATCAGAAAGCAGAATTTCTACTAAAGAAATGCCACATTTTTAGTGTATTTCCCCATATTATTGATGTTTGCAAGTTTGATGGTACACCTTGTGCGACAGGAAACTTTGAACGTGATCCAAATCCTTGCCACGCCACTGGGCTATACTCATGTGCCCAAATAAATTTAGAACGTTTACGTCACTGGTTTTTAAATACTGTATTACCATTGTAAATAATGTATCTAAATAATAATAAATTGTTTATGGAATGACTTGCATTTTTATTAAGACATCCTGTATATACTCAACCAGTAATGACAATTAATGCTTAACAATACCCTTTACTAAAATATACCAATAATCATTTATTTGCTACTACTCCGTATGGTGTTTACATAGCTATTCGAAATACAATAACAATGTAGATAGCGTCTAACAGTTGAATATTTGTTGTTGTTGTGATACAATCTGAATTAAAAATAAATGTAATATTTCGATAAATTCTAAATTCGCTTTCACAATATACTCTGATATGATAATAACTTGGTGGTCTTGCTAGCATGCTAAAAGACTATTAACACATGAGAATGTGTGATCGATGGTTCGAATCCTATCGTCGGTAGCGAAATATTTAATAAATTGTACGAAAACACTGCTTACGTCACACTATATACGAAATACGTGGAGGATATGATGATATACGAAAACACTGCTTACGTCACACCATATACATGCTACCATAGAAAAATCATGAGGATAGACTTCATCACAGAACAGATGGGGCATACGGTACATAGAACAGATGGGGCATACGATACATTTGACAGATGACACATACAACAGAACGCACGTACGGCACATAGAACAGATGGGGCATACGACGGTTGACAAGCGTGACGGGATTGACAGATGACACATGTGACGGCCCGGCGCGTGCGCAGATGACCCGTACGATGGATGGCCGCACCCCACCCCCGACGGCACATATTGCGCGTGAAATCCAAGATGCCCTTATGACATCTTTGTATGTATATTGAACGTGTCCAATGCGCATAGCAACAGTGGGCAATGACCTTGAGGGGTTGCTGACGTCACAGCAGTAATGACCTTGGTTTGGTCAAAAAAGTGCAGAATGAACCTTAGCGATTTCCCATGTTAATTTACATAAGGAATGGTCCCGGATCAGTGTTGCTCCTTTACTTAGGTTGCCAATTCTAGTCACTGGAAAAAACTGTAAATAAATTTTATTGCCTATTACAAAAACCTTTAAACAATTAGGAGAAAATATATACTACAACAAACCTAACTAAAAAACTAACCTATATGCAAGTATACGAGAATCTAAAGTAAGCAATGATACACCACTCATAAATGAATGATTCTCAGTTACTGTTACTAGATCATCAACAACTTCTTCTACTGGTAAACTAAAAATAAAACACAATTAACAATTTTTTGTTTTAATAATAAACTTTGAAAAACATTACTTTTATAAATGAAACTAATTGTCAATTTCTTAGAATTTTTAACATATTTTCAATATATTGTGGAATTATCTAGAAACAGTTAGTTTCATTTAAAAAAGTAATATGAGTTGATTCCACAGAGTAAAGATCGAAACAGTAAATTCTATTAAAAAGCAGTTTAAAAAAATATACTGCCTAATAAATTACTTAAATATTTACCTTTCGACATCACTTAGAGTAGCACTAGAAGCTTGCTCAGACACATTTTGTGCTGGTAAATCTTTTTGATGACAATCTGAGTTATTTGTTGAAGACCTAAAATAGAATATTCTTTTAACAAATTAATGTCAACTAACTCAGTCATCATTGCTAACTGAATAAAATGGATCATATGTGGCCAAATGACCTCTTAAAAAAATTAAAATAATAATTTAGTTTTTAAATACAGTTCAGTTCCAAAATAGTAGGCACTAAATTCTCAGAAATATTGCATTGAACCAAGAATAATTGTAGTTTAGTTTGGTGCCTACTATATTGGAACTGAACTATAGTTACCTAGACAGCCCAGAGTGTCACCAGTCGCCCAATAAAGTTATGACTTATAATTAATAATCTGTTTAAAATTTGTCTTTTATGGCCGCTTTATCAGCTGTAATAAAAATAACTTATATTGAAAGGAAATTTTGTTTATCAGGACAGTGACTTTTTTATTTTGGGCATTACTTTAAGGGCCCATTATACCAAGAAAATGTGTAGGTACTTACATTACATCTGGTGGATTAAATTCAAAAACTGACATGGGAAGAGCATCTTTGTTTAAAAACTTACGGTCACTACTCTTATATATAGAATCAGATTGTTTAAAATGCTCCGAACAAATTTCAGGTCGTTTTGGTAGATCATGAGTCTCGCTTAGACCCAGTAAAGCAAACCAAATTCTTATTTTTTCCAAATTGGTGGGAAAACTAGAATAAAACAACGCCAAATAGTAATTTGCTTTTTATAATTAAAGAACTTTTAAGCATTTTAAATATTATTGAAATGAATAATAAAAGTCGCCGCCACTGGATAGCCGTTCAAATATTTTCATACCTGTGAAATGAGAGTTCGGGGTAATTTCGGCCGTTTTTCCGACAGACTTGGCACTGACGAACCATGATAATAAATATTAATTAACTTAAAACCAAATTTTATCACTAAAAGTCTTGAAAAACACACATAACATCGAAAGAACACAATTTTTACTTGCTGGTCCTAATGGCGCTCGTAATAAACAAACCAAGTTTGACAGTATTTACTATAATACTACAATCCAATAGAAATGTTAGTCGAGAGCGCTCTAGCGATATTTGCATCTCTCTTTATATCGTAACTGAACAAAGACAAAACTACTAAATAGTTTATACTAGACAAACAAAGCAGGTACTGAAATTTTCAGCAATGTTGCCACTTTTAGTTACAACAAATACTTGTTTAAAATTTATATAACAATATGCCTTTATTATATAAAATTCAAGTATTATTAATTAATTTTAAAAGCATAAATTATTATGCCTTTTTTTAATTGCATAGCTTTTTAACAAATTTTCAATAAAATTTCTATTTTAATTTTTCCTGCATCTACAGGATTTGTTAATATGGCAAAGCAGTGGAAGTGTCCCGCGAGTGAGCTTAGAATGTGACTCAAGGTATGTGGCAGGAAAAAGTCAAAACAAACATATCTATTTTATTTGTTATTCTGAGCATGATTCTAATACCATTAAATTCAGGAATATTGACTAATTTTAAGTAAATAATTAACAACAGTGGTAGTGGGTAAAATAATATACTATATTCGTATCGTAATTTCATATTACGATATTCAATGGGTTATCAAACTCTGCCTAACGGCGTTTGACAAATTTCCCATCTCATTTCATAATATGAATCTTTACGACACTTACATCGTTAATATCTATTTCAAAACCCTTTCATTGTGACATGTTCCGGGCGCTAGACACAATGATGATTAAAAAGAGTATTTGCTTGTACTTCAAGTAGGAGCTTTCACTTCCTAGTGTTTCCTGGAGTTTAATCTTTTGCATAAAGGAAATTCTTTGATGAGAAGTGTTTACTCAGGTTAGGAGTATAAACTAGTGGTAAATACTAGGACGTGTTTAACCTCAAATTGATTCGATTGTTATTGATTATTGGGCAGCGTGAATAAAAAATAAGTGTTTAAAAATTAAGTTATAGCATGAGTACAATCTTATTAGATTCAGCTATAAGTTTAAGTACATTCTGAAAAATATTTTACTTATACTTATAAGTGTATACTTTGTTTTTTTAATCATCTTTAGTGAATAATTTTTTGTTATTTAAGTAATTCCAAAAAAACTTTGCTATAAGCGGCCGTATTCCAGTTTTGTCAACAGTTTTTTCAGTTTATTTAGTTATTACAACCATTGCCTGACACATGTTTGTGAAATTGTTAAGTTCCGAGTACGAGAGTGTATTCTTAACTCCGAAGTCGACGCAGAACAAAGTGGCAATTTGCGCTTCATAGAGGCTTTATCTAATCACAAAGTATTATTTGATAAATCGCAGTTTCCGTTAATAAGAAAAAAGAAGGAAAATCCCTTAATTATAATGCAGGAATCATACCAAACAATTTATGGCAAAAGTATTATTCTAAACCAATTAAAAAAATATTCAAAATATGAAAAATTAATGAACTTGAAATAAAAAAATTATTTTGAAAGATTGGGAAGGAAATTTCTGGACATTATAGATAAAGATGACAAGAACCCAGCATTGCATAAAATTCCTGGAGCGGCGACAACTGGATTGACGCCATTGGAAAATGTAGAAATGCAAAAACCAGAGAAAACAAGGCACTTTTAGTCAGACCTCCTTCTTCCCTCTAATATTACACCATCAAAACCAAAAAAAACAAGCTGAAAGGGAAAGAAATAGTTGATACTGCAAAATTATGCACAGCAGATCTTCAAAGAATGGTTCTTCTTGAACAATTAAAACTTACGCGCATGCAGATAGAGCGAGAACATCTTTTATTGAACAAGCTACGTCAAAGTCTACCAGAAACCCAAGGTCCCATACGCCAAGGTTCCGAAACATCAACTTCTCTAGATTTACATAAAATATTTACAATGTCGTAAATTATTAAACATGATACTTATATTTTTTAAGTTACACACCCAGTATATTTTTATTTGTTTCAACAGCTTTTGAATATCATTTTGAATTTATAATTGTAACAATTTATATAATTAAATGTTTTGTTTGTAAATTAAATTGTTGATTTCTTCTCTCCGTTGGAGTCCCCTTCTCCTAACATTGTCATCGTCATTTTCTAAATTGTATTCCTCTTCTTCTTCGTCATTCATAACATCTTCTTCTTCATCGAAAGGAAGTGGATCATTTAAATACTTTGATATACTCGTATTATGAAGTACAACACAACAAATGCAACTCTATCTAGTTTTACCCCAACCATATATTGCAAAATTGGAAACATGCTCTTCAGTTGCCCAAAGCACCTTTCAATGATGATTCTTTCTTTTTTGAAGAGTGTGTTAAACGCAATTTCTTCACGAGTTTCAGGATTTCTGTATGGCGTCGTCAGCCAACGACTGATTCCATAACCCGAATCACCTAATAATACCATATTATTATGCCGCATATTATTCATGACGACATAAATTGCAGAGTGCTTTAGTATTCTACTGTTGTGTACTGACCCAGGCCAGCGGAAGTCTACGGAAGCGAATTCTTCTTTTCCATTACATGTTGCCTGTACATTTATGGAAAAGTAACCTTTTCTGTTATAGTATTCGTCTCCATGCTCAGATGGTTTCGGAATTCTTATATGTGTACAATCTATAGCACCAAATGCACAAGGAAACTGATACTTAGCACTCCACTCTTGTTGTGCTTCATTAATGTTGTAAGAAGTACCACTATAGAGAAAAAGAAAAGAAAATAATTTTCTATATTAATAAATCCGTAAACACCCTGTGAATACATAAATCAAAGCTAGAACAAAATTATGCGATCGTTTGACCAACATTTTTATTGCCAGAGCACGATTAGTCATAACAACTTACTAAAATGATTTGAAAATAAACCATAGTATTTCAAATCATATTACATAATGTCGTCACGAATTATAAAAATAGTAAACATCGTTGTTGAAAAATATCCATCCAAAGTACTAGTCGGAGAAAAACATTATAATATACGTAGTTCCTTCCACAGCAAAAAGAAACCAAAAAACGTAATTAAAAAAGTCATAGAAAAAGGGAACGTTTTCGGTCCGAGGGACAGGCGTGGTTTGTTCGCGAAAGGCGTCGGGTAGTTCTGACTCCAACCGTAGGGGCGAAATAGCGTCTCCTATTACCTGCACGGGTACGTTTGTCAGTCCAGGTAAAGTATTTAATTTATTTCAATTTTTTGAGTGTATTGTTCTGACACTTACTTTCCTTACGTCGTGAATCTGAGTGGTTAGGGTGATAATTAGCTATCATCGGCAGCGAAAGGCTGCCCCATACAGATAAGACTGCGGAAAAGGTTTCATAAAGTTTTTCATCCCAAACTTAAGGGCGCGAGTGTCGGTAGATGCCGATTCGTCGTTAAGTGATACCAATCGAGCTCTCACACACCGAGATCCAGTAAAATCCGACATCCTATAAGTTTTGAATTCATTTTTTTATATAATAACGAGATAACATTGTTTGCTGTCTTAACTTGAGGAATAATTAAGCGTAGTCGTACTATACACGCTGACCCTGACCCCCAAAAGGCGGGAATGCGGCATAATAAATTTTAGGAAAACCTTTTAACCTAGATCATTGTTTTGTTGGGACCTGGTAAGAATTATAATCTCACACTGAAGTAATTGTTAATGTTTTATTTTGACTAGGAAACAGGTTTTTCCATTCTTATGTTACATTTTAGACAAATTAAGAAAGAATTGTATTTTGAAATATCTTGGGCACTCCAGGTAGATTATATCGGGTGCCTTGCCTAGTGACCCTACCATATTTCATACGTTTTGTGATCATATGTTAATTTCAGCCGAGAGGTCGCCAGTCAGCAAAAATTGTATTTTCATGAATAATATAAAGTTGAATTTTGATGACACCAGCGTCGTCGACGATTTAATTGCAAATAATTTTATGTCGGCCTAGGCCAACACAACGAATATTGTCCTAGGTTTGTTTTAATCGACAGATAAGCACAGGGTTCACTGAAATTTGTTCCACAGAATTACAGTCTGCATGTAAGCAGCTTTACGAGATAGGGACTTCGGGGTTCTTTTAAATAGTCGCTCATTTAAAAGGAGATACCGGGTACGTTCAGTAGCTGTTAAACAGGGATAATTACCGCCATTTTCCGTACCGGGTGGATGAATGTAAATATAGAGGAAGAAATTGACAAGCTTAATGTTAATTTAAGAGTTATATAATTTTTGTTATTTGTTGGTAATATAGAGGTGTATTGTTTTTTGCGAATCTTCTTCATTCCCTTCCGCACCCAGTTTCCTTCCTTTAGGTACCTCTTCTGACGTCACAGGATCAACGTTTCGTCGAACCAACCTGGTCCTGGCATATAATTTATCCCCAAAAAATCTATGGAACCCTTGCCATTCGAGCCCGCTACTCCCTCTCTCATTTGAAACTTAAAAAAGTCACCAGGTCTCGATGGTATAAGGTCTGAAACATTAAAAGAAATATCTAATGAGATTGCAAGTCCATTAACCTACATAATAAATGAATGTTTAAGCACATGGACCTTTCCAAAAATTCTAAGAAATGATATAGTTAAATCTCTATACAAAAGTGGAGATAAGACAGAAATGGTTAATTACAGGCCTGTATCACTAATATCCAATGTTTCAAAAATAATAGAAAAAATAATAAAAATTAGACTTTGTTCTTTCTTAAAAAAAAACATAGAATTTTATCCGATCGTCGATATGGCTTCAGAGAGTCTAGGTCGTCTGAGGATGCGATATATAGGTTAACTTCTCTTGTTTATGATTCGCTTGATAGAAGTGTTCCTGCTATATGTATCTTCTTGGATCTCTCCAAAGCATTTGACACCGTCTGCCCTAAAACGTTATTAGATAAATTGGAGAAGTATGGAATTAGAGGCAATGTATACAAATTCATAGAAAGTTATTTATCTGATAGGGATCAAAGGGTTGAAATCGATGTTGTAATGAGTGCACCACATAAAATTACATACGGTGTAGATCAAGGAACTGTTCTTGGCCCACTTTTGTTCCTTCTATACATCAATAGTATGCTTTACTTGAATGTTCAGGGTGAGATCATCAGCTTTGCAGATAACACCGTAGTATTTTATAGTTGCTCCACATGGCAAGACCTAAGAAATAAAATAGGTAATGATTTTCCTAGTATTGCTAAATGGTTACAATTGAATAAGCTAACTGTCAACTCCAGTAAAACAATTTACTTGCCTTTTTCATCTTACAAAACTGGGGCCACTGAACATTGGAGTAACAAACCACATTGAAGAAGTAGAAAAAATAAAATATCATTGTATTACAATTGATCGACATTTGAGGTGGGATCTGCAATGTAATGACATAGTAAAAAAGATAAGAGGGCATCTACCAATGTTCAAGTATTTAAAAGAAATTCTTGAGCCTAATGAATTAAAAGTCTTATATTTCTCACTAGTGGAATCATTGATTTCTTATGGCATTGTGGGCTGGGGCAGAGTGAGGGATTGCTTCTTAAATAGAGTTCATATTTTACAAAAATGGTTTTCAAGAAGCCTCTTCCAAAAAAATATTTTATATCCATCGAATCAATTGTTTATGGAACTAGGAGATATGAGGGGATCGTTTTCCCACAGAGTGGAAAAACTATTGGTCAAAAAAATGCTAACTATGTAGAAGCAAGAATTTATGTGCTGTTACCTGATGATATAAAAAGTTACAATGTATTTAAAAAGCGAATTAAGAAGTGGATTATGGAAACATATAGACAGTCCTTTAGCAATATATTAAATTAAACTCTATCATAATTGACAGTATCTATTTCAGCAGTTTTTGTCTCTAACAATTGATATGATACCCCCTAAAAATTTACTATAAAACTTGAAAATTTACTGGATTTAACTTATTACCGGATTGGACAACTTAGTGGACTTGGCAATTTACTGGATTTGACAAAAAACTGATTTGTTCGTGTTTTCCGGTCACAATACAAGTAGTAATAATAACTACTTCAGTGACCTAAACTGTTCATTCAATTCAGTGTGATTATTTTCTATGTATTACTGTATCTATCTTTATTGAATAATTATTATTATTATTATTATTATCATGAATTAGTCTCAGAGTTGTTAAACATCTGGTTCAAGAAGTAAGGGGCCCAAGCAAACCTTACTCAAATTCATGATTATTATTATTATTAATATTATTATTATTATTAATTCAAATCGAAACTCATCGTTTCACCACTATTAAGTAAAAGAAATCGTTTCTTAGGTAGTATTCAAGTCAAACACGTGTCAAGTCGAAACTCATCGTTTCTCAGTTATTAGTTCAAACATACCATTTCTTAGTTAGTATTCAAGTCAAGCACGTGTACTGAATGGTCGAAACGCATCATTTATATGTGCAATTAAGTCCCTAAGTCAAACATACCGTTTCTTAGTCAGTATTCAAGTAACACCAAAGTAGAGATACACAGTCGTACTGTTGGTTACCTCATCAAGCCGAAACATTGTTGTAACCGATTCAAAAATAACTCTGGACTTTCTGAACAAAAACATCAGAGTTATAGAACACACCAGGGTGCAATGGGAACATCGTATACAAAACAAACCCATAATACAATGCCATATGTGTCAATTGTGGAAACACGCAACCGCCAACTGTGGAAGAACCGCCCGTTGTCTGAAGTGCGCAGGACCCCACCTTACGTCGGAGTGCACAAAAGAAAAGATGAAGCCAGCCAAATGTGCAAACTGCGATGGAGACCACACCGCAAACGCCGATGTCTGTCCGGAGTATGTGAAACGTCGAGTATGGCTAGAAGAAGATGCCTCGAAATCAAAAAAGTAAAGTTGCTCCCCTATCCCTACAGAAAATCCCTGGAGCAGCAAAACAAACCCCTATCAAACCAGTCAAACCGATTTCCCCAGTCTTTCCTCAAAATCCTCCCAACAAAAACCCTCACAAAATATTCCCACCCCAACCCAACAAAGAGCACAATCAAACCCGATGTCAAACGACTTCACAAAGTTCTCTGAAATTAACAATATGTTTCGAGAACTCTACAACTTGGTCAACCTGAATGAACTCTCAAGAGCCGTTTCAGACCTCATCCAGGAGATGAGGATAGTCCTAAACAAGATTGAGAAATTTCAAATATACAAACTTTTTATTGCCGGCATAGATACTTATGATATCTAGGCAGGTAGGTGGTAAAACAGGCTCTCAAAAACGATATAATCTTAAAATCATTTTCTGTAACATACAAGGAGTTCTTAAATAAACGGTTTTAAAGATTAAAACTTAGTTTTCCGCATCTGTGGGATGCCCTTAACAATATTCTATCATAAAATTGGCCACTTGTATACACTTCGGGGGATGTATCGTGCTAACAAACCGAATATTTCCCCAAAGTAACCAAAAATATAGTATATTTGGGTTTACAGGGCCCGCTGTACTCGCTCTAGTCGGCTGAAAATGTGGCACTTCAAGTACCATAGCTCTGTTGTAATAGCTCTGGTCAGCTAAGAATCAATAAGCTTCATCTATAAGACGTCATGAATAATATTCAATCATAAAAGTCAATTTTATACACTATGGAAGCTGTATCGTGGTAACAAACTGAAAATTCTCTAAAAATTACAAAAATTTCGTACTTCAAGTACCATAGCACTCGTTGTACTGGCTTTAATGAGCTGAATATCAACACGGTTCATCTTTGAGATGCCCTGAATAATATCCAATCATAAAATTGGTCACTTGTATATACTTCGGAGGCAGTATCGTGCTAACAAACTGAAACTTCTCAAAAAATGACAAAAATATCGTACTTCGAGTACTATAGCACTCGCTGTACTGGCTCTGGTGAGCTAAAATCAATAGGGTTTATTTGTGAGATGTCCTGAACAATATTCAATCATAAAATTGGTGACTTGTTGAATTCTGGAGGCTGTATCGTGCTAATAAGACATGTAACGAAAAGTGGCCGACAACAACGACGACGACGACGACATACTCCAGGATTTCTTTTCTAAAAACCATTTTTTCGCGTTGTTCTTGATGGAAAACGTGAAAATAACTTTTTTTGGGTAAACCAATACTTTTCTCGCACATTAGATAGGTTGGGCGGAAAAGTAAAAAATCCATCTAATTCGTCACTTTCTCGACATCAAAAAACCAGATATGTTCTCTCTAATCGAGACGCTCCTAAAACCAAACATTCAGATCCAGAATATCGTCTATTTAGACAAGACCGCTCCAACGATGCCCCTGGTGGCGGTATCGCTCTATTAATCAAAAAAGGCATTAGCTTCAAACTCCTGAAACAAAACAATTCTTCCAGTAGATTATTTAAACTGCAAATACCCTCAATGGGATAAATTCACAAACTACCCAAACGCAAATGTAAGTACTCTCCTGAGATTCGGTAACAGCACTGACTGCAACATAAACAACACTGACGATCCCACACACTTTCCCTTCTCAAATCACTCCCCTAGCACAATTGACATCGAAATAGGAAAAATATTAATAACATTACAAAAATAAAAACCTTAACTGACCTAAATTCCGATCACGACCCCGTCCTTATCCACCTAAAACTCCCTCGCATCATTCAACACCCCGTAAAACACATATACGACTACAGCATCACCAACTGTATAAATTTCAGAAAATTCATAAATAATAACCTAAACCACCCCTACATAAAACCCTTCCCGACACATCATTACACTTACACTATAAGACAAAAACAAGATACGAAAAAGATGGCAAGAATCCTGAAGTGAAGAAGAACACTCGCTGCTTAAATACTACCAAAACACAATAAACACTCTTATAAAAGAATACAAAAATTACAACTGGACGAACTTCCTAAGCAAAGTAAGAGTAAAGTAAAATTGCCAAATTTTTTAAAAATCAACACAAAGATATAACTAAAATAGAAAAGGACGGACACACAATCACTGACATGACGGAAAATGCGCAGAGTTTCGGAGTGCACTTTCAAATCAATTTCATAAACAATTCACCACACACAGGCCACTACCAACACATATCTCAAACAGTTTATCAACACTTACACTCACTAGATACATTAAACACAGACAATTTAACATTATTTACAGAAATACACAACACTATACAACAACTTAAAACAAAACAGCCCCAGTTCACGACGGCATACACAACATTTTATTAAAAACCCTACCAAAAAAAGCAATTGTGCAATTGACATGCATTATCAACTATATAATCAAAACTGGCTTTCACCCCGATATGCTCAAGATTGCTAATGTCATACACATAATCAAAGCAAGCAAACCGACCAATTTCATTATTAAATAATATTGCAAAGGTGATTGACAAAATCATAAATACAATCGTGCACAGACAAGCATAATGGTCGCGATCTATATACAGAAAGCCATATGGCTCGAGGGTCTAATATTCAATCTTATGCAATTAAAAATTCCTAATTATTTAATTAAACTAGTTAATTCCTATGTCACAAATAGAAAATTTTGTATAAAAATAAATGAACATATCGCTGGACCCTATCCGATCCATGCTGGAGTTCTGCAGGGCTCAGTGTTATCACCTTTTCTCTATTCTTTATTTATCCAGGACCTCCCAACCTTCCCAAATTTATTAACTGCCATGTACGCAGACGACACTTGTTTTGTAGCAACTGCAAACAATCCAGAGACCGCACTTGACAACATACAAACACACAAATAGTACCTTATTTCAAAAACTCAACAAAATGCCAGAGTATTTATTACTCAGAAGAATCGTCAGGAAAAATAGCTCGTGGCAATCTTTGTGTAGATGGACATATTATCTCTTCGAGTAATACTTTAAAATACGTAGGGTACACCATTCAAGGTAATACAAATGCTAACGCCCGCATTTGTAGCCAAGTACACAATGCCAAGATTGCAATGAGAAAACGTTACCCTCTCATATGCAAACACAGTCAACTCTCCACACATAATAAACTACTCATTTACAGACAAATTATTAGACCAATCTTAACATATTCAGCACCAGTCTACTACACAGGAACAACGTATAACTTTCACTCCCTGCGGGTGGTACAAAACAAGTGTCTAAAAACGGCAATAAAACACAACACAGCCTACCCTAAATATCCTAGAAACTCTTGGTTGCATGACAAAGCCGCTAAAATATCTACAAGTTTTCACAATAATTGTCTGCCAAAAGACCTTTGAAATGCTTTCACAGTCGCAAATCGCGCAGAAGACATCCGCGATAGGGGATGCAGGCTTCTGCATGGATCGCTAATTACATAACAAGGTTGTCAATCTACAACCCTCATTTTTAAAAACAGGAGTAAATTCAGTTCGGCCCAAAGCCAAACTAAACTACCCCTACTTTTTCCAAATATAAATCAAATTAACATCAACGTCTGACATGTTGCCTTCTCCAATACTAAAACACCCATCAACTAGGTATTGAGATCCTGTTTTTCAGCTACTTTTCAGGGAAAACTCAGTCGAAAGAATCTAAGAGGCGTAACTATATGCCGGGGACAAAGTTAGTTGTATTAACAAAAATGTTGGATAATGCTTTTACCGCAAGGAGCCTCAAAACTATATACGACGTACGCCGATAACAGGAAGAAAGCCAAGACACCGGCTATTACACCTTATTGTATTCTTTTTGTTATCTGTAATTTTGGGAATCAAAATATTTTAGTAACGTACCTTTTTAATAATAATAAGCCGAAACATAACGTTTTTCCGAAATCATTAAGTTTGTGATTACCTTCCGATCTTATTACCGTTGAAGTTCACACAATAATCCATTTGTAAATAATAAACTATTCAATATAGGTGAGGGTAAATATATCAAAATCCTTAAAATTCGTACAAGTTTTTTAATTACCACATGCCAACTAGTTTCGACTTAACAAGTCATCATCAGGGCGGGTAAGCTACAATTATGATGGTAAACTTAATTTAGCAAATCGAATTCTATTCAAACAACTGTAACTTACCAATCAATCAAAAAATTTCCACAGGACATATAACAACATGAATTTAAAATAAACAGCGAAAACAATACAAGACAACAGAACTAGACGAACTAACGTTTTAAATAATTTGATCATTAACACACTCAAGTGAAGATAACTTTTTATAATCTAAAATTCTAAACAGTGGCGGAACTTCAATAGTTGATTTTAAATTTAATGATATAGTATTTTCATTATTAATTGATTTAAAAATTTCTAAGTTCTCCAAAGCGTTCAGTCTAGTTCCATGTTCACAAACATGTAAAATTTTAAAATTTTCATCCACCACAAAAGAATGGTTATTAAGTTGTAAATGTCTGTAGAAAACAGAACTATTCCTTGTCAAATGTTCTTGGATTCTCAACTTAAACCTCCTACCACACTGCCCTATGTATTCGGCGGTGCAATTGTTACAAGTCAACCTATAAACCCCACTTCTATCAAGTTGTGAAATTGGGTCTTTGGTTCGAGAAAAGATAGTTTTTAAGTTTAGTGGAGATTTAAAGGCTACTTTATATTCTGTTCTATTCTGAATTATGTTGGCCAATTGATAGGAAAGTGGACCGTAGTAATAAATGCTAACAAATTTTTGTTGTTCACTCCTGTCCAATGCATATGAGTCATTCATTAAAAGCTTATCCATCTTTCTGTTAACTAAATTGTCAATTAGAATTGTGGAGTAACCGTTTTTAACTGCTAAAAGTTTGATAGTTTCTAATTCTTTTTTATTATTTTAAATTCATGTTGTTATACGTCCTGTGGAAATTTTTTGATTGATTGGTAAGTTACAGTTGTTTGAATAGAATTCGATTTGCTAAATTAAATTTACCATCATAATTGTAGCTTACCCGCCCTGATGATGACTTGTTAAGTCGAAACTAGTTGGCATGTGGTAATTAAAAAACTTGTACGAATTTTAAGGATTTGAATATATTTACCCTCACCTATATTGAAGATGTTTTCGTACTCTAGTGGATTTGCTTCAGAAATAAACTATTGTTTTCAACATTACTAATATAGTTGATTACGTCTACTGCAGTCGACAAAGTTCAACTAATTAATAATCAAAACACAAAGTAATTGCATCTAGTACTTACTTTAGTCTTACTTTAAGAATTAGCTAGACTAAATGCTATAATTTTTGAAGTAAAAACTACATGGAGCGTTTACTTGGAGTAAAAGCAAATACTCTTTTTAATCATACCGCCTATTAATGTTGGAAAAGGTTTTGTCGTACAGATTCAAATCCTCGTGTACAACAGAATTTTCAGTAACTTTAGCTAAAAAAAAAATATTGTCTTTACTTTTCAAAAATCCGGGAAATTGCCTTATTTTTGGACTTTCCCCAGCGGAAAGTCACAGAGAAAAAGTGTGGTAGACTCATCTTAGCAAAGCTTCTAACGAACTATAAAGAAGATGGTAATTATTGTATTGTGGACAATTATGAAGAATTTAAACTAATTTGTCATATACTAAATAATTAACGTGTAGCAACAAATGATTAATTATTATTTTAGAAGAAAACTACACTCTCTTTATTAATACATAAATAATATGAGATGATTAAAAACCACACCCTTGACTCTATATCGAGTTGTCTATAGTGATAATTAGTGTTCTATATCAAAACCTACTTCTTATATCGATCAATTAAGTAGATAGATATAGTAAACTAGTATACAGGTTGCTTCACAACGGGCTTACACTATCTATATATTAGAAACTACTTACACGATTTTGATAAAAATTGGTATAGAGGCATAACAGGTTACGAAAAATTTATTGAAACTATTTTAACAGACATACCACTCCCGGTTACACCGGAAGTGATCGACAGCTTTATTATTTTAAATGTAATACCCTTTTTATTATTATTATAGTTAATAATATACAGGGTGTTATATTTAAAATAACAAAGTTGTCGTTCACTTCCGATATGACCGGAAGCGACACGTCTGTCAAAATATTTTCAATAAAGTTGCCCTAACCTGTTATGCATCTATACCAATTTTTTATCAAAATCGTTTGAGTAGTTTCCGATATATAGATAGTGTAAACTCGTCGCGAAACAGCCTGTATATTTATTTTTAGATCATATTTGCCTGAAAACTGCGGTTTGCATTTGGATGATTATTTAAAACCAACAGGAGTTATTGGAGACCAAATGCCTTTGACAATACAAGACGTTATCGAAATGACGGATATATGGACCCTTCCATATCTCACTTATTATTTGTTACAATTAAAAATGTCTCAAATAAGAGTTGAATGGTTATTAAAGTAGTTTTTAAAATCCAACAAAAAATTTATACAGAATGTCCCAAAAAAGAGGGTCAGAGCCAAAGTGTTCTTTCTTAAATGGGACACCCTATATATTTTTATATTTTTAAACTGATCACTTCAATCCGAATTCAGCAATATATAATTGTTATAGTCTAACCTTAACAGTTCAGAAAATATGTACGACACAGTAAGATGTAGTAATCTATCGATTGGAATTCAGTAAATTTGTTTACAAAATAAAGTAATCTCAAACTAAGTAAGCCCAAATGAAACTATAAATATTCTTCAGAATGATCCCCCATATCGTCAATGCATAGTTGGTATCTTTGGCGTAAATTCTCTAAACATTTAGAAATAATATTAGCATGATTATTTAAGTTATTAATTTCGCCTTGAATCTTTTCCTGAATTATCTCAAGATTGTTATTTACGCCAAAGTTAACTATATCTTTCAGCATCCCCCACAAAAAAAAATCTAAGGGAGTTAGGTCGGGGCTATTAGGAGGCCATAGATCTGTCCCATTATTTTCGATCCACTCTGGAAACTGATTGTTGAGATGTTCTCCCACCTCTAATACATTATGGGGTGATGCCCCATCTTGGTGCCAGATCATAGTATTTAATTGGTCAGCTGTAAATTCATTTTCTAGTATTTCACTTATTTTGGGTATTATGCAGTTTAGGTAAGTTCTTCCTGTTAACTTATAATTGAAAAATATTGGCCCAACCACTTTATTCTGGAATATTCCACACCAAACTTTAATTGATTTCCGTCCAGATTTCTTTATTTGTTGTACTTTCCGCTGTCTATGATTTTTATTTTCCCATGAACGTCTATTTTTTCTATTAAACACGCCAGCTGTATAAAAACTGGATTCATCTGTCCAACAGATTTTCTGAAGGATATCTGGAGTTTCATTCAAGCGACGAAGCATTTCCTGACAAAATATTAATCGTTTCCGTTTGTGCAATTCAGTAAGAGCCTGCACGGGAAGTATCTTATATGGTTTATAATTGTGTCTTTCCAGAGTCCTAAAAATTTTCATATGACGTTTTTGTAATATATTGGAGCTGGTTACTAACGAGTCTTCAGAGTTTTCTGCAAAAAAGTAGTAGCGCAAAAATAATTCATTCTTATTCAGCTACCATAAAATCCAAATAAATATATATTTTTTTACCTTCAAAATGCAGAAGTGTATCTAAATCATCCTCCTCATTAATTACACACGTTCGTTTTTTCCTAGAAAAGTTCTTAGTTGTCATTACATGCTGGTATATTCTGTTGAACGTATTTTTGCTAGGCGCATGCCGATTTGGATATAATTCCATAAATTCTCTCCTTGCATCTAGTTTGTTATTATTATTTTTTACAAATAGAGAAAATATTTCTATCTTTTCATCATCTGTATACCGCATTTTCCAAACTATCAAATACAATGTTTTATAATGGTGTAAATAACTACTTGTCAAATATGACAATGCTTTCATTGCCCGTTGTTTATAGTTGGTTTTCATCCCACAGAAAACGATTTTTAAATGAATATATTTTCTGAACTGTTAAGGTTAGACTATAACAATTATATATTGCTGAATTCGGATTGAAATGAACAGTTTAAAAATATAAAAATATATAGGGTGTCTCATTCAAGAAAGAACTCTGATCCTGTATAATATTTTTGTTGAATTTTAAAAACAACATTAATAACCCTTCAACTCTTATTTGAAACATTGTTATCTGCATCAAATAATAAGTGAGATATAGAAGGGTCCATATATAATGAAAAACCCTGTACTATAATAATATTTTTGTACTGAATAAAATATCCTTGGTTTTATTTTTTTTATTCTTTAATTTGAAATTTTACTAGTCTATCGCGATCATTTTCTATTGCATGAGCTACTGCAGGGCCGTACCGTGGCACACTTTTGGGGGGGGGGGGAGGTAAAAGATAAAAAACCAACAAAATTTTTGTATATATATTAATATAAACAAGTATAGGCTTTAACATATTAAAAATGCAACCTACTAGCAAAATCTTAAAAATTCAAATTTAAACTATTAGATTATAATACTTACAAAATATACCTGTTTGAAAAATAGGAACAAAAACACCTTACTTAAGAAAAATAAACGAAAACCGTTCAAAAATATACATACCGCAAAACGGGGCGACTTGATACCATTTTTGGAATATTCGATACCCTACCGCCGTTTATTTACCGTTCTAATTCAAATAAAAATTATTTTAGATTACTTTGAGATGGTGGCTATTGGACACAACGCTTAAAAAAGTTGTACCTCCCTCCACTCCCTAGGAAAAAAATATGGAAGGTCTTTTTTCAAGTCACCCCATGTTGGGACGGTACCAGAGGTTGGTGCTCCAAACTTAGATTTTTCAAACACTTCTTTTGGTAAATCGACAATTGTATCTTGTTCTTGCGTTCTTTGATTGTCTGTTTTTGGTAGCATTCATAAAATTTTATTTCTATTCAGTGGTAATAGACCGGTCGCTTCAAAGCCTGATTGAATATTTTTTCCATACCCTCTGAAAGTCTATTTAATGCCTGTGTTAATAAGCGTGGGAATACTTCTTTTCTTATAGTTCCTTTATTATGTTTTTTCCATTCTTGAAGTATCTTTCTCCAAGCGATCTTAATTGGACGAAAAACGCTAACATCTAATGGCTGCGTAAGGTGTGTACTGTTAGGAGACAAAAGCACAAAACGAATGTCATTCTCCGTACATTTCGACATAACATTGGCCGAAATGTAGCTTGCCAAATTATCTCCAATAAGAACTTTAGGACCCGGTGGCAAAGATCGAAAATATGGCAATACTATGTTATTAAACCAATCTTCCAAAATATTTGTATCAAACCATCCAGAACAAGAGCGATTATATCTTGGTCCGGTTGGTCCAAATTGCGTCCAAGTGCTCCATAAGTAGTCTGCCTTATAGACTATGTAGACTTGAAGCTGCACAAGCAGACATGACGGAAGTAGCTGTTTTAGATGTATCCATTACCTTTTCCGCTCTTTTAGAAGTCCTACGAACGATCGCGGCCAGGATCGTCCGTAAAATTAATCTCATCGTAATTTACTATTGCGTTGGATGGAACATCTTCTAGACTTTCTGATAAGTGGTCGAAATATGTATTAATACTATCAGGGCAAACTTTGACTCTACTTCATTTTATTTATTGAGACATTCTTTTAGTCAGCTCCTCCTTATGTCGCTTTAGAAATTTTTGCAGCCAGGTTTCACCAGGTCTGTTGTATCGGAATTGTGGCAATTTTATTCCACTTCTGTGCAAGTAAGATTTTACTATCTCTTTTATATCATTTGAATCACAGGGATAACCCCAGTCCGCTGTAATAGATATAGACCGAACTAGATAGTTTTCCTCTTCGATCGACATTGCAGTTTGACCTCCAATTGATTTTGTGTGTAGCCTTTAGCTTTTCTATATAAAGTTATAAAAGGAATTTCATATTCTTCACTTAAAACTTTTAATGTTCTACCTTGTTTGTGTAGCTGTAGTACTCGCTGTAGCCTGTCTCCGCTATTATCCCGATATTTCCGACTTCCCGGTTTCCTTTTGTATATACGCACAATTTTTCAAGTCGCCTCTGAAATTACATAAAAAAATAAAACGATACGCCACTGGCAAGTAAGAATGAAAAAGTAAGGCTTTTAGGTTAGAGAACGGTTGCCTGATATATAACTACTCTTGAAAAAAATACGGCGATATTCCAGTATTTTTAGGGATCTCTGTACAATAGGAAGTTTGCAGATTAAAAAAAATCAAACTTCTTCACTTTTTTTTGGAGATGCACAACACAATAACAGTGAGTAAATAACCAATACCATAACATGAACTCAACTAAGAAGCATGGTAGGCATAGATACAGACTCAATTTGAGATTAAAATTTCGACCACCAGAGCGCAGCATCGGTTTTAACTGGAAAAAGCAAGATTTTTCAAGTCACTCCGGTGTTTTCAAGTAGCCCCATTTTACGGTACTTAAAAAGTGTACAATTTTTTCATTAAACTCATCGGTAGAAATTAAAAAAAAAGTGATTTTTTAATTAATTATAGCGTGGCCAGGATTTTTTCAAGCAACCCATTTTTTTTATAATTTTTAACATACTAAATTACTTATAAAATTATTTTCATCCATTAACACGTTCGCGGACAGTATGAAAACTTGAGGTAGCCTCAGAAACGCAGTATGGTAACTTCAGAACCAGAAGCCCAAAATTTATCAAATATTTTTGGTGGTATAACATAGATAATCGAAGACTTCTGAGCTATGTCTGAGTAACTACTGCTATAGCAGTGGTACCCCATAACATCAACATATTTTGAATTACATGGACAGTAAACTGCTATGAAAGTAACTGCTATAACAGTAGTGTGTCCCATTAGAACTTTTCTCGCTATGCAGGACACTTGTCTGCTATGGAAGTATGCATTATTACCAATAAAAAACTTTAGTGAATCTTACCAATGAATTCATTTTTGGAATACATAGTGAGACACCTTCATAGTGAATTGCTACAAAGCAAGAGTTTCATTGGAATGATAGCTTTCAAAACAACCGGGACACAAAGCGGGAGAGATTCGCATCCCCTGCATCTCCAAGAAGTTTGAACCCTTTTCTCATGTTTTGTACATTCTGGACAATTCATGAAATATGTTTTCCTTTTATAATTCTCATTGGGCAAAGGGATTTTCTCGGGGAAGTGGATTTGCAGAGAATGAGCCGTAGTTTGAACATTTGGATAATTTTTAGAGCGTCGATTTTCGTGCAGTTTACTTGGAATTTTGAGTTGATTTCCAGACTTAACTGACTCGAATTTTCAGTAATGACCTTATAAGTGCATTTCGAAATTCAAGCATCGGAATTTTCCTGTTTGTCGCTTTTTTGTACAATATATAAGAATTAACCACTGTCAGATCTAGCAAGTGAAATATGATCTTCTTATACCAACGTATGGTTTTTCTAGGGCTAGAGGTCAATTGATCAGTTCGGTCCACCCCCGCCATGTTATTGTTGTATTCGAAAACTTCTACAGGTTTCCTTCTTACCTAAAATAATTGTTAGAATTAATATCAAAGTTAAAAAATATTGAAAAAAGATAATAGTTCACCTGGCCAAATCGGTTTGAAACATCTATAATCATCGGATGATGCTTTGTGGTAATCATGAGAACATCCCGTTTGTCTTTCCATTTGGACACATAGATAGAGCATTTTCTTCTCCAAATATTACAATTTTAGGGTTATTCCTCCTATTCGCCCTCAAAGTACCTGTCGTATGAGTTTTATGTTTTCGAAGTAGTAAATCTGATAGGCCCACGCTGTTATAATAATTGTCTATTATTAAATGATGGCCATTGTTTATGTAGGGCCTCATAAGCCTAAGAACCAAGGAATCAATTTTCGAAGCACCTCCCAACTGTTTCTGATGACCTTTATAAATTTCAACATTGAAGACGTATCCATCAGTTGAGCACAATTCAAAAAAATGTATGCCATATTTGGCAGCTTTTCCCTTCATTTACTGTATAAAGCTTAGTCGTCCTCTAAATAGTAGCAGCGATTCATCCAGTAATAAAGATTCATTTAGATAACAAGCTCCTTGAAAATTGTTCAAAAGTATATTGAGAAGTTGTGAGATTTTATGCAATTTGTCGTTACTTTTTTCATCACCACTACAACACAAGCTTCTGAGAATTTGTTCATAACGCCTACATGACATGGTGACAAGAAAAATAGGTTGATAATATAGTGGGTCTGTAGAAAATGATAAACGGAGTGTGGGGCAGTTTATTTGACCTCGAAGTAAAG
This sequence comes from Galeruca laticollis, assembly GCA_963921935.1. Taxonomy (NCBI): domain Eukaryota; kingdom Metazoa; phylum Arthropoda; class Insecta; order Coleoptera; family Chrysomelidae; genus Galeruca; species Galeruca laticollis. The sequence continues at coordinate 112,641,625 of OY998175.1, read as the reverse complement.
ATAAACCCAGAAACTTATCCAATTCCTCAGTATCAATGGGAGTGAAGTTAGAACTTCGTGAATATTTCTTGTGTGATCTATTTGTGCGACACAGTAGTTGTCCATAGGCATTCGAATATTTGAGAATTAAATTTGTCACCTCATCTGTCTAGAGCATTTTGAAAACATCCTCAGGTGTACTTTCCGCGGTTATATTTAGCTTTATTCCAGATAAACCATGGTCAAAATTCAGGTCTGGAATATCTGCGATGTCATCCACCCACTCATCTTCACTGGGGACATTTAAACCTAAAAAGAATAATTTTTTAATCCAAAATATAAGGAATCAAAATCAATAAAAAGTAGAACAAACAGACAAATGACCAATAAAATAGCCCTAATTTATGAAGTATAAAAACCAACCGCATTGTCATCTTCATTGGGCGGTTCATTTGCTTCATATTCAGATATATTCATTTCACTTTCTGTACTGCCGCTGCCGGGTTCATATGTAAGATCTCCATTATATTCCCCATCATCCTGATACGGGTCGCTAGCGATAGAACTGCTGCTAAAACTATCAGGATCATCACACTCACTCTCAACCTCATCAAAATACCGTAAAAGTCTTCCTTCTTCTGTGGGGTTCATGTGTGGAACATATAAGAACACAAAATATTTCACAGGTTTCCAGCTAATTATATATTTTGACAAAAAAAGATTGCGTTGATGAAAAGTCTATAAGAAAATACATTATAATATAAAGCGTGTGTAAGTTTTATTACTAACCTTGAAAATAATCCTATTTGTTTGGATCTAAAATCAAATTTCACTTTTTTCACCAAGCACGTAACAAAAATATAAATAAATGCGTGCACAAAACAAATATACAGGGACAATATGTCGACATTACAACAAACAAATAGCAGTAGGCGCACCAGGATATACCCCCCCTTCATGCGAAACACGTTTTATAACGGAAATTTTCAATACTCTACGCCTACGGGGACAGTGCCCAACAGTTCAATGATATATTATGGCACAGTAAGGTTATAAATACACGTTGCCTTATGGAGAAATCTACTTCTCTAGCAGTAATGTTTTTTAGAGGGACCTAAATATATACTGCAATAGCAGTATTGTCCCTTGATATCAAAGAGATTTTACTGCTATAGCAGTCACTGTCCATGAATGTGTTAACCATATGAGTGAAGGTCGATTTTACTTCGGATCCTCTACCATTATAATTTATACTCAGATTATATTATATAATATGATGGAAATAATATTTTGTACTGTCTTTAGATGATTTCAAAAGTAATTTGTGGTGTAGATATAGACTTTCCTTTTTCCATGCGGCGTGGGGGTAATTATGCGCAAAAGTGTGGGGTAAATAAGCGCAATGCGCACAATTACCTCTTACGTTTTTTTATAGTGAGGTTATGCATCATAAGTATTTATTTATTCTTTCATTTATTTCAGATGCCCCGAAACTATCTAAGAACAACAACTAAAAATAGTTGGACGGAGAATCAACTCAAACTAGCAATTTATGATATTACTTCCAATTTCCAATAATAAAAATATAAGAGTTGCTGCTCGCGAGTATGACATTCCGGAATCAAGTATACGAAAATTTAAAAAAAATAATATGAAGGGACGAAATGCTACATTCAATAAAGAGGAAGAACAGCAATTAGCAGACCATATTCTTAATTTTGCCAAATTACACTATAGTTTAACACCCATAAATATTCGTAAGATAGCATTTGAATTCGCTGAAGTAAGAAAATTACCGCTCCGGTTCAATAAACAATTACAACTTGCGGGCAAAGATTGGCTATATCTCTTTTTGAAACAACATCAAAACATATCACTTAGGCAACCTGAATCTACAAGTATCAACAGAATAAATTCTTATAATGAAGAAAAAGTTGGTCGTTTTTTTCGAATTAAAAAGATGTAATGGGAAAAAATAAATTTGAACCAAGCAGGAGTTTTAATATGGACGAAACTGGAATCACTGTAGCCCAAAAAAAGTGCCCAAAAGTATATGGTCCAAAAGGTGTAAAACGAGTAGGAGCAGCCACTTCTGCTAAAAGAAGCAGAACTATAACAGCTGTATTTTGCTTAAGCGGGACAGGAATATTCATCCCGCCCATGCTAATATATCCGCGAGTTCGCATGTCCCCTCTATTACAAAAAGATAGACCCATTGGAGCAATCTATCGCTGTTCAAAAAATGGATGAACGAATGAGGAACTATAACATTTTCCTTATCATACTAACCCATGAAAAGAAGATCCAGTTCTCCTAATAATTGACAACCACGCGAGTCATATATCGCTGGAGGCTTACAACATTTGAAATGAAAATTTTATAACTGTTGTATATTTGCCTCCCCATACATCCCATCGCACATAACCACTTGATCTAATATTTTTCAGTCCGCTGAAAAATTCGCTGTATAGAGAATGTGATATACATCTACAGATAATGTGATATACATCTAGCTCATGAAATAATAACAGAGTATGACTTGGCTGAGTTTTGAATATTGCATTCGTGAAAGTAGCAACAATGGATAAAGAAGTCACTGTTTTTCTTTAAGCAGGGATTTATCCTCTGAATCTAGAAAAATTTGACAGTAATGATTTTGGAATTGCTCAAATAGAGATACCTATTATAGTGAAATTTGTAGCAGACAGTCCAAGAATTAAAGAATCCATGCCTGAAATGTCAAAACTTAATCACTCTGATATCCTAACAAATCTTAATCTTTCTTCAGCACCGATACCAATAAAAAAAGAGTCCAAAAAGTACAATCATCCCGCAAAAGAATGCATTCAGAAATTTTAACTTCCACACCTCAGAAAACTTTACTGGAGGAAGCTAAGGAGAAGAAAAAAATAAGAGAAGATAAGGAAAAGATAAAATATGTTAAAAAATCTTTAGTTGAAAAGCCTAGAACTCTAAAAAGAAAAACTATTGAGTCACCTTCCAGTGAATCTGACATGTTTTTACTAAACTATGTGACTTTGATGAACTCGATTATTTAGTTGACTTGTACAATATTTGTGGTGATGTTGGTAAGGACAAATAAACCTGGTTTAGATGCACTTTATGCTCTGGTTGGAACCATAGGGCTTGCACCGGATTGTCTAAACCTGACAACTATATTTGTGATATTTGTACTTAGATAATTCTGTTGCAAATACCTATATGTATTTTTTTATGTTTGTGTTTTCTATATTTGTCTTTTCTTTAATTTTGTTTTTTATATTTCATCTCAGTTTTTAGTGTTTTATTGGTTTTTTAAATTGACAATAGAATGTTAACAGTAATGAAAGTGTTTCAATTTATTCATTTGTTTATCAACTCTCTCTTTTTGCGCATAATTCCTCAACCACTGCGCACAATTACATTTAGGTATGGAGAATTATATGCATTGTACATTTTTACTAAAATAGGTAATTAATCAATTATAAGATATTTCTAATTAATTATTTCATCAAAATGTGATGGTAACCCGTCTTGGCTTCAAGCTATTATAATGCTGTTGTTTTAATCTCAACCGTTTGGGTTTAGGATGAAGTCATGCTTATGCTCCATAAGATTTAATTTGAACCTGTATATTCCAAACCGTTTTATTAAAAATAAATACTATTTTCACATGTTCAAACGTTCCCAAACTTCGAATTAATTGGTTTTTTGAGTATGTAATATTTGTGGAAATAAAAGTCAAACTTCAAGTTATTCGGTAGAGTCCTCACGGTTATCCAAAAAATCCTGATATGTAATTCGCAGATATAAAAATTCATTTGGAATCCATTCGTCTAAAAATTTGTCCCTGTGAATCGTATTTGTCGAAACAGGTTCAATACAAGTAAATGACAGGTATATGCTGGTATTCGTGAAATCATTGGTAAATATTCCAGTAGACTTCAGGAATCACCTTGTCTGCCTGCACTCAATTTCAGTTCCTTCTTTATCAAGCCACACAAGGAACATGTTCCCAGCTATATGAAGCTGCAACCCGACTCTCATTTATTTGATAATTTTAAGTTTTGGGGGATTAATATTCCTGATCCAAAATTTAAAATTTTACTATAATTTACTACAAACGATTTTAGATATATTTCAGTAGTTTTCGATTTTATCTGATGATGAGAATGATTTAATTTGACGATTTCATTTTTGGGGCATTACAATTCCTACTACAAATATAAAAATGTTACTACAATTATGATTCACGTAAGAGAAATAGTATGAAATTTAAAGTTTCAGCTTATTCTTTGATTTGAATACTGTCATAGTCCAGTCAATGTTATAATTTAAAATGCTTTTAGATGATATATTCATTTAATATTATAACTTCAACTAACAACCGTTAAAATGTATTTAATATTTTTTTGATTATTAAATACATCTTAAACATAACACCAGACAATTAACACTACCTTATATCTCGTTTTATTAACAAGATTTAGAAATATAATTTTCAAAAAACATATTATTTTCTCTGAACTATAAGCATATTATGAGATAGCAGGTTTTTCAAATACGCACGTATCCACAAGCAATAAGGATGGCTCACTATTTAGTTGGTGCGCTAGCATCAATATAGAGTGTAGTGTGTCAGTGGTATTGGTAAAAATAAACAAAATATTAATACCTTTCAGAGTCTAGCTCCGCAATATAACTTAAAGGGAACATGCCATTACATTTTTGCACTATATGTTTTGCTCTTACTATTACCTACGTCGTTTGTAGTAAGCGTGAGGTTAAAATGCATTTGTTTATTGCTTTCTTCGATTATTTCAAATTTTTTGGGACTAATATTCCTACTACAAAATTTAAAGTTGTACTCAATATACTACAAACGATTTTAGATGTATTTAAGTAGTTTTCGTTTTTATCTGATGATGTGTTGATTGTTTAATTTGACGATTTCATTTTTCGGGCAGTACAATTTCTACTACAAATATAAAAATGTTACCACAATTACCCACGTCGTTTGTAGTAAGCGTGAGATTTAAATAATATTATTTTTTATCGGTTTATTCGATTATTTCAAGTTTTTATAGACTAATATTCCTACTACAAAATTTAAAATTGTACTCAATTTACTACAAATAATTTTAGATGTATTAAAGTAGTTTTTGATTTTATCTGATGATGTTTTAATGGTTTAATTTGACGATTTCATTTTTCGGGCATTACAATTCCTACTACAAATATAAAAATGTACAATTACCTACGTCGATTGTGTGAGCCTAAAATGAGATTTTTTTATTAAGTCGGTTTCCAGGGTCATACAGCTTATGTAAATTTTACGCCGTATTACATCTTGATCAGTTTCATCTATCTCCACTCTAATAGAATTATTCACAACTCTATATAATTGATTATGACATTTTTAAACTCATTTCTTTTAACGTTGCTTGCTTGTTTTGGTTATCAGATTGAACGAGAGTTAAATAAATAATATTTATAACTTTCTTGGGATCAATAGATAAGTGATAATAACCCTAATGAATAAAAATGAAGCAATTGCTTAAAGCATTTGCTTACTAGCAAAAACAATTGCTTAACTAGCATTTGCTTTAAGAAAAAGCGATTCCTAGAGCTCGTTATAAATAAATTTTTAAGCAAATACTGCTTTTCTGAAATGACCGTAGCAATTGCTATCCCAACAGAAGTCCTGAATTGCCGGCGCAAGTTTATAAAGTCGTGATCTCTGCTCATACTTGTTCCATATTAGTGTTTCGTAGACGTACTTATTTAGTTCAGTTACATTTTTAAGAATATCTAAGTGTGTTACAGTTATTTTATAAAAAATAATAATAATATGGCAGAGAGTGAAGAATTTGATAATAGTAGTGACGAGGAAATTATAGATAAACAAATGATATTTGTACAAAAATTTTAAAAAAAGATGATAATTTTTAATAAATCACAAATTCCGCATGTTAAGGCAGAAAAGGAGGCTACTTTAGCTGACTTTGGTACAGGAATATAAATATATTTATAATATAACACTTACAACAAAACAGTTATCGAAAAAAATTAGTAATGTGAAAGTTGAGATGAAAAAGAAATTCGATATTAGGGTAAAGGGGGCAAATGGCGGTCACTTAAGAAAAATTTTTTTTCTAAGTAAAAAAATAAGTCGTAATTTCAAATAATTTTAAGATAGCAATCACTAGTGCACTTAAAAACTTTTTTGATCTGAAAATCTTTCAAAATGTTTTCTATACTTTTATGATAACAAAAAAACAAAAATGTGCATTTGACTGGCATTGTCAGACAGATAGGGGAATTCCGGTCACTTATGCGGGCAATACCGGTTAAGCAGAAAAATGCTTTGAATATAATTAAGTAAACTTCAAATAAACATTTTTTACCAAAATATTGTTTATTGAAATAAAAAGAAAATAAAAACTAAAACAATCTAACTATCTAAGTAAAAGGCTGACATTCATCACATGTGTATCCTACAGATGTGTCCCATCCACTGCATTGAGAATGTGCCCGTCTTCCGCATAGGGTACATATGTACCACTGCTCATTATTCTTTCCATAATCATTACATATCAAACATATATCTTCATCGACATCTTCATCTTCATTATCACCATATTGAACATCAACATCAGAATCTGATGAGTTTTCATCAAATAATTTTCTTTTATGGGATTATCTCTAATTTCTTAAATTATTCTTTTTTTCATCAAGATTCATTTTAGAAGGTTGTACCTTCAATTTCTTCTTTTCCTTTACCTGTTTCTTGGCTTCCTTTTCTTCTAACTCTTTCTTCAATTATGTAGCTGTAAGTATTTTCGCGTGCTGTTTTTGCCTGCCTGCTCTCTTCTTTTTCTCTCCTAGTTTAGGAACGGGAAGAATTTGTTGAAAAGAGAGAAATCCTGAGAAGTTGAAGGAATTTCGTGTTGCTCTTTATTTGTAGAAGTCTTTGGTAGAGCATCATCGCTTGTTACAGCTTGGGGATCATTGCTGAAAGACATATCAGCTTCGTTATCTTGTATGGCAATGACGTCCTGATTCAATAACTCGGAAGGCAAAAAGTCTGGTTCATTAAAAACGTTGCAGTTAAGAGGATAGATACCAACGCTTCTGAAACCAGCTTCTCCTTTGTTAATTGTAGCCACAGTTGAATAAGCTTTATTGAATAAAGACGCTACATCATCAGGAGTGATACTTTTCATCAACTGCGTCTTCATAATGAAATTGCACTGATTTCTGTATTCGGCTTTCAGGGGCCCGTAGAAAACCACATCTAATGGCTGTATTTTATGTGAACTGTGTGGTGGAATTGATACCATAACAATATGATTTTCTTTGCAAAACTCGTACGACTTCAAAGAAATATGGCTGGAGTGGTTGTCTACAATTAATAAAACCAGCTCGTCTTTCGTGGGTTTAGCGTGATTTCTAAAATGCGTAAACCAATCACAAAAAATATTTTCATCGATCCAGCCATTCAGTGAACATTTATAAAGAGCTTCTGCAGGTCCATCTTTTTCCAGGAGAGGGCTTAGTCTCTTTCTGGGGAAGATGAACATGGGCGGAATAAATCCCCCTGCAGCATTCATAGCACACATGACGGTAATATTTCGGCATATTTCGCCGCTAGTTACCACACCAACTCTTTTTTGTCCTTTGGTTGCGAGTATCTTTCCTGGACCCTGGACAGTTGTTTCATCTGCGTTATATATTTTGCTAGGGGAAAAATGATATTTTGACATCACTTCTTCTACCAGTTTATAAAATCTAGCTATTTCATTATTGTTGAAACCAGTCAGACGATTTAGACTGGTAGCCTCAGCTTTTCGCACTGATAAGGTGGGATTGCGACTGATGAAACTTCTCAGCCAGTCTTTTCCAGCCAGCCTTTGGGTTGCGTTTAAATTATGTATAATATGGTTTCTCTCAGCGAACTCAAAAACAAACCTTAGTTCTTTTGTGGTAACACCGTAAAAAATGGACGCCAAGTGTTTAATTTGATTAGCAATTTCCAGTTCCTGTTCAGTTGAAAACACAGGTTTTCTTCCCATTATAGGTGCTGAGTCTTTTTTTATTTTTTTCCCTTTCTTGTATCGTTGAAAATGGAATTGCGTATTTTTTTGAAGCTTGTCTTATATTCGTTCCATTTTGAATGTCTTCTATCGCTTGCTTCAAATTATCGCTGGTCCATTTTGCTTTACCAGTTAATCTTTATCGATTTAGAGACATCTGTAAAGACAATTAAAAATGAAATAACCATTAACATAAACAGTGGGTAATGCCGGTCACTTGACCGGTATTACCCACCTGTGTTGACCGGCATTACCCGCCTGTAACAATTTTTCTTATGGGTCATTTTTTTATGAGAAAAAATTTTTCTTTATTCCATCTTTTTATAGGACACTAAAGAAAAAAAGTCAACCTTTATGTATCAACAAAGTTTTTATGAAAAGAGAGAAGGATTTTATCTCCAAACCGTCTTTCACATACCGTAAATCTTACATCAGAATTGCCGAAAACACGTGGTGATCTGCACTAACCAAAATTTTAACACAAACTGAATATCAATCGGCTGTCGAAAATCGTAGGTCAGCTGGCGTATTTGAGGCCACATTGCATTGTTGCCAAACCTAGTAATAATCATTTTTAAGGTCTGACCGGCATTGTCCATCTGACCGGTATTTGCCCCCCTTGCCCTACTAAATCCGGTAATAAACCATTTTTTTCTAACCACAACCGTTTAGCTTCAACAACATCTTCAGAACTTTTAGGAAATTTAATAAAACTATTTGCCTTTTCCAATCCATTACAATTTTAGAAACTTTAGACACAGTCGTTTGATGAACACCGATTTCTTCAGCTACAGAATTTTGGTAGGCCGCATCTGACAATTGCCTTAAAAAGATTTTCATTTTATCCAAACTTGATAGTGCAGCTCCGTGCTTTTCACCAGTCTCTTTTAAAAAATAACTAGCTCAACCACTCAACATTATTCCGGTCAAAACGATATAACTTTCTAAAATCAAAATCTCTACAATATTTGTATGTATACAAAGAGAACCAAAGTCGACAATTATCAAGCAAATGATGCTGCGGTTACCCTACCTTAAAAATTTGGAAGCAATTGCTATACTAGAAAAAGCAATTACTTAATTTATTCATCAGATTTTAAGCTGATGATAGCAATTCATGCATTCCTTAGCAATTGCTTAAAATAAAAGCATTTACTTCAGTTTTTATTCCTTGGATTCCAAGCGATTACTTCAATTTAATAAGAAAAAGCAATTTCTTCACTTTTATTCATTAGACCAAATGGCCCGAGTGAATAAAAACTTAGCTTTTGCTTTTAGTATGAAGTATAAAATTTAGCTTTTACTAGGTAGATTTAGCGTTTGCTAATAGCATTTGCTTAAATTGAAGTGAATAACCTTTTGCTTTTACTTACTAGCAAAAGCTAGATATTTTAAGTATCTACTTAAAGTTCTTATTTGGTAAATCATCCAAAAAAAAATGTTTTTATACTGATAAGGCCTATATTTATATTTTTATGACTGATCAGTCGGCCGTGAAATTCGATAGACTGTATGTGTATGGACAAATTTCAACTGCCGATGTGCAAATCGACAAAGGCAAATATTGAGCACATGAAAACTTTTTAAACCAGTATCATTAACGAGTGCTAACGGTTTACGTTCAAAATGAGTAGTGATTCAGAAAATTCTACAAGTGATTTTTTGACGGAGGAAGTTCCTGCAAAAATTTCGTCCAACCTGAAATTGATGGAAATTTTGAAAAGCTATTATATTATATTTAATAAATCGTAAGTTCCTAAAATAAAAGAAAAAAAAGAACAAGCATACAAAGAAATCCACCAAAAATATATTTCGCAAATTGGAAGGGATTTAACTGAAAAACAACTAAAAAAGAAAATCCAAAATATGAAGACCGAGTTGAAGAAAAAGACGGACAAAACTGCAACGGGAAATCAGAAAAGTGTTTTAAACGCGTGGAAAAACAACTTTTGGCACTAATGGAAGGACAAGAAAACCCTGTTTATCAAAAAGTACCAGGTAATAAAGTATGACTATAAAAACAAATAAATGGTATGAAGATGTAAAAGCAAAATTAAGTATTTTTTCGCCGAATAGTATAAATTACTGTTTTGCTGCCATTTGATCCAAAAAATTATTTCAGAAGCAATGTCGATAGGATCTTTGATGGAACAACATCAGCCATCAACGTCCAAAACTGAAGAATTTATTCCACCTACACTTCATGTTCGGCCTTTACCTGATAAGTCTCCAGTTACAGAGCTCCAACGACTGGTATTCTTGGAACAGCTGGAACTAATAAGGGTTCAAAAGGAAAAGGAAAAATTATTGTTGGAAAAAATACAAAAATAAAATGGAAACCAATTTGAAGAAATAAATAACTTGGTGTTCAGAAAGTTGTAAGGAAATGAATAAATTGTTTTCGTTGTTAACGTTTTTTTTTAATAAATTAATGAACTTGACTCAGGTTAAGGTACCTACTTACATTTAAATTTAACTTATTCAAAATAATAAAAACCATAAAATATAACATTATACAGTGTGGCCCATTGCATGCCCTGTGATCTTTTATAGCCACTGCTAAACTGCATTTTTAACGCCATCTATTCGCTTGGAAGGTTACTAACGACATCAAAATGTCAGGAGTAAAACAATAACAAATGGATCAGTATATTAGAGACTTTGACAGAGTTTCATTGTATTTGTCATTTTTTAAAGAGAAATAATTTTTTAACTTGTAGATGACTTTACTGTAGCACAAAGAAAGGCCAAAAAGGCTTTAATTACAACAGACCTTTCGTGTAGTTACGATATTTACAAAGGACGGGGACCAAGGATACGGAAAAAAATACAAGGTATATGTCCCATCACTCTAGTTCTGATTAAGACGAGAGTCCCTCATTAAATCGTAACATTTATCCTGTTTTTAAACCTACACCACAAACAAATTGTAAGTATTTAAAGAAATTAATTAGAATGTTTTGTGCAAATAATATATTTTTCAGTATTGTATAAAAAGTCGGGGAATTATAAATCTTATAAATCGGGTAGTACTTCTCCAGAGATTCAAGTGGAATCTATTGCCGAAACTATGAGGTCTGAAGCTGAAGGAATTTCCCTTAAATCATAATTTATAATAACCTAAAGTTTGCATATTAAATTTGACTTTTAGTATAAAAATACTTAATTTTATATTGTACCTATATTTAATTTTTTTGAGAGTCAAAACCTTGTGGCAGTGGAATCAGATGAACACTTCACAAAAGAGATAAATCATCACCACAAATAGATACACTTGATGATCAAGGTGACTAATTTTAATTTATTTTCATATTTAATCATATTTCATATTTATTTTAGAATTGAAAAGGTTGATGATAGATGAAATATCTCAATTAAATATAAAAATCAACACTTTAATTGAAAGCGTTGGCCCTCCCTTGAAAACACAAAGAATTCCGAGTAACCTGCAAGTAACATCTTTTGAAAATAATGTGAAAACGTTATATGAAAAAATTCCAGTAATTCGACCTTCGACGCATATTTTTAAAATCCAAATTCAACGTACTCGATCAAATACTGTCCCTAGTATTGCAAACCGACATCACAGATCATTTCTCAACAATACTACAGATAGTACTGGAAGACCAAATGCCCCAAGGAACGAGGAATAATGAAATACATAGATGAAACAAAACTTAAAAATACAATCAGACAAAAATCTTGGGATTTCTTATACCTGAATCCATATCCTAACTATGCAACAAATACTTTCATTGAAACACTTCAAAAATATATAGACGACTGTACATATACAAAAAAATGTAAAAGGAAAAACACGAAGATCGCCCCTTGGATGACAAATACACTAAAAAATACACAATGTATATCGGAAAAAAATTAGTGTTTGAAAAACAATGGAATCCATTATATTGTATCATATGTGTAATATTTGTCAGCACATGCTATTATCAATAAATTATTCTTATCTTAAATTTGAGAAGAAAATAAAGAAAATCACCTGTACTATTTTATAAACAAAATTTTGTATTAAATTTTTGAAACTATTTGTCGACATTCGTCTTTTAATAAACTATCCTGGTTAATAAAAACGGATAAAAGCTTTAAACAACTTTTTGAAACAACCTATCCTACCTTTAAGCCAAAATAAAATAACAGGTTGTTTCAAAAAGTGTTTAAACTTTGTGTGACTGTTTTTATTTGTTTATTTAAGAAAAAACCATATAGGCGTAATTTAAGAAACCTTCAGTATTTGCTTGGCTTGCCATCTAGTAGTAGCTAGGAAACTGTGACTAATCATGCAGGTCTCTTCCTTTATTTTATCTCTGTTGGTGAAAAGTAACCTACCACGACAATAGATCGCGCAGCACTCGACAAAACTTTGTGGCTTCGGACTTAATACAGGTGATTCCATTCTTCCCCGTATTAAAAGTATTTATCTATGGCCCATTGAAAACTTTCTAGAAGGCATTACTGCCTGAAAAAGTTGTCGAAAAAATCCTCCTTCAAGTATCTTGTTTATTTTACTTATTACGTATTAATATTCATGTTGTCTTATAATATATATGGTATCGTACTTAGTAGTATATTTACAACTGCAATTGAAATATTATTTTTTTTATTTTTTGTCGTCTCTGTTGACCACGCTGACGGTCGTTATTCTGCTCATCATTACCTTCCACAACTTCTTCACCATCGTGATCCTCGGCGGCTACTTCTTCTTGGTCATTTGGTAATTGGTCATTTAAATACTTAGCAACATTATGCAGAACCACAGCGCTGTCGATTACTGACGGAATTTTGTCAATGTTCAATCGTATCTGATGTTGCGAAACAGGGAATCGCTGTTTTAGTTGTCCGAAACAGCGTTCTATAATAACGCGCTCTCTTTTATGTACATTATTATACGCTATTTCTTGAGGTGTGGTGGGGTTTCTATACGGTGTTAATAGCCATGGTGTTATGCCGTACCCTTCATCGCCTAAAATAAGTCCATAGATATGTTGACGTCTTCTCATCATACCAAAAATATTTGATCTTCTTAAAATACGACTGTCATGCACCGAGCCAGGCCATTGAGCATCTACGGATGTAAAAATTTCTTTTCCGTTACAAGTTGCTTGCACATTTATACTTTACCAGCCTTTCCTATTGATAAACTCGTCATCATGTAGCGATGGCTTTATTATTGGTACATGAGTGCAATCAATTGCACCAAAAGCACAGGGAAATCTATACAACTGTGCCCATTCCTTGATTGCCTGGTCAGTCGAGTTTTCTGTAGGAAATTTAAACCAAATTCTTGCCTTTTCAACTATTTTTGGTAAAACGTGAGATATCGTTTTACATATTGTTGTTCTATGAACTCCTTCTTCTTCTCCGATCCCTATTTGAAATCCAGGATCACTTAGAAATCGCAAGAATATTTGCAATTGTTTTTTTGGACTCGATGCACCACCTCTAGTCTCCACTTTTGGCTCCAAAAAATGGGTAGCTATCCACTCAACATTTTCTTCAGTAAATCTATACAGACCGTGGTATCCTTTGGCTCGACTTTCTTTTCTTTCGAGATAAAATTTTACAGATCTGATATTCATAAATGCAGCCATTTCCGCCAAACTGTTTAGCAATACTAAATTTTTAAGCCAGGGTCTAACAAGCTTGCAAAAATGTAAGCTTTTCCTTATTATTCTTAGTAATTGCTTACTTTCATTTACACCATTTTTAGACATTGCTAAAAATTTTAGCTTTTGCTAATTGCATTTTTAGTAAAAGGTCCTACTTATTTTCATTCACTTCAAACTAAGCATTTGCTAGGAAAATGTAAGTTTCAGCTTTTACTGAATTTTTATTCACACTGCTCAATGTCCTGAGACACACTGGATTCGGATATATTTACCATGACTATCATGGTATATTTATGCGATCTGTCTCACATTAATTAACAAAAAATACAATCTTAACATTAATCAATATATCTACCTCACATCAAATACTCATTAAAATTATGACGACCCACCCTTTCATTTTGAAATCGGTAAAAATATAATTTAAAAAAATATATGTTATTAAGTACGATCTGTAATTTACCTCAATAAAGAGAGACCATGAGATTTATTTTCTATTTATGGCTACCCTTGAATAATCCAATAACGTCACTTTCTTATATGCCTGAATTTTGCAGCCCAAAAACAGTAGATAAAAATGGTTTTCAATGTTATGTATGATTTAAATACTCCTATCTTAAATAATTACTGACCATTTAGAAATTAAGTGTTTCTGATTACTACTAAGTAATTTCGATACTTTCTTTAAAATCTAACAATCTGCTAAAATCGTCAGTAGCGAATTTAACAGGTGCTTCTTTCTATAACAAACACATTCGAGAAGGATTCAACTAAAGCTATCGAGAGAGCATCACTGTTTTGTTGGGGTCATTCGCCTCACGTTCATTCAAGATTGTGTTGTACTCATCCTAGGTTAAAAGTTGCATAACCAATACATAATTGTTTTATCATTGGTAAACAATCTCATACTTTAAATATTAAATACGATTATTTATCTTTTCAAGGTGTCATAAAATAATACATATTAATAAACTAGTTTAATGGGAATTACATTGACAGGTTGGTTTTTAACATTGATTAGAATATTTTTGGACGTCATTTGTGTTACAGTTAGATATTTCACAACAATTCTCCTGTATTTATTGCCTTTTACGTGTTTAATTTCATGACAATTGTGTGTAATATAACAAAATACACTTTATCTAACCAAGGAATCGTGATAAATTGACATTCGGTGCTTTCTTTCGCCAATACATTAAGAGGGGCCTCACGTTTTAGGAACCTGAAAACAGTTAGCACCCGTGACTTGCGACAAAATTTAGGTCATTTTGTTAACAACAAATCTAAAGAACGCAGTGAAATTAAGTGTTGAAATTTTAACAATATATAACTTGGACCTTTGTCTTGGAGATCAGGTATTTTGGTTAAGTTTTATATTGTTGTAAAAAATATATAAGCCATTAAGTGATGGTGTCATTTTGACAGTTTTGACAATTCGTGGTCACCAATTTGGATACCAAAACCTGATCCCAAAAAGGAAGCCTAGAGAATTCGACTGTGAAAATATGAAATCTCAAATCATCATATTTTTTGAGATTTGTTGGACACAAATTTTTGCAAACGAATAACTTTTTACTTTAGTTCAACCGTTCCACCGTCTTGATGCATGGCGCTGTATAGAACTTCAATGACAGATAATGACGGTCAATTCATAGACAAATATTATCACCATATACATATGATATGATACGTATATGATTATCACTTTCTCTATAGGTCAAATGTTGTTGTCATATGTTTTGTGTTTATAAAGATATCCCAAATTTATAGTTTAGTGTGTATTGAATTTGTAAATGATTATAATTAAGTAATTTTCATGCTGAATAAGTAAATTTGTGCTTCGTAAATGCTGTTTATATTTACTCCACAAGATTGTGTTTAGTGTAGCCTAGACATAAAATAATCCACAAATATGTTTAGGTGTTGCTAGTGATTCCACAAGTGCATTATATTTATTGATCCCCATATCAGGGCCTTTTGTACATAGCCAAAGACTGCATCTGCATACATACATCGGCCTTCTGAGTTAGTGAAAAAAACTACATTGGTAATAGTATTAATTGCTTTCTATACTAATTCAACAAATTAGACATTTCGTATGCTATTCAAGAAGTAACACGATATTTAATCTTTTATTTTCGAAATGCAGGAATAAAAATGTTAAATATTTTTTATCTTCAATTTTTCCAGGTTATGTATTGAAATGTTTCACTTTTTGCATTTTCCTCCAGTTTGTAATAAACGGACATGCCTGTTTTTCCATTGACTCTTCTCAATTATTCAAGTAAATTATAGCAAAAGTGTTTTCTTTTATTGAAAACCAAATCTAATCAATTATGCAATATGTTTGTTTAATTGTAGTATTACAAATTTGAAGTACAGAGAAAGTAAGTAGGTAGTTTTAATATTTATTATAATACATAATGTCTGCTTTTCCATTGACCCCTCTTGATAATTCAAATTAATAGTAGCAAAGAAATGCCAATTAATCAGGTAAGCTATAAAAAAATTTATTATAGCAATAAACAGACATGTCCGCTTTTTCATTGACCCTTATTAATTATTCAAAAAAATTAAAGGAAAAATTGGTGTGTTTTTATTGAAAAGAAACAATAAAAAATATTTTATAAAAATATCAATAAAATTATTATTACAAATTTAATGTATTTGTCTTCATATTTATTAATACATGGCAACTGAAGTTCATCTTCTATTTTTCTCTACCATTTCTCCTCATAACAAAAAGAAAAGAAAATTATTTACCATTCAGGTGATTGAACATATGTGTATCTGTCATTTTATAGATGGAAAAAAGAGAATGAGCCAACTGTTTTTTTGTACAATGAAGGGAAAATGTTTCAGTTCAAATCTCCACAACACACATGATCAATCTTTGCAAACAAGGTAGAAGCAAACTTGTACATGTTGATTGTATGTTTGCTTTTGTACTGTATATATCGATCTCCCAACAATATATACATTATTAATTGTCATTACAGATCTTTCACTTTACATTTTTTATTAGTTGTTATAATTGCTTTGTAAGTTTTTTTAAACGTTTGCTATTTTAACTTTAAATTCCTCACTGTACCTTACTTTCCTCTTTCTATTAAATGTAAATCATTGTATTACAAGTAAATATTTCTTTGTATAATAAATAAATTTGGAAACTTTTTGTTTATATTATTTATTTTTAGATAAAATTGAATATATTTACACATTTAGTTGAAAAAAGAGCCAACATGTCAAATAAAATTTGAGAGCAACCAACAGAAACTCTGAAACTGATTAGATTGAGGCAAAGTTGTGACACGACGTTCTGTGTTTTCAGACTAAATGGCCTTTTTCAATCATGTGAATTTGCAACTTTTCCGCAACTTAATTTTCTTAGCATGAAACAAAGAAAAAATATAATTATGAAAACATTTTATTATGTTAATATAAATGGTACAAATTTTGAAATGTAGAATGTTTTTAAAGTATGTATATTTTTCTTCCATTCTTGATTTCTAGAAATTCCCACAATGCTGTCACTTGGTATCCCTATTATTAAATAGCACATGTACTTTCATGCAATATGTAATGCACCTTGTATCAGGTGATAATAGTTATATTTTTCAATTATCACTATTACATTTTCATCAAAATTAGTTATGTAATTCTTGTCATTTGAGAGCGGTTTTAATTTTTTTTTCATTCAGTTACTTGAAAGGTCACTTCCCTTCATTTAAGCATTTTTCGCTAACAAACCCATATTATCATTAAAACAGGGTTTCAAGAGAATGTTGAAAGATGTTTTGATGATAATAGAATAAACAATCAGTATTATTTATCTCATATTTTCACATGAATCAAATAATCCAGTAAACATAACCTCAAACATAGCTTTTAAAATTAAAAAATACGGATTGCCGAATAATTTACATTATCATAACTATAATTTTTGATATCGGGTAGATACGATTACTTACTTTTTAACAATTTACTCCTTTCAAAAACACTTATGAAACGCTTAAATAATCAAAAATATACACTCAAATAGAAATACTTATGTCAACAAGTTTTTGATTGGATCACAGTGTGCTGTGGTTTGGATGCAACCTCAGATTAACAAATAAAATAGATAGGTTTGTTTTGACTTTTTCCTGCCCCAAACATTGAGTCACATTCTAAAAAAAGAAATTAGAAGTTTCATTGAAAATTTGTAAAAAGTTATGCAAATGAAAAAGTCATACTAATTTTTGCATTTGAGTCTCTGCTTTTAAAATTAATTAATAATACTTGAATTTTATTTAATAAAGGCATATTCTTATATAAAGTTTAAACAAGTATTTGTTGTATCCTTAGATACCTTTATGGTTATAACTAAAGTGGCAGCATTGCTCAAAATTTCAGTACCTGTTTAATGTGTCAATAGTAATCTATTTAGTAGTTTTGTCCTTGTTTAATTACCATATAAAGAGAGATGCAAATATCGTCAGAGTGTGATCGACAATCATTTTAAATACGCCGTATTATTGTAGTAAATAATGTCAAACGTGGTTTGTTTATACGAGCGCCATTACGACTGGAGAGTAAACATTTAGTTCTTTCGTTTTGATGTGTTTTTCAAGACTTTAAGTAACAAAATAAACTTTTAAGTTAATTAATTTAATGTCTTTGGATTATCATGGTGCGTCGGTGCCAATTTTGTCAGAAAACCTGCCGAAATTACCAAGGACATGTATCTACAATACCATCCCCACTTTTTGTAATTCATTCATTATTTCACTACTGGCGTTTAGAATTGTTGGCCGCAAAAATAAAGGTGTTTATGAATGAATAGCCCTCTCTATGTTTATTATTACTCTAAGGATGCAACATAAAAAACAGAGATAAGGTTTCTGTGCTCACAAAAAGTTGAAATATTTGAAACCAAAACATACGAACAGAGATGCGTTTCTTTGAACCGTCAAGAGTGGAAAGACAGAGAGAGAAAATATGTTGAATAAGTAAAAGCCGATTCAGTACTACTATCGACATCTATCGTAAATATTTTGAACCAAATAATTACTAGATAAGTAAATGGTATTGTGCAGGTTTTTAGGTTTATATACCTGTGAGGAGGCCCCTCTCAAGCATTCTATAAATTCCCTAACCGGCATTTTCTCTCCATGATGTTCTTTCACATTTAATTTTAATTTCGGATCAATAGGTACAGACGCTTTATTACAATTGTCAAATTTGAAACGCTTCAAAATTCCTTCTATACATCATTTCTGATTATTCTTTAAAATTCCTTCCTTGCTATCGTATTTTATTTCCTATCCAAAAAAATTTCGTAGTTCACCTTTATCTTTCATTTAAAATTTATTCATTAAACATTTTTTTATTTCTTCTATACACATTAAGTCCGGCCCGGCTATACATACGTCGCCAACGTACAATATTAAGTATACACCTTGTCCCTTTCTTTCTTTTATATATAAACAATAGTCGCTATCTGATCTTTGAAATCCAGCTTTAATCAAACATTTATTTATTTCTTAATTCCAGCATCATGCTGCCTGTTTTAACCCGTAAAGAGATTTAGTTAATGTTTTTAAATGAAACTCAAGGTCTCTAGTTAATTCCACAATATAATACAAGTTATTGAAAATTTTAAAAAATTGACAATTGTTTCGATAAATCAATATATTGATTTATCGAAACAATTGTCAATTTTTTAGAATTTTCAATAACTTGTATTATATTGTGGAATTAACTAGAGACCTTGAGTTTCATTTAAAAACACTAATATGAGCATATTCCACGAAGTAAGGGTCGAGACAGTCAAGATTTAATTAAATTTTAAGATATTACCTTCTTCACGTTTAACTACTTGTGGTGGGTAAATATAGAATTTCTTCTTTCAGGTAACCATTTAAGAAGGCATTATTCATATCT
The DNA here is from genome assembly GCA_963921935.1 of Galeruca laticollis. NCBI lineage: Eukaryota > Metazoa > Arthropoda > Insecta > Coleoptera > Chrysomelidae > Galeruca > Galeruca laticollis. The sequence goes on along the minus strand of OY998175.1, from coordinate 112,621,998 downwards.
AATTAATGAAAAATATAGTCCTATAGTAGTCCAACAGACAACAAGGTTCTAATAGTTGCCATTTCTGTGACTAGAGCTATTTAATCGTAATTAAATGAGTTTTTTTTACGAACCCTCTAACCACTAATCTAGCTTTATATTGGTCTTCTATTTTGTTTTCCAATGGCTTAGATGCAAACACCCAGTTTCTGCTTAATACTTCTTTATTTTGCTTTCAATTGCTTTTATCTCTTTACTCGGGCTCATATCAAATTGCATCAAATGCCATGTATAGCTCGCATTCGTTATATCATTGTGGTATTTTTATTTTTCTACCCGTTCTTCTACTTTCTACTCTACTTTCTTCATCTTCTCGCTCTAAAAGTTGCTCAATTTCCTCCTGTTTAATTTCATTAAAAACTACATCTCTAGCTGCGAGGACCTAAACTATATCCAATCATAACACAAGTTTCAGATTTTTTATCTAATTTACTTCTCAACTGTTCCGATATATGTGCAAATGCTACTTATTCGGATTTCAAACAGTTATGATTAATTTTATTTCATTTCCGTCAGCGGTGAATTGACGTTTTTTGACCGTGAACCGCGATCGGTGCCTTTCTTTTCAAAAAAAAATTGACACTGACAGTAAGCAAAAAATGATGTCCACGGCGTGTAAACCAGTCTCATAAAATTGTAAAATGTAAAGTATTTTGAGCAATTGATACCCAGAAATTGTGTCTTTGGTTTATACAATAAATAGTACCTTGTTTTGTTAAACATCTTTATTTATGGAATCCGCATGAAAATGTTTTAAGGGAAAAATCTGAATCTCAAATATTGGAAAGAATTCGCGTAAATGGAGACGACCCTAAGTTAAAGGCCAACGCCCTCCACCACTGAACCAATTACCCTTAAATTCTAGGCTTCCTTCAATACCATATTTCCGACGGTGTTACATCTAAATTTGCACTTGAGCTTCTATTTATAAGATAAATTATTGCCTTATTCCAAAATATTTTTGGCATCCTTGCATCATAAATCGTAGACCTCAGGAAGTCAAAAGCAAACAAATTTGCTTGGCCTGAGGTCTGTATAGATGATAATGATATTGATTTGGTTCTTCCAGAGCCCAAGACTGATCATTGGGGAAAAATTTATTTCGGTGTGGATCTTACTCGCTATAATGTCTAACAAATAGGATTTTTTTTATTGAATATATCATTTATTTATGTTCTTGCTCGTAGTTTTACTTTAAAAACGACACTATTATATTAAATCTCACACTAGGTAGTGCTAAATATATATGAACCTATTTCGCACATTTAAATGAAAGTTTATATCTTTGAAACAAGATTTAGTTGTAAAACTTTAAGAGGGGCCTCCTCACAGGTATATGAACCTAAAAACCTACACAATACTAGTTACTAATTTAGTAATTATTTGGTTCCAAATATTTACGATAGATGTCGATAGTAGTACTGAATCGGCTTTCACTTATTCAACATATTTTCTCTCTCTGTCTTTCCACTCTTGACGGTTCAAAGAAACGCATCTCTGTTCGAATGTTTTGATTTTCAATATTTCAACTATTTGTGAGTGCAGAAACCTTATCTCCATGGATGATTTGTGCTTATCTCTGTTTTTTATGTTGCATCCAAACCACAGCACAGCTGTGCATAGATAAGAGAATATTATATACACAGATACAAACAAAATTTGTTGACATAATTTCCATTTGAGTGTAGATTTTTGATTATTTAAGAGTTTCATAAATGTAAATATACATACTCTAAAAACATTCTACCTTTCAAAATTTGTACCTATTATATTAATATAATAAAATGTTTTCATGATTATACATTTTTGTTTGTTTCATGCTAAGAAAATTAAACTGCGGAAAAGTTGCAAATTTACATGATTTAAAATAGGCCATTTAGTCTGAAAACACAGGTCGTGTCACAACTTTCCCTCAATCTAATCATATTTGTATCAGTTCAGAGTTTCTGTTGGTTGCTTTCAAATTTTATTTGACATGTAGGCTCTTTTTTCAAGTACATGTGTAAATATATTCAATTTTATCTAGAAACAAATAATATAAACAAAGAGATTCCAAATTTATTATACAAAGAAATATTTACTTGTAATACAATGCTTTACATTTAATAGAAAGAAGAAAGTAAGGTACAGTGAGGAATTTCAATTTAAAATAGCAAACGTTTAAAAAACTTACAAAGCAACTATAACAACTAATAAAAAATTTAAAGCGAAAGATCTGTAATGACAAATAATACTATATATTGTGGGGAGATCGATATATACAGTGCAAAATCAAACATACAATCAACATGTACAAGTTTGCTTCTACCTTGTTTGCAAAGATTGATCATATGTGTTGTGGAGAATGGAACTGAAACATTTTTCCTTCATTATACAAAAAAATAGTTGGTTCATTTTCTTTTTTCCATGACAGATACACATATGTGTGATCACGTGAATGGTAAATATTTTTTGACTGCTTCTCTCTTTGGACAAGTTGTTAAGAGAAAAACAAATACACTTTGTCATTCTCTTGTTAAAACTGTTCTTAAAAAGACTTATTGTATGACGGAGGAAATGGAGTATGGAATTCTTAAGGAAAAAGTGGCTAAGAGCATTTTTGAACAAGTACAAAGTGTTGTGGTGGTTGATTCAGGATTGTGGGTAGATGTTCAACACGGTTTTCTAGGTGCTTCTCCTGATGGTAAATATATTTAACATAACAAATAATTACCATGTGTTATACATTCTTTTTGCATATTAAATGACATGACAAATATTTTAGGGCTTGTAGGTGATGATGCACTACTTGAAATAAAATGCCTCCACTCTGCATAAAACTGAATTTACAAACAAATACAATAAGCGAAATAATTGAACTCATGAAGAACAAAATTTGTCTAGGAAAATACAACAATAAAATTCAACTTAAGCGGAATCACAATTACAATTATCAGGTATAAACTTGATATATTTATTCCAAAGAACAAAAGCTCAAAATCATTCTCACATAATATATTTAATCACTTTGATGTATTTACCAACAATAAATAAGAATAACATTAAAAGTAGTTATTTGTGTAATAGGTGCAAAAAGTGCATTTTTATTGCAACGAAGCATGAAGCTTGTAGCTCGAACAAAGTCAAGAGCTACAATCATGCTGAGTGCAACAAACATTCTTTTTGTCTACGATAAAAGGTAACAACTTCTTTGCACCAGTGCAAAAAAGAAAGTTTTGACACAGTAGATAGAGCAAAAAGGCACTTTCACAGATAAAAATATTATGGGGTCTATTTAAAATGCGTGTTTTTAGATCCAGGGGCAATTGAATATAACTAATAGGAGCAGATGTTACTTTGTTGTGTATGTCTGCGATAATATAGATCTGTATATAGAAGAAATTGAGATAGATAGAAAAATATGGGCCGAAAAAATGCTTCTGAAACTTAAGCAATTCTATACAGAATGTATAGCCCCTGAAATAATCAGAAATCAAATAGGAAAAGGGCAGAAATGTATTGACCCCCCTTATAGCAAGCAAGCAATATCAGAATATAAGAAAAAGAAAAGTCTGGCACGACAGAATCTAGATGTGGACGCTGATACTACTCCGTAACTAAAAAGAGTAACAAAACTTATTTACGAAAAATCTAATTTCTTTACATTTTCAGAACTGACAATTTCACTAATATAAAACCTGCTGCAACTGCTTCTCAGCTCCATTAATCCTTAATAAAACAGAGTTTCCTGATACTAATCCGTAAGTACCAACACTAACAAGACTATACTGTAAGTAAAAAAATGGCAAAACCTACTTAGAAGAAGCATCTAATTTTCTTATTTCATTTACAGTTCTGATTATATAACTAAAACTAATCCCGATGTTACTGCCCCGCAGATCCATTAATATTTCATAAAACAGAGTTTCCTTATACCATTCCATAAGTAAAAACACTAATAAGACTTATTTACAAAAATCAAATTTCTATTCATTTTCAGAACTGACAATTTCGTTAAAACAGAACCTGATGTAACAGCCCAGCCCGCACAGGTCCAAATAATTTTCATATAGCAGTTTTCGCTACAACTATACTGTAAGTAAAAAATGGCATAACCTACTTAGAAGTATCATCTGATTTTCTTATTTCATTTACAGTTCTGATTATGTAAGTAAAACTAAGCCGGATGTAACTGCCCCGCAGATCCATTAATATTTCATAAAACAGAGTTTCCTTATACCATTCCGTAAGTAAAAACACTAACAAGACTTATTTACAAAAATCAAATTTCTATTCATTTTCAGAACTGACAATTTCATTAAAACGGAACCGAATGTAACAGCCCGCATAGGTCCAAATAATTTTCATATAGCAGATTTCGCTACAACTATACTGTAATATAAGTAAAAAAATGGCAAAACCTACTTAGAAGAATCATCTAATTTTCTTATTTCATTTACAGTTGTGATTATGTAACTAAAACTAAGCCCAATGTAACTGCCGCGCAGGTCCATTAATATTTCATAAAACAGAGTTTCCTTATACCATTCCGTAAGTAAAGACACTAACAAGACTTATTTACAAAAATCAAATTTCTATTCATTTTCAGAACTGACAATTTCACTAAAACGGAACCTGATGTAACATACTGCACAGGTCCAAATAATTTTCATATAGCATGCTCGCTATAGCTATTCAGTAAGTAAAAACTAAAATGTAGCCTGATGTAATTGTAAGGGATAGTTTATAAACTTTTTGTTTTTAGTCTTATTTCAGAATGAAATAGGGCTATTGTAGAGAGTAGCATGACGAGACTTCGGAAAAATTTCAATGCAGTTTTTCGTTTTGGTGTTCCTAGATGCCAAAATCACCCTCCGTTCCAAAGGTTATATATATATGTATATATATATATATGTATATATATATATATATATATATATATATATATATATATATATATATATATATATATATTGTTTTTCTTTTTTTTTGGTTCTTGGTCTTTTTTATTTACTTATATATTGTTATTTTTATGTAAAAAAAAAATAACTATATATATATATATATATATATATATATATATGTGTTATAACGGAATTTGCAAGCACGATAGAGGGCGTATTTTTTGACGGATCGAAACCAAACTCACTACAAAAATCGGTTAGGCCAAAATCTTGGACGAGTTCGTTAATGAGCCAAATCGGCCCAGTAAAAACAAAATGGCGGCCTGTCAAAGTTGAAAAAAAATCGTATTTCCTTTGTTTTTCATTTGACGCAAAAAAGTTACTAAGCTTTTTTATAGACCTTAACACGTTCTACAACTTTTGTATTTAACATTTTTTCTCAAAATCGTACATTAAAACATTTATTTAAGAAAATTCACAAATTATAACTGAATTTGTAAGCACGATAAAGGGCGTATTTTTTGACGGATCGAAACCAAACTCGTTACAAAATCGGTTAGGCAAAAATCTTCGACGAGTTCGTTAATGAGCCAAATCGCCCCAGTAAAAACGAAATGGCGGCCTGTCAAAGTTGAAAAAAAAATCGTATTTCCTTTGTTTTTCATTTGACGCAAAAAAGTTACTGAGCTTTTTTATAGACCTTAACACGTTCTACATCTTTTGTATTTAACATTTTTCTCTAAATCGTACATTAAAACATTTATTTAAGAAAATTCACAAACTTACCAGAATTTTTTTTAATTTTTTTGTTTTTGATTTGATGCCAGAATGTTACTTTGGTTTTTTGTACATCTCTATTACTTTTGTATCTAATTTTTTATTTTCGGTTTCATGCAAACATGTTACTGAAATAAGACTGTCCAATTGGTCCTGTGCCATTGGGATTTTTTTTGTCTGAGGATTAAGAAAATAGAAGATGCAGCTCAGTTGCCATGTATGCATAAAAATAAAGAAAATGTATTCAGTACTTATGTCCAAGATAAAATGGATTACTTGTATACTTTTGCTGAATTGGGGGAAACATAATTGTGTAAGTAAAAATATTATTTATTTAAAGAAAATATTTAAAGTATATTTTTTCAGTCTTTATAACTACGTGGATCCAGACTTCAATAATGTGGATGGGGGGTCACCACCCCTTTGTGAGTATAGAATCGTAAAAAATGGATACTTTAATAAACTTTTTATTTTCTTTTTGTTATGAGGAGAAATGGTAGAGAAGAAGATGAACTTCAGTTGCCATGTATTAATAAATATGAAGACAAATACATTAAATTTGTAATAATAATTTTATTGATATTTTTATAAAATATTTTTTATTTGTTTCTTTTCAATAAAAACATACACCAATTTTACCTTTAATTTTTTTGAATAATTAATAAGGGTCAATGAAAAAGCGGACATGTCTGTTTATTGCTATAATAAACATTTTTATAGTTTACCTAATTAATTGGCATTATAATAAATATAAAAACTACCTACTTACTTTCTCTGTACTTCAAATTTGTAATACTATTAAACAAACATATTGCATAATTGATTTGATTTTGTTTTCAATAAAAGAAAACACTTTTGCTATCATTTACTTGAATAATTGAGAAGAGTCAATGGAAAAACTATTACAAACTGGAGGAAAATGCAAATAGTATAACATTTCAATACATAACCTGGAAACATTGAAGATAAAAAATATATAACATTTTTATTCCTGCATTTTGAAAATAAAAGATTACATATTGTGTTACTTTTTGAATAGAATAAGAAATGTCTATTTTGTTAAAGTAGTAGAAAGCAATTAATACTATTACCAATGTAGTTTTTTTTCACTAACTCAGAAGGCAGTGTACAGGTTCTTGGAGGAACCAAAAGGCCCTGATATGGGGATCAATAAATATAATGCACTTGCGGAATCACTAGCAACAGCTAAAAATGTTTGTGGATAATTTTATGTCTAGGCTACACTAAACACAATCTTGTGGAGTAATATAAATAGCATTTACGAAGCACAAATTCACTTATTTAGCATGAAAATTACTTAATTATAATCACTTACAAATACAATACACACTAAACTATAAATTTGGGATATTTTTATGAAAACTAAACATATGACAACAGCATTTGACCCATAGAGAAAGTTATAATATTATTTGTCTATGAATTGACCGTCGTCTTCTGTCATAGTTCTATATTGTTCTATACAGCGCCATGCATCAAGACGGTGGAGCGGTTGAACTAAAGTACAAATATGTTCGTTTGCAAAAATTTACGCACAACAAATCTCAAAAAATACAATGATTTGAGATTTCATAGTTTCAGAATCGAATTCTCTAGTCTTCCTTTTGGGGATCAGGTTTTGGTGTCCAGATTGGTGACCACAAATTGTCAAAACTGTCAAAATCACACCATCACTTAATGGCTTATATCTTTTTTATAACAATATAAAACTCAACCAAAATACCTGATCCCCAAGACAAAGGTCCAAGTTATATTGTGTTAAAATTTCAACACTTAATTTCCCTGCGTTCTTTAGATTTGTTGTGTACAAAATGACCTAAATTTTGTTGCAAATCACGGGTGCCAACTGTTTTCAGGTTCCTAAAACGTGAGGCCCCTCTTAACCAGATTTCCTTTAACTGCATACTAACCTCTTAATCACACTATCCCCAAACCAATCTACATACAAAACTAACAGATATAATTTAGAGGTTTACACTTGCCCCAGCATGACGGGGCAAGTGTGAACACCTGGATTTTTTTTTAAAAAAAATTGATTTCAAAAATGTGCGTACCGATATTTTTAAATTTTGATATGCCTAACCAGTAGAGGATACTTGGCACTAATAATGGACATTTATGCATTTAAAAATATTCGTTCGTTATGTTTTTATATAGTTATATATTTACACTATTCAAAAATCAGTTCACACTTACCCCACCATAACTTAACAATTTATTCAGCAATTAGTGGGTAGGTATATGTTTATTCTAAGCCACAGTGAAATATTTTATTTAAAAATAAAAAATGAAACGAAGACAAAACCTCCAAACTTAAATCTATATACCCCTGTAAGGCTACTTGATTGAGTAATGGATGGTAAATTGTCATTTAAAAAATGTAAATAAGACAAGTCGGTTAGGTAGATTGTTTGGACCCATTACATTACCTATTTAGTAACCCAGGTGAAATGTTTATTCGCCGTCATCTTTGGTGACATCTTTCAAGTATTAAAAAAGGTTTTTCATCCCAATCATGCAAGTTACGAGTATTTATGACACCTGTCTGGGTAAACACACTGTGAATTTTAGATTTGGTTTTTTATCAAATACTCGATAACCAAGGACAAAATGCTCTATTAGATAACAATTTTAAAAACATAAATTTAAATTAAAAGATCGTCAATAGAAATAGACCATAAAGTACTTTACCGTATTCAATTTCACACTTAACTAATTTTGATACAAATACTTCATTATTTGTAGTTCCATTGAAAGTAAACGGGTTTACCTTAAAAATAAGTTTTCTATTAAAAAATTCAGTATGATTGTGTAATAATTCAATAAGTTCTTCCATTTTTTCGTTTTGATCACGAAATCTACTTGCCTCATAATTTTTAATGGCGTAATATAAATTTTAAAATGAAAAACTATGAACTGATTTTCTATTACATTTGCGAGAGAATATCAACAAAGTTTACATCTCTTTGACTGTGAAAGCACTGTGTTATGCAATTTTATAATAATACAAATAGGAATGGTTTATTTGACTAGAGCTTTCAGGTCATATATTAATGCCTGTGAAGTGAACAGAGAAGATTGCTTCCGAAGTGATTACAACCAACTGTCAAGTATTAAGTCCTGCATTAAGAACAAAAACTACCAAGCTGCTGTTCAGATACTAAAGAGACATGTAACCACTGCTCAACAACAACATATGTATTGGAGGGATCATTTCGCAAATCCATATATAGAAGGTAGTAAGATTATGATTGCACCAATAAACATGAGCTTGAATGAGTCATTTATACCATCTCAATTGCAAGAAAAATGTGCACAGTAAATAATTATATCTGATGTAAAACAGAATCATTACAAGGTATGAGGTCTAATATGTCGAAATATCAATGGCGTCCCAAGTAAATGAAGAAAAACAAATCAAACCTTTCGTATATCAGAAATGTTATATATGTAACATTATCGTTATAATTCGCTTTTAATACAAAATTGGGTTGCTATTGTTTCTAATGCCCGAGCCCCAAACATGTCCAATGCCCTAGGCCCGGGCCTATTTGGCCTTCGTATAAAGGCCCAGAACAAAATCCAAGGAAGCTACAGTAGTAAGCACGGTTTATATGATTGGTCAACTACCAAAATTAGTATCCGTCAATGTAAAGAAGAAATTGTCAACCTACTGAGGTGATTACATGTTCACATTGCCTTGACAACCATTGACGTTATGTGTTTAATTGTAATGTCACAGTTTTGCTAAATAAAGCTTTTATCTTTCGATATCTAAGGGTTATTATTTTACGACAATTTATTTAGCAAAAATTGTATTCGATACATCCTTCGTGATGGATAGCCGAATTTTGAAACCAGAAAAATTCAACGGATTGCCTGATTCGCCAACTTCCGCTAAGGAATGGAAATACTTCCTTCAAACACTGACAAGTTTCATTGAGGAATCCAAGGTACCCGAAGAGAAGAAGCTAAAAGTATTGGTTATTTTATCATTCGAAAATTACGAATTAATTTCCGAGAGTATTCGTCGACAATGTTGAGTAAATACCGAATTCATTTCCGAGAGTAAAACTTATACTGAGGCCATTGACTTCTTAAAGGACTATTTGCGCCCCAACCCAATGAACTCTTTGCTAGGCACCTATTAGCGAATCGAAGACAGCAGGATGGCGAGTCGGTTGACCAATACTTGCAGGCCCTCCGAGCAATAAGCAAAGACTGCAACTTCAAATCTGTAGATGCGCTGACGTACTGTAATGAGTATCTACGTGAGTAGATAGTGGGTCACTTTGGGACCGGAATCTCGAATGGAGACGCCATTTTTTATCCATCAATGGAACCTCGAATGGGGGTAACCTAACATAGCAACCCCCACCTAAAACCTGTGTAGCGGAAGTAAACCCCACTAAACCGTACCGGAAGGCGGCCATCTTGGATTTCTGCGCACGCGCCGGACCGTCGTATGTGTCATCTGTCAAATGTATCATCTATCTTTTGTTCTATGACGTCACCCACGCCATCTGTCAACTGTCACATATACCATCTGTCATATGTGTCATCTGTCAAATGTGTAAAAGTGTCATCTGTTAAATGTGTCATCTGTCGTATGTGTCGTCCGTCAAATGTGTAATCGATCTTGTGTTCTGTGATGTGCGTTTTTTCTCATGTCCTCCATTTCTTTCTATGTCAACATGTATTTTGTATATAGTGTTTGCCGTAATTTTTTATTTGAGGTTCACCTTCATCCGTTGGGTGTCAGTGACTCCACATAATTTTGAGTAGGTATAGAATCATAAGATAAGCTTAAATTGAACGTATCTCAAACAACGAGCGAAATCAAGGTGTATAATTAACATAAGATTCTAAATTATGTTACCATAGGAACTAAATTAACGATATACGAGTGAAATAAAAAGTGTCTATTAATAAAAATATTATTGAAATAGATCTCTCTCATTGTAATAATTTTTACGGCGTTGAATGATGTAATCTAAAATTCGATATACAGGGTGTTGACATAAAGATACCATAAGACGCTATGATGTATCTCTGTTGTTATTGGCCAGATTTTCACGGGAACAAACAACGTTATAGATTATTTTTTATAAACGGTGTTAGGTACGTTACTACATCGTTCGATATACAAGGTGTCGACATAAAGATATCGTAAGGGTACAACAATGTATATCTGCTATTATTGTGATGTTACACGTGACGCTTACGTCAAGCTATATATATATTTACTTGGAGTCTATTTGTTGGGGAAAATAAATCATTATCGGTATGTCTTTTGTCGAGTACAGACATCGAATTGAGGAATTTATGCTAAAAATAAATCAATTAACTAAGGACATTACTTTTTATGAAGATAAGCGAATGGTTATGAAGGAAATTAAAAACCTTTGCATAGCTGACTCAAATCAATGGGAAAATCTTACAATTAATTGGGTACCCGATGAATTACAAAACAAAATACAACAACAAGAGATTTCGAGTGCCTTAGATCACATTTTTAGACGTCAGACACCACAAACGATATATCCATTAATCAGGATCCAACCTACAAGACTTCAATATGAGCAACGACACCCCCCCCCCCCCCGCAGCAGCAGCAGCAGCAGCAACATGAAAGATGAACTTTTCTCATTATCATGAAAATTGTTAAACGCAAATTTAAATCGTCATGTAATATATCAGACGATGAGTAGGAGTTTTAATAAAAAATCAATTCAATACAATTTATGTTTTTTATTTAGACATTACAAAGGTAATATAGTATTCAAAAACCATTGTCGGAGACGCTCTACATTTCTTTTGGCACAAGAGTTTAGCCCATTAGCGTGGCTTGGATTTGGATCTCGTTCAAAGTTTTCTGTAGCACATGATGTACCATCAAACTTGCAAACATCAATAATGTGGGGAAACACACTAAAAATGTGACATCTCTTTAGTAGAAATTCGGCTTTTTGCTGTCCACGTACGTAAATAAAGTCTGCAGCATACAATAGCTTAGCTTCCAATATATCATTTATTTTGGTATATTCTATGTCACCTGAAGAATATCGAATGCCATGCACTTTCTTTTCCAGATATGACGTAGTTTTCTTATCACGCTCACTTAATGTATCAAACGATTGAGGTGACAAAAACATGTAGTGACTTTGCTTGTAACCAATTTCGATGGTGAGTTCTTTAGGAACAAAGAGTCCATCCACGATGAATCCTTGGATGTCGACAAACGCTACTCTCATGATGATGATTGCTAGAATACTAACGTGCAGTGCAGCAGCAGTACGTTTTAATTTAAATTCCTGACAATTTCGGTGAGGGGAAAATACTCCATTACACAGTCATGTATTATGATGCAATATACTTTGGTATTTTCGGGGAAACCAATGTTTGCTTCAATGTCAAGTTTTACATCAACTGTAGATGCCTTCATGCTTTCTTCTTGTTTCGAGCAATCGATAACAAACAATGCACGCTTCTTGAAAGAGGAATAATCCAACAGAGGATGCTTCTGTGTCGAATTCATATAGCTAGGATAAAATTCAGTATAGTTGAAATATGCCTCATTGTAATCATTCTTAGTAAAATCCAACTGCATTCTTTCATTGGGATAATACTCCCCATTTAGCGATAGTCTGATACTTTGAATGTCGGCATTGTCGAATAAAGTTGGGCCAGTTGTGTTTTTATCACGTTTGTTGGTTTCAAAGAAAACAATAACATAGTGAGGTCGTTCGACTGAAGTTGTAGTTTTAACAGCCCAAACTTCACGTCTAGCATTTATAGTGATGGATGGTAGTTCATGTATCTCCCACTTTCTAAATGGAATAACTATAGGCTGATCCTTTTGAATGGTTCCAACTTAACATCATCATTAGGATAGATATGCTTGATTTTCAATTCGATGTTGCTAATATTTATGCTAACAGTTGTAGTGGAAGTCACACCAGCAACGTTTTTTTCTGTGATATATAAACAATCATTATCGTTTCGAGCTCGAACCAAACGTATTGTTTGCCGTCCACATGTAATCATAGGATAGTCATTGAAAATGTTGAAAATGTGCTTGAAAGGAATTTGTACGTGATGCATACATAAGCGGCCTTAACTCTCCTTAAATCCGACAACGCATTTTGGAAAATGGCACGCTGAATCTTGAGCAAGTGGAAAAGATAGCGCGTTCCCTAGAATCCGCCCAAAAGCTCGCAGTATCTTACAAAACAGCAACCTATATTTCCGATTCTAACTGTAATAGTTTGGAAACTCCTACATCTCTTCCAGCCTCTGACGGATTAGATAATTGTAAATCTACACTTAATTCAGCCTCTACTTTTCAGCAATCTCGACATGGAAAATGCTACTTTTGTGGTGGACCCAGACATCGTTCTAGATATGAATGTCCTGCTGTAGAAGCGATTTGCAAATCTTGTGATAAAAAGGGCCACTTCCAGAAGGTATGCCAATCCAGGTCAAAGGGTAAGTCGACATACGCTTCTACGTTGCTAGCTACTATCACATCAGCCGCTTCTCCAGGAGGGCTCTCCAGAGCAGTCGTTTTTGGGCGACTAAATGATATCCCATCCAGCATCCTTGTAGATACTGGTAGTTCTGACAGCTTTGTTAACTACTCCTATGCCAAGAGGAATAAATTCAAAATTCATCCTGAGACCCGAGAGGTGAAGATGGCTTCCACTTCACTCCAATCTAAAATGAATGGGTACATTTTGGCAAACCTTCATCTTCAAAGCGAATCATACCCTAAAACTAAGCTTTTAGTAATACACAGTCTATGCTATGACGTTCATATAGGGCATGACATTATGAAACTCCACTTTTCAGTTCGACTCCAATTCGGTGGTTCCAAACCCCCTCTTTCTCTTTGTAACGTCGCTTGTGCCGAAGTTAAACCACCTTGGCTATTTGAACACCTAGTTGACGGCTGCGGTCCCGTAGCTACTGAATCTCGCCGTTTTTCCTAAGCTGATGAAATATACATTGAATCTGAAGTTGAGAAACTAGTTCGTGAAGGGATCATAGAGGAGAGTTCATCACCTTGGAGAGCTCAGGTTTTAATAACGAGAAACGAAAATCACAAGAAACGCTTAGTAATAGATTACTCTCAGACTATTAACAAATTCACTTTACTAGACGCCTACCCTTTACCAAATATTGAAAAGTTAGTCTCAACTATAGCAAATTACGGTATATTCAGCACGATTGAATTGAAGAATGCATACCATCAGATACCGATACTAGACTCGGAAAAAGAGTATACGGCTTTTGAAGCTAATGGAACTCTTTATCAATTTCGTCGCATTCCTTTCGGGGTAACAAATGGAGTAGCCTATTTTCAGAAGACCATTGACAATATTATAAGGAAAGAATGTCTTGATGGAGTATATGCATATCTTGATGACGTTACGATCGGTGGAAAGGGGTAAGATGATCACGATAGGAACCTTGAAAGATTTCTAAGTGTAGCAAAGAAACATAATTTAACGTTGAACCTAGATAAATGCAGATTCTCTCCTTGGGTATCAAATTTCTAACAAGTCTATGCGTCCAGACCCAGATAGATTAAAACCATTACAGGAGTTGCCTCTTCCTTCTGACGCTTCAGCCACGAAACGCGCACTAGGAATGTTCTCTCATTACTCAAAATGGGTCCCAAGATATTCCGACAAGATAAGGAGTTTAGTTGACTGCAAATTTTTTCCTTTTCTACCGGACTGGCCTGTAGCTGGAAATTTTCGGCTAATTAAAGAAGACATAGCCAAGTCATTACTCACGACGATTCAAGATGATCTACCACTTACAGTTGAAACTGACGCATCGGGCATTGCTGTAGCGGCTACTCTTAGTCAGAATGGGCGCCCCGTTGCGTTTTGTTCAAAAACCTTATCCGATAACGAAAAACGGCATTCTGCTATAGAGAGAGAGGCCTTAGCGATTGTTCTATAGTTGAGGAAGTGGCGTCATTTCTTACTAGGTAGACACTTTCAGCTGCTCACGGACCTAGAACCTCTGTCGTATATCTTCAATTCCGGACTTACAAGCAAAATAAAGAATGACAAGATCCACCGCTGGCGTCTTGAATTATCCCCCTACTCCTTCGACATTCAGTATAGGCCTGGTGTTGAAAATCATTCAGCCGACGCTCTTTCACGCGTCTGCGGTTCCTTACCCACACAGGACAAACTTTATGAGCTCCATAAAGTACTGTGCCACCCTGGTATTACAAGGATGTATGAAAAGTAGCTTTTATTCATACGCGTACAGGAAAAAACTTATCCGTACGTGTACAGATAAAAAAGCTGTCAAATTGAATGTTGAAATGCTAGTCTATTTACCCCGCAAATTTATGTATATGTCAAATGCGTATTTCCTAAGTTGATTTGTCCATATAATATAATTTATTTATTTCATTTAAAATTAAAAAAAAAACACCGAGCCCGGGTTCGAACCACCTTACTGTTTGTCAGAAATCGAGTGTACGGACGCTTAGCCCGCTCGGCCATTCCATCGCTGTTACGTTGTGTTCTTGTCAAAGATACTTATAGCGCTAAGAAAATATACACAACAGTTTATTTATTCTTAAAAATAAAGTGTGTTTATATCGACATTTCTTGGACTATATAAAGGAATTACAAATACACATATATAAAACCTCTCACATCTACATAAAAACGCAAGATTGTACATGCCTGATTCGGTAAAAGTATATCTCGTGGTCGTAGGAAAAATAGTGTACATAACTTGTGCGAAAGTGATTTTTCACACTCGTTACGTAATATACTATATTATACCGGCCGCGGTTTAGCCAGTGTTAGACGCGTATAATATTAAGTGATTAATATTGTGGTAGGAAGCCCTGATATTTTACAATGTAAGTAGCCTTGTTAATGTCTTTAATTATTTCATGTGTAGCTGAAATACATTTTTTTGTTTGAGATCATACATGGGCCACAGTGAAACATAACTGTTTTACTGTGGACCAGCAGGTTTTAGTCTGCCTCACATTGCCTCATGCATTTCCTTACATTTATTTCTTTGCTGCAGATGGCAAGAAATCGTACACTAAAGACTGCTATTGGTTCAACCACCGTAGAGGTGATGTGAAATGCTATAAACCTATATAATAATGGCTTAACCCCAAGAAAAGTTTCTGAACAGACAGGTGTTCCTTTTGTTACACTTTTCCGCTATGCAAGGAAACAAAAACAAAATCCCCTTGAACAAATAAAGCTTACACGTTCAAGAAAAAGAATTGGTACAATATATTCTCACCATGTCAAGAATGGGTTATGGTTTGACAGTAATAGAATGTAGAAAATTCGCTTACGAAATGGCCATACGAAATAAAATTCAAATTCCAGAAAACTGGGCAAAAAATAAAGTGGCAGGTTTGGATTGTTTTACGGGTTTCAAGAAACGTCATTCTAATATTTGTATTCGTTCTCCTGAGGTGTGCAGTTTATTTAATCCGCATAATGTATCAACATTCTTTACCAAATTGGAGGCGGTTTATTCCCGAAGTGAAAACTTCTCTGACGGTTCAAGAGTTTATAATTTGGACGGGACATCAACCACAACTGTCCAGAATCCTAAAAAAAGTATTGCAGGAAAAGGAATTAAACAGGTGAATAAGTGCACAAGCGGTGAAAGGGGGCAAAATGTTACTACATGCTGCATAATTAATGCTCTAGGAACGGCGCTGCCACCAGTGATGGTTTTTCCACGCAATAATTTTAAAACTCATATGATAATTGGTGCTCCTCATGGTACATTGGGTCTTGCTACTACTTCTGGGTGGATATGTTACGAAATATTTCCACAAGTTATCGATCATTTTGTTAAATTCACATTATCGAGCAAAATAAATCCTACGCTCTTGATATTAGGTTATAACCTCGGGATGTAAGTGTTTTTGCCTCTTTCAAAGCTCACTACAATACCGCAGTAGACAGTTGGCTTCTTCATCATCCAGGGACGCCAATAACTATATACCAAGTTTGCTGAATGCTTATGATCGCTCGATGACGCCAAGTAACATAAAATCCGGCTTTAGGAGATGTGGGATTTTTCCATTTGACAAAAACGTGTTCAATGAGGGTGATTTTATGAGTTCTGCTGTCACAGATCGACCTACTGTAGATGAGCAAGAAGCTTCAACTTCTAAAGTCGATGAGACTGCGATACGAATGCGATGAACTCAAAAAAAATTAGAGCCCAAACAAAAGCAAGGAGGTTTTATTTCACCTGAACAGTCCAGAGGTTATCCCTAGGCTTCCGAAAGGAAAAGTAAAATTAATAGTAGGAAGGGGAAAAGTATGATCGCGACGGATACCCCCGAAAAAAATGTTATAGAAGAGAAGGAACGAAATAAGAAAAGACCGACAATAAAAGCCGTGGATAACGCTACACGCAAACTAGTGAAATCATCTGATGAAGATGATGAAGTATTTTCCGTTCACTCAGAAACGGAGGACTGGATTCCTGAAGTTAATCCAAATGGTTTCGAAGATCTTATGCTCTGCCCAGAAGATTTTGCACTGGTGGAGTTCAAAATTCAAGAAAAAATTAAGAAAAGCGTTTATTACATTCGACAAGTCTCAGGAAATAAAGATGAAAATGACGACGTAGAAGTCAGTTTTTATAGAAGGCATACAAAGATAGCTAACAAATTTGTTCCGCCAGCAGTGCTTGACATCTCGACCGATGCTGAGAGTGCCATTAAAATGATCCTGCCAAAACCAAATGAGCATGGAAAAACCAAACGTCAAGTGGCTTTGCTTTCCTTTGAAATAGGCTTTAACAACATCGAGGTACGTTAAAGGATCACCTTCAACATATTTCGATGTTAATCAGGAGTGTTTAATCTTCTATGTTTAATTAGAGTATTACATAATAATGTCTGAATTGTTTAATTCCAGATTCATTTTTGGTAATTTTCAGTCCTATTTAAATCTAGAATGCCGTTTTGTAATTTTTATGTTCCTCGTGAATACAAAATTGACGTTTTTCTTAATTTTTAAATGTTGTTACACTTTACCCCCACTAGTGTTCCACAGTGAAACAAAAAACGGTTTTTAAAAAAAATCCTAATTTGAAAAATATATTTATTTCATTGTTTTATAATCTGAATTCAAGTTTAAGAGGGGCCTGACGTTTTAGGAACCTGAAAACAGTTGGCACCCATGACTTGCAACAACATTTTGTAAACAATAAATCTAAAGAACGCAGTGAAATTAAGTGCTGAACTTTTAACAGAATATAACTTGGACCTTTGTCTTGGGGATTAGGTATTTTGGTTCTTATATTGTTATAAAAAAGATATAAACCATTAAGTGATGGTGTGATTTTGACAGTTGTGACAATTTGTGGTCACCAATTTCGACGCTAAAATCTGATCCACAAAAGGAAGCCTAGAGAATTCGATTCTGAAAATATGACATCTCAAATCATTGTATTTTTTTAGATTTGTTGCACGCAAATGTTTGCAAACGAACAACCTTTTACTTTAGTTCAACCGTTCCACCGTCTTGATGGATGGCGCTGTATAGAACTTCAATGACAGATGACGACGGCCAAATCATAGACAAATATTATTATTACTTTCTCTATGGGTCAAATGTTATCATATGTTTTGTGTCCATAAAAATATCCCAAATTTATAGTTTAGTGTGTATTGTATTCTCACAAATGTGTTGGACGGAAAAGAAATAATACCAATAATGTATTATATAAAAACAAAAAAAATATTTACCATTCAGATGATCAGACATATGTGTATCTGTCATTTTATAGATGGAAAAAAGAGAATGAGCCAACTATTTTTTTCTGCAATGAAGGAAAAATGTTTTAGTTCCAATCTCCACAACACACATGATCAATATTTGCAAACAATGTAGAAGCAAACTTGTACATGTTGATTGTATGTTTGCTTTTGTACTGTATATATCGATCTCCCCACAATATATACATTATTATTTGTCATTACAGATCTTTCGCTTTACATTTTTCATTAGTTGCTTTGTAAGTTTTTTAAACGTTTGCTATTTTGAATTGAGATTCCTCACTGTACATTACTTTCCTCTTTCTATTAAATGTAAAGCATTGTATTACAAGAAAATATTTCTCTGTATAATAAAGAAATGTGGAATCTTTTTGTTTATATTATTTGTTTTTAGATAAAATTGAATATATTTACACATGTAGTTGAAAAGACCCTACATGTCAAATAAAAATTGAAAGCAACCAAAGAAACTCTGAAACTGATACAAATATGGTTAGATTGAGGCAAAGTTGTGACACGACGTTTTCAGACTAAATGGCCTATTTTCAATCATGTAAATTTGCAACTTTTTCGAAATTTCATTTTCTTAGTATGGAACAAACAAAAATTTATAATTATGAAAACATTTTATTATGTTTAATATATATGGTACAAATTTTGAAAGGTAGAATGTTTTTAAAGTATGTATATTTCTCTTCCACTTTTGATTTCTAGCAATTCCCACAATGCTGTCACTTGGTATCCATATTATTAAATAGCACAAATCCTTTCATGCAATATGTAATGCACCTTGTATCAGGTGATAATAGTTATATTTTTCAATTATCACTATTATATTTTCATCAAAATGAATTATGTAATTCTTGTCTTTTAAGAGCGGTTTCAATTTTTCTTCATTCAGATACTTGAAAGGTCACTTCAATTAAGCATTTTTCGCTAACAAACCCATATTATCATTAAAACAGGGTTTCAAGAGAATGTTGAAAGGTGGTTTGATGATACTAGAACAAACCATCAGTATTATTTATCTCATATTTTCACATTAATCAAATAATCCAGTAAACATAACCTCAAACATAGCTTTTAAAATAAAAGATACGATTGCAGGATAATTTACGTTATCATAACTATAATTTTTGATATCGGGTCGATACGATTACTTACTTTTTAACAATTTATTCCTCTCAAAAATATTTATGAAGCGCTTAAATAATCAAAAATCTACACTAAAATGGAAATACTTATGTCAGCAAGTGTTGTTTAGATGCAACCTAAAAAACAGAGATAAAGGTTTCTGTGCTCACAAAAAGTTGAAATATTTGAAAGCAAAACATCCGAACATTTGGTCCGGAGATGCGTTTCTTTGAACCGTGAAAAGTGGGAAGACAGAGGGAGAAAATATGTTGAATAGTGATGAGCGATATATCGCTACCGGTGACTTAATCGCAGTAATCGAAAAATCGATGCTAGCAAGTCGACTAAAATCACAAATAACGGCGATTGACAGAAACAGCGATTTTTAAGAATGTGCGAAATCGCGTCAACTAACATGCAACACAGCTACTCGCTTTCCATCGTGTTCAGTGAAATAGAGCGAAATGCAACGTATTTCATTCCAAGCGTTCTCGACTCTATCTTCACGCCCCTCACCCAATCAAGCCACGCACCCACGATATTCTGATCCTCTAAAGTGGTGGCAGGAATATAAATTTCATTTTACAAATCTATCTGCGGTTGCACAAGAAAAACTATGTGCTCTAGTTTCTTCTGTTTCTTGTGAAAGGTTATTTTCTAAAGCTAGTCAGGTCCTGAATGAACGTAGAACACGATTAAGTGACAGGAAAACTAAAATGTAATTATTTTTAAAAGCAAATTACAAATATAGCAAATAAATGTTTTTTATAGGTGGCCACTGTTAGAAACAGTGATTTGTTCTATGCCTAGTGTCAACAATAAAATAAAAGAGAAGAAGAACAGATAAGGGTAGACGAGTTAGGTTATGTAGAACACGTGTTTAAGAAATAAAAAGTTATGTTAAAAGTTGTAAAGGAGTTTTATTGATAAAGAAACAAGAATAAAACAACATATTTATATTATTTTTAACATGGTAGCAGAGGTCCGTGGTTCTGAAGATTGATTTGAAGAATTTATAGAAATAGTTCAGGTTATAAAAGAAAGGAAATATGAATAAGGATAAAAAGGATGACTTATTTCTTCAGATATTCGATGGAAATGGATATGATAAATGGAAATCCCGATTAAATTTGTTTTTAGAGATGAAATCATGTAAAGAAGTACTCGATTCAGAAACAAGACCCAGCACAATAAGTGAAGAAGAATGGAAATGAAAAGAGATTAAAGCAAAAAACTTCATAGTTAACAGTATAACAAATACCCAGTTGGAGTTGATAATTTCCCAAGAAACAGCAAGAGAAATGCTTAAAAAGCTAGACCAAACTTATCTTGTCAAAAACAGTGCCCTGAAGTTGATGTGCAAAAGAAAATTACTGGAAATGAAAATGACCGAAACAGATAACCCAAATGAATTTTTTAACGATTTCGAAAAATTAATTAACGAGTTGAAAAATGCTGGAGGAGATGTTAAAGAGGATGATAAATTAAACTACTTACTGCTCACACTTCCAGAAAATTTGTCACACATAGTGGATATAGTGGATGCACTGCCAGAAATAGATAAAACAACAGAATATGTTAAGTCAAAGTTATTGTTGGATTTTCAAAAAATGGAAAGTATCAGTAGCAATATAAAATCTACACAAGCATTCAGTGTAAATAGATCAGAAACGTACAGAGGAAGACCAAAACAATATCATCCACTACCAGGTACCAGGGTTGTATAGAAAAAAACATCATTAGAAAAACCCCCTGGGTTTTATGTGTGGGTTTTTATGGGTCTTTGTTATAAGAAAAATCCAGATGAGTTTTTGTAATAAAATTTGCTATAACAACTAAGAATTAAGAAACACGAAACACCGATGCATATCAAATCCAATTTCCAATTTATTTTTTAAAAAAATCTTGCTTTTTTTAGTCTTATTTCAGAATGAAATAGGGCTATTGTAGAGAGTAGCATGACGCGACTTCGGAAAAATTTCAATGCAGCTTTTCGTTTTGGTGTTCCTAGATGCCAAAATCACCCTTCGTTCCAAAGGTTATATATATATATATATATATATATATATATATATATTAAACTGAAAATTATCTATCAAGATAAATTAAAACAGAGATATCACTAAGTTAATGTGAATCTTAGTAATAGATGACAATAAATCCAATAAATTGCATAATAGTCCATAAGACAACAATTTAAATATGAGTATAAATATGTGAAGAAACACTTACAAACAAGATACAACTAATATTGCATATAAAAAAATTGCTATTTAAGTTTGCAATTATTTTTTCTTCAAATTATATTTCATGACAGAAAACACAGACGTAACAAATAAATTACGTAAACATTAATTTGGTACATAACAATGATTATCACGGTATAATATTACATGAATTTCAAAATAAAATTCCATAATTGTAATTTTATATATTATAGACACTTTTCAGAAACCCTGTATGTTATGTAAATTATTGATTATTTTGGTATAAACTTCAAGGTCAAAATGTCATCGTAAAATGACGTTCGGTTAATAGTTCGAACGGTGTAATTTCGGAGTGACATTAGGAATGCATAAGAACAAAGTGAACTTATCTACAATAACATAGAAAACAGATATTTGGATTTGAAAACAATGATGTTTATTTATAAACAATTGAAAAATAAAACAAAAATTAAAAACAAAAAAGTTGTTGATTGAGAGCTTGAAGAGACGCGGTGTAGATTCAATAATGTGAGGACGCATTAAAATTACTCTCCTCTAAATTTTTATAAATCTCAAACATTTTGATATATTTTAAGTTTAAAGAATTAATCATAGTATTTAAAAACCATGATGCTATAAAATAACAGAAACTTTCTATCGAATACATAATAAAAAGTGATAAAATTAGTGAAACGCCGAGAATTGGTAAGATGAACAATTTACCTTTATTAATCTGCTTTTCGTTTGCTCATTCACGTATCTTCTGTGAATAAATTGTTGCTCCTGGCGAAATAAATCACGTCACATCATTTTAATATCAAGATTTCGCATATATGATCATAGGCGATCGTATTTCTTCCAAAATGTTTCATCCCAGAGACAAGAAGATGCCAAGCATAGACTTTTCTTTTCGTGTGTAACATATTTGTCCTATAAAACATCGTTCATAATTTTCATTTGTTAGGTTATATTGTGTAAAAATTTATTCGTTGGTAAAATTATTAGATATAGATATTCAATCTCCACTAGATCGGGATAGAACATTGAACTTACATTAAAGGAAATAATAAAGGAAATAATACTCACCAAATCATTACGATAAATCATCAGTTTGCCTCACAAACACACTTGGTTTTCATTCTTTATTTAATAACTGAATTATCATTACCATAGAATAACTCAACGTCACGTCAACATTAACAAATTATTAGAGTAGATTGAATGGTTTGTGGAAGCTTTCAAAAACATATAGAGATAAGTTATAGGAAGCGAAATTTATTTGATATGTTTCATATTTAATAGTATTCATAAAAAATAAAAAAAAACGTACTTACGCAAAGGTTTAATTAATATGATTATACAATTATGATTCAGAAAATGTTCATTATTCAAACAACTATTCACAATTAAAATCTATTTATCTATGTTTTTCCTTTCTTTTCTTTGATATCTTACCTTTCAGTTTCTTGTTACTACCGATCGCCAAGTGCCGAATCACATCCCTGAGGTATAGTATCATAAAGTTACATAACTTATAATTTTGTTACTAAATAAAATTTTGAATTGGAAATTAGCGGTTAGCTAAACCAATTCTGGCGCCCACAATCATTAAAAAAAAAATATATTTAAAGTCAAATCAATTATAAATAAATACTCATAAATATAAGATCCATAATAAAGTAGCATCCCAATATAGGATCATTAATAAATAAGTAAATGTTATTACTCCAATATTTAAATACATGATAAAAATGGCAAGCCCAACGCATGGCGATTGTTGAACAATTGAAATAACGCTAGTAACAGGAACAGGTTATTATTTTTGAGATATCTGAGGGAATTTTTTTTTAAAAAACAATGACAGACAAAACAATAAACGTTGACGAACTGACGGTAGAAGACTTAAAAGAACTTTTAAAAACTAGGAACATGGACGTGAAAGGAAATAAGCAGACACTGAAAGAACGTTTGACAGCGACCCTTCAAGCTGAAGAAGCAGCAGGATTGGAAGAAGGAGATGGCATAGTGAAAGAAGTTCACCACTACGTAAAACCGACACCAAATGAAAATCAACAACTACTAGACATGATGAAAATAATGATGGCAGATATCAAAAGCGCAAAGGAAGACATCAAAAGGACCAAAGAAGAAATAAAAGAGGACATTAAAAAAACACAGGAAAGCACAAAAGATGAAATAAAAAATACAAAGGAAGAAATCAATAAAAAACTGGATCAACAAGAAGAAAAATTTGCAGGACATATGGTGGAAATGAAAAAACAGTTTGAAGATCATAAGAAAGAACAAGAAGAGAAAATGGATAAGTTATATGGACATCTAATACAAGAAGGCAATATTAGGAAACAAGAAATTGAAGAGATGGGAAATAAACTGCGAGAAGAAGGAAAGGAACAGATAGGCAGAGTGGAGAAAAATATAATGAAAACCCACGCCAGAATAAACGATGTTGAACAAGGCATTCAATTAAATTTGTCGATTGCGGAGGAGATGAACCTAAAAACGCGAAAAGAACTTATATGGGAAATGGATTCAAAACTAAAACAAATCAAGGAAGATGGAAACTTACGAGACTTTACAAAATTGGAAAAGGAAATCAAAGAAGATTTCAAGAAGAAGATGATGGAGTTAGAAAAAGAATTTGGAAATATAAAAAACAAAACGAATACAAACAGTAGCACTCAAGGGGTAAATTATATCTACAATCATGGGGAAAGTAACCTCAGATTTTACGGGGATACCAGGAAAATGCATCCGAAAATTTTCCTGAGATATCTTAAAAATAAAGTAAAAGGTATCAGAGAGATAGAGGATCTTAAGGAAATAATAAGATCTCATCTACATGGTCAGACATTACTTTGGTTCACATGTAATGATGTGAACATTAATAACTTCACTGATTTTGAAAATAATTTCCTAAAACAATATTGGGGGGAAACTGAACAAAATTGTGTTAGGGAAAAGTTGTACTTTGGTAAGTTCGATACCAGAAGGAACAGCAATATGAGTAGTTATGCTCTATCATTATATTCACAGGCACAGTATTTAGAACCAACTATTTCCGAGCAAGAAATAATAATATTCTTGTCTCGACACTTTAACGATAACGTAACGCAAGGCATAGCCATACAAAACGTAACAAATTTTCAATCATTATTAGATTACCTAAATAGAGTACAGAGAACAGTTCATCATAACAATAATAGACGTGACAACGACGACTAGTATAGAAATAACAATGACAGACGAGACTATTTTAACAGAAATAATAACAATTACAGACATAATAATTATAACAATCAATATCATGACACAAACAATACTAACAACAACGGGAGATTTGACAGAAATAATGATAGGACAAATAACAACAATAACAGGTACACCAATTATCCAGATAGGAGACAACAACAAAACAATTATAATAGGAGAGAGAGAAGAAACTCTGATGGAGATATGAGAAGGACGAACAACATAAGACGTGACACAAGAACTGACAGAACGAACAGTTTAGAAAGGAATACAACTAATAGTGACACAAACTTTAATCAAACTAATTTAAGTAACAATAATCATAGTAATAATAATGTTGTAGTTCCCGTGTCATCCTCTGGTACGGAACAACAGTTTTTCCACTAGAGGGTGAATATGGTAGGTTGAGTTGGTGCAGCTATGTTCACCCACGCGAATTTCTAAAGGTACAGGACCAGCTAGAACAAAACAATGAAACTTTAATTTATATATATGGAACGATAGAAGGCATTAGTATAAAAATATTGATCGATACCGGGTCAGAGATATCATTAATAAATAACAAATTCGTAAATCAATTAAATACATCAAAGAAAAATTTCGTCAAGGTACCAAAAGTAAGCTTAATAGGAATAAATCAAAAGAAATTAACTATTTCAAGTACTTCGATAACCGTCGCATTAAAATTCAAGGAATGGGAATCTATGGTACAACTGCTAGTAGTGGAAGATATGGAATGTGAACTATTGCTAGGATCGGATATTTTGTATGAAAACAAAGCAATTATTAATTATGAAGGAATGTACATAATCTTTAATAAAGAAAAAGTGGATTTTAGTTATGAAGAGAAAAATAATAATTCAAAAAGGGATGAAGAGTTAATAGAAGAAGTAGATAAATGTATTAATTATAATAAGAAAATCGAAGATGATATGGAACAGAGATATGATTATAGGCAGGAAGGAAAAATGAATGGAGATATGATGTTGGATGGCAATGGAGAAATAAATTTGAATAATAATAATATGCCGGAATGGAATTTGGATATAGATGGAAAAATAGAGTGGAAAAATGAAGTAATGGAGATGTTGAGAGAACATGGAAGTTTGATTAATGAAGAATCTCGAATTGCAAGAAATTATGTACACAAGATTGAAATGAAAAAGGATCAACAATTTCAACAAAGAAGCTATCCGATACCCTACAAATATCAAGAAGATGTGAAGAAATCTATAAATAAATTATTAGAAGATAAAATAATAGAACATAGTACCACCCCGTATATCAATCCAGTAGTAATAGTGAAGAAGAAAGACGGAGATATAAGAATATGCCTTGATGCACGAAATTTAAATAAATGTACAATGCCCGAGTATGAATCACCTTTAACTATCGAATCGATACTAGGAAAGATAAGTAAAGTAAAAGTTTTTTCCAAGCTAGACTTGAAACACAGCTTCTGGCTGATACCACTACATCCGGAAAGCAGGAAGTTTGTAGGTTTCAAAATTAATGGGGAAGTATATCAATTCCGAGTAACGCCATTTGGTATACAGAGCGCTACAGCAGCACTATTAAAAGCACTAAACAAAATTTTAAATAAATATGACCAATTTACGATACACTATGTGGATGATATACTTGTTTTTTCAAATAGTGTAGAAGAACATTTACAACACCTACGGACAATTATAACAGAACTTGACGAAAACGGACTGAAACTGAACATACAGAAATGCCAATTTTTGAAGAGAGAAGTGATATATTTAGGCTACAAGATCACAGAGACAGGAATCGAGATGGATCCAGAGAGAGTAAGAACCATTAGAGAGTATAAAAGACCGAAAAATCTGAAGACACTTCGGGGGTTTCTTGGTATGCTTAACTATTTTAAACGAATGTTGGAAAATTTAACTGATCTGGAACTACCTTTAATGGAGCTACTGAGAAAGGGAGTAAAATGGAATTGGACCAGTAAACAAGAAGACGCCTTCAATAAGATCAAGGAACAGTTCATTAGAAACATAAAATTATACCATCCGAACTATGAGAAGATTTTCATTTTAAGGACAGATGCATCCAGAAACAGACTAGCTGGAGTTTTAATGCAGGAATATGATGACATGTATGTACCCGTATCATTTGTCTCTAGAATAACGAAAAGAGCAGAGAAGAATTATGGAGTAAGCGAATTGGAGCTTGCTAGCATCATATTCTGTGTGAATAAACTCAGATACTTCTTACTGGGAGGAAAATTTATAATTGAAACCGATAATCAGGCTTTGTTGACAATATTGACCAACAAGATGAATAATGCCAGAATCCATCGATGGGCATTACTTCTACAGGAATATGACTTCGAGATAAAATATATTCCAGGAATTCAAAATGTAGTACCAGACTCGATCAGTAGAATGGACGGAGAGAAATGAAGAGATACGAACGAAGCTAGAGTGGGAATTAACATCATGAAGCGGAACAGTGGCATGTTTTCTTTGGAACAAATAAAACAGGAACAACTATTACTAGAAGAGAAATACAAAAGAAGATGCTCTGAAAAGGATGGAATATTGTATAAATTGATGAATGACAAGGAATTGTATGTAATATCTGAAAATTTAACAAAATTAATTGTAAGAAAAATACATTTAGATTTTAATCATTTAGGAATTAGGAAGACTCATATGATATTTCGAGAAAATTATATATCAAAAAACGATATCACGATCATAAAGGATTTCATTAAACAGTGTGAACTATGTCAACTATCAAAGGAAAAGAACATACATCATGAAAACGTACCGAAATCCATCATAGCAGAAAATCCATTAGATATAGTAGCAATAGACTTCATCTCAAACCTTATACCAAGTTATAATGGTAACAAACACATTTTGGTAATCGTAGACATTTTTTCTAAGTTTATTAGTACCTATCCTTGTAGTAAAACAAATGAAAACTCCATTAAAGCATCGCTAGGAAACTATTTCAAGAAATATGGAAAGCCAAAGAAGTGCATAATGGACAATGCTACATACTTCCGGAACAAAAGGATAGTAAAATGGTTGAGAGATCTGGAAATCCAACAGGTCTTCACAAGTATCAGACATCCCAATAGCAACCCTGCAGAGCGAGGAATTAAGGAGGTGATAAAGCATCTGAGGATACTTACATATTACGAAAACCGTATGTGGGAAGAACGTCTAAAGGAGACCACAGACTTTATAAACAACATACCTAATATCGTTACGGAAATAGCACCCATTACTTTATTTACAGGAACAGAACCAGATAGACCATGGATTAGTGAAGTCAACTATAGTAAACTCATTAGAATAGCAAGAGAAAGACAAGCAAGACAAGCTGACAAATATATTAAAAGAAAACTAGCTAAACTTAGAAATAGGAAAACATTTAAAAAAGGTGACTTGGTAATAATAAAAGCATTAAGAGTACCTAATCATAAAAAAGGAATATGTTCTAAGCTACAGTTACCTTACGAAGGTCCTTATTTAGTCGAAACCAGTCATGGAATAAATAGCTATAAATTGATACATCCTGACACTCATCGAGAACGTGGAATTTTCCATATCAACCAGCTGCATCAATTTAACACCAACCAATCATCAATTTGACACCATCAGTTGTAACTAAAAAATTGAGAATTAGAGATATTATTTAGTTAATCAAGTATAAAATAGTTTATTTAGTCAATCTTAATTGAGAATTAATATTAGTGGAATTAAGATTCATTAGTAGGTTAAGTATAAGTTAATTATGAGAATCTAGAAGATTTCTTTAGTATTGAGAGAGATTTAAATGGGGAATTAATTAAATAAGTAGTACATGATTATGAAATCATATATAAAAAATCAAGGTAAACTTCTATAGAATATTCTTGTCAAACCAAGAATAATTCTATAGAATTTTAGGGAATGTTAAACTGAAAATTATCTATCAAGATAAATTAAAACAGAGATATCACTAAGTTAATGTGAATCTTAGTAATAGATGACAATAAATCCAATAAATTGCATAATAGTCCATAAGACAACAATTTAAATATGAGTATAAATATGTGAAGAAACACTTACAAACAAGATACAACTAATATTGCATATAAAAAAATTGCTATTTAAGTTTGCAATTATTTTTTCTTCAAATTATATTTCATGACAGAAAACACAGACGTAACAAATAAATTACGTAAACATTAATTTGGTACATAACAATGATTATCACGGTATAATATTACATGAATTTCAAAATAAAATTCCATAATTGTAATTTTATATATTATAGACACTTTTCAGAAACCCTGTATGTTATGTAAATTATTGATTATTTTGGTATAAACTTCAAGGTCAAAATGTCATCGTAAAATGACGTTCGGTTAATAGTTCGAACGGTGTAATTTCGGAGTGACATTAGGAATGCATAAGAACAAAGTGAACTTATCTACAATAACATAGAAAACAGATATTTGGATTTGAAAACAATGATGTTTATTTATAAACAATTGAAAAATAAAACAAAAATTAAAAACAAAAAAGTTGTTGATTGAGAGCTTGAAGAGACGCGGTGTAGATTCAATAATGTGAGGACGCATTAAAATTACTCTCCTCTAAATTTTTATAAATCTCAAACATTTTGATATATTTTAAGTTTAAAGAATTAATCATAGTATTTAAAAACAATGATGCTATAAAATAACAGAAACTTTCTATCGAATACATAATAAAAAGTGATAAAATTAGTGAAACGCCGAGAATTGGTAAGATGAACAATTTACCTTTATTAATCTGCTTTTCGTTTGCTCATTCACGTATCTTCTGTGAATAAATTGTTGCTCCTGGCGAAATAAATCACGTCACATCATTTTAATATCAAGATTTCGCATATATGATCATAGGCGATCGTATTTCTTCCAAAATGTTTCATCCCAGAGACAAGAAGATGCCAAGCATAGACTTTTCTTTTCGTGTGTAACATATTTGTCCTATAAAACATCGTTCATAATTTTCATTTGTTAGGTTATATTGTGTAAAAATTTATTCGTTGGTAAAATTATTAGATATAGATATTCAATCTCCACTAGATCGGGATAGAACATTGAACTTACATTAAAGGAAATAATAAAGGAAATAATACTCACCAAATCATTACGATAAATCATCAGTTTGCCTCACAAACACACTTGGTTTTCATTCTTTATTTAATAACTGAATTATCATTACCATAGAATAACTCAACGTCACGTCAACATTAACAAATTATTAGAGTAGAGATTGAATGGTTTGTGGAAGCTTTCAAAAACATATAGAGATAAGTTATAGGAAGCGAAATTTATTTGATATGTTTCATATTTAATAGTATTCATAAAAAATAAGAAAAAACGTACTTACGCAAAGGTTTAATTAATATGATTATACAATTATGATTCAGAAAATGTTCATTATTCAAACAACTATTCACAATTAAAATCTATTTATCTATGTTTTTCCTTTCTTTTCTTTGATATCTTACCTTTCAGTTTCTTGTTACTACCGATCGCCAAGTGCCGAATCACATCCCTGAGGTATAGTATCATAAAGTTACATAACTTATAATTTTGTTACTAAATAAAATTTTGAATTGGAAATTAGCGGTTAGCTAAACCAATTCTGGCGCCCACAATCATTAAAAAAAAAATATATTTAAAGTCAAATCAATTATAAATAAATACTCATAAATATAAGATCCATAATAAAGTAGCATCCCAATATAGGATCATTAATAAATAAGTAAATGTTATTACTCCAATATTTAAATACACGATAATATATATATATATATATATATAAAAAACGTCTATTTTTAGAAACAGCTTACATCAATCAAGATGTTGATTGTATAAATAAAAAAACAGACCTGAATAATCTTAGTGTAATATACGCATATTTATTAGAATTTGAAAAGCAACATTTAAAAATTTGAGTAGAAATCATATAAGTAACCTATAATAGAATTATTTTTAACATCAAAGTAATACAAATCAAAAAAAATTCATATTGACTTGGTAACATTATTTAATACATATATTGTTTTTTGAAATTTTATAATAATTTTTGGATACTATTTGAAATGATTTATTATACATATATTTTACAACTTTACCTGCAATCTCGTTAAATAATGTAAGTATTTTTTATATACCCTTTATTTTAATTTTTGACCATATTTTATAATTTTTAGTACTTGAAAATGAATACGATTGTATTCGAAAGCTCGTAGAATAAATATTTAAAAGAGTACACTTGGTATCATTGCCACAAACCCACAAAAAATAATCCTGATTATTTAGTTGGCAAATAATTAATTTAGAATTATATATATATATATATATATATATATATATATATATATATTGAACTATAATTTGCTTATATACTTACTTATTAAGTTAAGATAATTATTATTTTATATGTAGAAAATTTATTTAGATTTGGCTAGCTCAGTTGGTTATTATTATATTGTTTTGTAACTTATTTTATTTTAATTATTCGGGAGCATGAAACACTTTCTACTCTTCGAGTCCTGGCATTCAAAACGTATTACCTTCATTTAAATAAAAGAAACACTTTACTTATAACAACATTTAATTTTGAATTCAATATTTTATATGTGATAATAATTATTTGAGACGCCTATGGTCACCTCTAAAGAAATTATTTATTTTATATTTTTAACGGTGCGCATGCTCAAAATCCAGTCATGCTTAAAATGATCATAATTTTAATAACATGAGATGGAGCTTCTGTGGCTCATTAGTATGACATAGAATTAACAATCAAGAAACATTTAGATGGTTTAAAACATACCAGAATTTATGTGAAGAATATACATGAAAATGTTATCAATATGCTGTGGAAGAAAAGTATTAAAAGATTTATATAGACATGGAATTATTATACAATTTATAAACAGATAGACAGATTCCATGGAAACAAGTTAAGGATCATCTTATGATAAAATGGCGTACGTACTTTTGAATTATTTATTTATTGAAATTAGGCCTTTTTGTTATTATTAAAGATTTAATTTATTAACTAATTAAATAAAGTCCGTTTTCTTTATATTTTAGATCGATCATTGCTGTGAATGTTTATCAAAATACGGAACTAAGCACTTATTTGAGTTTTTTTGCTTATTATTGGCCAATAATAGTTTAAAAGAACACTGACCTGATGCTCTGGAATTGGGATAACTCTTCTGGACCCCAGAAATACTTCTCTGCAGTTCCAATACCAATTTCTGGAGAAATTCTGCTGGTTTTTTGCAGAACAACTGTGTCTGATTATCGGTGAGTACTACACACGATTGTTTTTCATAGTTATATTAAAATTTATTAAGTTATTTAGGGAATTCCATAAAAATTTCGGGAACACTCTCACACACAGTCTACACTTTTCGACGCCACTTCTCATAATCCACGCTTCCTCTCGATTTTTCACTTTTTTTCAACAAACAAAGTCATTTGTTTGTTTTCAGGTCACTATCTCCCAAAATTTGTTTCAATACTTGTTGATTGCAAATTTTATCTGTCATTTTGTTTCTAACCAATCAGATATTGTCCTATGCAATTGAATTATTTGATTTGGGTTTACTTAATAGAAAAGTTCATAAATATACTATTTCACATTTCTAATACACTTGTAGAGAATCTTTTGAAATTTAATCATACAAATAAATTAGAGTTGGTTATATACATAGATGTTGTTTAAATAGTTCTATCTAATATTGTCATAAACAATCTATTACTGTTACAATTATATAACTTAAATCATAAATCCTTTTATGTATTCTCCATCTAATTCTTGTATCAACTTATTTCTACTAACGCAATTAATAAATTATTATTTAATCCTATGTTCATTTTACAGACATATATCATTTTTCTTTATGTTTAATTGTTTATCTATGAAAAACTATACTCCTTATTCTACTAAACATTTATATTTGTATTCTAATGTAACTACTTATATTTAAAATTCTCTTGACTTGATTATATAATTGTTTCTTTTTAGATGAACAGCTGATCACGTTACAGAAGATATTCTTCGTCTTAGGCAACTTTATTTACATCATTACATTGGTTAGGCAATCTCTATATTTTATATTATTATTGAGGTAATTTCTTTATTTATTATATTGTTATAGGCTATTATTTAATATATCTTTACTTGATATGCTTTTGAATTAAGAAAAGTGTTTCCTTTTTAATTGTGTTTTCTTAAATTATATTATTTTCATACACTTTCATACTAGCAACATAGTTTTATAGAACTAATTCTCTTAATATCTATGATATCTGGTTCAATATAAATATATAAATATATATATATATATATATATATATATATATATAAACAAAGAGATTCATGGGTAATTCACGCAAAATAAGGGCTACTGAAATAGAGTGGTAACCGTGGACATGCAAGTTTCTGGCTCATTTTGCCTCTTCAGCACGGCATAACCAAATAAGGATGTGAAATTTGGGAGCAAAGATGTTAATCGAAACATGGGAAAACACAAAATAACGGATTTCAGCAGGGAAAACAAACGCTCATTTGTGTCTTCAATTGGAAGATCCCGAGTTTTCAGGACAACAACCAACATCGACACGGAGGCGCATATAGCCCCCCGCCATGAACCTTCCGACCCATAGTAAATAACAAAGAAGATGTAGGAATATCGCGTGATATGTTAACAATAACAACAACGAGATTCATGGGTAATTCACGCAAAATAAGGGCTACTGAAATAGAGTGGTAACCGTGGACATGCATGTTTCTGGCTCATTTTGCCTCTTCAGCACGGCATAACCAAATAAGGATGTGAAATTTGGGAGCAAAGATGTAAACCGAAACATGGGAAAACACAAAATAACGGATTTCAGCAGGGAAACCAAACGCTCATTTGTGTCTTCAATTGGAAGATCCCGAGTTTTCAGGACAACAACCAACATCGACACGGAGGCGCATATAGCCCCCCGCCATGAACCTTCCGACCCATAGTAAATAATTAAGAAGATGTAGGAATATCGCGTGATATGTTAACAATAACAACAAAGAGATTCATGGGTAATTCACGCAAAATAAGGGCTACTGAAATAGAGTGGTAACCGTGGACATGCATGTTTCTGGCTCATTTTGCCTTTTCAGCACGGCATACCCAAATAAGGATGTGAAATTTGGGAGCAAAGATGTTAATCGAAACATGGGAAAACACAAAATAACGGATTTCAGCAGGGAAACCAAACGCTCATTTGTGTCTTCAATTGGAAGATCCCGAGTTTTCAGGACAATAACCAACATCGACACGGAGGCGCATATAGCCCCCCGCCATGAACCTTCCGACCCATAGTAAATAACAAAGAAGATGTAGGAATATCGCGTGATATGTTAACAATAACAACAAAGAGATTCATGGGCAATTCACGCAAAATAAGGGCTACTGAAATAGAGTGGTAACCGTGGACATGCATGTTTCTTGCTCATTTTGCCTCTTCAGCACGGCATAACCAAATAAGGATGTGAAATTCGGGAGCAAAGATGTTAATCGAAACATGGGAAAACACAAAATAACGGATTTCAGCAGGGAAACCAAACGCTCATTTGTGTCTTCAATTGGAAGATCCCGAGTTTTCAGGACAACAACCAACATCGACACGGAGGCGCATATAGCCCCCCGCTATGAACCTTCCGACCCAAAGTAAATAACAAAGAAGATGTAGGAATATTGCGTGATATGTTAACAATAACAACAAAGAGATTCATGGGTAATTCACGCAAAATAAGGGCTACTGAAATAGAGTGGTAACCGTAGACATGCATGTTTCTGGCTCATTTTGCCTCTTCAGCACGGCATAACCAAATAAGGATGTGAAATTTGGGAGCAAAGATGTTAATCGAAACATGGGAAAACACAAAATAACGGATTTCAGCAGGGAAACCAAACGCTCATTTGTGTCTTCAATTGGAAGATCCCGAGTTTTCAGGACAACAACCAACATCGACACGGAGGCGCATATAGCCCCCCGCCATGAACCTTCCGACCCATAGTATATAACAAAGAAGATGTAGGAATATCGCGTGATATGTTAACAATAACAACAAAGAGATTCATGGGTAATTCACGCAAAATAAGGGCTACTTAAATAGAGTGGTAACCGTGCACATGCATGTTTCTGGCTCATTTTGCCTCTTCAGCACGGCATAACCAAATAAGGATGTGAAATTTGGGAGCAAAGATGTTAATCGAAACATGGGAAAACACAAAATAACGGATTTCAGCAGGGAAACCAAACGCTCATTTGTGTCTTCAATTGGAAGATCCCGAGTTTTCAGGACAACAACCAACATCGACACGGAGGCGCATATAGCCCCCCGCCATGAACCTCCCGACCCATAGTAAATAACAAAGGAGATGTAGGAATATCGCGTGATATGTTAACAATAACAACAAAGAGATTCATGGGTAATTCACGCAAAATAAGGGCTACTGAAATAGAGTGGTTTCCCTGCTGAAATCCGTTATTTTGTGTTTTCCCATGTTTCGATTAACATCTTTGCTCCCAAATTTCACATCCTTATTTGGTTATGCCGTGCTGAAGAGGCAAAATGAGCCAGAAACATGCATGTCCACGGTTACCACTCTATTTCAGTAGCCCTTATTTTGCGTGAATTACCCATGAATCTCTTTGTTGTTATTGTTAACATATCACGCGATATTCCTACATATTCTTTGTTATTTACTATGGGTCGGAAGGTTCATAGCGGGGGGCTATATGCGCCTCTGTGTCGATGTTGGTTGTTGTCCTGAAAACTCGGGATTTTCCAATTGAAGACACAAATGAGCGTTTGGTATCCCTGCTGAAATCCGTTATTTTGTGTTTTCCCATGTTTCGATTAACATCTTTGCTCCCAAATTTCACATCCTTATTTGGTTATGCCGTGCTGAAGAGGCAAAATGAGCCAGAAACATGCATGTCCACGGTTACCACTCTATTTCAGTAGCCCTTATTTTGCGTGAATTACCCATGAATCTCTTTGTTGTTATTGTTAACATATCACGCGATATTCCTACATCTTCTTTGTTATTTACTATGGGTCGGAAGGTTCATGGCGGGGGGCTATATGCGCCTCCGTGTCGATGTTAGTTGTTGTCCTGAAAATTCAGGATCTTCCAATTGAAGACACAAATGAGCGTTTGGTTTCCCTGCTGAAATCCGTTATTTTGTGTTTTCCCATGTTTCGATTAACATCGTTGCTCCCAAATTTCACATCCTTATTTGGTTATGCCGTGCTGAAGAGGCAAAATGAGCCAGAAACATGCATGTCCACGGTTACCACTCTATTTCAGTAGCCCTTATTTTGCGTGAATTACCCATGAATCTCTTTGTTGTTATTGTTAACATATCACGCGATATGCCTACATCTTCTTTGTTATTTACTATGGGTCGGAAGGTTCATGGCGGGGGGCTATATGCGCCTCCGTGTCGATGTTGGTTGTTGTCCTGAAAACTCGGGATCTTCCAATTGAAGACACAAATGAGCATTTGGTTTCCCTGCTGAAATCCGTTATTTTGTGTTTTCCCATGTTTCGATTAACATCTTTGCTCCAAAATTTCACATCCTTATTTGGTTATGCCGTGCTGAAGAGGCAAAATGAGCCAGAAACATGCATGTCCACGGTTACCACTCTATTTCAGTAGCCCTTATTTTGCGTGAATTACCCATGAATCTCTTTGTTGTTATTGTTAACATATCACGCGATATTCCTACATCTTCTTTGTTATTTACTATGGGTCGGAAGGTTCATGGCGGGAGGCTATATGCGCCTCCGTGTCGATGTTGGTTGTTGTCCTGAAAACTCGGGATCTTCCAATTGAAGACACAAATGAGCGTTTGGTTTCCCTGCTGAAATCCGTTATTTTGTGTTTTCCCATGTTTCGATTAACATCTTTGCTCCCAAATTTCACATCCTTATTTGGTTATGCCGTGCTGAAGAGGCAAAATGAGCCAGAAACATGCATGTCCACGGTTACCACTCTATTTCAGTAGCCCTTATTTTGCGTGAATTACCCATGAATCTCTTTGTTGTTATTGTTAACATATCACGCGATATTCCTACATCTCCTTTGTTATTTACTATGGGTCGGGAGGTTCATGGCGGGGGGCTATATGCGCCTCCGTGTCGATGTTGGTTGTTGTCCTGAAAACTCAGGATCTTCCAATTGAAGACACAAATGAGCGTTTGGTTTCCCTGCTGAAATCCGTTATTTTGTGTTTTCCCATGTTTCGATTAACATCTTTGCTCCCAAATTTCACATCCTTATTTGGTTATGCCGTGCTGAAGAGGCAAAATGAGCCAGAAACATGCATGGTCACGGTTACCACTCTATTTCAGTAGCCCTTATTTTGCGTGAATTACCCATGAATCTCTTTGTTGTTATTGTTAACATATCACGCGATATTCCTACATCTTCTTTGTTATTTACTATGGGTCGGAAGGTTCATGGCGGGGGGTTATATGCGCCTCCGTGTCGATGTTGGTTGTTGTCCTGAAAAGTCGGGTTCTTCCAATTGAAGACACAAATGAGCGTTTGGTTTCCCTGCTGAAATCCGTTATTTTGTGTTTTCCCATGTTTCGATTAACATCTTTGCTCCCAAATTTCACATCCTTATTTGGTTATGCCGTGCTGAAGAAGCAAAATGAGCCAGAAACATGCATGTCCACGGTTACCACTCTATTTCAGTAGCCCTTATTTTGCGTGAATTACCCATGAATCTCTTTGTTGTTATTGTTAACATATCATGCGATATTCCTACATCTTCTTTGTTATTTACTATGGGTCGGAAGGTTCATGGCGGGGGGCTATATGCGCCTCCGTGTCGATGTTGGTTGTTGTCCTGAAAACTCGGGATATTCCAATTGAAGACACAAATGAGCGTTTGGTTTCCCTGCTGAAATCCGTTATTTTGTGTTTTCCCATGTTTCGATTTACATCTTTGCTCCCAAATTTCACATCCTTATTTGGTTATGCCGTGCTGAAGAGGCAAAATGAGCCAGAAACATGCATGTCCACGGTTACCACTCTATTTCAGTAGCCCTTTATTTTGCGTGAATTACCCATGAATCTCTTTGTTGTTGTTGTTACCATATCACGCGATATTCCTACATCTTCTTTGTTATATATATATATATATATATATATATATATATATATATATATATATATATATATATATATGTGGACATGCATGTTTCTGGCTCATTTTGCCTCTTCAGCACGGCATAACCAAATAAGGATGTGAAATTTGGGAGCAAAGATGTTAATCGAAACATGGGAAAACACAAAATAACGGATTTCAGCAGGGAAACCAAATGCTCATTTGTGTCTTCAATTGGAAGATCCCAAGTTTTCAGGACATCAACCAACATCGACACGGAGGCGCATATAGCCCCCCCGCCATGAACCTTCCGACCCATAGTAAATAACAAAGAAGATGTAGGAATATCGCGTGATATGGTAACAACAGCAACAAATAGGTTCATGGGTAATTCACGCAAAATAAAGGGCTACTGAAATAGAGTGGTAACCGTGGACATGCATGTTTCTGGCTCATTTTGCCTCTTCAGCACGACATAACCAAATAAGGATGTGAAATTTGGGAGCAAAGATGTTAATCGAAACATGGGAAAACACAAATGAGCGTTTGGTTTCCCTGCTGAAATCCGTTATTTTGTGTCAATGTCAATCGTGGTTTGTTTATACGAGCGCCATTACGACTGGAGAGTAAGCATTCAGTTCTTTCGTTTTGATGTGTTTTTCAAGACTTTAAGTGACAAAATAAACTTTTAAGTTAATTAATTTAATGTCTTTGGATTATCATGGTTCGTCGGTGCCAATTTTGTCAGAAAACCAGCCGAAATTACCAAGGCCATGTATCTACAATACCATCCCCACTTTTTGTAATTCTTCCATTATTTCACTACTGGCGTTTAGAATTGTTGGCCGCAAAAATAAACGTGTTTATGAATGAATAGCCCTCTCTATGTTTATTATTACTCTAAGGATGCAACCTAAAAAACAGAACAGAGATAAGATTTCTGTGCTCACAAACAGTTGAAGTATTTGAAATCAAAACATTCGAACAAAGATGCGTTTTTTTGAACCGTCAAGAGTGGAAAGACAAAGAGGGAAAATATATTGAATAAATAAAAGCCGATTCAGTACTACTTTCGACATCTATCGTAAATATTTTGAACCAAATAATTACTAGATAAGTAAATAGTATTGTGTAAGTTTTTAGGTTTATATACCTGTGAGTAGGCCCCTCTTAATGTATACTCACCAGATATATATTGACCTATAAACCTAGTTTTGAAGGTCCGTTATATTTTCGCATATAAGAATAGAAAAACTGTTTCACTGTGGAACACTCTCCCCTACGTTTAATTCATATGTTACCGATGAAATGGCACCACAAAATAATACAATTGTACTTAAGCTTCCACCATATCATTGTGAATTGAACCCTATAGAATTGATTTGGGCTCAAGTAAAAAATGAAGTGGCAGCCAAAAATACTACTTTTAAACTAAAAGATGTAAAGGATCTTCTAATGCAAGCCTTGGAAAATGTGACAAACATTCGCTGGCAAACTTGTGTTGCACGTGTCATAAAAGAAGAAGATGAAAATGTTTAAGTTAGATAGGATTGTGGATGATCTTATAGAACCGATAATCGTTTCTTTCTCTAGTGATGACAGTGGGGTAGATTCTGAGTGAATAATAATTGTTTATAACTTTATATAAATTTATTTAGTGTTTCTTGAGTTAACAAATAATAGACAATGTAATTAATAGTTCTGATATACTGTAAAATGTTTATTTGTTACAAATGTTTAATAAAAACTTATACAAATAGTTCAATATGATTAAACTATTTGTATGCCACATCTGATTTCTGAGTACTGAAATTACTGTTTTCAAAATGAGGATTAACTATAACAGGTTCTCTATTGAAAAATAGGCCCCTTTTCATACCATTTGGAAATTTCCTGTTCTATAATATAGGTACGTAATCTGGTTATGCAATATTCCAAAGAAATATATGGAAGAAGTAATGATAAATACATTATTCTGCTAAAGTGAATCACATACAGATATTGTTGATGATTCATTTCTATAACAAAAAAATATTTGTTGTAATTTTAAATCAAATAAGTTCTAGTACTTACAATGGAACATTTTTTTATATTTCATACTCAACAAAATTTTTATTTTACTGATCTTTTTATTTCTCATATAGCTCAATTTTCGAAAAACAAACATCTCTCTGAATAATGCAATTTTCGTTTATTGTGGTTCCTTAATTATGAATTTTTACATTTGATCAGGAACGACTCAGATCTTATCATTGTTTCATCAATAAATACAAAACTTTTCAAATCTTAAAACTTCATGTGCCACCAAATTTGACAACTGTCATTCACCTTCTTACAAACTTAGCCACCGACCTTTAAATTATTTTACAATTCGTTGAATTTTTTTTTATTTTCAATAATATGCATTTGCTCTTTTACCGTGTGTTTATTAGGTTAATTATTATTTATTTTGTGGTTCATTATTTCCAGACTGTATAATTTTAGTATGACTAGGATTTTATTTTATTTGTTGAGTATTCTCCATTGGTGAGTATTCTCCAAATATTGAGATAATACGAAAATTTTACATAAAACATTGTTAAATTCAAAATCTAAATTGTATTAATTACCAGCAAAAAACAAAAGCGATAATCGAAGATCGTTCACCAAAAAACGAGAACTTGTTTAAAAATACAGTCCCGGACTGACTTCAAAAAGGAAATTAAGCTATAATAACGCAGCGAGACGAGTTCAGCTAGCCCGGGTAAGTGT
Source organism: Galeruca laticollis (assembly GCA_963921935.1). Lineage (NCBI taxonomy): Eukaryota > Metazoa > Arthropoda > Insecta > Coleoptera > Chrysomelidae > Galeruca > Galeruca laticollis. The sequence continues at coordinate 112,580,894 of OY998175.1, read as the reverse complement.
TGGAAGCTGAACGGAACGCGGAACTCGTTAAGGTGCGTTAAGAAATGAACATCGATAAATACGATATGGAAGAAATTAAAGGAATGTTCTCGCAGATAAAAGATAGTCTTAGGAATATGGAAGAAAAAATAGACAGAAATGCATATATTATAATGGAATTGAAACAGGAAAATCATAAGCTGAGAGAAATAATCGCCGAGCAAGAAGATTAGGCTACGTAGAAAGGGAAGTATAGTGCAATAACATAGTAATTCAAGGAATTGAAGGAGAATGAGAGCCAACAAAACAAAGGAAACAATCCAAAAAAATAGAGGTAGAAAAGTAGACCCAGAAAAAGATTTGATAGAATTCGGCAGGATCGGAACTCTTGGAACAAACAAAAGTAGACCAATTATAGCTAAAATCAAAAAATGGAGCAAAAAATTAGAAATTATGAAATAAGGTACAAAGCTAAAAGGTACCAATATTTGGATTAATGACGACTACTCGAAAAAAGTCCAGAGAAAAAAAAATTTACTGCCTCAGGTAAAAATAGTAAGAGAACAAGGACACAACGCAGTACTTAAGTTTAATACATTAATTATAAACAGAATTTATGGAGCATATGCATTTGGGGATGAAAAACTAAAAGAAAATTATAAGAAACGTACAGCCACCGATCGTTGGTCGGAACATACGGAGGAGGCAACAAAGAGAAGCCAAAAAACTAGTTAGCCAAAGAAAATAATATATACAATTGAAGACAATGCAATGAAATGAATAATGTGTAAGGGTAAAAATAAGAAAAGTAAACGCAAGAGTTTAGTGAGAATGGCAACATGGAATATCAGGACAATGCTGACCATGGGGAAAATGGAGGAAATTTCAAAAGATATGTTGGAATATAAAAGACATATTGGCACTACAAGAAATACGGTGGAAAGGTGAAGGACAAATAAACAAAGAAGAATATATTGTTTTATGGAGGGGAAGACAGTCGAGGAAAAAACGGCAGAGGACTTATGATAAGCAAAAAAATAAGAAATAATATACTAGATTACAGTTATAAGCGGTAGAATATTAAAATTAAGATTAAAAAACCACATGGCTAATATTGCAATAATTAATACTTATGCACCGACGGAAGAATCAAAAGATGAGTTTTATGAGAAATTGGTAAATGTATGCGAGGAAACCGCAAGGCATGATACATTAATAATTATTGGAGATATGAATGCGAAAATAGGAAAAGAAGACTACTTAAATAATGTTGCATGGAAGTACACTATACATGAAATATCTAACGATAATAGATGTAATTTAGCTGAGGAGCTCAACATGTATATTAGCGGCACTAGTTTCAAGCATAAGAAAGAACATAAAAATACATGGATTATACCTGGGACTACTACGGAGAACCAGATAGATCATGTTATAATTGCAAAAAGAAGATCAAAGATGATACAGGATGTAAGATCATACAGAGGAACAAGTGTTGATACTGATCATCAATTAGTAATTGTCAAAATGCAAATGAGAATTGTAAATATAGTAAATAGGACAATAAAATGTAGGAAATGGAACGAGCAGAAATTGAAAAGAAGTAAAAATGAATATAGGGAAAAAGTAAAGAAGCAACTACAAAAGAGCAAAGAACAAGATAATATCGATGAGCAATGGAAGGAATTAAAAAGAAGTATAATAACGACAGCAGAGGAAGTGGTTGGTACAAAAGATACAAGACAGAATAATGAATGGTTTGATGAAGAATGTAAAATAAAGATAAAAGAGAAAAAAGAAGCCACACTAAAATGGCTGCGAAATAAGCAACAAAATTTTTATGATGAATACAGAAAAATAAGAAAAGAGCACAAAGTTGATAAAAACAAAAAGAATAAAATGGTTAAATGAAAGCATGGACATAGAGAATAAAAATAATGTAAAATTATATCAATATATAAAGAAACAAAGCAGAAAACCAACTACAATAAATATCAAAGAAAAAGAGTGAAGTCAATATTTCAAGAATTTATTAACGGAAGATGGGGAGTATGAAGAAGATGATATGACTGATAATGATACAGGGATAGAGTACGAAGAAAAACCGACCGAAGAGGAATGTAACGACATAATTAATAAATTGGAGCACAACAAAGCAGGAGGGACAGGCGAAATAATAAATGAGCTGATAAAATATGGAGATGACCTAAGACATAAAATATTTAAAATTATGGAAAGTATATGGGAATCAGAAACAATGCCGAAAGAATGGTCTACTGGTATGATTATACCAATAATGAAAAAAGGAAATTATAAATTTGTAGTAATTATAGAGGAATTAGTTTACTCAACACCGTATATAAAATACTAACAATGATAATAAATGAAAGGCTAAAAAAGGTAATGGAATCAAAAATATGGGAGTATCAAAAAGGTTCTCGGAAAGGAAAATCAACAGTAGATACATACTATAAATCAAGTAATTGAAAAATGTTATGAACACAATGTTAGAGTCCAAATGCTATTTATTGACTTCAAGTAAGCTTTCGACAGCCTGAAACGGAGGACAATCATAAAGGATATGAAACAACTAAATGTACCACAAAAGATCATACGGTTGGTGAAAATGACGATGAAATATTCTAGGGCAAGAGTAATGACAAGGGAAGGTCCATCGGAGGAATTTGAAATAAATGCTGGAGTAAGGCAAAGAGATGGGCTGTCAGCAGTATTGTTTAACATAGCTGTGGATGGCATAATTAAGACTTGTAATATTCAATGGAAGCCTAATTAATAAATCAAAACAAATAATAGTAGTGTTTTTAAATGAAACTCACGGTTTCTAGTTAATTCCACAATATAATAAAAGTTATTGAAAATTCTAAAAAATTGACAATTGTTTCGATAAATCAATATCATCGAAACAATTGTCAATTTTTTAGAATTTTCAATAACTTTTATTATATTGTGGAATTAACTAGAGACCGTGAGTTTCATTTAAAAACACTAATATGAGCATATTACACGAAGTAAGGGTCGAGACAGTTAATTTCATTAAAACAAATAATGGCTTATGCTGATGATTTAACCATAATAGCGAGAGACCGAAAGAGTCTTGAAGAAACATTAGAGAAAATTGTAAAGGAGGCGGGAAAAAGGATTAAGAATAAATCAGGAGAAAACAAAATATATGGAAATGAAAAGAAATAAGGAAGTCTACCAACCAGAAGCAGTAAAGTTAAATGAATTCAGTTTTGAAGTTAACACTTTTAAGTATCTGGGAACAATTATTAGTAACAAAAATGACACAAAATCGAGATAAAACAAAGAATTCAAGCAGGGTACAGAACATATAATAAATTTAAAAACATCATGCAGAGTAAGAGAATAAGCCGAGCAACAAAATTAAGAGTCTACAGGACGGCGATAAAACCGGTAGTTACATATGCGGCAGATACATGAGACTGGCAAATGAGGACTAAGAGCAACTAAGGATATATGAAAGAAGAATAATTAGAAAAATTTATGGATCAGTCAAACTAGGGTATAACGAGTACCGAAGACTTATGAACTATAAAATTAGAAATATAAGAGTATTAGAAAATGAGGACATAGTAAACACAATTAAATCAAAAAGGATTCGTTGGTACGGACATGTTAAAAGAATGGAGAAAGGACAGGAGGTGAGGGGAATTGCAGAATGGAGACCGAATGAGGAAAGATTACCAGGAAGACCAAAAATTAGATGGGAAGACCATGTTGTGAAAGATATAAAAATTTTGGGAGTACAAGGCGGGGAGAGACAGATGCAGGACAGAAAGGAGTGGAGAACAATTGTCGAAACTGCAAAAACGTCTAATAAACTGTAGATAAACAGCAAGAAAAACGTGGGCTGACCCCCCCACAAGATACAGGGTCAAGAGCTCAATTTGAGCGGCTACAACTCCAACTGAAGTGTATATATAGTATTTTATACCATCACTGACAATCTAGTAACTTTTTTAGTGATTTCTAGTGATGTGGTTCAGGTTTCCTAAATTGGTCCTCCTAGTATAGTTTAAAAACAGGGTATACTAATGAATAATTGACTTTTTATATTTGACACTAAGGGGCCATCCATAAAGTACGTCACACGTTAATGGGGAGGGAGGGTATCACCGAAGTGTGACATCGTGTGACAAGAGGCGGGGGGGGGGGTCAATACTTTGTGACGTCACATGTTAAAATTTAAAATACTAAAAATTTACGAACTTGATCTATATTTATTAATAATTTAGCATTCGCGCTATGCGATAATCTCTCATGCAACGTCATTTAAGTTCTAGAGCGGCGTTGTAATGAAAGTGAAACACTCAAATTCACGAGAATTTTGAAAAGGATTTAAATAGGTTTAAGTCGTCGGCGAGTGCTCGCTCGCTTTTCTATCGTTCCGCACGTCGATTGTTTGAGAGACCTTCGACAAGTGCTACTTCACGCGCCGGCGCAGTGACTTCAATACATTCCTTTTGTTTATTTCACGATTGACTTTTGCCGAGTGGCAGTCATAGTCTAGTCGTTTGTTTTTCGGTTTCATAAAATGTTGGACTTTATGTTGATTTTATTAGATTGTTATTTAATAAAAAATAAGTAAAAAATGAAAATAGCTGTTTTCTCTCGATTATTTTTAAATACATACATAAATTTAAAAAATGTGTGACGTCACATCAGGAGGGGGGGGGGTTATAAAAATGTGACAACCTGTGACAAGGACGGGTTCAAGTCCTAAAATTCGTGTGACGTACTTTATGGATGGCCCCTAAGGCCTTGTCAGGTCCAAATAAAATGAAATTGGTATTTTATATTTGTAATATTTAAATATTTAAAAAAATGCTGACAAGTCAAGAACAATCCTTTGACAGAAATAGAGATTAAATTATTGTTTCATGACGTCACGAGACAATATGGAACGTTTTAGTAAGAATTTTCAAACCTATTTTAATTTACGTATTTTTCTATTGAAATCGGCCATATTTTTTTATAAATTATTTTCGTGTTTATACAGGGCCTTTCTTTAAAATAAAAGCAATTCCAAAAATTAGTCAACATCCCTATTGCAGCAATGTGATAAGAATAATTTATCAATCACCAATTACTCCCTGATAAACATGTATTGAAATTAATCATGTTTAATTGGTAGACAGAAACCAATACAATCAGATGCAATAAATGACATCAGTGTGTATGTAAGGAAGAGTAAAAAATGGGTGCAAATAAATGAATTTCTTTCAACAAAACTTTTTACTTATTATCAAACATCACAGAAATAATACTGTACTGTTAACAATGCTATTCATACATTAAAACTAAGTCTAGATTCCTTCTTAACTACATATTCAGATATAAAAAATTTAAATGAACATTTGGAAAAAAAAGTATCTGTTCATGTAATTGCTGCCAAATATTTAAAAGAAACACAATAATATATGCCCAAAGTAAGTCTGTTCACACCAAATCTGAATACTAAGTTTAATAGATACAGTAAGCACAAGATACTGAAAGAATTAAATGTTTTAATAAACACTTTGCAAATTTTACAGAAAAATTAGTGATTTATGTGAAAAAAATGAAGATATAGGATCCTGACAAAATATCAATAACCGAAGCCATAAAAATAAGACAATATTAAAATATTTGAAATACTTGTACAGATATCTTGTTTGATACTAACAAAATAAAGTCATCATCAAGGCTAGTTTAACGAAAATAATGTTTGTAATAATCAAACTATTCAAAATATTGATTTAAGTTCATCATAGAATACTAATACAAGAGCGGCTCCCATTCCACGAAAAACATTGGACAAAGCACCTTTAAAGAAAGCATGTGGTCCTTCATTCTTGTAAATTTTTACCCAACAGTCCAAAGTATTTTTATACATAATTTCATCCTTTTTGCGTCCAGACTGCATCATCATTCTTCTCCTCACTGTGTCAAATGGATATGAAAGTATTCCAGAAAAAGATGTCACAGTCTAAAAATAATAATTCTATTACCATGGTTATAATATATGTTTTAAAGTAAATATTACTTAAAAATAATCAGTAAATGGGTAGTGGTAATATAGAGTCATCAATATAGGCTCAGTTATGTAAAAGCATCATATGGAAAAGCTTGTATGATGAGAGCAACACAAGCAATTCATAATTTTTGACTTGTGAATATAAAATACAAACAAATCAAACAACTATTTTCTATTAAATATAACATTGACAAAAACGGTATTCATGAAGTAAACTTACTCTAGTTAAAATTAAAGTTGTATAAATATTTACTTTCTTCAAAGATGTTGAAAATATTGTACAAAATAATAAATTACCTGTGCAATAATAAATGAAATAATAAAAGGTGTGTTCTTTGGATCTGGAAGCATGCCCTTTGCTGTATCAAAAAAACCAAAGTAAGCTGCTCGGTAAATAATAATTCCTTGAACTGATACCATCAAACCTCTATACAAACCAATCATTCCATCACTTTTAATAGTTTTAGAAATACAATCAATCAGTCCCGTGTACTGCCTCTCTCCTAAGGTTTTACCAACATCTGCTCCCAAACTGAAATTAATAACTTGTTTACAGTTTACAACCAATGTAATAAATAAGAAATAGATCAAATTATTGCATCAGTAAATGGGTAGTGGTAAATTAAGAGTCATCAAAATAGGCTCAGTTATCTATATAAGACATCATGTAAAAAATTCAGAAGTTGTCTTTAAATTAATATAAAATAATAAAAACATTTCACTTTTGAAATTATAATTTTCGTAAGACACTTTATCAACTAAACGCAATTCTATTTCAAAAACTAAACACATATTGCAACTTTTGCCAATTGTATTCATGATCATTTTCTAAAAACGATGAATGTAAAACCATGAAAAGTAGAGACAATGGATGATTCCAGTAGTCTATTCAGCGCTTCAACTACAAAATTTTCGGTTCTAAAATGACTGACATTTTCTAGGCCTTTTTGGATACGATTCAAAGTAGAGGAAGAAATAATTTTTGATTTCAATAATTTCTAGATGTTCCCGAATATCTGAATCGGGCTATTAATGTTATTTAAAAAAATAAAATAACCTAGGGGACTTGAATTTTTACGTTTGCCGCATGGACGAAACCTGTCAATTCTATGTCACATGTCTTATTTTTGACATTTGAATTAACTTCTGTTTTGTTTTTCTTCAAACGTGAATCTAATGTGCATCTAATCTGAATGAGTAATTTGTGATCTAATCTAGTATATTTTCAATGACCAGATATTTTGTGGTTAATTGTTGCCTTAGCTTGTTTTACAGTGTCTGCTCCCGTGCAGTTATTATTACCAGAAGATGTTCCAGGGACCTTATTGAATGACAATTATTTGAGGACCGTCAGAATGACGATGATATTCAGTTATCGAAACAATTGTCATTTTTTTAGAATTTTCAACAAACACTAGTTAGCTTTTTGTTTCCACAAAGCTCAATCCACTGTTAACACTTCACCATGTTCGCCTTTGGTTTAGGAAATGGATAATACTTCACTTTTCTGGACTTGAGTCGCCTAGAGTTACTTTTGCAATTATTATAAACACAATAATAAACCATTTTCAAAATCACAATATATAATACACAGATAACTTGACTAAATGCACGTGCCACGTTTGAGAAAAAATAAAGCTAGGGTTAATTTCAAATGTCAAAAATAAGACATGTGACATAGAATTGACAGGTGTCGTCCATGCGGCAAACGTAAAACCTCAAGTCCCCTAGGTTATTTTATTTTTTTTAAATAACAACATTAATAGACCAATTCAGATATTCGGGAACATCTAGAAATTATTGAAATCAAAAATTATTTCTTCCTCGACTTTGAATAGTATCCAAAAATGCCTAGAAAATGTCAATCATTTTAGAACCGAAAATTTTGTAGTGGCAGCGCTGAATAGACTACTGGAATCATCCATTGAGCACATTTAAATTACAGATAATTAATGAGAAATCATTTCTATATTATAGTGAATATTTTTGAAGATAACTTTTTTGTTGCAATTATGTCTTAAAAATGGAAACAAGATATTTAATAAAAAGAAATCGTCGGTGAAACGTATTAACCTGCTAACTCCATTTTACCGGATTTCATAGGAGAGCATTAAAAGCAACCAGATAAATGTTTGCACACCTTATAGGTTAAAACACAATGGCAAATTATATGAAGGCATTTATAATATTTATTTGGATACTAAAAGTCAACAATTTCTTATTTTCTATTTTTTAAAACCTAATTGGGAGATAGCAGATTTTCGCTCTCGGCAAATATAGACGTTGATAATTTTTTATGGAGTTAGCAGCCTTCCGTTATTAAATTATGGATTAACAGTTTTGTACTAAAAACGATAAACACTTTAATTTTATATCAAGACTGTAATTTCTAGAAAAATAACATAACTTTAATTACGCACCCGGTAGGTTGTCGTAAAGTCGTGGTAATCTTCAGGAAGAGTGCGTTTGATTTATATTTACGGGCCTAGATCGGTAGCCTATTCTTATGCAAAGCTTTTGCAATTCATCCCACTGCTTATTAGTTATGACTGTCCTTCGCCAAGGCAGAAGTGACCAATCATTACTAAACTTTTGTTTATAAAATATTTCACCTTCTGGTGTATATTTAATAGCCCGAATAGCGGTTACTTTGCTGTTTCCTTTGACTCTTCCAGGGCGAATACTCTTATATGGCACAATACCATCGAATTCTTTGAAAAATGAATGGCTCAAGTAGGTAACTTCGTAAGGCTTAGGGTTTCTTCGAGCAGCGCTGCAAGTACATTTACTAATTTCTTGCGAAGGCATCTTTCTATAGCAGAGTGCATACTGTCCATTTCCATTTGGGTATGACCAACTTCTAAATACTTTTGTATTATTGTAAGTTTTTTGTAATTGCCAAGTTCAAAAACGACTTTGTAAGTATAGCGTTGCGTTTTTGGTAGCAGCAACCATCACTGTAGATGATTATTTGAGTATTTTTAGTACCCTTTTCGATAGTTGGTAATATTTTTTCTTGCAGAAAATAAACCCAAATTGAGGCAAATTCTTCTGAGATAGCGCCGCCCCACGGTGTGAAAAAAAGAATTTTCTTGTGCGTAAATCTAATCTCACGTTTTAGTGGACCGAATTGGATGAAATTTTGTTTACGTATAGTTCAAGTTATATGAAATAAGGGAAAATTATTGAAGAAGCCCAAAATAGTTTTCCAAGGCCCCAAAATTCAGGGCAAACAGGCCCCATTTGCAATTTTAGCTGCAAATTCAATGCCATTTTTATTATTCATGATATATTTTGGAAAAAAAACTATGTTACTTGTACATTTTAGCCTACTGAACTTGAATGTTTAATACCAAACAATTAACGAAATTTATAATGCTTTCTATCAAAATAAAAAAGTCAGTAATTATATACGCGTCTTTTTCCCAAGAAATGCACGATGTTCTATGTTTAAGTAAATTTTACTGAAAGAAGGAATTTCGCTGATAACTTTATTAGTTGGATTCAAGTTCAGTAGACTAAAATGTATAAGTAACATAGTTTTTTTTCCAAAATATATCATGAATAATAAAAATGGCATCGAATTTGTACCTAAAATTCCAAATGGGGCCTGTTTTCCTCGAATTTTGGGGCCTTGGAAAACTATTTTGGGCCTCTTCAATAATTTTCCCTTATTCCATATAACTTGAACTATACGTAAACAAAATTTCATCAAATTCAGTCCAGTCAAACGTGAGATATTAGGTTTACGAACAAGAAAATTATTTTTTTCACACTGTGCGCCCTTGGTCTCGTTCCAGAGAAAACAAAACCCACCGAAATATCCTAAATCATAAAGTTGTGGACCTGCAGCTTTGTGCTATAATATAGTGTAGAGGCTTGTCACTTGGGCGCCATGAGAACAGCTTGCATATCTGCCGTGAATATGAAAATTTGCTTCTTTTTGTCTTTCTTTCTGTAACCGTGCTTCTTTTTTCCTAATCATATGTAATAGATAGTCTTCTTCTGTAACAGTGCTAACTTTATATGATGCACATTTTTTGCATTCATCTTTTTTGAGTCTAAACAAAGCCATGTTTCTCAATGTAAAAGCTTCATTAAAACTTGGTTCTTGGCAGTGGTTTAATACTATGTGATTTGCACTAATCTGTCACATAGAAATTGTGAAGTACATTCCTGGATGGCCATTCCGGCAATAAATATTTATTGCTCGATGATGCCCTACAATAATGGGAATCCATGACTGGAAGATAATCTAAAAACTCATTCAACTTTTCCTTCTCTCTTTCTCAGCCTTAATGGTTCCACACGATCATTTTTTAATTCTCTTATGTTATTAGGAATCTTACCAACCTTCAAATTATTCTTCCAGTTCAAAACTGTCTACCTTCCAACAGACCCGTACATTATTGCCGTCAATCCTTAAGTAGTAGCAAAGTGATTGAGATCTAGATTTATTTTCATATTTTTTATCCAGGTGTCATTTTGTTGTAAAAATTGTTACTGTGTTGTCGATGTAGATTTTCTTTTCTCCCCGCGTAAGGTCTGTCCACAAATGATGAAAAGTTTTGTGGCACATTTCATTACACTACTTCTTTCTTTATTTTGACACCTACAGCTCATCTTCATCTGTCTAAATCTTTTAGGTTTTTCACAATTCCACTTTCGATCACTTTTACTAGTGGCTGGTACATGCATGGGTCACTCTCATCCGAATTTTTTTCTAAATTTAAGTCACTTGTTTTTATATTGGGACTGACTTGTCCAGTAATTTGTTTCTCATTACTTGTTCCTGGTAAAGATATGACATAATATTGACCTTGTTCAATTTCATTAGTAGTCAGAGAACTATTTTCAGTTAGACCTTCAGTTTGTTCTTCACAGCTCATCTGCTCCAGTGAGGAAGGTCCTTCTAAAGTGGTAGCTTCTGAAGAATGTTGGACCTGCGTGATTCATTAAATGTTGATACTAAGTCATGAGCAGAATAATCAACTTGTGCTTCTTTGTAAGAGTGATATTTTGTAGTGCCAGATGAAGACATTTCTATAACCTCAAATTCGTCGTTCGCAAGTATAGTTAAATCATGTGAGGTTAACTGGAGACTGTCAACTACACTAGTATGTTGCGCTTCTGACACTTTATTATTATCAAAGAGAAAAGTTATTGCAGAATTAGGAGGTATATTATTATAATCAGGTATAGTAAAACCCTGAAGGTCCAATTGGGGATCGTCAACAATACTACTATGTGCCACTTCATTATTTTCAAAAGATTCTCTTGTTTCGGCAGAATTAGAGAGGGGTATATTGTTAGTTTCTTCTGGAGCATTTCTACACATCGAGACACAGAATTTTCCGCATGACATCTTAAATGATAAAAAAAATTCTTAACATTGGCGATACCTCATTTTATTAACGACAATATAAAGTTGATTCTTAGGCTAATAAGCAAAAAACAAACTGGTCGGAGTCAGAGCGGCACGTTTTTTTGTGATAATAAAGTGGTCTGGAGCCTCTGGTACTAAAACCGGTACAAATAAGTCATTATTGGTCTAAAAATGAATGAATGAAAAAATGAAATTTCAAACATAACAATACCTCTTCATAATATGGAATGGAGAGCAAAAGCTATTATTTAAAAAAAGATAAAATGTCTAACTCCACAATGTGAAGCCATATGCATAAATCATACATATAGAAATGCTGCTAACTCCATATCACAATCAGAAGAATTAATAATAAACTAATTGTGGAAGAGAACAAATATAAATGTATCGGAAAATTCCGGAGATAGCAGTATTTCGGCGGGTAATTTAAATCGTTTGGAGATAGCAGGTATTATTGAGGAAGAATATTTTATTTCGTTTAATTTTGAAGGATGTGGCTGCTATCAGACTCGTAGAGTATTTTTTTCTCTTTCTAACATTACAAAAATTGCATTTTGACCTGTAAGTGAAGTTAGCAGGTTAACACATTTCACCGACGAAATATAATATCTTCTACTAATGAAGGAAATTTAAGACTCCATTATTTCAATTTGTTGAGTATTGTCTCAAATACCTACATCTTACAATAATATTACAATACAGTTACATATTTTGTATTAAACACAGGTTTTTATTTATGTAAAAGTATCAGTATCCAAATAAAATTTAATAGATTTGAACTATAATATTTCAATACAGAATATAGTCATAGAGCCTCGGCACGCGGTTAGTTTGGCATTTGAATCGGATGCGTCTCAAAGTCTATTCTCCCTACAACACTCTACTTCATAGTTAATATATAAGGACGGTATAAGATTTTTTTTAAATTCTAAAAACTTATCTACATATTAGACACGAATTGCAGTCCAGTAACAGGTAGATTAGCGGTCGATAGGTAGTCGAAGATATTGTGTTTGGAGCCGTAAGTCGAACCTTGCAAGATTCTGAGAACGGGAAATTTCGAGTGTGACGAGCGATTCGTGTCCAATATGGAGATAACTTTTTAGACTATTTTCTAAATCTTATTATTGGTCATTTGATAAGAAAAACTGAAAGTTCTCAATGAATGATAGTGAGTACTTTTTCTTCTAGTTATTGAATATAAAATTCGTAAGAGAAGTGGAGAAACATCCAGAGCTCTTCGATTATAATCTCAGAATATTCGAGGAAAAATTGTATGGAGAAAGCATGGAATAAAATAGCTATGTATGGATATGGATGTACCCATACTGTTTCTGATTTTTCATCCAACGGTACATATAAAAAAAATAATACCGTTCTCTTCATGACTTGAACTGCTTATTATAAAAAAGGTGAACTGAATTGTTTGTTAAGACAACGCGAACTGAACTGAGATCAAAATCGCCCCATGTATGGTGCCTGTCCAAATACATCGCGTAGTTCGTAAGTGACGTACATTCCGCTTCGATTTCAAGACCCATCCGCTTAAGAGTGTGAAACGACTCGTGTGCGGAGGCCTTTAAAATTAACTTAAAATTCTGGGTTTACAATTATTACTCAGAAGGGGGCCATTTCATGGTATGCTACTCAGAAAAATATCAATCATCAAATTTTTTTCTCTGCTAGATGTCAGAATAAAAAGTCGTAAATAAAAAATACACAAAACATCCAACAATTGTTCTCATGTAAGAAGGTTATTCAAATTTTTTAATTGAGTTTATGTTCTCATATGGTGAAAATGGAAATCTGAAGAATAATTATATCATAATAATAGTACTTTCTCTTGTCTGCTTTATCAATATTTGTATTTCAGAGTTTTCTAAGATATGTGCAATATTCCATCTTTATTGACAGCTGAGATTTGAAAGTTAGTAAATTGGAATAGAACTTTTATACTTTCAGTATTAAAAAATTAAGATTGAATAATTTTCATGGGGTTCACATTTTCGAGAAAAATTAACAGTTGATATAACTCACCGAGTTCTAGCATAATCAAGTGGATAGACAAAACATAGAGAAGTGGCTCCTGCAGCTCCTCCAGAAGCTAAATTGCCAGCAAAATATCTCCAAAATTGTTTATTTTTATCAATACCTCCCATGAACATCGATTTATATACATCTTTAAAAGCAAAATTTAATGCCTGTGTTGGAAAGTATCTAATGACATTGGCTAAATTACCTCTCCAATAACTCAAAAAACCTTGTTCTTTTGGAATACGTATGAAACAATCTATTATACCTGGAAAATGAAAATGTATTAAAACCCACTTACGTAACATCAATTTCAATTAATAAGATATTTCAAGTATCAGTAAATGGGTAGTGGTATGCTTGAAGTCATCAACATAGGCTCAGTAGTTTAACAACATCATATAAAAATGTTGATATGTATATGCAATTAAATTTTAGAATTTAAAATACTAAACAATAAGGCATATGATCTATGTTAAAAGGAAAGGAAACAAAGGTATTGAGAAGAGGTCTAACAGATTTTATAAATGTATTTTGTAGGTAGATTACAAAGTTACTAGAGAAGTTGTGAAAGCTCAGAACAAAGAGCTGTAACTGTCGTCTCCCTCTAATGAAATAGGGACCGAGAAAGATGACGTTTATGCCATCTGGCGTGAAAAAACACAAACAATGTGATGTAAACACTGTTAGTAGTATTAGTAGTTTTGTATAATCAGCGTTTTTAAATGTTCATTTTTTAAAACTGATATTAAATGTTTGTGATGCCTTCATAAAAAGTATCTTTCTGTATTCATGGCTGTTCAAATATGCTGTATAAAAATACTACGCAGTTGAAATTTTATAGTTTCCCCGAAAGTTCATTAAACACTGCGTGGATAACCTTAAAACGTCAAAAATGGATAAATGCAGTAAAACCCCATATGTAATTAAAATGTTCTAATTAAAACATTTTATTAACTATTATTTTGTGTATAATCAGTATGATACTACAACTGGCAGCTATTAGAAAAGTTCTAAATTTTTTTTACATAAATAAAAGATTATTATAGAGAGAATAAAATGTTGTTTTCTGTACGATTTCATTGATTATATAAAATAAAAAACTAGTTATGAGTTTGCTGACTTTAATATTATATAATAAGTTCAAATAATTAAATACTATCAAGGGGAAGAAAGTAAACATTTGCACAAAACGAATCACTTCAAGTTTTTTAATTACATTTCAGAAAACATCGGGAGGATTGGGAACCAAATAAAAATAAACGGTTTTAAAGATTAAAACTAACTTTTCCGCATCTGTGGCCCTGAACAATATTCTATCATAACATTGTTACTTGTATACACTTCGGGGGATGTATCGTGCTAACAAACCGAAATTTCTCCAAAAATAACCTAAAATTTAGTATATCTAGTTTTATAGGACCCGCTGTACTCGCTCTAGTCAACTGAAAATCAATAGGGTACATCTGTGAGACACCTTGAACAATACTTATTCATAAAGTTGATCAATCGTATACTCTCTGGAGGCTGTATGGTGCTAACAAACTGAAAATTCTCCAAAAATGACAAAAATTTGGTACTTCAAGTACCACAGCACCCGTTGTACTGGCTTTAGTGAGCTCAATATCAATAGGGTCCATATTTAAGACGCTCTGAATAATATCCAATCATAAAATTCATCACTTGTAAATACTCCGGGGGCTGTATCGTGCTAACAAACTGAAACTTCTCCAAAAATGACAAAAATATCGTACTTAAAGTACTGTAGCACCGGTTGTATTGGCTCTGGTGCGCTGAAAATCAATAGGGTTCATCACTGAGATGCCCTGAATAATATTCAATCATAAAATTGGTGACTTGTTGAACTCCGGAGGCTGTATCGTGCTAACAAACTGAAATTTCTCGAAAAACGACAGAATGTCGTACTTCAAGTACCATAGCACCCGTTGTACTGGCTTTGGTGAGCTGAAAATCAATAGGGTTCATCTGTGAAATGTCCTTAACAATATTCCATCATAAAATTGGTGACTTATTGCACTCCGGAGGCTGTATCGTGCTAACAAGACTTGCAAGGAAAAGTGGCCGACGACAACGACGACGACGACATACACACAGGATTTTTTTTCTAAAAACCGTTTTTTCGTGTTGTTGTTGATGGATAACGTAAAAATAACTCAAAAAAAAATTTCAAATTTCCAACTTTTTTGTGGGTAAACCAATACTTTTCTCGCATATTAGATAGGTTGGCGGAAAAGTAATACTAGAATTTGCAGTGCTCATTTTGTCAATAATCAAAAATCAGATAATCCCATACACCCATCTTACATACCAACATTTTTTCCTGGCAATGAAAATAAAAAGATCTATTAATTTTTTGCATTTTGTAGGTTGTGTATTTACACTGTTTACATCACAATGTTTTTCTTATTTACCACCAGGGCGCTCGCTCTACTTTGGACAGAAGTGCTGCCTCTATAGTTCGGTCTCGATCCCTATAGCTTTTTGCCTCATAATTTTTAAAGAAATAGGAAATTAAAATAGTTCAAATAAGTATTAAATATCTTCAAACCATTTTAGAAGAATATTTTTACATGACAGAGAAGAATTTTATATATAACAAATCATTTCTGTTTAACATTAAATATTGCTATAAGCAAATATTATATATACATAATTGTAATATGTAAAAGCATAATTTCACAAATATTGACATTGTACAACTATCAAATTTATCAATGGAGGCCAGAAATACAGACCATCACTATTATAATTTCAATGTATTTTATTGTTCTACAAGGACTTCATAGGTATCATTTCAATAATTCAAATATATTTATTAAGGGTGGATAATAGAAAACTTTGGCTCATTTTCCAGTATTTTAAAGGCAGTGGAATGATTTTCGGAGGGGCGGGGGGTAAATGGGGGAGTAAAATGGGTGGGATCAAAAATTGTGATTACAAATACGATTTCTATTGCTAGTTATATTCATAGGTACCCCTACAACTATTTTCAAATAATTAAGGCAAATTTATTTCAGGGTAAATCAACTCATGCACTCAAAATAATGTACCCACCTCATTATTAGATTCAAATGGCGTTCCTTGAATATCTTTATGAAATCAGCCAATACCTGGTTAATAAAAAAATATGTTCAATTAATATAAAACAAAAAATTAATCATAATACATAATGCATATATTAGGAATCAATAATAATGTTACACCCAATTACAAAAATATTTTTACGGATTTTTAAAGCAATTTTTTATATATGCTTAAAATTATTAATCATTTACATGGACGAAAGTCTGGAATAAAATTATTACTGTTCATGTTCAAACAGTAACTTTAACAAAATCTGAAACATGTGAATTGATTTTATGTTCGATGTATCTGTGGTCAATAATACGAATTTTTCTTCAGCCCCTTAGCTACAACCCTATCCCACTTTCTTTTCAAATGCTAAGGTATGCCATGTGGAGGATCATTGAAAATCTCGTGTAAAATGGAACCATACCCTTTTTTTCTTTTACTCATGTGGTTATAGAGATGTGAGAGGAGAATATTTTTTGTAAGATAATTCTCCCGAGAATATTCTCATTAGTGAGAAGTTTTTCTACATAATTTACATTGAAAAAATTTGCAATGATTTTTAATTTTTTTTAGTTTTTCTAACCTTTTCTATGACTCTTAAAGTGTTTACGCCTGGCTGGCAACAGTGATTCGTGAAAATCCCCTTGAAGCACGAATATATATTCTATACAGCTGTGTGAATTGTAAATTACATGGTGAAACTAGTTTTATTTTGTCGTTCCGTTTGGCTCAGTTTAGACAGTCTACAAGTATAAAAGCATAGAGCAAAATAAATTGAAGGGTACCACAAAACCGAAAAGTAATGTTTGGAAATATTTTAATACAAAAAATGTCCATGGGAAGACAGTATATAATTGCAAATTATGTTCAAGTGTATATGTGAAAAATGCTATTTCTAGCGATTTTCTTACCATGCTCAGAAAATTCTCCAACTTAAGAATATTCTCCAAAAGATTATTACCGAGAATTTTACATATCTATGTGGTTATTGGGAAATGAGAAAAAATTCTTTTAAAAAACAAAAACGTTACAAATACCTATTAATGCTATCAACGGGTGAATTAGCGTAGCAGATGTTGAAAATGTGCTACACCCATTAGCCGGCCTATTTTGATAAATCTTGTCATTCAGATATCCCCATAGAAAGTAATCTAATGGCGTCAAGTCTGGGAATCTTGGTGGCCATTCAATCGTACGTCATCTAATCCAGTATCCAATCAATAGGGTTGATCTATGACACGCCCTAAACAATATCCAATCACAAAATTTGACACTTGTATACACTCCAGAGGCTGTATCGTACTAACAAACCGAAATTTCCCAAAAATGTGGTATATCTGGATTAATAGGACCTGTTGTATTGACTTTGGTGAGCTGAAAATCTATAGGGTTCATCTGAAACAATATCCAATCATAAAATTGGCCTCTTGTACACTCCGGAGGCTGTATCATGCTAAGAAACCAAAATTTCACCAAAAATGTAGTGAATTTGGATTTATATGACCCTTGTACTGGCTCTGGTAAGTTGAAAATGAATAGGGTTCATCAGTGAGACGACCTGAGCCATACATACCTAATCATAAAATTGGTGGCTTGTATGCACCATGGAGGCTGTCTCGTGCTAACTTGTTACAAAAAGTAGTTGACGACATACAGAGGATTTTTTATAATAACCCTATAATGATACATGCTCATACATTTACTTTCAGAGGACACTGCGTACGAGCTTCACATATACAGAGTGGGTTTCCCTGACTCCAGAAATGATAATTGTGCCTGTCAACTACTGCATTTAAATAAAAAGTAGCTTCATCAGAAGAGAGTATATTCAGTCCTTCACTGTACAATATTCTTCTAATTCGTGAATGATATTACTAACAGCACCCTGTGAAATATGATTTTCCGGATATTTTGCATTAAATAAGGTACACACTTCACTGTGACTTTCGCATTCTATTGCCACGTCCCAACAATACCAAGACTTCAATACGATGTTTCTCTGACAATACCATCATGTATCGTTTATTTAGCTAAAATAGAGCTAATACAATTAGGTTTAGTCAACAATATATAAAAAGTCAATATTAGTCTAAATTAAAACACATCTACATTAGAATATAGTACACATAAGCTCTAAAAACATATATGTCATAAAAACTAAAAACAAATCTAAAAATAAATACAACAATAATACTACATCCACACATAATATGAAATAAAACCATACAAAACAAACTAGTCACGGCTATTTAACAATATTAAAACATGAAGCACAAAAATGAGAAGTCACTTCCCAATCAAAGTCTCTTAGCTGCCTTTTAAAAATTTCTAAACCTATACTATTTTCTATATCGGATGGTAAAGCATTAAACACATCCCATCCTTTTAGAAATACGGAATTATAAGTTCAATTTTTCTTATATCTACGTACCGGATAGTTACTGCTATGTCTGGTATTGTAATGATGTACTTCATTATTAATAATTAAATTATTCCGCAGATATACTGGTGCAAGACCAACTTTAACTTTGTAAACAAATTCAAGAGTATGATATTCGAACAGCTTTTTTATTGACAACCAGTGGTGTGTTACCAACATTTCATTTATTGGAGTGTATTTTGAGCAATATAGAATAATTCGCATGGCACGATTCTGCATCTTTGGAAGTCTATTCATCTCATTTTGATTAAGAAAATATAAAATAGTTGCACAATAATTAAAATGAGGTAGTACTATAGTATTGTACATCATTAATCTTGCCCATTGACTAAGATACTGAGAACACCTCCTAAGATAGTTGATTTTAAAACCAATGGTTTTTATAATCTGATTGGCATGATTTTTAAATTTTAATTCACTATCAAAAGTTACAACCAAATACAAAAACTTGTCTACCCTTTCAATTTCATTTTCTCCAACTTTTAATTTTAAATTTGATTCATTCAGCTGGCGACTATCAATTATTGGCATTTACCTTTTAACAGATTCACACAGCAATATTCATAAATTTTATTAAGTGTGATATTAATAGTTTTAGTATTATATTGCAAATCATTATCATTGAAGTATATTAAAGCATAACCCGCAAATAAATGCATTTTGCAATCTCTTACAACACTTACAATATCATTCTGATTCATCAGAAACAATAGTGGCCCCAGAATACTACCCTGAGGTACCCCTACATTATTATCTATTCTATCCTAATGTAAATTGTTCATTTTCTGTTGCCTTTCACTGAGGTAATCTATTAGCCACCTCAAAGCATCCCTCCCCATCAATACCAATATTTTGAATTTTTTTTATTAATCTTTCTCTATCCACTGTTTCAAAGGCTATTTGGAGATCAAGAAATACTGCTATAATAAACATATTATTTTCCAAATTATTTTTCCAATCTGTTAGAACAACACATTGTAAAGCAGTTTCACAGCTATGTTTACTAAGTACTGGTACTGGTATTCGCATAGTATTTTATTTTCCTCTAAATAGTTTACTATCTGTCCATAAACGACTTTTTCCAATATTTTACCAGTAGCATTAATCACTGGCCTTAAATTTGTTGCTTGAGTTATATTAGGTACTTTAGGTATTGGTACAATAATTGTTGCTACTTTCATTGCAGCAGGTACTTTACTCAATTCCAATGAACTGTTCACTAAATTTAGCAAGGGATCACACAAACTACTAAAACATTCTTGTAATAGCTCTACACTGATATCATCTGGACTGCTCTTAAGGAGTTTAATTTTAGGTCACCTTTGAGAACCTGTCCAGAGAAAAAATATGCAAAAATTTTTTAAACAAAATAATAAGCTTTTTGTTTTGATAAACCTGTTCCTAGTTTATCCAAAACAGATAATAAAAAATTGTTAAGTAACAGTGGTTATAAAAAATAATTAAAAAATAGGTATATATTTAATTAACACATTTCGGAATTTTAAATGGTCTTTTTGACTTGACTAAACCCTGTTTTTCTATGTACAGGGTCATAATTCATGTCTTTGCTCGGCATACAATTATAATAAATTATCGACAGAAGATTTTACAATCCTAGGATTACTGCACAAACTAAATACTCCCACAAAAAACAAACCTTTATTGGCCAAACAGGTATAATCTAGGTTAAGAATTATGCAAGTGAGGATAGTCACAGTACCAACTTATAGAAAAATTACCAGTACTGCGGCTTAACTTTAATCTAGTTTAAATCGATGACGGTGCAAGCCAAACAGTTAATCTAAGTTTTAATAAGTTAAACCTGGTTTTTTAACAGAAGTTTTGCACTAGTACGGTGCAAGTGGCCCTTATATGAGTAAAATATGTCACCAAATTTAGAAACCCCATATCAAAAATAAAATTCCTTAACCTATTACTATATATGTGGTAAACACAAAAAACTAACTCCGGAAACAAAAGCACTATTACAAAAACGAAGAGAAATGAAAAAGAGAACAAACATTCAAAGAATTGAATACACCGAACTGTGCAAGACGATACGAAAGAAAATCGCAGAAGATATCAGAAATTACAACGAGAAACTGGTACAAACAACAATAGAAAACCGTAAAGGCTACAAAAATGCAAAAAGGGCACTAATAATAGGGAAAAGACAGATAGTTGCATTAACTGATGGAAACACAAGAACCACAGACAGGAATGAAATAATAGACCTAGTAGCCAAATTCTATGGAGACCTATACAAGGCCCCTGAAAATTTGGAAGAAATAATAGAACACTCAGAAGATGCCATACCAGAAGTATTGGTGGAGGAAGTAGAAATGGCACTGAAAAGCATATATATATATATATATATATATATATATATATATATATATATATATATATATATATATATATATATATATATATATATATATATATGAAATTGACTGTCTCGACCCTTGTTTCGTGGAATATGCTCATATTAGTGTTTTTAAATGAAATAAAAAAAAAATATATATTTATGTTCAACTAAATTTCTGAGATCATCAATATGAGCTGGTAAGCTTTGTACATTTAAATATAGTATAAATGAATTGCTGGCCTGTGCCAATCTGTTTCTAGCACCTCCTATCTTTGTTCTAAAAAAACACTCCCACTCCTTTTAGTACTGTTTACAAAATTAATCTTTCGAATTTTTTTGATGCTGAGCCTGTTTAATAACAATATTATCAGTCACAACTATTTGGTTAAGACTAAGCTTTTCTAATTCAATATTAATGCCATTATGAATTCCAGGATTATTTTTATAAAATACAAAATGTAGGTACCTACTATTAATCTTTTTCAGATTTAACAAATCTACAAAATTCTTACAGATATTTAGCTTACTTATTAATTGTTCTTTACAATTCAATACATTCAACATCGTGACCCTTCCCTCTGCATATTGATTCAGTTTGTTAAAGATATTCATGAAATACGCTGTTAAACTTTTGAATAGAATTACAAATTTTATTTTTTTGACCGAAAACCTGTGGTATTGCAGTAAATAACAGATTCCTATGAGTACAATGCTTTATCGAACTATTTATTTTACTTACTTTAGGGTACGTATTATTTGAAAAGTTATTGATAGCACCCATTATTAAAATATAATCCGATAATGTATAAACTTTGGTTTTTCTAAATCTTCTATTATACCCTCAAGAAATGCTCCTGGTTTAATAATTGATTCAACTTGATCATTTGTCCTTCCTCTAAGTATATGTCCAATATCTCTTCCAGTTTCATCACTTAGGATTAGTATATTTTCATTCAATAAATTAAAATAGAATACGTTCAATACATAAATTAATAAACTAGACGTTTCAATTCAATTGTACACAGAACTGCTACTGAGCCAAATTATTTATCAAGACAAAAAACTTGGTACAAAAACTGCAACTACTTTTTCCTTTTTGAAGTACACTACTGCTCAAGAATTGCTTAAGATTAAACTCATTTTATGTTTCAGTTTTTTCTGAAAACATAAATTCCAGAGAATGTTGATGCAGGTTGTGTTATCAGTTTTAAGCATGGTAAATCAATAAAATTTGGTGTTCTGACTGCCCAGGCTCGCCTATTTTTAATAAAAACTGATTCAGTTAAAGGTAATATTAGATTTTACCATCGCCTGGAAGCCGGCCAAGTAGAAGGTGGACATTTTCAACATCTACTATGTTAAATCACCAGTCGATGCCATTAAAAATGTATTTCTAACATTTTGGTTTTTAAAAGAATTCTTGTAATTTCTCAATTACCACATAATAGAAAAAAGGATATGGAGAGATTCCATTTTTTCACGGGCTTTTCAATGACCCTAAGCAAGACATACCTTTGCATTTGAAACAAAAAGTTTGTTAGGGTTGCAGCTAAGGGGTTGAAGAAAAAAATTTCATTTTGTTGACAAGTCCAAGGTAAATTCACGTGTTTCAGCGTTTTTCTAAGTTACTGGTTGAACATTAATAGTTTTATTCTGGATTTTCGCGCAACTCTGGTATATATTCATTATTTGGTTGGTATTACAAGCAGAGTGTTGTCTGAATAATAGTAATAAAGATAGATTTAATCAATAGAACAGTTAACTGACAGAAATATCCAGTGAGGAGACTACCACCTAATTTCAGGTTTGTACCAGTTATTTTGTAATTTTTAGATTAATTTCATAAGAACATGGTACTTCTTTCGGGCGGTTGTTATTAGTAGCGCTACAAATTTCATTAGTCTATAAAACTTATAAGGCCATGGTTCCTACATTTGACTGTACTTAGATTGTCATCTGGAGATAAATTGGTTCTTCAATCAATATTAACTTGAAGTTATTGGTGAATATTAACAGATTTCCTTCAAGGAATAATGTACTCCATGGTCAATGGTGGGTTTTCTTTCAATAAAAATAAAAACATAAATTTAATTTTTCTTATCATACACACATGACTCCAACTTTCTACTGAACCAATAAAATATTACATTATTTGTCTCCATCAAATAAAATATAGTATATTACATTCAAGTCTCAACCTGTAAAAATGTAGTTAACTTATAGACTTATATGAAGATCTGTAACTAAGAGAGCTCTCACAAAACATTGTTAATTTTATTCAAGGTATGATTGTTATAAATAATGACTGGCCTTTGGGTAATTAAACCTTTTCGGAGACAGACTTTCTCTGTTCAAAATTCTATTTCATTGATTATAATTTCATGTGGAAAATATTTTATTAAATACAAACTTTTTTGAAAAAAACAATAGTATTATGTAGAAAGCTGCACAAGGAAGGATTTAACGCAAGTATTAACAAATAATCAAAAAGATAAGTAAACCACGTGTCTTGGCCACATGTTCGAGTCATAAATGCAGTAAATCATAATTACCTAAACATAATTATGTAATTTCACATGAGATCAATAAAACTCAAGTAAATTTATAACTCACCTTTGTATTCCTTATCGTGCAAAATCTGAGTGCTAGCTGCTTGAACCTGTAAAATCAACTTAACCCGTTCAATGGGAGCAACCGCCGTTTTTGCTACAGCAGCAGAAATACCTCCTGCTAAGAAGTCTTTCATAAAAGTTTTCATATCGGTTGGCATTTTTCTAATGTACAATTATTATTATTTTTTAAAATCTTACGTTTCACTGAATGACAGGTAATAATGTAATAGTGTAGAAATGAAGATAGCAATATGGCAAAAGCACACGTACATGATTCAGCAGTTGACGGGAAACAGAAATATCGGATTATCGGATAGGACCGATAGGAGGATGTTCATCACCAAAAATTGAAGCATGCGCACAATGTGTTCTTCTTTTTTATATCCGCCGCAGATAAGAGGTTTGTTCCAACCATTGACATATTATACTGATGGACTGGCCCGCCTACCGCACAATCGATGACATCGCAGTGCGAGAGAGAAAGATCGAGAAGGATAGCGCTAGGAGTGGCAAAAATATTTTTGGATGTATGGTTACCGTATGGTTTTATGTGTAACTGCGTGAACGTTTGTTATATACATATTTTTAATAATTTTAAGAAATATTTGAAAATGAAATCGTGTTCATCTTATACTTGTACTACAAGGTCGAAAAAGGCAAGAAAATAAAATTTCACAGGTAGGTAAATAAACAATAAATTTTATATAAGGGGTTTATTAAGATGATTAAAAATATTATTCATGTTTTTTATATTTTCAAAAGATCGCAATTTAAGTAATGGTTACACGCTGTTAGAAGAGATAATTATAAGCCAAGTGATACAGCTGTTATTTGTGAAAAGCATTTTAGAGTTGATGACTACGTATTAAATGTTCCCGGAAATCGGGTATTAAAATTTTCCTGCTCATTTGATCAAAGTTATCAAAAAGAGAAAATCCGTAACAAGAATACATTAATATAAAGGCGCTTTTCTTAAAAAAATATAAACATACGAATACTTTTTATATTACAATTTTAATATACCTAAGTCTACATTTTTAGGGGATGCTGTTGCAGGATGCAGTACTGATATAATTCCTGAAGTGGAATCTCTGGAAGTTGATTAATAAGTACCAGAAGTTAATAAGCCAGAAGATCCAGTAAACAATAACATTATTATCCAATGAAATAAAAACATGTTCGAGTGTGGAAAAAGAACAAGTTGCAAGGAAATACCTACTCACTGATTCTTAAGTAGTTGACCATTTAAAAAATACATTCAATTATGCATTTTTTCTATTTTTAGAAAAAAACGAGATCCAATAGTCTTTGGACATTTTCAGGAGAGTGATTTAGAATTTCCAGAAAAGAGAAAGACATTGTGGAAAATTGCCAGTCAAACTGTTTGTTAATATAAAAAATAAATAAATATTACAAAAAAATCGATTTAGTTTATTTTGGACTATTTTTTTACCTGCCCTGTTTGACTTGTAACCATTCTAAATGCTTCTAATTTAATTATCGAACGTGCACCAACTTTTAGCAATATTTTTGAATTTTTACTGAGCATTAAAAATAATTCCACGTTGCACACTTATAAGACCACACTGGATAAATAGACACTTAAAAATATATTTTTATGAAAATGCATTCTCTTTTTCGTAATGTATAACAATAATAATTGTATATTTTTCATTTATATGTAATATAGTAATATAAAATGATTTTTTTAATGGTTGTTTCATTATTTTCATTGTGTTATTTGGGTTTAAAATAATATTAAAGATATTAATAAAACATAGTCTGTTATTTATTTATAAAACTAAAATATTCTTTGAGGCATCTAATGCAGTTACAACAACTTTTACTAATAAGAAAATAATTTTATAAGCACCCTTTATATGCTTTCTCCGTGTTTTCTGCCACAACTAGTTCCATCTCTTTCTAGTCTCTTCCGCATTTTATCTTACAGCGTTTATTACCGAAGGCCAGTCCACTAATTTAATATGTCAATGGTTCAAACCTTGGGAAGAACCGTTCTAGAACGGGACTGCGCAAGTGCATACAGTAAATGCCGTTCCAAGCTAATCGTGACAATAATAATTTTTAAGGTGTAACCTCATGCTATCGCTCGTCGCTCGGTTTCAGCGACAAATCTGGTCACGTGACCGAATTTTGAAATTCCCCCTTCTCAAAAAAGTCGCTACAACTTACAAATCGCCGCGAAGAAAAGTACCGACATTCCTCGAGACTAACCACGCTAACCTGGTTAGAAAAAAGTTAACTACTCTAATTTCCTCGATACATATTACAAACAATGACGTCACATTTAACCAACATCTCAGTGGCGACAATTATGGTCGTCCTAGTGATTGGTTACCTATGTCACGTGGTATCGGCCGCCATTAGTTTGCTAAATGTTTGTTTATTTACCATTGGGTTATATTGTATTCTTACCACAGTTTTTGGTTTTTGAAAGTTTTCGTGCAAAATTTGGTGTTTAAGTGATATTTGTAAAAATTCTGGACTGAAGACTTATTCATGTATGGTTTAGAGTAACAAAATTAGTGATTAATACATATATTATTCAAATAAATATGAATTTTTGCCTTTTTATAACCAAATGTCCTTGGTTCTTACAGTGAATTTAGAGCATAGTTTTAGACATTGAATTCATCAATTAAATTAGAACAAATTTATTCTCGAGTTTTACCAGTTGTTTCTTGTTATTTGTAAAACCTCTTAGATCTATAAAACGTTGCATAAGAATTAAAGTCTTAAACATTATTTTGTTTGTATTTGTAATAGGACAATGCCTGGCTGAGCTGATGTAAATTGCAGTAATTCTGCAAGAAATGGGTTTATTATGAAACATTTTCCAAAAGATTCTGAAATAAGAAGGAGGCAGTGGTTCATTAAAACCAGAAGGGACAATTGCCAGTATTTTTATGTCAAAAAAATGTGTGAAGAAAATTTAGTTCTAAATATACTCGATTGTAGTAAAATTTAATAAAGTTATTAAACGATACATTGCATTCAGATTAGAAATAAGTTCAAAAAAGAATAAGAGTGCTTCTAAAAAATTAGCTAGTAAGTCCGTTGCTGGTCATTTGTTATGAATCTTCAATAAACAATTGCAATACAACAATTTTTATTTTATTATTTATTTGCTTGATGGTTTTTTAAATAAACTTAAAATCTCTGAGACAAATTCAAAAATATTGGGGCATTATGACATGTACACTGGCCAAAAATGTTAGATATAGGTAAGCTTCATATTATCTTCTTTATTAATAGTGTAAAGCATTTATTACATAAATATTAAATAGGTATGTGTTTCATTTTTTCTGGTGGAGTTTCAATGTCAGAATTGCAGGTACAGTCTGTAACATATAAAAACATTCATTGATTAATTTCAGATTAGATGAAAAAATAAACATATGGTAATTATTACCTAATTATGTACTGAAATTGTATATAATTCTGACTAACACCGTAATAGTCCAAATTTGTATCCCAACAAGTCAATTTAAAATATTTTATTACTTATTTTACTTTTTTCTATTCACACAAAAATAGGGACTAACATCCCTCTGTGGCATATATTTATCTAATTAACTATACCTGCTTTCGTTAAAAGGCCTGGTGCATTATTTCCGCTCCGAGTATATTTGCGGTAATCATAGATTAAAGAAAGACTCCCTAGTACATATACCTAGACTACACATCACGATTTATTGTAGTATCTATTTAGCATGACATTTAACAATATAATCATAGATTATTATAATCCAGAATTTAAGAGCTTACCTTATATCTTTATCAGATGGTAAATAAAGATACATCCATAATTTTGTATGCAACATATCATTACATCCTTGATGATTTTAATTAACATCTGTCCACTTTTTCCAAAAATATTTCATGATACGCCTTATAAAAGAGCTGTTATTTAAAATTACACATTCAAAACTAGTTTAAAAGTGGCAAAACTCTTTTAAAAGGGGTTATTTAGTTGCATGTAGTCAAATGTAAACAAACCAAAATTAGCAAACTAATGGCGGATGGGCGGAGCTTATACTCAATTGTCGCCACTGTCTTGTATATAGTCACTGTAGTTTGAAGCAATGATCTGTCAGTTTGTCTGTGGTTTATCGTTGTTATTGAGGTTAAATGTTAATAACAACGGGACTTTCGTTGAAAAAGTTAGTCAGAATAATGAATGTATACAAAGTATTTGTAAACGAAGAGTTATACAGTATCAATGATACAGTAGACATTATTAATCTTCTACAAAAAGGTAAAGAATTCCAAATTGTGAATAGATATTCTTTTCTCTACCTATAACTGATGAACATTTTATATTATATTAGTAATATAAATAATAAAAATAATATAGATTGACGATATTGACATTTGACATCCCCCATACTAAGGAGGACCAACTCAGTGTATGAAAAAGTGTCCGCTGACAGGGAGCAAATTAAGGTGGCGCCACAGTAGCAAGTGGAAAGATTTTAAAAACAGCGCCATAAATTATAAGAGTAGGATAGGGATCGAGAACGAACTCGGTATTATATAATTATATAAGTTACAAACTAGCAATTGAAAAAATAATACGATACTTTATTCAGTTGATATTTGACAGTTTTGAATAATGTTTATCAATAAAAATGACAAAAATGTTTAAAAAAATTAGCACTTTTTAAGTTTGTTAATTAATTTTTATGATAATTATTCAATTATTATAAAAAATGAATAACTGTTTTATATTTCTTTACTTCAGTATTGTAAAATAATAAATAAAAATTTGTTATACGTACTGTTGGTCGAGAAAAAGACAGAGGTTGAGACGCATCAGTTGCTTTATTTTTTAATTTTCACTGAACAAAGCTTTCCCATTGTTTCTATTTTTTTTCCTCTTTGAATTTACAACAACAAATTCGTAATAATAATAATAAAAAATGTATCTACTAAAGTTTATAAAAATCGAATGACTATCCACGTTAGTTCAGCAGTTTTATAAGTTCTATTTACTAATCAACACTTGACTACGTAAAACTCAGCGCACTTCACTCCATTTACAACTGCTAATTTCATGTTTTTCCACTTGCTACGCTAGCGTTATTGTGGTCGGTTATTGAACTGTATTTTGCTGCTTACAGCTGGACACTTTTTCAACTAACTTGTCCCCGTAGTTCTACCCTCCATACTCCAAACTACGTTAACCAGTGACGTCATCGTTTTGTTAACCGGGTTAAGCTAGTTAGTCTCGAGGAAATTCGCCTAAAGATTAATGACAGATAACCTTAAAACTGATTTTCTAATTTTGTTTATTTCTAGTGGCAGTAGTGCTATTCAACGCGACAATTAGGCAATCCAAACCACGTGACTTTTTAGCTGTCAATATGGCGGCAACGGTCAAGCATTGTATTCAGTACATTCATGTATGTTTAGAAGCTGCAGAGTTTTATAGTTATAAAACCAAAACGGTTTATTTTGTGGGGTTTTAAGGTGTTTTGTAGTGTTTGAGAAGGACAATTTTCCTATATTAAGATGGAGAGTGCTTATTTCAAATTGTTATTAGAGTGTAAAATCCAGATGTTGGAGAAACATAAATAGTTTAGCTAATAGATATATTATGTGTAACCTTCTGCTATTAATAAAGATGGGTTTATACAGAAAATAAAATAAGAAATAAAATATAAAGTTAACCTTATGGAAAATCTATATAGCGATTATACAGGAAATAACAAATAACAGATAAAATAAAATAAAAGTGGGCCAAATTTTATCTTCGTTATTTTATTTCATCTGAAAATGAATGTGCGCAATCGTAAGATTATTACATGTTTGGTATTACCTGTGGTTTGGTACATATAACCTTACTTTTAATACGTACTTTTGTCGTTTGTTATTAGGAAGAAAATAATAAAATTAACTGTCTCGACCTTTACTTGGTGGAATCTACTCATATTAGTGTTTTAAATGAAACTCACGGTTTCTAGTTAATACCACAATATAATAAACATTGTTGAAAATTCTAAAAAAATGACAATTGTTTGGATAAATCAATATCATCGTTTGATGCCTACCTGATGTTTAGTAGTTATTTTTAGCTAGACCAAGAAGTGACCTAACTTGTGATTGACTTAATATATGTTAATAGAAAAAAGAAGATGTGATATTACAAATATTGAAGCCTAGATAGTAGATAGCCCTATGGTGATATCCTGGATATCATTTTTCCAATTAAGATCAGTATAACTGTGCAATGATATAGAAAACCAGGAAAACTATATTTGCTGATCTTTACAATTATCACTTAAGAAGACAGTTTAATGGGGGAGAACTCCCTAGATTTATCTGTTCATTGACGATTTCATATTGTGGGTTTGCTGATCTGCTGATCTTTAGAATTCAACGGAAACAGAACAAAACCTCAAAATATGGAAGGGAAGGGTACGAAATATCGATATTTTTTCGAAAATAATCGAAAAGTTTCTTAAATATTTTTAATTCCGATAGTATCGATGCTTTCGCTTAATCGAGCTCAGTTTCCTTTGCTTTGATCACAAATAAAAATTGTCTTATATTATCTGTGATTTGGTACTTTAGTCTGTATATATTTTTCTTTGTGTGCGAAGGCTTTAGTTCCATTGATGGTTTGTTAAATTCCGATAATTTTGATACAGTTCCTAAGTAATCACTCTTTGAATAATATATCGATATATTGAAATATCGATATTTTGTATTATCCATATATCGAATCTGTTGAATAATATAGATGCGATATATCGATGTTTTTCTTCCCATTCCCAACTAGTGATGGGATAATCGGCTAATTTAAATAATCGGATTCCTTGAATTTGAATGATTCTAATAATCGGATGATCATTCGAATGATTTCACTTGAATGTTTGCGTCCCTAATATGACGTCATATCCTTGGATTAAATTAAATGCGGCCTCTTATCATTATGTGGTAAAAGATATTTGGTCACATTTTGATCAAAAAATTCTACAAAAAGTGATTTTACCGGAGTTATACCAACTTGTCCAAAAATATTTGTGTATTCCAAGCACACAGTCCCGTCGGAGAGAGTATTCTCTAAACCGGGACAATTAACAAATTTAAGAAGAAACCGACTGGCTCCTGATAATTTAAACCAAATAGTGTTTAGTATTCTTTAATTAATTCCGTTAGGTGATTTTGGATAGTGGAATATAGTATAGTACCTATACAAAATTATCTAATGTTTTTTTAATTTCAATATGTTTCTTTTTTATCATAATTTAATTTGAGTTGTTAATTATTTTCTCATTATGTGATCGTTTTTCATTAATAAAACATGCTGTGTTACTTATGTAATTTAATTAGTATAAACTAAAAACCATAGATATATAATATTATATATCTATTCTAAAAACCCAGTTTTCAATATGTATAGTTTAAATTAAAGTTAATTTTTTGTTTCCTAATTCACTATCACTATTATTCCTAACATTTAAAATGCACAAAGAAGCCGCAAAACAAATTCAAGGCGCCGTCACCGTCATCTAAAAGTTTGAATGAGCAGCGAGCGCTGATGAATTGTCGAAAACGAAGAGAGATACGATACCCGATACGGTTACGAATCATACGAGTTATTCATTCGAATACTCAAATGCAATAATCGGATGATGACGATTATTTGGCGTTATTTTTCATTCGAGTTATCCCATCACTATTCCCAACTAAAGCACAGTTTAAAGCTTAACAGCTGTTAAGCTTTAAACTGTGACTAAAGACCGTTCACTATTCTCGTGTGAGCTCTTGAAGGAAGAATACGTCTTTTTGGGTGAAGCGAGGTTTTTTGAATTGGAAGATATCCAGGTATTTATAAGGCTTTACTAACAAATTCCTTTGTGTAATCGAACCTTCCTCTTAATTTTTTAAAGTGAATAGTTAAACAAATTAAGTAGTTTCTCTTTTTTATTTCTCTTTTCTTTTGGAGTTTTCATATTTGGAAAAAAACAGGTAAAAAAATAAAAAAAAGGGAGTTAGATGGGGGATAATACAGGGGGGGCGGACCCCCCTAATGAGAATGCCTATAATTTAAATCAAAACGACATAGATATGAATAGTTTACCATCGAGTAATACAGATAAACAACAAACAAAAAACGATATTAATGTAAATGAGACAAAAAATGTAAATAAAAAGTATTCAAATATTAGAGAAATTTATACCTATACGGACAAAGGCCCCTATGAAGTATATGTTGAGGCTAAAGAGGAAAACAAAAATATTGGTAATTATAATTATTTAGCTGTTGCGAGAGAGTTGTATGACTTAAAGATTAATAATGTAAAAACAATCAATAAAAAAGGTAAAAATAGAATTGGTGTAGTATTTGCAGGGTACAAAGATGCTAATAACTTTTTAAAGAATAGGGAATTAAATGCAAAAGGGTATGCCTTGTTCATACCTTCCAAAAATATATCATGTAAGGGTATTGTGAAAAACATAGATAAAACTTTTACAGACGACATGCTTTTGAAATACTCTGAAACTAACAATGAAAATATTAAGATTAGTGAGGCAAAGAGATTCATGAGAAAGATTAACCAACAAGTAGAGGGTGAACCGGGGGCGAGCTCGGTTGACAAACTAGTGTCGACTGGGACGGTCCGGTTTACCTTTACAGGAACTTTTTTACCAAGAAGTGTTAAAATATGCGGTATAGAACATAGAGTATTGCCATATATCATGCCCGTATTTCAATGTTATAACTGTCTAAATTTTGGGCATATTAAAAAAATGTGCAAAACAAAAGTAAGTAAATGCATAAAATGTGGCGAAGTACATGAGAATGATAAATTTTGTCTAATGAAATGTATTCACTGTAAATCAACCGAGCATACGAGTACAGCTAAGATGTGTCCTGAATACAAAAGGCAAAATTTAATTAGAGAATCCATGTCATTGGACAATATATCATTCTTTGAGGCATCCGAAAAATTCCCTAAAGTATTAAATAATAACGTAGAATTTTCACGTCACTCTAATGATTTCCCCCCCCTACCTAGTAAAGAAAATACAGATAGTAACCTCATCACGATTGACAGTAGAAGAACAGCGCATATTCAGCAAACCCCTTTGAGCAATAAATTCTCGCAGGTAGTGGGAACAAAAAAACGGAAAACGGATAACGGGATAGGGTATGATAAAAAAGTACACAATAATCTATTAATAAATCCTAGTGGGAGATCACCAGGATCCACTGGAACATATTATATTCCCCCTTCAATAGATGGAGAGAGCGAACTCACATTTAATACCCCATTGAGTATGAATAGAAATGAGAAGGAATCTCATGTACTTCACCACATTATGAATATAGCTAGTAAACTTAATACTTATGATAGAGAACATGTTCTTAATTTTATGGATCAGTTATTGAGGGTATCGGCCCCTGAGATTTTTAAACCAAATAGTAATGGCTCAACAAGTCAAGATAAGTGAATCAGTTGGAACAGGCTATAATGTAAATAATCTTAGTAAAAATAAAGATATAAATAATTATTCAAAAGTAAAGGATACAGTTTGTGATAATAACTTTAATAAACATAAATTAAAAATTTGTCAGTGGAATATCCGAAGTGTGAGATCTAATTATAATCAACTAAAAAACTTATTAGAGGAAATAAATCCAGATATAGCATTAATAAATGAGACATGGTTAAACAACACATATTATTTTAAAATAAAAAATTATAATACATACAGACAGGATAGGAGCGATGGGTTTGGGGGTATAATTACATTGGTAAAAAATAAAATCCAACACCAGTTCATCAACAACGGGGACAACTTCCTAACGCCTATGCAGACATTGGTAGTTAAAATAAATTCCTTAAATTTGCATGTAATAAATGTGTATAATCCGTCAGGTAATAGAATTAATAGAAATCAATGGAATTCATTATTAAATACAACGCCAAAACCGTATATTTTAATGGGAGACATCAACGCTCATGATCAATTATGGGGTTGTATAGATAGTGATTATAATGGGAAAATTGTCAAAGGTTCTATTGAGGATGAGGGTTTAATTATACTGAATGATGGTAGCCCCACAAGGGTGGGGTTGCCAAATCAAAATAAATCAGCAGTTGATTTAACAATAGTATCGGAAGAATTAGGTACGGATTGTCACTGGTATGTATATGATGACACTGGGGGTAGCGATCACTACCCTACAATATGCGAGATCCTCAATAATAAAGAAATTGTTAACGTAGTTAGGAAAAGAAATTTTAAAAAAGCAGATTGGGAACAATTTGCAAATAATATAGAAGCAAACATGAATACGTTGAGTGAAGAATTAGACTATTCAAATTGGTATAACATAATCAATAATGCTGCAGAAGAAAGCATACCCTATTTTAGTAATAATAGTAAATGTAAATTTAACAGTTGGTGGGATAAGGAGTGTTCAGAATTAGTTAATAAAAGAAAACGAGCTATACATAAATACAAATCAGAAATGAATACACAAAATTTCATTGAATATAAAAGAGTGCAAGCACTTGTTAAACGTAAATTAAAAATTAAAAAGAAAATCTCCTTCAGAGAATTCTGTGGTACCCTAAATAGAGATACCCCAATAAAAAAAGTATGGAAAGTTGTCAAGGGCTTCAAATCATATTTAACTAATAATAATATAAATTTCCCAAACAAAGAAATCTCTAGAAACTTGCTAGAATCACTATCCAGCTGTGATATAGACCCTGAATTTCAGTTAATAAACAACAACATAGAGGTAAATCCGTTTTCCTATAATGAGTTCTGTAATGTGGTAGAGGGTAAAAAGGATAAAGCAACTGGTATAGATAACGTATCATTTTCTATGTTAAGAAACCTAACTCATGTGGCACAACTAAAATTATTACAAATTTATAATAATAGTTTGGATACAAGCAGTGTACCCATGCAATGGAGAGAGAGCATAGTAGTACCTATATTAAAGGAAGGGAAAGACCGGGATCAATATGAAAGCTACAGACCAATCTCATTAACTTCATGTGTGGGGAAAATATTAGAGAACATGATTAAGGTCCGGCTGGAATGGCTCCTGGAACATAACAACAAATTTCCAAAATTTCAAATAGGTTTTAGAAGGGAAAAGGGTTGTAGTGATGCGATTTCAATTCTGATCCATTCGGTATTACAAGCTTTTAGTGAAAAAAAGTACCTAATTGCGGTATTTATAGACCTCAAAGCTGCATATGATAATGTAGACATTCATATCCTCTATAAAAAAATGATTGACCTTAATATTTCATCAACGTACACTAATCTATTATTTAATTTACTGAATTGTAAGGTGATATATGTAAGAGATTTCAATTATGAATTAATTGGCCCAGGATGCACCAGTAAAGGTCTTGCGCAGGGTTCACCATTGAGTCCCCTTCTCTTCAATATATATATATGATTTCACTACATGAAATACTCCCAGAAAATGTAAAATTGATACAATATGCTGATGATTTGGTTTTTATGATAGAAGGGGATAAAATGGAGAACATGAGCAAAGAATTAAACGATGCGCTAGATAAAGTAGCTGAATGGTTAGAAAGTCATAAACTCAAAATCTCAACACATAAATCACATGCAATAATATTTAATAATACCCGAAGAAAACTAACAAACCCTAGTATCAAGATAAAAGGTAGTACAATTGAAATTAAGGAAAATATTAAATATTTAGGCATAACTATAAATAGTAGATTAAACTGGAATAGGTATATACAAGATATTGAAAACAAAACCCAAAAAGGGCTTAATATAATGAGAGCAGTAAGAGGTATTCATTGGGGTGCAGATCCATCTACAATGCTTATGATATACAAAGGTATCATAAGATCTCATTTGGATTATGCTAGTTTTGTACTTAAACCATGTAACAAAAAAATATTAAATGTGCTAGACAGAATTCAATATAAAAGCTTGAGGTTAGTTACAGGCGTAATGAAATCAACACCTATTAATTGCCTACTGGCAGAATCTGGGGAAATATCACTAGAGTATAGAAGACAGGTACTGGCCATAAAATTCTATTTAAAAATCGCAGCAGATAATAAAAACCCTCTTAATGAAATATTAAATGCATTGAAAAACAAGTGTTTAGATAGAATAGGTTATTGGAGAACTAAAGATCCTCCATATCTGATTGAGGCTAAATTAAGAGCCGATCAAGTAATTAGTAACTTACTTAAAACAGATGTTAACCCGTGTTTTCAAATAGAAGTAGATGATCAAGTTAACAGAATTAAAACATATTGTTCAACAACAACCAAAAGTGCTATATATAGTAATCAATGCTTTTTAAATGAGTTTGCAGATAAATTTGGGACATATACATGGGTATACACAGATGGTTCATTAAATCCAATAAATCAAAGCGTAGGATGTGCGGTTCACATTCCAGAAATTGAATATAATTTTTCAACGAGATTATTCGACCATACACAGATATGTTCAGCCGAAATCATTGCTATTAATAAAGCTGTAGGGGTATGCATTGAAAAAAACCTAATGAAATGTATAATATTTACAGATTCACTGAGTGCTATTAATAAGATAGAAAACACAAAGTATGGTAACAATAACTATAATGCATTAAAAACCAAAAGATTAATTTTAGATGCCAGTAAAGCCAATTTTGAATTTATCCTAGCATGGATTCCCGGACATAAGGGTGTAATGGGAAATAAACAAGTAGATACACTAGCCAATGTAGGTAGGATATTAAAAGTGCCAGCAGACATTAAAATTGAGAAATATGACTACTACCCATTTTTTAAAAAGCAAATTTTAAACTTACATAATAATAACTGGGCCGAGTCCTTTAAGGTAAAAGGGAAATGGTATCCTAACCTGGATAGTTTCCCTCATGAACCTTGGTTTTTGAAATTCCCTTATACAGATCGGAGACATATAACAACAATAATAAGGCTCAAAACAGGGCATACCCTTAGTAAAGCTCATCTTTTTAAAATCAGAGTTATTGAGGATGAATATTGTGAATGTGGGCAAACTGAGGATCTACATCATATATTTTTCGAATGTCCTTTGAATCAAACCGCAAATTTTGATACATACAAAGAATTAATAAAAATAGGCTGTCCAACCCCCATTTCACTTCCTAGTATACTAAACCAAATTAACGTAAAAATAATTAAAGTAATTATGAAATTTATTAATACTTTCCAAATTAAAATTTAGACAATTAGGAAAAAAAAAAAAAAAAAAAAAATTAGTCGTTACATCCTGACAAACCCTATCTGTTGATCCTGGGCTCCTTATCCTAAATCCGAGGCAACATTCTGGGGTTGTGTAATGCTCGGCAGTTGCCCCCGAGCGAGAAAAGTTTTTTACCTATGTTGTTTTGTTTATAATATGTCTAGCCTTATACAGAAGAATTCATCAAAGGGAAGATGGACAGTTCCAGACATTCCGAAAGGAATATTCCCGAAAATAAATAAATGAAACCTGCGCTGGCTAAATACCTAATGGGTGGAGGCCAAAAAACTGAAATAAGAAGAAGAAGACCGTTCACTTTGACACACATGTTTTTTTATGTTCCGTGTATTTGACAAGTGACAGTTAAACAATTATTTCATTTGTCTGTATAAACCGAACAAACTTTCCTTATTTCTTTCTATTTTATTTTATTTGCTGTATAAACCCAACTCAGTGTTGTAATTTATTTTTTGTAAATAAATGTAGAACTAAGTTAGCCTTTCATTGATTGTAAGGAATTATATATGTATTTGTATTTATGTAATGAGCTTATAAATGATTGTTTTTTGTCGATGCTGGCTTGTGAAATTGTTTCTAATGACCCTAGGGGTTTTATTATCTAGTTTTTTTTGGGAAAAAATAAACTGTTATATAAGGGTTTTGTTTTTTATTGTCCCTAAAGTGTGTGACATTTAATGCATTTGAAAAACAATTATTTTACACTGCAAAATATAAATTGTATTTCATTTTGACATGTGTACATTACAATACATATTTGTAATATTAACATGAGTAAAATCAATGAACTTCAGCCTCATTGTTCAAATATTTTGATCTTATTGACAAAGCTATGTAAAAATGTATTACTATAATAACACTTAGTACATAAACGTTATACGTATTATGAAGAGACAAGAATTATTACTAACTTTCAAGTACAAATTAAAATAAAACATTCATTAAATGTTGAGAAATAATAAAAGTTGCAAAGTAATATTTACTAAATGTTTAGCTTCAAAACTAAAACATAAATACTTAAGCATCATAGACAACACCGTCTCCATAAATTCAATTTGATCATCCTGGAACTGT
Source organism: Galeruca laticollis (assembly GCA_963921935.1). Lineage (NCBI taxonomy): Eukaryota > Metazoa > Arthropoda > Insecta > Coleoptera > Chrysomelidae > Galeruca > Galeruca laticollis. Next base: position 112,542,563 of record OY998175.1, on the reverse strand, counting down.
TGAGGCATTTCATCAATATCCATGACCTGCTGACAAAGTAATTAATTATAACAATGTTCAGCAACTATCAATACGAGTACATAACTTAACATTGCTATTACTAAAAATTAACATTCTTTTTATCAAAATAAAGTGTGCAAAACATGCTCATAGAGTATCCTTTCTTGACCAGGACGATCAGTTACACATATCCCAATCAATTGTCATTTAGCTCTTGAGACAATTTACATAAAAAAGGACTACTATTAATTATTTTTTACCTTAGTGTCAGTCAGTTTTGTCCTTTTATCTCTGCGATTCTTTCGGTCAACATCTGCAGCCCTTTTTTTTACTTTCTGAGACACATGTCCCATATGTTGAGATGGTACCCAGTCAGGGTGTTCTTTATCTTTGAGGACAGCTAGTATGCCTAAAATGAGTTAATACCTACTTGAGTACAAACTAGGAGCTAGTAGAGTTGATATATTTGATAAGAAGCCTACCAGTTATAAAGTGTCTACAGCAAACTTTCTGGTGTTTCAATATAGATTCGGTCTGATCGTCTCTCTTTATTGCTGCAATCCATGCCACAGATATCCATGCAGCCCTGCGAAGTTTGGTCAAAACGTTTTTCTTCGTTAGAAACCTGTGTTTTGTCTCTGCGGGAACAAAACGAAACTTCATCACGATTAGAACGGCTTCCACAACCAACTATAATACATATCGATGACAAACACTACACTATTTAAAAACCACAATTTACAGCCAATAAACAGAAAGAAAATCGATTTAACGTGGGTTAAACAATCACACTCTACAGTAACTTTGTTGTTTGTTTGACCGTCACCGCCATATTGAATTTATTTTGACAGGTCGTTGGATTGCCTAATCGATTACAATCATTTCCTGTCATTTAAAAAACAACATGTTCAACAATACATTTTCGATATCAATCGATCACTCAGATTATAATCGGTCTAAAATTATGATGCTATTGAAAACAATCGTAAATCGGAAACATGTGATTGGTCGAAAAATTTAAATAAACTACCGTTTGTCTATGGGTTATGTGATGTGAGTGATATTTTGTAATTGTATATTACATTTTTAGTTAACAGAACATCTTCTATAAAATTAAATGTGATTAAACTAAATGAACTTGTGAAAAGTGTGAAATACACGTGAAATGAACCAAAATAATGATGAGGTTATGTCAATATTGATTTATTTGATTTGTAAAATGACATGACAAATTACAATTTTTTTTGTTCGTTCAACAAACATCAATCCGTTTTCGATTTCGATTATAAACAAAATCGAAATCAAGATCAAAGTGTTGAATAGCACTATAGATACAAGTGAATGAAATAGGACTGAATAAAAATAAAATAGCGTTTTAATCTATAATCAGCGACACTCTGCTATGATAGTAGGAAATTGACGAGATGTCGTTTGCTTACAAATATCAAAAGTGGGTTGATCAGTGTCAACAAATTTGTATCAGAGCTCGGATTCAGAAAATTCGGCAAAAAAGAATATTGGCAGATCTCGTAGTAAATGAAAAACGTAAAACGTTTTTGGGTTCACCCATTGTATACGTTACGAATGACACATTACTTTTTTAACCAGTTTTTTTCTTCACTCTTCTGGTACGCAGGTAAATTTGTAATTTATTTGCGGATGTCACAGAGTCTATTCGAAGTGCAGCTATTTTTATTTGGGCCTCTCATAACAAAACAACGCAGTGAGGGAGCCCATTTCTGCTGTTGCACAACTTCTAATAATTCTACGGTAATATTGTTGATTTGTCTTGCTTAACTACATTGATTACAGTCATTAAACTAAATACAATTTTTCATCAGATATTTAACTACAGGTGACTGTTTCAAATCCATATCGTACCACAGTATCTGGTAGAGACAACAGCGAGCATAATTGCAGAAATGCGCAGAGCGCTTTGGAGTTGTCTCAAAAAGGAAGTTTTACTTTTAATTTATGTTAAATTTTAAACGTTTGCTCATATCCTGATAATATTATGTATAAATATAAATGTTCTAATTTTTTTATTTTAAATTATTTTGGAATATTATTATTAATCCATACGCTACCCCATGGACAGGCTTTGTATTTATGGGAACACATTTGAAGTTAAATTCTTAATATTGTATGAATGCTGCATGTATATTGTTATTGTATTCTATTGTAGGAATACATTATTATATTGAGTTGTCCGAAACTGATACTAAAAAAATAAAATTTTGTATTTTTTGTTTATATGGCTAAATAATTTCTGTATTTGAAAGAAACCCAGATCCCAAGAAGTCCACAAACTCAAATGAACCTAATAGATTCTAGAAAACACCATTGTTCAATATCGCATGTGCACAAACACACTCACTTAAGGAAAGAAAATTGAAACAAAATAATTGATTACAATATATTTAATTTAAACTAAGATACACAGCAATTTTTCTCATTCTCATCAGTATATAAAAATGTTTCATTTATTGATGTAACAATATTATATTATTAAACTAGTCTTTCAATTATCACAATCATTAAAAAATTGTCCTTTTTTTGTTAATAATAAAAGAACATGAATTTATATAAATAAACAAAACAAGTACATAATTATCACAACAAATAATATCTGTCATCTAAAAACTTTTACAAACAAAAATGTGGTTAAAATGTTACATCATTTCTCGATAAAACTGTATAACAAAGAAACAAAATTATCGGTTTAAGCGTATATTTTCATACTTTACCAATTAATAATCTTTTAAAATATTTACCTCGCCTGAATCCATTGTTTACATATAACATTATCAAAGAAGTTGCAAATAGAGAAAAAGCATAATATTATTTGATTTGTCTATAAATTTCATGTCGCTCAGCTCTAGCGACAAAAGCTCAATAATTTCAGCTTTTTCACTATTTCTTTAAATCGCGGGAAATTTAAAATACGGTCACGTGACCAGATTTATCGCTGGAAACAAGCGACGAGCGACTGCAGAGGCTACACCCTTAGGCGAAATTCGCGTTTTTTGACATAATTTGTCAAATCCAAACTGGTGTCGCACATTCTCGCATTTCATCCATACTCACACATGCGAAATTCGCCAACGCAACTATTTTGCGATTTTCTGTCATTTACAGTATCATTTTTTGATGGTTTGTGCAGATCATAATTTTATTTTGAGAGATATTAGGTTTGTGTACGTACTACACTATACTAGGTTTGTTCCAACCAGTGGCGGATCCAAGTTACTGTTTAGGGGGGGGGTAATGGATATAAAATTTAACAAAAGTAAAATTTGAGTATATTTCCAATAGACATAGAAAATAATAAAAACAAATAATATAGTTGGTATGCCACAAAAATGAGATCGAAATATATTTCCAGTCAACAATATCTGCTCAACATGAAAATAACTGAAAAAATTAATATTTTTTCGGTCATCATATTAATAATAAATGAAACAAATAACATTCTGTACATATCAAAATAAAATAAAAACACATTTCTAATGGTATATATATACAGAGTGTAATCCAACCCCTTGCACTCCCGTATATGATGGATGTAGGATACCATTTTTAAACGAATTACCGTGCTGAAAAATTCAAAGAAAAAAATCTGGAAAAATTGAATTTGGTTTTTAAAATTCGCCGAAATGTTGAGAACCGCCGTTCTCCTAACCACAGCTCACTAGAATAGAGCTGTAAGAAGCCAATGACGGGATGACGGCTCTGAGACAACTGAAGTTCGGCGTTCGGCGGACAGCGATTCCTAGCATTTCGGCGAATTTTAAAATTCAAATTTTATATTTTTCCAGATTTCTTTTCGAATTTTCGGACTACTGTAATTTGCTTCAAAATGGTAATCTACACCCGTCATTTACAGGAATGTAAGAAGCTAGATTACACCCTGCATATAATGAAAATAACATATCACAAAAATAAGTTATAACTGTACTCATAACATAATAAAAATGGTGAAAACAAGAAAATAAAATTCTACATATCACAAACATTAAAAAAAGCAGTCTTCATTTCTGTAATGATCAAAACAGACAGAATACATATAAGGTTGATTAAAATGTTTGGTAGTCCCACATCTCACGACCAGAAATATAATGAAAATCAATTTTATATAACAAATTCCAGTTTTCTTTCTTTTAGTCATCACACCACACCAAGCAGAAAGAACGATAAACCCTTCAAAAACAAAATAGGTACGATAGAAATAATACGTCCCGCCACCGCTTACCCGGCTTACTACGCCAATTACAGACGAAATGCAACAGAAGTAAATCGCCGTCGATCGTCGATCTATCTGACAATTTGATGCCTTTGACGGGTTGGCTCGACAATATTCGAGTTCAAGTGCAGGGAAGGGATAAGATGTAGATGTACAGTGCATTTTGTGGAAGGGGGTGCTAGCGTTCGAACACGGTGGAGTGCTGGCTCTCAACCTTAGCCTTAGGGAATTTTGAAAATGTCATAGCATTTTTTTTTACTTCAAAGCTGATTCGGCACTGAAACTGTGAATATTTCGACGAGGCTTGGGGGGGGGGGTAATTACCCCCTTTACCCCCCCTGGATCCGCCACTGGTTCCAACCTACGATAAATCACCGTTTTGGATTTTGGAACCATTCTGGAATTGTTAGGAATCATTTTATACGCAGGCGCAAACTTTGTACCGTCCCAGAACTGACGTAAGTTGGAACGGTTTTAGGCCTGCTTTATTATCGTTCAGCGATCGTTTTGTTTGTGTAATACTGTGACCTCACTTTATAATATATATTCTTGTATTTAATGGACTTTATTAGTGGTATTACGCATTACTTTCTGTTTAATTTGTTAAATTATACTATAAAAATCTAATTAGTTGAAAATGAAACCAAAATCTTATTTATTTAAAAAAAATGATTGTACATTTTAGAAATAAACTAATTCATGGTATTGAAAAATAACCCAGTCAGAAGAAAAGTTGAGTTGCCAATAAACACGTCAAACAAAAACAATAAAATAACTGAAAAAATACTAACAGCGCATGTCAGTCCTCACAGTTCTTCCTTTCGGTCTAGTATCGAAATCACCGTTCCGTGACGGCTCTAGAACGATCACAAGTTGGTTGGAACGAAAATAGAACCGTAATATTAAGGTCACGATTAGCTTGGAACGGCATTTACTGTATGCACTTGCGCAGTCCCGTTCTAGAATAGTTCTTCGCGAGGTTGGAACGAACCTAATGTCTTCGTAAATTATTGTTGTAATGACAAGCATCCATGACTGTTTTCTTTTTATAAAAAGTGCTCAAACACAAATAAATAATAATAAAAATGCTAGGTTATGTTATTTCTCTTGATTTGTGACAAACGATACTTGTAAAAATCGCAAAATGATGTAAAAAAACCACGAATTTCGCCTAAGTGAGTATTAGCTTTAGAGAGAGGAAATATTTGTAATTATAACAGTTAAAACATTGAAAATATATTCATTTCTGTTTTATAGCTTGGTATATCAGATCATGTACGTAGGATCTTTCCGTTATTTTCAATATCTGTTGACAATGGACTATGAAAAAATCCTCAAAAAAATTATATAGAAAAGAATACTTTGGATGTAATTATTCCTCAACGTAAACCTTTAGTTTCTAAAAATGTATGTAATCCTTCATAAGTTCCTTTTCGAACAGATATCTCGGCATCATTGATATATAATTAATATTGTAATTGTTAATCCAATTATTAATAAATTGTTATTTCATGCGTGGAATCATTTAACTATTACAATGATTATTACACCTATATTTCTCCTAACAAAGGTCAAGGTCTAATATCAATTAAGCGAAAGGGATGATTTTTATGTATGGACATTAATCTACTTCTCTAGAGTACCTATAAATTTCTTAAAATATCAAACATTTAAGATGAATGATAGCGGCAGTAGATTTTGGATTAAGAATTGGAGGGTTTTATTAAGGAACTGAATGTTCTAATATAATAATAGAATTATTAAATCAACCATAAATTATGAATCTTAATCATAGAGGTAAAAAGCTAAATCTTCTTGTTATAGTTAAAATGAGTTTTGTTCTTGTAAAAATATAAAGGAATAACTTCCTTGACCATGAATTACAGCGAGGGACGCAGCAAAAATCATTACGTAAGCACGCTATTTCGAATCAATAAAATATTGGAATTAAATTAAATTCAATTTGGAAGGGGCCGAAAAGGAGCACTACAAACTGAAAAGCAACGAACTAAGAATCGAATAATGTATGTCACAAAAACTTTCAACTCTGAAAGCAGTATAAAAGCTCGTAAATGAACTGAACGAAAGCAAATTTACTTAAAATTCCATATGCATAACCAAAAGAGTCAACTAAAGTTGAATGTTTTTGTTCATAACAGAAATGTACTAGCTGGCATTGGTTCAGATTTCTATCATCAGAGGACGTATCGCTTGTCAGAAGACCCTTTAGGCTGAATCCACATGGATCCGTAATCACGGACGTACTTATGCGTTTCACGGATAGATGAAAATATTATGATCATCCACATGTGTCAATCCATTTACGCGTTCGGTGATTGCATGTTCACATTGCCTTGGCAACCATTGACGTTATGTGTTTAATTGTAATGTCACAGTTTTGCTAAATAAAGCCTTTATATTTCGATATCTAAGGGTTATTATTTTACAATTTATTTAGCAAAAATTGTATTCGATACAACTTTCGTGATGGATAGCCGAATTTTGAAACCAGAAAAATTCAACGGATCGCCTGATTCACCAACTTCCGCTAAGGAATGGAAATACTTCCTTCAAACACTGACAAGTTTCATTGAAGTATCCAAGGTACCCGAAGAGAAGAAGCTCAAGGTATTGGTTAATTTTTTATCATTTGAAAATTACGAATTCATTTCCGAGAGTAAGACTTATACTGAGGCCATTGACGTTCTTAAAGGACTATTTGCGCCCCAGCCCAATGAACTCTTTGCTAGGCACCTATTAGCGAATCGAAGCAAAGACTGCAACTTCAAATCTGTAAATGCGCTGACGTACTGTAATGAGTATCTACGTGATGCATTCATAAGCGGCCTTAAGTCTCCTCTAATCCGACAACGCATTTTGGAAACGTCACGCTGAATCTTGAGAAAATGGAAAAGATAGCGCGTTCCCTAGAATCCGCCCAAAAACTAGCAGTATCTTACAAACCAGCAACCTATATTTCCTATTTTAACTGTAATAGTTTGGAAGCTCCTACATCTCTTCTAGCCTCTGACGGATTAGATAATTGTAAATCTACACTTAATTCAGCCTCTACTTTTCAGCAATCTCGACTTGCAAAATGCTAATTTTGTGGTGGACCCAGACATCGTTCTAGACATGAATGTCCTGCTGCAGAAGCGATTTGCAAATCTTGTGATAAAAAGAGCCACTTCCAGAAGGTATGCCAGTCCAGATCAAAAGGGTAAGTCGACATACGCTTCTACGTTGCTAGGCTAATATCACATCAGCCGCTTCTCCAGGAGGGCTCTCCAGAGCAGTCGTTTTTGGACGAGTAAATGATATCCCATCCAGCATCTTTGTAGACACTGGTAGTTCTGACAGCTTTGTTAACTACTATGCCAAGAGGAATAAACTGAAAATTCATCATCCTGAGAACCGAGAGGTGAAGGTGGCTTCCACTTCACTCCAATCTAAAATTAATGGGTACATTTTGGCAAACCTTCATCTTCAAAGCGAATCACACCCCAAAACAAAGCTTTTGGTAATACACAGTCTATGTTATGACGTTCTTATAGGGCATGACATTATGAAACTCCACTTTTCAGTTCGACTCCAATTCGGTGGTTCCAAACCCCTCTTTCTCTTTGTAACGTCGCTTGTGCCGAAGTTGAACCACCTCGACTATTTGAACACCTAGTTGACGGCTGCCGTCCCGTAGCTACTAAATCTCGCCGTTTTTCCGAAGCTGATGAAATGTTCATTAAATCTGAAGTCGAGAAACTAGGAATCATAGAGGAGAGTTCATCGCCTTGGAGAGCTCAGGTTTTAATAACGAGAAACGAAAATCACAACAAGAAACGCTTAGTAATAGATTACTCTCAGACCATTAACAAATTCACTTTACTAGACGCCTACCCTTTACCAAATATTGAAAAGTTAGTCTTAACTATAGCAAATTACGATGTATTCAGCACGATTGACTTGAAGAATGCATACCATTAGATACCGATACTAGACTCGGAAAAACAGTATACGGCTTTTGGGAGGCAATGGAACTCTTTACCAATTTCGGCGCATTCCTTTCGGGGTAACAAATGGAGTAACCTGTTTTCAGAAGACCATTGACAATATTATAAGGAAAGAATGTCTTGATGGAGTATATGCATATCTTGATGACGTTACGATCGGTGGAAGGGGGCAAGATGATCACGATAGGAACCTTGAACGATTTCTAAGTGCAGCAAAGAAACATAATTTAACGTTGAACCTAGATAAATTCAGATTCTCTCAAAATGCAATAACTCTCCTTTGGTATCAAATTTCTAACAAGTCTATGCGTCCAGACCCAGATAGACTCAAACCATTACAGCAGCTGCATCTTCCTTCTGACGCTTCAGCCATGAAACGCGCACTAGGGATGTTCTCTCATTACTCAAAATGGGTCCCAAGATATTCCGACAAGATATGGAGTTTGGTTGACTGCAAATCTTTCCCTATTCTACCGGACTCTCCTGTAGCTGGAAATTTTCGGTTAATTAAAGAAGACATAGCAAAGTCATTACTCACGACAATTCAAGATGATCTACCACTTACAGTTGAAACTGACGCATCGGGCATTGCTGTAGCGGCTACTCTTAGTCAGAATGGGCGCCCCGTTGCGTTTTTTCCAAAAACCTTATCGGATAACGAATAACGGCATTCTGCTATAGAGAGAGAGGCTTTAGCGGTTGTTCTATCGTTGAGGAAGTGGCGTCATTTCTTACTAGGTAGACACTTTCAGCTGCTCACGGACCAAGAAGCTCTGTCCTATATCTTCAATTCCCGACTTACAAGCAAAATAAAGAATGACAAGATCCACCGTGAAGGTTATCACGGAGAGAAGTTAGTTAATTTCAACTTCCGTACGTATTTTCTGTCCGTTGTGTTTACATTTTTTAAATTTATTTTGGCGGTTTCCCTTTTGGGGTTTGAAACGTTTTTAGTTTGCGTTTTAAGATGTCGACTGAACAAACGCAGTCCAAATGTGGATATTGTGGCTTTGACTTGATCGTTGCCACACAGTTTTCTTTTACAACCCCTTGTACAACTAGTCATTCTTCAAAAAAATCTAGATTCTGACAGAAAATAAACAATTTACATAGAAATATTTGATAAAATACGGAAAATGAAAAGTTCAAAACATTAAAAAAATAGTCCACAAAACCAAACAACAATAAAAGGAAATGACAAATATTGGTGATGACAGTCATGGATACGTAACAACGGATGCTCTATTTGGATGGCGTAAAATTCACGTATACGTTTAACGGATACGGATGTCCGAGATCACGTAGACATGTGGATGCAGCCTCATAGTAGAGTGTCGCTGATTATAGATTAGAACACTATTTTATTTATATTCACTCCTATTTTATTCACTTGTATCACTGCCACTAATTAGGAAATTAGTTTTAAGGTTCTGTCAGCTTTCGAGATCGCTTCAAGCGGCCATGTTGCCGCTGCTTTTCGTCGGGGCGACTTACGTCTTGTAGCTGCTTTTCATCGCGCCGATTTGTGACTTGTCGTTACTTTTTTGAGTCTCGGGAAATTCAAAATGGGGTCACGTGACCAGATTTGTCGCTGCAAACGAGCGTCGAGCGATAGCACGAGGTTACACCTTTACAATAGTCCCTCATTGTGGTCATTGTCTCAGAATTTCCAAATTCACAATAAAAACACTAAAAAAGATGAACGTGTTCAACTCTAACAGCAACAATCGGTTTGTATGACCCACGGGCGCTTTCAAATGACAGATCGTCGGTGACCTCTAAGGCGATTTCGTCCCGCATTGGTTGGTAGGGACTTTGGTTAACCAATGGGTAGGCCCTACGTCACTGGTATGACATAAAGTACCAATTACCATAGATAAATACTTTTAATACGGGGAAGAATGGAATCTCCTGTACTAAGTCCGAAACTACAAAGTTTTATCGAGTGCTGCGCCATCTATTGTGGTGGAAGGTTACTATTCACCAACAGGGAAAAAAGGAAGATACCTGCATGATTAGTCACACCTACTAACTACTACTAGATTACAAGCCAAGCAGATACTGAAGGTTTTTTAAATTATGCCTATATTGTTTTTTCTTGAATAAACAAATAAAAACAGTCACACAAAGTTTAAACACTTTTTGAAACAACCTGTTATTTTATTTTGGCTTAAAAGTAGGACAGGTTGTTTCAAAAAGTTGTTTAAAGCTTTTATCCGTTTTTATTAACCAGGATAGTTTATTAAAAGACGAATGTCAACAAATAGTTTCAAAAATTTAATATAAAATTTTGTTTATAAAATAGTACAGGTGATTTTCTTTATTTTCTTCTCAAACTTAAGATAAGAATAGTTTATTGATAACAACATGTGCTAACAAATATTACACATATGATACAATAATGGATTCCAATGTTTTTCAAACACTAATTTTTTTCCGATATACATTGTGTATTTTGTGTTTTTCCTTTTACCTTTTTTTGTATATGTACAGTCGTCTATATATTTTTGGAGTGTTTCAAAGCGTTTTCGATTTACCTGCACTCTGCAAGTTCAGTTTGCCCTGAAACACGTCACAAAACTCAGCGAGGGCATGCTAGTTCGCTTGATTGCACTAAAAAGTGCATTTTAGATCGAACACCTCTTAACTGTGGGGACGTAACAATCCGCGGGCTTATTCTGTAAAAGCAACAATAATTTTGCAACTAGCAACCATTGCACAACGGTCGCACAATCAGTCGCAAAATTTGGTATTCTGTAAGGCAGTCGCGTCGCAATTGCTGGTTGCTGTCAAGATGCACTTTTACGTCATGAAACTAGCGCCACTTGCAATCGGGTAGCAATGAACGGTAACTATTAATTGTCTGTAAAAGCAGCTGATGAACAAAAACAAATTTAAAAAATATTTAATATGCATAAAAAACCAAGGAAGCGTCGAAAAATCATCATTACTGAAATTGTACACAAATTTTAAATAAATTATTCTCGCATCGTATCAGCTGAGCCGTAACGGCGGGCTTATTCTGTAAAAACAACAATTATTTTGCAACTAGCAACCATTGCACAACGGTCGCACAATCAGTCGCAAAATTTGGTATTCTGTAAGGTAGTCGCGTCACAATTGCTGGTTGCTGTCAAGATGCACTTTTACGTCATGAAACTAGCGCCACTTGCAATCGGGTAGCAATGAACGGTAACTATAAATTGTCTGTAAAATCAGCTGATGAACAAAATCAAATTTAAAAAATATTTAATATGCATAAAAAACCAAAGAAGCGTCGAAAAATCATCATTACTGAAATTGAACACAAATTTTAAATAAATTATTTTGTACGAAACAATTCTTTAGATAACTAAAAGCAGTTGAAAATGGGTTTCTAAATACTTTTTTAGAGGATTTGTTAAAAAAAATGAGTAAAATAATTTAAGAATGGGTACTGCTACTATTAACTGTTTTTGACGTACATACATAAAATGGGAGAACACAGAGTTTCCAATAGCCAGTTGGAAGAGTTGCTGGACTATTTAACTAGTCATCCCAATCTGGCCAGAGGGGTAGGTCTTGGGGCAAGATTTAAGAAGACTATTGTAAAAGAATGGAATGATCTTGCCAAAATGCATGATCCATTACTAAATACGTAACAACAAATAATAACTATTATTTATTTTATTACGGTGGTAAGTAATTGTTATTAAATATTAGGTACCTAGTTATGTCCACTTTACTGAGGGCAGTTAGTAAGCCCACTAAATTACTATTTGTACAAATAAAACATGTTTATTATTGACAAAATGTTATAATTTATTACTTATCTTCTATTTCTATTAAGAAAACTTGATTTAATGATCAAACAACTCAACTACAACTACTATAATTGTGATTGCTATTCAACAGTTGCAATCGCGTTGTAATTGCTAACAAATTGCTTACAGAATACGTATTTTTCACATGAACTGAAAAATGCACTTTTTTAGTTAACCAATTGCTCACTAGAGGCAGTTAACAGATAAATTGCGATCGCGGTCGCAGTTGCTTCTTCGAGAATACGAAACCTGCGTTTTCGAGAATACGAAACCTGCGTTTGACAGCGACAATTAGGCAATCCAACGACCTGTCAAATAAATTCAATATGGCGCCTGGTTGGCAAACAATTGAGTAATACGTTTGTTTACTTGTTCAATTTTGTTAATTGTGGAAGCTTTTTTGAAGTATTCGGATATAATTACTTTTAGTTTTTATCAGATTTATAGAAAATAGTGAGACCTAAGTTCAGTTTTGAAAAAAAATGCCAGTAACGTGTATTGTTGTTGGTTGTGGAAGCCGTGCAGATCGGGACCATTTGCTTAGTTTTTTTCGCATTCCCACATTGAAAAAATCCGTGCATTACCCACATATAAACGATTTATCAAGGAAAGGAGGGACATGTGGTTGGCAGCCATCAAGAGGGAAGATCTAACTGAATCAATTATAACAAACCAAAGGATATGTAGCAGACATTTCATAACAGGTATGTACCAAGTGAAGTTTAAATACCATTTCTAATAAGTATATAACTTTTACAGGGAAAAGTATATACCTAGTGATGTATGAAGTAGCAAATGTAATAATGTTTTTTTTTGGAGTAGGGGTATACATTAGCTTTGAACCAAAGCAATTGTCCAAACATTTATTTGATTGACTACATACTCCGCCAATCCCTAAGAAAAAGAATATAAGAAATATATACATATGTAATATGTACGTAGTAAATTATTTTAGTTCAAGAGGGAATCACTTGGGTTTAATAATCACTCCAGTAATTTTTTGATTTTGATGAAAAAACAAATTGCAACATTATTTGAAAACACCCTATATTTGAAACAAACATACTTTATTTAACTTCTAACTTGTAGGAGAACCTAGTGACTTGAGTGACTAAAATCATCCAGATTGGGTCCATCCCAGAATATGGGTCATCAATCTCTAGCCCATTCAAAGCGCAATTCTGATGTAGATAGAAAATTGAGAGCAGATAAAAGGGCTAAATTAAGTAATGAAGCATTGGTACTAAGAAAATTGGTAAGTTTATAAAAAATTTAAACTACTTTGACTTTATGTAGGTAGTCTGATAACTGCAAAAAAAAGATAACTCCACCTTTTGGCATTTTTGAGTCAAGTGCAATTTCGGCTCCAGCACATTTGTTGGTTTGTGAAGACTACTTTGTTTTTAGTGCATTTTCCTGATGGGATTATTGTGTAATAAATATTTGTTTTCACATTGTCAATCGAATTTAAACTTTCAAACTGCTTCTTCTGATACCTTGTAAAATGTAAGTTATCTTGTTTTTGCAGTAACCTGACGGTATACTCATGCCATGTAATTTATATGCCATTGTAACATATTATTAAATGTAAAATTTCTCCTTTATTTTATAGAGAAATGAAGAAAATATTTCAGGAGATGAATGACAAGCAGGCCAAGGCAGAGAAGAAGGCTGTGCTACACAAACAGAGCCAGAGACCATGTTGATCGTATATTGTGTTAAAAATGTATGTATTGTGTATATGTACTGACAACTCCTATATATTATGTAATGTCTTTGAGGAGAATAAAGTTATTATTAATAGTTGAATATAGTGTATACCATTAAGAAATTTTATAAATAAAAAATTTATGCAAAGAAATAGTGTATTATTTCACAGAAATTTTTTTGCTCAATGAAACCATCATTACAGTGATAATTACTCATGGATAGTTATCACTTAAGGAACAGTGTTTTAACATTTCATAAATTCAATTTATTTCAAAAGTGCCAAAACAAGTTTCTCACCAAATATCCCTGGAACATTTGTAAATAACTCATAATTTTATCATAACTTCCTCAAGAACGTTGTTTTAGGTAACAGCTCGACGCCGAAGGCTAAGGACTGTTGAATAACGTGCTTTCCAAAACTGTGATGAAATTATTTCGTCAGTTATCAATGTCCTTGGGATATTACAGATGAAAGTAATATACCTAAATTATGTAGCAAAAAACCTGCAAGGAAAGTTAGAATTTTCAGGGGTATGATTAAAAAAACACATCATTGTTGTCATTTTTGTTTATAATAAAACTTGGAAATGTTTAACAGGAACTATGGTACAAATCAAAATAGAATCTATAATGAATTATATTGGATAAATTAAGAAAGTATATTGAATTAAATTTATCTATAATTATCAAGTATATATTGCACATTTTTTACTGAAACTGAAAAGATTATTTACATAATTCACTAAAACATTTTGACTTTGGGGTATCTGAAAGGCCTACACATTTGAAATGGAACCATTTAATTTGACACTCATCATTGTAGCAACAAATCATTGGGGTTCCATCATCAAACACTATTACATTTGCACCAATATTTTAATTTTGCTGATCCTTCACTTCGGGTGAAATATCTACCCAACAGTTCAGGCATTATAACTTCAGTATGAAATTTCAAAGCGATTTGACAAATGTTCCTTTATTGCGGTTTGCATATTCAGCTACAAAAAGCAAAGCACCAATGTACAAACTTCACTATTACCAGCCATACATGTACAATGACAGCTTGAAATTGAATCACCTTTGATGATTATACACCAAGCCTCAAGTGGTATAGCATTGTCCCTTTGTGAATGTTTTACCTGAAACAAAAGACTAAATTAGACCAAAATGAATATGAGGTAGGTATACGATATATGAAAAATGTGAATAACATCATCATTATAAATTGTATCTTATCATTGATAATTAAGCTTTCTTTGAGTTAAATATTTATTACAAATTATTAACATCAAAACATCACAACAAATAATATATTAGTTACAAAATATAAGCTAGTTAGTTATCAAAGAGTATAAAAAAATTACCCTTCCAACCATGACATAAAAATCAATTACAATCTTCGTTTCTACTTTCAAGACAAAATCCGCTGAAAAATATTTGTGAGCATCAAGGGTTTTGTAGGCTATGATCTGCTCATGACTGTAGAAACTGTGAGTCCACACAGTATAAGAAAATATATCAGGGTATGTGACTGGGGGAATGCCATTAACACCGTAGTCTAAATCAGCAGTTGCAAATTATGATTTTATCATAGTTTCAAGCACTAGCGAAAATAAATTTTAACTGATAAAAATGCCAAAATAGCAGCAGAAATCTTCATATTTACCTCTGACCAACGTCTGGGTTTTCCTGCAATTAACTTCTTCAAATATGAACTTTGCATATTGAGCACCGTAACTAATTTAACGTAACACTTGAAACAACTGACGATTACTTCGATAATAATCAAAAGGCAAAATAAACACCACTAAAACTACCTGTATATAGCTATCTGATTATGGCTTAAAAGCTTTGTTTGCCAACCAGGTGCCATCTTGACAGTTGAAAAGTCACGTGGTTTGGATTCCCTAATTGCGCAATTATCGGCAGTTGCAAGTTACAGAATAAGCCCGCGGGTCTGCACATGCTCAGTTCGTTACGGATACGTGATAAATTTAAGACAAGCTAAAAGTACTTATTCCTACATAGATAAATATTACTTTCTCTATTAAGTGCAGGTCAATCAAAAATTTATATGTTTGCTGTTTTCTTATTTATCTAAATTATTTATCTCAAACTTGTTTATTATAATTATTTCATTACAAAAAATGAAATATAATTTTTTGAAATGAAATAATTATATAATAAACAATTTTAAGACAAACTATAAAATTTACCTACCAATAATCCAAACTACCAAATTTAAATATCCCGCCTGTAAGAATTAATTATGCCCCCCGCAAGGGGTGCGCTCAGATCGACGCGATGTCAGCTGTTTGTACGGGAACGAACACTCTCTCCTATTTACCATATTTTAAATTAACTGTGTCATGTCGACGACAGTGATCCCCTGCTTCAATTGGAAATCTGAAGTATTTGATACCTGCGATTTTGGCGTTTAATTTGTTTAAAGTAGTATTTTTGCATGTAGCTGTGGCACAACCCGGCATTATGGATGGTAAGTACAATGTTTTCAAGGAAAATAAATACACAGACCAACTCTGAAAGAAGTCTTAGTCTTGAACACTGGATAAGCCGTTAAGCAGAAAACAATGTCATAAACTCACAAAAATACTGCAAAATCCCGCTAAATACATACAATTCTATGGTCGAAAATTGATTTTAATTCCCATCCGACGTCATGCGCGAAGCGAGTAAAATTTGAACCCACAAGTCAGCATACTGAGCACAGTGTTGCCACAGCTCGCTCGATCGAGCGAGATCTCGCACGTTCTGTGTCTAGTTCGCTCTCTCGCTCCTCTTTGTCCAATCTCGCTCATTTTCTCGTTCGCCAAGATACTATTACGATAATACGCATGGTTGACTGGATAGCCTTAGAAGCTGAGGTCACTACAACGTCAACTAAGAAAAAAGTTGAGTTGACGAAAAAAAGTGGCCACATTGGAAGCAAAGGCCAAGAAATCTGAGAGAGAGAGAGACTTGACGAAAAGAAGAAGAAATATTCGAATACTAAGTAACCTTAAATAATGCTAAATTCATTTTAAAAACTATCAAAACTCTCCAAAGATCCAAAGAAACTATAAACCAAAGATTAAACTCTACTCTTTGTTTAAACTATACAAGTTTTTAACGTACACAAACCACCAAAAATGGATAAGTAAGTTTATAATTTTTCAATATGACTATAGGTATTTATTTCTTCATATTCCTCTTCATACAGATTTATTGTGAGGACATCGAAACCGAAAGAACAATCAAGAAATGGACAAGAACAAAGGCAAGAGACTGAAAAATATAAAATCACTGCCGGTACAAGTAAACCAAGTATAGTTATTTCTCACTCAACCGAGGACATTTCTGAAATTATACCTGAGAGGGAAGAGACTGAAGGTGAAATTGAAAAACCAAAAAAAAAAAGGAGGTATGATCAAAAGTACCAGGAAGAGTGGAGAACGAAGTATCCATGGCTTAGGAGTTCTGGCAACAACCAAGTTGGCTGTGTACCCTGTAATAATTCATTTCGATGCACTACTTTTAATATTAAAAGGCATGAGGGAAGTGATTTTCATAAGAGAAATATCAAGAAAGTTGAAAAAACACCGAAAATAGATGATATCATGATTGATGATACCCTTTCAAAGAGACATCATCTTGTTAAGCAAGCTGAACTGAAAATTTGTGCGTTTTTACATGAGCATAACTTGCCATTTCTGCTTGCAGACCACCTTTCTAAGTTCATTGCTAGTGTTTGTCCTGACTCAGATGTTGCAAAACATATAAATTGTTCTAGAACAAAGGCTACCTATATCACAAATGAATGCCTAAGCGTTGAACAACTAAAAGTAGTTTCAAGCATTTTGAAAAATTCGAAATTTTCATTAATTATAGATGAGACTACTGATATTAGTACTCAAAAGTCTCTGGCACTAGTGGTTCGCTATTATGATGAACTTCTTAAAAAAGTTAGGGATTCATTTTTTGGTCTCATAAAATTGGAGTCGTGCAATGCTGAATCAATTTTTTTGGCAATCCAGAGCCACTTGGCAGAATATGATATTCCCGTTCAGAATTTGATAGGATTTGCCGCAGATAATGCTTCTGTGATGCAAGGAAACAAAACAGGAATACAAAAACGATTTAGAGAAATCCTGCCGAACATTTATACACTTGGGTGTGTATGCCATTCACTTCATTTATGTGCTTCAGCTGCTGCAAATAAATTGCCAAGCAGTGTGGAGGATTTTGTTAGGAATATATATAATTATTTCTCAAACAGTTCAAAGCGCATAGACATGTTCAATGAATGTCAAGTATTTTGTACACTGAAACCAAAGAAACTTCTTCACCCTGCTCAAACAAGGTGGCTGTCATTGCAAGCAGCAGTTGACAGGGTCGTTGAAAATTGGGAAGCGTTAATTCTTTTCTTCACCAATGAAAGCTTCAATGAAAACCTCCAAACCTGCAACACTATACTAGAATCATTGAAAAATCCTATCTATAAATTGTATTTCTATTTTCTGTCATATATTTTGGATATAACTAATAAAATGAATTTGGAATTTCAATCCGAAAAAAATAAGCTACATGTCCTTCTGAAAAGAGTATCAGACCTCTATAAAAATATTTTAAGAAATTACTTGAATCCAGATTATATAAAAAAAAATGAAAACACTTTGAAAAATATAGATCCTAAAAATCCTAGAAATTTTTTGAATATTGAAAAAGTTTATTTAGGAACTAAAGTAGAGTTACTGTCTGCAAACAATATAAATGAAAAAGAATTTGGTGATTTCAAATTGAAGTGTCTAGAGTTTTATATTGAATTAGCCACCCAGCTAAAATCCCGATTTGACTTTGAGGATCCAATTTTGAATTTCGTGTCATTATTTGATCCCAAGGAAGCCATATCAGGAAAAATAGTTAGTATAGCAGCTGCAAGTAACAAGTTTTTCCCAAATCTGATCACTGACCTTGAGAAATTAAATTCTGAATGGAGAATGCTTCCAGATGTTACGCATTTAAGAAATTTCATCGACTCAGACCTCGAAACATTTTGGAACACTGTTTTTGCCATGAAAAATGGCGCTGAAGAACCAATGTTCCCCAATTTAACACATTTTGTGAAAGGTATAATTTGCTTGCCACATTCGTCTGCAGCTGCGGAAAGAATTTTTTCACAGCTATTTTTGTTGAAGACTAAAGTTCGGAACCGTTTAAATATTGAAACTTGTTCCAATATTTTACATGTAAAGGAAATGATAAGCCCTAATGAGTGCTATTCATGGAAACCTAGTTCAAATTTGATGAAGAGAAAATTTAGAGAGAACTGACTCCCATGCCACTAAACAAACATTTTACATGTTCACAGTGATATAAGAAATTAGTTTTGTTACATTTTTTTTATTTTTCATATATTTTGTTCTTAGTTTACTCACTTTGCTTTGAAGCGATATTGGTAAATGAGTGTTTTTAAGTTCCTGTATTATTTGTGATTATTTTTAGGTTTTGTTCATGTTTTTTTCATATATTTTATTCCTTTTGTACTACTGACTGCTCTGTAAATATGTGATATTAGCAAATGACTATAAGTTTCTCATTTTTAATATGTATTTCATTACATCTAGTTTCATGACTGACTAATGTGATATTTGCAAATGACAATACTTATTGTTTTTGTTAAGTTTCTCATCAATTGTTGATGTATTTTAACATAACTGTTTATTTTGAATAAATGTTTCAAAAATTGTTTTTTGAATTCCTTCACAAGTCGACCACGTCGTTCTTGTTGCCTCCATTAATTCATGAAATGCGCTCCCGCTAGATGGCGCTCAGCATTTAAGCGCAAAACAGTTAAGTGGTGATCAGACTCTAAATTCCTCAAAACTAAAAGACTGGTGACAATGGATAAATGATTTTCAAAAATTTCAACTTTATGGTGTGGCTGGTGGCTGCTAGCAGGTATGTAAATGGCGAATAGTGTCGCCTATTGACCAATCAGAATGCGTGACGCAAAACGATGCATTGGGAATTCACCTTTATTTATTTCAAGGACATCTCGCTCTTTCAATCACAATCTCGCACGTTTTTGACAGAAGTTCTCGCTCGAAATTTTATAGGTCTGTGGCAACACTGACTGAGCATACCGTGTTTTGTATATATGGTGATTACGTACAATCTATGTTACGTACACAATTCATCTGTTATGTGCATAGATAAGACAATTTTATACACACACGGTTATGTGGCATAAATAACTCATGGGGTTATGTGGATATGTGGTTGCCTAAGCCTATACATTTTTTGAGAATCTGTTCCACCTATATTGAATATTTTAAAACTTGAAAATGACTAACAATGAACCCAGACAAGTAGCTCTTTTAACAGGAATAACAGGACAGGTATTATGTGAATATTGTAAACAGATATGTCTACAAAGCAGTCAGTATGTTTAATAACATTAGCACCTTACAATTTACAATTAAGAATGTTTATATTATGTACCTACAACTTTCTTTGTTATAGTTGTATGTGTATAACTATACAAAATACTTAACTAATTGAAATGTTAATAATACCGAGGGGTTAATATAATGCGAAGGAACCACCATATATTAATCCAATATTAAGATGAATTCATTCAATAGAATATGAATGAAAGTTTATTCAAGCTACAATCCTGATTGAGGGCATTTAGCTTGTAGTTTATGCTGAAAGTTACTATACTCTAGTTGTTACTTATTCTTTTATTTATTAATCAAATGTAATAGAACTTTATTTTTGTTGGTGATATACTTTGTTGAATGAATGGTTTATATTTCCAGCTGTTATAACAATTTTTGTTTTTAGGATGGATCCTATTTATCAGAATTACTTCTAAGTAAGGGTTATGAAGTTCATGGTATTATACGTAGAGCAAGCAGTTTTAATACTGGTAGAATCGTTCATCTGTATTCAGACCCTTATGCTCACAAAGGTGGAAAGTTTTTTCTCCATTATGGTGATATGACAGATTCAAGTTGTTTGGTGAAAATTATAGGAAAAGTTAAACCTACTGAAATTTACAACTTAGCAGCTCAAAGTCATGTAAAAGTTTCATTTGATTTAAGTGAATATACAGCAGAAGTAGACGCTGTTGGAACTTTGAGACTTTTGGATGCAATTAGAACGTGCGGATTAGAACATTCAACTAAATTTTACCAAGCATCAACTTCTGAATTATATGGAAAAGTTGCTGAGATTCCTCAAACAGAAAAAACACCATTCTATCCTAGATCACCTTATGGTAAGTTAATTACAAAGTAAAAATTAAGGAACAAAATGAAATGCCATGAAAGAGCATAATAAAAAAGAAACATGATAACAATATTTCAATCAACTTGATAAGTAAGTCAATACATTACTCACTAAATAAGTATGTTTATCAAAACAGCAAAACCTCTTCTAATATAAACTCCTATTCAAAATTACCGAATTTTCAATATTTAAAAAAATATTGCTCAAATATTAGCATTTACTATTAGAAACCTTTGGTGGCTTATGTCAAGTAGATGTTTTTGTTAGTTTTGTACTGTTTTTATAACTGTATGTCATTTAAATAAGCCAAAAAAGTAGAGTACTTTCTTCACGTCATTTTTTTCAGTTTGATAAGTGTATTATTTAAAGTTGCCATTTGAGTGGTAGTTATTCTTTTGTGTAGATTAATTTGCTAGGTCAATATTTGGAAACCCGAACACACCATAGAAAACGTGGTCACGGCAGGAAAAGTCAAATTGTGAGTGATTTTTCTGACAACAAGTATTAAGAAACAGAAAGTGTACTAGTAGACAGCTAAGTAATCAACTTGAAACTGTTAGAAATGTCAGTATTTCTGCCTTAACCATTAGGAGAAGATTAAAAGAAGCTGGATTGGCTAGTAGAACTGCTACGCCCCGCTACTTACTGCAGATCGCTCAGATTAAGATTTGCTAGAAATCATGCACAGTTTATCAATGACTGGAAGAGAGTGTTATTCACAGATGAAACCTAAAATATCTAGATGGTCGTGATAGAGTATGGCGCAGACCTGAAGAAATAATTTCTGATTGTAACAAGAAGCTGGATTGGCTAGTAGAAGGATTGCTACTGCACCACTACTTACTGCACATCACATGGATTAAGATTAGCTAGATATCATGCACAGACTATTGATGACTAAAAGAGAGTGTTGTTCACAGATGAAACCTAAAATCTCCAGATGCTCGTGATAGAGTGGGGCACAAAGGAACCTTTAGGTAGTGGTTCAAAAATTTTCTGGGGGGGGGGATATGTTTCAAGGCGCGCACCAAGCTAGTTCCTATTCATCCGAGGTCTATGAATGCAGAATTCTATCTGGAAAACATTATTCAAGATCATGTGATGCCATTAATGCCATTTATAGGAGGTACCTTCATTTTCATGCAAGATAATGCAAGGCCTCACATCACAAGGACTGTTATGGATTACTTAAATGAAATCAATATGCAGATCTTGTAATGGCCACGGCGTAGCCCTGACTTAAATCCAATAGAGCACCTTTGGGATGTTCTATAAAGATTAGTGCGGCATCTTGTATATGCCCCAATGAAACTGCAAGAGTTGAAGTGTGTTGTTCTCTTGGAATGGGAAAACAAGCTTACCCCAACAATTGCAAGCGGTTATAAGAGCCCGAGGACGTTCCATGCGTTATTGAAGTTAATTGAAAATTCTCTTTGTATGGTTTAGTAATTTTTTAATAATTGTTAAGCTTTTGTTCCTATTGCCAAATTTTGTATAATTCTTCGAACTTTAATTAAAAATAAATGTTGTGTGGTGCATGATTGTGTAATTACCTTTACATACGACCACCCCTGTAAGTAGTCAAAAACACACAGTCGGCAATCATTGTAAGACATCTATTACGCACGGTAAAACAAAACGCACGGCTGCAAAGTAAATCGCACGGCTTACATAGCAACCACTTAGCAACTGTCAATAGACGTAGCTATTTTATTCAAAATGTATTACTTAGATATTTGACGTTGAATTTTATTCTATATATAAATGGTAGATAACATTTATTAGATATGAGATTGCATTTAATACTAAGAGTTATTTGGAATTATATGATAATTGGTTCAGTTTCATTCAATCCTCATCTTTTAGCTGTCTGAATGTATCTCTTATTAGTAAACAATAGTATATTATACTCCAAGCGACTAAAGTGGCCCATTTAATCCCGCGGGTGGTGTTTGATTCCTAAGGGATTAATGTCACTTTAGTCGAGAGGTGTATTTTTAATAAAAATAAATACTACTTAGGACGGACTTTTACGAAACTTGGCTGGGCATCGAGGGTGAACTTCTAAGATGCTTGGCTGGGCATCGAGGAGCGACTTTTATAAAACTTGGCTGGGTATCGAGGATGTACGTTTGTACTTGTACTTTAAATACCTTAATAAGATTATAAACACAAGTACAAGTGGGTCGTAGGTAAAGTATAGTACGTAACTCGTGTTGTAACGCATTTTACGCACTCACCGCTACGCGGCTTCGTGCGTATCTTTTCCGTTCGTTCGTAAAATGCTTCTTACAACACACGTTAAGTAATATACTATTATATTATACTAACTCTAGATTAAATATAGAGTGCGTTAATTTTGAACAGGAGTTTATATTAAATATATATCAGTGAGATGTAATATAAGGGGAGAAGACATATAGACCAATATCAAAAACGGGACCTTTGGGTGTGGATTATGTCAGTATCAATATGGCAAAGAAGCAGGGCCGTATTTAAAAATATATATTCAAATGTACAATTAATAATAGATATTGTGTGTTTCTTTTTAAAAGCCAATTAGCCAGACTAGGGAGGTCACTGATTGTTTTATTTTTCTGCAGGATTGATCACAGTATACGTATTAATTTGTGTTAGTAGTTTTATATTCTAGTTAGTTATTGTGTTGTATTATTAAATTATCTAATTCAAGTATTTATTCTGTAGGTACTACAAATCATTTAATTTTTTTTATAATTATTAATCACCTATCCAACAGTGTAATTTATGGGATATTTATTAATACCGGCTAAACCAAAACTTTTATTTATCAAAATACTATAAAATTATAACAAATTGATAATTTTCAGCAATTGGAAAGCCGGGTAGTAAATTGTTCACTAACATTTTCGAGAAATACAGTGGTTTTAGTTTGATTTCCAAAAATTATGAACATGTCTCTATTTTTAAAATAATGAATTTATTTCATACATTTGCATCATACTATATAATTTTTTCACATTTATGTATATATTAAGATAAGTATCAATCTATTTTTCACAGCAATAAAATTGCTTGATTTGTGTTTTAATTGTGATAGATAATACAGTAAAAAAAATAGGCACAAAATATTTTATAATGTTTATTGACCTTTAAACAGTACAAGTTTATTGTTGAAATTTCTTATACTAAGTGGCCCCTTTATTTTTAGAAATATAAAACATTCTCATATTTACATATCTACTTGCAACAGACTTTATCAACAATGTTCTATGGCTAAGCGAAACTGATTGAAACTATGAACTATCCAATATTTTTATTAATAATTTTTTTTTAAACTATGTTTATTATGGCACCATTACATATATTTCCAGATGCCGAAATAAATTATTTGATTATTTTTTCACTCAAAAAACATATTTCTAATACATCCTATGGATACTGTAAATTAAATTTTTCTTTTCTTTTTTATTAATAAAATATATTTTTTTATTCATTTGTCAACACACTTAGATATTCATTACATATTATTCTCTTTTGGAGGTAAAATACAACATAACCTGCTATATATACAATAATGCATTTTGAATACTCATTCAAGGTGTCTAATAGATGTAGCGTGTACAGCGGGTCCTATAAATCCAAATATACTGCACTTCAGTCCTGGATTTATAAATAGGTTGTATAGGCTGTCTGCCAAATTTCAGAGGAGGGTCACTTGAGTTCAGAGGATAAAAGTCAAACACGTTCACTGGTTTTCTCATGGTTTTTTATACTTTAAAAAAATCCCTATAGAAACTCATTCCTGTCGAAACTTATATTATCGTGTGAGTGATAGATGAGAGCAGCGAGGCGGGCGGTCGGCAGCGGCAACGTAACCCCCGCTTCCCGCCCGCCCTCTTTTTTTTTAAGTGAAAACAGCAGCGAGAGTTTACGTATTGCACAAGAGAACTCGAGGACTAGTAGTAATAAGGGAAATCAATATGAACAAGGTTCTATTCCGATTGCGGTGAAGAGTACCATTGTAATCAGTCAGATCAGTCGTGTTCAGTATGACCTGCTCATCTTCCTGATTCTGACACCGAAAGACCTTCAACAAGTGGCAGTAATATAAAGTCAGACAGCGAAGAAATAGCTATTGTTGCGACGTTTATTGACATTGAATCAACCATAAAACTAAACACAGATCCAGCCTTATGGGAAATAAACGATTTAACGAGAGATATTATTGCTAGAAATAGTTTCGAACAAAACAAATCCTGTGATTTCACAAAAAGTGCGAGAATGTATTCCCGTTCATCGTCGTTATTTACCAAAAAATATATTTTACAGAAAAATGAAGAATAATGAAGTTAAAGAAAGGAATTGACTCGTCTATTCTGAAAGCAAAGGCTCCGTATTCTGTGGACCCTGTTTGGGCTTTGGATCTACTGCGAACAGGACACAGTTTGACGATGAAGGATTCAATGATTGGAAGAATGCAAAAGTTCGAGTAGCTCAACATGAAAACTCTCTAAATCATAAATCCTGCATTCTCGCTTTAGGAGCTAGGAGTATGATTTACGGCAATATCAAATCCTCCTTAACTGCCTAACTTAACGAAGAAATTTCATACTGGAAGAACATTTTAAAGATGGTTGTTGCTGTAATAAAAGGATTAGCTTCTAGAGGTCTCGCTTTTAGAGGAAGTAACGAGAAATTTGGTGACCAGCACAGTGGAAATTGCATTATGCTTCTAGAATTAATAGCAGAGTTTGACCCATTACTAGCCAAACACATTGAAAGATATGCAAACCAGGGATCAGGAACAACTAGCTACCTTTCGAAAACTATCTGTGACGAATTCATTTATTTAATGGCTGAAAAAGTACTGATATACATCAGTGATGAGATGAAAAAAGCAAAGTACTTGTCTTTGATTGTGGATTCTACACCGGATGCAGCACATATAGATCAGCTAACACTTGT
Source organism: Galeruca laticollis (assembly GCA_963921935.1). Taxonomy (NCBI): domain Eukaryota; kingdom Metazoa; phylum Arthropoda; class Insecta; order Coleoptera; family Chrysomelidae; genus Galeruca; species Galeruca laticollis. The sequence continues at coordinate 112,516,560 of OY998175.1, read as the reverse complement.
GATTTGATATGTCTTAGATAACGGAGAACCATGTTAGAGATTTATTAAATTCTTTCCTTCTGACACAAGGCTCAAGAAACGTTTGATGCCATTACTATAGAGCTGGAAAAGTTAAACATTAATCTCAAAGGTCAGTCGTATGATAATGCCTCTAACATGTCAGGGATTTACAATGGTTTACAAGCCAAAATTCAAGAACAAGCACAATTTGCTATGTTTGTTCCTTGTGCCGCTCATTCATTGAATTTGGTGGGAACCTCGGCCGCTGAGTCTTGTACAGAAGTCTGCCACTTTTTTATGTTGCTAGAGGAGGTATATACTTTCTTCGTGAAGTTAACTGAACGTTGAAAAAAATTAATGAATGAGATAGGAAGAGGAAAAACACTCAAGAGAGTGAACCTCACTCGTTGGTCGGCAAGAGCAGATGCCTGTAAAAGTCCTGCAATGAAGTAACTACAGTTTTAAAAATGATTGAAATTGACAGTACAGAAAAACCGGTCCCGCGAAATGGGGCAAAGAGAATTTGCATCAAATTAGAAAAACTTGAAACTGCGTTCATGGTCGTATTTTGGAATGCTATTTCGGAAAGGTTAAATAAAGTGAGTGTTCAGATTCAGAGCTCATCTGTAGATGTATTGATGGTATCTCATCTCTATGGATCTCTAATAGAGTTTACAATAGCAGAACGAGAAAACTTTGACTATTTCAAAGAAAAAGCAATTGAGATGAGCACACTTAAGCAATACCAAGGTGAAATAAAGAGACAACCTAAAAGAAAAAAATGAGCGATGAAACAACGAATGAAGAACCTGAAATACCCTCTGGCTCCAGAGATTATTTCAGAGTGAACACCTTTTTGGTGATCCTTGATAGACTGAGAGCTGAAATACAGAGAAGGCATAATGCTTACTTAAACTTTGAGGAAAAATTTTCATTTTTGATAAAAATGACTGAACTTTCAACACAAAGAGTTACAGAAAAAGCAGAGTCTCGTGAAATATCATACCAATGATTTAGAGGACGATTTGATTCAAGAGTGCGTGCATTTTCAGAGTCACATTTGCTCTGATAAAACTGCAGAGTGTGCAGTGAAGCCTGGATCAAACTCACTACTCAGTCTCTCAACGTTTTTGAGGAATCAATCTCTGTCTAATGTTTACCCTAACTTGGATATAGCTCTCCGCATTGCACTTTCCACTCCGGCTACAAATTGTTCTGGGGAAAGGAGTTTTACCTGTTTAAAACGCGTGAAAAATTATCAAAGGTCTTCATTGTCTCAAGAAAAAATGAATTCTCTAGCTCTACTCGGCATAGAAGCAGAGATAATGAACACCATAAGATATGATAGATGATTTTGCTATTAAAAAGTCCCGTAAAAAATTGTATATCTTGTTTCTTTTTTTCGCTCTTTCTTAATGACTAATTCATTCGTTTATTCAACTTTAAGGCCTTCTTTACTACAAATGAAAAATTATTTTAGAAAGGTATGTACATGGGGCGGCGGAAATAAAGCGGCCTACATTCATAAAAAATATAAATCCGGCACTGCTGCATTTTTGTTTACTTTTGGAGAAATTTTGGTTGGTTAACACGATACATCCCTCGAAGTGTATACAAGTGAAAATTTTATTATAGAATATTATTCAGGGCATCTCACAGATGCGGAAAAGTTAGTTTTAATCTTTAAAATCGTTTATTTTATATATATGTTTGGCACAATATTTTAAACGGTCATGTAAGAAATATATTGCATTTTTATTTGAAATTATGTTATGTATTAACAATGAGCACTGAGTTATAGTTTTTTCTGGTGATTGTTATGGGACAATCGCTGGCTCATTTCTTTTCAAAGTACATGTTAATATTTGCACTTTCCATTAGTGCACCGCTATTTTTGAAATATGATAAACTCAGGAATATATTGAGGGCGAGTGATAAAAATCGTTTTGGTAATTTCAAATGTCGATATTCATATTTTTATTGCATATTGCAGCTGCTGCAAAATTATACGCGTACTGGATAGTTGTAAACTACAGAGAAGCTTATAACATGTTCGCTTGCAATGGTATATTATTTAATCATGAAAGTCCTAGAAGAGGAGAGACTTTTGTAACACGAAAAATTACAAGAGAAGTTGCAAAAATTCATTTAGGACTTTCTGACTGTTTGATATTGGGGAATCTTGATTCAAAAAGAGATTGGGGTCATGCCAAAGATTATGTTGAGGTAAACAATTTGTAGAATATCTTTTTAATGAAATTGTTATTTTAATTAATTTACAGTCGCTTATGTGTTTGGCTTTTTATAGTGCTTAACATTGGCCGTCATGTAAATGTGTTTAAAAATTTGTTTTAAATATTTTTGTGTCAATGAATAGATGAAGTGAATTAATACAAGAAAAGCTAGAACCTTCACTGAAGCAAACATTTTTAACTTAAATTCTATTTAGAATATTTTTTGTCATATGTATTTTAACAAAATTCAATTGATTGATTAGATGCGTCGCCATAGGGACCGAGAAAGATGACGTTTATGCCATCTGCCGTGAAAAAACACAAACAATGTGATGTAAACACTATTAGTAGTTTTGTATAATCAGCGTTTTTAAATGTTAATTTTTTACAACTGATATTAAATGTTTGTGATGTCGTCATCAAAAGTATCTTTCTGTATTCATGGCTGTTCAAATATGCTGTATAAAAATACTACGCAGTTGATATTTTATAGTTTCTCCGAAAATTCATTGAACACTGTGTGGATAACCTTGAAACGTCAAAAATGAATAAATGCTGTAAAAACCCATATGTAATTAAAATGTTCTAATTAAAACATTTTGTTAACTATTATTTTGTGTATAATCAGTATGATACTACAATTGGCAGCTATTAGAAAAGTTCTAAACTTTTTTTTTACATAAATAAAAGATTATTATTGAGAGAATAAAATGTTGTTTTCTGTACGATTTCATTGTTTATATAAAATAAAAAACTAGTTATGTGTTTGCTGACTTTAATATTATATAATAAGTTCAAATAATTAAATACTATTAAGGGGAAGAAAGTAAACATTTGTACAAAACGAATGACTTCAAGTTTTTTAATTATCTTTCAGAAAACATCTGGAGGATTGGGAACCAAATAAAAATACTAGAATTTGCAGTGCTCATTTTGTCAATAATCAAAAATCAGATAATCCCCTACACTCATCTTACATACCAACAATTTTTCCTGGCAAAGAAAATAAAAAGATCTATTCATTTTTTGCATTTTGTAGGTTGTTTATTATACTGTTTACATCACAATGTTTTTCTTATTTAACACCAGGGCGCTCTACTTTCGGCATAAGTGAAGTTATTATTCAAGTCTTGATAATAACAGGATATATGCCGCCCTTGTAATCGAAGTTGTTGAATGATACAATTTTCATCTAGGATTCTATTCTGTCACCTCATGTTCAAGACAAAACTCATTTCAAATAGTATGCCTACTAGTTCAATCACATCCATAAGTTCCAAATATTTTTCAGGGTGTCTTTTATTGAAAGTATTGGCTACTCTGGCATTTTCATCACATTTTTGATAAAGAAAAACTTCAGTTCTTTCAGCTACTGTATTATCTATTTTTGTCATTAGCTATAATGTGACTTTGTAGTTAAAAAAATGCAAATTTGTTCTATAATTAGGTTTTCCCTGAACAGGTGTAGATACAGGGTGTTAAAAAATTTTATGTCTTGTATTTATTGGAAATGGCAGATGCATGACCAAATGTATCAAATATTTATTATAGAAAAATGATAAATTATTGAGAATTTGTGGTTCATATGAAAGTGTTAAAAGTGGCAATTTATGTTGTGATTGGAGGAATAAAAACACTTTTACCACATTTTACATACCTTAGTTATCTTTGGTCTAACTTATTTTTATAAAGACAAATTATTTCCGCTTTTAGGTGCTACATATTTTATTAAACGTATACTGCTTGGAAAATCAAAGAGCACCTAAGAACACTTCAAAAACCAAATTTGATAACAGGAGTAACTTTTTTATCTGTCCCAATGATATTTAGTGAGAATGTTAACAAGTCTTCCTTAGTCAATTTTTGTTGTTTGTTACTTTCTTTTTAATTTTCTTATATCAATCTTAAATATGAACTATTATCATACTACTCAATATTGATATGTCAATCAGATTAACAGTCCCATAACTGTTTGTTACGAACTTATGTTTCCATTGTTTTAAATTTACATAATTATCTAATTTTATAGGCTATGTGGTTAATGCTACAACAAGAAACTCCAGAAGATTTTGTAATTGCCTCAGGTGAAACACATAGCGTTAGGGAATTCGTAGAAGCAGCTTTCCAATATATAGGAAAAGAGATCATATGGGAAGGTAATGGAGTAAATGAAGTTGGCAAAGAAAAGGACTCAGGGAATATTAGAGTTAGAGTAAATCCTAAATATTTTCGACCTACTGAAGTGGTACGTAATTTATAATTGTTGTATAGTATAAAAATATATACTCAGTGACATAGAAATCTGAACACTCAGTAAATATTATTTTATTTGAAAAATATTTCACATGTTTATCATAACAGTCTTAATACAAGATTAGAATTTGAGCATTATAACTTGAACATTCCTGTTTTATTCTTTAATTTTTTTGCTGTAAGTACTAGACGAACAAGCCAATTCCTATATCACAATACAGAATTTATTTGAGTACAGTGGTTTTAAATGGTGCCTTATAAGAATTCACAAGTGTTTATCACGCCTAGAGTGTGAAGAAATGCAAATTATCGGGAGCTAAGATCTAGAGACGTCGAATTGTTGGTCTTTGGGAAGCTGGGTTGTCGTTTCGAGAAATTGCCAGTAGTATAAACAGAAATGTGGATACTGTTGTCAGATGTTATCAGGCATGTCACTAGGAAGACTGAACACGAAGAACAGAGGCACAGGATGAGTGAGCAGGACAACAGAGGGCCAAGATCGTCACCTAAGGTTATTAACTCTAAGAGATCGTCTCTCAACGACAAGGGCAAATAGTAATTCAGCGTTTTGCTGATCATGGTGTAACGATAGATTATCTATCGTTATTTTTAGCATTCTTTTCTAGTATTAAATTCCAGATAATTTATTTTCAAAACCCTTTTTCTACTCCCTTTTCAACAAACATTATTTTAAAAGATCTCTTTTCTGCGTTCATCTAACAATACAATTCATACTTTCAACTTTTTTTCGTTCCAGTTAGTAACAGAGTCGGTATTTTTTGTCGATACCAAATTTATGCAGGTGTTCAGACGTAAACTTTTTTCGCGCCCGGCACCAACCGAATATTCTAGAAAATTGTAACGGTCAAGGCTTTAGGCCCTCCCCTATTTTCAAAATGAACCAATAATCATGAATTATTTTAGCGGCGTTTGACAAGCCGGCAATTTTTCCCTCAAAAATAAAAGAGTCTAGCAGTGGTCATCAGACCGAGTAGACGTATATCTGACAGAAAAATAGTTTTTTAAACAGTCCTATGATATGTTTAGTTATGATACTGTATAAAATAAGCGATTTGTACAAATAAACTTGTGGGGTTTTCGGGCAATTCTGCTATCGTTCTACATTAGTTGAGAGGCCTTATAAATGATTTGCTAAAAACTGTAAATCCATACTCTGTTTACTTATTCAGAGGTTAATAAAAAATAAGTTGGCGCCCAGAAGTAATTTTCTTTACCTTTCTGGTCTGTAATTCCAATTAAGGTGAATATTCGCCCCTGAGAGTTCCAGCTATAGCTCTTATAAGTTGAGCTACCTAACGAAGGAGAGCTATCCCGAATGGATCCTGCGTTCCGGTTATGACCAGAGATAGCGATGATTTCATCTCACTAGGGAGCAGCAGGGAGAGGTTACAATGAAAGGGTCCTAGGAATGCAAGTGTTTATAGACTGCTAAGAAGATTTGGACTTTTTTCATACCGACCTTAGTTGATCTTACCTAACTTCTGTCTAGACATACATGATAGTTGAGCGAAGGTGAGAAGGAAACGAGGCGAACATTGTTACCCTCAATTTTTGGCTGAGTGGCATGTATATCGTACTGTTGGAGTTATGATATAGGGTGCCATTGCTTATGGCTCAAGGTCACCTTCAGTCTTCATCAGGGGCAATATGAATGCATATCAATACGTTCAAGAAATATTGGAACCTTATGTGATTCCTCAGAACATTTCGCAATCCAACTTTTCAGCAAGATAATGCTCAGCCACATATAGCCAGACAAATCTTGGACTACTTCCACCAGGCTCAAATTAATCTCCTACCTTGGTCCGCAAGATCCCCGGATTTGTCCTCAAGATCTCCGTAGATTTGTCCCCAATTGAACATGTGTGGGACATAATCAATAGAAGGAGAAATTTACAGCATCCTTCTCAACCTTTGTTGGCTCTTCGACATGAGATAGAGGTGGAATGGAATAAGATACCATAGGATGATATTGATCATCTGATTATGAGTATGTCTAGACGCTTTAGGGAATGTGGAATCGTGGAACTTCAAGCCATTATTAAAGTTTGTGAGCAGAAACTTAAATTATCCTTACCCTTACCCTGGAGTTTTTTTTATTATAATTTATTCAGCAATCAGAAAACATTCATTCTATATGTTAATATTATGAATAAGGAATTTGGCATGATGAAGATTCGTCCATTAACAAAACCTCAGGTACTTCATATCAAGTCGATTGGCCAGTTTCTTTTGAGTCTTCTGTTATCAATAGGGGTTCTAGGGTTGGATTTTCGTGGTTTTCAATTTTTGCGTGGTGCACTGCATCACCGGGCTTAAATATCTCTTCTTTAAGATTTTTATCCAACCGTCTCTTCATCTTTTCGCTGGTTAGTTTCAGTCGCGCCCCTTCTTTAAGTGTCTGTGGATTGGCTAAGCTCAATAGTCTTTCTATGTCACTTCCATATTCTTGAAGGCTCTCGTCTAATTTTTGCATGCGCACCGTCAATTGACTTTGGAAAACTTGTTTTAAATGCTGCTGTCCATACCTGTTCTTCAAAGTTTGGATAATGACGTCATAGAAAGGGTTGTCTTGGGGTAATAATTGCAGAATGCATGCGGCTTGTCCACGAAGAGCAATAATAAGGGAGGTGGCTTTCTCTTGATCATTCCACCCATTGGCACTAGCTACTGCTTCAGATTGGCGTCGATATGTCTCCCAAGGTGATTGGCCATCATATGTAGGTGGCTTGATAACCTGGTTGTTTCTCAAATTTACTATTTCAGTTTTGGCACTATCACTAATGAAATTGCTATCATTGGGATTAGCTTCTATTTTCTTTACTAATGCATCTAATTTTTGTCTTAGGTCAAGCTGGTCTGTTTTTAAATCTTTCTCTACTGGTTTTAAATCTACTGTTGCCAAATATTCCTTAACTGTTTTTGGGCCTTCGTCCATTGTATCTATTTGTTATTTAAGCCCGCTATTTTACTTTGTAAGGTAGAACTAAAATCGGACAGTACCTCTAATATTTGCTTCCTTTCCTCTTTCTTCACGTTCCTCCTGTGTTCCTCTTCTTCCTGTTCTTGTTCTCTATGGTTTTCTCCTTCCTCCTTTTCTTGCTTTCTTTTCCGTTCTTCCTCCTTTTCTTGTTTGTCCTGCTCCATCATCTGAAGAAAACATGCTGTGCTGCACTATTTGCTTCCATATCGGTGTCGTAATTTGTACTTCTAGTATTGACCATAAATTACTTTTACTGCTGTCACCACTGTTATAACTTTCACAACTTTATTCAATACTTGGCAAAATACAATACTACTTTTTAACAAGTCAACTTATTAATACATCAAACTATTGACTGAAAGAACTTTCCAGAAACGACTAGAATATTCTATAACACACTAGTACGTCAATATGGAACACAATAGAAAAATCTTGAAATTTCTAGACCGTCACCTTGTCAGGTGACCGTGACTACTCCGCCTATTCAGCCCTCTTCTTATTTTCAGTCCATGCTGTCATTCTGACATTCATAGAACAATTCTCAAAATAAGACTGTGGTAGGTGTTGATTTATTACAAAATGGTAGATTAGCTTTAGACATTCCTAAAACACCATGGTTTTTCTCCGATAATGCGCCTGTTAGGCATGATTTATCTTTTGAATCCTAATCGCATCAATTAATAGAAATGTCTAACTGTGATAGATAGATAGATTTTTAAAAGAACGCGATGATATCTTTAGTCAGGGAGGAGAAGCAACTCCTTATGCTGAACATCATATAGACACATGTAATCATCTACCAATAGCGTTAACGCTATATCGATTTTCACCAGCTAGGAAGCAAGTTTTAAAAAACTAGCTAGACAAACTTTTAGTAAAAGGTTTCATCGGAGAATTTGAAAGTGCGTGGGCGGTCAGGTTGTTTTAATACCTACAAAGACGATAGTACTAGACTGTGCGTGAACTATAAATGCTATAATGACAAGCTCGTCGTATCATTTACCGCTAATAGACGATCAACTCCATGCCGCGAAAACGACATCCTATATGAAAACCATAGACTTGCGTATGGGTTACCATCAAGTGCGCGTCGTGGACTGTGATAAAGATAAAACCACCTTCGTGACACCGTTCGAAACATATCGTTATCTGCGCATGCCTTTTGGTTTAAAAGGTGCACCTGGAACGTTTCAACGTCTGATAGACCGTTTTCGTCGTTGTCTCAAAGATAGTCTTGTACTGAGTTATCTAGACATTGAATAGACCTAAGTTGTTGTTTTTGAAATACTTCAACAATTTAAACTATGTATTAACCCCGAGAAGTCAGTTTTCATTCGCGAACAGGTCAAATATCTCTGACATTTGATTATTCCTACTGGGATATCCGTAGAGAAAACCGTCGCTATAGCTAATAGGTTAGAGCACCTCTTAATGTAAAAGAAGTTCAGTCATTCCTACAAACTGCAAGTTGGTATCGTCGCTTTATCAACAATGTTGCAGCCATCTCTAAACCTTTAAGTGACTTGACCAAAAAAAAACGTCCCATGGAAATGGACGTCTATACAGCAAGATTCGTTTGATTAAATCAAGGAGAAGGAGAAGACCAACATGTAGTGGAATATGCGAGTCGACTACTACTCCCAGTGGAACGCAACTACTCTACTTCTGAGGAGAGAGAAGCTCTAGCTGTATGGGCAATAGATAAATTCAGAGTTCACATCGAGGGATCACCCGTAACCATACAGACCGACTATCAACCTTTACGTTGGCTACGTAATCTAAAATCTCCAATTGGAAGACTTGCTAGATGGGGACCCCGTAATCAAGGTTACGATAATAATAGTATATTATGTAACGTGTGTTGTAAGAAGCATTTTGAGTGCGTAAAATGCGTTACAACACGAGTTACGTACTATACTTTACCTACGACCCACTTGTACTTGTGTTTATAATATTATTAAGGTATTTAAAGTACAAGTAAAAACGTACATCCTCGATGCCCAGCCAAGTTTTATAAAAGTCGCTTCTCGATGCCCAGCCAAGATCTTAGAAGTTCACCCTCGATGCCCAGCCAAGTTTTATAAAAGTCGCTTCTCGATGCCCAGCCAAGATCTTAGAAGTTCACCCTCAATGCCCAGCCAAGTTTCGTAAAAGTCCGTCCTAAGTAGTATTTATTTTTATTAAAAATGTATGTAGAATTACCGGAATTGCATAAAATAGCGTATACACCTCTCGACTAAAGTGACATTAATTCCTTAGGTGGATTACTTCCCTCAGGAATCAAACACCACCCGCGGGATTAAATGGGCCACTTCAGTCGCTTGGTGTATAATATACTATTGTTCACAAATATGAAATATATTCAGACAGCTAAAAGATGCGGATAGAATAAAACGGAACCAATTATCATATAATTCCAAATAACTCTTAGTATTAAATGCAATCCCATATCTAATAAATATTATCTACCATTTATATATAGAATAAAATTCAACGTCAAATATCTAAGTAATACATTTTGAATAAAATGGCTACGTCTATTGACAGTTGCTCAGTGGTTGCTATGGAAGCCGTGCGATTTACTTTACAGCCGTGGGTTTTGTTTTACCGTGCGTAATAGACGTCTTACATTGATTGCCGACTGTGTGTTTTTGAGTAGTTACAGGGGTGGTCGTAGGTAAAATAGATTATCTAACATGCAAAAGGAATTTAATAGCTGATACTTTGTCCAGACCTCCATGTAATCATAAACAATCTCACGAATGTGAAATATGTGAAGTGAACTCCTATGAAACAAGACTTGAACAACTTAAAGATCCTGATATTGCTAAAATAATGCAGTCTTTTGAAGATCCTACTGGTGAAGAAATCTCCAAATGGACGAATTGCGAGTATTTACTTTTCCAAGGCGTTCTTCACAAGTACTCATCTGAGGAAGACTCTGAAGAAGCTCAATTGGTTGTACCCACTCAACAGAGGGATAGTATACTCAAAGAGTATCATGACGCTCCTACTGCTAGTCATTATGGAGCAGAACGTAGATCCCAGAGAATAGCAAAAAAAGCTTTTTTTTTCGGCATGAGACACTATATTGTGGAGTATGTCAGTAAGTGTACCGATTGTCAACGCTATAAAGCATCAAATCAGAAGGTCCTCATGGTGAAAAATGGATATTAATAGTAGAAGACGTATCCACCAAATGGGTTGAACTCTTCGCCTTGCAGAAAGCCACAGCAGAAGAATGTGCATATACTCTAATTGATGAAATTTTCCTTAGGTACGGTCTACCTAAAAAAATCAGAAGTGATGTCTAAATTGTTTCCGCAGTGATGCAGAAAGTTTGTTTTTCCTTGGATATCAAAGAACCTTTACTCCATTATACTCACCATTGTCTAATATGGCTGAAAGAGAAAATCATGACTTTAAACCCAGATCGGCAATATTAAAGATGACCATTGTGCATGACCATAAAAGTTACCTACTATCAGATTTGCGATGAATAGCGTATGAAGCGAATCAACTGGTAAAATAGCTGCGTTTCTTACCATTGGTAGAGAACTTCATACGCCAGACCATGTTAAATAAACATAGAGACCGACAATTTTGTTCCTCAAATCATTCATATTTGAAGATCGCAACAACCAGCAACGAATGCAAGTCAATGCACGTGTCCGCTCAAGATAAAAACAAGAGGCTCACAGACAAAAGCAGACGCTATGTACCATCATTCAAAATAGGGATATTGTGTGGGTCGATACTCATACCTAGAGTAACGCAACCAGGTCCATAACTTAATTTTATCATAAACGAGATGAGCCGTACCGGCTCTCGAATTTAATATCTCCTGTCAGTTTATCAAGTCTCAAACCCAACGGACATACAGTTAGGAATCCATTGTATGTCAGCTTTAACCCTAGCCAATGCCGAAACAGAAGAGCCCCTGTTATTCCCATACGAAAAAGGGGTCGGCCTCACAAAAAGAAGAACCAATCTACTGGTCCATCCTCGGGACGAGTTCAAGATCAGGAGGAGACTAACGCACCGATACGCTCCTGCCTAATCTACACATACGGGAGTTTAATTTAACGACCAAGAGAATAGCCGTAGTTGACGGATCAATCGCGGTAGTGAAGCATTTGTGTGAACCAACCTAACTTTTACTTTTATTATGTTTTCGGATGTAATATAATATCAAGTGATTAAAAATACAAGTATTTACTGAACAAATGTCATTTAATTTAATTGCTACGTCATATTGTATATGATTTTAACAATGAGAAGTTAGAGACTACTTCAATTTCAAGATTAATTTATTTTTTGAGAGGTACGGCATTGGACTATTTGCTACATAATTAATTTACATTCAATATTGCAAAAATTCGATGTATATTAACTATTTTACGGTACCAAAATAAAAAATCTCTTGAAACATTCAAGATTTGACTAATGAGTTTTCAAAATGTAGCTATCTCAGTACTTAGTAATGACATAACTGTAGATAATCATCTAATTTACAAAAATAACATCTCATTGATTTTGTACCTAAGGGTTCATTATCTCATCAGCCCCGTTCAAAAAAACAACCATACAATCAATCAATGGTGTTCCATGAAGTTATATATCTATGAAAAACTAAAAATATTAAGCATATTGTCACTGAATCACAAATTAGTATGGAATATTCAATCCAAATTTTGTGGAAATTGGTATACCACTGGAGTAAAGAAATAATGATTACATATATTTTTAGGATCTGCTACTTGGAGATGCCTCAAAGGCCAAAGCCAAATTTAACTGGACTCCAAAAGTAACCTTTTCAGAACTAGTCAAGGATATGATGGAAGCCGATATAGAATTGATGAGAAAAAATCCAATGGCCTAAGTATGTGTTGAATATGTACTACATATGTATATTATATTTTTATATTTACATTCCTATTGTATATGTATAATTTGTACGAAACATGGCATTTTACATTTTTAATGTTGTTTAAACCATTATGTATTAATGTGATAATTTCAATAAAATTAATCAATTAATTAATAAAAAACTTCAATATGTAGCTTATATGTTCCTCCTGACCACCAACTAGAAGAAGAGGAGCTTGTCGATTTGGTATATCAGCTTACCCAACCTTTCATACTTGTTGGTGACTTCAATGCCCACAATACTATGTGGGGATCTAAACGTACATTTGGAAAAGGCAAAGTTGTAGAAATTTTTTTAAACATATCTGGTGCCTGCCTTTTAAATACTGTCTCAAACACACATTTCAATATCTCCTTCAATACCTTCTCAGCTATAGACTTAAGCATATGTGACCCTAAATCCGCTCCTTCTCTAACTTGGAATACTCTGGACGATCTCCATGACAGCAACCACTTTCCCATTCTCATCTCCAGCCCATCTAACCAAGAACCAATTACCCGTAGATATTGGAATTTAAAAACTGCCAATTGGCCAGATTACACACTAGCCACCCAAAATACAATCCTCTCGTTACCTCCTTCAACGAATGCCAACAGTAACCTTCAAATGATAATCGATGCCATTAAATCTGCAGCAGACCTGTACGTAGGTAAAACTGTCTTATCCGCCATAAAATTGTTCCCTGGTGGAATTCCGCCTGTGAAAATGCCGTGCGCCAATCCAAAACTGCCCATAATAGAACTCCTGTGAACTTTTACACAAGAAACTCAAAGCAAAAGCTAAATACATTATAAAACAAAGCAAAAAATCCTCCTGGCAAAACTATGTCTCCTCCCTGATAACCGACAGTAATTCTAGTCAAGTCTGGAATAAAATACAAGGTAACAAGACCAACCTCAAAATCACCAGCCTTATCAATAACGACTTGCTTATAAGTGATAGCCAAGCTATTGCAAACACTTTCGCAGAATACTTTGAAGATAAATTCAAAAATGATATTTTGACATCAACCCCTATCTCTTCTCTCTATACCCCTTCCCTTGTCGAGCAAATTGATCAGCAGGATGTAACATCTGTCAATGCCCCTTTCACTTTTTATGAACTAAAATCCACTTTATTTTCTTGTAAAAATACTGCTGCTGGTCCCAATGATATCCCATACATCTTCCTTAAAAAACTCTCCGATGTTTCTCTGTACAAAGTGCTCAACCTATATAATATTATTTGGACTTCCCAACAATTCCCCGATAAATGGCATGAATCCACTCTCATTCCAATTAAAAAAGCAGAACAACCTTCTTTAATACCAAAGTCATTTCGTCCTATTTCCCTCACTTGCACCACTTGCAAAATACTTTTATGGTTCCTTGAAAAATACCAAACTATTCCACGCTTCCAATCTGGATATCGACGTAATCGGTCAACCCGAGATATTCTTGTTCTCCTCCAAGCTAACATTTCTTCAGCACTTAACAGGAAGTTGTTGCCGCTATCTTCGACATCGAAGGTGCTTTTGATACCATCCCTAGGAAAGCGGTTTTAAATAAACTTTCCCTCCTTAACCTCAATGGAAATATCTACCACTTCATCGAACATTTCATACTCTCCATGCGCTTCAGAGTCTCTGTTAATGGTAAACTTTCCGTCTCTCGTCTACAAACTCATGGTGTTCCCTAAGGTTCAGTCTTAAGTCCCACATTGTTTATACTTTCTATAAACGACATTTGCACCAACTTTCCAGCCCCTGTATGTTGACGATTTAATGATTTATTGCCATGGAAAATCCACCTCCACTTCCTGCTAACTCCTACAAAATGCTGTAGATCTATTACAAAACAAAATTGTTAACTTGGGCTTATCCTTATCTCTAAATAAGTCTAAAATAATTAAATTTAGTAGAAAAGCTGTATCTCTTCCTTCACTTATCATTCTAAATAATTCCACCATAGCTGTTGTTAATTCCTGCAAAATCCTTGGAATGATTTTTGATTCACGGCTTTACTGGAAACAACATATAAACGATGTCAAAGGCGTTTGCCTGAAACGCTTAAATATTATCAAAACACTCGCACTTCGCCTGGGGCGCTGACGAGAACGTCCTTAGAGTCTATAGAGCACTAATTCATTCCAAAATGGACTATGGCTGCTTCATTTACATGACAGCTCCCATCTCATATTTAAACGTACTTAACTCAGTTCACAATACTGTTCTTCGACTTTGTCTCTGCGCTTATCGCACCAGCCCTGTAGACAGTCTGTATTGTGAGGCCGATGAACCTCCTCTCTTCGTTAGACGTTACTACTCCTAGCATACGCCGCTTCTGTGCCTTGAAACCCGTCTAATCCTGTTTTTGACATTTGTACCTCTGTAGCTAATCTGTTTCCCAATGACTCTCTTCGTTCCATAAAATATTTCCCCGGTTTTTAGCTCCTCTACTAAACAGCATAGACTTACGCTCAACTTTACCATTTCCATTCCCACTTAAGGCTCCTTGGAACAAGTACCTACCCATATTTAACACCTCTCTCACCATGTATAATAAACACGAATCCCCCCTGCGCTTGTATAGGAAGCATTCATTGAAATTCTACACTCAATTGCTTTTGATTTGGTCCTTTACACAGACGCTTCCAAAACCCTCACCGGTGTCGGATGCGCCGTCACTACTACAAACGATATTATAAGCACCACTCGGTTGCCCACGTCATGCAGCATGTATACTGGAGAGATGTTTAGTATCCTTCAGAGCTGTCAGAAGTACACTACGAAAGTACTTGAAGTACAAGTTTTCCAAATATATACTCCAAGTATCAAGTAAAATTGAAATTTACTTGATTTTCTTCAAGTATTTCACTTCAAGTAAAAAACAAATACTTCAAGTAAAGAGCTAATACTTTAAGTACACTAGTACTTCAAATATGTGAAAATATACTAGAAGTAAAATTACTGCAAGTAATATTTAAAGTAATTTCGATGGTTTAAGTATCTACGTAAAATTCTAACAACTTTTATACCTTTATAACTTTTATCCTTTTCTTATTTGGTAATAATAATAATCTACAATCTGTGAGGGCATGGAAGTGATATTTGCAAAAATATGTTTGCTGTTATAAAACGTCATGTTGTAGTATGAAATCTCAACATAAACATGAACCTGAATAGCAATTAGCAAAATAGTTATTCATGTAACAAGTGAATAAAGTACATCTTTTTTTCACGCGTAGGAAAGTTTGACCGAACGAGCCGAAGGCGAGTGCGGCATTTCCTACAAGTGAAAAAAACGTGCTTTATTTACGAGTTTCAAAGAAAATTTTTTCTACGTCCGCAAATTCAAATAAGTTCGACAAATCTATTAATTTTTATTTTGTATTAGTACCCAGTTGCTGACTCGATAACATCTTCGGGGGTGCAATTGAGGCTTTCTCCTTTGTCACTCTCCATGATTAGTAACTAATAATTACCTAATAACACTTTTTTAAATTTCACTTCACGTAACTTTTAAGAAGAAACATGTTTTTTCGAATAGAAACGACAGTTTGACAATTTATCGAGGAACATTTTGACATAAGAGCCAAGCGTTCATAGCACACTAATCAGCGAATGTATTCCCGATTTGCGTTAAAAAATGACACGTTACAGCACTTTTTTTAACGCAAAAGCGTGAAAAAATGAACCGCTACGCAGTTTTTTTAACGCTTTTTCATCCACTCAGGAATTACGTAGGTATTTTATGAACAGCTATTAATTACAAAAACTGTTAGTTTTATAACGGACGTAGAAAAACATATTTTGAGTGTTTCTTCTACGTTTCCATACAATCAGTAATTAAAAAAAAATCATAGTGATTTTCATAGTATCCATATTCTATTTATAGGAAAACAATCACAACATATTGAGTGCGGTCAACTATAATAAACTTTAACTAACCCAAATTAAAGTATATTTATAAAAAAAAGTATTTAACATAAATATAAAACAAAGTATTTAACATAAATATTAAAAAATAAAGCAATTTAAATAAAACATACATATTCATCTTAATAATAGATTAAGTAAAAAATGCGTGCTAGTTCATGTTCCTTATGACAATGAATACCTTTTCGAGTTTGACTTCAGAATCACAAGGTATTCGAAATTTTTGTCAGATAATGCATGCCTTCGGGGAGCATCTATTATTTCCGCAAATGAAAAGAGACGCTCCACGAGAGCAGAAGATGGAAGGCATGTATTATACTTTAAAAATAGTTCCTGTATTACAGGATATTTTTTTAGCGAACTTATATCTGTATCAGAGTCATTTAGATATTGTAGAATATCTAATTCTACTTTTTTTTATATGTACTTGACCTAGAACTAGATTCAGTGTTGTCACCTTCTAGTTCAAAAAACTCATCCTCTGTTTTAGCTTTTTTTACATCTCTATCACATATCTCTGATACTGATACTTTTTCGGAAAAAGTCATTCTTTCTGCAACTTCAAGTACTATTTTTGGCACAATTTCGTTCAGCTCTGCCACTGAATAAAACCTGCCAAATTTTTCACCCACCTTAATTTAAATTTGGGTATACAAAAAGTTGCCACAATAGCATCTTTTGCTTCGGCACATGAAATATCAAAAAACTTTGCAACACATTTAAGAAGTCCATTTTGGCAAGCCTCTCACTCGAATTTGACTGCTGTCTCTCAAATTTGATTAACAGAGAACCTAAAGTTGGTAACAGATACCCAAAATAAGTCGATGTTTCTCCTTGCAACAGATCTAAAGCATTAGCAATAGGTTTTAGAATTTTGCAGTAATCGGCGAGGTAGAGAATTTCACTTTCTTTGAGCATTTGATTTTCTATATTAAGTTGTCGGAAAAGCTCGCCAAGTTTATCTTTCTCCCTTAAAATTTGCGAAATAGCGTCATAAAACGAGTTCCACCTAGTAGCACCGGGATAACTTAACGTATGTCCTAGTACATTCAGAATAGTCTCGGACGTTTTTGGACGACCTGCCATTTTCCATAGGACATTACACTTAGCTATAACATTTGTGTGTTTAGTTCTCAAATTAGTATTTTTTTGAATGACATTGGCAACATCAGTGGTGGCAATTAGATTAAGTGTGTGACTAGCACATCTTACATGATTTGGTAGCTCTAAAAAAAAGAACTTGGTATTTCAATAAATTCCACATCTTGATTTTCGGCATCATCTTCTAATTCCTCTTGATCATCGTTTTCATTTAATAGAAGAAATGATACGTCGAGGCCAAATTCTTTAAACGCTTTCACAAAGTTCGAACCGTTATTTGTAACGGTGGCAACAAGCTTGCCTGATTTTAGATTAAATTTGGTATGTATTTCCTCCAGGATTTCAGCGATTTTGTCATACGTATGGCTGCCTTTGAATCTCTTACAGGACAACGCTACAGAACATCTTCAAAAGTTTTCATCTAGCCAGTGACATGTAAGACTAAAGAAACTTCTACGTTTACTGGACCATATATCGGCAGTCGTGCATACGTAATTAACTTGATCTAATTCGTTTTCAATTTGTGCCATTACTTCCGTAAACGTTTTTTCAATTTTTTTTATCGCGGTATTTCGTGTAAATAAATTTACACCCATGCCTTCAAAAAGATTGATAAAAGATGGGTTATCTATAATGGACACTGGTGACATTGTATTCACTATAAAATGTATAACTCTTGCTTCAAAGACTTTTTGGTCGACTTTTACTATCGTGTTTTTTGAGAAACTGTCTGTGATTCTCTTCTGTTTTTTTGGTTGCACTTCTTCTGATGTTGTTACCTTACTGGTAGTAGTAGTGGTCGATCCTCCTTGAGAACCCTGCGACTGCCTCTTGGATACTTTATAGGCCTTGTAGGATTGCATGGCATTAATATTTTCATGTGCATTTTTTAGATGTTATAAAAAATTTGTTGATATTCCAAAAGCTCCTTTTACTGTTAATTTGGTAGGAAGGCACAATTTACACTCTGCTTGAATCTTATTATCTCTATCGAAACGAAAAAATTTACCGTCAAGATAAGGCCATTTTTCTGTTTCTAGTTTAATGTCTATGTCAATGTCACTTTGCGCTGCTAGCTGCGATGTGGAAGATTTGCTAACACTAGTAGAAGTAGTTGTGGGCGATATGGATAATGTTGATTTACTGGTAGATGGATTTTGAAGTGAAAAAAAATCTCTTATATTCCCTTTTTCATTGGTTTTTCTCTCTCTGGGTGGTACGTCGGGTCCTCGTGATCCGAAATGTCCATAAAATCAGCTACAGAATAAGTGTCACCATCAGGTATATTTTCGTTTGCGTCAGACATATTTTCTAAAAGTAATAACCATGTTTTAGAAAGTTGTGCATGAATAGCAAGAAGAAAATATTTTGTTCAGTCAGTCTATTCGGGAAATTTTGAAAATATATTATTTACACAAAGCTAAGACAAAATGGTGGCGGCGGAGTGGATAATTTCATTGTAACTTTCTTGAAAAATTAGACAAGCTTTAATACAGAATACACATAGGTACTGCAACCTACCACCTAGGGTTCTATGGAATGATTTTGTGAAAACAAAATTAAATTCAATCTTTTGTTTTAATACTGCATAATGCTATTGAAAAGTACAGAATTATACATTTGCGATTCACTGCCGAAGACAAAATGTTCGAAATCAAACAAACATAAGCTACAATATTATTTTTTTAAATACGTACCTTCCTTCTTTGTTTTTCAAGAATATGTAATTTTATTGCTGAAAGCAATGAATATTGCACTGGCGTCACTATATAAGAAACTCTTCAAGAAAAGTGAAATTATAAACTAGACAATTATTATTTATCAACCTGCTCAGTTGACTTGCTAAATCGATCTGAATATCTAATATGGAAATTAAACTCTTAAACTGAGAAAAATTGGGCTTTTAATATACTGCGTCACTCTTTCGAAAAACATATAAGGTAGCCGACAAAGGTGCCGAAGTATGCCGGGTTTTCGCCACGTTCATTTCAACTTCTTTGATTACGCCGCAAATCTGTCAATCATCTCCAATATAAAAACAATTCTTCCAGAATATTGCCACAGTTAAAAGAATTTATTCTTTTAACTGTGATATTGCGAACTACAATTGGACAGCATTAAGCAGAAAGGAACCATTGTGCTAAACCATAACTTTCGGTAAACAAGCGACAAAGTTAAGATGATGCTATAATGTTATATTAGAATTTATTTTATTTTGTAGATTTAAATACTATTTCTTTATTATTGAGGGTTGGTTCCTTTTGATAGAAAAATGTACACAGTGTGCACATTTCAACGGCAGTCTTATCCTAATTTGAAAAAAAAATATGGATTGGTTCCATTCTGCTTAATGCTGTCCACTTAGAATAATTATTTTTTAGATTACGTGCTATAAATAATTTTTTTGGTGCACAAAGAAATATTTTTATATATTATGAAGGGAATACTTATTATTGGTCCAAGATTTGACTGCTGAGATTGCTGAGAACCGTTTATAAAATTGCCGGGCTAACCCAGCTAACAAGTAAACATGAAAACGTAGTATATTATTTTATTCACAGGCTTAGCTGTGGCAAACCTACAGAATCCTACAGCCACCGTACATTAATTAATTCATGTACGGTGGTACAGCAACGAAACAATCTGCTTTCATAGTTTTCACCATGCTTCATGCCTAACACAACATAGCTAATTATTGTTTGCATCAATATTTGGTCGGCGTCCAGTATTAATTACCACCCATTATCGAGCAAGTATTTACTTCAAGTAAACCTTAGCTATTTCAAGTACAATTTTTACTTGAATTAAAATTGAATATTTGAAGTACTCTCCAAAATACTTCGAGTAAAATACTTGGCAAAATCAAGTAAAAATTCAAGTATTTGGGAGCATATATTCTAAGTACAAGTATCTAACATAAAAAAGTAATTGAAGTAAAATAATTGAAGTATTTAAGCATACTTGAAGTACATTTTCAAGTGATTTACTTCAAGTATTGACAGCTCTGGACTAACCTTTAGGCTTTCAAATATATTCCCTCTTCATCTAAACATGTCGCTATCTGTACTGACTCCCTATCCTCTATAAATTCTTTAAAATCTAAATTCACCGACCATCCACTAGCTCAAAACGTACATGATTTATACCAATCCCTTCATGCTCGACATACTAAAGTTTCACTTATTAGGCTTCCGTCTCACATCGGCCTTCATGGCAATTAAACTGCTGACCAACACGCCAAAGAAGCTGCCTCCCTCGTTAGCACTACTACTACAATACAACTAAGCCAAGACCTGAAATCCTTATTCAAGGCCTTAATCCACAAATCTTGGCAAATTCATTGGACCAACAAGAATAGAACTCTTCATGAAATTCAACCCATTCCTGGTCGCCTTTTACTTACCGATTTTTTAAGACATGATGCAAGGATTGTGGGAAGACTGCGAATTGGCCACACACGTTTGACTCATGGTCACTTACTGACCATCACCGATAATATCCCAACATGCCACGCCTGTAGCTGTCCTGTTACTGTTAAACATATATTGATAGACTGTCAACTCTACAACGACGCCAGGGTGAGAAACAGCATGAAGCCTACACTAAAAGAAATGTTGAGTTCTCCCAGTGAACTATCCAAAACTATACAGTTCCTTAAAGACATTAATACGTTTTATAAACTCTGATATTATGTAATGTACCGTGCCAATGGCAATAGCTGTCGAGGCACTTAAAGTTGAATAAAAAAATTATGTATTTAATTTTTTTATTAATAAATGTTTTAAGGTGAAAAACAAACATCATAAATAATTTTTCATGTATGAATTGAAGAGTCGAGTGGATAAAAGAAGTAAGTAAGAAAACATTAAAACAGAAAAATCAGTTTAAGTTTCCAAAAACCGTTTTCCATTGTAGTTGTTTATTAATTTAATATTTTCGTTGAAACTTTGCCAGCTATTGGGATATGATGAAACATTTTCTTTAACATTAGTAAAAATTTAATAAAATTTACAAAAAAAATTAAATTTGGAAAAAAAGTGCAGTTACCTCTTTAATCCATTAATTGTTTTTATATGAAACAGGTCAGCCTTAATTGGAAAAAGGGGCATTCATACAAAAAGTTTTTTGGATGAGCTTTATTATAAGATTATTTTAACTTATACTATTTTGAAAAATATTATGCCTTAGATTCCTATTCCGCTATAATGGTGTTATATACTATCAAAATGGTTCTTTAACATACTGCACTTGTGATACGCAACCAGACATTTCAGAGGGCACTATAATATCTGCTACCCCAGAGAACACATTTGCACCGATTGTAGTATTTATGCTATTAACGTCCTGAATCTGTAAAAAAAATCTGTCACCGATGTGATAGGGGTGAATGTCCTTGTCCCCATTGTAAGAATTCGGTACCTGCAACACCTGTCACCACCCACGAGTACGTGAGAAACAGGATTCGTCGACTCCTGAAAGAAATCTCCGAAAGAATGGAGACGGCCTCCGCTGCTATCAGTTGTTGTCGATTATGAGAGGTATTTATGTTACGTCGGTTATAATAACACTGTTAAAAACATGGAAGGTTAAAATTAAAATTCTGTCTACATTTTGTAGGTATTGTCATTAAAGTCTTAAAATTTATTATTTAGTTTAAAGGTGTTTTTGTTTTTCTAATAAGATGTGGTGTTAGTCTGGGGGCGTTTGCTTGATTTAACAGGCGTATATTATAGTAAGGCGCAGAAACTCCCAACAATTTATTGGTTTTGTAAGATACCATTATACGAGTATATCACATTAAAATTATGAATATCGTTTCTGTTAGTAATACTATTTATATCATTTTTTATGTTAAACATTTCTAGTATAGTTCTAACTTTTTCATTATTTTACAGGGTATTAATTTGATTTTGACAATGTAAAAATATTAGCTATGTGATTCTCCTAATTTGAGATACCTTAATGATAAAGTTTCTAATTTAACCAAGAATCAGATTCCCCATGAAATATTTGACTCGCTAAAAACAAATCATATGTCAGTTAACCAACAGTGTACCAACTACTACTGAGATATGCTATATGTTATTAAGGAATGAATGTATGGAATCTTATGGAAAAGAAGATGTTTTTCAACGATTCCGGAGAAACAACGAAAATTCATATCCACGATTCTTCATTCGTGGAGATAAAAGAAGATTTGCATCATTTGAAAAGTGATTTAACTCATATATCGAGTTTGGTGAAAGAGATGAATACCCAAATTAATGACAATAACCAGAAGAAGCGTCCCACCTATATTACATTATTCTCTACACAAACTGAAACATCTCCTGAGGTAGCCAGTATTTCAGAAGTTTCGAACAACTTATCCCCTAGCTGTAATCAAAGGTGGCATTATATAATAGTCAACAACCTCCCTGCAGGCTTCACCACAAATCATATTGTACATCATGTTAAAAAAAGCTGGGTTTTACAGAGTTCATTCGTTGCTTTCTCTTAATCAATGAATCAAAAACATCAACATTTAAAATTGGTTTTCTAACAAAAATTTCTGCTAGCAAATTGTTTAACAACGATGTATGGCCACCTGGAGTTTCATTAAAATGGTCTATAAAAATCTTCATTCTCACAAGAAGCCTCGCCTCCTCCGAAGATGGAATCTCTTCAGCCTGTGAAAGTTAATCAATTAAGTAAAAGTTCTGACCTTTCTCGTCCCGTAATAGTTGCCATCACATCGGACAAACATGTTATAGTCATATGTAAATCAAACAGATTTTCGTGTGATAAAGCATTTCAGGTTACAAAAGTATCACATGAAATACATACCTCACTTAATAATAAACTTTTCACGGCTTCGGTTTTTTGTGACTTCGTGAAGGCATTCTATTGAAATTTTGATACACAAACTAGAATATTATGGCATCCGTGGTATTTCTTTAAAATGGTTTGAATCTTACGTTGAATGTAGGAAACAACTGGTACGAGCAAATGGTAGTTTCGAAAAATTTATCAGTTAGCAGTGGTGTGCCCCAGGGTTCAGTTTTAGGTCCAATTTTTTTTTAGTATTCATTAACGATGACACATTATTATTTGGTGATGACACTAGTGTAATCTGGAGTAGTTCAGATATACGAACTTTACATTCTACCATATGCAAAGATCTCATTACTATTAAGTCCTGGTCTGACTCGAACGGGCTTTGTTTTAACACTGAGAAAACTTTAGTTTTATCTTACAAAGGAGTTTTGCAACCTCTCAAACTTAACAATGACTTAATCAGATCTTCAAATTAGATTAAGTTTCTTGGTCTCCATATTGATGGTGCCCTTAAATGGTCTGTACATGTAGGCACATTAGCGTAAAAATTGTCCTCTGTTTGTTTTGACGTTAAATCTGTGTATAAACAGCTCGATTTTTGTACTACTTTAACAACTTACTACTCATTGTTTCTAATTGCACCGTCGCTATGGTTTGCCTTTCTGGGAGTCTTGTAGTTTGCACCTCTGCAAATATCTTCAAACCTCAAAAAAGAGCTATTCGTTACATTTATGGTTTAAGTAGTAGGACGCATTGCGAATTCTATTTTAAAAAATACAAAATTTTAACTCTCCTCGCTCTATTCATTTTGAAATCCGTGTGTTTGGTTCAAAGAAACTTTCACAATTTAACTGAGAAACCAATTCATAGTTACCCTACCAGATGAAAAATTTTCGATATTTACTTAACAATACCCGCCTCTGATCTGCTAAAAAATTCCATCACTTTCAATGCCAAAAAACTATTCAATCAGCTACCTTTAGAATTAAAAGTGGCAAATACATTTAATAGATTCCGAAGATTGACAACGGCTTTTCTTCTTGAGAGACCTTATTAATCAGTGGCAGAATTCTGCAATCTACCCTAGACTTTCGAGTTACATTGGCGTTGTTGAATATTTGATGTCCTTCCTTCCTTCTATCCGTTGGATATAGGCCTCTCTCAATGTTCTCCAGGTTTCCCTGTGTTGTGCAACCTGATACCAATTTAAACCTGCTGTGCGTTTTATATCGTCGTACCAACGCTGTTGAGGTCTGCCAACGCTTCTCCTCTCGCCCCAAGGTCTCCATCTAGTCACTTTGCTGCTCCAGTTGTTGTTGTTTCTAGCAATATGCCCAGCCCAGTTCCATTTGAGTGAGGCTATTCTCCATTCGATGTCTTCGATTTTTGACGTTCTCCTGATCCATTCGTTAGTTTTTCGGTCTTTCAGTGTTACTTCAACTATCTTTCTCTCTATTGCTCTTTGATGTGTTTTGAGCTTGTTCAAGTTCTTTTTTGTCAAGACCCAAGTTTCCGATGGATATGTAGACACTGGCAGGACACATGTATTGTATACTTTTGCTTTTAGTTTCATTTGTAGATTTGACTGAAACACCTATTTTAGTTTGCTTTATGCTGCCCATCCTAACCGTATTCTCCTATTGAGCGCTGTATTCTGGCATTCCTTACTCATTTTTATTTCTTGGCCTAGATAAATGTACGACGCTACTCTTTCGATTGACTGGTACTCAATGGTTAGTGTATTGGTAATTGTATCTTCGTTGGTTTTATTTATGTTTATCTCTAGTCCAACCTTGTTTGCTTCATGGTGTAGTTCCTGAATCATTCCTATCAGTTCTGCCTCGGTTTGAGCGAATATGGCGATGTCATCTGCAAATTTCAAGTTGTTCAGTTTTTCGCCTGCTATGTTTATTCCTCTGTCTTCCCAGTGTAAATTTCGAAATACATCTTCGAGAACTAGCGTGAATAATTTTGGTGATATTACGTCCCCTTGCCTCACTTCTCTTCCAGTCTTTATCTCATTTGTATCTGTTTGCATCCTGATCTTCAATTTAAAGTTTACGTAGATGTGGCTTATGATGTCGATGTATCTTTGATCGATTCTGGCCTTTCTCATTGCTGGGATTACCGCCCAGGATTCCACCGTGTCGAAGGCTTTCCTAAAGTCAACAAATGCCATCCATGTTGTGATGTTGTACTCCGTGGCATTCTCTATTAATACTCTGATTGTGTGTACGTGTTCTATTGTACTCATATTTTTCCTAAAGCCAGCCTGTTCTTTCGATAAATATGCCTCAAATTTATTTTCTAATTTATTGGTAATTATTTTCATGAATAGCTTATAGATCTGTGAGAGAAGACTTATTGGTCGGTAATTTTCAAGACTGGCCGGATCTCCCTTTTTATACATAAGGATAACTATGGAGGTATCCCAGTCTGTTGGAACGGTTCCTTCATTCAGGCATTTGTTAAAAAGCGATTTTAGTTGTTCCATTAGAATTTTTCCTCCTTCCTTCAGCATCTCTGGCAGTATACCATCATCTCCTGCTGCTTTTGAGTTTTTGGTTTGTCGCAGTGCTCTATTGATTTCCTCGATCTCGATTTCTGGATGGTCTTCGGATCCAATATTCATTATTCTTATCTCTTCCTCACTTTCTGCTTCTGCTGTATAGTTTTGTGTAGAATTCCTCGGTAACCCTCATGATTTCTTGTCTATGAACGACTATATTTCCCTCCTCATCGGATAGCTTTTGGATCTCTTTCTTGTAGCTGTTTTCTTTATAGAAAATATTCAGTCCCCTATTTATTTCAATGATATTTTCTATTTGTTTCTCTTGGTATTCCCTGATGTCTTGATTTGCCGATTTTCTGGCCGTTTTGTTTATCTCCTTGTATTCTACAGTTTGTCTTTTCCCCTTTCTGATGAGTTCTCTTCTTTTTTCTAGTTCTTTTGTTTTTGGGGAGAGCTTGTCTTGTTTCTGTTTTGGTTTCATGCATTTTTGGTCTTTAAACTTTAAGACATTGGTTGCGTTCAGAAAACACAACTGTTGCACAACCGTTGAGTAAATGTTCTGTGAACGCACATTGATCAGTGCGCGAAGCTCAACATGTTTGGTGAGCGGACGCCATTTTTCTGAGCGTTATTCAATTGCGCTCAGTGAGCACAACACGTTGCAAATTGTGATGTTTATATAAATATCTATGGCTTTATTAATAGTAAACATAACAAAGATTATATTTAGTAGGGTTATATATGATTTAATTGAATTATTACAACATGAGTGATGAATATGAAGCGATTTATACATATAATAATGTTACATACAGCATAACAGATACCAAAAACGTTCACGAATTATAATAATAATAATAAATTCAAGCTCTTCAATCGAACAAATACATTTAAATACCTCTAAAATGTTCCTTAAAAACTAAATCATTGTTTGGTGGAATTATTTCTTCGTAATAATTTCTGTTTTTTTCTCGAATACGTCTTTTCACGTTATAATCATGCCAAGGTTCCTGTACATTTTCTACTACATGGGCTATAATATTTTGGTTAATATCTATTACATCACCATTATCTAATAATGCAGGAATTAAATTGTTTGTAGCCCTAGCCATAATTTTAATTTCTCAAATATTTATTCCAAAGACAATACAATCTATAACAAAGATTATCCATAATCTTTTCAAAAAATTATCGTTCAGAAGACATACGTGAACCATTCGTTGCTCAGTGAGCGCTCACTCAACAGTTGAGTTATAACGTATGTTTTCTGAACGCAACCATTGTCAAGCGTTTGTTGGTTTACTGGTAAGGGATCAAACGAGTTATAAAGATCAAGCCCATCATCACCTACTAGGTTCAATAAAATTGCAATTTTCTTTTCATCATTTCCATTACTCAAGCCTGTAGCAGTCAAAAAATTATGAAATTTTTGTTCAAACTTCTGTCAGTTATCAGCCAAGCTTCCTTCAATTGACAAAGGATCTGGAGGTTTAAAGTATGATTCCATTGCTACTGGATACTGTTAAATCTCGCCCAATTTACTTTTTCAAAACTTGACAGCGGTTGTAAGCAAAAAAAAATGTCAAGAATTTTTACAGTCACGTGAGCTTTTTGCTTTATTATGAAAGGTGTACTTACTAGTTATTCTCACGAATATAATATTAGAGTTTCGAACTATCTCACAAGAACTAGAGTGTATTTATATGCAATGAATGGTATTAATCCAGCAGATACCAATTTGCTTGCTACGCACAAACACTTTTCATTTTCAATCAAGGTTTTCTAGGACGTTTTTCCAGAGTTCTGCAATCAAGTTTTTTACACCTGACACCATGTAACATGTACCGATCCGAGCGGATATAAAATAAACATCAAATAAATTCTAGTAACACTGCTTTTATTCATTGAAGTGAACGTAAAACATCAAAATTGACATGCTGTCAAAAACTAATGGATCACATATTAGACTAGAGAACTATAACTACGTTTAGTACACAGGTGGTAGTACAAGCAAGAATTTAGAAATATGAGGTATTAACTTACAGGCACAAGTATCTATAAAATACAATCATTGTATCTCCTTTTGTTAAAACACCTAAACTACATGCAATTTTTTAAATACGAGCAGTAAAATAAGAAATATTTTTACAAATTGGGTATAAATTGTTAATAAATAGGTAGTTGGTAACAATCTAGGTAACTACTAAACTAATATAATTAGCACCCGAAACGAACAGTTTAAAACTAAAAACACAAGACATACAATAATTGTATACACTAGTAATGCAAGTTGTATTGAAATTAGAACATACTACAAAAATCTTCATTCACTATCATTATTAGATCCTGCAGGCAAGCTTAGTTTTTCTTGTTCTTACAGTTTGTCTCTTTATTTGTACTGGGTAGACTTTTGAAAAAACCTGAATACATGTTGGGTATTACCCCTTCTTTTAGGCGAAACAGTAAATCTTTATTTTTAGCTGCTGTTACTGGGATTTTTTCTCTATATTTCGGTATAAGTGAAATGTATTTCCAGTCGAAATAGTTTTCGATGTGTTTTCTATGCATCTGAAACTTGACCACGTTAATTTCTAAGAAATTTTCATCTCTCCAATTATACTTATATTGTATAGTAAACGGATTATTTTTTCCGAAACGCAGCCATTTCACCTTTAACCACTTGACTCTGTGCGTGTGTGTATTTCCATCTGTTAGTGAAAAACTAGTGTTTTGCGTTGTTTTTTATAATTTTTGAGTCGAGATCTTCCGAATCAAATACATCAGAAAATGTTTGTGTGAACACTTTGTAAGCACTAGGTGTTCTTCTTGCCATTTCAATAAGTAAAGCCCATTCTTGAAGTGAATATAGTTTTTTATGTTTTCTGGCTCTTTTTATTGTAGAATGTATAGAATCGGCTTCTAAATAGGAGTGACCCGATTCCGTATATTTGAGGTCAACTATTTGCAAATTTTTTGATTTTGTTTACTGCATACAATATTAAAGCAGAAACATACCTGTTGCAGTTTTGACCACCGCATGTATCGGAATACGAAGTAACATGTGTCACTGTCTCTGGTAGCTTCGTCAGATATTCAAATGAACAGCTGCCAATTTCACACGATTCCTTTCTTCCATTTAGTTCGTCCCACAAATAGTATAAACCGTCGCTATTGCTGTAGTCAAATATGGTAAAATTGAATAATGACAATTTTCTTCAGTAATATATTTGCAAGTCGCCAGCAAATGGAATATTAAGAACGGCCTGCAAATCAAAGGATATTTATCTAAACATCTGTTCTGTATCTTGTAATACTTTCTTTTTATCAATTTCTTTCATTTCCATTGCCTCTCGTTTTTTTATGCAAGTCCCATTCAACTTGAAGACTGGTTCTATATGGAGCATTATAATAAACATTACATTTTGTACACTTATCTTTTTTTGGAGCATGAAACCCTAAAGGGGGATCATAGCGATTCAATATTCTTCTGTATACATACTCTTTTACGGGAGTGATTTCATTTCTTTGGCAAAACTCATCACGATATAACCGAAACATAATTGACAAATTTAATTCAGATGCTAAATACAACTTCTTTGAGTTTTTCCGGCATTAATGAGACTCAACTTTGGGGATACTATCAATGTGTTCCTTCACTTTTGAAACTGCATCAGCACTAGTAACATTAGGTGCTGGCCGACCCTTACGTTTGTCGACACCAGTACATGTACCACTTAGTCCCCTGTGGGTCAAAGCAGAATCGATAATTTGAAGGGAAATTGAAAATGACGCAAAAAAAAAATTTTAAGCATACCCTTAGTTTCTCTCCCAAAGCATCTACTAAAAAATATTTTATTGTCTTTTTTACTTTTAGTTTTGGGTCTATGACGTTCCACTTCTGTTTCAGAAACAACTGAAGTAACATATGTTTTTTGCTTTATAGTGTCACCTAAACCCCAATACTCATGAAAGAGTGCCAGTTGCCTCTCTTCAGAAATATGTACAAAGCATTTGAACTTGCATTAATTGCAATTTAAGTATACCGGGACTTTTGTAGAAACTTTTATACATTTTCTAGTAACATACTCTTGGCCCAATGTACGCCTAGTTTTACGTAGTTTTTTTTTCCAATTTAGTGGATCGGCAATACACTTACGTTTTCTCCGTCTTCTCTCGTTATTATTATGTTCTGTTTCAGGAATTATAGACGGCGTTGATAAAGTTGAATCTTTTATAGGTGACTCTTGAGGCAATAGTTCACCTTTGGAGCTGGAATTTGGGCTGCTTAGCCGGTATAAATCTCTATAATCTACAGAGTTATCGACAATATTATTTAATTGTTCCGGAAAAACATTTCCTTCACCTCACCGACTTCTTTCTTCTTCTTTATAATCTACAAATTATAATAAAAAATAAATTTTCACATCCTACCCGTAATAGTGACATGGAACTTACCACAGTAACGGCTGTAATTTCCTTATCACATAATATTGTGGTGGCTAACTGCACTAATCTTTTACCACGACTACAAGACATTCTTTTATTCGCCAAAAATACAGAAATTTACAATAATTAGTAATAAAACACGGAAGAACGTGTGTACTTTTTGACAATACACAAAACAATTAAACGTAACCTCACAAATTAAAAAAAAAATGGAGATACAATGATTGTGATTTTGGTAGGGAACTTATGAAGTGCACAAATATTGTATGGAGCTTACAACAAATGTGCACTAGTGATTGTAACTAAATACCGTAATTCTCAATTTTAAATTTGAATTCATAATATTTTAGTGTGAGTTGGAGCTTCTATATTAGTGCCCAATAAAGAAGACCAAAATGCGAATTGATGAACACCAAAATATTAAAAACGTTAAATTTGGTGTTACAATAAGTGTGCTTTAGACCGACGATATTATAAATGTAACAATTCATATTAGTAGCTAATAACCAGTGTTGGTTGATGCGAATTTTGTAATAAAAACAAATTTCTAATTCTATATTAATACAAATAAGTTTAGATAGCTTTGTTACTTTTCCGCCCAACCTATCTAATATGCGAGAAAAGTATTGGTTTACCCCAAAAAAAGTTGGAATTTTAAAATTTTTTTTGAGTTATTTTTACGTTTTCCACCAACAACACGAAAAAACGGTTTTTAGAAAAAAAATCCTGTGTGTATGTCGTCGTCGGCCACTTTTCCTTACATGCCTTGTTAGCACGATACAGCCTCCGGAGTATGTACAAGTGACCAATTTTATGATTGGATATTATTCAGAGCATATCACAGATGAACCCTATTGATTTTCAGCTCAACAGAGCCAATACAACAGGTACTACAGAACTTTAAGTACGATATTTTTGTCATTTTTGGATAAGTTTCAGTTTGTTAGCACGATACAGCCTCCACAGTATATACAAGTGGCCAATTTTATAATTGGATATTATTCAGAGCGTCTCAAAGATGAACCCTATTGATATTCAGCACACTAAAGCCAGTATAACGGGTGCTATGGTACTTGGTGTACCAAATTTTTGTCATTTTTGTAGAATCTTCAGTTTGTTAGCACGATACAGCCTCCAGAGAGTATACAATTGATCAATTTTATGATTGAATATTGTTCAAGGTGTCTCACAGATTGGTTTTCAGATATACTACATTTCTGGTTATTTTTGGAGAAACTTCGGTTTGTTAGCAAGATACATCCCCCGAAGTGTATACAAGTAACACTTTTATGATAGAATATTGTTCAGGGCCACAGATGCGGAAACGTTAGTTTTAATCTTTAAAACCGTTTATTTTTTATTTGATATTACCTTGCTGTTTTCAAACTTTTAGTGGTGTGTACACTTTGTTATAATCATAATTTTCAACAAAAAAATTATTGGAGAGTAGGTTATATTGAAAATAATTTAGAGTATTGTCTATATATTTATTGTGTAATTTGATAGACTACAAATTTTGTTCAATATTTCAATACAATGTCTGATATTTGTGGAATTGTTTTAAATTTAATTTGAAGTATACTTTAACCAATTTACATATTATATATTCAAAGATTGTATGCAGATAGCGATACTGTTACAAAATTACAAATCATTGTTAGAATTTTGAAAATAAATAGTAAATAATTGTACTAATTGCTGGATATAAAATTTATTGTAAACATTGTAATACATATTTGCACAATTTACTCAAAAATTTATATTAGCAATAACCACATTGACACATATTAACTCATAAAGCCTAAAGCCGGCCTTACACCAAGGAAACAAGTCGCTTGCAACAGTCTTAGGGAAAGTCGCCAATCGCACATACCAATTTATTGCGACTTAGTAATATGCAAGAAATAATTTATATGTCATACAAAATAATTGCAGCTGTGGCTTATCTCTTTTTGGCTCAACGAGTGAAAAACAAAGTTGGTGGAACAGACAGTTGTTTGCAAAACGGAACATATCCCAAGAAAGTTTTTGGGCTCAATTGAATGATAGATGCCAGAGCCCTTTTCAAGAATTTTACACCAATGAGTTTAACTGATTTTCACTGTTTATTAACTAAATTAGCTCAATACCTATCAAAACAAAACCCAAACTATCCAACAATATTCCTGCATTAGGGAGAATATTGATAACTTTAAGGTTATCGGCTAGTGGAAATTCGAATAGGTCATTAATGTACATGTTTAAGGTATCTGATTCCACCATATCTAATACCAGTTCTTTATTTTTTTCTTTAAAGTTGTAATATCGGTTCCGTATTTTTCACTCAGTTTTAAAAATATCCAACTTTTTCCTGTTATTCTTGAAATCTCTTAACTGGTGATTCCAAAGAATTTCGTTATTTCGGTAATCATATATAAAAATCAGTTTTCTCACTTGACCATTCCATCACTAAACCAAAAGTAGTCAAAAATATACGGGAAAACTTTTGAGATCGCACCAATAGTTGCCCCTTTTTCCGCTTTGTGTGGATCGGCAGCAACAGGTAACAGGTCGCAACCGGTAATTCTTGGCAACATGTGGTATGCGATGACGTCGCATGCTACACGTTGTCAATTGTTGCCTTAGTGTAAGGCCGGCTTAACACAATTTGATTGATTTTTTAATAAAAAAAATTATACATGTAGATAATTTATATAAAAATAACAACGCTCGTTTTGATATTTTAATTGTGTTTTATGCAACTAATAATTTGGCTCACACTGAATAACTTTGGTGATAATTAAATAAATATTTCACATACATTTCTCTATGGAAATCCGTTTGCATTAAATTAACAAATTGTATATTCTACATCTCTGATTATAGTAAAAATTT
Source organism: Galeruca laticollis (assembly GCA_963921935.1). Taxonomy (NCBI): domain Eukaryota; kingdom Metazoa; phylum Arthropoda; class Insecta; order Coleoptera; family Chrysomelidae; genus Galeruca; species Galeruca laticollis. The sequence goes on along the minus strand of OY998175.1, from coordinate 112,483,473 downwards.
TAGGTGCGCCCCACTATGTAGGGGTTTAAAATGATTTTGAATTCGACAACATACCAGTTTATTTTATTTTCTCCTATAATTTTATAACGAAATTTTACTTATATTTTTCACAGCCATTTAAATCATCAAAAGTGTACTTCTCGTTTTTTGAGTAGGATCAACTATTCTAGCACAATTTATTATTTTTTAAATTCTGTGGCCATAAGTGATTACCATATTTGTGATTTACACGTTCTTTTACTGATGGTGATCTTATGTATCTAAGTACCGGAGTTTAAAAAAATACTCCGGATTACTATTTACCAGGGTTGGGCAAAATCTGATTTTTACTAAAAAAATCAAAAACCATTTACGATTTATTTGATTTTCTAAATTTGAATATAAAATTTGAACATTTTGATTCTTTGAAATTATTGTTAATTATTTTAATGTATAAGTCTAAAAATTATAATACAATTTATGGCTCAAAAACTTGTGACAACGCATTTGTCACGCTTCTTGCAAGAAAATTCTTGTCGCGATTTGTTTTCCTTCTGTCCTATACACTCACTATATTTTTTTCAACTTAAAAAAATAAATTTGCTTTTACATCTCTATTGAACATTTTCCCTTTATTTTAAAATCAATAATTCAATATTATATCAATATATCATCAATTAATCAATTTCAATTATGTTTTTTCTCTTTCCAGATAGTCGAATGTCGCTTGACAGTTTTGCTAGCACATCATCTGCCTCAAGTTGTAGTTCACTCATGACTGATAGTTAATATGTTAGAAAAACTCCACCGAAAGTACCAACAAGTCCAACAAGTTTTGAGCCAGTCCAAAAAAAGAAAGCAATCAAAACTCAGCCTACCATTAGTGGTTTTTAATACGGACTTCAACTGCTGAAAAACATAAAATTGACAAACAAATAGCAAAGGCTATTTTTGCTACTAATTCGAGTTTTAGATGTATTGAGAATTTAGAGGTGAAAAAAGCCATTCAGTTATTAAGGCCTGGTTATACACCGCCCTCTAGAAAAACGGTAGCAACAAGTCTTTTGGACGAAATCTATGAAGAGGAAAAAGAAAAATGTTTCTCCTCCCTATCAGGACAGTCCGTAAATATGTCAATTGATGGGTGGTCAAACGTGCACAACGAACCAGTGATATGTGCAACGATAACCACTGAAGATGGACAAGCCCTCCTATACAAAACTATAGACACATGGAAATCCACATACTTCAGAATATTTAACTCAAATAGTTTGTGACCTGATTTTTTCATGTGAATTAAAATACAAGTGTACCGTAAAATCTTTTGTGACAAACAATGCTGCAAATATGACACTTATGCGAAAAACATTAGAAGAAAAAACGAACGCAAAAAATATAACTTATAGCTGCTCTGCACATATTTTTAATTTACTGTGCTAGGACTTTCAAGTTAAAGACGTTCAAGAACATGTGGTCCAAATTGTTAAGTATTTTCGACATAACCATTTGGCTAGAGCTAAATTCAATCAAGCAGGAGGCAGCGATTTAGTCCTTCCAAGCGATGTGCGATGGAATAGCCTTGGCGACTGCTTAGAGATGTATGTCACTCAGTGGGACATCATATTAAACATCTGCGATAAAAATAAAAAGGAGATTGATTCCATTATTTACCAAAAAGTGTCAAATATTACGATTAAACATGCAGCGCAAGATTATTAAAACATTTTAAAACCTATATCAGTTGCTCTTGATACTGTGCAGAGGAAAAATACTACTATCGCAGATGCTGTAGAGCAGTGGAAACATTTGCAATATATCTTTGAAAAATCTGTGGAATTACCATTACAAAAAACAACAATTTAATAATCGATATAAGCAAGCACTAACGCCATATCATTTTATAGCGTATATGTTGAATCCACAAAAAACAAAATACCAGTTAACACCAGAAGAAAAGAGTATAGCTTTAGAAACAATTAACGAGTTATATGAAAACACTGGACTGTTATCTTTAGTAATAAAGTTGAATGCTCGCAGTGCTCTATTTAAGCAACTTATGTTTTTGGACGAAGTAATAAAAAATGTAAACGGACTACAATGGTGGTTATCACAAAATGATGAGCGGGAAATCTTGAAACAGTTGTGAATAATAAAACAATTCCTGTGTGCAACTGCTTCTTCAGCTTCAGTAGAACGCGTATTTAGCTCTTTTGGTCTTGTACACTCGGATATTAGAAACAGATTAGGCATAGAAAAAGGAGGAAAACTCGTGTTTTTGTTTAAATTGTATAACGAAAATGAATGGACTGAAAATATACAGTAATAAAATTTAGGTGTTACGTTTAGTTTAAGAATTTGGAATTATGTACTTCTTTGTTGTTTTTGCTAAAAGTAGATACTTCTTTTGATTATTGAGAAAACTTTTATATTATGTTGTTATCTGGTTCTCAATAAAAACAGAAAAAACTTGATTTTAAATCATGATTTTAATTTTAAAACTCAAGCGATTTAAATAATGATTTTAATCAGCCCAGCCCTGCTATTTACTCGATTTTCTTTTATTTTGCACTCGTCACTGAGTATCCTACATTTTCAATCATTTTTCACTATAAGACAAGTTAATTGCTTTACAGTAAGGAGATTCAATTGTTGTCAACATTTCATTCTGTGGCACGAGGACAATGCAACATTTAGTAGTTTTAGAGACCAAAAATGCAGTGATGGCTTCAACCCTTTACAAAGAATTTAAATCAAAACAAAATACTAAAATTACAATTAACCTAAAATTGTTAGAAAAAGGACAGAGTGAGTTTTGTCAGACTATCTTGAGGAGACAATGTCATAATTTCTTTGTATCCAGACAAAATTATGATTCTACTGATACTGACATTAAAACACTTAAATGTCATATTATATCAAACTGAAAAATTCTAACATTTAATAGTCCCTAAGTGACGGTATTTATTACAACTTATTACTGTATTCAATTGTAATTATAACTACTGGATCCTGATTATTATCGACAACTTGATATTTGAAAATTATTTTCAACATTATATCGCGTGGGCGTTAATCGAACGTGTCGGATAAATTACGAGTGTCGAACAATTTGTTGCACAAAAATTCTTGTATTTTCTGATAGTCAATGAAAAAAGAAGTAGACGGTAGCGTCATGCCATACTTCTCCGGTATGAATTACAACCCACCATACTGACGAGAACACATTCATTTAAAAAAATCAATTCAACCATTTGTACCAGGCTAATTTTTACTCAGCTAATCATCGCCAAGTAGCCATTCACAAAAATCACCATGCCATACTTTTCCGACGGCTCCAAATGGCCGCCATATCGATGCAAAAGAGTATTTTTTTGCAAAACAATTTATATCAGTATAGCACTTGGATTTTTGGAAAGTATTATGATACAATATGACCATTACTGTACTTGCCATATTTCTAGTAGGGGAAAAGTGGTGCCATACTTGAAAAACTTGATTTGTTGATATGTAGTTGTGGATGGCCTGACAAGCAGTTGCCGTATACCTGCGTTGCTATACATTGTACCTTACAACACGATAAGCCGAGACCTCCGCAACTCGAGGAATGGTTCGAGCGGTGGTAGCCGTAGAATATTATGCAACATAACATCTGGTTATAAAACAAGATTGCCGCCACATATGTGTTTGAAATTTCGTATTTGCGTTCTTTGAACCTCTAACTTACACAAAAAATTAGTGCCATACTAGTACAAATCGTTTGAAATACGCGTATCCTACAATTTTCGAAAAATATTGTATACATTCGCCACCTCCCACAGGTATGGCATTATTAGACTTCTATTTATGATCATACAAAGAACTGGTAAAAAAATTTATAGGATGGTACAAATCGATTTGTAAAAAAAATGCGGCCATTTGGAACCATCGGAAAAGTATGGCATGGTGAGTCGACGATGATTAGCTGTGCAAAAATTAGCCTAGTACAAATGGTTGAAATGTTTTTTTTTTTCAATTAATTTGTTCTCATTGGTATGGTGGACAGTAAGTCACACCGGAGAAGTATGGCACTACGCTACCGCCTACTTCTTTTTTCATCGACACTCGTAATTTCAACGACAAGTTCGATTAACACCCACGCAATTGGGCCGCCCGTGCCAGCGATATGACCATCATTTTCCTTTTCGTCATTACGTAATTAGCTCGCTGAAGGGTCGCCATACTTGGTACAAGTGACCGGAAATTTTGTATCACCATCTCCCGGTCTGTTACTACCAAAAAATCATAAGCATAAAATCAATAAATTCCTCATCTATTTGTTAAAAAGCACCAATATTATTTTCTTGGAAATAAAATTATTGTTCGGAGAATTGTATTTGCATTCATCACTTTTAATTTGTTTTATGACTAATAGTTAAGACTTTGATCATAAAAAACTGTAGAAATGACTAAAAAAATAATAATTAGTTTTTAATAAATTTTAATGAATTTTCAATTTATATTCTATGAATTCTTATATTAATTTACTTAATAAAAATATCTCAAAATGTTTCGCCTAGGAATGCAGACATGGGTTACTAAACTAATTTAGTATAATTGAAATCAGCAATCTGTTAATTTATGTCACCGGATCAAACCAAAAAAACCAGTAATTTATTCTCTATTGAAGCACCAAACCTATGTTACATGGCATCATACTGGGACACTTCCAGTTATACAAATAGTACTGTAATTTACCATCGCCTATACCAAACTTGAGTTGCAATAAAAACTCAGAATTATCCATGAGGTCTAAGGCATTGAATACATCAAAATTCAGTTGTTTTGCTGAAATTAAGGCATCTGTCATTAGAGGAATCCAAGTAGTCCCTTTAGATACGTTGTAGAAAGAATAAGCAGCTTTTAAAGTTTTGTGTACTGGATGATGCATCACTGTTGATGGAAGAGTATAGTAGCTAATAAAATCAGTTATTTCTCCATTCGTTTCTACTACAAAACTATCAATTATATTTGGTCTAGGTAAGAACCAATGAGTAAAATCTTCCTCATTAAAATATGGTGCTAAATCGAAACGATTTAAATACTGAAACAAAATATCATATTATTTACATTTAACAGTCAATAATATACTATAATAAACATTGGTAATGATTGAATACCTTGGGGGAAAATAGATTATGCCATACAAAGATAATTTTGATGTGGCTTATTCTTACAGTCAATATTTGAAATCATCAATTGATAAACAGTAGGTCAGAAAATAAATTTAATCAGATTTTACATAGATCCCGTTTTTTCAATGATTTTCAATTGTAGAGTGTGTAGTGAACATCCAATGAAATTCAGCATATTTGAATTATTTTCTATACAATATAACAAGTATGAATGAGGGCACAAAAATATATACTAACTTACAAAACCCAGTAGTTTATTAAACGGTTTTATTTAGCTCACCCCGTTTGTTTTATTATTTATTCTTGGGTCAAATTTAGTAATTCAAATTTCACCCTCTTCCTGTCAACCGATTAATCTGAAATTTTGTATACACTTTGGATTTTGGTGACAATACAATTATGTTTATTCATTATCATTATAAATTCAAGATGGCCGCCGCTACAAAATGGCGGATAATTTATGTTTTATTAATCCCATCAATATGGGTATCAAATGAAAGGGCTCAACAAGCAGAATACAATATACTATAAAAAATTGAAATCCGAGAAGGCGGCCGCTACAAAATGGCGGATAACGTAGGTTTTATCAATCCCATCAACATGGGTATCAAATGGAAGGGCTCAACAAGCAGAATACAATATACTATAAAAAATTTAAATCCAAGATGGCGGCCGCTACAAAATGGCGGATAACGTAGGTTTTATCAATCCCATCAATATGGGTATCAAATGAAAGGGCTCAACAAGCAGAATACAATATACTATAAAAAATTTAAATCCAAGATGGCGGCCGCTACAAAATGGCGGATAACGTAGGTTTTATCAATCCCATCAATATGGGTATCAAATGAAAGTGCTCAACTAGTAGAATACAATATACTATATAAAATTAAAATCCAAGATAACGGCCTATACAAAATGGCGGATAACGTAGGTTTTATCAATCCCATCAACATGGGTATCAAATGAAAGGTCTCAACAAGTAGAATACAATTTACTATGCAAAATTGAAATCTAAGATGGCCGCCGCTACCAAATGGCTGATAACAATTTTTTATCAATCCCACCAATATGGGTATCAACAAATAAAAGGGCTTGACAAGAAGAATACACTATACAACCTCAATATTTAAGATGGGCGCAGCCACTAAATGGCGTATAATAATAAGATTTAAATTTAGAAATTGAATCTGTAATTTAGGTATCTGATTAATCCAGCCTGAATCCACCACCCAAGTCAAGATTTTGTATCGTGTTGAGGACTGTGTGGCGTTTGGCCTCAATTTCGTCGAACTCAGATGTATGCAACAGATGTACCTTCCGTCCGAATTGATTTCGCAAGAGACGGAGTACATCTTATACACCCGAAAGCATTACAGTTTCCAGTTAAGTACAATTACGGGACGGCTGAAAGAAGAATGTTGCCTTTAATACTATCATGGGCTTCTACAATACATAAAATGCAGGGCAGCACTGTGGATCACGCAGTTGTATACTTAGGTGCGAAACTGTTTGAAGAAGGTCAAGCCTACGTGGCTCTTAGTAGAGTAAGATCTTTGCAGGGACTACGTATAGAGGAGTTGGACTGCAATAAACTAACGGGCAAGAAACCTTGCAATAATGAAGCACTAAATGAATTAAACAGAATGCGAAATAAAAACTAAAAACCAAAAAATAGGTAAAAAACTTTTTAAGTTAAATGGTTTTATGTTAAACATACATTGCAATGTTTAAGATAAATGTACTAAAAACCAAAAAATAATAAAATAGATACAGTCGTGGGAATTATAAACATATGCATAGACTAGACTAAAATAAAACCGTGGGGCACGTCAATTGTCTACAATCGTTGATTAAAATTTTTGTTTTGTAATGTTACTTATAAGCGTATACTGTTCTTCTATCGCACATTAAGTCGATAATTTGTAGACAATTGACGTGCCCCACGGTTTTATTTTAGTCTAGTCTATGCATATGTTTATAATTCCCACGACTGTATCTATTTTATTATTTTTTGGTTTTTAGTACATTTATCTTAAACATTGCAATGTATGTTTAACATAAAACCGTTTAACTTAAAAAGTTTTTTACCTATTTTTATTCCAAGCAATCAATATTTCCCTAAAGCATAGTGCTCTTTCAGAAATTAGTTATTTGAAGATCTTTTAGTGCTATTAAAAAGTGTTGAGCATACATCATCTTTTTAGTCAGTGGCGTAACTAAGGGGGGATGAGGGGGATAGAACCCCCCCCCACCCTAAAAATGAAAAAAATCTAATACATAATCACAGCAAACATATACTTTATTGAAATGTACTAAAAGCTATGAGCTGTAGGCTATAATTTTATAAGAAAAACAAAGCTGAAATGCACTTTTAGGGGCTTAAAATTTGAAAAAATTTCCGATACCCAGATCTCCCGGTAGTTCATTCCCTCATATTCATAAGTTTAATTTTGAAGAATTAGATTTATTATTTTTAGTGAGTTTGGATAAATTGTAATTAGTTTTAAAGCAAATATTCATGTCTAAAGTTTCTAAAAATGATTTAATTTTTAAGGATGGTGTTCCAAAGTAGGCTAAGCTTTTAAATTGTTTATTATTATTTTGATTAGAAGGGAATACTTGTTCTAAAGTCTGTTTTTTTATCTTTTTATTAATGATATTGTCAATTATACTTGGACCGTAATTATTATTAACTGCTATTTGTTTTATGATATTTAATTCTTTGTTATAATTATTAGTATTTAATGGAACTGTTAAGAGTCTGTGTATCATACTATTGAAAGCTGCTAGTTTATGACTGAATGGGTGGACCGAACTATTATGAATTGTAATATCTGTATGTGATGGTTTGTGAAACAGAAAAATCATGTTTATGATTTATATTTGAAATTGTAAGGTCTTAAAAGTTTATAGACTTATTTTGTTCAAGCTCTATGGTAAATTTGATATTATTGTGAATTGAGTCTATGTAAGTAATGAAGCTATCTAATTGTCTATTTGTACCAGTGAAGCTAGCTAAAATGTCGTCCACATATCGGTGCCAGTACATAATTTTTTTACTAAGGGGGTCTTTATGAATTATTTTTTCTATATTATCCATGAAAATTTCTGCTAGTAGGGGGCTGAGAGGGTTACCCATAATCAAACCATCTTTACTGCTATAAACCTCTCCATTGAAATGAAAATAAATTTTATTCAAATATACTTTTAATAAAGTAATGATATCAGAGTGAATTATAGGATTAAAATTATTGTATGTGAGCAAGTTATTAACAAGAGTTATAGTTTCTTTAGGAGGTATACTAGGGAATATATTTGTTACATCAAACGATATGAATTTAGAATTATGGGGTAGTATTATATCTTGAATATTATTAATTAATTTCATTGAGTTTTTAACTGAAAATCGAGGTTTGAATGAACAATATTTAGAAATGACATCTATGAGAATCTTTGAAATTTTGAATGAAGGTGCTGTGAAATAAGAAACAAATGGTCTGATTGGGTACCCCTCTTTATGGAGTTTAATTAATGAATAAAGTTCAGGGTGTTGCGGATTGGGTAAAAATAATTTATATTTTTCTTTATCGTTAATTATTGATTTAGCGTTATCTACTGCTAATTTTATTTCTTTTTGAAATTTATTAGTTGGGTCTTTTTTAAGGATCTCAAAATTGCTTGCCTGAATAAAATTGTTGGTTTTTAATATATAATCTACTTTAGGTAATGCTATCACCGTATTTCCTTTATCTATTTTTGTGAAAATAAGACTGTTTGACTTTGATTTTTGTTGAATTGATTTGGCGACTGATAATACAAAGTTGGGTTTGTTAAACTCGACAAATTCTTATTTAATAATTTCTGAAGTTTTAAACAAATTATATTGTTTTATTTCTTCGTTCAGTATGGATCTTTATCAAGTAAAAGCCTCGTCTATTCAATCTAAGTTTTGTAAGTTCGTAATTTAAACAATTCTTGTTTATATGAAGTGTGGTAAGTGGTAAAGTTTAACAAAATGAAGTGTATACTTTGAAAGTATTTCTCTAAAAACTAAGGTTTAATTTTAGTTGATTTGCTATTGTACATACCTCTTCAAGTAACTTGTGGGCTTGTGGTATATCGTCTGGTGTCATTTTTCGAAATCCAGGAGTTTTTGGTTTATCTGGTAGTTTATATAATTTCAGAGTTCTTTGTAATGTCATGTTGCGAGACAAATGAGAAAATTTGACTTCAATTAGCTTTTTGGGGTTTAGGGATCGATGCCAGTAAGTGCAGGTACTGACAGGTTTTGGTAACACAATTCCAGCTGTGTAAACAGCTTGAAATATGCCATTCAGGTGAACTCGACGGGTAATTTCCCTGATCAAAACAGGAGCTACTCGTTTCGAACGAAGTTTTTTATGTACACAGAGAAAATTGATTTCTACCATTTGTTGTCTCCTAAAAATGTGAAACAATAATATTTCGTTTTTTGTTTAGTTTAAGGTTGAGTATGAAAAATATTTTTTTGTCAACTCCTTTATATATTGCAAAAACCATAAAATGTTTTACTTTAAACTCAAATTATAAGTTGTTTATTGTATACTTATGTATTTTTAAAGTCATCACCAATTCACAAAAAAATTACCATTAAATTTGTAAGAAAATCAGCTGATCTAATGTTACAAGAAGAGACCTTAGTCTTTATTAATGGTATATTTTGGCAACTTTTTACACCACCTCGAATTTTTGTATAATTTTTATACTAGTTATCTTTTAAAACATACAAGAGCTAATTCTTAAAATAACTTACTTTTTATATATATTGAGCGTTGCAGGAATAGCTGATATAAATCCTACCAATCTGCTGCTTTTTACAACTCTCACTCCACAATGCCACTCTCTTTTCCAGCCCGGGGGTTGTAATGCCCTAAAAATTAAATTAATATGAAAAATATAGGAAATATTAACTGTATGTAGTGTATATACAATATTTATGTTGGTTTCTCATATTAATAGAGGTATTAAGTAACTAAATAAGAAGATAAAAACAAGACATAGTAACTGTGAATAATTAAATAAGCATATTGAATTGAGATGGGTAAGATAAGTCCGTTGAATGTATTACTTTAACTCAGAATTGGTATTTATTATTTATCATGTGGTCAAGAATGTCAATTATTGTTAGTCTGTCATTAATCTATTTGAGAATATACATTCTTTTTGTATCCTCTTGATATTGTTGTAAATTTAAAGGTATAATTTAATTTATGCCTGTGACATTCTTATATGTTGAGAAAAATATCACGTTTTCATAATTCCATTTTTATTTTAGTGTTGTTAAAGTTGTAACACCATGCAATCGAATTCTTTTGACTAGAAATACCTTAGAAGATCATGTATCTTTTATGCATATCTTATTGTAATGTTTGTGTTGATGAACTTCCACTGTGTTAATAGACTGTGAATCTTTGAAGCAAAGAAAGGCGTCAGACTGCCTTTAATAAAACCATTTCATACCTCTGAAATAGCCTCAATAGCAATTTATGCTTGAACATATTTTCAATAGGACAGTCATACGTTTGAGATATTTTTCAATAGTAGTTGAAAACCTAATGTCTGTATTCCATTGTTGACTAAAAGCGCATTTCTCTAGTCCCACCAATGTTCATGAAAACACACACCCTTGAAGTTTTTGCATTTAAGACAGCTTCCCAGCACAAGAAAGTTAGTTAGAGAGTTACCAGTGGAACAGTTAACTGGTTGCCCAGTTGTGCAACAAAGTCGAGATATACCATCTCTTCGAGAGTTACCTCTCACCCAAGTGGGACATATCGTCCCTCCGAGAGTTACATATCACCTAAGTCAAACATATGGTTTCATAGTTAGTATTCGAGTCAAGTGCATACTCAAAGTCGAAACTCATCATTTCTAATTGTAATTCAAGTTGAAACTCATCGTTTCTATGTCAAGTAAGTTACTAAGTCAAACATACCGTTACTTGGTCAGTATTCAAGTAATATCAAAGTAGAGATATACACTTGCTACTATTGGTTACCTCATCAACCCGAAACATAACGTTTTTCCGAAATCATTAAGTTCGCGATTACCTTCTGATCTTAATGCCGAAGTTCACACAACAATGAATTTTAACGTTGTCAAATTAAGATTAAAGATATAGTTGAATCTACTACAGTCGACAAAGTTTGTCTAATTAATAATCAAAAACGGCCCGTTTCAAAACATTAAGTGCTGGAATTGATAGTGTTTCAATTAATATTTGAAATGATTACTTTAAAATGTAATTTACTGCAACTTAGACTTCATTAAAGTGGTATACATAAGTAATTTACACAATATTCCAAGGTATCCATTATACATAACACTTTGCTCTTGATTTTGAATTTAGTGTGAAAAAAAAGGCAAAAAGTCAAAATCTATCTTTATTACCGATATGATAATTGGCGACAATAAAATAAAATGCTTCCAGGCATTCCAGTTTTTGAAAGCCTATACAAATGCTTAGGAGCATTAAGTTCTAGAAGCAAAAAGTAATTTGAAGACATAAAATTATTTAAGGGTTTTCTGTTTAATTGAATTAATGTGGCGTTAATAACTGATAAGAAGGACAGAATAAATTGTTATAAAACTCCATAGACAAGGTAGGCAATGAAAATCCTTATAGAGTATTAATCTAATGTTTTCACCACCTAATATACATATACAGTGTGTTTCAAAATGACGCTTACAACGTTTGCCTGAAGAAACTTCTCTTAAAATTAGACTAACTGAAATAGCGAATCAGAGATCCAACTTATTTACTTTTTGAAATACAGGGTGTTTAAGTTGAAAAAATAAAGATTTTTTTTCATAACTTTAGAACAGATCAATATTTCAATTTGAAATTTGGCACATTCTTACATTTGAATTAGCATATTTTGGGTGAAAAACAATTTTCCTTACTTGGGCCAGTGGCGTGCTTTTGGAAAAATTAGTCACTTCCCCCCTCCCCATTTATTACGCCACTGATCTTTTATACCTTTCAAGAAATTTTTTGGATTGTTCAATGATTTTTATGTAATAAACGAATAACCTTTACATATCCTTACGGTTTTCAAGATATTGGATGTTTTTAATTATTACGTATAAAAGAAAATAGCTTTATTCAGATTTTTTAAAAACAACTTCAGTCTACTATCCATTTATAAATGTTAAGAACTCACTTGAAAAACAATATTTAACATAAATATTAGGTAATCCAGATCACGTGATATAATATGGCCGTCCAGGGCAAACAATCTAGACAGACACGTCAGTTTTGTATTGTCTATTCAATCGTAAACAGTGCTCAAGATTCGTTTTGTCGAATTTATTGGTATATTTTGTTTCAGTTTAGTATATTTTATTAGTATTTAGTGTATTGTTCATATGATTAGTAGTTTTTATTTAGAATATATCACTTTTCTTAGTTTTTATAAATAATGTTATCGACTTTTTTGTGAAGAAGTTAATGCAAGAGCATCCCAATATTGGTGCAAGGTAACGTTAAAAAGCTGGAACATTGTTTTGTTTGTTTGTTATTAATGTTTTTGTAGATATCAAATGAAACTAAGTATATTAAATGGTTTGGATCCCTTTACTTTAGATCCTGCCAAACTAAAATATTCTATTGATGAAGTTCCACCGATAACCAACATGTATATCATTAGTTATTTGGTGTTTTCACACATCTTTTACACCAAAGAGCAGATGAAGGCTAATAAAAGTTTACAAGCCTACAAATATTTTGAATCTGGCTTTGTGTTGAAAATAAGGTCTACTTTAATCAATGGAGTTTTTGTTGTGGTAGGCAAGGTTTACTATTTTAAATCTAATATTGGCAATATCCTATATTAAAAAATAATAAAAAGTGCCTGAGAAACCCTACAGCATGTAGAGGAAGTTTCCATTGATGATTAAAAATAGCTAGGCCAAGAAACAGTTTAAAATATTATTACAAACATATCTTCATCTCATGTGGAAGTTTTGCGAACTAGAAAACCTCATACACACTATTAGTTTTAAGCTTAAAGCAATTTTTATCATTGTTATAATATAAAATAATCATTCACATTCATCATTTTGGAGTTTTCTTTTTCACTAACAGTGTTACAGCTAATTAATGAAAATTATACAGATCTATTAAGGTTGCATAAAAAATGATGTTGAAAAGTTTAACTTGAAACTTTGAATATTTTCAAAAGTGGCTCTTTATTTGTCTTGATCACTGTATTTTGTGCTAAAACGTTGTTTTGAAAAATTTGTGCAAGTACTTGTTTACCTTATTTGAAGTATTGAAAACATGTGTTATGTTTTAGGTTAAACATTCACAAAAAACCAGCTTGAAACCTTTGGAGGCCTTATACAGAAGGATGATTCAATATTAACGGCCCATTGTACTTGCATGGCTGGGATTAGCGAAGTATGTAGTCATGTTCGAGCAATTATTTTTACTGCTGAATATGCAAACAGTAAGAAGGATTTATTATCTTGTACCGACCTTAAATCACTATGGCCAATGCCATCACCATCATCTGAAAAGTTACCTACGGTACCTGTTTCACAAATAAATTGGGGAAAATGCTGTAGTATTAAGACAAGTAATAAGGACATACCAGAGATATCAGCTAAGGAGGTGGAGGGTATCTTACAACAGTTTAAAACTTTAAACTGTATGACAACACTGATGTATGTTATTGAGCCTTTTGCAAAAGAAGTGAAAGAAAACATGATGAAATCATATGCTGAATTGATTAATCTCTCAAAAGACATTGATTATTGTCTTACAAAGGAAGAAGTTTCAGCAATAGAGATGGCAACAAGACAGCAAAATAAAAATTGGTATGCCCAAAGAGCTGGTAGGATCACTGCGTCCAAATTTAAATTGGTTTGTAAAACGAAAAAAGACAAACCATCATTGTCTTTAATAAAAACAAATTGTTACCGAACCCAAGTGAAGTTTAGCACTAAACAATCCACTTGGGTTTTATTTCATGAACACTTAGGCAGTTCAAGCATATGAAAAGTATATGGAAGAAGAGAAGAACCATGAATATTTCCAAACAAATGAAGTTGGACTTCTAATTAATGAAAAGTGGCCACAGCTAGCTGCCTCGCTAGATAGATTAGTTTTTTGTGAGTGTTGTTTGGGAGGATGCTTAGAAGTGAAGTGTCCATATTTATCAAAAGATTTAATTGATTTTGATGATTATATTAAATTAACAAGTTCATGTCAGTACAAAAACAATGGAAAAACTTATTTGAAAATTGATCACAAATATTATTACCAGGTACAAATGCAAATTTTTGTCTCTACATTACATTACTGTGATTTTGTTGGTTGGTCCCCTAATGAATTTTTCAAACAAAGAATTCTCCCATAGTTGGAGAGAAAATTCAGAAATTGCACTCAAAAACCGTTCTGAAGTAATAATGCCAGAACTCTTGGGTAAATTCTTTACAAAACAAATGGACGCCGCAGAAGTGAACCATTTTTGTTTTTGTAATGGAGTGGATGATGGTAGACCAATGATATTGTGTAATGATGTAGATTGTAAGATAAAATGGTTCCATTTTGACTGCGTACATTTAAAAACAGTTCCCTTGACTTATAGTATTGCAGTGATTGTTTAAAATAAGTTTTAATTTTGTAATGCAACTCAAATAAATAAAGGTTATAGCAGAACGATCCCTACCAGGCTATACAGCTCTATCTACAGTACCACCTTCATGTAGATAGGCCCCGCACAACGTCTGAGACTCTGTTATAAATGGTAAGATGGCGCCACTCGAATCGCCTTACACCACACCGATAGTGATGTAACCTAGTCCTATACATAGTAGCATGGTGAAGGGTAGAAGCGAACACGGATTACGTATTATTATATATTTTAAATAGTTCATGTTATTTTCATTTAGTAATATTTTTGTTTGTTGTTAAATAAAATTATTACTACACTAGCGCCCTGACGTGGAGCTCGAATTAAGGATCTCCTAAGATTTATCCAAACTTGTTCATGGTATCGCCGATTTATTGCAAATTTTGCCAGCATTGCAAAACCTCTTACAAATTTGACTCGGAAGAATACTCCGTGGAAATGGGGAACAACTGAGCAAGATGCGTATAACAAATTAAAGAACTGTCTGATAACTGCTCCAATCCTCAAACAAGCAGATGAGAGTGAACCCTTCACTATTAAATTCGACGCCAGTAGCTATGCCATCGGCGCAGTTTTGGTCCAGGGGGAGGGAGCAACCGAACACCCTATTGAGTATGCGAGTCGCTTATTAACGAGTGCAGAGAGGAACTATATGACCACGGAGGAAGTAGCATCACCTGCCAATCCACCCCTAAGGAAGAAAGGATTACGAGGTAGACCCAAGAAACAACAACCTTAATCGTCCTGCTTGGTGTGCTAGCCTCTCATCGGGACGATCTCGAAGCTAGAGGGGGAGGTTATAGCAGAACGATCCCTACCAGGCTATACAGCTCTATCTACAGTACCACCTTCATGTAGATAGGCCCCGCACAACGTCTGAGACTCTGTTATAAATGGTAAGATGGCGCCACTCGAATCGCCTTACACCACACCGATAGTGATGTAACCTAGTCCTATACATAGTAGCATGGTGAAGGGTAGAAGCGAACACGGATTACGTATTATTATATATTTTAAATAGTTTATGTTATTTTCATTTAGTAATATTTTTGTTTGTTGTTAAATAAAATTATTACTACAAGGTTATTTAAAAATTTGTGTAATCTATCATCTGATTTAAAAGCTGTTAATACATAATAATATAATAATTGACTATTTCCCATGTAATAACATTGGTATTAGTTAAAGTCCTGATTTTTTGCTTAAGTTTTTAGATCGCTTTGTTTATAAAATTATTGTAATGTTTCTTGGCAATAAAGCATATTTTTCTTTCTTTCTCTAACCTAACTTATTTAAATACAAAAATATAGTAACTAATCAAAAACTGGCTGTAAATGAGACATCAAAAAAAATTGTAAAAGCATTTATTTCACATATCTTATTTTGATATTCAAACTGAAAAGACAAGCAAACTTGTTATTTACAAACATTAGTTGCCTATTTTTTCCAATATTATGTTGGTGCTGATACCACAAAACGGTATGTGTCAGGATTTATGATTTCTAAAAAACGAAAAGATGCTTTTTTAAGGATTACTCTCTACTTAATCTGTATCATGTTCATTCTGCAGCCCTAATATCTAATGGCACATCTTGTAATAAATTTCTCACAAAAAATGACAATAGTACCATTAAGTTTATTAGGTAATAAATATGGTCCCACTATGCAATCTCTAAGAATCCTTGCCCTTACGATAATAGAGAATTTCTCTTGAAATTCATGTAGTTGAAAAGCATGTGGATTTTCTTCATTTCAGACATGGCTATTTCTGTAATTGAAAATTGTTTCATGCATGAATTTGGCTTCATTATTAAATAAAACAAACTTAGTAAAATTTCTATTATATAGGCACTTCTTCCTATACCAAGTGGAATATTCTACTCTATGATGGTAATATGTTTGCATCAGAGCTATAACTTTTGTAAATTTAAAAGAATATAACTGTTATTCGTTTAGAACTCTCCACACAGATCAGTTGTCTACAGTTATAAATTTGCTGATGGTGTGAGTACTTAAAGTTGATCTATTTTCGAGTCGGTTCAGAATAGACTCTTCCAAATTCACAGTATTATAAACATCCAATATCTTGAAAACCGTAAGTTTTGGATATGTAAATATTATGCATTATTTTATGTAAAAATCATTCAGCAACACAAAAAATTGCTTTAAAGGTATAAAAGGTCAGTTGTGTAAAAAATGGGGGAGAAAAGTGACATAATTTTTCCAAAAGTACGCCACTGACCCAAGTAAGGAAAATTGTTTTTCACCCAAATTATGCGAATTCAAATGTAAAGACTTTCTGCCAAATTTCAAATTGAAATATTGATGTTTTAAAGTTATGAAATAATATATTTTTATTATTCTCTACTTAAACACCCTGTATTTCAAAAAGTGAATAACCTGGAACCCTCATTCCTATTTCAATTAGTCTAATTTTAATAAAGTTTCTTCAGGCAAACGTAAGCATCATTTTGAAGCACCCTGTATTTTCATTGTATTGTTTTACAAATACTAATACACATTGCCTACATACCATTTCAAGAATTCAGGTTGGTAATCAAACCTGAACATACAATCATCATCTTCAACATAATTTTCATTAAGTAATGTGTAGAGTTCCTTTAATACTAAAGGTTCATCTAAATTGAGAGTATCCCATTTAAATCCATCTGGTAGACTATACGGTTCTTCTCTAATTTCAGATGGTTCTTTATCTGGTTCTATCGCCTCATTAACAGTTATTTTTTCATCTAAAAGCAGTTTATAAAATTAGAAAAAAATGAATCATTACCTTGTAAAATGTCTTCATTATGTTTCATTAAAAGTTTTATTATGAACACAAAAAACAATACAATAAATTTCAAGATTATAAACAAGTATGCCAGTCAATCTACTTTAAGCTAAACTGGCAATTACTTAAAAGCCCCTATGCCTCCCTCTGTTATTTAAAAGATTTCAAGCCTCTTTTAAATCTGCCACTTGATCATCCAATCCAGAGATTTGAATAATCTTACCTTCAACAACTAGAAAACAATGTAGACATATTCTAATTTACAGTCGTTAGAATGGATATACAATCAAGACTATGCCAATATTCAAGGATTTTAATTTTTAAAATTAGTTCATGGTTATTGATACCTATTACAGATCATCTCTAGCAGATAATACTGCCACAGATCCCTTTTTATCCATTATGTTAAATCACTATTTGTAACATAGTAATGCTAATGTAGTATAAAAATTAGCCCTGACTCCTAATACATTATTACTTTTCCTCCAACCCTAT
This sequence comes from Galeruca laticollis, assembly GCA_963921935.1. Classification (NCBI taxonomy): domain Eukaryota; kingdom Metazoa; phylum Arthropoda; class Insecta; order Coleoptera; family Chrysomelidae; genus Galeruca; species Galeruca laticollis. Next base: position 112,465,357 of record OY998175.1, on the reverse strand, counting down.
CTAAAACGTGAGGAAAGTATTGGTTTGCCCCAAAAAAGTTGGAATTTTGGAGTTATTTTATTGTTATCAGCAAGAACACGAAAAAAAGTATTCAGAAAAAAATCCCGTGTGTATGTTGTCGTCCACTTTTTGTAATACTTTTCGTAATATGTCTTGTTAGCACAATACATCCTCTAAAGTGCAACAAGTTACCAATTGATGAAAGATGAACCCTATTGATTTTCAGCTCACTAGAGTCAGTACAATGGGTGCTATGGTACTTGAAGTGTCACATTTTTGGAAAAATTTCAGTTTGTTAGTATGATACTCCCTCTGGAGTGTATACAAGTGACAAATTTTATGATTGGATATTGTTCAGAGCATCTTATAGATGAACCTTATTTATTTTCTGCTCACTAAAGCCAGAACAACCGGTGCTATGATACTTGAAGAACCACATTTTTGGAGAAATTTCGGGTTGTTAGCACGATGTGACCAATTTCATAATTGGATATTTTCAGGGTGTCTCACAGATGAATATTGATTTTCAGCTCACCAGAGCGAGTACAACGGGTCCTATAAATCCAGATATACTACATTTTTGGTCATTTTTGAAATTTCAGTTTGTTAGTGACCAAGTGACAAGTATGATAGGATATTGTTCAGGGAAAAGTTAGTTTTGATCTTAAAAACCGTTTATTTTTGTATGACCATGTTATTTCAGATAATTTACCATACTTAATTTTAGAACAGTGTTGATATTTACTGATTGCCAAGAAAAAACTGTCAGTAAATGGTTACTAATTAATTACTGTTCTGGTTTTGACAAGACTGAACAGTAAGTAAATAATTTCAAAATTTTCGAGATATTTTTTAATAACACATATATATTACAGCATGAATGTACATAAAATAGTATAAGCATCTGGAAAAGTAACGAATTTACCAATCTCCATCAATATTGGTCACTCTGCTTTCCTCAGTCATCAAACATTATCATTGATCTATAAACTCTCCTTGCTATTCTTAATATTTAATATACTATAAAGCAGATTGTACAAATAAGCAAACATTTCTTTATTACTAATAAAATACAAGCCACTAAAACAAATCTTAGTTTGCTGAGTAGCAGATTACACAATTGATACTAATTATTGGTACATTAAAATAGAAAATTTTATTTCCATGCTTGCAAGTCTAAATTTTGGTTAATGAGAGGTGTCAGATGGGTTTCTAATAGATTTTTTTCTTTTTCTTATACGTATATCAGAGGCAATGGATACAAAAGAAAATGTAAGCAGTAGGTCCTTCTAAATATCTGTTCTTAAACATATTGATATAAACTTGACTGTAAAAGTTTATTTCACTATTTATAACTATTTATTGAGCAGGAGAAATCTGATTTGGTCTAAAATATCAAACACATATTGTGCCCAATTTATATTTGCAACTTTGAGACTATATCACACTCTAATACCCGATTTCACCAACTAATTCCTAAAGATAGGCAATACCTAAACTGGATTTAGGAATTTATTTCTAAATGAAATATGCGTTCCACTGTGCGATAATACAAATAAAACTAAATATATTTAACATCTCATCAACACTAAATACCTGGACAGCAAGAAGGGTTTTAGACCTCTGACATAATATTCCAGGATTGGTTCATTCAAAGGCTTTTATACATCCTTCGAATAATGTATCCAAACAAATGTTAGGCTATAATAGACATGACCTACAGTGCCTAACAGGCCACTGTCGTTTGAATCATCATATGCTGAAACTTGCACTGTCGGACAATCCGACTTGCTGTCTCTGTTTGGAAGATGATGAAACAGCAGAGCATATAATTTGTGCCTGCCCTGCCACGGTCAGGTATCTGAAGTTTGGCAGGGCCTCTCTCTCTCGCCCTTGAACCTGAAATATCATTCATCGAACAAATTAATTGGCTTCGTTAAGAAGCTGAATTTGTTTGGAGAAATATGAATCGGTATGAACCTCAATAGACTCTTACAAGTCGCATTGGAGGGCCTTATTGACCCACTCATTACAAACCTAACATAACCCCATGTCTCACCAACATGTCATTAAAGTTAAAAAGTGATAATAGAACTTAATCTGCATTATGTCCATAAGCCAATAAGAATACAACATTAAGAAACTTTTTCAATTTTTGATTGGAGAACATTGTACTATTTCAACTAAGCATTATTATAAAATCTAGAGAGGTATAATCTACTTTTTATTTAATACTCTCTCGTATTCGTTAAAACCTTTGTATCTATCAGCTGCTAACATTGATAACATGCATGTTGGTTGCACTGAACAAAATCATCCCAAGTGTTCCAATGTTTACTATGTTGATGCAAAGCTCAATATTTATACACTCAATTATTTAGTAAAAAAATAGTTCTTACCCATTTTAGGCACAGGCTGAGTATTCCAAAACTGAAAATTCTTTTTAAGGGCCTCCTCGGAACTTTTTGCTGGTTTTTGTGATAATGTAAAAACTTCCATGGCTGCTTTTAGCTCTTTAATTGATATCGTATTAATTGGATTTGAAAAATTTGATAAGAGGTTTTTTTCAACTTGAACAACCTCATTACTTTGGTCAATGTGTTCTTCTTGTACCTCATTTTTCTTCTTTTTGTTTCTATTGCGTTTTTTTGTACTGAAAATGAAATTATCTAAAATCTGCTTTGCCTGAATTGGAAAAAATAGCATTCAATTAGTAACTGAACATTTGGACATAGTTATTAAAATAATTAACCATGGTATTGATTTGTCATGTTTCCATCAACATACGAGTTTTTATAAAATTTATTAAATGAATTTTTAACAAATTTAAATTGCAATAAATAAAATACCTCTTATTTAATACTATTCCATCTATACTTTCTTCCACTTGACTAACATTTTCCAATTGGTTTTTTTCAGTATTTTCCGACATTTTGGGCAAAAGTGACATCAATCATGACATGACATACAAGAGAACCAACATTGACACTGTTGGCTGAGTTCCGTTTTCGGTAATGGTTCTGGTACGATGTTAGAACAAAATTATGATAGTTATATATTTTTTTATAGATATAACAAAATTCTTACTAATAACTTTTTTATATCGTATATTGATATGAAGATATAAAAATTGCAATGGATGGATACTCATTGCTCTTTCATATATTTAAAGTCCTTCCATTGACAATTGAAGAACAAATTTAGCAGACTCGAGGCGGCATCGATTGAGCGGCATGGACGGAGATTATTAATTTTATTTCAGTATTCAAATTTTTTTAAAGCTGAAAAAATATGCACAATTGTTCCAAATCTCTTGGTAGTCTCCTGTCACAACTTTGTTGCATTATCTACAACCTCTTTACTCACTTTTGGAGTTTGATGACATTTTCGTAATTCTAATTTTAAGTTGGCCCATTTTAACTCATATTCAATAGTATAGAGGTAGTCCTAGAAGGGTGTGACCTCGTTCTTTTTATATCTGTATGCAGTTTTATTCAGCATTTTGCACGATTGGTAGCAGGAAGAGGTATATTGTTTTCAAACACAAATGCAATTATTTCAGCATCTTTTCTGCTACTATTTGGTATCTTACGGAGTGTTGCCGCGAGTGATACTATGTGTTGTCAATAAAGATTACTGACTGTGTTGGAATATTATGTAGAAGCTTTATTCTAAACCAATTTTCAAATAAGTCTATTGTTAGGCGGGGTTCGTTGTAAGTTGGCCATTGCTTTGTAGTTGGTTTGCTTGCTTGCGCTTGCTTATCTGCCTGTAGATAGCTTTCTGCAGTCCAATGGAGAAATGCAACCATCGAATGTCTGCCTCCTCGTTGCACCGCTGGATACGTTAGCACTGTTGATCATCAGTAACAGCAGTGTTGACCAACCAAATGAGACTCCAACAACCCAAGCTAAAGTGTAAGGAACGTGCCGATGGCTGAATGGCCGCAGGGAATGAGACTGCGAACGTCCTTCTGGGGATACCAGGCGACACCCCCTTGGAAATAGCCTTTCCCTGGTATGCAGAGCTCTGCCAGAGACGACAAACCTTTTCCTAGCGACTCGTGGGATCAAAATGAATCAACAACAAAAACAAAAAAACCGGAGGATGAGCGAGAACGTACACTTCCAACAAAAAAGCACCGTTGTGGTAAAAGAGTCTGCGGTGCCGAGTCAAAGAGAAGGAAGAAAGTGAGGAGGCAGCCGGCTGGCGTCTCTACAGACAACACCAGCGCCACTCGCCCCTTCATATCTAAACCTGGCACCAACAGCCAAACATGCAAGGGCAGCGATGCCAGTTCCTCCTCCAAAAGAGGCCCGAAACGCGTCGCTCCACAAAAAAAGAAGCGCATCTGCTCCAACGCCTCGGAGGAGAACTCTTCCAGAGGAAAGAGGATACGGACGGACGCTAAAGCAAAAAGGTACAGCAAAGCAGCTACCAACCATTTACGGATAGCTAATATAGACAAGGCCATTCCATACGTGAAATAATCACCGATAATGGAGACCATGTCCAAAAACAACTATTGGAGGCTTTGGATGAAGCCCCTATGTCCGCCTCCGGCAGTCAGAAGAAGCCACCTACTTTTAGGTCATGGTCGCTCTCTGGCGAAATAATCAGAGTCAACTGCGATAATGACGAAACGCTAAAGAACACGGTTTCCAAATTGAAACCGCGGGAGAAGGCTAAGCTCGACGTGGTACACGTCGACAACCTCCCCCAGCTGACAAAGCCACCCTCTGGGTCCCTAGTGAAGCTCACGCTGAACTGAAACAGAACCCAGACCTTCGGGTGGATGCATGGCTTTCCTTCCACCATGAAGCGAATGTCAATTCTAGAGGGCAGCTTTTCGTCTTCGGCAGAAAAGACGAGGAAATGGGTGTCCTAGAAAATCGATCAATAAGGATGAGCTACGCGTTCACTTCATTGATCGTTACAACAAAAAAAACTCGACCCGGAACGGAGGAGATCGAGCATGGATCCCCCTCTCCCATCTGAGGAGCCCCAAGGAGCTGTTGCTTCTGTGGAGACTGTCGAACCATCCTTTGAGATGGCGACCGACAGTCTCCTGGCAGAACTAAGCTCTAATCGAAGATACCGGCAACGTCAACTCACCTCCAAGTGAGGAAGTGGAGATGGCCTAAAAGAAATCAAAACCTATCTCACCACCATCAAGCAGAGATGGACAATGAAAATGTAAGGTTTATTCAGTATAACCTTCAACACAAAAAGGTGGCCTCGGCAACTCTATGCCGCCACCTTATCCAAGAATCCTGGATAAAACAAACCAAAATGATGGGTCTAAATAATCCAAATGGTTTAGTTTTCTGCTTACCAAGCAATCAGCAACCTAGGACGGCCATATATGTCCCTAGGAATTTTAAGACCTACCCACTGACGCATTTTTCGTCCCCCGACCTAACGGTAGTGAAGGTTGAATATGAAGGAGTTGGAGGACCTTGTGGAACACTGTCTCACCCAGAAGCTTCAATTGGTAATAGGCTACGATTCAAACTCTCACCCCGTAAGCTGGGGCAGCAAAGATATTAACACTAGAGGTAAGTATTTTTATGATTATATAACTAATAAGAATCTCTGTATTCTAAATAGAGGTACTGAACCAACTTTTATTAACTCTCGAAGTCAAACGGGCATAGATATTACCTTATCTACTATAAACAATTCGAATATAATCTCCGGCTGGTATGTATCCGACGACATTTCAATGTCGGAACACCGCTGGATAAAATTTGAAATAAAATTAGCGCACAAAACCTCCACAATAACTCACGACCCCAGGAAAACGGACTGGACAATATATGTCCATTATTTGAAAGGGGATCTGCGAGGAGTCGAGGACGTGTTGCCTAACAATAATGGAGATTTGGAAATTTATTCTGAAACCATTCAAAACTCAATAATTAATGCCTATAAGATGTCTTGCCCACTCAGGCGGGTCAATCTTGATGGAGCTATGAGATTGATCAGCTCAGGAGAACGGCGAGAAAATATTTCAATAAGGCTAAAAGAACCAGACTCGAAGAGGATTGGATCGCATACAAGTCTCGCCTCAAGGAGTATACAAAAGTAATTAGACAAAAACGAAAAGAAGCGTGGAGAATATATTGCGAGGAAATCGAATATTTCCCCCGAGCAGCTAGACTCCAAAAAGCCCTCTCTGAAGATCCCCGCAGTCATATCGGTATACTAACCAAAGAGGATGGCACAAAATCTGCCAACTTGAAGGAAAGCCTTCAACTATTAATGTCAACTCACTTCCCTGACTCCAGAACCACAAACACAGCAGCCTGGGAGGGAGAGGAGAATCACTACCAGACGGACGATGACTGGCGTAAATCGCGACAGATCGTCGACGCAGTCAGACTGGGGTGGGCCATCTCAGGCTTCCCCCCCTTCAAATTCCCGGGAATGGGCGGCATTTATCCAGCCCTACTTCAGTGGGGCCTGGATGACCTAATGCCGCATCTGGTAGGAATCCTCTGATCCTCACTGGCACTGAGGTATATTCCAAAAGGTTGGAGAGAAGTTAAAGTTGTGTTCATACCAAAACCAGGAAGAATGGACCATTCAATTTCATAAGCATATCGACCCATTAAACTCACATCGTTTTCAATGAAGACCTTGGAGAGGCTGTGCGAACGATACATAAGAGATGTAGTGAAAAACACAAAATCCACTGCATCCAAATCAACATGCATACACTCCAGGGAAATCCACCGATTCGGCTCTTCATCTCGTGGCGGGCCGCATCGAGAGATCGTTGGAAAAGAAAGAGTCCACCCTGGGTGTATTCATAGACATAGAAGGTGCGTACGATGGAACCACTTTTCCTAAAATAAAAAACGCACTTTCCAACAAGAATGTCCCCCAAACCATAAATGGATGGATAAATAACATGCTCTCAAAAAGAGCAATAAAAATCAGTGTAGATGATGTAACCATCAGAGGCTTAGTTGTAAAAGGTTGTCCACGGAGAGGGGTACTCTCACCACTACTGTGGAATGTGGTCTTAGACTCTTTGGTCAGCCGCCTCAACGATGGTAACTTCTACACAATAGCATATGCAGATGACCTGGTGATTCTGCTAACAGGAAGATTCAAGGAGACACTCTGCGCTTTAATGCAAGGGGCCCTCAATATCATAGAACAATGGTGCAAAGACCATTCACTGTCAATACATCCAAAAAATATGAAGATGGTTCTTTTCACGAAAAAAAGGAAGTTTGCAAAGCTCTGCAAAGCTCCTAGATACCAAACATAAATTTTCTTCAGGGGTGAAATACTTAGGGGTCACCTTCGACAGTAAGTTAACGTGGAACTCTCATTTATAAAGCAGAGTTAAAAATGCATATATATTTCTTATGAGCAATGTCGTAGAACCATCAGCCGTACCTGGGGAATGTCACCTAAGGTCGCTGCCTGGATCTACACTGCCATCATCAGACCTATCCTGACGTACGACGCGATTACGGACTCGAATCCACCGCGATATGCCTTCCACAGGCCCTACAAGGTAATATTTAAAAATAGCGCACAATACCCATTGGAAGAAGGCGAAATCCGTATCATCACAGATGGGTCTAAAACCTATGTAGGCTCAGGATGTGGAATATTTTCCAGACCCCCGAATTTAATCATAAAATGGACAATGCACTGCAATGCAAGTGTTACTCAAACAGAGCTCACTGCTATCTGCATCGCTGCAAAAGAGATTACCAAAAGGAACACCACAGGTAATAATATATACATCCTTACGGATAGTAGACAACCCCTACTAGCCCTGAACATACCACGCATTACATCAGGCCTAGCACTAGAATGTCACATGGCCTTAATCGAAGCCTGTAACAACAACACGGTCACTTTAGGCTGGATCGAGGGCCATGAGAAATCGAAAGTAAACCGTGTTGCAGACTCGCTAGCCAAGAAAAGAGCCTCCCACATACTCTTGGGATCCGGCACTTCATTGGTCTATCGGCGTCAGCGACGGCTGACCTATTAAAGGAAACTCCCTCAATAAGTTTAAGGGTAGATAGGACGACGCAGAAGGCTGCAGACTTGCCGAGGAACTGTTACAGTATCCGGACAGCAAAGTATCCAAAAAATACGTGACTATGAATAGGCAGAACCTACGAATAGCCGCGAGTATTCTGACTGGTCACTGACACCTACGAAAACTCATCCACAGACTGGGTCTGTCTGACACCCCACTTTGTAGAGGATGTGAACAAGAAGATGAGACAGTCGAACACATTCTTTGAGAATGTCAGACACACTCTCATTTTAGGTTTCACGTATTCGGCGGACACAGGCTAACATACGCCAGTATGAGGGAACTTAATTCAGGCGACGTTATCGCCTACTTCAAACAAGTAGGCTGGATGACGAGCTAGAAGGAAGTTTTGAACCTCAGAAGGATGCACAATGGGCCAATTGTGGCCTAAGTGCTGTGGGGTCACCCACCCTTCAAACTCTTACAAATACAGATACAGATTATACATAATATTATCAGGAGATGAGCAAACTTTTAAAATTCAACATAAATTAAAAGTCGAACTTCCTTTTTGAGACGTCGAACTTCCTTTTTGAGACAACCCAAAGTGGTCTACACGTTTCTGCAATTATGTTCGCTGTTGTCGTCTCCTCTACCAGTTATAATGGTACGATATGGATGTGACAGTCACCTATAGCTAAATATCTGTTGAAAAATTGTATTTAGTTTAATATCTGTAATCAATGTGGTTAAGCAAGACAAATCTATAATATTACCGTAGAATTATTAGAAGTTGCGCAGCAGCAGAAATGAACTCCCTCACTACGTTCTGTTTTGTTATGAGAGGCCCAACTAAAAATGGCTGCTCTTAGAATTGACTCGGTGACATCCGCAAGTAATTTTCAAATTTATTTGCGTACGAGAAGAGTGTAGAAAAAACTGCTTCAAAAAAGCAATGTTCCATTCATAATTTATACAATGGGTGAACCTAAAAACGTTTATGACTACATTCCTTCTTGTTTTCTGAATCTGGTCAATTTCCTACTATCATAGTACAGTGTCGCTGATTATAGATTAGAACACTATTAGTGTTTTAAATGAAACTCACTGTTTCTAGCTAATTCCACAGTATAATGAAAATTGTTGAAAGTTCTAAAAAATTTACAATTGTTTCGATAAATCAATATCATCGTCAGAATGACAGAAGTTACATTTTATTTGATGCCTACCTGATGTTTAGTAGTTATTTTTGGCTAGACCAAGAAGTGACCTAACTTGTGATTGACTTAATATATGTTTATAGAAAAAAGAAAAAGATGTGATATTACAAATATTGAAGCTTAGATATTATTAGTCCTATGGTGATATCCTGGATATCATTTTTCCAATTAAGATCAGTATAACTGTGCAATGATATAGAAAACCAGGAAAACTATATCTGCTGATCTTCACAATTATCACTTAAGAAGACAGTTTATTAGTGGAGAACTCCCTAGATTTAACTGTTCATTGACAACTTCATATTGTGGGTTTCTTAAATGTCTTCTAATTTCCAATTCTTCAAGGAAATCCAGCTCTTGTTTCTTTTCACAAATATGCAGCACTTCTAGTTTTGTGTTAGGTGTCAATGAATGATTTGTGTCAAGTAGATGTTTTGCGTAGTGGGATTTATCACAAGTTAGGTCACTTCTTGGTCTAGCCAAAAAAACTACTAAACATCAGGTAGGCATCAAATAAAATGTAACTTCTGTCATTCTGACGATAACATTCATTTATCGAAACAATTGTCAATTTTATAGAATTTTCAATAACTTCTATTATATTGTGGAGTTAACTAGAAACCGTGAGTTTCATTTAAAACACTAATATGAGCAGATTCCACGAAGTAAGGGTCGAGACAGTTAATTTGATTAGAACACTATTTTATTTATATTCACTCCTATTTTATTCACTTGTATCACTGACACTAATTAGCAAATCAGTTTAAATATCAGCTTTCAAGATCGCTGCAAGCAGCCATGGTGTCGTTACCTTTCATCGCGGCGATTTGTAACATGTCGCTATATTTTTGAGTCGCGGGAAATTCAAAATGGGGTCACGTGACCAGATCGCTAGCGCTGAGAAACGAACTGTACAGTTGTCGGCCATGATACGTTTGCTAACTTTAATAGCGCTGACACAATCAGCCATTTTGCTTATTTATTTTATTTGTTTTGAAATCAGTTTTAATCAAAATCATCACCAAAAGTATTTTCCACTATACCCTGTTTTAGCATGATCTCACAAGCCATTTTTTCTGCCAAATACATCCAATGCAAATCTACTGAGGCGGGACGTAACATGCGTTTCCGCGCATAATTCAAAGTAGATAGAATAAAATGCAATAATTTTCTTTAAAAATTAGTTTATTGCTGAAATAATGTATTTTTCGGAAATAGCAGATGTGTACCTACATTGTAGAAGTGGATTTCAAAATCAGTCATCATACCTATTGATTATACATACGGTGAGTTAGTTAACGGAAGTTGATCCTTCAAACACCTGGTTGAAGATATTGTCGAAATTTAATATTCAGCGAGTTTGAGCGCCCTTAAACAGAAAACTGTTATCCATAAGTCCGAAGACAATACACTTAATATATTATTTAATTTCTCTATGCATGAGAATTTTTTTTTGTTCCACGTTCCAATTTCTGCAATGCTTGTCTGAGAGAAATAATTATAGCCAATATGAAAGAATACGCTCTTTTTCTGTTATTAGAAGACAGTACCAACATAGTATGTGTTGAATAATCGTCAACTAAGTCACGTAATGGAAAAGCTTCGCCGTTTCTACTGTACATGGTTCCTATCCAAATCACTGAACTAAACTTCAGTGATCCATACATATATTTTTAACTAGGATCTAGGGAGCCCACGTTAAAACATTACCTTTACCATGCGCGCAAGCGCTTATGAAACTGGACGAGAAATATGTTTGATATTTCTTCATCTGTCTTTCTGTACAGTACAGAAGGATAGGAAAAGTTTAAAAATTATCATATCGATAGTTAAAGTTATTATTGAATCATTTTAATTGACATCAAGGGATGTCAATACATTATGTTACTAGGAGTAGAAGGCTATCATTATTGTTGAGCCCAGATTACTGCACTGCCGAAGCGTTAGCCGAGGCTGTGCAAACTGGGCGAAACATATAATGGGTCTTCTGCTCCGAGTGACATATACTATTTTTTCTTCAAGTGTAAAGATAATGCAATGCATGAGTAGAAAAAAATTTAATACATTGTTTATATCTCAACTATTCATTAATACAAATATGAAAAAAAGTTACGGCTTGCATAAGCATCACCTATTTATTAAGTGTAATATTGAAGGTGCAGTTTTGTATACTGCAGTTATTTAAATTTAGGCCACTGCCACCGCTTTCGGTTTCGACATTCACAATCTTGTCATTGGTGTACATGTTATGATTAGTAAGATATTTGTCTATATCATTATGTTAGAAATATTGTCATTTGAAAGGTTTCCTGACTGTGAATCTCTCTTGATTCCAGAACTCGTACTTGGTTGTTATTCCCAATGAAGTATTTTTTGTGCAGTTTGTTTCTTGCTGGAAACAGAATCTTCTATGTACCCTTCAGCAACACTCGTGGATTTCCATCCACCATGTCGTTTTAAAGCGGTAATGTCCCCTCCATTGTCATCTAAAATAGTTGCTGAAGTCCTACGAAGGCAATGTCCCGTGTATATTCATGAGGATTTGTTAATTTCAAAAACATAGCAACGTCTTTTGGAACGTTTGAAATTTTATGTATACCCATTACCACACGGTGACATTTACCGTTTTGATATTTAATAAAAAATCGCTGCAGATCCATATCATCCGGAAGAAGAGCCGTATACTGTCTGACCAAGCTCAAATAAAAATCGCCAAGTATAGTAAATGACCGTTGTTTTTTGTGTTTGTGATATTTACTAAAATTAAATTTCCTATATCTTGGATATCGCTGTACTTCAAATGAACGAGTTCATCGCATCTACAGGCTCCTGTGACTCCAAATATTGATATAACCTAAAAACAAACGTTGAAATAAGTAGAAAAAAATCTGCCGCAGTGAGATCCGAACCGCAGACCTCCGAGACGGAACTCAAAACCTCTACCGTTGAGCTATCGAGGTATATACGTTCTAAGTTCGAAATACGTTAATTGTCAATTTGAATAATAATCTTCCAGAGGATATTATTGCCAACGATTTAATAACTAATAATATTAAAAAAAAATAAGAAAGTACGTACTTTTGTTACTAAATAAACATTATTCGGTGCATCCTTAAGAAATTTATCAAATTGGTCTTTTGTTAATACTTTTGATTTTTTCGGGGTATAATTTTCTCCTTGTCGCTTTAAAAATGCAGCTAATTTGGTATAATTTTCCATTTTTACATTATGTTTGATGTCTAATTGAGCTTTAATCATTGAATATTGTGCCCATAGTGTCGAACTTTTAAATTTTCTTGACAAATACGTAAAATACGCAAGCATAACATTTTCTGTGTATCTTCGTACACTATTTTCTTAGCACCATTTTATAAATTTTTCATAAGCAAAATCATATACTTTTCGTGACTTCGTCGGAATTAGTGTTTCAATAGTGGAATTAGCTATTTCGACTAATTCCGGAGGTGTACATTGAAATTCTTCTTCTTGAGACATTTTTACAATACAATTTTCAAAACTGACAAACGTCAAATTAAATAAAAATTAAATGACAGTTCTTGCCTACTTCGTTACAACTCCCATAATAAGACGTTGCTATCGTTTCTCATTATTTTGTTACTAGTACAATAATGAGCGTTCATTATGTTACTAGTAAAAGAATAGGTTATTTCTACCATCTGTGTTGCCGAATAAAATATAGATATTATTATACGCTTGAAGAAAAAATAGAGTTTTATGTTAATGTATTTATTGTCTGATATATTTTTTGTTTTTCAGAAGCATTGAAATTATTTGTTGTTTTTATTGATTTAATCCAATTAGCACTAGCTCATAAATTACCGCTGTTTTAAATAAAATTGAATACAATCAATTTAAACCGTTTATTTTATTAATCTTATATTTCGAACAATTTATTATGTATAAAAATATAAATAATTCGTGGATTGATAAATATTTTTTATTAGACATCTCATATGTAATACCCTTGTGAATAATATATATCATTGTAATAAAATACGAATACCTAAAAGATAATTTTATGGTAGAAAATTTCAGAACACACGGTAAAACATATTTTATTTTTCATTTAATAATAACTGGAACGCGACACACATAATGTTTAATAAAACAAATACGAAGCCAAAACAGAATAGAGAAATAAAAAACATCTTACTGGGTCAAAGCGAAATAATTGTTTTGAATACAATTATTTCAATAACAAAAAACTAGCACGATTCAAAAAACAAAAGCTATTTTTTGCAACTCGACGAAAACCCCAAAACCGAAGTCGGGGGAAAACAAAAAAAGGAGTGTACACAGAGACCAGCAGCGGCAGTGAGTGTGTACCGGGGGTCGATCACGCGAAGGGAAAGGTTTTTTCCCCTGCCACGGTGAACGGTACTAGTGTTTTTTTAGTGTTAGCGGTACGAGGGGTAAAAGCTTACCCTCTACGCTAATTGCCTTTCGACATAGCACGATTCCGTTTATTGGCACGACTCGCGGTGAACAAGCAGATAGTAAGAAAAGTCAAGAAAATTCCCGGCGAGACGGAGGACGTTTATCAAGCAGTAAGTTTTTGAATTAAATTCAGATTGGGATAATTTTTACTAGTGATATATTTACTCGTTATTGGTCGAGCTGGATCCTGAACTTGGGTGTATAGGTCAATTGCTATATACAAGGTGTAGCGATAGCAAATATATTTATTAGATTTTTTTTGTTTGATTGTTGATTTTTTCAAAGAGACGGGACATAGCTGTTCACTCTTCAGATTGAGTTTATCGTCCTGACAAATATATAATTTACCGTGTGTACTGGAATAATTTAGATTTTGCCGAGAGGCCGGATCGTATGTTTTCCATATTTTCACGGGTTTCAGCGGAATTGCGCTGATAAGTCAATCTATTGTAGAGAAATAGTGTTATCAGTCTTTTGTTCAGCCGTAAATTATAAATTAAAACTCTTTCTTATTTTGCCAGCGTAAACGCATAAATTTATCGTAGGTAATTATATTACTGGGGACTTTCGCAACTTGTAACGCCAGTGTCGATAAATAATTTAAATTGTTTTACTTAGCTCATCAGAATTTTTCTTTATAGAACAAAAATTTCACTTTCGTTCCCTGAAGGTCAATGACGACCGGAACGACGTAAAATGAATCATTGTTGCATATAAAGGTATTTACACGTAATAGTTATTTATTTTTTCTCGACACCGGAGAATAGAAGGATTGAGAAACGAATATATAAAACATACGCCTTTCACGCATTTTTTTTAATAACAAGACCAAGCCGATAAAAGGGCTAGTTTTGCCGCACCACCGAACAAACGAGAATTCTGTTCATAAATTTGATTTTGTTTTTATAATTGCAGTATATACAGGAGTAGGTTTGATAATAAACCAATTTTAGATAAATATGTATAGGTAGAGTTACACCAGGGAATTGGGATTAATTTAATCATACGGAATTGTAGTTTAATTTTAAATATATATGTATAGCTGTATAGGAGGATTTGGAGAGATTATTTTATTATATATATTTTTTTGTATAACGTGGAGGTGCTACATTATTTTTCCTATCACCCCTACTCCAAAAATTTCCCCCTCTAGAAGTGTAACAAACGTGGACGTGTGACGGAGACGAGGAGGACAAACCCTGTCCTGGCAAAGGAAGTTTCATCCGTTTTAAGACCAGGCGAACCTAGCAAAAACCAATCGGACTGGATTGCCTTACACGCTCAGCCGCGCACGGGAAGCAGAATTTGGTGATAGATTTTATCAGAGTGGTGACAGCAGATTTAATTAGGGGTATACAAGTTATAACACTTTGATTTAGATTTAAAATACAACGAAGTATAGAGTTACTATTTCGTTACACTGATGACAGTTATTTAACTTACACTTTAATTTAGACATTATTACACTGGTGACAGCGGTTTTTTTGTTGAGAAACAACTCGGTCACAAAGGGTACAGTTGTACATCTGGTGACAGCGGTTTGCCGATCATCCCCTATTGGAACAACCTCACCCAGGGAAGGTGACAGCGGTTGTCCAAAACCATTTCTCTCCGAGAGGTATATCCGGTTGTCTGGAACCACACCCCACGAGCGGTGACAAGCGGTTCAGCTACCCTACCTAGGAGGGAGAAAAATCGATGGTCGCAACCAGGATCTAGTATAGCGCAACATAGAGCCTACGGGACCATAGCTTCCTCTAGATCAAGACCAGTGTGCGTGGTGAAGAGCCACAACCTACACGAGGTGTCACTGCGGGCGCAGAACACACTGGATCTAGACCAGAGAAGGTCGAGAAAAAATCCATACATCAGATAAAAGGCGTAATACCGATCTGAGGTGAACATGCCAAACGGCGTAAGGTGGAATACTTCGGTCAACTAAGTATTGACAACGGAGTTTTTCTAACCAGGGTCTAGTAATTGCGCAAAACATAGCTTCCACTAGACCAAGATCAGTGTGCGTGATGAAAAATCACACCCTGCCAAACGGGTAGCACAGCTCCTGCAAATCACACTGGATCTAGACCAGTCAAGGTCGAAAAATAATCCTGCTCAGCAATCATCGACTGAGTTGATTTCTGCTTCACCATAAGATTGTATAAATATAGTCTAGAGTTATTACATTTACATGTTAAAAAAAATAACATCTAGCGATTATTAAGTTGAGTTGTACATCTGGTGACAGCGGTTTTCCGATGCAGGGTTGTTCGTTCAAGTCGTCACAGCGGTTTTCCGATACAGGGTGGTTCGTTCAAGTCGTCACAGCGGTTTTCCGATACAGGGTTGTTCGTTCAAGTCGTCACAGCGGTTCCCGATACAGGATTGGTTGTTCTAGTCGTCAAATCGCGAACCTGCAATACAGGGTTGGAAGTCAGCAGGGACGCCGGATCTTCACACAAGATACTCCTGTCAGGCCAAGATTATATGCCAATCTTGCTACAGCACAAGAGAATACAGGGAACGGTGAAGCTGTACGGTCTGTAACCAGAGGCTGCAATAGGCAGTAAACGGGGCATACAGGAGGGGAGAAGTCTGGAACACATCGAGATCTAGCCGACACTCTTCCACCGTCATCGCAGCTACCCACAGGTACAAAAGTCATCAATTAACGGGACAAATAACAGATTAGTTTTGGTTTACTACTCCGTCATAAAAGTGATTTTTTTTCTTTTCGTCTTAAGTTCCAATTGTTAGAATACATCATACTCCCAAAACTACGTGAGCTCCACTTTTACAAAGGGGGAAGTTAACCCATCCTTAAAATATCCTATCCGTGCACCAAAAGCTATCCATTTCAGGCGTCGTAGAAGCCAGAAAGATATGAGTAATATAAGGTTATAAAGTTAAAAAAAATATTTTTTTTTCAATTAATAAATATAAAAAAGTAACCAAGTTCAGACAGCGATATGCCACTCGATTTACAAAATAGGTTAGGTACAGGCAGTCAAGGAGACCAAGAAACCACGGGAGACACAAGCAGCATGCCGCCCACATGGAGGGTAGCACAGGCACAACCATTAGGGGTCATAGCGGCGACTTTAGCCGATTTCACAGGTAGATACATAGAGAAACTCGAATTAAGGGCTAAATTAGACGGGTGGACGGAATCAGAAACACTAACATTATTGAAATTTAAGCTTGCGGGCGTAGCACACGACTTTTTCAAGGCGGATCCTAGGTTGGACACAGTGTCATATTCGGAATTTAGAGAAAAACTACTACGGAAATTTGTACCAAAAAAATCGATAGCGGATTGGTAGATGCAACTGGTGCAATGCTACCAAAGACACGATGAGGACGTAGCGTCGTTCTGCACCAGACTAAAATTAATCGTAAACAAGATACTAGAAGAGGATATAAAGGGCGCAAGTAGGGAACAAATACCAAACATACAAAAAAAAATAATTCGGTATTAATAAACCAATTCAAAGTAGGGTTGAGAAAAGACTTATTAAGGGAGGTAGGTTTTTACATTTTACACAAAGACGACATGACACTAGAAGAAGCAGAAGAAATAGTTAGTTGTCAAGAAACAGCGGTAACTATGACAAGCGGCAGAAACAGTGGCCAGAAAGTCGCATTTATGAGTGAACAACTGAGGTGCACAACGTGCGGAAGGTCGAATCACACTTCGGAAGAATGTAGGCAGAACGCTAAATGTTTGTTCTGTGGCAGACAGGGGCATTGGATGGCTAATTGTAGGACAAAGGAAGCAGAAGAAACAAAAAGAGAGACAAGATGCCAAATTTGCAAAAAACAAGGACACTGGGCACCGGATTGCAGAGAGAAAGGGAACGAACCAACAAATACATGCTTTTACTGTGGAAAACAAGGACATTGGGCAAAAGAATGTAGAAAGAAAATGTTCGACGAAGCAAACAAACGAAATACGACAGATACACCAACGGGAAAGTCCATGGAAAACGGAGAAAACTAGATATCACGGGGAAAACCAGGAAACACAACAAGGAAACTACAGAGAATATAACAGACACAGAAACCAAAGGGAAGAGTATCATAAACAAGAAACACAGAGGAGGTCTCAACAAAATAATTTTGGGAACTACGTGAGAAACAGACGCCAAATGAACGATGATAGAAGAGGACAGTCTGAAGAAAGAGGACACACAAGTAACAAAGAATGGACGAAACATTTAAACTAGTAAGGACCACAGTTAGTCCCCGGACAAGTGGCCGAGCAAATTTAACAGGGGAAACAGATTTAAATAAACCACAATGGAAAAAAACAAACCAAGAAGCAACGAATAAGGATAAACCGAGAATGGAAAAAAAGGAAAAAAGAAACAATGTATCACAATGATGCAACGTCAATAACAAACGAGGATGCCCCATATATAGTAATGTTAAGGGTGAATGGTATAAACAGACCATGTAGGATAGATACAGGAGGAGCGTATTCATTAGTAAATAGGTCAATAATTGCAGACTGGGAATTAGACACAAGAATCATAGAAGAATTAACTCTAAAAGGGATAACAGGACACACAATACAGCTGTATGGATCGACGGAATTGGCGATAAGCACATACGGAATGAATCACAACATTTACACAAGAGCCATCGCAGCAGAAGACGAAATAATGGGAGAAATACCAGTTCTTTTAGGAAGAGATTTCCTAGAAAAGCAAAAAGCAATCATATCATACAAAGGAGAGCCTTCATTAGAAATATGGGAAAAAAGAATACCATTGATAAACACAAGGCAAGTTGAGAGCACAATAGATAACGGTAGAAGCACAGAAGCAAACGACCAAGTGGCAACAATAAGGAAAAAACCAGACACTGCAGAAATGAACAATTGGAAGAAATGGTTAAGAATAGTGGAAACAATGTATAAAAGAAGGGACACAGAACACAGAACAATGGAGAAAAATGAGAAGGCAATGACAAGAGAAAATAAATCAAGAGCAAATCAAACAGACAAACAAAGACAAAACGGCTACAGAGACGAAAATATAGAACTATGCAGAGTGAAGAAAGACATCGACACAAAGAAAGAAGAAAGGCAGGAAACAAAAATTAACGAAGAAAGATACGGACACATAGAACAAAAGAAGAATAGTACAGAATCAGAAACAGGGAAAAAGGGAGAAACAGAAACCAGGGAGAAGAACAAAGGAATAAAAGAAACAATAACTAACAGAAACTTCACAGATGTATACATAGAAGATAGCATAAGTATACCGGCACTAACCGAAGTTCACACAATTGGGACACTAAAACATACCATAAGAGGAAATACGATTGCGTGTGAAACACAACACAAAGGACCAAAAGCAATAAGACTAGCAAATAGCATAGCTAATAACGGGAAAAAGATTCCAATTAGAATAATAAACACATCAGCACAAGAAATACACCTAACAAAAGGAACCAAACTAGGAAAAGCATACGAATGTACAGAGGACACAGTACCACAAACAAAAACACAGGACACGATCAGGAAATTTGACATCAAAACAGATGAATGGATCAGAAAAAATTTCGAACTAGGCCATGTAGATACAAGGTACAAGGAAGAACTAATTAAGTTAATACAAAAGTACCATCACTTATTCACAGACGACGATGAAATTCTAACAAGCACTACAAAAGTAAAACACCACATAACCATAGAAGCAGGAAGTCAACCAATATGCAAAGCTCCATACAGAATACCATATTACCAAAGAGAAGTACTTCAAAAAGAAATAGATAGGCTACTAGAAGCTAAAGTAATCAGGACATCATCCAGCCCATGGTCAGCGCCAGTCGTATTAGTGGTAAAACAAACTCCCGAAGGAGAGGAGAAAGTGAGAATGTGCATAGACTACAGAGGACTAAATGCAGTAACAGAAAAAGAATATTACCCTCTACCAAACATATCGGATCTACTACAAGGCTACAAAGCAGGAGGAGAAACGTTGTTCTCAGTAATTGATGTAGCAGAAGCTTATCACCAAGTAGATATGAACGAAGAAGACATTCCACTAACTGGATTTAGCACATATCAAGGGCACTACAATACACCAAAATGCCATTTGGACTGGTAAATGCCCCAGCAACTTTCCAAAGATTCATGAACGCAACCTTAAGAGGCTTAACGGGAATAAAATGCATGGTTTATTTGGACGACATAATCATATTTAACTATGCAGGAAAAAAGGACCATTTAGAAAAATTAGAAGAAGGATTCAATAGATTAACAGAAGCAAACATTAAATTGAAACCAAAGAAATGCAATTTTATGTTAAAGAAAGTGAAATATTTAGGACATATCATCTCACAAAAAGGAGTAGCTCCAGATCCACAGAAATTGGAGACAGTACACAAATACCCCCTACCAAAAAACGTAAAAGGAGTAAGAGGTTTCTTAGGACTAGTAAACTGGTACAGACGGTTCATATCAAACATAACCGAATTAGCAGCACCAATAGTAAACCTGACCAAAAAAGACACACCTTTCAAAATAACAGAGGAAGTAATTAAGGCGATGGACCAACTAAAAGAATCGCTAACGTCAGACAAAGTTCTAATCTTCCCAGACTTCTCCAAACCGTTCATCTTATCGACAGATGCATCGAACATAGGTGTAGGAGCAATATTAAGCCAAATAAGGGACGGTAGAGAAAGACCAATAGCGTATGCGAGCAGGACACTAAGTAGAGCAGAAACAAATTACTCAACGACTGAAAAAGAACTTCTAGGAGTGATTTTTGCAATTAAAACATTCAGATGCTACATTTACGGGACAAAATTCACAATCATCGCAGATCACAGAGCATTAAAATGGGTACTGACACTGAAGGACCCAAATTCAAGATTAACACGATGGGCCTTAACCTTAGCAGAATACAACTTCGAAGTAATCCATAGAGTAGGACGGAAACACGGAAATGCAGACGCACTAAGCAGAATGTTCGACAAAACGTGCAACTACATAGAGACGTCATACGAAGATTACTTACAATACAAAACGGAAAACGAAGTACCAGCAAAAGACAAAATACTAGAAAAAGAAGGAAAGTTAGTATCCATACAAGAAGAACAAGCAATAGTACTATTTACAGCCAAAAATAAGCCAAACCAAGACCCATTGATAAAGGAAATAGAAGCCACATATAATTTACCGGACGTCGCACAGAATCGAATAGAAGAAATTAAAGAATGGGACACGTTGGACGCAAAATTCTACATAGGGGTAAACAGAGCAGCGGTGAAAGAAGAAACCTCGTATGAAATCATGTGGAACATAATACAACAGTTGAAGACACTATGCGAAGAAAACAAAGAGGAGAGCATAACCTTCATAGCAAGCAAAGATCAAATTCCAGGACTTTGTTGGGACGAAATTACTAAAATGATCCAATTTACATTTTACGGTATACCCACCAAAATAATCATTCTACGGCCAGATAACACAGGGGAAACAAAAAAAATTTACGCGATAGAAATAGAAGAAGGTTGGGAGCCAATATGGGACAAAGACCTGCTGAAAAAAACACAAAAACGAGATAAATTCTGCAACAACACCTTACAACAAATGGACAAGGACGAAGAAACAAAAAGAAAATACTACATCGACAAAGAAGGTATTTTATATAGACAAGAGCAGGGAGAACATAGAGATCAACTGGTAATACCGAAAAGCTATATCACCAAAGTGATAGAAGACTTTCATGACACCCATATACTGTCATCAAGGACAACAGAAAACATTATTGGCAATAAAGAGACGTTGTTTTTGGCCAACGATGAGAACAGATATAATAAATTACTGCAAACAATGCGACGCATGCAACAGACGGAAGACGTCACCCCACTTCAAGAAAGCTCCATTACAAAAAATTACAAAAGTCACAGAACCATGGGAAATAACCTCTATGGACATAGTAGGACCACTACCAACCTCAAGCGAAGGAAACAAATACCTACTAATATTCCAAGACCATTTTACCAAATACTGTGAAGCAATTCCGTTACCAGATCAGAAAGCAGATACAGTAGCAAGAGCATTCGTTGAACAAATAATATCAAGACACGGAACACCCCACAAGCTATTAACAGATAGAGGAACAAATTTCATGTCAGAACTAATGCAGGAAACATGCAAGTTACTAAACATAAAGAGGCTACACACGGCAAGTTATGCGCCAACGACAAACGGTCAAATAGAAAGATTACACAGAGTACTGAAAGACATGTTAGCACACTACATAGCACCAGATCAACGAGATTGGGACAAATGGATACCATACGTACTTATGGCATACAGAGGTAGCGTACACACTTCAACAGGATACAGCCCATACTTTTTACTACACGGAAGAGACCAATCATTACCATTTGAAAAATTCATCACACCGAAAAGAATCAAATACGACATCGACAACAATTATGTGTCAGAATTAGAAGCTAGACTAAGTCAAGTATACAAGACAGCACTAAAAAACACAGAGAAAGCAAAAGAGGAAAGGATAGCCAGATATAACGAAAAAACAGCATTAAGAGAATTTGCACCAGGAGATTTAGTATACCTACTCGACATAAGCACGAAAGTAGGAAAATCAAAGAAATTACAAAACCAATGGACAGGACCTTTCGAAGTAAAAGAGAAGGTAGGACCGGTTACATATCAAATCATTTCACAAAAAGGAAAGAAGACACAAATAGTACACATCAACAGATTAAAAACATACCACGGAAAAATAGAGGACAAGGAACATAAGATACTACAAGATATAGAGAACTTGGGAAGTATAGAAGAGTTAGAGGAAACACACGAGCAGGAAGAAAATGAAGTAGATCCAGGAAAAGTAGCAGCACTACCATTATGGTCAATGAACGAGGATCTACAACCACCAAAAAACAAACCACCATCCCAAACCAGACATAAAGGGAATAGAACAGAACAAAGACCACACTTCTCACTACGACCTCCACCGGAGATAAGTCGATCCGCCAGAGTGAGAAACAGGATACAAAGTGCACCCAGTTACACAAAAACATTTAATGCCGAAATGAGACTAACACAGAATACAGGACAAAGACAGATGACTAACTACAAAAGAAACAAGACCAAAATAAGTACCAGATGGATAACGATGAGCTTGAAACGGCGTAACTAAAACGTCGCGACCAAGCATACATGTATGTTATATACGAAAAAACGCTTATGTTTAAGTAATGTTACGCAATGTCAAACATCAGATTACGATTTCCGTATTTTCATGAGAACGATGCTACGTTGCGTTTTTATAAAATAAACACATTAAGTAAAACAAATATTATGTTACAGAAAAATAATGATTTCTGCACTTTCATGGGAGCGACGCTACATCGAATTCTCCATGAAAATAAACGCTGACGTTGATTTAACAAATTCTATAAATTCTTTGACTTTATGTAAAATAGTTAGTTACAATTATAATTTCAACCTATTACTTCTTTTTTATATAACATAAAACTGTGTAACTCAATAAAAATTGTTTTTAAAAAGTTTAACGTGAATTTGTGAATATAACAGTGGCGCAGTCAGTAGGATTCCTAAACACATTTAGAACAAGGATTGCCTAACTAAGTGTGGTGGTTCCTAAACCTTTAAGGAATTTTCAAGTACCAGCTCCAGATCTTCAAGAAGCAGACGGTCTCTCCGGCACCAGGAACACGCAAACTGCTAACCAGGTGTAGCAAAGCTCACGGATAAGGATTTCAGCTGCCAAGGAAGGAATGAACATATTTACGTAAGAATCATCTCGTTTTATTTTATTTAATATTTTGCAATTTATTTTTTATTTTTACCAAGTTCTATTGTCATAATTACTTTTATTTTGAATACAATCATTTCAATATAAAACAAAATGCCTGAAACACGTAGTGCAACAAACGCTAATGCCAATGCTAATACTCCAGTTGCTCAAACCGATCAAGCGTCAAATCTTGAACCTTACAGATTATCCGAAATATTTTCAATAATTCCGGAATATGACGGTAATCAAATTTTCTTAAATACTTTTATAAATGCTTGTAAAACAGCTTACAGAATGGCCGGCAACGACCAAAAAGTACTTTTAACTCTTCATATTAAAAACAAACTTAAAGGAAGAGCCGCTGAATTAGTTAATTCACGCGACCCTTCAAATTGGGAAGAAATTAAAACTTTATTAAATACTCACTTTGGAGATTCTCGCGACTTAAATTCATTGATTCAAGACCTTCAAAGAATGAAACAACTACCAAACGAATCGCCTTTAATTTTTGTTTCGAGATTACAAACTCTGGAAGCAAAAATGTATTCAGCTATAAGTAAACAACAGCATTTTACAACAGATCAAAAAGTAGCACAAACACGTCTAATAGAATCATTAACTTTAAATACTTTATTAACCGGTCTAGATCCAAAAATCGGTCAAATTGTTAGAGCTAGTAATCCAATAAGTGTTTTATCAGCTATTTCACGAATCAGAAGAGAACTTCAATTAACTTACTATGAAAACCACAAACCTCAGACTAATCGTAATACAAATAATATACCTACTCGTAGATTTAGCCAAAATTCACCAAAACAATGTAATTTTTGTCACAGAATAGGACATACTATAAATGAGTGTCTCACACGTCAAAGACAATCTCAAAATTTAGCTCAGGGTTCCTTTAGACCAAATCAAACTACTAATTCACATAACCAAATAGGCCAAAATTTTCAACAAATGCCACAATTTCAAAATAACCAACAAAATCAAAATCGCCCATCTGTAATTAGACCAAATCCAAGTTTTAGACCTCAAGGACCACCGGGAAATCGACCCAACACAAATTTTAATCAACAAAGAACTTTTCATTTCAATCGAAATCGCGATTTTAACAAACACTCTCATAACAGTTATGACTATTATACAGATGATAGTCAAAATTATTATGAAAATCAAGAACAATACTCCGATAATTCACTTGATTATCAAGAATATTACCAAGAAATTAACCCCAGTGCTCCTGACTATTATACTGTTAATAGTGAAATAGAGGAAAACTATTATACTGCTGATAGTGATCCTAACTCTGATAATGGTGTACCAGTTTGCAATACGAATGAAGACGAAAATTTCGATTATAGCCATATCGAACAAGACAATTTTAATTATAATAATGAAAATGTTAATAACTTTGATTCTGATAACCTCCTAAATCCAAATTATGATTATTATCAGGATTTTCGACAAGGCCCTTTACAAACGAAACCCCCAGATCCGCTAAGCGACCAAACTTCAAATTTGTCGATCCCAGACCTCAGTTCACAAATTCAAACCATGAGTTTGAACAGTCCAGAATCGGACTGCCTCGAACAGATGTTCATGTAAAAAATACCTTACCGGTAAATTCTAAAAACTTATACTATATTAAAGACAGAACAAACACTTATAAAATTCTAATTGATACAGGTGCTGGATTATCAATTTTCAAACCCAAAACTTGCGAAAATTATAGAAATCGATCCCCTGAAAATGTAATTATTCAAGGTATAACAAACCAAAAAATAAGAGTTAACGAATCAACCCTTATCCCATTTAAACCTAACGATCCACACAGAGTATTCATTTGTGATTTAGATATTGATTTTGATGGATTATTAGGCATGGATTTTTTAGAACATTATAATTGTATAGTTGATCTAAAGAATAAACAACTTATTACTGATTTCAAAATTGTACCATTATTTAAAGTAACAGATAATGAAACTACCAATATTTCAATCGAAAACCAATTTCCACAAATTTACAAAAATACAATTTCCATTGAACCTAGGACTGAACAAATATTTAAACTAAAATGCGATTTAGTTAATACTGATGCTATACTGGTAGGTCAAGAAGTAGAGAAAGTTAAACTACCAAACGCATTAGTTAAAATAAATGAAAAAGGAGAATTTTTTGTTTCAGTATTAAATGTTAATTGTATACCTAAAACTGTAACATTTTCAAAACTTAACTTAGAACCATATGAAATAAATAATGTAAATAATATTCAACTAACCACCCAAGAAATGTGCACCGATAGAACATCGGAATTAAAAAATCAACTAAGACTTGATCATCTTAATGAAGAAGAACAATACTTAATTTCCCAACATTGTCATGATTTTTCTGACATTTTTTATTTAGAAGGAGACATACTTACTTTCACCAACGAAATAAAACATTCCATAGATACGCAAAATTTTAAGCCCACTTATGTAAAATCATATCGCTATCCCCAAATTCATAAACAAGAGGTGAAAGATCAGATCAATAAAATGCTTTCACAAAACATTATACAACCCAGCAATTCTCCATGGTCGTCGCCCGTGTGGGTTGTGCCCAAGAAGCTCGACGCATCAGGTAAACAAAAATGGCGTGTTGTCATAGACTACAGAAAACTGAATGAGGTTACTGTAGACGACAAATACCCGTTACCAAACATTGGAGATTTATTGAACCAGCTTGGTAAGTGTCAATATTTCACGACACTAGATCTTGCATCAGGCTTTCATCAAATTGAAATAATGCCTGAAGATATACCAAAGACCGCCTTCACAGTTGAAAACGGACATTTCGAATTCCTCAGAATGCCGTACGGTCTAAAAAATGCACCTTCAACATTCCAGAGGGTCATGGACAATGTCCTTGCTGGAATTCAAAATGAGCGATGTCTTGTCTATATGGACGACATCATCGTCTATTCACCGACAATTCAAGAACATATTACCCGCTTAACAGAAGTATTAAAGAGACTTCAAAAAGCTAACTTAAAACTTCAGCCAGACAAGTGCGAATTCTTGAGAAAAGAAGTCGCCTACCTTGGACATTTAATCACGGAAGATGGCGTTAAGCCATTTCCGGCAAAAATTGAATGCGTCCAAAAATTTCCTCAACCTACGAACCAAAAGGAAATAAAATCCTTTTTGGGACTCGCTGGTTACTACAGAAGATTTATACCGAACTTCGCTAAAATTTCCAAACCAATGACAAAACTTTTACAAAAAGATGTTCCATTTAATTTTGACTCCGAATGTCAAAAGTCATTCCAAGAATTAAAAAATGCTCTTACTTCTACTCCGATATTGATATACCCAAACTTTGAAGAACGATTTCTTTTAACTACCGATGCTAGCACATTCGCAATCGTTGCGGTTTTGTCACAAGGCCCATTAGGTAAGGATTTACCGATAGCCTATGCGTCTAGGACATTGTGCAAAGCAGAAACAAAATACTCTACGATAGAGAGAGAACTTTTGGCAATTGTGTGGGCAGTTAAACACTTTAGACCCTATTTATATGGCCGAAAATTTACCCTTATAACTGACCACCGTCCACTTACTTGGTTATTCTCTATAAAAGACCCCGGTAGTCGTCTAGCACGATGGCGCCTCAAATTAGAGGAATACGACTATCAAATTGAATTCAAATCTGGCAAATCCAATAAAAATGCCGATGCCCTTTCTCGAATAAAAATTAACCACATAAATGACTTTGATTCATTTCGTTCAAAATTAGGAAACTTTAAATATTTACCTTACCCAATTTATCCCGCTCTTGAAGATGCAGGGCCATCCCAACAAACTGAAAATAAACCTGAAATTGACTGGGATGCCGCTGCAGAAGAATTTTTATCTTTTGAGAAACTTTATAAAACAAAATCACTGATTGACTATGCTAAAATTGAATATTCCAATAATCATCTACTAGACAAACAAAATAAAAACATTTTAACATTTTTTCAACAAAACAATTTACAAGATTTTCATGAAAAAATAATTGAGGATATATTTGAGGAAAACCCCGACTTTTCTTATGCAAAAATTAATGTACTTAGCAGTAAAACTGTCAAAAATAGAAAATACCTCATTATTGCTATACCATGGGATCCAGACAGTATTAGTGAATACTTATTTGCTGCAATTTACAGAAATCGAGATTTATTTAAACCTTCAGGAAAATACTTTATCGAAAATAATCCTGACCTACCAATACTAGAAACACTATCATTTCTACTTTGGGAAGTTGACGTAAAATTCACTATTTGTCAAAATATTACTAAAGAGCCAGAACAAAATCAAATACCTATCATCTTAGATCAATTCCATAATGGCAAAAGCCACCTTCACCGCGGAATTAATGAAACTATTAGGCGAATACGACAAAAATATAATTGGGCCGGCCTCAATCGAGATGTCGAAAATTATATTAAGTCATGCCGGGCATGCCAAGAGACAAAAATTTGTCGCAAAAATTTGGACAGTCCCCTCGTTATAACTGAAACGCCTAAAACACCTTTTGAACGTATTAATATTGATATTTTAGAGGTACCTCAAAAGAATTACGCTCTTACAATAAGAGACGAACTAACAAAATTTTCTCAAGCATATCCGCTTGAAGATAAAAGTGCCAAATCCGTTGTCACTTCATTATTAGCTTATTTTCAGCATTTTGGTGCACCACTTCGCATTCATTGCGATGTCGGTCGCGAATTCAATAATGCGTTAATGAAAGACCTTTGTAATATGTTCGATATTAAGTTAACATATTCAAGTGTCGGTCATCCGCAAAGTAACGGATCTCTAGAAAGATTAGATGCTACTCTGTTAGAAATGATTCGATTAAATTTAGCAGACCACCCCAATGAACACCCCTTCAGTATTTTACCATTTGCTATTATCGCTTATAATAACTCTATAAACAAAACACACGGATTCACACCATACGAACTTGTATTTGGACACACGTCCAGTAGACGTCCCGAAAAATTATACAATGAACAAGAATTAATTACTAAATATATTAGAGATCTAAATAACCGCATATCCTATTATTATAAAATAGCGAGAGAAAAAACCATAAAGCAAAAAGAAAAAGCTAAAGACCGATTTGACAAACATGTCTCCGAAAACAAACCAAATTATGAAGTAGGTGACAAAGTTTACGTAAAAGAAACTCAAATAAAAAACAAGTTAGAAAATAAGTTTAATGGCCCTTTTGAAATACTAGAGATACACAGAAATTCCGCAACAGTATTAAATTTAGAAACAAATAACAAATCAAAAATAAATTTCGATCATATGAAACCCTATGTTGAAAATTAACTTATTTTCAGGTTTCTGCTGCTGATCGGAACAGCAACATGTCAATATAAAATCGAACCCATAAACAATACAGTTGGAATCTACTACCACGACGAAACCAAAATAATGGTTTCGAACGACGAATGGACTTTATTAGTGCACAAAAATATATCAGCTTTTGAACAAACTTTTGAAAGAAATAATAGAATTCTTGACACAATTCAAAATACCTTTACTTCAAACTACTCCAGTATGAAGTCCTTCCGATCCGAAGTAAAATCACATTTGGCATTATTGCAACAAATTACAAAATCTATTGGCGATAAATTTAGTGAAATATCTTTCGATGTTAAAAGACAAAAACGAGGGTTAATTAATGGTATTGGCACCATATTTAAATCAATAACCGGAAATCTCGATGCGTCTGACGGTGAATATTATATGGACTGCATTAATAAATTAAAAACTGATCAAAACCAGATAGAAAACTTATTAAAAAATCAAATGTCAATCACAAGCTCAGTTATAACAAATCTCAACAGTACTATAGGACAATTAAAATTAAATGAGAAAATATTTAACTCAGATATAGAAAAAATTGAAACCACCATTCGACAATCAACAAACGAAATTGCGCTTATCGAAGCCAAATTAAATTTCTTTGAAATTTGCGAACAACTAATGGAGAGTTATTCGTATCTTGAAAATACTATTAATGATATTCTAAACTCTATCACTTTTGCACAGCTTCAAATAATTCATACTTCTATTATCGAACCAGAAAATTTGATCACTGCTCTTAAGAAAATATCAGAAAATACAGTAAGAAAAGGTTTACCGCTACAAATAAAATATTCTGAAATTTCACAGTATTTGGAAATAATCGATCTCGAAGCATATCAAACAAATTCAGATCTTGTTTTCGTTCTTAAAATACCTTTGATTGAACCACAAGTATTTACTTTATTCCACCTATACCCAATACCAATTTATGATAATAGAACTGGATTTCACCACATTTTATCATTTTCACAAAAATATTTAGCGCGAGATGATGATTCTTTATCCTACATTCCAATCCACGATTTACAAAAGTGTAAACAGTTATCTACGCATCAAAAGTTGTGTCGCGATGTTTACGCGTACCCTATAGACGATAACGCGATATGTGAAGCCCGTTTGTTAAGACAATATAAGACATTTCCTGCGAATTGTAAAAGTGCGGTAGTCAACGGACAAGGTTATAATGTGCAAAAACTCGAAGAAAACGTGTGGCTAGTGTCGATTGCCGAACCGGTACACGTGACCAGACACAAAAACGAAAACATTAACCGTAAATGAAAATTCTATTTTACAGCTATA
The DNA here is from genome assembly GCA_963921935.1 of Galeruca laticollis. Taxonomy (NCBI): domain Eukaryota; kingdom Metazoa; phylum Arthropoda; class Insecta; order Coleoptera; family Chrysomelidae; genus Galeruca; species Galeruca laticollis. The sequence goes on along the minus strand of OY998175.1, from coordinate 112,435,149 downwards.
CTCAGGATGCTCCGCTTTTGTTGGCATTACTAAAATACAAGCTAGTACCAGAAAAACTATAAACATTCCTCATGTACTTCATCCCGTAATGGTTGATTACAACTGTTGCCTAGACATTCCAAACAAAGTAGAAGTACCCAAAATAGAACCACTAGATCTTAATAACATTAACATGAATGATCTGCAAGTGACAAAACACAAACTGGACCAATACTCAAAAAGTTTGGATGAACTCATAAACAAACCGTTTGTTGAGAAAAATATTTCGTGGTTCACATATAAACGATCTCACTCATCGTTGCCTTGATCGTCCTCTACACCTGTTATAAGTGTACAAATATTAAATTCAACAAATCGCCAGGAAAGCCTGTTCCGGACCAACCAAATGATGTTTTTATCAAAATTCATAACATTCTGCCAAAAAGAAGACCCAAACTTGACACCGAAGCCTCTGAGGAAGTGGAAATCGAAAATTGACAATTTCATGGTTTAATGTATACCTTTATATTTTTATTTTGCGTATTTTCCTTTTAATCTTGAAATCTCTGTATATATTGTATTGTCTATTTTATATTTTATGTATTTTGGTTTTTATTCTCAAAATTGTTGTTTATTAAACAACAATTTTAATTAAGGGGGGAGTTGTTATATACGAAAAAACGCTTATGTTTAAGTAATGTTACGCAATGTCAAACATCAGATTACGATTTCCGTATTTTCATGAGAACGATGCTACGTTGCGTTTTTATAAAATAAACACATTAAGTAAAACAAATATTATGTTACAGAAAAATAATGATTTCTGCACTTTCATGGGAGCGACGCTACATCGAATTCTCCATGAAAATAAACGCTGACGTTGATTTAACAAATTCTATAAATTCTTTGACTTTATGTAAAATAGTTAGTTACAATTATAATTTCAACCTATTACTTCTTTTTTATATAACATAAAACTGTGTAACTCAATAAAAATTGTTTTTAAAAAGTTTAACGTGAATTTGTGAATATAACATGTATATATTAGCATATTATTAATCCAAACAGATTTACGGGTTCAATTAATAGGTTAAGCCAAAGTAAGGGGATAGGAATAATTAAGTAAGTTAGGAATCATAACAGAATAAGGAAATAAAAGACCATAAGTCACTATAACCAAGTATATGGGCAAAGGATACTAATAGTACGATTTAAGTAAATGATTTCACGTAAGTAAGTCTTTTTCAATTCATAAATACAAGGGGACTACAAAAGCAATTAAATATAGATATAAATAAGTGGGAACAAGATCACGGGTCATAAGTTTAAAGAGTTTTTTTTTCCTCTTCTTTTCAAAGAGTAGAGCTCATTTGGCAGTCCTAAATAAGTGTGAAGCTCGGTCAAATGAGGAAATGTCATATAAACATGACAAAATTGTAGATAACATAGTATTGTAACAAAGAAATGTTTAAAAATGTTTGTAAGAAAGATAAGTTGTATTAACAATTGTAAATGTTAAAAATTTTTAGTATAACAAAACCAAATCAATGGCACGACAAAGTACTATCCTGACCTGGGTGACATTCGTCATGTGCGGGCTACATATAGCAGTTGGGCTAATCGCGTATGAGTGTTCGCACCCCAACACAAATATCACAGTGTTATCGCTAAAAGATATACAGAAGTGTCCGGAACCAGAAAAAACGTACGCGAGTGAAAAAACAGACATACAAGTGATTCAACGAAACGAAATAAAAATGCAAAAAGTATGGTCATGCGTAATAGAAGTCACAAAATTCAAGTTCTACTGCGGGATGCACAGCCACACATCAGTCGTCAACGGAGGACTATCAACCTACATCCACAAAGTGGGAGCAGAAGAATGCAGAAACACCCACAGATATAAACTAATAAAAATGTACCAACAAACAATAGACAACATACTAATGAACGGTACCACAACAGTGTCAATAAAAATAGGCGGCACACTCGACAATATGGGAACATGTAAAGGTATCACATACCAAGAAAACGGCAGAAGTTGGAACGACGTAGTGATAATAGCAACAGCCAAAATAACAACCAAAGACTATCTAGCTAGAGTAACGCTAGAAACGAACGAGATCCACTTACAAGGAGAGATAACTTGCAAATTCACGAATGGTTACTGCTTCGACTCCACGGTAGGAGAATCCACCTGGTCCACTTATGAGCCAACAACATGCGAAGACCATCTGAGCCAGTTATACTAAGGCATAGGCAACAAAATCACAAACACAAAAACACAAGAAGAACTAATGGTAATTGAAGAAAAAGACAAAGTATTCGCACTAACATTACAAAAAAGAAACATACTATGTGGAATAGAAGTATGGCAAACAGAACACCCACGAAATGTCATAACACTTCAAAACACACAAAAATTACATCCGACAATGCCAATTTTAACATAAAACGTCGATCTAATGAATTATGTAAATAGTAAACTACTCTATATTGAACAAGCATATAAACGAGACGTAGACATGCTTTACACAGATACAATACATCGAAGATGCTTAACGAAACGAGAAATACTCAAAAACAGACTGCTAATGGCACATACACTACCTAATGCAGTCAGCCAACTAATGGAAAATGAACCTGGACACATAGGCAGAGTATTAGGCGAAGTACTTTATATCATAAAATGCATACCAGTAACAGTCGAGATAAGACGAACAAACAGATGTTACAACGAACTACCAATAAAAGTAAACAACGAAACAAAATTTATGGCTCCACTAACCAGAATAATACAAAACCACGCAGAAGAGATAGATTGCAATAACATGATACCACCACTTTATTTTATAGATGATCAATGGATAGGTCTAACGCCACATCCCACAATAGCCAACCAGCCAAAAACAATAAAAGTAGAAGAAGAAATAAACCTCCATTTCGACCCCATTCAACCACTAGGAGCGAAGGGTCTGTACACGCAAGAAGAAGTCAACGCAGCACAAAGAGCCCTCACATTTGGGACAGAGAGAAAAGCAGTAGAGAACATAATTACTCGCAGAGCAGCGGGAATGAATGCCAATAGTCAAGGCTACACCGTATCAAACATATTTGATACAAAAGAAATCAAGAACCTCGCAGAATCCACCCTAAAACACACATGGGCATGGTTCACAGAATTAGGTTCAGTCATAAGTGGAATAATTGGAATATACTTCACATTCCAAACCATTAAATACATAGCAGGCACCATACTAAATGGAATTCGTATACACCAAACTTTAGGATGCAGTATAGCACTAATAGGCAGCATATGGGACTCCCTAACGGCATGGATAATTCACTCACATCAGACGAGGAAACCAGAGGAAGAAACAATAGAGATGGACCAAATAACGCAGCAAGAGGCGAGCCACCCGAGGTCACAGCATTGGACAGACAGAAGTCGCCAGATGAACGATCTACTGAGCAGCAGTGTCGCGAGTGTAAATGGTCGCGACCTAGGTCAAGGATAAAAAGGGTAATAGCGAAAAAATTGCCAAATACAGTGCCGATCATAAATATTGAGAAAATGTAACATAAATATGTAAAATGTATAAAACTGTAACATTAACTTTAAGATTATAGGCCACTATTGTAAGCCGACAGCCACATATTAATTAAGGGTAGGAATAGTTGTACGGGGGTTTTGAAAAAAAAAGGTATTGGACCAGGGAGGTCGCAATACTTTTACAAAGGGGGAAGTAATGTAATAAAATACGAATACCTAAAAGATAATTTTATGGTAGAAAATTTCAGAACACACGGTAAAACATATTTTATTTTTCATTTAATAATAACTGGAACGCGACACACATAATGTTTAATAAAACAACTACGAAGCCAAAACAGAATAGAGAAATAAAAAACATCTTACTGGGTCAAAGCGAAATAATTGTTTTGAATACAATTATTTCAATAACAAAAAACTAGCACGATTCAAAAAACAAAAGCTGTTTTTTGCAACTCGACGAAAACCCCAAAACCGAAGTCGGGGGAAAACAAAAAAAGGAGTGTACACAGAGACCAGCAGCGGCAGTGAGTGTGTACCGGGGGTCGATCACGCGAAGGGAAAGTTTTTTTCCCCTGCCACGGTGAACGGTACTAGTGTTTTTTTAGTGTTAGCGGTACGAGGGGTAAAAACTTACCCTCTACGCTAATTGCCTTTCGACATAGCACGATTCCGTTTATTGGCACGACTCGCGGTGAACAAGCAGATAGTAAGAAAAGTCAAGAAAATTCCCGGCGAGACGGAGGACGTTTATCAAGCAGTAAGTTTTTGAATTAAATTCAGATTGGGATAATTTTTACTAGTTATATATTTACTCGATATTGGTCGAGCTGGATCCTGAACTTGGGTGTATAGGTCAATTGCTATATACAAGGTGTAGCGATAGCAAATATATTTATTAGATTTTTTTTGTTTGATTGTTGATTTTTTCAAAGAGACGGGACATAGCTGTTCACTCTTCAGATTGAGTTTATCGTCCTGACAAATATATAATTTACCGTGTGTACTGGAATAATTTAGATTTTGCCGAGAGGCCGGAGCGTATGTTTTCCATATTTTCACGGGTTTCAGCGGAATTGCGCTGATAAGTCAATCTATTGTAGAGAAATAGTGTTATCAGTCTTTTGTTCAGCCGTAAATTATAAATTAAAACTCTTTCTTATTTTGCCAGCGTAAACGCATAAATTTATCGTAGGTAATTATATTACTGGGGACTTTCGCAACTTGTAACGCCAGTGTCGATAAACAATTTAAATTGTTGTACTTAGCTCATCAGAATTTTTCTTTATAGAACAAAAATTTCACTTTCGTTCCCTGAAGGTCAATGACGACCGGAACGACGTAAAATGAATCATTGTTGCATATAAAGGTATTTACACGTAATAGTTATTTATTTTTTCTCGACACCGGAGAATAGAAGGATTGAGAAACGAATATATAAAACATACGCCTTTCACGCATTTTTTTTTGAATAACAAGACCAAGCCGATAAAAGGGCTAGTTTTGCCGCACCACCGAACAAACGAGAATTCTGTTCATAAATTTGATTTTGTTTTTATAATTGCAGTATATACAGGAGTAGGTTTGATAATAAACCAATTTTAGATAAATATGTATAGGTAGAGTTACACCAGGGAATTGGGATTAATTTAATCATACGGAATTGTAGTTTAATTTTAAATATATATGTATAGCTGTATAGGAGGATTTGGAGAGATTATTTTATTATATATATTTTTTTGTATAACGTGGAGGTGCTACATTATTTTTCCTATCATCCCTACTCCAAAAATTTCCCCCTCTGGAAGTGTAACAAACGTGGACGTGTGACGGAGACGAGGAGGACAAACCCTGTCCTGGCAAAGGAAGTTTCATCCGTTTTAAGACCAGGCGAACCTAGCAAAAACCAATCGGACTGGATTGCCTTACACGCTTAGCCGCGCACGGGAAGCAGAATTTGGTGATAGATTTTATCAGAGTGGTGACAGCAGATTTAATTAGGGGTATACAAGTTATAACACTTTGATTTAGATTTAAAATACAACGAAGTATAGAGTTACTATTTCGTTACACTGATGACAGTTATTTAACTTACACTTTAATTTAGACATTATTACACTGGTGACAGCGGTTTTTTTGTTGAGAAACAACTCGGTCACAAAGGGTAGAGTTGTACATCATTGTTATGCTCGTTGAAAAATGTGTTCTTTTTGTAAATTGTTGTCATTTATCAGTCATTGCACCAAAAAGAGATCTATTTCAGAGTTGAATTCTTCCGTTTCAAAGGCTTCTTTGTTCTACAAAGTCATATTTGAGGCTCTATTTGCTTGTTAATTACTTGGTGCCTTTTTTGTAGACGGTGACATTTGTAGCTGAACCGTTTGATTTTATCCATTATTTTTTATTTTCTTTCTCTAACTTGATCAGAATAATTTTTCTGCTTTGACTTAGCAGTGCTAAGTGTTTCTACTAAACTTGTGACTTCTTGATCTTTTTTGCGTATGTCTATAACACGATGACTTTTTGCTATAAAGAATTATTTTTCTAATAGCATATTTTTTTTTTATTTTTAATTACCTTCTTCAAATATTTGAATCAACTAACTATGATAGAGCCATAGACAGTTAAAAATTCTTCATGACAAACATTTTAAAAAGCTAAAATTAAATGATGCCATAGTTTATTCAAACTGATGCCCCTTCCGGTTGCTTATTTTTTTTACATTTTTTAAACATGTTTCTTTTCATATATTATGTATCAAGATAAGTGTAATTATTGAAAAATATGTTTCAAGTAAAAGTCAAAATCTGTGATCTTGGTATATAAAAAAACTTTTCTGATGAATCTGTTGCAAAAAATTAACAACAGCGTTCGATTATGTTTGATTTTCCTGTATAATTTAGGCTATAATACCAAAACACCAATCAATCGAACCGATATACTTACAGTAGGAATAAAGTTTTATGGTACGCCCGTCTTATATTTGTATACATTTCTATTTTTTCTCCTGTGAAATAAGTTAAGAAAATAGGTATATAGAATAATTATAATTCCATATATTTGAAAATAAAGAATTAACTGATAAACTGTGAGAAAACGGCAAGTACTATACGACGGGAAATACTAAGTTGCTCATATCTGCTTCTGCGTCTGTGCGAATGGTAAAGGCATAGACAAATAATAGTATAAAAGTACGTTTACACGCTTGCCAAGCCTAGGCAAACTGCAAACAGTCCCAAAACTCCACAAATCTCGTTTGGCGTTTGAAAGGCATTTATACGCTTGTAAATGCGTCAGTTCAGTATGCAATATACATCCAAGCATGGCGGACACCGAACTTGTGACGGCTATTGCATTTGGTTTAACGTACTTTTATTTGAAATGTAAGCAAAGTGAAATAAAAAAAAGGAGAGCTAGATATGTCTTTCAAAATAGAAATACTATTTTTAAAAAAGATATTTTATTCGATTATCACAAGAAAGATGTTATTCTTTGAGTGGTTAACAAAAAACTAAACTACAAATATAAAGTAACTAAAGAACTATGATACGAGTATCCATGAATTCTGATTAATGAAATATGATACGGTGCAGGTGCAGCGAATTATGACCTCGTAACTCCTCCGTCCTTAAGAGGCGAAAATAACGGAGTGATTTTCGCCTCTTAAGGACTGTCTCCAAGGGGATTTCTTCGATGATTTTGACTTTTTCTTTCTTGATTTTTGATTTTTCGCATCTTCGTCTGATTATGTAGAAGGCTACGACGATACATCCAATGATTAAGATTGTTGGGAGTATTGATAGGATTCGGATTTCGTGTGTATTATGCTCTTCTTCTATCGGTGTTAGTTGTTTTGCGATTCTATGAATTTCGTATAACTCATCGAATTTTATTTCTGACATATTCGGCGTTTGATAGTTTCTTCTGATCTTAATTTGTTCTAATTCAATCTTTGGTAAAATTAATGGCTTGCCTTCGCTAATTCCTTTGACTCTGGAGAATTTTAATTCTTTCGAGGAGATTTCGCATCCTTCTGGTATGTTAATAAGGGTTCGTTTTGTTACTTCGAATATTCTGTTGTTTCGGCAGTTTGATTTTATTTCTACTTGCTTCCCAGGGATTATTAGAACTTCATTAGCTGTTATCTGCCCGATTAAAGGATTTTGGATATGGACCTCGGTGGCATAGCAGCTGTCTGGTAGTTTTCCGCTTCTTATCAGTTCGTCGGTACAGTTATCAATGGGGATTGATTCTTGGGTACAATAGTAAATTTCCTCCAGTTTTTCGCATTCTTGGTTTGCAACCTGGACGTCTTCTTCGTTACGTGCCAAGTAAGGGTGTGAAGGGACAAATATTTTATTAGCTTGGATAATAGGGATTTTATTAGCTTGGATAATCTAAGGATTTAGTTTTCAGAATAGGAATATGGACAGCAAAGATTAGTTTTGATTCGGTAAAGGTTGCTTGCGTTCCAAGAAAGGTGTAGTATGTTAAGACATTCTTGAATTTGGGAATTAGATTTTTATCATAAATTCTATGCAGATGTTCTACCATGTCAATAATTTCCTTACTTGATATCATGGACGGGTGAATAATGTTCAGTTTTGAAAATAGCAAGGCGTTTTCGAGATTTTCTACGAATAATATTAAATTTTGACAATCGAGCTTGATTTGACTAATTGTTCCTTGAAAAGTTATATATTTGCTTAGAGAATCTATTTGATTCAATATTGCGGCTTCAAATTTTACTAGATTATTTTTGAGAAGTTTTTGGTTTTGTAAAAGAGCTGTTATGGATTGATTATAACGATCGATTAGTTTCTTAAATAAAGTGGTATGTAGATTAACTTCGGTAATGATATTTTTCTGATTTGTTTGCAGTAACCTAATAGCATTATCGTATCGAATGCCATCGTCTGAATCTAGATTTCCACACAACCATTTATTAACTTTTCCCATACCATTGATTAGACCTCTTTTTGAACGCATATGGGGATATAAATTGTCGAATTTACGTTCTAACGAATTAATAAGAAACTCTGTGCGTACTAAAATATTTTCGCTAAGACCCTGATATGAAATGGGATTTGAACTATTAGTATCTAGAATTAATTTTCTTACTGTTAAAAAGTGTGTTTTAAGGATATTTATTTGATTAACTACTTCTCTTACATCTAAGTAATGAATAAAAGTATGTTTTGAGTAAATTAACCTAGTTTCACCTAAATCTATCGGAAGAATGAGATTTTCTGAGGGTGGTACAGTTATTTCTTCCGTGAAACAATGAATACTGACTATGGCGAGGACCAGGTAAATCGGGATGGCTACCGTTTTCATCGTTTCGATGCTGACCCTGTAAAATATTTGAATTAGGTTTCGGTTTTCTAACGATGCTTTTATGATAAGTTCCTTTCTTAGTTTTTAAAACTACGTTGTCATCTACAACTATTTCGGCTTTTGTGAATTTGGGCATTTTTTTATCTCGATGTTTCGTTCGAACATAAGCTATATGTTGGTTGGAAAAATCTGGCGGTTTATCGCGTTTGTCGTTAGCTTTGTTTATATTCCGTTCTTTCACTTTTTCATTCCGTTCTTTTATCATTTCATATAGTTGTTTACTGATATTTTTGTGGTTTTGAACATAGTAAGAAAGAACAAGATGATCATCTAGATCGAAGGGGTCTGGACTTCCAATATGCCCTTTAATGATTTCAAATGGGGTAAATTTGGTAACAGAATGTATGGAGTTGTTATAACTTAAAATCGAATGCTTCATTAGTTGAATAGGGGTTAGTTCCGGGTTTTGCTCTCGCAGGCATCTAAAATGCTCAATGAGGCTCGAATGGAATCTTTCTACAGGTGAATTTGAGTTGCTATTTTTTGCTGTTGTGAGATGTAGTTCGATTCTGTGTAATTTACAAAAGTCTTCTAGATCTTTGTTTTTAAATTCGCTACCACAGTCGGCTGTAATTTTATAATGTAACCCGTGATGAGTTACAAAATTAAGAAGGGTGTCTACTACTGATATGCCAGTAACGGTTTCGATCGGATAGGCTTGGCCGTATCGACAGAAAGAATCAATTATTGTGAGGAAAGGGGTATTTGAGATTCGAAAAACATCGATGTGAATGTGTTCAAATGGTTTAGAAGCTGTTGGGGTGAGATTAAATTTGATGACGGGTGGATTTCGGTCGTACTTATTTTTTAAACAAGTTTCGCAACTATTATGTCCTCAGACATTTTGGGCCAATAGTAATTTTTTGTAAGAGACATTTTTAACTCATCGATTCCTCTATGAGCCTTTTTGTAAACGCGGTAATATTCTAATTTTTCGCATTGCTCTTCTGACGTTACTAAATCTTTAAGAAATTTTGTAGGTACAGTGAATTAATTTAAAAGCTGAAGTTTTAAAGAATTTTTGCAAGGTTGTAACAAATATTTCGGGTAAATTAGTTTGTCTAAAATATAAATCATACGTAATTCTAGGATTTAAAAAATCTTTGGCGAAAGTGAATATGTTATATTCTAGATTTCTAGAGGGAAGAGTGACATTGAATCTAGTGTTATCGAATATTTTCTCTTGTTTGCAAATGTAAGAGTTTATTTCTCCTGTTGTTATTATTATTTGATTTTTATGCTGATTTACAGATTTTTCGGAAATTGGTATGGATAAAATCGGATTATCTACGGAAGTATGAACCGTGTCTACATCAGTGTCCTGAGTAATTCCGATATCAGGGGGGCGGATTTGAATATCCTGAAGAATTTTTATTTTACTGCTATCGTTAATTAAATCTTTTATGTCTAACTCAAGGAGATCGGGTAGGTTCTGATTGACTAAGGGAGGATTATCAATTTTTTTGATTTCCCTTTCTATTATTTCATCTATATCGTCGATATTAACATCTAAGGAACTAGTTTCTAATGCATTTACATCTAATTTAGGAGGTGAACGAGAAAGTGCGTCCGCTACCTTGTTAAGCTTTCCTTTTTGGTATTTTATTGTATATTCGAACTCTTCTAGTTTTAATCGCCAACGCATCAGGCGAGAGTTTGGTTCCTTAAGGGAAAACAACCATTCTAACGGTTTGTGATCGGTTAAAATTTTAAATTGTCGTCCGAAAAGGTAGGGGCGGAAGTATTTGCATCCCCACACAATTGCTAGGAGCTCCTTCTCTATAGTAGAGTAGTTGATCTCCGCAGAATTTAAAGTTCTGGACGCATAGCAAATGGGGTGATTGTCTTGACTTAAGACAGCTCCAATGGCGTACATTGATGCGTCCGTCATTATTTCGAAGGGTTTCTCGAAATTTGGATATGCTAAGAGAGGCTCGGAAATTAATAGATTTTTACGGTGATTGAAACAGTTAATAAACTCCTGTGAGTGTTCTATTTTGTTATTCGTTTTTAAGCAATTTGTTAACGGCTTTGTAATCCTAGCAAAATTGCGAATAAATTTCCTATAGTATCCTAAGAGCCCTAAAAAGGATTTTAGATCTTTTTGTGTTTTAGGTATGGGAAAGCGTTGCACGGCTTCGATCTTTTTGGGATTTGGTTTAATCCCGTCGGGCGTCACAACGTGCCTCAAGAATTCTACTTCTCTACGCACGAATTCGCATTTATCTAGCTGTAACTTTAGTCCCGCTTGTCTTAATTTTTCGAAAACTAATTTAAGATTTTGTATGTGCTCTTGCAACCCTGTACTGAAAATAATTATATCATCCATATACACAAGGCACACCCTGTTCTGCAAATCTTTAAGAACTTCGTCCATTACCCTCTGAAAGGTACTAGGCGAGTTCTTTAGACCCATGGGCATACGTAAGAACTCGTAGTGACCATGGTCTACGTTAAATGCCGTTTTTTCTATCGAATCCTTGCTCAACTCTATTTGATAGAATCCGCTAGCAAGGTCGATGGTACTGAAATATTGGGCACGCCCTAATTTGTCCAAAATTTCATTTATATTTGGGATGGGGTACCGATCGCTAATAGTCTTTTCATTCAGCTTGCGGTAATCTACCACAAGCCGCCATTTTTGTTGCCCTGATGCGTCTAGCTTCTTTTTTACAAGCCCTATGGGAGAGCTCCATGGGCTCGACGACGGTCTTATTATGCCCTTGTCTAGTATATCATTTATTTGCCGTTGCACCTCTTCTTTAAGGATATACGGGTACCTATACGATTTTACGTGTACTGGAGCTTCGTCGGTGGTTTTGATACAATGCTTAACTCTTGAAGTGAACGTAAGAGGATCGCTGGGTTTTAAAAATAATTCTTTATATTGTTTACATAACTTAATTATTTCCGACTTTTCTTCCGGATTCATGTGATCAGCTCTAATCAAGTTTTGGATTTGAGTTTTATTTATTTCAAATTTATCCGCACTATTAAAAGTTTCAAATTTATAACATTCGTAAAAATTAGGGTTATAAGGCGTTGCACTTAAGGGTTCTAATAATGTTATAGCTAAACTTTTATTTGTTTCATTAATAAACTCTACTAGTGCTAAGTCATTATTGGCTATGGTTAGCATCTCGGGTACATATATATCACCTAAAACTATATCTTATCAATTAATATTTCTCCGTTCGATACTGTAACAGGGACTTGCTTTACGATTCTTTCACTAGGGCCAATTGATATTTGGAATTTAATATCGGATGGTTTTCTAAACTTAATTGGAATTACAGCCCTATCACTAACAAGACACTCGTTATTCAAATCTATATTAAATTTCATGGAAATTAGATCGTTGATACCAATAATTCCATCAAAGAATTCGTGAAAATCGTATAATATGAACCTTAACATATGATTCCTGTTAAATTCTTGGAAAGCTGGTATGTCGGCTTGAAACTGCACATTTTTGGTTCCCAAAGAGGTTGAGAGTGATACATTTGAATTAAATATGCAATTGGGATATAATTTTTCGGCAATGATAGGCTTTAAGATTGATTTAGTACTTCCGGTGTCTATTAGCAGATTTAATGGGGGTTTAGAAATACTGATATAGGGTAAGGGATTATTAGAGGTAATGTTCAGTTCGATTAAGTTATGGGGTTTACTGAGGCACTCTCTTGAAAATTTTCACTAACATAATCAGAATCTACATAGTTTTCTTGCTCGCGAAAAGGGGGGTTTGCGTCGACGTCGCCATGCGTCGGTTCACATTCCGTCCCAATGTAGTCGTTAGAAAATAATTCTTCAGTTATGAAATTCGACCTTTGGCCGTTATTTTGAAAATAATTGCTTCTAACATTATTGGATCTTCTACTATATGATGGGGGTAGTCTTGAATTTGTAGAAATATCCATTGGCTCAGGTTTTGGAAGACGATGCATAGGAGTTTGATTAGGTTTGAAAACATTACGAGGAGGTCCGAAAACTTCTGAATTAGTTGGGTATTTTCTGGGTGGTAATTGTTGGGGTTGAACGTTAATGGGTTGACGAGGCCACGAATGGCCTTGAGATAAATACGCATTAGAATTAGAGTTTGAGGGATAAGAAGAAGCTGACTGATGATAATATTGGTTGCCGTGGTGTTGATGAGTTTGGGGGCCGTAATTCTGATTTCTGAAATTATTTTTGCTTTGGTAGGACCTTTGATCATTTGAATGAGAATAAATCTTTTCGAAATTTTCAAATTCATTAACATAAGCAATAGCATGCTCCAGTGATGCTGGTTGCTTTAAATGCATGTTGTTTCGTAAGGTACCGGTGCAGCCCGCAATAAAGGTATTTAATGCCGTATTGTCACAAAATTGCATATGTATAATTTTCTCGTTTTGGCTAAGATTATTATCGTTACTAATTCTTTGTATGATGCTGCTTCTCAATAATTGCAACCTATTCCCGAATTCTATCAAATTTTCATTTTTATGCGGCCTATTTCGCGTGAACTCTTGCGTTAAGCATTCTAAATTCCGTTTGTCCGAAAAACATTGCCTAAGCGCACCTTTTAACAGTTCCCAACTATTCAACTCTACTCTATTCCCGACCATTAGTTCGGCTTTTCCGACAAGCTTACCCTGAATGCATTCAAGAATATGATGGCTCAAGTCTTTATCATTATAATCCTTATACGTCGCGATTAGGTTATCGCAAAGAGAAATAAATTTGTTGAGAGTATTCGTATCCCCATCATAAGGTTTGATATTTGAAATTTTTGACTTAAACAACTCCCAGTTGATAGGACGAGGTTCTAATTGACCGATTGGCATTTTAACTTTACTATTATTACTTTCACTGCTGATATTCAAACTCTTAAGAGATTCTACTATGGAATCAGTATCAATCATAAAGGTTTTAATTAATTACAAATAAAATTGCCGTAACAACTATCCTTCCCGAATTAATGAAAAATAAGGAAAAGGCAAAAAGGAAACTTAGCACTTACCTCGATGGTTTTCTGGCTAGTTGTACCTTCCTAGAGTTTTTGTCCACCACGTAACTGTACCACACAAGGGACGATTTCCACAGAAGGGATGATTTGCACTGGTTCCACTGAAGGGATGGGCTCCACTGAAGGGATGTAAGTTCGTATTTTGTAAACACGTTAGGACAACACGCGTTATCCTACTGACTGCGCCAGATGTGTCTTTCAAAATAGAAATACTATTTTTAAAAAAGATATTTTATTCGATTATTACAAGAAAGATGTTATTCTTCGAGTGGTTAACAAAAAACTAAACTACAAATATAAAGTAACTAAAGAACTATGATACGAGTATCCATGAATTCTGATTAATGAAATATGATACGGTGCAGGTGCAGCGAATTATGACCTCGTAACTAGCTCGACTACAGCGAAGATGGTGGATGAAAAAGATTCATCATAATCGTACCAGGTAACTACTATTTTGATTTAACCATTATCTGTTGCAGTTGAGTTATGCCACAATACTTACGATATATTTTATTTGTTACAGACAATTTTTAGAAGAGAAATTCGATGAACTTTTATATGAGCCATCTGGAGAGTTTGATAACTTCTGCCGAATGAGCTATTCTGATTTTGAGTTTTTACTGCAAAAAATTTCACCAATGATATCCAAGCATGATACAGACTTAAGAGAAGCTATACCAGCCAAATTTCGTCTTGTCATTACGCTACGATTTTTGGCATCTGGTGATTCTTACAAAAGCCTTCACTACTTGTTTAAAGTATCTGTCTCTATGATATCAATAATAATTCGTGAAGTTTGCCGAGCTCTTAATGAAATTCTAAAGGATCTAGTTAAGGTAGGAATAAAACAAAACGTTATGTTATACATTTATTTAGATTTTAATAGAATCATAGGAAATCTGTTCTATGAATGTATGTTAGCCAACTGCTTTATTGTTTAATTATTTATTAATTTAAATAAGAATTATGTCGACGAATCAAAATCTTCGAAAGCATTCAACATAGCCATGTTTATAATGTTGGTTTCACGTGGGACTGGGTTGATGATTTGGTCCGATATGATACGAATAGATGACGAGGGTGCTGTTGATGTAGACGGAGCTGGAGCTATTGGAGTTGGTATATGTTTTGCCATGTCTGGCGCTGAATAAGAAGTTTGTGTGTTTGGAGAGGTAAAAAAACTTTGGTTGTTATGAATAGGTTCAGAATAAACACTATTAACTGATGTTGACCGACTCGGAATGACTTGAGGAGATGGTATTGAATATGCACCAGCCATTGACGACGATCGAGAATAATATTGAGGGTATGGTGTATGACGCTCATTTGATTTTTGACTGATTCTGTTTATAAACAACCCATCTATTTGGTACATCATAATTTTTCGTTCATCAGTTCACAGTTCACGTAGCTTTATAGCCAATAATTTTGCGTATAGATCGCAATCATCGTCTTTGTGAGCAGGTATATTTTCATTCTGCCTTTGACCCAAAACATTTGTTAATTGTCCAAAAGCCACGGCCATTTGCTTTTCAGCCGTTTCAGAAGCAGGGCGACGACGTTTATTAGTAACAGCTTGTATGGATGGTGGTCTGGATGGTGATCTAGATGGTGGTGTGGATGGTGTGGTAACCGTACTTGTACGGTCTCTTATCAGAGGGTCATCCTCTGTCTGATCTGTATCTTCTTCTATTTGTTGTGATTGCTGCAAAAAAATAATATACTTAAACTTACACTTCATTTACTTTCTTTCTACAGATGCCCACCACAGCAGAAGGATGGCTTAATATAGAAGAAGGATTCAGGACTAAATTTCCACATTGCATAGGTGCATTGGATGGCAAGCATATAGTCATTGAAAGCCCAACGCATAGTGGAACAGAGTATTTCAATTATAAGAAAACTTTTAGCATTGTCCTTTTGGCTTTAGTGGATAGCAAATACAAATTTGTATTCGCAGACATCGGGAGTCAAGGAAGAATAAGTGACGGCGGCGTCTTTAATAATTGTTTACTATGGAAAAGAATAATTAGAAACGAGATAGATTTTCCACCACCATGTCCACTTCCAGGATCGAATATTAATATTCCATACGTGTTTTTAGCTGACGGTGCTTGTAACGTAATGTTTCTTGTAAAATGTTTTTGAGATGTGAATACAAACTCACTTGTTGTGAATAATAAGTTTTATTTAAGTTTACGCTGATTACAATTACGGTGTTACAAAAATATGACATGTATGTATGACAGTTTTTCATAAACTTCTCGAAAATGACTTTTCTACAAAAAAAGTGCCATGTTGCGCGATTGGGCACATTGTCCTGGAAAGTCCAAGTACTTAACATACCGCCCACCTTGAAACTGTTGAATAGTTTCAATAAACAAATGAACAAATAAGTAAATTAACAGGTATTCAAAAATTAAAAATGAACAATAGTAATTTAAAGACAGTTCTGCAATAATAGCAATGTACATATTTCATTTTTCAATGGGAAGTGGACAGATTTTAGCTATGGAGCGTTTGAATGTGCCGTTCGCGGTTTTCAATGTAACAACTCTCACAACACCATCACTACCGGGATGAATGTCAATTATGCGCCCCATGGTCCACTGAAGAGGATGTAGGTTGTCTTCCTTAATGATGACGAGTTGGTTAACTTCAATGTCAGGTGACTTCCTCCACCATTTGTTTCGGGACTGCAGCCCATGAAGATATTCTGTGCTCCACCTGGACCAAAAATCTTGAAACATCTTTGGCAGCATATGAAACCTTGTTAGTTGGCCAATTTTCCGATTAGTTAGGTCAAGCTCTGGCAGAGTATGAAGAGGGCCTCCAATGAGGAAATGAGCTGGGGTTAATGGTAGAAGGTCATCGGGATTATCGGATATTGGAGAAATAGGACGCGAATTTACACAAGATTCGACCTGACATACCAAAGTGTGCAATTCCTCAAGAGTAAGGATTTGATTTCCGATGACGCGTCTTAAGTGATACTTCACATTTTTTATTGCTGCTTCCCGAATTCCACCCATGTGGGGAGAACGGGGTGGTATGAAATGCCACGTTATGTTTAATTTCAACAATTCGTTGGAGATTTTTTTATTTGTCGACTTCAAAAAATCGTAAATACTACCGATCTCATTATTTGCTCCTACAAAATCTGGCGTTGTCAGAATAGATATTCGCGACCAAGCCTCTTCTTGAAACAAATCGCTTAAAGGCATTTAAAAATGCTTGAGTCGTGACATCGCTTACCACTTCTATATGTATTGCCTTTGTGGCGAGACAAACGAAAACACAAAGATATGATTTTAAAAATGATTTTGTGCGCGTGTTGTGCATTTTAATAGTGAGTGGGCCAGCATAATCAACTCCACTGTTTAAAAATGGTCTAGAGGGGATAATTCTCTCGCGGGGTAATTTTCCCATTAAGGTTTCGATACTATGAGGGTTACACCTAAAACAAATTGTACATTTTCGTAACACTCTCTTTACATTGTTTTTGCCATGTATAGGCCAAAACTCTGTTCTAATAGCGGCAAGTAAAGCTTGAGGGCCTGCATGTAGCATTTTTTTATGAAAATGGGAAATTATTAAATCAGTGAGTGGATGTTTATTTGGTAGAATAAGGGGATGCTTTTGTGAAAAAGGAACCGCTGCATTCTGAATTCTTCCGCCCACCCTGAGCAATTGGAATTCATCAAGAAACGGGTTCAAAGAACGAATTTTGCTTTTAAGAGAGATGGTTTTTGACAAATTGATGGCCTTGATATCATCGAAGAAACATTGCGATTGAGCTAGCTTGACAAGCATGTTAGAAGAATGTTGTAATTCGGACAGCTCGAAAGAGGGTAATACTGGGTTGGATCTTCGAAATGTTTTGAATCGAAATATGTATGCTGTGATTCGTTGTAATTTTGCAAAGGAAGAAAATTTATTGAATATGTCAAAATCAGAGATTTCGGAAACCTTCAGGCACGTTTGTTTTTCTTTTCTTCTTTCCGGAATTTCTGTATTTAATGGAATTTCATGGGAAGGCCATTCATCCTCATTAAGAGAGAGCCATGAGGGACCATTTTTCCAAAGGGGTGTTTGTAATAATTGCTCCGGGGTAGATCCTCTAGACAATACGTCTGCAGGATTATTGTGTGTTGAAATGTGACGCCATGAGGCTGGATCCATAATTTCATGGATTATAGACACTCTGTGACTGACATATGTTTTCCATTGGCTAGGTTCACCCTTTATCCAACAGAGTGCTACGCTGGAGTCAGTATAAAAGAATACTTGGTTAATGTGTAAACTAAGGGAATTTATTGTAGAGTGGTAGAGTTTGGCTAACAAAAGGGCTGCACAAAGCTCTAATCGAGGAATTGTTTGAGTTTTTATCGGGCTGACCTTGGTTTTAGCACAAACTAAGCTTATAGAGTGATTATTGTCTAAGTTTGTGGTTCGGAGGTATATAACAGCACCATATGCCAATTCACTGGCATCTGCAAAACCATGAAGCTGTATATTGACAGTGTGGGGACAAGTAATAAACCTTGGAAATTTCAGCTTGTTTATGCCTTTGAATTGCGATTGAAAGTGTTTCCACTTTTGAGAAATATTATCCGGTATGTGTTCGTCCCAGCCAACTCCAAGTTTCCACAAAGTTTGCATAAATATCTTGGCCCTGATTGTTATGGGAGCCAACATGCCAATAGGATCAAAGATCTGGGAGATCGTTGCAAGTATCATACGTTTCGTGAACGAAGTAGAATTGAGATATTTATCTTTATAAGAGTAAAAGAAAACATCCTCTGTAGAATGCCAAGATATTCCCAAAGTTTTGGAATCAACATTGGTGTCCAAAATTTTTAAAGATGGATCATCTGCGTTAGAAGTAATTATTGAATTATGATATGACCTCCATTTTCTCAACGGAAGTTTTCCCTGGTCACAAATTGAAATTATGTCATTTTTTAGTTTTATGGTTTTTTCTAAAGTGGATGCTCCGCATAGCAGATCGTCTACGTAGAAACAATTTAGCACGACATTTGAAGCATCGGGCATCTTTTCCTGATTTTCCAAAGATAATTGTTTAAGACAACGTGTTGCTAAAAAAGATGATGGAGCTAAACCATATGTGACGGTTTTAAGTCTGTATTCCTTTATAGGTTCGGATACATCGGAACGCCATAGTATTCGTTGAAAGTCGCGATTTTCAGGGTTAATATTAATTTGCCTGTACATTTTTGCAATATCGGCCGTCAAAACATACTGATGTTGCCGAAACTCTAACAATATGGCAAAAAGATCTCTTTGAATAACCGGACCAACCATTAATATGTCATTTAGAGATTGGTTAGTAGATGTTTTGTGGCTACCATCAAAGACACATCTTATTTTTGTAGTAGTACTTTCTTCTTTATAAATGGCGTGATGAGGTAAGTAATGCGTTAGTTTTTTGTCGTCTTTTTCAGACACCATCTCCATGTGATCCAGGTCAATGTATTCCTGCATAAAATTACAGTATTCAGTTTTTAAGTATGGTAGTTTAAAGAATTTTCTTTCCATTGATGTCAATCGGTGAAGTGCAGAGTCTCGTGATTTATCAAGTACATTTGGGTTTTCCTTGAATGGCAATGATACTTGAAACCTTCCACTGGGCTCTCTAGTATGAGTAGATATGAAATGCTCTTCGCATGTTTTTTCTTCTTTAGAATATGCGGGAGTAAGTGTGCTTGGTAGGCATTCTTCTATAGTCCAGAAAGCTTCTATCTGATTATGTAGTTCAATGTTTGAAAAATAACATTGTGATTGATTTGATTTACGTTGAGTAATTACGCCAGATAAAATCCACCCAAGTTGGGTTTCTTGTAAAATTGGAGTTTTATTTGATTAGGGCATAAAAGATCCCAAAAGATAGAAGCACCGAGAAGCAAATCAACAGGGCCTGGTTTGTAAAATGTCTGATCAGCCAGCTGGATATTGTTAGGAAGTTTTAAATGAGATATGTTAATGAAGTTCGACGGAAGAGTGTCAGCAATTTTGTGCAAAATGAAAAAAGATTGGGCTGACCGATAAGAAGTACGTTTGGACTGAATAACTGCATTTGTTTTAGATAAAGTATTTGTTTTAACTTGATTTATGCCAGATATGGAATGTTCAGAAACTTCAATTGGTAGCTGCAGCTTATCGCTCAGCTTCTGAGAGATAAAATTCATTTGTGAACCTGAATCAAGGAGCGCGCGAGCTTCATGAGGTTTGCCTTCTTTATCAAATATATATAAAACAGCAGTTGACAAAAGTACTTGATCAATATTTCCGACTACATTTTCAAGTACTGCAGAAAAGGAACTATTTTGTGTATTCTCTGGAATATTCGATATTTGGTGAAATTCCGAAGATGTGTCAACGCTAGCAGACAAGGCAACCTTTTCATTTGACCCTTGATTATGGAAACCCTTGAAATTGCTGCCATGTAGACAAGTATTATGTTTTTTGTTGCATTTTCTGCAACCTGAAGAATTGCATGAATTATTCTTGTGACCAAACCTTAGACAGTTAGTACAAATATTCAGGTTTTGTAAAGTTTCAAATTTATTTTTTGTAGACATCGCTTAAAGTGATTCACATTGATATATGTAATGAAAATTTTTGCAAATAGGGCATGTATAAGTTGGATTTTTATTTGTGTCTGTGTGTAGGAATGAATGATTTTTTTTGTATGTTTGTGTATCACTCCGTTCGTATGAATGTTTAGACGGGCTTTTCAATTGGTATGATGACTTATTTATAGTTTCGTAATCATCCAAGAATTGAATTCGTTCATTTAAAAATGTTTTTAAATCTTCAACAGATGGCATATCTAATTTTTTTGTGAATTTTTTCCACTCCTTTTGAGTAGATTCTGGTAGTTTTTTCAAAATAATGAAATTAAGTAATGGACCCCAATTTTGGGTCGAGACTTGAAGGGCTTCTAGAACTCGTAAATTTTTGTTCAAGGTGTCGAGAATCCCCTTTAGACGATTACACGATTCTTTATTGATAATTTCAAAATCGACAATAGATTTAAGATGTTTATGTATAATTGCCTTTTTATTTTCAAATCGTTGCTTTAATAAATCCCAAGCAATTTTGTAGTTTTCGTTTGTTACCTCTAGGGATGCAATTACCTCAGCGGCTTCGCCTTTAACAGATCTGCACAAATAATAGTGTTTCTCAATGTCAGGTAAATCACTTTTGTCTATTAGCGCATCGAACATATCTCGAAAAGAAACCCATTTATCATAATCTCCGTAAAAGGTTGGTAATTCTATTTGAGGTAATTTAATATTTTGTTTAGTGTTGGGTTTATTTTCGGAAATGTCTGCGATTGAAGATTCAGCGTTTTTTATTTCACCTTGTGCGGTTGCGAGATGACTAAAATATGCGTTTTCAAATTGAATTCTCACATCATGATGTTCCTCAAGTTTTAATATTTCTGGATAACATGATGCTAGTATTTCAATTTGATCTTGTAGCTCCTCAAATTCTCTTAAAACTGGAATGATATTATCTACGCGTAATTTTAATTGATCTAATGATATTTTGTTGTCATTAAACGCTTGGATTGACGTTTCAAATCTAGTTAGTTTTCCTCTAACTAGACCTCTCTTTGCGACTAAATTTTTTAAATTTATCTTTAAATCATTTAGCTCCTTTTGTTGTGAATCTGTTAATATATCTGGCATTGTGTATTTTTAAAAGTTTATTTGAATAATGAAATTAAGTCGATGCCTTTTTACTGTATGCAAATATTGATATCTTGTTTGAAATAATTGTATGAAATGTACTATGTTAAAATATGCTGAACTGTTGAATGTATGCTAAAATATGTAAAAGTTATTTAGTTATTTTTATTTTATGCTAATATGTTAACAAATTCTTATGATTTTTATTGATTCTTGTGCTATTTTGGCTCGATATTTGCTAATGAAATGGAAAATGTCACACTTTGGCATGTGAAGCAAATCATGCATAAATCTCCAATTATTTAAAAGAAATAGTTTAAAAACATGGAAAAGTCTGACCTTATTTTCGCGTTGGAATCGTTGCTATCACCTGCTCTTCTGTTCTGATTATGGGAAACGCATTACCATATACCAATTTTATACGTCAATGCTTGATACACTTTTAATTCTCGTTTATTGTAACATCCGCAGCTCGATAGGACCAGATGTAACGTAATGTTTCTTGTAAAATGTTTTTGAGATGTGAATACAAACTCACTTGTTGTGAATAATAAGTTTTATTTAAGTTTACGCTGATTACAATTACGGTGTTACAAAAATATGACATGTATGTATGACAGTTTTTCATAAACTTCCCGAAAATGACTTTTCTACAAAAAAAGTGCCATGTTGCGCGATTGGGCACATTGTCCTGGAAAGTCCAAGTACTTAACAGTGCTTTTGCATTGAGTCAACACGTAATGAAACCCTACCCCGGAAACCATGAAGTAGGCTCACCAAAAAGGTTATTTAACCAAAATTTAGCTAGATCCCGAGTTGTAGTTGAAAATACGTTTGGAATTTTAACTTCAGTTTTCAGAATATTCAGACGCCCTATCAATTTAGAACCACAAACTGTAACGGAATTTACTGCATTACTACATAACTTTTTGAGAACAAGTAAAAGTTCTTCAAATCGATATACTCCTCAGAGTTCGTTTGACGTATATAACAGTAGTGGAAATATGGTTACCCCTGGTTCATGGCGTAGAGATAACGACGAATATATTGTATTGCAAAATTTACCACAAATACCACGAAGATCTCCGGTGAACGCCAGAGAAGTCAGGGAAGAGTTTACTTCATATTTTAATAGGATTGGATAAGTTGATAAAAATCTATAAATAAATGTAGGTATAATAACAACGGTGTTTTTTTTTATTTAGAGTAAATAAATTTATTTACTTACTGTTTCGGTGTTTATTCCTTCATTGCAAGTATATACTGTGGTAGTAAAAATGACTCCATGGTTTCGTAAGCATACCAAGTTGGATTGTATATTTCTTCGGCACCTAAAATAAAATAAAAACATCGAAAATTAGAGCGAGATAGTTGCGGAATAATCGAGAAACTAACCAACGCTTTTAAACATAAGTTATACCTTGCTAAGCAGACTATCAAAATAATTATAAATGTATCGTAGGAACATACCTGCGCCAGAACGCATAGATTCACGTTTTTTTTTCAAGTGCTTGCGAAAAGTAGTCATAAATATCTCATTTTTATTTCCTTTACTGGTCTTCCAGTAAGTTCAGCAAGACGAATCCATGCATCTGCTTGTTTCTTCTTATCTTTATGATTTGCATCTTTCGGATTCCAGATGCATGGTTCCATTTGGTAATGTTCCAGAAACGAAAGACTCTCCTCATTTGACCAGCAACTCATTTCTCATTTTTTATTTATTTTTTGTAAAATCAAGCAAGCGTGTACTCGCCGCGAGATCACAGTGGGTACTAAACGCGGACCAACATGTAAATGCATCGCAAGCGCTTGCCGCAAACGCCCTTTGATCTGCGTAAAAAACCGACACTCGACTGGATCGGAAGCAAGCAGGCACAAGCCCACGCAAGCCAAGCCAAACGCCCTTTTTACATGCTTGCGATTGTCGATCCTTGCCAAGGCTTGGCAAGCGTGTAAACGTACTTTAAGTACTAAAACACACGGAGCGGTTTCTGGCGAGTCGGCGCCGAATCGGCAGAGAAGCGGCTCAAAACTCACGAGGCGTCACCGCAGCTTACGACCGACACGTTTTTATCGAGACATCTTTCGCAGTTGTCTAGTTGTGTCTGAGTGGTTCGCAGTATGACTTCTTCTGACAGTGATGATGATTTGCTTTTTCTAATAACTACAGGCTTATTATATAACAAAATTAAGAAAAAAAAGAAACGCAAATATTGGATACATCCCATAATAAATGAGAGGAAAAATAGAGGATTTTTTTACACACTGTATGACGAACTTAACGGAGATCCAGATAAATTCTTTAATTTTACCAAAATGTCAAGAGAAACATTCCAAGAATTGTTGTCAATAATTAAAGATTCATGTTCAAAAAGAAATACTACCATGAGGGAAAGCATACCAGTAGAAGAAAAGCTTCTTATAACTTTAAGGTAAGATAAATAAATAAAATCTAAAAAAAAATTTATTCTTAAAAAAGTATTATATTATCATGTTTATTAGCAAAATAGCATTTAAAATATTTGGTTTATATCCGTATCTTGGGAATACGAGCTTCCAGGCGACATCAAAGGGGATTCAGTACTCTGCCGCTGAATCCCAGAAGGCCCAGGTTGGGGCTCTTGTTGTGAAGGACTTTGGTTGAAGTCTGGAAGTCCGGAAGGTCCAGCATGTGGATTTAAATATTGCCATTGATGTAGTATTCCAGATTGGTGGCTTGGAGCCTGGGTGGGAATTTGGTTATACGGTAATTGTGTTGAGTATACAGAGGGGGCTGGTGACTGTATGGGATTATATTTATTTATGCTTTGCATAATGTCCATTCTCGCAGCAAATTTAAAGTGTGGGGAAATGGATTTCATAAAAGGCACTAATGATAACAAAAATAATCTATCGTCGTCTTCTTCAGAATTTACTGTTTGTGCTTTTTGTTTTTGACTAATACTATGATTATCAAGGGCCTCCACAAGTTTTTTTTCCAGTGTGTTTCCTTTTCTTTTTTTGGCGACATGAACAGTAGGAGAGTCATCATGTATTGTAGCAGGACTTTCTGGCGCAGATTCATTCTGACTGTTTGGTGATAGAGGAGCCCCATCATCCATAGATGTATCTGTGGGGCGACGTTGGATTACATCTGACAAAAAGCCCAATTGGTTGGCGTACATATAGGAACTTTTGACTTTTCGTCATTGTCCTGACTTTCCTTTATTTTCTTTAAGTTCTCTAGCGTACCTATCCCTTATGTTTTTCCATTTTTTTTTAAGCAAAATGCCTGAAAAAAAGCTTTATTTAATAAGTACCCTTTTATTTCAGGTACCTAGCTACTGGCAATTCATTTGTCGATTTGCACTATGCTTTTAGAATTGGAAAATCCACAGCAAGTTTAATCACCCAAGAAGTTTGTAAAGCTATATGGACACATGCTAGACATATAACTTTTCCGTCGTTAACTACTGAAAAATGGCTCGAAATAGCCGAAGGATTTAAGAAAAATGCAAATTTTCCACATTGCATAGGAGCCATCGATGGAAAACATATAAGGATGATAAAACCTGCTAATAGCGGCTCTATGTTCTACAACTATAAAAATTATTTTTCAATGGTACTTTTTGCAATGTGTGATAGCAATTATTTATTTACATACGTAGACGTTGGCTCCTATGGAAGATCTAGGGATTCTGGAATTTTTAAAAATTCCACACTATATGAAAGAATAATAAATGATACACTGGAAATTCCTCCAGCAGATTCCATCGAAGGAGATGTAATTGATTATCCATTTGTAATAATAGGAGATGAAGCCTTTCCACTCTCAGAAAATTTACTTAGGCCCTATGGTGGATCAAATTTATCTTTTGAAAAAAAAATTTTCAACTACAGATTGTCAAGAGCTCGAAGATACATTGAATGTACATTTGGTATTCTGGCTAATAAGTGGCGAATTTTCCACAGACCGCTTAACGTATCTGTTGATTTCGCCCAAGATATAATCAAAGCGTGCTGCGTACTCCATAATTTGGTCAGATTAAGAGATGGACACCGTGATGATGACATTAGATCAGCAAATGGCTTGGCAAATTTAGCCACTGATTCATTGAGCAGAGGAAATCCAAGAGCTCTTAACTGCAGAGAAAAATTTACTAACTATTTTGTTAATATTAATCCGCTGGAATGGCAAAACGCACAAATATGAAAATTATTATTAAGTTAATACATGGCGTTTCAGTTTATTCGTTCATAACTTCTGTAAACGATAGAACATATTAAAATAATATGAGTCTTTTCTGTAACATTTTTTTATAAAACGCTTCGTTTTCAAGATACAGGGCGTTAAACTTAAAAAAAGTACTACTATTTATTCGTTATCTCCCAAACAAATAAACATTTTTTATTCAAACTTTGTACACTTAGTCATAATATAATCCAGACAGAACCCCATAACTACGCCACTGCTTTTCCAATGAAAATTTTCGGAACATCAAAATATTGGTCTTTTATTATGACTAAAGTGTACAAAATTTAAATAAAAAATCTGTACTTATTTGGGAGATAATAAATAAATATTAATATTTTTTTAAAAGTTTAACACCCTGTATCTTGAAAACGAAGCGTTTAGAGAAAAATGTTATAGAAAATACTTTTATTATTTTGATATGTTCTATCGTTTACTGAAGTTATGAACGAACAAACTGAAACACCCTGTATAATTAAATACTGATGATTTTTTATTAATAAATAAATTTAGTTTTCATGTAATTACCCATTTGTCTTTTCTCCTCCACTGCAGCACCCTCATCAACAAAGGCGTTGGTTACCTCTTCCCAAGAACGTTTCTTTTTTATTTTCTTGGAATAATCCTCTGAACGCATATCCCAAATCGCTGGTCGAATATGAATCTCATTGATTAATTTCTCAACGTCCAAAGTTTCCATACTGGTCTGACAACGCCGAGGTCACGATTAATAACAAAAACCGCCACAACACCGATTACGTGTGTTTAGTCCCATAAGCAAACATGTACTGATGTTCCGACTACAGACTACGCGCGCGGTTCATGATGGCCAGCAAGGTACGCGCTGCCACCGCCATCACGAACCGCGCGTTGACGCACCGTCTGTTTCATTCAATAGAACTGCCATAAAGGATGCACCGCTTCGGCAGCCGAGTCGGCAGAAACCGCTCCGTGTGTTTTAGTTCTAAGAGATAGTTTGATGCATAGGCGGTATATGCCACAACGTTTCTGCGTGAGTTCCCCGCGCATGGAGTCTACTGTCGCGAACTACAAGACTGTTTTACATAAACAAAATAGAACAAAATATCATAAATTTCAATAAATATTATAAAATATCCTAGTATATTAACTTTTACGTCATTAAAAATGAAAATATACAAAACCAATCTTACATTTAGCCTGTCCAAGCGAGCGAGTGGTTATTACCGGCGGTAATGTCAACAAATGTCAAAATACGTCACGGTTACACTGGTCGCTTTGATATAGCGGTATTTACCAATGTCTTAATGTACTTTCTGTACGGTCTAGAGAATTTGTTTAGTTAAATTTTCGATGTTATGATTTGTTTTTCAGTGTTCATTATCGTTTTCCCATTTCGAAACTTGAGAACTTCAGTTTAATGAATATGCCATAAACAAATTTGAAATATCACATCTGTCAACCGCTATAACTCTGCTCTCGACAGGGTTACTGGTGGTTTTAACCGTGACGTAATTTGACATCAAACAATGACGTAACGGTTAATACGGTATTTACTTATGGTATTAACCAACCCTCGCTTGGACAGGCTAATTGTTTGGTGTGAATATGGCTTCGGTTTGTCAAATGCAAGTGACAGTGTCAAAAACATTTGTGGTCAAAAATAACAATTCCGAAAAAGAAAACAATACAAGAGTGAGTATTTTTTAATTTATTTAGGATTTAGTTTTTTTAATAAAGTAAATAAAATTAAGTGAACCTTTAAAATGTCACCACCAGGTAAAATTTGTCGTAGTTGTATAGCAAAAAATTGTAATAATACATATTTTTGGCTGCTTCGCAATTTTGAGTTTAAGAACAAAACATTTTTCAAATTTCCATCTGACATTAGTCAAAGGGAACAGTGGTACAAAATTTTAGAAATTCCTTATACATCCAAAGATCAAAGGTTGTGTGAAGATCATTTTGATGATGAGGCATTTACAAATTCATTACACAAAAGACTTAATAAATTTGCTTTACCTTTGCAACCCTTCCATCATACACCACCAAAAGTGATTGAAGATAATAATAAATCTCAAGCTTTTGAAAATACAGTACTGCCCGTAAAAAGAAAGCTTAGTCTTAAAGAAACTGAATTTGAAACTTTGCCTAAAGAACAATGTTTGGAATCTAGTACGGTTTCCGCCAAAATAAACAATACCGAAACAGAGAGTGCTGTGGAGTTGTTTATGTACTATGGATTTGTCATATTTGACTTAATTGTCATTATTTGATATATTAATAGTACGCTGCAGTTAAATTTGATTTAAAAATGGTTCTAACAACGGAAGAAAAAGTTTTTTTGGTAGAGCATTATTTTCGTTCATATGGAAAAGGTCGTAATGATGGTCCAAGCTTAGAACAGGTGTCAATAAAATATCAACAAAAATTTAATAAAGCAGCTCCTAGTAAAAGTGTGATGTTAGCTGTTGTTGAAAAATTTCGTCGCACTGGTAGTGTATTGTGTCAACGTAAAGGTTCTTCAGGTCGTCGAAAAACAGTATGCACTAACGAAAATGAAGGACGTGTTTTTAACCAAGTTGTGCAATCACCTCAAAGAAGTATTGTAAGAACTGCATGTAAACTCAACATTAGTGAAACGTCTTTACGTCGCATGCTCAAATCAATTGGTGGTTATCCATACCGTATTCAAGTTGGACAACAACTAAATGCTGCGGACAAACGTGCAAGAGAAATTTACTGTGGTCGCATGTTGAGTTTAATTTACGAAGATCCCGAATTTTTGAAAAACATATGGTTTTCAGACGAGAGTCACGTTCATCTTAGCGGCTATATTAATCGACAAACAACCAGATTCCTTGGATTTGAACGTCCTGATGTCATTGTAGAGAAACCACTCCACAGTCTTCGAGTAACCGTTTGGTGCGCGGTATCTGGTCATGGAATGATTGGTCCTTATTTCGTTGAAGATGATAATCAGAATCCACTTACTGTCAACCATGAGTGTTATAGAGAGAAAATTATTATACCTTTTGTGAGAGATCTAAATAACTTTTGCCGTGCACGAAATATACAGTTTCGCACACAATGGTTCCAACAAGACGGTGCAACGAGCCATACAGCTGTGCGCACCTTAGACTTACTCCGTCAGCATTTTGATAATAGAATAATTTCTCGGGGAATAGACTTCGAATATCCTTCTCATTCACCTGATCTGACGCCACCTGACGCATACATTTGGGGCATAATGAAGGACAAAATATTTCACTCGGAAATTCCGCCGGCGAATATTGCCGAACTACGGGAAAGAATACAAAATATTTTTCGGCAGTTATATCAACCACTTTTTATAAATATGTTTATTGACTTACAAAATCGATATGAAGCTTGTTTGCGTCGAAATGGTGAACATTTTGAACACTTACATTACAGAAATTAAAATTTAATTTTTATTTTCGGTCCTGTTTATTTTGGCGGATACTGTATTTTAAGTAAAATAAACGAAACTAGGGTCAGTAATTTATCTCCCAAGAAGAAAAAAATGTATTACATTAATAAAGATCAGAGAAATAGAATTTGTAAATTAAAAAAGGCACTTATCAGTAGTAATAAAATTAAAAAAGCAGTTAAATTGTCAGAATCAAAGTTATTTCAAAATTTGAATTCAAAATTAGATCCAGCAGGCATGGAGTTTTTAAAAAGTAGTTCTGCTAACTCTAAGAAACATAAACCTTCATGGTCAATAACGGATAAGGCCCTTTCATTAGCCATTTACAAGAAGGGACCACGAGCATATAATTTTATAAAACGTTTTATAGCTTTGCCCAGTAAATCTACTTTACAATCACTTCTAAGATCAGTGCCATTTGAAACTGGAATTAATAAAGCTATTTTTGATAGGCTTAAAGAAAGGGTTGTCAAAATGAAGCAGATAGATAAAAATTGTGTCCTGTTATTTGATGAAATAGCTTTAAAAGAACAATTGACTTTGGATGTGGCTAATGATAAACGAACTCTTTGCAAAAAGTCATATAAATTTTGATTGGTTCACTTGTCGAGAACATAAATCATACATATTTTCTCAACTCATAAAAGTTTGTGTCCCCTTATTAATTAAAAAATATTATAATGATGGTAAGAGGACTAACAAACAAAAATAATGATTATTTTTTGTTAACAATGTACTGTGTTAATTTTTTTTTGTTTCAGACCTGTTCATGTCTTCATGTAAAGGGAAATCTACTTTTTAAATGCTTTTTATTAAAATATTTGATGTAATATTGGATAAACTTTCTTAAGTATAATGCTGTAATTTGAGTAGAAATATGTAATTTTGTGATTAATAATAATATGTAACTGTATGGTAAATTGATGATATAGATAATAATAGTTTTTTCATGTTTTGTGTTACCAATTTAAAACATTATTTAATATTCAAGCTAGTGTGTCATTTTTACTTTTAGTTTTCGTTAAGTATATGTTTATGTTGTGTATTTATACAACTGTAGGTTTCCTCTGATTTACATGTTTTGTCTTTTTAATTAATTTAAAGAAAGTAAATGTGAAGTTCTTGTTTTCTGAAATAAAAAAGTTAAAAAAAAAGGGAGAGCTGGGCAGCTATGGGGATGGCGGAGGCTGCAATAGAATTTTTTTGAAAAATGTACAGTCATATAAATGCCTATTTATAGTGCGTGTGGTAGGAAAAATAACTTTGAAAATAAAATTGTGTGGAAACGCTGTTAAGTGATATTAGAATAATTGTTTTAATAATAGGAGATATTATTGAAAATTTAAATTTTTTGATTATTGTAACTGATAATTTAATCAGATGTTTTTGTACTTTAATATTATCGTTAACTATTAGAATAAGAATTTTAAAGTTATCAATGTAATAACATGTATAAATAACAGACCTATGTATAGTAAACAAATATTTTATTAATTTGTTTTTATATTATGTGCAGGTTAATAAAAATTTTAAATGTGTGCTGTTTTATTATTTATTACCTCAATAATTTGTCTCAAAATTGTTTATTATTATTATTTCATTACAAAAATGAAAAATAATTTTTTGGAATGAAATAATTATATAATAAACAATTTCAAGACAAACTGTAAAACTTACCTACCCATAATGAAAACTACCAAATTTAAATATCCCGCATGTAAGCATTAGTTCTGTTCACCGCAAGGGGTGCGCTGAGATCGACGCGATGCCAGCTGTTTATATGGAAATGAACACTCTCTTAATATGCATATACATATAAATTACGTATATGTTATGGAGGGTAGTTCTACCCTCCATAGTATATGTTAATATGTTTATTTCTCTATGGGTAAAGGTGAGATTTACAGTGGGACCCGTAGATCCGAGCAACATGGGTGCATGCCTCTCCTAATCCTGCTACACAGTTGCAGTGACTTCCCTCTCCCTTTGCTGAAAATGTTATCCACACATTTAGAGATGCTTAATTTATCTTCTGAATGCATAACCTACAACATTTAATGTAATATTAATATTTTTTCTCAAGTATTATCATAATTTTCATACCTTGCCTAAAACACAGTAACAAGTATCAATTTTTATTGCCTTGATATCTTCCACCCAACGCGCTGCCGTATGAGCAAATGCATCAAGGCTTTTGTATGCACGAATTTCTTTTTGAGTAAAAGGACTTACTCGAAAAATCAAAAAGTCTGTTATTTCTGTGATCGTAATTCGTGGTAATTCATCTAGTGACAGTATTAAATCTTTTTTTTCTAGTGCAAACGGATCTTGTCCACCCATTAATCTTAATTTCTCTAAATAACGAAGTTTACTTTCATTTGAGAGGCTCCTGGCGTAATCACTAATATGTGCCATATTTTCTGCATATGATAATAAACGTTAATAAACAATCAGCATAGCATTTATAATTTTTTTTAATAGAAAATAAGGAATAAATAAAGACTTACCTTAGAGGTTATGAATTTATAATGTCTGTAAATCAGTTAAAATTGTCTTTATAAAGTAGAAATTGTACACTAATTATAAAAAAATCACCACTTTTCAACTAAACTAACTATATCAATTTATTTTAAAATAATCACTTAAAAACAGTAAAAACAACTTTAGTTCCTATTCCACTTCCATACATGCAAAGCAGTGTTGCCACTGTCATTCATTAAAATGTACCAAATATTATTGGAAAATGTACCAGAATTCAGTATTTTGTACTGAAAAATAAAAACCAACATAAACATCGTCTAAAAGTTCTAGGAACTTTTCCAAAGACCGGGGATTCCCAGCCAACACATGGACCCACACGAATCAAATGATCAAGCATAGGCAACCGAATAACCGCGAGAGCTTTGATAATTATTTACTGTTTTTTATTTATTTAAGTACAAGTATAATTTCTAAAAATGTTATTAGTAAAAAAATGTACCTAAAATAGTGACATTGTATTTTTGTACAAGAAGTGTGAAAATGTACCAAATTGATACAATTGTACCAGCTCTGGCAACGCTGATGCAAAGGTTGTCCGGTGACAGAAATTCGCGTGACGTCACGATTCACGATGACAAATAATAATATATATGCTTATTTCTCTATTATATTAAATGAACTAACAGTGACGTCATGACACCTTGAAACCGTGTATTATACTATAATAAATATAATTATTATGATTTTTCTAAAGATTGGATGAATTTGTACAACACTCAAATTTCACGTAAATTTTGAAGTGTTGGAAGGGACGTCATTTTTTGAGCAACTTTTATTTTTGGCAAACAATTGCTCATGATATAAACGAACCGATTATGAAACTGTTGATGGCCAAAAAACAGCTTTTTAATTTAACTTCAACTGTCAGAATCGGCCATTATAGGGCAATAGAATTAAACCACATGGTTATTTTATCGTAATTTTATTTAATCTATTACTAAATTATTAACATGGCTCAGAACAAATTTAACGATTTAGCTGGAAAATTAGGTAAAGGTGGTCCACCGGGATTGGGTATTGGACTAAAATTGTTAGCTTTTGGAGGAGCCGCAGCTTATGGAATTTCTCAATCTATGTACACAGGTAAAATAGTATATTGAATATTTTTTTAAGTAAAGTTTTAAAATTTTAATCAGATTTATTTGCAAATAATATATTTACTATGCGTACCATTGTACTGACATAAACAGCAATTATTTTTATTTACGTATCTTTGTAGTTGAAGGTGGTCATAGAGCTATAATGTTCAACAGAATAGGTGGAGTTCAAAAAGAAATTTATACAGAAGGTTTGCATTTCAGAATACCATGGTTCCAATATCCTATAATATATGATATCAGGTAGGTAATCTTTTCTGTACAGAATTTTATTGTAATTTGTTTATCTTTATTTAATTAGCCAATGTGCATGTTCAATTTCATTTTATGATTTATGATGACAAAAATTATAGGAGTTTGCAAGAATAAAGCAAAGGCTCTACATTATTTTCTTCAATATAAAATATTAAGAATACAAAGTTTTGATTGAAAATTGAAATGTGTTTGTTTCATTCATTAATAATGTTGAATGTTGCTAGCTGATATTTTTCTATCAAAGTATGTTACAGCAGATTTTATAGTTCATCAGATTATGCTGTTCAGTAAAAAAGCAAAATATAGTGTCAAATTCAAAGCTAAGTTTTATATAAGTACATGTATTATGTTTCTAAAACATTTAGTTACTGGCATCATCTAAAGACTGTTTTAGACTATGCAATTTCTTGAACAAGATTTAGTTCAATCCCTTGAACGGTAAATTGTGTCGGAAAATAGAACATG
This sequence comes from Galeruca laticollis, assembly GCA_963921935.1. NCBI lineage: Eukaryota > Metazoa > Arthropoda > Insecta > Coleoptera > Chrysomelidae > Galeruca > Galeruca laticollis. Next base: position 112,401,472 of record OY998175.1, on the reverse strand, counting down.
GTCTATTTCTACACAATTTCTAGGCCGAGGGAATACGCAGTTGGGATAATAACGCCCTATAACCTAACTTAGTTGATTGTTTACATTTTCATGTTCATTAACGTTTATGTGGCTTGTTTGTTCGTTTTTTTGTAGACGTTTAAGGGCTTTTGTTGTTATTTAGGGTTATTGTGAGTATTGGTATGTTATGTTTTATTTTTGACATTGCACTAGGATCATAGAACATTACATTTAGGGCCGGTATTTTCACCTTCTGCTAGACCTATCCGATAGATAAATATAGTGTATTTGTTTGATAACTTGTCTGGCGCTTTGGGTTCGGGATAAAGGAGTATTTGTTAGAAAAATGCCACAAAACATATTATGAATGAGTAGAGGTTAAAATAAAATTTGTGATTTTGCAAAATTTTGTAACAATGGATGTAGCCGAGGATATAGATTTGCTGTTAGACAATTATTTAAATGAAATAATTAATACTGGAATGCGAGAATATAATATTAGATCCCGAACAGACCATTTCAACTATTGGGATAACCAATCATTTTTCAAACGTTTTCAACTCTAAACCAACTGTAACTATATTATTAGAATAAATCATTGAAGAAATCTGGAAAGGTAAATATGGCAAAATACTTATACTTTTTATTGAGGTTATGTGTGAGAGAGCTCTTACCTAACCTTTGCTTGCAATGAGTAGAGCTAACATTTTTGTTTAATATATACATATTATTCCATCTCTTTTCAATTGAAGCTTTTATTATGTGTAATAGGTACTTGTTTGAATGCAAATATTGAGTTAATTATTTTCTTTTTTTAGGATTATCGATCGAGCTCTATGAATAAATTATTATTGACATTAAGATATTTAGGAACTGGAAGAATTATCAATGAACGTTACATCAAATTTCCAGAAACTGAGGCAGATAAACAAAGTGTTGAAATGGACTTTTATGGAATGGCCCGCTTTCCAAAGGAGTTATAGATTGCACACATATTAAAGTTAAGTCCCCAGGTGGAGATAGAACCGAGATATTTAGAAATAGAAAAGGACACTTCTATAAATTGTCAAGCAATATGTGATGCCAATTACATAATAAGGGATTTGGTTTGTCGTTGGCAAGGAAGTGCACATGATACACATATTTTTGAAAATTCAAATATTAAGATGCACTTCCATAACAATGGCAGATGGAATATTATTAGGTGATAGTGGATATCATTCATAGCACTATTTAATGATCCCAATAACTAATCCAGAGGAAGAAGCTGCAAACCTTTACAATGAAAGTCTTGTTCGAACCCGATGTATAGTAGAGCGAACCTTTGGCATTTGGAAAATATTTCCTATATTGTCTCTAGGAATTAGAACAAATTTAAATTTGACCCCAAAAACCATTCTCGCAAGTGGGATATTACATATTTTAGCCTGCCAGCAACATGAACAGATGTTTGATGAAGATAACAATGAACAGGATTTAGATATGACAGTTAATGATAATGTGAATCTTCAACCAGACAGAGCTGCAGATGATGCTTTACAAACGTTTTTAGATTATTTTAGGAACTTTCTGTAAAGTATCCACATTGAGGTTTAACATTTCTTTGTTTTGTTAGCTTAGTATACATATAGTTTTAGTTTTCATCTACCAACCATTATCTGTATTTTATTTGATTGTAATTCTTATACCTCTCAAGAAATTGCAGATCCTTAGAATAAAAATGTTTATCGCATTGTAACATTTTACTGAATTTAACAATTGGTAGCATTCTGTTTTTTATCTACAGTAAAATCACATCAAGTTGAAATAATTATTTAATATATTAATATTAAAATAACTGAAATTTATTAAATCAAGCGCCACAAATAAATTTACTCTGTGTTTATTAATCATTTTTGTTTTTTAATAAATTCTTGTTCAAGAATACGCATTTTCAACAAATGCTCTTTTTCCAACCGCCCTATCTTTTTTGCTGCTAAGGAATTTTTCTAGCTGGGTTTTCTTCATCATTGCAGACTTTCTTTCTTTTTCTTTCAACAACAGCTTTTTCTGTAATTCCATTAGAGTGTCTTTCGGCCATTAAATTATTAACGTTCTCACCAACATCTTGGCTCCTTAAGGGTTTCCTTTTGGCGTTACTAGTAAGCACACTTCTTTTTTTGTTTTTAGCAAGTCTGGGTTCCACTTGCTCCAATTAGCATCTGACGAGGTCTAAAAAATTATTACAACCATAGTTATACAGCAATAACAAAGTTTCATTCAACCAAACATACATTCTAATGTCCTCTCCTGCTTTTATTACATCATCTTCAACTACTTCAAAAATTATATTCTCGTTCAGCTGATTAGGTGAATTCTGAAAAAAAAAAATCAAAAATTAAGCTGATTTTAATAGTTGTTCACAGACTGTATATATTTACCATTCCCAGAAATTCATGACTTGCATCGAAGCACTCCATCTCATCTGCTAGCTAAAAACAATTGAAAATGGATATATACAACTTTTTTATTTATTTTTTTGTTTCCATTCCTAATTTATACAATTCATTGCTTCTATCTACATAGTTCAGTAAATTCTTTTCATGGAGAAAAAGGTTTTAATTAGGGAGGAAGTTGATTGTGATGACTTGACCAGAAAGTTGTATACTGGTCCAGTTTGTAACTAACACATTTTTATCACTTTGTGGAATGGTTGTTTTTCTAGATGAGCACCTTTTTTTCTAACACACAAGAGACTGCTAATATGGTAGGCCTAAAACAAATCAAGACAATTTCAGAGTTCTCTCTAGATAGAATAGACGCATAATTGTACCACAAAGTACTACAGCTCTGAATGCAATTAGAGAAACATTTCAAAAACAACTGTTGAAGATGCCCACTTTATGTGGCACTAAAAAGGATAATGTTAGTGCTAAAAAAACAAACTATCCATTCCACATAAAACTCTGCGAAGGTGCATAAAAACAATAGAGCAAGGGGAAAACCTCTTTAGGAGTAACAAATAAATTTTGAATTCTCAGATTCATTAGAAATGACTTTATAGGCATCTCAAAAGAAGTTATATTTACAAGCATGTACAAACATATTGGTGATAATGTTATGGTTCATGAAGATGGAAAACTAAACAAGCAAAGCCATTAAATATCCTTCTGATTTCTTCTAACTGTTCATCTAAACTACCAAACGTTTTAAATAACGATAACGATTTTAAAAGGCATGCAATATCCATTTGATCATTCTCGAATTGAAATTGTCTGGGACAAAATCGATAAGAGTGAAAAATGGATTTCCTATAAGTTCAGAACATTGTGGCAACTATTAGAGAGCAAATGGATCAAGTATGAATATTATTTAAGAAATTAATTAGAACTAGAATATCAGAGAAGATAACACAAAAAGGAGGAAATTCATGTTGAGTTTAATTTTATGTCAATACAAATAAATTTAAATGGCTTCGTTTTATTTTATAAATAGATAAAAAATAAATAGGCGATCTTTATTTTCGAAAAGTCCATAAATTGTAAAATGACATTCTTATTGTATCTTTATATCTCTATAGAGAACCTGTGTAGTAGCAAATGGTAGATCATGAAGGTCAACTTTTAGGGGAACATTGAAAAAATTGCTTAAATATCCTTATCCATAGGAGATTATCTCTAGGTTTTCGAAATGTTAGATGCGATTACATATTATGATCTTCACGAAATTCAAAATAATAGTAAATAACTGGTCTAAAGTCTATCCCAATGGAGTTGATAGCACGGATCGGGGGTTCGGACCATAAAATAGTTGTAAACTATAGGCGTGACGGAACTACACAGAAATAAAGAAAGTATTGAAATAAACAAAATATATTCTGGTCAAACAAATTTGTTGTTTCAATATGGCGAAATAAACCTATCATTTAAAAGAAAACGCTACTTTATTTGGATTCCAAGAGTAATATTTGTTTGATACCAGAAAATATTAGATGATGTCAATTGTTATATTTCGTCCATTCAATTCTTCGGGTTTATTTGATGCAAGAATAATTTCACTTTCATCTGAGAATGTATTCCACCATCGAAGCAAATAAACAATTTTGTATATTCGAGAATATTAAATACACATATTTACTTGAATTTTAGAATACATATTGTTTGGTTAAATACCAGACTGTTACAATGAAAAAATTATTATTGATTTTGTTCAAATATTCATTTAATTTCAGAATTCTTCATCGCTATTTGAAACAAATGAATTGGGAATCGATTTAAAATTATACTTGAATGATGAGTGTGAGTCACTAATGTGAACAAATATTTTTTTTAATTGAAAAAATATATTGTTTGGTTCAAAAGCATGCCCACTGTAATGAAGAAAAATATTTTTGTGATATTGTTTCAATTCTACAATTCGTATAACTAAAATATCTCGGTAAATATCTTCACATGCTACTGCCTATTGATGTTCCCAAATTTCAGTAGTTTGTGATTTCATTATACATGACAAAAGATGGAAATATAGTAGAATGTTTCATTTGGTATTATCTATATAAGTTTTTTCCAGGTATATAGAAAGTTATACTATATTCAAACATTCCTTTTTTCTGTGTACGTGCCCCGTAACCTATACAGGTACAACCCAATTACCTGTTAATATTTAAATCTAACTACCTGTATAGAATAAAATTTGAAGTAGTTAGTATTCGGCAACTAGCAAGTAACGTCTGTTCGTCTAATTAAGATGGCTTCAAGTTCAAGTTTTTTTCCAATTCCTATTCAACGAGTTAGCAAAAGTGCATATTCATTGCGGGAAAAAAACATTAATCGTGAGCGTTCATGATGCTCTTGTGCACCAAAACTCCACAAGTTCTGTTCGTGACATAATTACGAACTGTGCCAATATGATAAGGGTAGGAGAATCAACGATTTATAGATTTTTACGCGAGAGAAAATGCCGGAACCTCGGTGAACCTATTCATCACGTGTACGTATGTATGGTATGGTATGTATTTCGGAAAAGAAATACCAACATCGGACAAGTTGTGCAAGCCGCCCAGAATTACGAAAACCTGCCACAACTATCAAGAACTAGAGTATGGAGAATTATTCATGGAATGAACTTTCGGTGGGGAAAACAGAACAGAAAATCTTTTCTTATTGATAGGCCGGATATTTTCTGCTGGGGACGAGAATACTTAAGGTCAATCCGAAAATATCGCAACGAATGTTTCATCCAAATAACTGAATTCTGGGGAATGTATTCGATCATTTGTTGGAAATATTCCTCAAAAACGTCAGCTGTCATTTCGTGGTAGTGTTTGGTTGAATTAGATTGAAATTCCAATAATCATTGATCCAAAAATCCGTTTTCACTGCCTATATGGGTTATAATAAGCCTGCGTCCCTTTCCAGACGGAAGTCTTAATCCTGTTGACCAACCCTCCATGACAGCTTGTCGGGAATTCAGTATATTTTTATCTTGCCAGACTTTCATTTAGCCAGGTTTCATCCAAATAGAAAATATTTTTACATTCGTTGTGATATTTTCGGATTGACCTTAAATATTCTCGTCTCCAGCAGACAATATCCGGCCTATTAATTAGAAAAGATTTTCTGTTCTGTTTTTCAACCGTTTTTCAGGGACGACTCAGTCGAAAATTCTGGGGAGTCATATTTGTATATTCGGGACAAGGTTGATAAATACAGCCACAACAAGTGAGTAGTGCCATCGGAAAGGAATCACATCCTTCTCCAGACGGTTCCGGCATTTTCTCACGTAAAAATCTATAAATCGTTGATTCTCCTACCCTTATCATATTGGCACAGTAATTATATCGCGAACAGAACTTGTGGGGTTTTGGTGCACAAGAGCATCATGAACGTTCACGATTAATGTTTTTTCCCGCAATGAATATGCACTTTTGCTAACTCGTTGAATAGGAATTGGAAAAAAACTTGAACTTGAAGCCATCTTAATTAGACGAGCAGACGTTACTTGCTAGTTGCCGGATACGACTTCAAATTGTATTCTATACAGGTAGATAGATTTAAATATTAACAGGAAATTGGGTTGTACCTGTATAGGTTACGAGGCAGGTACGCAGAAAAAAGGAATGTTTGAATATAGTATAACAAAATAACTGCGGGAGATTTTGTAAGGCTTTCTATATACCTGGAAAAAAATTGTATATATAATACCAAATGAAACATTGTACTGTATTTCCATCGTTTGTCATGTATAATGAAATCACAAACTACTGAAATTTGGGAACATCAATAGGCAGTAGCATGTGAAGATATTTACCGAAATATTTTAGTTATACGAATTGTAGAATTGAAACAATATCACAAAAATATTTTTCTTCATTCCAGCGGGCATGTTTTTGAACCAAACAATATATATTTTCAATTAAAAAATTTGTTTTCACTTGAGTAACTCACACTCATCATTCAAGTATAATTTTAAATCGATTCCCAATTCATTTGTTTCAAATAGCGATGATGAATTCTGAAATTAAATGAATATTTGAACAAAATCAATAATAATTTTTTCATTGTAATAGTCTGGTATTTAACCAAACAATATGTATTCTAAAATTCAAGTAAATATGTGTATTTAATATTCTCGAATATACAAAATTGTTTATTTGCTTCGATGGTGGAATACATTCTCAGATGAAAGTAGAATTATTCTTGCATCGAATAAACACGAAGAATTGAATGGACGAAATATAACAATTGACACCATCTAATATTTTCTGTATCAAACAAATATTGGTCTTGGAATCAAAATAAACTAGCGTTTTCTTTTAAATGATAGGTTTATTTCGCCATATTGAAACAACAAATTTGTTTGACTGAAATATATTTTGTTTGAATCAATACTTTCTTTTTTTCTGTGTAGTTTCGTCGCGCCTATGGTTCACAACTATTTTATGGTCCGAACTCCCGATCCGTGCTATCAACTCCAATGAGATAGACTTTAGTTGTATCGTGATTAAAAACGAATAATTGCTTACTTACCATATACTCAAAAACTTGTATATGCCAAACTGTACTTCAAATAATTATTCCAGATCTCGCCCACGAAAAATCTCATCTCCAACTGGATCTAAAGATCTTCAGATGGTAAACATTTCACTTCGTGTTTTATCTCGACCCAGTGCTTCACAGTTGCCTGTTATTTATCGACAACTAGGCTTAGACTATGACGAAAAAGTACTCCCATCTATTTGCAATGAGGTCTTGAAGTCTGTTGTAGCCAAATTTAATGCTGCCCAATTGATTACACAAAGACAACAGGTAAAATGAAAAAAATACTTGTAACTCAAATAATAACATAATTAGCAGTAAGTAAAACTCAAAATCAGTACTACAGCATATATTAGTGAAATGTGAAGAAGGGCAACTAGTTTCAGCTCACTGAGCCATCATCAGGCCTGTAAAAGGTATCAAGATAGAAAAATAGGAATTCACAACATGTCGAATTACCTTAATGAATTGAAAGAGAAAGCCGTCACATGTCCATGGCATCCAGCAGACTCCGACATATGTCAGTGGAAAATATGGGGATTTACTGTAGGGGAAATCATCAATAAAAATAGTAATGAAAAAATCTTCATTACTATGTAGTACTGATTTTGAGTTTTACTTACTGCTATTTACCTACATACTACATTCGAGATAGATAGTATTTTTCATTTAATAACATAATTATCAAAATGTTACTTCATTCATTCACTTAAGTACTTACTTAAAAAAATATTGACAATAATGAATATATTGTAGGTATCATTATTAGTAAGAAGGGAATTAGTAGAACGGGCACAAGATTTCAATATAATCTTAGATGATGTATCTATAACGGATTTATCTTTTGGAAAAGATTATACAGCTGCAGTAGAAGCTAAACAAGTAGCTCAACAAGAGGCTCAAAGGGCAGCATTTGTAGTGGAAAGGGCTAAACAAGAGAAACAGCAAAAAATTGTTCAAGCTGAAGGAGAAGCTGAAGCAGCAAAAATGATATCCTTTTTTATTTTTGATGTGTTTAATTTAGAGTGACTTTGCTTTTTAATTATTTTTTGTCATTTACCAATAGTATAGTTATCACTAATTCAATTAAGCTGAACAAACAAGTGACCGTTTGCTTGAAGTGTTTATAAATCGTACAACTTTGATCAAATATGGATCATCTTCAAAGATCCTTACCTCATCGTAGATACTTTATCATCTATGTAGACAAAGCATTAAAGTACTGGCAATCATTTTTGTTGTTGCACTAATGCACCATTATTTTTTTGATAGCTTAATCTGATTTTTAGAAACGTGTCATACTAATGTCAAAGAAATAAGCAATCTCACCTCATTGATTATGGTCAAGTCCAAATTTAAGTTTCTAGATTCATCATTAGTCAAGTGAACAAATCAAAAATTGTACAAAATTTTGGCATGAGAATGAACATTTTTTAATTATTTAGTAGAATTGTGTTTTTAAAAATACTGAAATACATCAACAGAGACCCAAATTTCCGAAATTTAAATGTAATAATTGTTCAGTGAAGATTAGTTTAAACTCTATATACTAATGTCTAACATAGATGTTCCCTGTAAGCAACTACCATAATATTGGTAAATTTTTGTTATTATAACTTCATGTAACCGTTGTTCGAAGCAATCATTTGTCAATTTTCTAGTGTACTCAAATGCTGAACTTCAGCAGTGCCATTTTGTTATGGATGTGTTAACTTAGTAAATTATCAATTTCAGGGAGATGGGAAATTGTCTGTGTGTTAAGTCTGCTCTGATCATTGAGCATTTAATACATAATCTTATGCTAATAATATTTTCGCCAATAATGACATAGCTTAGCTATGATAGAAGTTTTATTTCGTTTTTTTAGTATATTTTTAACAGAATTATGAAAATTTACATGATAGAATGGTATAGCAATAGTTGAATAAGATAGGATTTTTTTCGAAAATCAAATCATAATTGTTTTCCTACTTAACTACTAAGTTTTGCTTTTCTTTTTAAAACATGTAAAATGTTTTGTTTTCCCAGTTTTTACCAATAATGCTACATCACATCCAAATGAAAGAACTAAGAGTCCAAGATGTATTAATTATTTATTGGACGTAAACCTTCAACATTCCAGTTGCCGTTTTACAAACTTTAGCTTGATTCTACCACATTACTTTTTAGTCATCATATTTTCTATAGTTATTTGATTTACTGATTTTTATTTTATTATTTCCTTAATTTTATATTACTTGGGAGAAGCAATTGGACAGAACCCAGGATTTTTAAAACTAAGGAAAATTAGAGCTGCCCAGAATATTTCTAGAACGGTATGTATACAATTTGTAGGATAAAAAATAGATACATTATCCATAAAAATACCACACAATGATTAATTTTATATAAATGCTTTTCTGAATATATAACTAATTAACTAATCTGTTTTTAGATTGCTAATTCTCAAAATAGAGTATATCTTAATGGAAATAGTTTGATGCTGAATATTTCGGATAAAGAATTTGATGAATTGTCAGAGAAGTTGCAAAGTAAGAAGAAGTGAATTTAAAGTATATTTTTCATTTAAAGCTATTGAATATTTGCAGAGGATACTACAAGAAAAGATTGATTGAATAATAATTGTAGACCTCTTGTTAATTTACTTTTATATCTAGTATTTTTTATTGTTAAAAAATAGCATTTTTTTGGGCATGTACACGGTTGTTACTATATGTAAATATCCATTCGTTTAATAAACGGTCAGCATTGCCAAACACTTACTTTTTTTTATACATATTAAATTCAACTACTAGTAAATGAGCTATGCCGATACGGGTAAAATGACATGGGAAATCGCCAAGGTCCATCGTGGTAATTTTTTACTCAATTCGATCTGCGCATGCGTCAATCATGAGGCGGGCGTTAGCAATCTTGTACCGCTTGCGCATGTCATCCATCTTGCTCTGAGACACGTTCGATAATTATACAGGATGTAGTCATAAAGATGCCATAAGGGCACTAGCATATATCTCTGTTATTATTAGTCGGATTGAAGTCGAACAAACGCCATTGTGATAGGTAGAGCACTTTTATATACAAGATGTACAAAGATGCCATAAGGGCACTAGCATATATCTCTGTTATTATTGGTCGGATTGAAGTGGAATAAACGACATTATGAAGAAGAGGTAAACATGTAAAGCTATAAGGGCACCAGCATACATCTCTGTTATTATTGGTCGGATTAAAGTCGAACAAACGCCATTGTGATGCTAGAGCATTTTTATATACAGGATGTACAAAGATTCCATAACGGCACTAGCACTGTTATTATTGGTCGGATTGAAGTGGAATAAACAACATTATGAAGAAGAGAGGATATGGACAAGCGGTAAACATGTAAAGCCAAAGGGCACTAGTGTACCATACTGATGACGTCACCCATGCTCAGTCAGTTGATAACGTCTATTAAGAAAAATGGGGTAGTATAAGTCAAAATAAAAAACAATTGAATAAACAAACATTTTATCGCAAAATAATAAATAAAATTGGAAAGTATAATAAATCAAAATAATAACTAATTTATCAATAATTTTTATTCTCATAAAGGTATATAAATTTTAAGGAGATAGAATATTCAAATGGCTGGAACTTCATCGGCAACCATAAACGAATTAATCGAATAGTGCCCCCCATGGTAAGATTTCATCGGAACCAGGAACAATAAATCGTTTGTCATTCTCAGAGCTTAACGCTACTTTATCTTGAACAATTGAATGGACCAGATGTTTCTCGGCACGAATTAGATTTTGGGATACTGTTTTCTGAGTGAAAGTATCAAGGCATTCTTCATAATCTTCAAATGTGATTACGGTCTTCACAACTGACGATTTTATCCCTTTAGCTTTTTTAGTTATTCCAACATTTCGAATAAGGCAGTCTATGTCTTCTTTGTCATAACCATCATTCGCAAGACGTTTTCGTTTTTTTGCTAGACCATCTTCAGAGGTTAGTAACCGCGTTGCATACAATTTAGATCGTAACAATATGGCATCATCTCTCGATAAACTCGCTTCGTATTTAACCGAATTTCCTAATGTAATGAAGTAGGTCAAAAATCCGCTGTCACCACTCTAATAAATGGGTAGTTCTTATTTTCATTCTGCTGTCACCAGTGTAATGTGTTCGGTTCATGTATTATCTCTCCGGTTTCCTTTCTCTCTGATTGTAGTGACCGGAAGGGCCCTACTGTATACTCCTATCCTAGAACAAAGTCGTTGCAGCGTACTGTCACCAGTGCCTCGCGGCACAAAAATGTAGAACCAGGAATTCTCCCTGCGGGATTACCTCGAGGGAGGGGCTGTTCCTGGCTCGAGCGATCAAGGTCGTCGTGGGGCCCCTTGGGCTTATACAGTGTGCCAAGCCCGAGTTCGTAGTGTAGGTTGAGTCGGCCCGTCCTATTTGACTGGTACGGGGGGGGTGAGGGTTGAGGTTAAGGAAATAAACTGAAAGGTTAAAATATGTACAAGCATATATTACAAAAAAAATATTAAAACCATATACGAACGCATTGCAATCTAATAAATATAATATACGCGGCTTTCTCCTGGCTTTTGGATAGCCTACGTGATATACACTACATAAATAAAAGAACAACAAATGGTATGTCTTTTGGTACTTAACTTGTATAAGTATGGTACCCTATACACCTAATAATTATGTTGGATATCCTCCACAAAAATTAATGCAATAAATAGAAAACGAAACTTTATGAATCGGATCAAATATGATATCCTATAAACACTATATCTATATTGCCAAAATTTCTGGGATTGGAAAGAAATAATTACGGATCTTGTGAGATTTAATTAACTGGTAAAATACATAAAAAAAAGAAAATCTTTATCCCCTATTTCTAACTCTAATTACGTTTCTCGAAGAGAGAGAAAAAAATACAGAATACAATCTATATCAATAAAATTCAGAAGATTAATTATGATGTCTCCGGTATCTGGATGTCCGGGAATATGACCGAAAAAGTTATCAGTTGATACTTTAAGGTAGGACTAAATATGATCCCTGGTAAAATATAAATATCTGTGCGCTATAATCAAATAATCAAAAGAAGATATATAGGGAAATGGTCCCTGAACATAAGATAAATACCTATAACTGTTTAGGCTCTACCAGTAGATGAGGGGCGCTGATATATATGAAACACTACATATGACCGAAAGATACTGTGGGGTCCCTTACCTATTTCGGGACACCCGGTTAAGTCAAAGAAAATATAATATCACAGATCAATACAAAATATAATAAAATAATTTTACGTTAAAAACTTACGTTTTGGAATATCACTAGTCACAAACTGCACACTATTACTGTTGGGGGGTGAAGGGCCCGTCAATACTTAGACTCGCCTCACCGGGGGAGAGATAATTTCTCTCTTTGATTCCAATTTTTTCGTTATTTATTCTAAATTTTACCTTGTGTGAAGGTTAGTTTTCAATATCATTGTTTTTTTCACTCGTAACGTACATAGTAAACAAGCATGACATAATCGTAATCTAAAATGTTTTGTTAACCTTGCAATAACATATTTTTGTCTGTAGTAATTTCTTTCGTTGAGGTCAACATTTATTAGATATTTTGAATTAAAAAAAAATTGTCTATATAGGGCGTTCTTAAAATTTTCTATGTCATATCTCGTGTTTATTACATCACTTCCCCTCTTGTAAAAGTGTTGTGACGTTCAGGTCCAACACCTTTTTTATATCTTAACTAACATATTAACATTGTTTGTTTTGTGAGTACATTAACCTGAACTTTATATTGCTTATAATTCGTTTTTACGTACCGCGCACTTGACCTCACTCACGTTTCGATTTAACTGTTTTGACCCTGACCTAGGTCACGATTATTTACACTCGCGACACTGTTGCTTAGTAGATCGTTCATGGAGTGATTTCTCTCTGTCCAGTGTTGCGATCTGGGGTGGCTCGTCTCTTGAGGCTGTATCTGCTCCATTTCTATCGCCTCTTCGTCTTGTTTCTGGGTTCTGCTGTGGGAGTGTATTACCCATGCCGTGAGGGAATCCCATATATTGCATACCATTGCGATACTACATCCTACAGTCTTCTGGATGCGGATTGCATTTAATATCGTGTCTACCATGTATTTTAGTTGTTGATATGTGCAATATATACCAATTATACCGCTTATTATTGAACCTATCTTTATATATATATATATATATATATATATATATATATATATATATATATATTTTCTAGACCTATTCAATTAATTTTTTTTACAACGTTTGTTTCAATTATCGTTGTTGTCCTATTTTATCACATACTTGATTATTATTTAACTTACTTTGTAGACAATATAAAACTAATTATTTGCAACTTACGTAAAAAAATAGAATTGGTATATACAATTTGATTGTGACGTTTTGTGTTATGCTATTTTATCTTGGGGTTAATCCTTTCCAAATTTTAAAGCTACTATCTACAATATCTATTTGCGACTTGATTTTGTTTTGGGACTAAATGTTGGATTTACTAGTTTTAGTTATTCCTTTCTTACTCTGTTAGCCTGTGTCTCTGTAGTTTTTTTTCTCCTCTTTGTTACTTATGTTTATTGTGTCACCTGTAATTCTTATTTCATCTTATCTTTATTGTATCTGGTTCCTTTGAACCGTATATGCTCCGTAATCCCTGTTTGGCGTACTCCTTGATTCTATTTATTTTTCTTTGGCTACTGCGGCCGCTATAATTTCTGTAATTCAACTGTCGCCTGTTTTCCTTACACGTCTTTAGTCCCTATGCCTTGGCATTTTTTGCCACTGCATTATTTTACCTATCCTTATGGCGTACTTCTTTTGGCACGTCTTATCCTCATATACCTTGGCGCTTTTGGCCACTGTATTGTTCCATATAATTTCTATAATTCCACTGTTACGTGTCCTTCGCACGTCATTCATCTCTATGCCTTGGCACTTTCTGCCACTGCACTATTTCCCATATCCTTGTGTCGTACTTCGTTTGGTACGTCTGTCTCCTATACCTTGGCGCTTTTGGCCACTGTATTATTCCTCATATCGTACTCTTTCGGCACGACTATTTTTTATACACTTTGGCAACTCTTGGCCACTGAAATCTTCTATATGTTGTCGGGGCATAATAGTATACAATAAACTACCTTATGAAAACGTCTCTCTTTGCCATGCATACAACTGAATTATCCTCAGTAACCTTCAAGACACAGCTTCATGTGCTTTAGCAATTTCCCAAATTCATTGGCTTCCGGCGAGTGTGTTGTACATCTAGTATTTTCCACTGTAATTATTCCAGAACAAAGTCGTCATTCCCTAATTTAGTTTACTATTTAGCGTTTAATGTATGAATGTTTTCCTACCATCTTTTTCCTTACATCGTTAACCTCTTCTAAGTTAGATAATGTCTAGTTTATTTATGAAATCGAATGATTGGTTTAGTTGAAAATAATCCGTTTGTTAATCAAAGTAAAACAAAATTTCCCGTAAACAATTTCTACTTCTCAAAGTGATGCTATCCTCCGTACTATATTTTATATCGATATTCTGGTCTTTTGCGGAAGCTTGTTGCTGCTGACTCCGCGCATTTTTCCTTGCATATTTGCTGTTGAAATTCATACGTTGCGTAAATGCTTCTTGCTTTTGTTTATGTATTTAAAATATATTTGTTTCATCGTATGTTGGCAATTAATATAAATTTTGTTTCCGCGATATAATTATGACTAGGTACTTATGAAAAAATAAATGACTAAGCGAATATACCTGGTTGTAACTTATAATACTTTAATTATATATTAAATTTGATTAAACGAATGTCGCAATATTTATTTTGTGATATAAATACGCACTGAATAACTTATGAAATTAACAATCAAGTATTTGGCGAATGTAACCATCTTACTTATGTAGGTGAAATTTATAAGGCGTTGATTAATCTAATTGAACTTAACTATCTACTCCTACCTTTTGGGCTTATACGATGCCTGAAATGGGTAGTTTAATCGGGTTAGAAAAAAGGATTATTGCTAGGACTTCCCCTCTTGTAACTCCCTGTCGTACGGACTTAGTATCTAGAACACCGCTGTCACCAGTGTAATAAATAGATCGGTATTATCCATATTATTACGGTGACGCAATGATCAACTCAGCCGATGTTGCTGAGTAGGATTTTTTTCGACCTTATCTGGTCTAGATCCAGTGTGTTTTGTGTCGGCAGTGACACCTCGTGCAGGATGTGGTTCTTCACCACGCACACTAGTCTTGATCTAGCAGAAGCTGTGGTCCCGAAGGCTCTATGTTGCGCTATACTAGACCCTGGTGGTGAACCATAGTTTTCCCTCCTGGGGGGTATGGCTGCTGAACCGCTTGTCACCGCTCGTGGGGTGTGGTTCCAGTCAACCGGTATTACCTCTCCGAGAGAAAATGGTGTTATCCCACCGCTGTCACCAGTGTAATGAAGTAGGTCAAAAATCCGCTATCACCACTCTAATAAATGGGTAGTTCCTATTTTCATTCTGCTGTCACCAGTGTAATGTGTTCGGTTCATGTATTATCTCTCCGGTTTCCTTTCTCTCTGATTGTAGTGACCGGAAGGGTCCTACTGTATACTCCTATCCTAGAACAAAGTCGTTACAGCGTGCTGTCACCAGTGCCTCGCGGCACAAAAATGTAGAACCAGGAATTCTCCCTGCGGGATTACCTCGAGGGAGGGGCTGTTCCTGGCTCGAGCGATCAAGGTCGTCGTGGGGCCCCTTGGGCTTATACAGTGTGTCAAGCCAGAGTTCGTAGTGCAGGTTGAGTCGGCCCGTCCTATTTGACTGGTACGGGGATGGTGAGGGTTGAGGTTAAGGAAATAAACTGAAAGGTTAAAATATGTACAAGCATATTTACAAAAAAATTATTAAAACCATATACGAACGCTTTGCTATCTAATAAATATAATATACGCGGCTTTCTCCTGGCTTTTGGATAGCCTACGTGATATACACTACATAAATAAAAGAATAACAAATGGTATGTCTTTTGGTACTTAACCTGTATAAGTATGGTACCCTATACACCTAATAATTATGTTGGATATCCTCCACAAAAATTAAGGCAATAAATAGAAAACGAAACTTTATGAATCGGATCAAATATGATATCCTATATTGCCAAAATTTCTGGGATTGGAAAGAATTAATTAAGGATCTTGTGAGATTTAATCAACTGGTAAAATACATAAAAAAAATCTTTATTCCCTTATTTCTAACTCTAATCACGTTTCTCGAATAGAGAGAAAAAATACAGAATACAATCTATGTCAATAAAATTCAGAGAAGATTAATTATAATGTCTCCGGTATCTGGATGTCCGGGAATATGACCGAAAAAGTTATCAGTTGATACTTTAAGGTAGGACTAAATATGATCCCTGGTAAAATATAAATATCTGTGTGCTATAATCAAATAATCAAAAGAAGATATATAGGGAAATGGTCCCTGAAAATAAGATAAATACCTATAACTGTTTAGGCTCTACCAGTAGATGAGGGGCGCTGATATATATGAAACACTAGATATGACCGAAAGATACTGTGGGGTCCCTTACCTATTTCGGGTGTTAAGTCAAAGAAAATATAATATCACAGATCAATACAAAATATAATAAAATAATTGTACGTTAAAAACTTACGTTTTGGAATATCACTAGTCACAAACTGCACACTATTACTGTGAAGGGCCCGTCAATACTTAGACTCGCCTCACCGGGGGAGAGATGATTTCTCTCTTTGATTCCAATTTTTTCGTTATTCTAAATTTTACCTTGTGTGAAGGTTAGTTTTCAATATCATTGTTTTTTTTACTCGTAACGTACATAGTAAACAAGCATGACATAATCGTAATCTAAAATGTTTTGTTAACCTTGCAATAACATATTTTTGTCTGTAGTAATTTCTTTCGTTGAGGTTAACATTTATGAGATATTTTGAATTAAAAAAAAATAGTCTATATAGGGCGTTCTTAAAATTTTCTATGTAATATCTCGTCTTTATTACACTAATTTGAGATCACAGTTTTCTAGTGTTCCCGAGGAATAATTCACAATGTTAACTAAGCAGGGGGTGATGCCTTATTATTATTTCGCGGTGGAGAACAATAAGTAGATGCCCACTTGTAATCCCTCAAAACCAACGAAATATTTAATGTATTTTGACGTTAACAATCAGTATGGATGGGCGATGAGTCAATCGTTACCATATGGAGGATTTGAATGGTGTGAAACAAATATTGACGTTACCGCTTGTCCATATCCTATCTTCTTCATAATGTTGTTTATTCCACTTCAATCCGACCAATAATAACAGAGATATGTGCTAGTGCCGTTATGGCATCTTTGTACATCATGTATATAAAAATTCTCTACATATCACAATGGCGTTTGTTCGACTTCAATCCGACCGATAATAACAGAGGTATATGCTAGTGCCCTTATGGCTTTACATGTTTACCTCTTGTCCATATCGTCTCTTCTTCATAATGTCGTTTATTTCACTTCAATCTGACCAATAATAACAGAGATATATGCGAGTGCCCTTATGGCATCTTTGTACATCCTGTATATAAAAATGCGCTACCTATCACAATGGCGTTTGTTCGACTTCAATCCGACCAATAATAACTGATATATCCTAGTGCCCTTATGGCATCTTTATGACTACATCCTGTGTAATTATCAAACGTGTCTCAGCACAAGGTGGATGACATGCGCACGCGGTACAAGATTGCTAACGGCCGCCTCGTGATTGACGCATGCGCAGATCGAATTGAGTGAAAAATTACCACGATGGACCTTGGCGATTTCCCATGTTATTTTACATAAGGAATGAGCCCGTACCGGCATAGCTCATTTACTACTACTAATAAGTAAGACCTTTTTAATATTAAGAATCCAACTGGTATTTCAAGTCAAGGTTTTCAGTCTATATTCTTGAAAAATATTCGGTTCCAATTATTCAATGAAACCAAAATATATATGTCTATGACTATCAATTATTAGCGGGTACTACAGTATAAAGGAAACAATTTAAATTTCCTTATATGGCTAACACTAATTATCATTTAATGTCAAAGAATATGATTGACATGATTGTATAATATTCCTTTTCGCAGTTGTGAATTATAATGCAGTAAATTTTGGTATTGTCAGGAAATAAAGTGTTTGCTTCAGTATAAAGTTCTACTTTAACTATTGCAGTTTGTGTGCAACTTGAATTAAATTAGACATAGCTGAAGTCAGCTTAATTTATTAAACTAATTGTTTCATTATCAATATTAATTATCTTGTAAAAGGTTTCTATTTTGATTGTCAACATTAACAAATAATAATAAAATTTGTTCATTTTGCTTCCGGACAAGCTTTTTTATTAGTGCAATTTTTTTAATGAAACTGCTATTGGTTGAACTGTTATGCTAGTAATATGAATTATTGAGTCATTGGAAACATATTATACACTTAAATAGGTTTTTATAATGTTAAAGTTGTTATCAATTTAATAAAAAAAATTTATAAGATCAGAAATAGTAGAAATGAGAATATAATGATCGAATTTCTCACCATTATGAACTAACAGTAAAATATTTGCTATTATGAAAACACTATTCATAAAATCAGAAATAATCTAAATCCAAATGTGTGTAATTTATTCTTGACATTGATTTCCGGATGAACATCGTTACAGCTGTATATATGAGAGATAAGGATGAAATACTTAGATGGTATATACAACGTGTACCATGTTGAGTGTAGCTATGATGATCAGAAGATTGCCGTTTATTGCAGATTTCCTTACACTATACTCGATAGTCGAAATTCTGTAAAGTGACTCATCGCTCTTACTGTCCATAAAATCAGTTGCAGAAGCGAACTTCATGAGCGCATCATTTTTGAAGGGTTCTTAATAGTCCTAAATAAAAAATAAATAGAAAATGTTCTTGTACGCTCTGGCGTTTAAATTTGAGAGAACAGAAATACGAAATTATTATGGTAGGTATCATTATGTATATACAGGGTGTTACCAAGAATAATACACATTTTTAAGGATGAGCTATAATAAGATGTATATAAAAAAGTCGATAGTCGAAATTCTGTAAAGTGACGTCATCGGTTATCTACCGATTTAAAGTGAACTCCATGAGCGTATCATAGTTTAAGGGTGCGAATACTGAAATATCTGGAATTTCAATTTTTAACATTTGAAATAATTACTTATCACAAGTTGTTCATAAGTAAGTTAAAACAAAATAAAAAAATGTTTAAAAGTCAATTCCAACTTACTACTACTAAAACTAAAAAAAAGTTGTTTGTCTAGACCAAAATAAATTACCAATAAGTATAGGTATGTTGCGAGGTCACTTGTAAAATGTCTGACTAACTGGAAGCGGTATCACTCCCTGACGACTCCTCAGAATCATCGCTTTCTCCTCCTATATCGATAATGAGTGGTTCCGTCATTACTTCTACACGTATGTCTAAATCCCAAAACTTTATTTCTTCTTTTAATACGTGTTGAATACATTTACGCCAACTCTCAGCAGCGGTATGCAGCGCCTCGTCAAACAGTTTCTCAACGTCAGCCATTTTGCATGTACTGTTTTTTCTCGCAACATAATTTTTCACTTGGGCCCAAACCAGTTCGATGGGGTTTAACTCACAGTGGTAGGGAGGAAGTCTAACAACTGAGACGTTGAAATCTTTCGCCATTTCATCGACAACGTACTTAATATAACTGCTTTTATGTTTCCGTACGAGAGATAATAATTCAACTTTTAGCATTGCCTCGTTGTGCGGAATGCTTTTACTCTCTAACCAATCAATTATAACCCTCTTGCGGCTAGCTGAAGTAGGTATTTGCTCCAGTCGACGAGAGTGGTATGAAGCATTATCCATAACTATCACTGAACCAGGAGTTACCTTTGTTAAAATTGATCTAAACCATGTTTCAAACCGGTTACCATCCATCTCTTCATGGTAATCGACAGTTTTTTTGGACTGGAAACTTAGTAATCCACTTTCTACAAATCCTTCCTCGCTGCCAATGTGAGTGATAATCAGTCGACGTCCTTTCCCAGAGGGAGCTTTTAAACCGGAAGAGAAACCCTCCATAAAGGCTTGTCGATTGCTTCGTATATTCATGTCTTGCCACACTTTTGACACAGTGTGGCCTTCATTTAATCATGTTTCGTCAAGATAATATATGTGCCGTCCTTCGTTACGAAACTGTCGTATCTGTTTTAAATAATTTCTCCTCCATTCCACAATGTCATTTCGTTCAATTAAGGCACTGTTTCTACTTCTTGTTTGGTAACGAAAATTCATTAATTTTAAAGTTCATCTCAAAACTTTATCACTGATGTTTGGTAAAGTATCATCAGCTTCTATTACCTTGCTCAATTTAGCTACCGAGGGGATTTCATTCCTAAAATAAAAAGAATGTATTTCCCTACGTATAGCATTCCGTGTTTGGTCGTCCAAAACAATTTTCTTTCTTCCCCTACTTTCCGGTTTACAGTTTTCACCTCGTTCTCTTGTCAAAGATCCGTCCCGCGATTTCTTTAGAATATTGTATATAGTACTCTCAGAAACTTTAGTTAAATAACTGCACTTAATCACAGCGTCACTAACACCCAACTGTTTGTCCATGGCACGCAGTCCTTCGTACACATTTAATATGAGGACTTTTTCTTCCCGAATTAAATTGTTACGACGCCGTTTTTTATCGCCAACACCGCTACACTCCGCCATTATTGTCACTAAATATACCGATATACATATTACAATAAATACCAATAATAACCGATTTATCACACAAAACCACAACACAAATACTGATGTTACGCTCATGAAGAGAATAAACACCTCACATAACTGTTTACTATCACTGTCTCATTCGCGTAGCTCGATCTATCTATCTCGTTCTCAAAGCCGGAACATTGAAGCGACTCTCCAACATTGTCAAATCGGCGAGTTTTTCACAACAAACTTTGCGTTCAAGAAATATACATAAACACTTTATTTCACATTTCAAGTAAACTAATTATTATTAGTCTGCTTGAAATTTGAAATAAATATATTAAATTGGTATTGACTTAATTACATTGCATCTTTTGTACCTGAAATATTGACACAATGGATTTGAAGTGTATTTATAAAATACAGCATTTATCTCTAGAATACATATGGCAACTGCGCTTTAACCAAAGTGTTGATTAGATAGCTCTGACTCACTTTACACAATTTCGACTATCGAGTATAGTGGGTACTTTCAGTAGGTATAAGTTTAGAACATCTCACAAATGACTACGTACCTTCTCTCTTTTGGTTGTATGGAATATAATATCGGTCGTCATTATACCAACAGCCCAAACTGTTGAAGTATTTGCAACTAGTAGGGCGCTTGAATAATCATACATCACGGCTGGCACGCTTAGCAAAGCCATAAGTAACTGTGTGTTTTTGTATTGTTTTAGGCGGGCAAAGTGATTATGGGTCAGTTCCAAGCAAAAGTGGAAACAATGTTTTAAATCTGTCGGGGTATGAAGCGAGCCGTATAATATAACAAATATTTGAAATATGCATGTAAATACACATTTTATTAATTTGGTTATTTATTGTTTTCTACGTTTGTCGTAAGTATGTTTACCTATGGAAAACGAGGAAGAATAAAAACTTTTTTCTATGTGGCCATAATGCATAAGAATAGCCCCTTACCAAAGCATTAAAGTTATATTATTTTATTTATATTTAAAAGGATACAATGTATATATGAATATATAAATAAATTTTGCAGAAAAAAAAACAAATAAGACATTGGTTCACAATGAAAATATACAATTTAAAAACTAATCAAAAAATCATTAAACTTAAAGGTGGGATTTTGTGTCATCTTGTTTATAGCATTAAAAGTTACTCATTGAAAACAATTTATTCTTATCATTTTATTTTGAATCAGGCCCATTTATAATTATATTTCAAGGTAATATACTTTTAAAATATTTTTTATGATACAAATAATGTATGTAGGGGAGGGTGGGCCACAGTGAAACAACATTTATATTGCTTTTAATTTACATTTGGAACTAGTCGCGCCATGTAATGTAATAGAATAGTCACACGTTAGTAGAATTCATTAACAAAATATAAACTGCATCATTTGTTGCCGAGATCTTGAAGTGTGTGGTTGGTTTTGCGCCAAAAGTAATATTTTCTTCTATTTTGTGGAGTGCATTTTTCACTACGAATTGCAACATCGGTGAGTTATTAAATGTAATACTGCAAAACATATATTTAACTATCATTTTATTTGTAAGATGGTTTAGTAATATGTTTACTCTTTAACATAACTTGAAAATTATAACAGCATGTGGTTTGGGCCACCTTGAAACAAAATTTCAGGGCCACAATAAAACATGTTTCATTGTGTCCCAAACACGTTTCATTGTAGCCCATAGATAGGTACCATTGTTGTTATTATTTTTTATTTCTTTGTTTAATAATTTTAATCTATTGTTCAGCTCAGCGCACGCGCACATTGCTTTATATGATATCAATTTTGTCGTTAAACGCTACAATGTGCATATTGCGATTAATATGATTATTATAATTTAACGGTTTGATTCAATTTTCCAGTCCTTTCCGATTTCTAAATTTCATGTTGCTATTATTACGAAGTAGATAAGGGTTAATTATTTTGTTACAGGTAGGCACCTACACTAAAAAAATGTCTCGTGGTCGAAAAAGAAAAACCGATAAAGGCTTATTCAGTGCAGCTTCTATGAAACAAGCTGTAGTTGCAGTTATAAGTGGAGTGGACGGACAAAAATTATCCTTACGTGACGCTGCTTTACGTTATAATGTTAAGTATTCAACATTATTTAGATATGTAAAGAAAGCCAAAGGTGCTCAAAATATTGATGATGTCCGTATGACTCCAAAATATAAAAGTCGCTTAATTTTTACTTTCGATCAAGAAAAATCCCTTTAGAGTACATGATATGGTGTTCGAAAATGTGCTATGGAAAATCCACTAAAGATTTTCGCGAATTGGCGTATGAAATGGCCATCATTAACAAAATAAAAATTCCACCATCCTGGGAACAAAACAAACAGTCTGGAATTGATTTTATGCCGGGATTTATGAAACGCCACCCTCAATTGAGCATAAGACAACCAGAGGGATGCAGTTTATCACGTGCGACTTCCTTCAACAAAAACAACGTTGCAAAGTTTTATGACAATTTAGAAGATGTTTATAAACGTTCAAATGCATTTGCAGATGGCTCCAGAGTGTATAATTTGGACGAAACAGGTACATTAACAGTACAAAAGCCAAAAAAGGTAATAACTGAAAAAGGTGTTAAGCAAGTGAGCCAATGTACTAGTAGTAAAAGGGGAACTCTAGTTACAACGTGTTGTATTATAAGTGCCGCTGGAAACAGTCTTCCTCCTGCTATGGTTTTCCCACGAAAGCATTTCAAAAATCATATGCTGAATGGCGCCCCACCTGGCACTCTAGGCCTTGTGTCCAATAATGGATGGATGAATGGTGACATTTTTCCTTCCGTCTTCAAGCACTTTATTAAATACAGTGGATCATCTTTAGAAAATCCTACCTTGTTGGTATTCGACAACCACGAAAGCCACTTATCCATTGAAACAATAAATTTAGCAAAAAGTAATGGAGTGATTACAGTGACTTTACCACCTCATTGCAGCCATAAGCTGCAACCATTAGATGTAGCAGTTCTAGCTCCATTTAAAGCCCACTATAATGCAGCTGTAGACTCGTGGTTACTGCATCATACTGCAACTCCCATGACCATTTACGAGGTAGCTAGTTGTGTCGTCTAACAGCACACGATCGTGCAATGACACCGTCTAATCTTAAAAAAGGGTTTGAAACAACTGGTATTTTCCCTTTTGACAGAAACCTATTTTCCGACAACGATTTCATTGCTAGTTCAATAACAGATCGCGAACTTCCCATGCCTGATAATAATCAGACTGAAAATCAACACAGCTGAAATTCGAGGTGAAGTTACACCCCCTAGAGAGGAACAAGTTAATAAGATTGTTACTGTTAACGAATTTTTGGCAGCAACCACCACACCAGACAAAATAGCAGAAAACCATTTCATTTCTCCCCAAGAATTTAAAGGATACCCAAAGGCAGCTGCAAGAAAGAACAAAAAACCTAGATCAAAGGGACGTAGCTTCATTCCAACGGATACACCCGAAAAAAATATATTGGAAGAAAAAGATCGCATAAAAAAATGAAGCATGTGAAGTTAAAGCAATCGACGTCAAATAACAAGAAACAAAGGACAAAAAAAGATAAAGATGAGGAGACTTCAGAGGAAGAAATTGACACCGATGTTTTAATAGACGTCGAATCTGACGATGATGAGTATTGTGAGGAAGTAGATCCTTCAGGATTTGAGGAACTGGATCGAGATCCAAGTCTAGGTGATTTTGTATTGGTCGAATTTAAGGCAAAAAACTAATCTCGTACTTTCTTGGAAAAGTTATCACTGAGAAAAATCTTACAAATGAACTAGAGATTCGATTTTTGAGAAGGAGTTTGAAAGACGACCAACATTTTATTTTTCCAGTTCTTCCTGATGAATCTTTAATCCCAATATCCGACATAAAAATGATTTTACCTCTTCCTTTAAGCTTAGGAACCACCAAGAGGCTTCAGTGTACGTACAAATTTGAATTAAACTTTAACACAATTGATGTACGTTGAACAATTTTGTTGTTTCATTGTGGCCCTACTGCTTTTTCATTGTACCGCAAATACTGGGTTACGATGAAACAAAAATGGGAAAAACAAAAGTATATTTTTTTAGTCTGAATATAGATTTTTTTCACTAAAATTTGCTTAAGATATTTTCATTTTCGTAATAGCCAACCACAATGTATAATTTTTCATTTTTGATTTGAAATAAAGATTTTTTGGTTAACCCTTTCAGTACGGCACCCAAAAGTAGGTAGCATGATACACAGACGGGAGTTTTTGCAGTGGCAGACAGACGGCTGACAAATATAAACGACACCCTATAAAAAGTAATGTTTATTAAAAGAAACAACCAAAAAAAAAATAAGAAAAGAGCTAATATTTCATCTCGATTCTTTTTTTCTGGGCATTTGTTGTATGAGAGCAGACCCAGCATCTTCTCAATTGCGGTTTCCCGTTTTTGCGAGGGATTTCTGAGGGGAAGTGCTTTCCTGATAGCCTCGCTACGTTAGTAGGTTGCATGCTTTTTTTCATCTTTTACTTGGTTGGATATCTGAAAATCAAAAACGATTACAATGTAAAAAAAATTACAAAAACAAAAGATTTAAAATACCTTTCAAGAAGCTGCCTGATAACTTCTAAATGGAAGGCAGGAAACAAAGTGTTACTGACATTATGTGTCTTATATAACGCATGCGCATTCAACATGCATATATCCAGTGTATGGAAAAATAATTTCTTATACCATTTTACTGTTTTTCGCGTGGAATCTGTAATGCTCATCATCATATCACTTCTATCAACTGCCCCCATTCTTTCATTATAATCCAGTATGCATAAAGGTTTGATTCTGTGTTCATTGGTAAGTCTGTCCAGCTGTGGAAGGTTAACCATTTTATTTTCATGGATGGTGGTAAGCATTACCACGTCACGACGGTCTTTCCATTTCAGTGCAAGCATTAAATCACTGCTGCGCCACTCTGTTTCCCCTTTTTTCAATTTTTTTTTCAAAAATTGGCATGTGTACGATTTATGCGGACAGTTCCACTAGAGTTTGTCTTGTGAACAAAAAGATAATTGGACAAAGTTGGACTTGTGTAGTAGTTGTCGCTGTAAAACGAATGGCCTTTGTCCATGTAGGGCTCCAAAAATTTCACAACAACATCGCCTGACAATCCTAAACCGCTGTTATTATCTTCATTTTATCGGTACTCTTGCTAGTATATACCTGAAATGCCAAAACGTAACCCGTTTCACAATCACATAATACGTAAAGTTTTATTCCAAAGCGATGCCTTTTGGTTTTGATGTACTGTTTGAAACACAATCTCCCTTTGAAAAGTATCATACTTTCATCAATGACGATATTTTGAAATGGATAAAAATTAGATTTGAAGTTGTTTTGTATCATATCGAGATCATTTTCTATTTTATGCAGACGATTACCTTCTTGTTCATTTTGATTATTACTAAAATGCAAGTATCTTAGTATTTCTAGCGATCTCGAGACATTGTTTGGCGGAAAGAAGGCGTGCCAATTAAATTATTTGTAGACCAGTAATCCTTTATATCCGACTTTTTTACGTGAGGCATTAACGTTGAGAGGGCTATAAAATTGTAAAACTCATTTTTATCGATGTTATTCCAACCCTTGGCATTATGTTGTTGAGCAGAAATATTAGTTTCTTCAATAATAATGTTGACTATTTCCTCTGAGAATAAATTCAAAAAATACTCTAACTCACTTGTTTCATTTTTCATTCTGTAGTCCACTATTAGTGTCGTCAAATTGGTGAACTTTGGGAACAAACTCACGTAAATCCCATATTACCTGTAAATCCTCCTGACGCATGCTTTAATCTGAGATATCAGACACAGAAGCTACTGAATGTTGTTGTTCTTCGGTGTTTTCGTCTACCAATAAGGTTTCGTCGTCTTCTCCGGAGCTCAATTCGCTCTCAGAGTCAGGAATATATTCGCTGCCACTATCTATAAATTGTTCATCCACACTGAAATACATATCACTATCGTTTACCGCATTCAAAATATTTCTCACATCCTTATCAGATAGTCCACAAAAGCCCGAGGGGCCAGCTTGATCTGTAGATGACATTCTGTAACCAACGTATCTCACTCAATAGAGAGTTATCGGTAACCCAAATAACGTCAGGCCGTATTAGCGCATATGTTATTTTGACATTTAACGTATGCGCGAGTCGATTCTTAAGACATCGTCCCTAAATAACGTTACCGCCAAGCGTTATTTACGGAGCCTAACGACAGGCCGTATTTTAAATAGCGCTTAATAGTTAACTAGCCGGGAATGCGCAGAGTTTTCTATGTTAAAGCTGTTTGTTGTGGATTTACCACATAAACTCTCTGTTTTGAGTATATAGTAAAATGTCTGAAAGGGAACCAAAAAGATTAAGCGACATGGCTCTCCTCAAAGAGTTTATTAATTTAAACCCGTTGGAAGACCCCAATGGGAAACAATCCAATCCAACATACACGTCATAACTAGAAAAAAGTTTTTAATAAGAACTCTAAAAGATCATTAGTTCCGTTTATTAGAAATGTGGTTGGAAAAAGACAAAGAAAACCGCCACCAATAATTATCGCTTCAAGATCTCCATTCATTGCAGAGATTCTAGTGGAAGTTGAGAAAAAAATAATTGTAGATAAAATGAATCTATATAGATACACTAAAAGATTCCTCAAAAAATAAATGTTCGTCTTTTATTTGAACAATGATACAAAAAATATCGGATATAGCTAAGGTAAACACACAAATTTAATTAACAACTTATAAGCACGAACTTAGTATACAATAACCAGCAATAACAATAAAGCAAGGTTATCTACATACTATGCAATAAAGCTAGGTTAAGTCACATATTATCGAATAGAGCATAGCGCGGGTAAGGCGTCGCTTCCGATAACAGTTACATAAAATTGAAATACCGCTTGACGTAAAACCAATACGGCAGTACGTTAATAACGTTCACATGCGCAATTCATTTCACCGATATCTTTCTAATGCTTTGCTGAACTAAACTGGCGCTAAAAATTACGGGTGTGACACGGCATCGCCTGACTTTGCCATGTTGCTGGTTGTCGTGAATTTTCGACACTGTCTAAAATGACAAAAACTGTCGAAACGGTACGACGGACGCCGGTGAGAAAAAGCAAAAATTTATGTGTGTCGTATATGCAATGGCAGGCGTCTATTAGGAATACGAGCTACTGTCGTCCATACACGACAGCCGTCCGTCTGCCAAAATATTAAAAAACAACACACTTTAGGTAAGTAAATACGAGTATAAATCTGATCTATTTATTTACTTGAAAACTACACTACGTTTTAAGGTCTGTTAAGTTGAACCCCCCCCCCCCGATAGAAATTTTCAACAAAAACATATATGGTCGTAATGCACTCTCAATGCATCAATATGATCTTTTTCTTTGTACGCATATGCAACACCAAGAAAAACAAAATCCCCTCTCCTTACTTTGTTAAACCTCAATATATAAAGTTAAGTTGACCCCCCTCCCAAAGATAAATTTTCAAAAAAACTGGCATTGGAAGCCACTTCAAATCAGTGGCGTAACTAGAATGAAGCTCTGGGGGGGATGAACAACTACCGGGAGATCTGGGTATCGGAAATTTTTTCAAATTTTGAGCCCCTAAAACTGTATTCTAGCTTTATTTTTCTTATAAAATTGTAGCTTATAGTTCCTAGCTTTTAGTACATTTCAATAAAGTATAGGTTAGCTGTGATTATATATCAGATTTTTTTTCATTTTTAGGGTTCTGTGGGGTTCTATCCCCCCATCCCCGTAGTTACGCCACTGCTTCAAATGCGCTCTTATGCACCACCAACAAAAACAAAATCCCTTCTCCCCTCAATTAGTTAAACCTCATTATACATAGTAAAGTTGCCCCCCCCCCCAAATGACAATTTCCGAAAAAATATATGGCAGCGCTGTCCGATTCTTATGCACTATTATGCTCCATCAACAAAAACAAAATATTCCATTTCCCCAAATAGAAAATAATATTCATTCTCCCAAGCCAAAAAAATTGGAAAATTGCCAAAATTATGAAAAAGAACCCGGAAAGTTATCTAGAGGTCAGCAAAGTCTGTTCATCAGTCGTTTGAAAAAAGATCCTTCTTTTTTGTTAAGTGAGTAGTTATCGTATTGTTATAACTTACACAACTTTATTCAATACTTGGATAAATACAATACTACTTTTTAACAATTCAACTTAAAACTATTGACTGACTGACTTTGCCACAACTGATCTCTATTTATATATAGAAAGGACTAGAATATTCTATAACATACTAGTACGTCAATATGGAACACACTAGAAAAATCTTGAAAATTCTAGACTGTCACCTTGATAGGTGACTGACTACTCCGCCTAATCAGCCCTCTCCTTATTTTCGGCCCAAGCTGTCATTCTGACATTCATAGAACAGGTGTAACAGTATGGCTAAAAGGACATTTCGCACTGCTTCGGTGAAGTACTATAAAATGTCAGAATTCCGACTGACAGGTAAACAACGCCTAAGAGTATACCTTGCAAATCATGCTGGTGTCTAGGGGTTTCATCACTCTTAAAGTTGTTCAATTGAGCTCACTACAAATATCCAAAAAAAAATTCAATCGTATGGTGGGGAGGATCTCATTTTGTATGTGCTTGTAAATGTATATTATTCTCCCAGTTACCAATGACGCTGACGCCGTACCTGAAGCTGCTAATGCGAGGAATAAATAAACAACTTAGTATATAAAGGAAATAGTTATAACAACCTTTTTATTAAAATAAATTCTCCAAAAATAAGTAACATTTTGAAAATATATCATGTATTTACTCCAGGTTATCTATATCAGTCGGAGGGTAAATCAGTGATCCGATAGTTCAAAAATAATTAGATATTGCAGTCCGTGAAGTCGGCGGTTTATATGTAATTTTTTTAATTTTAAAGAGCTTCACGTTCAATTAACGAGGATAAAAAATGACGATAATTTAAAAAAAAAAAGCAATAAAGTAGACGCAATGAGGAGCAGTAAAAAACACTACCGAAATACTTAAGATCTTGGCGATAAATTTTCTTTGAAGCATTCAAAGCATTAACAACATTTTTTATATCATTGGGAGGCACAAACAAAACATTAACGCCTAACAAAAAATATTCTACGATTAAGTGTGGCTGCTAACCATGAAAGAAGAAAAAATTGAATATCTCTTAAACTAAGTAAGTATAAAAGAAATTATTAGACCAAGTAAAAAGTATTAAACAAAAAATCGATCTCTATGAACAAAAATTTGAATTCGAATGGTTTGGATTGCCCCATTTTGCAGGATGGCTGGCAGAACATCCAACAAATAAATTTTTCTACATTCATGCAAAAAACAACACTTTTGTGAAACACATTTAATGGAAAAAGTGGTTCTTTTTGCACTAGTGCAACAAAATTTTTGTTGCACTCATCTGTCATTCTTGTCAGTTTTGTGATGATTTATGACAAACATAAACATTTAAATAAAATAAAAATCCAGAGCAAGTGTCTGATCCTTCTCTAATACAGCAATAATATATGTATATTTTACTACTTAGTCTCAACGAGTCACATTTATTGCAAAAATCTTTGATTATTTAAAATTTAAATGGTCAAAGCGAAAGCCAGCTATGATTAAGTACTGACAAGGTGGAGGCCATAAAGATACAAAAAAGAAGAACGGTTAAAATACATTCTGAGTCAAGATTAGTAGAAAGGATAGGTTGCCTGGTAACTTTGGACCAATCAGATGCTCGAATTTCAAGCGCGGCAATACGTCATCCAGACGACTGGGTTTAAATTCCCTATTTAATTGAATGCATGTTATAGAATAAAATTAAGGTAAATTAATGTTGATAAGTACCTTATAAAAATTGAATAATGCTGTGAAAATGTCTGATGCATTGCAATATAACTTCTAATGTTACCAAAATAATAAAAAACAGTTACCGAATTCATTTTAAAACTTCAATTGAATGACTGTAATCTTGTTTGAACTTCAAAGGCTATTAAATAAAGGGGGAAAGTAAATGCTATGTAATTTAAAACATATATTTAATATTGTAAAGATTTTTTTAACAAATGTGGTAGATTTCAAAAGAAATAAAACAGACAAAGAAAGTCAATTAACGATTCTCTTAAATTTTTTCAATGTCTTTCTTTGTGAATGATCAATAAGAACTTTCCTTTTTAATGATTTATTTTTATCTTTTTTTAAATTTAAAAATTTGATACGAACAAATATTCTTTGTCTGGAGAATTAATTGATAAGTTCCTTTGGCACATCAGTTACTTTGGTAGCAATATATTCAGTGGTTTTCTTTATAACACTTTTTCTATCACAAAATTCTTGTTTATGAAACTTTTGGAAATAGTTATCCATCAACGCAACCTGTCGTGTCCATTCGTCAGACGGTTGGGTTAAACCTCCAAATGATAAGCTTTGTATCCACGAAGGCATGCTATAACTATGTAGGGTGTTTGCTTCTTCAGCTTGGTATGTGTACTGACCTAAATGCGGATATTTCAACTTATGTTTTTTGGCCAAATATCCAGCAATATAGACCAAACCATCTTTTTCAGACTCCCCTGTTGCACTGGAATGGGTACTGCTAGATGATGTAGTGGTATCATTATCTAATATGGGCTTTTCAGCCACTTCCATTTCCATACTTTCTTCAGGAATGTCAATATGCCCAAGACTTGCTTGTTTAAATATACTTGACAATAAATATTCCTCATCCTGCAATCCTGGGGAAGTTCCTGTATTAGAATGTTTTGAAACTAATCCAGGATTTTTCCCAAGTAAAATCATTCTGACCCGATATAGAGCATTAAGGGGAGAAGGATGATCGTGTAATCCTCCTCGAGTTCTTAACTAAAATAAAATGTTTTAATTTACAAAAAGTAAGTCGCATGAATTGTACTACATTTAGAACTTAAAATCAATATATATTTACCTGAGAAAAAAAGTTTTCCAGGCAGTCTTGATTTAGTCTATGAGTTAAGATGTACTTTATCTGAAATTCTTCTCTCACTGCCGAGAACAGAGCTCGAAGTGATTTGGTAGAAATTATTATTCCCTTTTGAAAGACCTGCAAACTTTTCTTGCCAATGCATCTCATTTCAAAGACGGTGGAAGACATTTTTTCTAAAATCTCATCTTGTAAATCCATACTGAGACCGTATGGCTTTTTTGTAGGTACATTTGCTGAAATTGAATAGGAATTCATCACATCAAACCAATTATTAACCATCTCAAAAAAATCAGCCACTTTTGCTGTGTTTTTTTTATCGACACCAGGCAAGTATAATTTTAGTGCAGTTGCTGTGGTGTTTGAAAATAACTGAGCTGCCAGTTTTACATTTTGTCTTTGTGTCTTCTCGACATTAATATGTAATGGCGTTAGTTTGTAACTTGAATTTATTTCTGATCGAGTGGTCTCAATCAAATCCTTTACACAATCTTTAAGAATTTTAGTGCCATCTTTTAATACAAATCCACTATCTAAAAACCAGTTTCGCAGTAATTTCATTAAATGTGGGGCATCAGCAAAGAAGTAAATGGGATTTTTTGTAACTGGATGGTATGAATAGGTTTTGTCAATTGTAATATCAATTTCCTTCCATAATCCTTGATTGCCTCCACCACAGTCGGCATTGCAAGCTAGAACATATTATATTTAATTTCGTGTAAACGAGTAATTATATTTTCAAGAAGTTCTTTGTTCATTTTTTGATCGAACCCAATGTAAACAGGTTGTTTCCAGTTACTAAACAATCCGCGTGCCATAATAACCTGGACATATTGATGTGGTCCCAGAATTTCGTCTTCTTTCTGATGATATTCATATAAAGAGGACACCTTCATTTCATCAAAGCATAATACAGTTGCCCTAAAACGAGAATTTTTGGTCTGACCTGCAATTCCCATAATGCGTAAGACATCTTCTAAAACTCCATATGTTAAATCAATATGGGAAGCCCACTGTTGCAAAGTAGATAATCCTGGTAGTGGATAATGCAGAGTTTTTCGTAGATAAATATATGACCTCTTACTAAAATATCTCAGTGTAAAAGCTTTGGATAGTTCATCCTGTGTCCATCGAGCCTTGGTTTTCTTTTTTAAGGCAATTTCAACTTGATTTGGTGTTAAAATATGTTGCAAGGCCAACTTAATTTTTCCTTCAAGACTACTGTTTTTTTCAAAATTATATTTCTTAATTTCCTGTTCTAAATTGGAGA
Source organism: Galeruca laticollis (assembly GCA_963921935.1). NCBI lineage: Eukaryota > Metazoa > Arthropoda > Insecta > Coleoptera > Chrysomelidae > Galeruca > Galeruca laticollis. Next base: position 112,368,318 of record OY998175.1, on the reverse strand, counting down.
TACTCAATTTCAAAATATTTTCGTTGTTTTCATGATTCAAAATTGTTTTCTTTAGCTGCTCATTTTCTTGTTTCAATAAAGCAAATTTTCTTTCCCAAATATCATGTTCACTTTCGTAACTTGTGGATGGAAGGTCTGAAATATCCATAGAATTGTTATCATCTGCTCCAGTTTTTTCTGCAGTTTGTGTTAAACGCTTTACTAGTTCTTTGTTTTCTTTTCTAATCATTCGATGATTTCTTTCAGATGGTTCTCTATTAACACCCAAAGGTAAGAATAATGTGGGAATAGCTAAAAGAAAATTACAAAGTAAAGCAAACATAATACAATGCTTCTGTATAAAGTTTTCATTCATATATAAATTAATATTAATACCTATATAGTATTTAAATTTCTACTTGTAAATTTAATTATTTTTTCAAGCATACCTGTTTTTTTCAATTTTTTCGGTTGAAAATTCATTAAACGAGCTTGCACTTCATCATCATAATCAGTTAAAAGAAAATGTTTACTGCATATTCTTTTATTCTTCGGAGTCCAATCATCTTTCCGGCAACACTTTCGGACCCACTCTTTTAATATTTTGGGGTCTTTATAGGGAACGTGAAAAACATGACCTTTTCGCATTCTGGATCTGGCTTTTTTGAATTGCTTTTACATGTAGCAATGGCACAAATATTACCACCGCTCATCTAAATAAATTAGAAAAAAATGTTTTAAATGAAAAGTTAAATAAGGATTGAAAGTTATAACAAACCTTAAATTCCACAGGATGTCAATCAAATCTCTTTTCTTAATACTTTTTACACTGAATAATAATAAAAATAAGTTCACAAATGAATAGTTTATAGAATTTCAAATAACGCAACATGCATGCAAACTCGGTTCTGTCGTCTGAGTGACGTAATCACTCCCTCCTCCGTCGCTTCAGCCATCCGTTATCCAGGCAACCTACCCTTTCTACAGATCTTGATTCTGAGTAACATATTATATTCTAATTTTCCAGTTTTTGCATGAATGTAGAAAAAATATTGTATGCAACTCGTGAAAAACGTGTTTTTTGCACTCGACGTGTTGTCCAACTCGGCCTAAAGACCTCGATGGACAATTTCACGTCGCGTGCAAAAAACACTCACTTTTTGCACTTGTTGCATAAATAACTATTAACCTTTCGGCACTGCCGTAACGATTTTGTTACCGATCACTGCCGCCGGACTGAGAGTCCGCACTCCAAAATGGGCCTCAAAATTTTTTTTGTTTTGTCAAAATTTGTCAAAAGTTAATTGTTTTTATCAAAAACACAAGAAGTACCAAAAATACTTTATTTTGAATAATTGAGAAAATTTATAAAACTCGAAACAAATAAAATGTTTGAATACAAAACAAAAGAAAGAAATAATGCAGAACACTCGTTATGGAATACATAAAACTAATTTAAAAATACCTATCTATATCATTAACATGTAATTTTAATGTAAATAGCAATCTGCACATACGCAAGTAACATGTTCCAAACAGATAAACTTTCCACATGTTTTACATGAGAATCGTGTCGGCCTGTTCTTTCTTCTGTCACAGTATTCGCACCTTCCTCTCACATTTACCGGATCTGCAGCTGGAGGTTGTGGTAATCCCTCGGGTGTTCCAAACATTTCTGAAATTCTAAGTCTTATGCTTTTTGGAATATTGACCTGTAATCCACGATTACGGATATGATCTTCTACTAGCTCCGAAGCAAGCATATGTAAAAATTTACGACGACGCATGTTTTTGCCTGGATTTTGCAAGGAAAACAACACCATAGAATTAATTCCTGCAATGTTCAACATTGAATAAAAAATCACCATCGGCCAACGTCTGGTATTCCTGGCGCAATCGTAAGCTGCACACATCTTATCTAGTGTGTCTACGCCACCCTTGGTGCTGTTGTAGTCGATTATCATCTCGGGTTTTCCCGTGGCTCCATCAATTCGGTCGTCGTGGTGTAGACTTGAAACTAGCAGTACGTTTTTGTTTTTTTTCGGGATATATGAAACCAATGTCATTATGTTTTCGAAGGCGAACATACTTGTCCCAAGTGGCCTTTTGACTGGGTTCGAAAGTTCTAAGGGGATTTCCCGCTTATTTTTTCTGATCGTTCCCAAAAAAGTGAGTTTATAATTCGAATATAAATTGCGTACTAACGGAATGCTAGTGAACCAGTTATCACAGGTCAAGTTTCTCTTTGAATTTCTAAGCGGTTCAACAAGTCTTTCAACAACGGCTGAAGCAGAAGTATCCTGAACATATGGTCCTGGGGGTTGAGATCCCACATATACTTCCAAATTACAAGCGTAGTATGTTTTAGAATCCACCAGTGCATATACTTTTAGGCCATACTTGTTAGGCTTACTCGGAATGTATACGCGAAAGCCACATCTCCCGCGAAATGCCTCCAACTTTTCATCTATAGTGACATTCTCAAAAGGCGTATACGCAGATTTGCATTTTTCAACGAACAAATCAAATATAGATCTAATTGGGGCCAATTTATCAACTTTGTGTCTTTCCTTTCTGGTATCCATATCGTCGAATCGCAAATGCTGTAGTAGGAAAGAAAAACGAAATTTTGACATACCAATTCGAAAAATTTCTACTCCAGTTCCATCGTTATTCCATAACTCATCAATGTTGACCCGACCAGACTTTAACACGCCAGCTATATATAGCAGTCCAATAAAACAATGCATCTCAGAAAGATTTGTGCCTGGCTCTCGCAACAATCTGTCGCCAAACTTGGGTCTTTGCTTGTCGATATGTTGGTTAGTATAGCGGACAATTTGTTCTATAATCTCCAAATCAAAGAAATACTTCCATATATTTATAGCAGACTTCAAGTCTCGTACAGCCATTTTTGGTCCCGGGAGATGAATTATCAAATTCTCTGCACGTGTTCTGGACGAAGGAGGGGCACATTTTGACCATTTTGTTTTTTTATCTTTCCCAAGAAAGCATGGAAGATTAGCCGTTGGTTCTATTTCAGTATCGGATATTTCCTGTTCTGTGTCTGAGTTATCTTCCTGTACTTCTATGTTATCTTCTTCCAAATCGTCGTCCGAATCATCTACTTTCTCTTCTTCTGATTCCTCTTCTAAACACTCTAACATGAGTTTGTTTAACCTTTCTAATTCCTTCTCGTAGCTACCCATCTGTAAAATTTTAATAAACTTTAAAACTTCAAAAACTAAAAAAAAACAATTGTAGATCTTCTAGTCAAAAATGCAACTAAAAATCTGAATGTTGAAATTAGAATGCGTTACTGCCGTGGGACTGTCACTCCGCAAAAGCCTATAATTCGTAACGTAACACACCTTTGCGCACCCGGCAACACACTGATATTCGAGGAATGCCGCTTGAGGATTACTGAGACAGAGATGGTCAGGTAGTGGGGGAATTCCAAATAATCTGGAATTCTCGGGAGCTTCGGAGTCTGAGTCCGCGCGGCAGTGGCGGAAGGTTAAATGTCATTGTATGGCCTGCAATGTGGAAAATCCGAATTCGAAAAACATAGGGCAACAAAGAAACATGTGAAAAGGGTGAACATGAAACAGAGTATTCTCTATAACAAACCTTCATAATCAATAACAGATAAAAGGCCCTTTCATTAGCCATGAACTAAAACCATTGACTTCTATATTACTATTAATGAATTTAAAATATTTTAGTTCCTGCTTTTAGATACAGAATTAAATGATTCAAATATTGACAACTTTTAATTGTGAAGAATGTAAGGCTAATTTGCAGACAGATATTTTAGACGTTCACTATAGGTAGTTTTGCTTACTTCAAAAAGAATGATGATATAACTTCTGATTTATATACAGAGAAAGTCGTTAAATTTCTTTCAATAGTGCATGACATCACATTTTACCACTTTTAAGTCACATGTAGAAAATATTAAAAAAACTGAACTACCTATTTGTAAAAGTAAAGAAAATAAATTATATATATATTTTCTCAACTCATAAAAGTTTGTGTTCTCTTATTAATTGAAACATATAGTAATGGTAAGACAAATAAATTTTTTTTTGTAACAATGTACTGCTTTAATTTTTTTGTTTCAGACCTATTCCTGTTTTAGTGGAAATGGGGTATCTAGTTAATACATTTTTTTATTGTGTACAATTTTCTTATGTATCTAAATTATTTGTCTTATTGTTTATTGTAATTATTTCATTATAAAAAAGAAATATAATTTTATTTTTTGTAATGAAATAATTATTCCTCATAAACAATTTTAAGACAAATTGTAAAAACTACCTACCCATAATCGAAACTACCAAATTTGAATATCCCGCCTGCAAAAATTAGTTCCTCTACACATATCTACTGGTGCTCCGATCAACGAGAGGACAAGTAATAATACAGAAGCATCAACTCATAATTATACTTTTTTCTGCGAGTCAATTTGAAAAACAATAGCAATATCTTTATCTATGAACACAAGCCAGACACTCCAGCCAAAGGTGGTGTATTCCACAGAAAACAGACCATTGTCCGTATTTTGTGGTGTATTCTTTGCTCCAGCCAAGTATGATTGATTTTGCTTTGCTTTACGTATTTTCTTATTAATGGGTGCGTTCACCCGACGTCAACAGTTGAGTAAGCGACAGCGTTGCCGATTCGTTGACTCGGCGCTGGATGTCAGCAGCTGCAAATTTTTGAAGTGGAATTTATGTCCGCTTTCCAATTAATCATTTGCTTAGACATGCGCAGAACTTATTTGTTTGAAATTTTTCAGATGGTTCATAACATTTTTGTTTATTTATTTTGCTTTTGTGTGTTAAATTTTATTAACTATGGATATGAGTTTATTTGATTTGTGGTGCGTTCTTTTTGACTGAGATCTCAGATCACTTCAGTTAAGGTGATCTGAGATAAACGGTGCGTTCCACTAAGCGTTCACAACGCCTAAAATACTCATTCAGGCGTTCCACATGGCGACCGCGATCGTTGTGGTCGCGGCGAAAACGTCATTAATGACGTTATCACTTATGCTAACGCTAAGCTCACGACGACCCATCTCAAGAGGTGGGTCGATGTGAGCGTTTTGAGAAACTGGGCGCAATTTTTGAAACTAAAAGCAGCAAACATGGCGACAACAATATCGTTCTATTGTGCCGAACGAGATACTGTTGTGGATCTCAAACTTTCTCCTGCAGATGCTGAACGTGCGTTAACAGGTAAATATTATTGTTAAATGAAGCTTATTAAGCATAATTGCAATTTATAATTTATCGCAATTTATATATTTTCATTATTTGTCAATAACATAACCTAAGTTGATGAATCAACAACTTTAATTATCAAATAAAAATATATTTGTCAAAAGAATCTTATTTTGATTTCAGACACAGTTTTGCTACAAAATTACTAACAAAAGTCTTCAGTCAACAATCAGGACCATCGACTAATGTTGATAACGACCTTTCTTTATCTAATGATGCTTTTAACATTAATTCTAGCTATGAAGAATGTCTTGATACTGAGGATACAGGTGATCTCAACTCTGAAACTCACGAAAGTGAAGGTATACTGAAAAAATAAAAAATTATACAATAATCTTGATGTTTACGTTAAATGTGTGACGATGTCAGTTACATGTGCATTTTTCAGCTTCTTTATACAGATGGAGTACACCTTGTGTATTGTTACTATTAGAGACATACAGAGCTATGGAAAAAGACTTTAGTAGTGGGAAAATCTCCCAAAAAAAAATTTGGGAAAGAATTGCCAAGGAGCTCAGTAAAAAAGAATACAATGTCACTGGGCCCCAATGTTCTTCTAAGCTACGAAGCTTGAAAAAGACTTATAAATCTATAAAAGATCATAACAGCAAATCCGGCAATGACAGAACGAGTTGGCAGTATTTCGACGTAAGTATTAATTTTTTGATCTTTCTTCATTTCAAGAAAATGTTTTATAACAACCAATAATAAAAATAACAGTTACAAATTAATGCAAAATATTGTTTTTAATTATCATTATGTAATATGTATTTTTGTTAGATTATGGAAGAGATTTTTGCCAAAAAAGCTTGGTGTGATCCTGTTGCAGTTGCATCTTCCACTGGTCTTTCATCAAAACAATCAGAAACTAACGAGAGTATGGGAGAATCTGATAGTGGATGTTCTATTAGTGAGTTGATGATACTATATAATTATAATTGTAATTAAAATAATGAAAAAATTGAATTTTATTCTAGAATCAAATAAAACACAAGTAGCAACTTTACTGGCAAAAAGACTGAGACAAAAAGATGATCACGAAGAGCAGAGAATGAAAAGGCACAAAGAACGAATGGAAATGGATGAAAAATTTCTGAAAGTATTAGAAAAATTAGCTAATAAATAAGTTTGAAAAGTTATATGTTAATTAAAAATAAGTTTTATTTGAAATGTTATAAACAATTTCAAATTAAGTTTTTAAAATGTTAAATTCTATATAAAAATAAGTTTTGTCAATTAACATTCTCTATGTAAAAATCAGTTTTGAAAATCTGAGATTCTATAACAGTTTATTTTCTAATTTTTAAATTCTATTTACAAATAAGTTTTTAAATATTACAATTATTTTAACAAGAATTTTGTGCAACCTTTTATTTTATTCAACCAAAAAGTACATTTTATATTGTTGTGTTCGATATAGTTTAATAAAAACAAAAATTTATGTGACTTGTTACAATTCTCATACCACAATTAAAAATAAAATATATACAATTTCTATAACTGTTTTAAATTCATTATATATTGACAAATTTTCTGAAAATTTGTAAATTTTCAAATATTTCTAAAAGTATTATTTTTTGTTAGATTTTCAAAAATTTAATAGACCTGGCTTCCATGATTTATAACGTCTTAAGGAGCCATCATACTTATTAAAAATATATTCATAAATATTTATCATTTTTACAAAGAATTCATAATGAAGTCTCTTTTAAAAACTCCTGCATTCCGTCTTATTTCACGCGGAATATTTCCATTATTTTCTTCATTAGGCTCAGGTATAGTGATGATAAATATTTCATCTTCTCGTAAAATACAGATATTATGGATAATGCAGCATGCAACAACATACTCTGCCATTAAATCTACCCTTGTCATTGGCAGACAATGTAATAAGCTCCTCATTCGCCCTTTCAATAATCCGATGCATCTTTCAACAGTCACTCGTGCAGATGAATGATGGTAATTATATTTTTTTTGTTTCTCAGTTAAATGTCCATTATCTCTATATGGAGTGAGTAAATGCTGATGTATTTCATAAGCAGAATCTCCCAGAATATGACTGTTTTCAGGGAACGCATCATCATCATTCAAGTAATCTGCAACTTCTGACAAACAAAAAACTCTTTGATCATGAACAGACCCAGGATGTCCAACATAGCAATGGGTTATCAGTCTTGTGATCACATACGAGCTACAACAAAAATTTAACTCTATGTGTAAATCTATTTTGATTGCTTGCCAAAATTAGTTCTATACTTCAAATTAATTAATAGTTACTGGATACCTGTAGCTGAATAGAATGGAATCCTTTCCGATTGATATAATCTACTGGATTTTCTTTTGGTGCATTTATGCGAATGTGGGTCCCATCAATAGCTCCTATTGTTTTAGGAAAACGACTTGCTCGTTCAAATCCATGCATCACATCAATAGCACGATCTCCTGTAGGCCATTGTATAAATATTGGAGCTTTTTTGAATAAGGCATGACACACTCGACGTACAGCTCTTACAGCAGTAGCTCGTCCTATGTTAAATCTGTCACAGACCGATCTATGATAAAAAATAAAAAAAGGGTTTAATTTTATACTTGTGAATTATGGTATATAATACTGAAATAGTTAATTTAAAAAAAAAATTAACCTATAAGAATCTGCTGTGGCCATTTTCCAAAGAGCTATCATCAATTGATGACGGGAAGGAATTGTAGGACATCCGGGAACACGTCGGATTAAATCTTCTTGTATCAGCTCATGTAAATAATTGAATGTACATCTTGAAAGTTTAAAGAGATCAATAAAGAATTCCATGAGTAAAATTTTCAAAATCTATAGTGTATTAAGTGATAAAAAATAATTTACCTGAAATGACTTTTAAATTCTTCATCTGAATAACGAGTAATTACATTATCGTAATCAATAATACGTGGTCTAAGTTCTCGTTTTTCACGATTATATTTTTGTAAAATTGTATTTCATTCTTCATCTGAGCTGGACGAACTAGTACTTTGTGAAGCATTAAGTCGGGTTTATACAACATTTACATAGTCATAATCATAATCACAGTCAGAATCATAAGAGTTAAACTAATGATTTCTTATAGCATCGTTTATTTTCGACGCACCAACAAATTTCCAACTGCCGCCGTAAAAGGCATTTTTATTATATACGAACATAAATTAGTTAAATACTTCTCTAAAATTAAAGTATATACATATTTTGTGTTTAATAAATCATGTTAACCAATAATTAATATAACTTATTGATGCCACTTACAAATTGTAACATAACCTCATCAACTTTTTGTTTTGTTTTACGCGCCATGTGTATTATTTAAATGAACGCTCAAAACGCTCCAAAATCCATTCCACTTGGTTTAATGATTGTGACGCCCAAAACCAAGTGGAACGGCAAAAACCGTGGTCGTGAGCGTGATCGTTGTGAGTGCTTAGTGGAACGCATCCAAAGTGATGTGAGTAAGCACCAAAAAGAACGACATCTCAATTGAAGCGCGCGATCTATCGATAGATTTCAACTATACGAAAGTTCGTATATCAGCATCTAATAATGTTAATTAATGTATCCATAATTTGTAACAAAAGAAAAATAGATTATGTGTGTTTATTATTTATATGTCAATGGTTAAAACCTTAGATAACCTGGGTTAAAACTACAAATAAACCAAGCAAATAAAATATTTCTTCATCCCCTCCACTTATTTTCCGACTCAATTCCAACTGATACCCCCTTACAACAGATTCAGCATTGGTGAAGAGGGAGGAAAAATCTCAGCTCACTTAAAGTGAGTAAAACAAAATGAACGCTCACATTACTGATGTGAGCTGAGATTAACTGAGATCTCAGTCAAAAAGAACGCACCTTTGGTATTGCATGAAGAGGGTGAATGTTCTCCATTCTAGATTGAGGTCATGTGATTTGTCCGCGCAAAAGCTGTTATAAACGTCAAATGTAACTCAACAATGCGTTCACCTATTTTTTTGCTGCTAACTCAAATTACCACTGAACTGTTGAGAGCTTCATGTCAGGTGTACGCACACGATTACTTTAAACTTAATATACTAGGATATTTTATAATCTGCATCGACATTAAAGGCAATATTATAGTTGTGTCAGCTGACTATTTTTATAAAAATATTTATAGAAATTTTTTACATGCATTTTTAATAAAAAGTTTTTATGTGATGTATTTTTTATACAAATTTTTACAGTGGGACATGGACTTTCACGCTATTAACAATACATAAACATACAATTTCACCACACCTAGAGTAGTTTGGTCTCAACAGTTAGGTAGCTCTGCGATCTTAATCATTGATTCAAATGGTGGTTTGTGGTAAAGGTTAAACTATTTTATTCTTGGTTTATGGTGTCTCTCTCAATGTCCGTTAACCAGTTTTATTTATATGTATATGCTGCTAACCATATACATATTTTATTTATTACGTATATGCCGTTAACATAGATTATCTATGGTAATATTATCCATAGATAATTTATATACAAAACCATGGAGCTAGTAGGGACAAAAAGCAGTTTTAGACCACTTATCCGTATCGCAATGCGCATGTACAGAATCGATACGTGTGTTTCGTTACGTTACGTGAAACGTATCAATCCGTTACACATACCCAGAAATCACCCCACGTACCTAACGTATCGTATTGCATTCTTACGTTCTATGTTCGCGTTTTTCAGTGGCCAGACGACAAAAGTGATGTAAGCTCAAAAATCATAACCATAGAGAAAGTAATAATATTATTTGTCTATGATCATAACCTTATTTTTAATTATCATAGCCAACTACTTATTTGATATACAATAATGGATTTGAAACGGAAAAGACTTTTTTACAGTGGCAATGGCGACATTATTTTGCTGAGGGAGATATCGGAGCATAATCCATACGAAGATCCAAGCAGATGTAATATTTTTTAGGTTAAAAATTAAAATCCAAACAATGGTTACATTACGAACGAATTTGCTTTATACCTTCTTTGATTAGTCACGTATCTCCGTTATGTTACGTATACGGATAAGTGATGTATTTCGAAAATCGCTTTTTATAATTCGCGTATAAAAGAGACTACACAGATCATATAACTACTATTAAAAAAGAGAGACTTCATTATAACATTGTTTTGTCACAATGAAGCTTTTTGAACACTGTTTTAGTCATTTTTAGTCTACAGTTGGTTATTGTGTTTAGTTATATTTTTCTTTGACATTTGACTTTAACCTTGACACAAATTATAAATAAAATGATCCAGCGTTGTTCTAGCTAGCAAATTATTATATTAAATGGTCTTAAAGATAAATTTGAATAAATTATATATCAAAAATATTAGTAAATAAAGTACGTTAATGTTTATTCATCAATGATTTGTCAATTGTTTATTTTTATATTGTATAGGATCAATATATAGGTATACATAATGTTCGATTTTTGGGATAAATTACTAGATATCTATGTGAAGATGTATTACAGAAATAATTCTGTTCATGATATAATATAAATAGATCGCAAGAGCATATACGAATAAGCTCTTTTTTAAACAAATAATCATCCTCTTTTTGCTTAAATGAAAGTTTGTTTACAATTTACACAATTATTGGGTTATAATATGTCAGAAGTGCTGAATAAAACCATCTGTGATCTGACCAATCAGGAATCTACAGAATTGCCAACTTAAATTCAAACCACTCCTCCTAGTTTAAAAACAGGGATTATATTTAATTCTATTTTATTTAAAAAATTAAATAAATGCGATTTATAAAAAATATTGTGTAAAACTTGTGCCACAATGACTTTCTCTAGTACTCGTGATTTGCTCAACTCACCGCTTCGCGGCCCGTTGCGCAAACTTCACTCGTACTACAAAACGAGTCATTGTGACACTTGTTTTACAAATAACTATTATGTCTCTAGTATCAAGCGATTAACAAATAAAATAGATATGTTTGTTTTGACTTTTTCTTGCCCCAAGCATCGAGTCACGTTCTAAGTTCACTAGCGGACACTTCCACTGCTTTGCCATATTTACAAAGTCTCTTTAGTTGCAGGAAAAATGAAATTAAAAGTTTAATTGAAAACGTGTTAGTAAAAAGTTATGCAAATAAAAAAAAGTCATACTAATTTATGCATTTGAGTCGCTGCTTTTAAAATTAATTAATAATACTTGAATTTTATTTAATAAAAGCATATTCTTTTATAAATTTTAAACAAGTATTTGTTGTATCCTTAGATACCTTTATGGTTATAACTAAAAGTGGCAACATTGCTCAAAATTTCAGTACCTGTTTGAATGTGTCAATAGCTTTGTTCGCGGGTCTGATTCCGAACCAGTTTAGGGACTGGCCGCATGCGTACATTCAAAATCGTCGTGCGGGCCGCATACGCACATTCAAAATCGTCGTGCGCGGTTCGCTCAGTTCTGAATGTAAGCATGACGATTTTGAATGTGCGCATGCGGCCAGTCCCTAAACTGGTTCGGAATCAGACCCGCGAACAAAGCTAATAGTAATCGATTTAGTAATTTTGTCCTTGTTTAATTACCATATAAAGAGAGATGCAAATATCGTCAGACTGTGATCGACGATCATTTCGAATAGGTCGTAGTATTGTAGTAAATAATGACAAACGTGGTTTGTTTTTATAAGGTGGGTGAATTGTGGTTTATACGAGCGCCATTACGACTAGAGAGTAAACATTTAGTTATTTCGTTTTGATGTGTTTTTCAAAACTTTTAGTGACAAAATAAACTTTTAAGTTGTTTAATTTAATGTTTTTGGATTATCATGGTTCGTCGGTGCCAAGTTTGTCAGAAAAAGAGTCGAAATTACCAAGGCCATGTAGCTACAATACCATCCCTACTTTTTGAAATTCTGGCGTTTAGAATTGTTGGCCGCAAAAATAAACATACACATATAAATGAAATATACTGCGCCTAACGGTACGGGAAGCGTGGCGATCATCAGAGTGCCGACATATATATGTCTGCACCGTCGGTAGTTAAGAACAATACGCGCATGCGAGTCACGAGACGTTGCATTGGTTGCGTTCAGAAAACATACCTTATAACTCAACTGTTGAGTGAGCGCTCACTGAGCAACGAATGGTTGACGTATGTCTTCTGAACGATCATTTTTTGGAAAGATCATAGATAATTTTTATTATAGACATATACATATAAATAATAAAATATTTATTACGTATATGATTATAGATTGTATTGTCTTTGGAATCAATATTTGAGAAATTAAAATTATGGCTAGGGCTAGGAACAATTTAATTCTTGCATTATTAGATGATGGTGATGTAATAGATATTAACCAAAATATTATAGCCCATGTAGTAGAAAATTTACAGGAACCATTGCATGATTATAACGGGAGAAGACGTGAGAGTCGAGAAAAAAACAGAAATTATTTCGAAGAAATAATTCCAGCATACAATAATTTAGTTTTTAAGGAGCATTTTAGGATGTCTGCAAAAGCTATAGAGGTATTTAAATGTATCTGTTCGATTGAAGAGCTTGAATTAATTATTATTACTATTATTATTATGATTATTATTATTATTATTCGTGAACATTTTTGGTATCTGTTATGCTGTATGTAACATTATTATATGTATAAATCGCTTCATATTCATTACTCATGTTGTAATATTTTTTTTAATTAAATCATATATAACCCCACAAAATATATTCTCTGTTTTGTTTACTATTAATGAAGCCATAGGTCTTTATATAAACATCACAATTTGCAACGTGTTGTGCTCACTGAGCGCAATTGAAAACCGCTCAGAAAAATGGCGTTCGCTCACCAAACATGTTGAGCTTCGCGCACTGATCAATGTGCGTTCATAGAACATTTACTCAACGGTTATGCAACAGTTGTGTTTTCTGAACGCAACCATTGTTTAATATCATTGGCTGTATACATTGAATAAAAAGTAAAGGAAGGATAGCTACTATCTACACTCATAGAGAGAAAGCAAGACGGAAGTAGCCATCTTGAACAACCAAGTATGACTCATTTTATTTTGTTGTTGCATTGGTTGGAGAGTACGTTTTTGCTTTTGGAAGTTTTATAATAATTTTATAGTGTTTTTCATTAGTTTTTCTAGTATTTTTGTTTTGTATTTAAATAAGTGTTTATTAGGATTAATTAGAATAGTGTTTTCAGTGTTGAAACATTAGTAATTAGACTACAAACAAAATGGTTAGTTGTGCAGCCTGCGGTTGCTCCTATACCCCTAAAAATAAATCTTTAGGCATCACTTTTCATAGGTAAGTTGTTTTCTTTTATACTTTAATTTATATTAATTTTAAATAATTTAAAAGATGCAAAATAAACATTTCATATTTTGATGAATGACAAGGTTAAGACATAGGCGTAACATAAAAATAAAAATAGTAAGTTAACTGTTGTAACACTATACATTTAAGAAATATTTATTTGCATTGTTCTCTGGTTTAAAATGTCATTCTTACTCAGTATCTACATAACCATCAAAATTTCAACGCCTACTCTAATTAGTTTTTTTTTGGATGTCCCTATATGTAGTATCTAATTTTTTTATTTGCTACAAAATAATTTTATATAGCGCGCCTATGGTAAAACGGATATTGCCGTCCGCCATATGCAACAACCATCCTGATCAACCAAACTTGTGTTTATTGCTCCTTCCTTTACTTTTCATTCAATGGCTGTATCATTCCCGCTTTTACACTTTAAGACCTTCAGAGGGGTGGCAAACAATGAGGTTAAATAGCTATTTAACCTCGTTGGGTGGCAAAGGTTGTTAGCATAGACAAATAATATATTTTATCTTCTCTATGGTTGTTTGTTTGGACACAGCATAGTAAAATTAGGATGTGGTTTGGATGTTTAGTGATTTTGTTAGTTGTTTTATCATTGTGTTGTGATTTTTACACGTTTCTTTTATTTAGATTTTTATTAAAAACTATGTTTCCACAACGGTGCTTTTTATGTAATGAGATTGGTCCTAATTTAAATTTTCATAGGTCTACAGGTATATAAAAATAAATTCCGTTTGAAAACAAATCATCCCATGGGGTACTCCATCGTCATTTAGTTTATCAATATGTATGGCTATATTAGTGTGTAGATATCGAAGAAATGATTTATAAAAATAATAACTCTAATTGGTTATGTGCTCACTATATATTTCATGTTTATCTACCTCATTTCTATTCCTTTTGAAGTAACCTAGACAACTATAATAGACGTTATTTCAGATTTATGTTAGAAGTGAAAAAAATGTAATTACATAATTGCACTTTATTTGGTCAAATCAAAAATCAGACACGAAGTTTTTGATGACTCAAATATCTTCGTTTAAAAATATTACAGGCGGCAAATACAGCACTTGCGCATAACTAACATGGCCATACAGAGTGTAGTCGGACCTCTCACTCTTAATGGAACGCATTTCGCTTATTGGAGATTATGGAGGGTAGAACTAAGGAGGACCGTCTTGTATAGGGGACAAGTTGAAAAAGTGTCCAGCTCTAAGCAGCAAATTACAGTTCAATAACCGACCACAATAACGCTAGCGTAGCAAGTGGAAACGGCATGAAATTAGCAGTTGTAAACACAAAATACGGACAATCTGTTTTCTGTGGTTGTAAACGGAGTGAAGTGCGCTGAGTTTTACGTAGTCAAAAGTTTTGGTTAGTAACAGAGACAACACACGATATCCGATGATACTGATTTATCGAAACAATTGTCAATTTTTTAGAATTTTCAATAACTTTTATTATATTGTGGAGTTAACTAGAGACCGTGAGTTTCATTTAAAAACACTAATATGAGCATATTCCACGAAGTAAGGGTCGAGACAGTTAATTTCATAGAGATTACTCATAATCCTCCATATTTGTTTACGTGTTGCAGTGCCCTCAACGGTGGTCGAAATCGCCAATAGTTCGGTCTCGATCCCTATCCTACTCTAATAATTTATGGCGCTGTTTTTAAAATCTTTCCACTTGCTACTGTGGCGCCACCTTAATTTGGTCCCTGTCAGCGGACCCTTTTTCATACACTGAGTTGGTCCCATAGATAAGGTTGGTCCTCCTTAGTTCTATCCTCCATATTGGAGATATAGGTAGTTAGCAGTATATTTTATTTATTACGTTTATGAAAATAAACGTGTTTATCAATGAATAGGCCCCTCTAAGTTTATTATTTCTCTAAGGATCAAGTACATAACCCACAGAACCGACGACAAGACATAACGTGAGCCGCGACTAATTGGTTGCGTTCATCCACACCAGTTAAAGATCGCTCCGAAAGTAGCGCTCAGTGAGCGCTCATCTCGCACGAATGAACCGGCAATTTAAAGTGACATCGATATATGTCTTTGTCATTCGTTTGTTTATGTTTATGTATTCAAGAAATTTGGTTCGGTAGTTTTTTTATATTTTGATTTTGTTCTACTGTTTACTTTGTTTGTCAGAAATATGATTTTAATTGTTGATCTAAGTCATAAGTATTCATCCATTTCCATTAATCCCGCTTCATCAACACATAACTGATGCACCCCTCAACTAATTTTATACTCATGACTCAAAATTAAACTATTTGCCTACTATAATAATTATAACCTAACAAAGAAATTACACTACTCTACTTACAGTAATTTTTATATGGGTTCTCTACTATACTACACAAGATGATAGGTACTCAACTAGATTTATTATTACAAAATATTTCAAAAACTACAGGAAAACAATACAATAAATTAAAATATAACACAAGGCAGTAATTTCAATATAACTATTTCTACACTACTTTTACTAAACTAAGATTATAATATACAATACTAAATATATTTAATATTAAATTCTACTTCAAACTACACAATAACATTGAATAAATCAAAAATCAACTACTATACTCAAAACTTTCAAACAAAACACGTGGGTCACGTGGGGTGAGCGCTATGATCAGGAGCGGATCGTAAAATAAAAGTGATATTTTAAATGGCGTCCGATCAGTGAGCGATCATAGTAAAATGAACCGTTCATGCACGCATCTCGGGATCGCTACCTGGCCCCCTATTCTGTAACTCAAGCGAGAGCTCGTGCACGAGTTCTCTCTCACAATTTAACGTTACTGCGCATGCCACTCTCCTAAATATCATAAATCCGTATTCTCTAAGGTAGGAGAGTGCTCACATACTCCTATGCGACTACTCTACTGGGTAAAATCAGGGGAGTAAGAGAACGGACTTGCGCATATCTTTAGTCACAGAATAAATATAAATAAGAGGCCAATAAAATGATGACAAGGACCGTTTTATATTTGTTCTTTAACTAAACCTCAAAAATCAAAGATTAATCATAATCAACGAGTTTTCTATGTTGTTGGATTGTTCTAATTAAAACAATAAACAGGTTTAATTTTAATTGAACAAGTGGTTTAGTTCACAGTACAGACTTAGTTTTTAGTTGTTATTTATTTTTAGAGAAGAGTTAACACTTTAGTTTTTGTGGTTTTTAATTTGGCGTTAATTTTCCATTACGCAATTCTGGATGATTGTTCATAAATTCTATTAACAATGTTTTTTGTGCTTTACACAACATTATTATCGTCTTTTTTTAATATAGTAAATAACTAATACACAAAACTGAAATACTCAACTCAAATCACCCACAAATAACAACGTTGGACAACAACAGAATCTAAAAATATTTCTTCGTTTCTTATCCTCATATAACCTAAAGTACATTTAAACTACTAAATAGTAGGTCAAAACTGGCCGTTTCATTTGGCAACGCTGAGCCAAATGTAGTGGAGTCGCCGATTCATCGTGAATACGGTTTTAAGAATTATGTGAGTGAGGAGTGAGAGAGTACTCATACCAATGAATAGTCGTGCACGATCTCTCGCTTGAGTTACAGAATAGGGACCCTGATCGATCAGGTATCGTGTGTGCGGATGAACGCGTCCATTGTAGCCCCAAATGGAATACAATGTTGCCATATTTACTAGTATGAGTTGGCCGACTTTTGGCGGGTTATTCAAATTACTGCTGACATTGAATCAGAATTTCATAGGAATTCATTGTTTTGACTCACTGCGTATAACTGAAAGGTTAATAAAGATCTGCGGCAAAATATTAAGTTTTCGTTTTGATGTTACTGCTGACAAATATGTACCTACATTATTTTTATATAAATTAAACTATTTACCAAACACTAATAATTATCACTACATGAGACATTTCACTAAACATACTAGTTTCATTTATATCAATTTTCTGTCCAATCCCATCGAATATGCGAGAAAAGTATTGATTTGCCACACAAAAGATTGGAGATTTGAATTTCTTTTTTTGGCCATTTTTTCGTTTTTCAGCGAGAACACGAAAAAATGGTTTTTAGAGAAATAACGATACAGCCTGCGGAGTGCAACAAGTCACCATTTTTATAATTGAATATTGTTCAGGACATCTCATAGACGAACTCTATTGATTTTCAGCTCACTAGAGTCTGTACAACGGGTTCTATGGTACTTGAAGTAACACATTTTGGTTTTTTTTTGGAGAAATTTAGGTTTGTTAGCACGATACAGCCCCCGGAGTGTAAACAAGTGACCAATTTTATGATTGGATATTGTTAAGGGTGTTTCACAAAAGAACCCTATTGATTTTCAGCTCATTAGAGCTAGTAGAACGGGTCCTATAAATCTAGAAATTCTACGTTTTTGGTCATTTTTGGAGAAATTTGAATTGTTGACATGATAGTCTCTGAATTGTATACAAATGAACAATTTTATGATAGGATATTGTTCAGTGCGTCTCACATCAGATACGGAAAAGTTAGTTTTAATATTTAAATCCGTTTATTTTATATTAATATTGTCAGGTACCGACGTACATTTTGTAGAGTTATATTTTTGGTGTATTGTGTGTAGCTATTCACTATAGAAAAATTTACTACTGAAATAATTATCTCACCGATGTGTTTGTGGAAATAAAAGAACTTGGTGAAAATAATCAAAACAACTTTATTAATAATATTTTAAATAAAAAAAACAAGTCTTGAAATTAAATAAGTCATAAAAATGTTAATAATAACATAAGAAATATACACAAAAATAATTGGACACATATAAGTTAATATAAGTGGTCATTTTGGGGGGTATCAGAAACAAAAAGGGACTGTGATAATGTATCTTTTATAATGTTTGTTTCTAATGAGTTAGGTTTCTTAAGATTTTTCCTTGTAGATGTCTTCTTTGTAGAATACAAAAACTGTTTCTCAATTTTTGCGTTGGAAGGAAGCTTGCTGTTTGTGCAAAGGATGATTAAAAGCTATTTCATTTTGGCTTGGCAAGACAGAACCTAGTTTATTTAAGCTTTTTAAATGTTTAAAAATATGTTCATATTCTTCTGTGGTATAATTTAAAGAATTTAAATTATTTTGAAGTTGAGTCACTTCGAACCGAATTTTTTGTGACAAATTATGTGGTGTCATTTTTGACACATTAGGTTGTAGGCAATTAACCATTTCTCTTACCTCATGAGAATTATTATTTATTCCAATATTATCAACATTCCCATTTTCTTGGAAATGAATGTTAATAAAATGGATATGCTTACAAATAGTTGCCCTAATTGCATAATCAAGACAAGAACATTCGAAGCAATGAACACAGATTTTGCACAAAGTAAGGAAAAACAATTTTTAAAAGCAATTTTTTTAACAATATATTTAGTATTTTTTTCGTCTTGAATTTGAAATTTATTTTCCTCTATCACTGACCAATTAAATGTACTTGCAACAGCTACTCTGTGTTTATTTTTGATCATGTCTAAATTATTAGTACATTTCCCTTTAGTAAGTTTGATAATACGATCTAAAGTTTTATCCCGTAAGTATTTCTGCAATTCATAAATAGATTTGTCTAGCCGTTTAATACGTTTTCCTTCTAAGTAAACATATTTTATTACCCGATGCATATTCTCTAAATGCATGTTTGTATTTATCCCACAGCCTCTGCGATAACAATAGGCCTACTGAGTTCTGTTATCAAAATAATTATTTTTAAGGTAACTGTACATACTTGCCGTAACTTCTTCATTTTGTAATATAGATAAGAATGATCAAAAATATACATTGAATTCAATAATCTTATGAATAACAGCTTAATTAGTACATATATCTGGAACTGTAACCCAAAAAGTACATACACAAAATTGCTGTTTCAAGTTAATGCTGAAGAATAAGTCACGCACCTATTCCTAGAGTATATCACACTGCAATACTTACTACTACAGCATACTTTTAAAACTAACCAATACATATTACCTACCTTCAAATCTTTCAAAGTCAAACTGGTCCTCCACAAAATTGAAATCATGTTTTAAAATTAAATGCTCTCGCAGATTCTTACTGCTTTTAAAAGATAGCTCACATCCTTCAAAACATTTAAACAAGGCCTCGTCAAAGTTAACACCTAAAACAACACCAAATTAGTTAAAATTATTCAACAAAAACCGAGGATTTAGTTAGATACCTGTGGGATTATTAATAACTTTTATACTGTCAGTCTGATGCTTTTTCTCGTGTTTATTTAGATTTCCTTTTGTCGAAAACACTTTTTCACACACGCAACACATTAAATTTGAAGAAGTAGACATATTTTTTTTTTAATTAAGTCGATGCACCAACCTAATACAAATGTCCAAAACCATAAGATGCGAAGATGCCAAAAAATAATTACTGCTGGTACTGGCCTCTTTACCAAAGAATATCTTTACTATAACCAAAAGCAAGCCAAACAATGAGTAACACACATCAGTATTCAACAAAACATAGATAACTTTTATATACGCGAGAGAGAGAGAAGTTCGTGTGAGATTCTGTTGAGTGGTGTGTTTTTTTTGGATGAAGTTGAACTTTTCTTGGGTGCCCTGTTATAGGATTTGTTTCCTCTTCAGGGCTGGTTGGGGGGTGTGTTGGGTGGTTTTGTGCGCGTTGACCGAGAAACTGAGTTAGGGGTAAAAAGGTGTCTAGTAATTTGTTTAAAAGTGTCTAGAAAATAACGTATTAATCTTTTTAAATTAACCAAACTTCATAGCACAGAAAACCAATAGTGTTCTGTGCCCAAAGCATAGCGATTATTGGCAACAGTGTATTCCATTTGGAGCTACAAATTAGTCGCAACTATAACGTGTATATCATAGAGAATCTAATAGTATATTATTTGTCTATGGTGTATATTTTGTGTCTTGTGGTTAATTCAATTCACAGAACTTATTTCTGGGTTAATTAATGCATGGTTTTTTTTCTCTTTTAATTTCTTGTTTTTGACGATTAGTAGAAAAGTTGTTCAGTTTCCAGAACTCAATTAAATGATGAAGGGCTCTATGCCTCTATGTAAAAGATAAGTGAGAACATCATATCTTCAGATAATATAGTTTTTAACATGGATAGATTAAAAGCGAAATTGAACAAAATTTTACACACAGTGGATTTCATAGCAGATGAAAAATTAAGTATAGAGGAAAATCTCAATCAGATTGTTAATCTGGTAAAATTAGTTAAGAGCCCATGTAAAAAAACATATAAAACTCGTAATTTTTTTAGGTATTTGCCAATGCTAACTATTTGAAAACAAATAAGGAAAATATAAAACACAGGCATGTTTCCCTAGTTCAAAAGTACATTCTACAAGTTTATCAACAATTTTGTGAAATAAATTCAATTTTAGATGTACTGTTAGAAGAAAATATTGGAAATACATTAGATGTTTCACCTGTAAATAATGATATAGGTAATGTATAAAATTATACAGATTAATTTCAAAATTGAACAATAAAAATATATGAATATTGTAGAAAATATCAAACCCTACAACTGAAACAATTTTGCAATGATTGGCAAGTGATCATTGCTTAAACAACAATTATGATGAGAAGACAGATGCATAAATCTTGTTATACCCTGAACCAATAAAATATTTCACAATTTTCGGTGTTAATCTGCTTGAAGAAGCCTGATATTAACCCTAAATCCTTCAAAATATTTTTCCTTGGCTATCTCATACATAAACTATGATGTTAACTGAACATATGGTTTAAAATCTTCTATAGGAGTGGGAGCAGCATATACTTGTTCCTAAAAATATGTCTTCCAAAAACTTCCAGTGAATGCTTTAAAATTCTCAATTGAATCCCTTGAAATCCCTCATCTACATAAATTAAAAATATATAGTTCTGACTAACTGACCTAACATATTTGCAATTGATATAATATTAATTGAAAAAAATATTGGAATTAAATTTTGCAAATTGTATCTTTATTACAATATTTTTTTTCCTTTCAATTACAAATAATTTAGAAACAAGATTAACAAGTAATACTTTTCTGTTAAAGTCTTAAAACCAAAGTGTTTTACCGAGTTTAATTCTCTGGTGCTTTGTTCTTTCTTGGTTTAACTACACAACACGCACTGTGCTCTGCTTTTAACCCACTACACTAGTTCAAAAGGTTTGAAACTTTTGAGTCTTCTCACTATTCCACATTGGTCCTGCAGCTGGATTGCTTCGATATTCTTGTGGTTGTGAAGGCGTTCTTCATGCTTCTTTGCGAAATGTTTCACCTCATCTGCTACTGTTTCCACTCCCAAGTCTCTTTGTAAGTCGCTATTTCTTATATACCAAGGAGCATTTATATTATGTTAATATTGCTTGAGCAGGAACACCCCCAAAGTTGTATGCCGTTTGTCCACACAGGCTTTAAAACCTGCTTGTTTCTAATGGATAGTTTAGATTGTTTACCTAATAGCCAATCTATATTTGAGATTCAGCTCTTTTCTTTTTAATGTGTTCTTTCCATCTCAGCTTTGCATCTAGGTTCATTCCTAGGTACTTGGCCATGTTTGCATATGGAATAATATGATTGTTTATAATTATTGGCATTGGACCAGTGTGTTTATTCGTAAAGTTTACGTGCACTGATTTATTTTCATAAGTCGAATGTGCCAGCTTTATGTCCATGCATTAACTTGATCTAACGCTACTTGGAGTATTTCATTAGCCTCTTGTTCGGTTTTGCCAACTGTCAGTAAACATGTGTCATCTGCAAATGTAGCTAATGTTGTTTGTTCTATTACAAGCTTTTATCGGTCTTAATTCTGAATATTGATCTTCGCATCTGATGCGAAACATGCTTCCACTAATATATGACTTTAACAGTAAGCTGTATTGTTCTGGGAGAAGTTGTTTGATCTTGTGTTCTAGTCCTTGGTGCCAGACTTTATTGAATGCCTGGGCTACGTCCAAGAACACTGCTGAACATATCTTCTTTTCTTCTAGTGCTTTTCTAGTCAATCAGTAAGTCTCTGCACTTGATCTATTGTGGTGTGCTTTTCTGTAAACCCAAACTTATGTATGGGAATTATGCATTTTTCTTCAATAATGGGTTTGGGCCTTTTTGAGTATTTTTTCAAAAAGTTTTGATATAATGGGTGGTAATAAAATTGGTCTATGTGATGATATTTTGTTGACAGGTTTCTCAGATTTCGGAACCATGATGACTTCTGCTATTTTCCAACAAGTAGGTACATGTTTTAGTCTAAAGGTTGTGTTAAATATGTAAACCAATTTAACTATTGCTTTTCTTGGAAAATGCTTTAGAATTTTTCCTGTTATTATGTCATAACCAGGTGCTTTTTTCGGGTTGACGTTTGTCTTTATTTCTTCTATATTTTTTTTTGGTATTACTGGTTCTATATAGAAATGTAGTTCGAAGCACTTTGTGACTTTTAAAAAACAATTTTTATTTTCAAAAAATAAATTTTATTAACACAACGTATAATAAAGATCTTACTACAAAAAGTCGTCCTCGAAGTTGAAATATTTTGGAATAACTCGTTTAATATTTGGATTTGGGCCGGTTTGGGTCCAAAAAGAAATTGTGAAATTCTTCTGTTCTTCTTAATTACAATTATAAACAAAAATGCTAAAACAGATATTAATAAAATAATACAAGCAGCACTGAGACTCGTAGATATTTGTTGTAGATTTTCCAATGGCTCAATTGGTGAGTTTCTGGGATTTTCAGCTTTTCAAGTTTGATTTTATGGTCTGGTGTGAGCTTCATGGGTACGGCTTCTGGAACGGAAATTTTTTGAACTGTTTTCTTTGTGTAGAGTACACATTCAATAGCGATTGGTTTCTCGGTTAGCAGGATACTGGTTGATTTGATCCATTGATCTTGGACTTTAATAGGGTGAACTATTCCTATTAATATAACTTTAGAGGTTTCTTGTACAAAGTTTTCTGTTGCTATGCAATTGTAAACATTTGGAATTAAGCATCTTGACGATACATGATTCGTACAGATAATGTTTTCTTCTTGGCCAATACATTTTTCGTACCATCTGTTGTTGGTGTAGAAATGGGCAGGCGGCAGCATCATGATGTGATCTCTAGTAAGTATTTGATAAATTCTGAATGTAGGATAAGAGTTAACATGTAGGATTAGGATTTTGATTATTACCAGCATTTTCTTTGAAGTAACACATATAAAGGATTTTGAAGATTCGATAGGGGTGCTTGTCATTGACAAGAAGGGCGTCTCTGGAGTAAATATGAAGAAGTTTATCTTTAAGAGGTTCTAGTTCTTTCAAAGTAGATAATTCAATATTTGTTATATCTAAATGAGAGAGGGTAATTGTTCTAATTAGTTTCATGATAAATTCATTAATATTTTGAAGATAAATTATTTCATTATGTAAAGCAGTGTAACCATCAAAATCAGCAGATAGTTTATTAATTGCAGATACAAGTACTATACGATTATTATTCATTTTCTCTAATAATTTATTAAATCTAGTATCCAGGGAATTCCCAAACGGGATTTGATTATTAAATTTTTTTATGATTTCATTCTCCTTCAATTCTATGGCCGTTATGTGTGTTTTTAATAAGTTTAAATCTGAGTCATTGGGGTTTCCTGTAATGCATTTTATAGCTATACCAGGAGACTTAAAAAGTGCCTTCTTTTGTTTCCATGCTATCTTATGAAGGTCGTCGTTTGCTTGTTCGCGTAGGTGATTGTATTGAGCGTATAGGAGTGAGAGGGGTCCGTTTTTAATAGTAGTCCCAAAGAAACTACTTGGGTCAATATTTAAAGTTTCGGCTAATAAATCTAGGTCTATGTGTAATATGTTCGATGATAATAGGATATTTCTTTAGATTTCCCTAATTCTTCTGCATAATATCCATTATTCGGAATGTTCTGGATCTTGAGAGTATGTCTCAGGGATAGGGTTATCCTGCAAAGAAGTTTCGTCATGATTCTTTTAAGTGGGTGCTAGTGTATTTTTGGTTTTTCCGATGATTTTTCTTGTTTCTCACAGCAAATAGTCATATAGGGAGCCTGTAATTTTGGTCGGTGTTTTTTCTTGGATACGTACAGGGTTTGAGCAAGGTTTATCTCTGGTATACTTTCGGCATTTTTATTTTGTTCATTTAAAATTTTTTCTTTTTGCTTATTATATAAATCTTCGATAAAAGGTTGTAACTCGTCTTTGTGTCTTTGATTATAAGTTTCATATATAGGAAGGTCAAAGTCAAAATGTATCTCTTCAGTGTATGGGCCATATAAGATTGAAAAGGATGAATAATTTGTTGCAGAATGAATAGATTGATTGTAAATTAATACGGTGTGAGTAAAAATGTTGTCTATTTGATCGTTTGGGCTTTGTTCTTTTAAAGTTCTAATTTTTTCGGAAAGTGTTGAATGGAACCTTTCAACTGGAGAATTAGAAGAAGAGTTATTTACTGTCATATAATGAATTTCGATCTTATGCAATTTCAAGAATTCTTTGATTAGAGAAGAGTTAAATTCGGTACCACTGTTGGCTACAATTTTCTTGGGATAATTGTGATGTGATGTGTCGTAATTTACTTAATATTGAAATTGAAGTTTTGTCGGGTATTTTATAACATTGTCCATACTTTGAAAATGAATCTAATATTGTCAAATACAAATTTTTGTTACAATGGAATTCATCTATATGTAAAATGTCGAAAGGTTTTTGACCAAGGAATGGGCCTAATTGATAAAATTAGAGATTGTTGTCTGCATAGAGGGCCAGTAAAATTGATGTCGCAAATGTTTGTAGGTTTCTAATATTCCGTTATGATTTTCAGAATGATATGTCTTAACACATTCTGTTTGTTTTTGTTTGTCTTCAATGTCTTGTAACATTGACATACAAAAATGAGCTTTAACTGTTGAATCTAAATTTTGTTTAAAGTAATTACAAATATAAGGTCTAAATTTGTGATCTATTTTTATTGCAAACTTTTGATTTGGTCGTAATTTTTCTTTAAAAATATCAACTATATCGGTTTTTCAATTTTGAGTTAAATTTACCGTGCATCTATGTCTATTAAATATTTTTTTATAAATTAAATCAATATTTTCTGCATCTATTATGAAAATTATTTCATTTGTTGATAAATTAATAGGCTCTTCGAAGATTAGGATTCCCATGATAGGATTTTCAATTGCAGTATGTTGTGTATCGCCAGGTGATTGATTTTGATCAAAATGTTTTAAAAATTCATCTATGTCAAACATTTCATCGGAGTCTGTGGGTTCAGCACAGTTGGAACTGTCTGTAAGTGCATTTATGTGTACTCTAGAAAGAGAGTCGGCTATTTGATTTTCTTTTCCTAATTTATATTTCACCTCAAAATTATAATCCTCTAATTTTAGTCTCCAACGTGTTATTCTAGAAGTGGGGTCTTTAATTTTATAAATCCATACGAGAGGGTTATTATCAGTTTCAATTAGAAATTTTGGTCTGTATAAATAAGGACGAAAATGTTTGCAAGAATCTACGATTGCCAAAAGTTCTTTTTCTATAGTGGAGTAAATTTGTTCTGCTGAATTTAATGTTCTCGAATAATAGGCGATAGGGTGATTGTCTTGTGAAAGTACAGATCCGATAGCTATATTCGAGGCGTCTGTAGTTAGTACGAAGGGTTTTGAAAAATCGGGATATTGAAGTATGGGGGCGTTAATTAACCCTTCAACGGCGAGAATGTTTTTTTTTTGATAAAACTAAAGTCAATATATTTATCAAAAATGGTTTATTATTAAAGAATTTACAATTTTTTGTTATAAAAAAATAAAAGTATTTTCAAAAACCAATGTTACATATAAGTAACGCTAGCCGTTTATGGCATACAAAAAATACGAGGGCAACATTACTAGTTTTTGTGAAAAATTATGTTACATTGTAAACATAATCCCACATCACATTTACTGCACATGGTGCGGGTACTAGTAATGCATCCTTCTCCAGCACAACGACGTCTTTTATTATTTGGAATATTGGTTAGCAAGTGGTCCAGTCGATCATATCTTAGATTGTCCGAAACCCTGTTGAGTGTGACACTTGATTTGGCAGTCCTTTGCTTCCCAGTTCCTTTTGGTGCAACAGCGAATTTTGCGAGATATGATTGAGCAATTCCTCTTCGAAATTCTAATTGCGTAAGAGGTGACAAATGCTTGCATCTTTTGGAAATGCACCACGCATTTGTTATGGCAGCATCCAGAAGCCAAGTGAAAATGGCCCACCACCACTTTTTCCGTCTGATAGAAATTCTATATCTCGATATTTGCTGATCCATCAAGTCTGTGCCACCCATGCAGCGATTGTACTCGGAAATTAGTCGGGGCTGCGGTACATGAACAATTTTCTTTTCAGTTTTAGAGTAACGTTTTACAGGAATGGTTGGATTAATACCATGAATTGTAGACGCCACCGTCACCACGTTATTGTCCATCCATTTAACTAAAATTATTCCATCCTCTTTATCAATATTTGAAACCACATCTCCCCGTTTCTTGGTTTTAGCAATCTGACTCTTCTGCAACAATTGACAACTTTTTGGTATCCTATTTTCTCTCATCGTTCCAGTACCGTAGTAACCCTTTTGTTTTAGGTTGAAAAGTAAATTAAAATTAGTGAAAAGATTGTCAAAGTAAAATTTAAAAGGTAGCGTCTTCATGTCTTCAGGAAACTCATCTATCATGTACATGAATGGAGCAGCACACTTTCCAAAATGGTCTTCATAAACAGTGTTTGCTTTTGGATTTTTTCCCTGGTACATATCGAAGTTTACCAAGTAACCGGAGGCAGAATTGAGGCACCACATTTTGTAACCGAATCTTATCGGCTTGCCTCGTATAAATTGTTTGCACGAATGCTTTCCAAAATATTTAATCATGGATTCGTCGTAGTCCAATTCTTGTTCTGGAATCCAATTTTTGATAAATTTAGATTTTAGCAAATCCATTAGCGGCCGTAACTTCCACATTTTGTCCTGAACGTTAGGCTGCAAGTTATCAGCACAGTGCAAATTTCTTATGATTTGGCGAAATCTGTCCCTTCTCTAGACTCACAGACCATGGAGTTTTTCATGTCCAATTTAGAATCCCAGTAGAAATCTCGCCCTGGCAACTCTTTATAGCCTGTAACAATCAAAATTCCGATTGCACATTTCATTTCCTCTTTGGATATATTTGGATTTGGTTGGTTACAGAAAAGAGCATATTTATTGGACTCTTCGACAAGCAATTCAATTACTTAGTCATCTAAAAATTCCTCAAATATTTCCAAATAACTTTTGTTTTCATATTTGCTATAATCTGGTTTAGAAAATGATCTTGTTCTTTCCACAAAGTCCCCCTGGATCCATGTAATCTTTTCCAGTCCTGGGCGCAAAATAACATCGTTTTGATTAGTACCATTATTTGGACGCTGTAACATTTCTTCCGGTTCGTCTTCATCAACAGCAACTTTGCTTCGAAGCACTAACTCAGCTTTTGGTAATAATTGCCGCCCACTAAGATTATCCAGTAATCCGCCACCATCCTCCTCGCCGGAATCTTCGTCCGTCAGTATGTTTGCATCAGGAGGCTCAATATATATTTCATGCACATCAATATCATCATCGTATGCTATTTGAATTGCTTCTTCCAAAGTAAATCCACGTCTAAAAAGAAAACATCGATTTAAAAATTTACAATATTTTGTATACCATAGCCAGCTAGCGTTACCAAAAGGTAACACCCATTTTTACAGCCTTATGTAAAAAAATTGACGTTAGATTTTATAAAAAATATAACATGGCATGCAAGACTGACTATTTTACTAGTATAATTTATTAATAAATTAAATCATAACCTTAAATCAAAAGGTAGACAAAACTTACTCTAGTCGCAAGTCCATTTTTCACCGCCTTAAAAAATAAGGTTAAGTTTAGCACCTAATTTCTATAATTTGGTTGCACCAACTGGTAAACTCTCTTCACTATGTTGTTTCGTCGGCTTTCAACGACAAACTAACCAATATTCACGTCATTCACAATAACAATGATGCGGTGTTGTCACGTTTTGTATTACTTCTTTAGCGTTACGTATAAGTAACGCTAGCCGTTTAAGGGTTAATAATTGTTTGCATTTTTTGAAACATTCTAAATAGTTAGGATTAGTGGGGTCGATTATTGCTCCTTTTCTAGTGCATCTAGAAAATGGGGATGTGACTTTAGCGAAATTTGGTATAAATCTTCGATAATATCCTATAAGTCCTAAAAATTATTTTATTTCTTTCACTGTCTTCGGCAAAGGAAATTTTTGGATAGCTTCAATCTTACTAGGGTTTGGTTTAATACCATCAACAGTTACTAAGTCACCAACGAAAGCAAATTCCTTCTTAATGAATTCGGATTTGTCCAATTGAATTTTTAAGTTATTTTTTCTAAAAACTTCTAAAATAGCGGAAATATGAACAAGATGTTTGTG
Organism: Galeruca laticollis; assembly: GCA_963921935.1. NCBI lineage: Eukaryota > Metazoa > Arthropoda > Insecta > Coleoptera > Chrysomelidae > Galeruca > Galeruca laticollis. Next base: position 112,339,168 of record OY998175.1, on the reverse strand, counting down.
AAGATATTTGGAGAAGATGATCACATCGTCCATCTATACAAAGCAAGATTGATATAAGAAAGGTCTCAAAATATTGTCCATTAATCTTTCAAATGTTGCTGAGCTGTTTTTCAGTCCCATCGGAAGTTTTGTGTATTCAAAATGACCATGTGGTACAGTAAAGGCTGTTTTTTGAATGGAATTGGGATGGAGTTCGATTTGATGAAATCCTTGGGCTAAGTCGAGAGTAGTAAAATAAGTAGCTTTTCCTAGATTATCTAAAATTTCGTCGATTTTGGGTATCGGATATTTATTATCAATAGTATTCTCGTTAAGTTTTCGATAGTCAATTACCATTCGAAATTTCTTCTGGCCGGAAGCGTCAGCCTTCTTTGGGACAAGCCACACGGGCGCGGAATATGAAGAGGTGGAGGCTCTAATGATACTGTTATCTAATAATTTGTTAACCTGTTTAACGATTTCTTCTTGCATCACCTTAGGGTGTCTGTAACTACTAACAAAAATCTGATTTTCGTCTTTTGTTTTAATTTCATGTTTAATAGCAGATGTGAATGTTAAATTTGATTTATCGTCATAAAATACGTCTTTGAATTTTTTGCATAATTTTAAAAGTTTTTCTTTTTCTTCAGCATTTAAATTATGTTAACAGGTGTCTGTAACGTTATATCATCTATAAAACATGTCTTATTGTGTGAATAGACTCTGGAATTATTATATTATCAACAACTGTTTCCGGGAATAGTATTTCACCATGACTTATGCTAACAGAAATTTTATTATATAAAGTTTCAAACGGAATTATTATATTTAAGTTTCTCAAGGTTAATGTCTTATTCGAATAATATAAAATAACATTAAATCATTCTAGATCGAAATTACCAAGTAAAATGTCAAAATTTTCACTCCATGGAGCTATCCGGGCATCAATAAATTCATTTATGTTATATTCATCAAATAAAGGTGTATTTATGTTTAAGCTGTATTTTCGAGTTAATTTCATAGACGTTAATGTGAATGGTTTAAGATAAATATGGGATTTGTTGAATAATGTTGCAGCTTTGGGGGAGACTACGGTGTTAGATCCACCTGAATCAATTAAAACCTTTAATTTTGATTTTGGCATTATAAAATAAGGCAATTGAGGGTATTCTCGAATATTATTCACGTTTATACAGGAGGCGGTTGTTCCTCGGGAAGGTTCTCGTGAAAATCCTGAAAATTATCCTCATTGTAATTTTCAATTTCGTCATCGTTTGAGGAATTTATATTAAAATTGTCGGTTCGTCTAGTAGAAACACTCATGGATTTCTTTCGTGAATTGTTTGTACACCGCTCATAGGAGAGGAATTATTTTGTTTATTTGGGGTATTTCTGAAATTTTTAGCGTTATTATTATAATTCGGACGTTGAAAAATATTTCTCTGGGAATGGTTCTGAAAGCTATTTCTTGGAAAATTGAAATTTTGTTGAGAATTGTTATGAGGGGACGGTGAAGAATTTGTTGGTTGCGAATTATTATTATTTTGTGGAAAAGTATTGTGAGAATTGAAATTACGCTGTGGGTTATTATGTGGTTATGTCAAAAAGTTGCTGGATGTATTATTATGTCGATTTTGGTATGAATTCTGTTTAGATGATGTCGGTCCTTTGTTTTGTTGCATTTTTAAGAAGTTCATATATTTTTGCTGATTTTTATGATTATCATTGGCTATGGATTTTTGAAGGGCTTCTTCAAGAGAAGTAATTTGAAAATGTGACAAATATTCACAATAAGGTTCATTTATGCCAGAACAAAACGTTTTGAGGGCCATATTTTTGAAATAAGGGGTTTTGAATGCTACCGTTTCTACATTGTCGTTTAATATAATATGTTGGAGTAAGTTATTTAAATTATTTGATACACGCTGATGATATTGGTCGTAAGTCTCGTTAAATTTTTGTACTGTTGTCGATAACTGCGTTACTAAAATGCCTTCCGAACGTCTATCACCGTACTTGGCTAAGTCCAGATAGTTTTGTTGGAATAATTCAAAAAATCTCTTGGCTCTCCCTTGATACGAGATACAATATTAGCATTCAATATAAATTCTTGTGCTGGAGTAATTTCTTGAGTTGCCAAAAATGCAATTAAATTATAGGCTGATTTAATGAACGTAGAAAGATTGTCATCAGTAGAAAATTCGGGCAAAGTAGCGCAAATGCTAGATATATCACTATTATTCATTGGCATATTGGTTACTTTATTATCTAATAAATTTGAAATACGTTTAGTAGAATTATTTATGGTAAGAATGTCAAAAGTAAATGTAAATTATTTCGAGAAATGTCACTAAAAATGCTCATAAAGGAAAGAAAGGAAATAAACACCTACATAAGGATGACCACTGATGATTTCTTCTGCGTGCTCTTCCTTCTGTTCCCAGGTTCGGTGGATTCTCGTCAAACAATTGAAATTGACCAGGAAACGATGAATGTTTCTGTACGAGGATCCTGTTCAAGCAGTGCCAGAAATGTAGTTCGGAGCACTTTGTGACTTTTAAAAAACAATTTTTATTTTCAAAAGATAGATGTAATAGTACAAATAGATTTTATTAACACAACGTATAATAAAGATCTTACTACAAAAAGTCGTTAAAATATGTGTGTGTACTGAATTTATAACTTCCTATTTGCTGATCATGCATCTACTGCTACTTCTGTTTCATTTGGTTGAAAAGTATTTTCAAGATGGTTGGCAAATAGAGGTGCTTTTTCGTGATTGCTCCTAGCTCTTGTTCCGTTTTCTTTTTATCAATGGCGGGTTATGTGCTTTTGGCCTTTTTATTCCTTTAGTGGCTTTCCTTTCTCATATGTACGCCCCTGAAGGTAAGCATTTATTTTTTCATTCTTAATTTTCTTTATTTCTCTTTTCAGAGTCTCTGTGATATTGTTTAATCTATTTTTATTCATTGGCGTTCTATTTTGCTGCCATTGCCTTCTCAGTGTTCTTTTTTCAGCTACAAGATTTCTTATTTCAGCTGGGTAATTATTTCCAGTAAATTTTCTTTTTACTGGTCTCGTATTGTTCCAGATCGTCTGTTGTATATTGCTGAGTTATTACAATATAATAAAAGTATAACTATATATCAACTGGCAAAAGGAGTCATCAATCATAACGAAACAGGGAGTATAAAGGAAAGTGTACTTCCTGATTTAAAATTAGTGATTAGACAGATCTAGTTTAAAACTTGCTGAAATTAAAATCCCTATAAGAAGGAAACATCAGGTTCGCTGCGCTCAGTTAAAAATAAGTCATAAATGGTAAAATTTACATATATAATCTGCTTAACCTGCAATCAATTTTTAACTTTAAAACATATATTAATAAACTGTCCTCTCTTTTCTATTGAAAAAATTAAATACATTATTAACTGACCAGTTCATAAATTCCCCACAAATATTGTAGATATGAATAATATCATTAATTCGTTAAGGGATGCGCAAATCGTCAATGGAAAGTAGGGACGAATGATTCATCATTTGAAAGGTCTTTCAATTCCCTTTATAATGATGTAAAATTCATGTACTTCAGTTCAGTAGTTTAGGAGATTTATTGGTTTAAAGCTTAAAGTAGATTTTAATGGGTACATCAGATTAGTTTGTGCTACTTTCAGAAGAAATTTGAGTAAAAGCATTTACTTAATCAGTAAATGCTTTTCTTAACTACGCCCATGGTTTGTTTGTCATTTTGTTGTTGAAAATAGCGATTGGAGCGTTTTTTGTTGTTTCTTGAAGAAAGATAAGAAGGGATTGTCTCATACTTAAATAGGAATTTAGTACATAGTTTGCGATTGATTTGACCAAACTTTGTTGTTAAAATACTTTTTAACGCTTTATGCATGGTATATTCGACGGCAGAAAGGGTAGAAATTAGCAAAATATTTTTTGGAAATAATCAGTGCGCCAATAGAACAGCACAAATATTTAATGAGCAACATGAGAACAGTATCGTGGGTCGAAAATATGTTCTAGAACTTGTAGCTAAATTTCGGGAAACTGGATCAGCTGCTAATAAAAAACGTAACATTGAAAATCCCAAAAGGAACGAAGCAATAGAAGTGGGTGTTTTAGAGCAAGTTTATGTAGATCCTACGTTAAGTACCCGCAAATTGGATACTGTGTGTGGTGTTAGTCGACATAGTATCTAACGGATTCTAAAGGCCAATAGTTTTCATCCATATAAAATTCACCTTGTACAAGAACTTAATGAAGACAATTTTGATCGGCGATTACAATTTCGTAAAGATATGAGTGAACAAATTATAAACGATGAACATTTTCTATTCAACACTTGTTTTTCCGACGAATGTTCCTTTTTCTTAAACTGCCTAGTAAATCGTCATAACTGCCGATATTAGTCCGATTCTAATCCCAGAATTTATCATGAGGTACACCCACAGCAGCCACAAAAATGAAATGTTTGGGCTGGTATTTTTGGCGATCATTTAGTTGGTCCTTTTTTCTTACCTGGAAATTTGACCAGTGAAATGTATTTGGAATTACTTCAAGATGCCATAGATCCTGCATTAACAGCCATAATTGATAATCAGAATGATCAGTGGTACATTGCGAATAGGTTGATGTTCCAACAGGATGGTGCCCCACCGCATTATGTGTTCAACAATATTGAGTTCAGACATTTCCAGGTCGATGGATTGGTCGAAGAGGTGCCATTGAATGGCTCCCAAGATCACCACATTTATCACCTTTGGATATGTTTCTGTTGGGTCACTTAAGCAAAATCTATGCTACTCAGTCATCATCGTTAGAAGATTTGCATCAAAGAATTGTGATTGAGTGTTCAAATTACTCCTCAAATATTGCAAAATGTGCTGCAAAGTTTTGAGCAAAATCTTTATTACTGCATGGAGAGTCCTAATGATGTTGTCCTTGATGAAATATGTCTATTAATTTTTAGATGTAGATGTCTGTTCACATATAATCTGTTAAGATTATTTATCAAGCCAGTTGGGATACCTACATCTTGTAGTTTGCTTGCTAGTATATGAAGGTTAACTGCATCATAAGCTCCTTTTATGTCTAAAAATAATGCGCAAATAGAGTTATTTGTAAAAGCTAGTTTTACATCTGTAGTAAACGCAGCTAGGGTTTCTTGTGTTGATCGTCCCTTTCTGAAACCATATTGTATTATTGGTAAGGTTTTATTTTTTCCAGCCAGTGGTCGAATCTGTTTTTTATAAGTCTTTCATAGGTTTTCATTACACACGAACCCAGAAAAATGGGTCGATAAGACTGAGCATTGTTTCTGTTTTTACCAGGTTTAGGAATTGGTATTATTAGGTAATTATGCCATATTTCTGGTATTTGACTTGTTGGTCCAAATCTTGTTAAAAATATTTAAAAGTCGATCTTTGGCTAACTGAGGAAGTTGTGCAATCATTGCATAATGGATGTTGTCAATACCTGGAGGAGTATTCTTCTGTTTCTTTATAGCATGTTCTAACTTGGTTATAGTAAATGGGAGGCATAATGGATGAGCCTGATCTTCATCTTCTGAGATTTCCAGAGGTTTCTCATTAGCCTAACTTGGACATATTTTTGTTATGAAAGTCTTCTGTCTATTCACCTGGTTCTATGGGTAAAATATTTGATTGTTTTCTATTTTTGTACCTATTTAGTTTAATCCAGACCTCTTTCATTGGTGTACTTTTATTTAGGCTGCTACAATATTCTCTCCAACTTTGTCTTTTTGCTTGGTTTGTGACTTTTTTAACTATTGCATCTTGACTTTGGTAATTATTAAGATTTTATAAATTTGGATTTTCCTGGTATCGCCTAAAAAATTCTTTTCGTTTCAAAACTGTCTCATTATACTTTTCATTCCTCCAGGGTTTGCATTTTTCTGGTTTGTATTTATGATGTGAGTTTTATTTTGGTACAGCTAAATTTGCAGCTTTTGTGTGTCTTCTAAGGCGATTCCCCTTCTATTGTCATTTTTATAAATATTGGCAGATGGTTTGATTCATGAGGCTCCTGAATAACTTCCCAAATAAACAGATGGCTTACTTCTTGGGAACATATTGTCGTGTCTTTAGCGCCTAAGCTAACCAAACAAGTGGCACTTCTGATCATATGGTAGAGCTCTTGGAACCGCTATATGCATTACATCAAGGGGCGAAGATGTATTTGATGGTATGTAAAAATTTAGGTACATCCAGACATTCCTTTCAGGGAGGGTTTAGGTGGTTCCCTCTCCATTCCTTTGCTCTTTTTCTTTTTGACTCAATATATTTCTGACAAGACGTGCAACTATATCCCAATTCTCTTTTGTTTCCAGCATTACGTCTATGATATTTCCAGTGCTGAGGTGTTGTGCAAACATTGACGTTGTGGTCTGTAGCTGTTGTTCCCATCTTGGGCAAAAGAAAATGGTATCTTCTACCAAATCGACTTCACTCATGCATAAGAAACATTCAGCAGTTTATTTTATTTTAAATCGTTTCAGGTATTCTCCAAAACATCCATGACCGCTCAGAAATTGTGTTAGATAGAAATCGACCTCTCCGTGTTTTCTATTTAGCCATTTTTTTAAAATCTTTAATGATGTGTTTAGTCCATGCCGCTTTTCCATTTTGAATATTCCATTTATTTACCCACTCTTGTTGGGTGTCATATTCTATAATATCCCTATTTTCTGGTTCAAAAAAGATTTTGATCCTCATCTATCATAAGATCTATCAGCATATTGGCTAATACCAGGACCGCATCACTTGAAATTGTATGATATGCTCCACAGACTCTCATTGATATATGTGTGTGTGTGTGTGTGTGTTTTAGTTATTGGCCTTAGTCGTGGACTAATTGGCCAGCGCTATATTTTTTGTTAGTACTATATCTAATACAGTATAATATATTCATATATATACATATATACATCTACATACATATTTTTTTTATACATACATATGTTTTTTTTTAATAAACAACCATTTCTTATAATATAATTAAGTTAATCTATTATAGGGTGGGATACCATTTTTTTTTCTCCTTTTTTTTCTTTTTTTTTATTTCTTCTTTTTTTCTTTTTTAGTTTTTTTTTATTTCTTTTTTTACATATATATTTTTTATTGTTATTTTTATTATTTTTTTATTTTCTCTTTTTCTTTTTTTTTAGTTTTTTTCATATATCTATTTTCATTTTTTTCAAATGTTGGTAAACTACATAATATACATTGTCATTCCTTGTACTCAAAATACTGTCTAAATTGGTGGGTAGGTCTATCCCATTTTGTCGCAGTTGGTGTAGGAATTCTTCAATTTCTCGATGGAAGTTTGGGCAACCCAAAATTATGTGTTGCAATGTTCCAAGTTCCCCACATAAGCAATCTGGTGAATCCGCCAATCCTATTTTGTATAAATGTTCTGGATATCGTCCATGTCCGCATCTAATTCTATTTAATGTTTTTATAAACTGCCGATTGGGAATATTGTGAAACCAGGTGTTTCTAAATATTTTTGGTTGTATATTTCTAAAACGAAAACTTTTATGTTCATTTATAAACAATTCTCTCCATTCTTCCATTTGTTTCGCTTTCATTAAAGGACGTAAGTCCGTAAATGGTATTTTATTTTCACTTGATGTTACTCCATCTGTTGTTGCTAGTTTGGCTAATTGATCTACTTTTTCATTGTTTTTTATTCCATGATGGCCTTTAATCCATACCAAACTGAAATTTTTCCCCTGTTCTTTTAGTGTTTTGGTGATTTCTAATATGCGAATAACGATTGGTGAAAGATTAGATGTCCATTTTAAATTTTTTATAGAATCTATAGAACTTTTGCTGTCAGTTAGAATTACGAAATTAGTTTTCTCATGATTATTTATGTATTTTAATGCTTCTAATATTGCTGTTAGTTCTGCTGAATAGATAGACATCTGGTGTGGGAGTTTTACTAACTTGGAAACATTATCGTTTGGATGGAAAAAAGCACATCCAGTGGCTTCTGTATTTTTTGACCCATCTGTGTATATGTAATCTGCATTTGGCCATTTGTTATGTAAGCTATTGTTGATATAAGTATTTATAGCAGTATTATTTGGCATATCTGTATGAAGGTAACATGTTGGCACATTAATTTCTAATAATGTGTAGTCCACATTGTAACAAGGAAGAACATCACTTTTATACATATTTTCTTCAAATTGCCTAAGGAACCGATAACTTGTTGTGAGGAGGGGTTGCTTTTTCTTTCTCCAATAGGGAACATTCAATAGTGACGATAGTTCGTGCAACTGTTCATGTCTATTTTGCGCTATAAGTTTGGATACCATCACATCACTCAAGTATTTTCTTCGTAAGTGCAAAGGAGGCTCCGCAGCTTCAACTTATAGAACATTTAGTGGTGTACTCTTTAAGACTCCCAGGCATAAACGTAGACATTTGTTTTTAATTAATTCCACTTTTCTCAATTTATTCATTGTTGAGTTTCCGTATAGAACCGAACCATAGTCCAAGATAGAACGTATTAGAGCTCTATAAAAAATTAAAGCAATATTTGGATCTGCTCCCCATTTTGTATTGCAGAAGACTCTAATAATATTTATGCTATTTTCACATCTTCCTGTCAAACTATTAATATGGTTTTTCCATGATAGTTTTTGGTCTAAAGTTATGCCCAGATACTTAACCGATGTCTTATAAGGAATGTTCAAAGGCCCTAGTGAAATATTATTTTCTGGCTGATAACGTTTTCGGGTGAATGTGCAGAATATGGTTTTGTCTTGTGACATCCTGAATCCATGTGTATCTAACAATTTTTTTATTGCATCTCCAGCTTCTTTAAACCTTTGTATTGTTCGTTCTATTGTTTTCTCTTTGGCCAAGACACAAAAATCATCGGCATATTGTAGAACTCTAATGTTTGGGTCGAAGATATCTACAAAATCTAGAGTGTAAATGTTGAACAGTAATGGGCTTAATATGCTCCCTTGTGGAAGTCCCGTTGAGGATATTCTTACATGGCTCTTTTCACCATTTAATTGCACAGTTATTTCTCTGTTAATGTAAAGGTTTAATATTTTTTCAATTAGATTGTCGGGAATACCTATTGTTTTCATTTTGGTTACAAGGATTTTTAAATTCACTGTGTCATAAGCTCCCTTCAAATCCAAGAATAGGGCAGAAACTGAACTGTTACGGGAAAAGGCAGCTTGAATTTCGGATGTGACAAGAGCTGTGGCTTCTTGAGTAGATCGACCACGTCTGAAACCATATTGTTCTTTAGGAAATACTTTGTTCTTCTCAATCCAGTGCTCTAGTCTATTTTTCAAAATTCTTTCAAAGGTCTTCATGACGCATGAGCTCAATGAGATAGGTCGGTAGCTTTCAGGAGATTCTTTGGGTTTGCCAGGTTTAAGGATTGGGACTATTACATATCTTTTCCATTGTTCTGGTACTGCTACTTTATTTGAATATATATTGTTGAAGATGTTTAACAGACGATTTTTTGCATTAATTGGGAGTTCGTAGAGCATGGGATAGTGAATATTATCCATACCTGGTGAAGTATTGGAGTTTTTCTTTAATGCCCTGTCCAATTCAGGAAGTGTGAATATGTTATTCAAAAAATGATTATTTTCCATATTTTGGTGTAATTCCATAGGCTCTTCATTTACCCAGTCGGGGGATGCATTTTTATGGAATTGTTCTGTCCATTCTCCCCATTCCGAAGGATTTGTGTTCGATTGTTTTCTGTTTTTATATTTATTTAGTTTTGACCAGACTACTTTAATGGGTGTGTTTTTATTTAAACTAGTACAGTAATCTCTCCAGCTTTGTCTTTTTGCTTGATTGGTAGTTAGTTTGACTAATGCATCTTGTTTTTGTAGATTTCTAAGATTTTCTATGTTGGGATTTTCTTTGTACTTTCGGAAGTACTCTTTACGCTCTGTAACAGCTTTCTGGCAATCTTCGTTCCACCAGGGCTTACATTTCTTTGGGTTATGCAGACCTGAATGGTTTAATTTTGGAATTGATATATTTGCTGCTTCGTTAATGTCTGAAATCAATTGATCGTAGCTATCTCTTTGCATATATTTTGATTTGTTGTCGATATAACTACTATAGGCAGACCAGTCTGCTCTTCTCACATTCCAAATTCTATTTGTTTTATTTTTAATTGTTTTTCCTTGTGCATTGCTTCTTAATAGGATTGGCAAATGGTTGGATCCCATGGGGTCTTGAACTACTGTCCATTCAAAAAGGTGACTTATGTTTTGGGAACAGAGGGTAATATCTATGGCACTTTTTCTTTGTTCGGGTCTAGTAACCAATGTAGCTTCTCCATTATTTAAAAAAATTAAGTTGGAAGAATTAATTGCCTCCAATAAGTTCCTCCCATCTGTATCTTCTGCTTCTGAGCCCCAAGCTGGATGATGTGCATTGAAATCTCTACCAAGTAGACAAGGCTTTGGAATGGAATTAAAAAAATGTACAAATTAATTCTTACTTATTCTAGATACAGGCTTAATATACAGAGATACAATATATACATTTTCTATATGACCAAAACCCACACACACACACACTTAGCTTGAATTTTCTCTGTGTAAGGAAGTGGGACATCCTTATAAGAAATATTTGAATTTATTAATACTGCTACTCCCCCCTTGCCGTCATCTCTATCAACTCTTAGACAATTATACCCTGTAAAGTTGTAATAGATATTTTTTTTAAACCAAGTTTCAGATAATAAACCTATACTAATTTTTTTATCGTGTAAAAAATATTCTAGATTATTTTTATTTGCAACTGCAGATCTGCAGTTCCACTGTAGTATGTTGATATTTAACTCCCCGAATTTACCTCTAATTCACAACGTAGCCTATCCTTAACAATATTTATTAAATCTGATTTTTGAAATTGAAAATGATTGTTGTTTAAAGACCTTATAACATCTGCGATGATGTGTACTAGAGAATCTACAATGTCTTCATCAAATTCAGTTCTGATCCCTCCCATATTTTTTTTATATGAGCTCTGACTTAAAATTCCCCCACTTAAATCATGGTTTATGGGTTTAATTATTTCATTTCGTTCTGTTAATAAAGGATTGGGAGATGAAGGTCTAACCCGTTTAGCGGGAGTTTTATGGATAGTATATTTATTTTGTTTCGATGTAGATTGGGGGGAGTTGTTAGTGAAGTTTTCTGGGTTGTAAGTAAGATTTGTTAATGCATTAAAAGAGTTAGCAAGGCTAACGATATTCTGAGAGTTATTTGTATTAACTACAGAATTAGTACCATTATTACTCTTAACCGCACTTGCGTATGTGTTTTTTGGGAACAACTTTATTGTGTCACTATAGCTTATATTTTTCTCAGACATAACTTCTTTTATTCTTTTTTGTCTATCATATTCAGGGCATTTGTCGTATTCGGTTACCAAATGATTACCTCCGCATTGTAAACAATCTTTCAAAGGGATTTGACAAGTATCGGATTTGTGTTCTTGGTGACATTTGCAGCATCTTGGTTTACTACGGCATTGTTTCCCCGGATGTCCGAAGCGGTAACAATTATAACATAATATAACCCTCTGCTTATAAGTCTCCACGTGAGTGATAACTTTATTTAACACAACATATTTGGGTAATGTTTGAGATCTAAAATTTACAATAACACTTTTGGTAGGAACATATTTTACGGAATAATTTTCAATTATTTTTCTTTTTAATCTCGTTACGCTAATCACTGAAAATTTGCAGTGGAAATCGTGAGGTTGAATTCTGCTTTTTAAATAGTTTTCATCATGTTCAATTTCTATATTTCTCAAAATACCCTGACGATATACCAAATATTTCGGAATATACACTTCCATCTGACTATTTTTAAAGACAGCTGGAGAATTTTCTATTAGATAATTAGCCCATTTTGCTTCTTTAAAATTCACCTTTACCCTATATCTACCTGCTAAATCTATAGTTTTGATTTTATTATCTAATTCCGGCCAATTTTTTAATATCAAGTCTCCAATTTTTATTGCATTTATTCTCGATTTCATATTTATATTTTCTATTATTACTTGATACGGACCTGTATCTGATAGCTCATCGTATTTAATTAGGATTCTTTCTTTTTGTATCGGATTGTTTTTCGGTGATTCGTTTTTATCCTTATTGTCGTTAATTACGATGTTTTTTACCGGACTGGTTTCGTTTGTTTTATTATTATCATTTCCGACATTAATTTTATTTTGTTGTAACTGATTGAAAAACGCTTTCATAGTAATTTCACTTACCTGGCTATTATTTATTTGAATTTTATTTTTATCTACATTACCGGACTGAATCTCAGAACCTGAAGCGCCAACCAAATCACATTCCATAGCCGATTGATCCCGTTTTTCAAAACCTGTGAACCTGTTTTCACCCGGATCAGGTGGATCACCCTCCTGATGACCACTCATTACACCCTTATTTAGGTATTTATTTTTTTAAAAACTACTCAAATTTGGATTTTATCGCACTTGACTTTATAAACACGTCTTACTCTGTCGATTGTCAGAGCCGAACTCATTGATATATGTCTTTGCAATCTTTTCAAACCCTTGATGTGTGACTTTTTTACTGGATTTCCCTATATTGGTGCAGCATACAATATTATGGTGTGGACTACGGATACAAGGATCCTTCGTCTACTTGAAGTGGGTCCCCCTATATTTGGCATCAATCTGATTAAGGAGGCAAGGGTTTTTTCAGCCTTTTCAGTTATTTTAGAAATGTGATTCCTCATGCTATTGTTGCAACTAAAAATTACACATAGATATTTTATATTTTCACTACTACGAATTTCCAAGTTATCTATTCCAATTATCACATTCGTGAGCTTTCGTCTTCATTCTAGTATTACAACCTCTGTTTTATCAATAGCTAACTTCAGGCCTATTTCTTGAATCTCCCCAGCAATTCTTGCAAGTGCAACGGTTGCTATGGAGATGAGAGCCGTTTCATTTTTTGCTTCAACTAAGATTGCAGTGTCATCGACGTATCCTATTATTTCTACTCCTTCTGGAAGTTTCAGCTTCATTATGTGGTCGTAGACGATATTCCAAAGCACCGCACAGTATTGAACGCATTTACAACATCTAAGGTAATAAGAATACACAGGCTTCGATTCGAAAAGGAACTTTTCTTAATAGACTCTATTTTCTTTTTTATATTTATCATTACGTCAACTGTAGAGCGGCTCGTTCTGAAGCCATATTGGTTTTTGGACAACTCATGACCTGCTTCTAGTTCATGATTTATTTGTGATGCGATCATATACTCCCTTACCTTTCCCATGCCGTCCAGTAAACAGATTGGTCTATATTTCAGTTCCGTTTGCTCATTTTTCTTTGGTTTCTCTATTATTGCTAATGTTGCCCTTTTCCATACCTTGGGAAAGCTTCCATCTCTTATAAGTTTATTTATTACTTTTAAAAAGCGCCTAGGGTATTCCTTCACTATGACTTGGATCATCTCATTTGTGATGTTGTCTGGACCTGGTGCTTTCCGTAGCTTAAGTTTATTTACAGTGCCTATCAATTCGTTTTCAGTAAAGAGTTGAATATCGTCTTGTGTAACTTCTATTTCTTCCCAATTCCGAATTGTGTCTTATGGGAAGAGCTTGCGTGCAATTTCAAATTTCTTATCATTGATTAGGTCAATTTTAGGTTGCAGAGCCATTCTCTTCATTAGTATTTTATATCCTTCCTCCCAGGTATTTTCATTAATCTCGTCACACAATTTTTCCAGGCTTGCTAGTTGGCGTAGTTTATGGCTTTCTTTAGTATTGTACGTTTTTGCTTATAGTCCTCTGTTAATAGATTTTTCTCTGTTTCAGTCATGTGTCGATTTTTGTTGGCTCTTGTTAGTTTTCTCTTTGTAATGTGAGTACCTTTTCGGACATCCTTTATGTTGTCATTCCACCAGTACACTGATTTTCTCTTAAGCTTCCTTCCATACCTTTTAAAAGTATAGTTAGTAGCTTTCTTAATCGCAACCATTGATTGTTCAGCTTCAAGATTTTGGTCCATTTTGTTAATTTCTTTACGAAAACGCGGTATTTGTTGTTTACAGAAGACCCGACCTTTCTTTCCTGTCACTGTTGAGACTTTATCATTACACCCTTTGTTTATTGTATGTAGGATGTCCTGGTGCAGGCTGAGGGAATTCCTGTATTAAGAAAAACTAACTAAGTAATATTAATTGCCTCTAATAGATTTGTTCCATCGGCATCTTTTGCCTCTGAACCAAAACCAGAGTGATGTGCATTGAAGTCCCCACAAACGATACATGGCTTTGGAATGTTATCAAAAAAGGCTACAAATTGATTTGTTGTTAGTCTGGATAGTGGTTTGATATAAACTGTTACGATATATAATTTTTCTAAGTGCCCTACCTTAACACACACATTTACACATTATTTTAGGCACTCTTTGAATATCTACTTCTGAATAAAATAAATTATTTTTAATTAAAATTGCTACTCCAGCTTTACCAACTGCACGATCAAATCTTGAACAGTTAAATCCTGTAAAATTATTAACATTCTCTCTTAAACCATGTTTCAGGTAGTAAAGCAATAGTTACATTATGTAATAGGTTTTCTAAACTAGATTTATTTGAAACTGCAAACCTGCATTGTGTTATTGTAAATTCCATGTTTTATGTGTCTTGGCTACACCCAGGTTTATTTAATAACCTTTCCGTAATAATATTAACCACTTCAACTCTTTTAAAATTAAGTGTATTTTGATTTAATGAATTTAAAACATCAATAACTAATTCTACAACTGAGTGAATAAATTCAATTTCACTTTGTTCGCCCGCAAGGTGTCCTTGATAGGACAATTTTCCCAACATACTTCCCTCTGATTTATCTGTATCTAAGAGTCTAAAATTGGTATCTCTTTCTATTACTAATGGTTCTGGAACGTTTTGGAGGAACTTTAAATACTGTAAATTTATGTGATAAGGATGGAGTTTTCTGGATAGTAGTGAACTGATCTGAAGTATTTGATAATGGGAGGGGTGGGATGTTGTTTGGGATCTTACCTCGTCTATAAATCTGGAATAACTGTTAGTAAGTTGGGAATGGATTTGATTGTTCTTAATAGCATTTGCATATACATTTTTTGGTATAAGTTTAATTGCATCCTGATAAGAAATACTTTTTCTGACATAATTAATTTTATCTTCTTTTGACGATCAAATTCGGGACATTTGACAAAATCTGTAGTTATGTGATCACCGTCACAATTAAAACACTTATTTAATGGAGAATTTTTACAAGTTGATGTTACATGCTCCTCATGACAATTTACACATCACGGTTTGCTACGACACTGTCCTCCAACATGCCCATATCTATTACAGTTGTATCACAAAATAACTTTTTGTGTGTATGGGATTACTTCTAAGATTACTTTATTCAAAACTACTTGTTTAGGTAATGTTTGAGATCTGAAGGTAACGATTACACTTTTTGTTGGTAAATATTTTACAGAAATATTTTCCTTAACTCTGCCATTTATTCTTTTAATATCTACGACTTCAAACTGACAATTATAGTCATATGCTATAATTTTAATTTTTAAACCGTCCATAGATGTGTCCTTATCGATATCCTGTATTATACCCTGACGATGAATAATAAATTTAGGTATAATATGCTTCTATATTGTTGCCTTTAAAAATAACAGATTTATTTTGTTCTATTAAATAATTTGCCCCTTTGTAGTCATTGAATATTACTACTTTATGTTTTCCTGCTAAATCGATTCGTTTTAATGAAATTAACTGTCTCAACCTTTACTTCGTGTAATCTACTCATATTTGTGTTTTAAATGAAACTCAATGTTTCTAGCTAATTCCACAATATAATGAAAAATGTTGAAAATTCTAATTTCATTTGATGCCTACCTGATGTTTAGTAGTTATTTTTGGCAAGACCAAGAAGTGACCTACCTTGTGATTGACTTGATATATGTTAATAGAAAAAAGAAGAAGATGTGATATTACAAATATTGACGCTTAGATATTATTAGCTCTATGGTGATATCCTGGATATCATTTTTCCAATTAAGATCAGTATAACTGTGCAATGATATAGAAAACCAGGAAAACTAGATCTGCTGATCTTTACAATTATCACTTAAGAAGACAGTTTAATAGTGGAGAACTCCCTAGATTTATCTGTTCATTGACGACTTCATATTGTGGGTTTCTTAAGTGTCTTCTAATTTCCAACTCTTCAAGGAAATCCAGCTCTTGTTTCTTATTACAAATATGTAGTACTTCTAGTTCTGTGTTAGGTGTCAATGAATGATTGGTGCCAAGTAGATGTTTTGCGTAATGAGATTTATCTGGTTGTTTTAATCTGTATGCTCGTAAGTGCTCACTGTATCGTACTTCAATAATGTACTTGATTATTCAATTTACCGAAAACCAACACAGACTGATGTGACAATTCGATTCAATTCTAATCACCCTGTCTCACACAGACTAGCGGCATATAATTCAATGATACATAGAGCTTTTTCAGTAGTGGGATTTATCTGGTTGTTTTAATCTGTATGCTCGTAAGTGCTCACTGTATCGTACTTCAAAATTCCTAAGGGTCTGACCCAAATAGACAGCATTACAATCTGGACATTTGAGTTTATATATACCTGATTTCTTTAATGGTAGTATTTTTGTTTTTACATTTAACAGTAACGAATACAACAATTTCTTTTAAAACCGAAAGTAACGTAAGTGTTTAATGTAAAAACAAACATACCACCATTAATCCAGAATGTAATGCTGTCTATTTCGGTCAGACCCTTAGAAATTTTGAAATCCGATACAGTGAACACTTACAAGCATACAGATTAAAACAACCAGATAAATCCCATTACGCAAAACATCTACTTGACACCAATCATTCATTGACACCTAACACAGAACTAGAAGTACTACATATTTGTAATAAGAAACAAGAATTGCATTTTCTTGAAGAGTTGGAAATTAAGAAACCCACAATATGAAGTCGTCAATGAGCAGATAAATCTAGGGAGTTCTCCACTATTAAACTGTCTTCTTAAATGATAATTGTAAAGATCAGCAGATATAGTTTTCCTGGTTTTCTATATCATTGCACAGTTATACTGATATTAATTGAAAAAATTATATCCAGGATATCACCATAGGTCTAATAATATCTAAGCTTCAATATTTGTAATATCACATCTTCTTTTTTGTATTAACATATATTTAGTCAATCACAAGGTAGGTCACTTCTTCGTCTAGCCAAAATAACTACTGAACATCAGGTAGGCATCAAATAAAATGTAACTTCTGTCATTCTGACGATGATATTCAGTTATCAAAACAATTGTCAATTTTTTAGAATTTTCAACATTTTTCATTGTATTGTGGAATTAGCTAGAAACATTGAGTTCCATTTAAAACATAAACGATTCGTTTTATTTTATTGTCTAGTTCTGGCCAGTTTTTTAAAATTAAGTCTCTTATTTTTATTGCATTAATATGGATTCATGTTTGTTTTTAATAATTGCTTGGTAAGGTCCCATATCGATATGTTTATATTTGTTTTCACGTTTTTTTATCACCATTAATGACAACTGAATTTTTATCTATTTCTGATATGTGTTTGTTAACGTTTTCGTTATTATGGTCTTCTGTATTAGCAATTTTATTAGCTTTTTTGCTTTTATCTCATTAAGTTTACCGAAAAAATCACTAATTGTGTTATTTGAAAATTTACTTACAGTTTGATTTTTTGCTATATTATTAAATTCATTGATATCACCTGATTGAACATAGTTAGTTTCCATTTCCTCCCTATTAAAACCTTTAAAACTGTTTTCCCCCGTATCGGGTGGATCACCGTCTTGATGTACACTTATTTGTAAAAGATTATAGGTCAAAAATTAAGTACCACCACAAAATTTGCAAATTTACAACCGCTTTTAGGGAACTCCAATTTAACGTCTTATCATCATCAATACTTGAGCCGATTAGATCTACACTGATGATGATGAAGTTTTATTTAAGCTTTAAATCAATAAATCTCCAAAACTACTGAACTGAAGTACATGAATTTTACATCATTATAAAGGAAATTGAAAGACCTTTCAAATGATGAATCATTCGACCCCCCTTTCAGTTTAAGATTTTAGGGATTGTGCCACCCCCGCCTGGGGGACTGCACATGTTAACGTGATTTTTTGACAATATTGTGTCCCCCTCGAAAACAAAATCGACGGATCCGAGCGTTTTTCCAAAAAAGAACTGCGCTAGAAGCAAATGCCTCTGTTTCGTTTTCGATGCGCCACCCTGTATTTGTTAATAGTTGTAATGACGCGCTTTTATTGAATTGATAAGTAAGAAACTATAAATGGATGAACATACTACTACTAGAGAATATTCCATTACTGTAAAACTTTTTTATGTTTAAATATTTTTCCTGTTGAGTGAAAAGTAAAGTAAAAACTAATTACGGCAAAAAAATAACAATTTTTGACTTTGGATTAAGATTTTAACAAATTCAAAAATATTCCATGTGATTATATATTATTTATGTGAAATAAATAATTGTTTCAGATTCTAACAGGAAAACACCAATAGAACATTTACCTTTTTCTCCAGAACTACCTGGAACTTCTAAAATTGAAGAAGAGGATGAAAATGATGAAAAGCAAAACATAAAAAGATCCTTATGTGAATTTAGGCAAACATTTTTAAATAAACAAAATCTCTCCGACATAAAAGATTATTATGAAAAAGCTTCCACTGGTTTCCAGACTATTAAAACAGAAAGTGTTTTAATGCCTGGCAGCTCTTTGGCTCATACAAATCAACATCCTAAAAGGGACTTTGAAGTTCCAGAAAAAGACTCCAATACTGAATACAATCAATTGAAGGAATTAGATAATGAAGATGAATTGAAAGAACTTATAGAGAATCAAGAACAGTTGGCTAGTTCAAGTTTATCACCTTCCACTTCAGATAATGAGATAGATACAGGGATTGAAGAAGGGTCCAAATACTCACATAATTACACAGCTATAGATAAATTGAATAATTTTAAATTTAAAGTAGTTGAAAATTCTGGAAGTCCCGAATTGTCACAGGATTTCACATTAAAACCATCGGGAACAGTCATCCATAATTTCATTCCACAAGTTCAAGAAAAGGTCAAGAAAGATAGTAAGAAACAGAACAATGTTCATTATGGTAAATGTGCATTGAAATACTTATATGTATTTGATATATTATTACTTATAAGAAAATTTGTGTTGAATCTGGTTGCCTGACAGGTAAGCAGGTATAAATTTTGTTACATTAAATTAAATCTTTATTTGTCAGTTATGAATTCGTTAACAAATTCTGGGCGTGAGAAGTCTCCTAATTATACTCAAAAATCCAGTTATAAGCCAGATTTAAATATGCTACTAAATTTTGAGTAGGTATATGTTCAATGTCTAATTAATAAGTTGAGGTAAGATTTATGAAGGTGAATACATGGTGGATGTGAATAATCAAAATACCACAAAAACAACTAATTATTTTCTAAAAGGTATTTGAAAATTATTATTATAACAAAAGAGTTGCTTAGTTAACCCTTTCACTGCTGATGAGGTCATTCCTAGAACGGTGTTAAAATTGATCAGTTGTTGTTTGTTGCTTAGCATTGACTAGAGCCACATGTTTGTGGTCTGAGCACCTAAGTATAGTGTTGTAAGTTGTGTATCACCCGAGTGATAACTGTTTACTAAAATATTAATAAAATTCAATTCATAAAATTAAAGTCAGCCGTCCAGGAAATGTATACCAAATTAATCAACAGTGAAAGGGTTAATAAGAGAATGAAGCAATGGGTATTATGATCTACTAACAGAGCACTTTTAACTTAGTTTTAAATATTCATGTGTATTTTTCTTCTAATCACAACTTTAACATATTGTTTTACATTTTATATCATATAGGAATTTTATATTTTCCCCTTTCATTCCCAAAAAATATAAATATTTATAACCTTATTTATATACATTTTCATATGGATACAACACAAATGTATGCGTAACTTATGGGTCTGATTTAATGCTGATGTTGTAACGCTTTTTATCCTGCTTTGCTCTGTTTTTATTACTGTAATCTGAATATGGCAATCTATATCATTCAATCAGTCAATTGTATTATGTACAAATTACACTGTTTTACATTTTGAAACTTTTTGTTGCTCTCCGAATTTTACTTTTCCGCCCAACCTATCTGTATGTAAGAAAAGTATTGGTTTACCCCAAAAAAAGTTGGAGTTTTGAAAAAAAATTTCGAGTTATTTTTACGTTTTCCATCAACAACAACACGAAAAAACGGTTTTTAGATAAAAAATCCTGTGTGTATGTCGTCGTCGTCGGCCACTTTTCCTTACATGTCTTGTTATACAGCCTCCGAAGTGCAGTAAGTCACCAATTTTATGATTGAATATTGTTAAGGACATGTCACAGATGAACCCTATTGATTTTCAGCTCACCAGAGCCAGTACAACGGGTGCTATGGTACTTGAAGTACGACATTTTGTCATTTTTGGAGAAATTTCAGTTTGTTAGCACGATAGAGCCTCCAGGGAGTATACGATTCATCAATTTTATGATTGAATATTGTTCAAGGTGTCTCATAGATGTACTCTACTGATTTTCAGTTGACTAGAGCGAGTACAGTGGCTCCTATAAATTCGGATATACTAAATTTTTGGTTATTTTTGGAGAAATTTCGGTTTGTCAGTACAATACGTCCCCCGAAGTCTATACAAGTAACAATTTTATGATAGAATATTGGTCAGGGCCACAGGTGCGGAAAGTTAGTTTTAATCTTTGAAACCGTTTATTTTTTTGGGTTTTTGCGTCTACTGTGTTGTACTGAATTCTAATATGCACTCGGTTTCTCTCTATCACCCACAAGTTTTTAGAGAAGGGAGAATATGATACACCCAATTTATATGTAATCTAGTGGTAAATTTTTATGAATTTCAAATACACTTTTTTACAAAATATACTTGTTATTGTATAAAAAAAGATAAATACAATTATAAATAGAATAGAATTCTAAATGGGAGTGAAGAAAATGCAGCTTAAGGAACTCATTTCATTCTCTATCTAAGCCTTTAACAAAAAATTATTTTTATAAGCCCTAGTTTTATGTGCAGAGGAGGTAAATAAACTTTTTGCTGATCCACTAACGGTTCATTTAGAACGTGTTTCTGGCAGGGCACAATGTTTTCATGTAACGGGCAATCTTTAACTAAATAATATTGGTTTCTGGCTCTACTGTCCCATTCGCAAAAAAAACAATATTTTGTGAAGCCACTCTGTAGTCTTGTGAGCAGTGCAACAACTTTGAGATCGGCACAGATATTCCAGTTATGATCTTCGTATTTTATGCATTGGAGTAATATGCACATGTTTTGGTATGTTTCTTTCATATTTACAGCATGACCAACGGAAACTGATGGTCGTTCATTTCTATTGAACAGCAAAACTGTCTTTCGACTTGAGTTCAAAGATTAAATAAATAGTCGCCACTCGGTAGGTACATCGGAAATGCCAAGTTCATGCATTAAACCTGGAATATCATAACAGTAAACTAAGTCATTTTCCTTTGAGAAAAATATGGCCAGCATAGACTGCCTTTTCCGAAACGTGGAAATTTTCATACCTTGTTGTAAAATATTCCACTGCTGCAAACGAGATCCAAACAGTTGTGCCTGTGTTTTGGGAATATCTAAATCACGAACTAGATCATTGAGCCCTTCCTGAGATATAAAATGGGGCTGTTTGCTGCTTCTACTTCCTCTTCAAAACTTGATTCGGCTTCTGGCTCCTCTATGTCATCATAATTATCTGGTTTATCATATCTCTGGAGACTTAGGAACAGGTATGCTAGAAGAGTCATGAGGTCCATGTGGCTGAGGGTATATTAGGATACACTGTTTTATGCTAGCTTTTACTAGAAAATCTCAGAATTTTTGTTAAGTAAAAGTAACAATAATCAACATGATTCTTAGGCTTCCACCAAATTATTGGCACTCAAAATTTCATATACGTGTGAATACCCCGTAGCCATCCTGCTAAGATTCTTGAGCAAATGCAGTAGCATTTTTTGGGAGCCCAAGTTTTTTCTTGATCGCCAACTTTGAACCCGAAATATAACTCATAGGCTGTTCTTACAAGTGGGCTCAAGGTCTTTCGTTGAGCTTTCAGTGTCACCTCACCACTGATATAACAGAAACTGTTCGGATGGTTCACACCTTCGCTTATATATCCACTGCTGAATACTGTAATACTGATCCTCATACAAGCGGTTGGCTGCTTATATACCCGTTTCGAACATCTGGTATTTTCTAGAAACATCGGGAATCAACAGTATCGACAACGATTTTTGTATACAGGGGCCCTTCAATAAGTAGCTGTCCCTACAACGACTATGGGGTACGATGAAATCTGGAATTACATGGGGTTTAAGGGTATCTCCTAGACTTGGTTAGGTTAGGTTGCACCCCATTATGCTATAGAAAGATAAATATCCAACAGGTACATTCTTACATGCTTAAAGCATGTTGTTGGCACTCTCTGGACTCTGTTACTTGATACGAAAATATAACCCTTGAGCAGGTGCGCTTTGGAGAACTACATGACCAGGCGCGGGGTGACTTTAGTTCACCATTTAAAAATACTACTTTAAAACAAGAAAACCACCGCTGTCAAAATAGTTTTATTGAAATGAAAGAATATAAGACTTGTAAAAAGCATGATAATGAATTGGAACATGTCATATTGTAACGTTTTTCTTATTTATTAACACATTTTTTATTACGGGTGGGATAAACTTTAAACACACGGAAACATACTTACGAATTTTTTTAACCACTAAACTACTCCCTAATTTATTTAACCACTAAACTACTCACTAACACGTAATTTATATACACTTAACTATTCACTTAAATTTAATTTTTATACACACAACCTTAATTATTAATTTATATCAACACTTTACTGTTCGCTATTTCAGTGTATTCTTGTTTATTTGTCGAGATCACTTTATCAACTAAACTGAACTTCACCGCTGGTCGGTCCTTTTTTTCTAGATAATTCTAGATTGCGGCTTACACAAAAACAATTGGCATTCTGGCATTTTCTAGATAAGACTGGTCACAAAAACAATGTCTAGATAAGATACTCACAATCGTAAACAATTCTAAGAATTCCCTGCGCATCGCCATCATTTTAACTTTCATACATGGATTAGACTGAGTCAGATTCAGGGACTATACCAGTGTGCTGTTTCGTAACATTACCCCCTCCTTAAATGGCAGTTCCTCCTGGAACTTTTGTGTAGCCGAGACTGGATGTTTGAATCGGCAACTGGTCCCATTTCTACACTTTCCGATCTTATGGAAATAGCAGGGCACCGTCTTCATCGGATACTGATAACGGGGGTTGTAGCTGCAAATTAATATCTGGACACTGGAATCTCGAAAGATAATGATAATCTCTACCAAGTTACTGATAACTCGCCAATCCAACTGGTTACTTGCTATCTTAGGCATAGCCAGTTTTTTCACGCTGGATTATAACACATGGTCTCGGAGGTTTCGAAGTGCTTACCACACATCGTGGTAGGTAGATCGATCTGGAAATTCATTTTTAGTTACCACGTAGAAGACGTACCGCGAATTATGTTTCAGTGTCTTGCCAGGGGCTGGAATTTTATCTTCAAGTTTTTCTAATTGCCCGAACTTCTTTCGAAGGACGGATGTCAACCCTCGTAGGTTCTTGATGCGGGCGGGGATGTTGTATGCCAGTGAATAATCTTCTGGGAGAGTGAACAAATCTTGTCGTTGTTCTGAAGTGACTCCATATCTAGCTTTCCCGGTACCTCCATACGCGCCTATAAATTCATCGAAGGTAGGTTCAGACACATCTCGAATATGGTTTACTCCTTTCTCTTGGTCATGGTCTCCTTCGAATGGCGCTAGTCGGTTTTGGTGAACTACTTTTGGTTTTCCGTTGGGTATCTTGATTATGCGATATATACCATCATTGATCCTTTTCTTGATTAAGTATGCACCTTCCCAGGATTTTTGTAATTTTGGAGAAAATCCTTTTCTCCTCGTCGGGTTGTGTAACCATACTTTGTCCCCTTAATTAAAACCGCCGCCTTCTGTGGCCAGCGTGTCGTACCGACTTTTCATTCTGTCGCTGGCAACTTGAAGATTTGTTCGAACTAATTCATGAATATTGTCCAGCCTTCTTCTCAATTGGGTCACAAGGAAGCCTCATTTCACGTCCAAACAGTATTTTCGCAGGTGTTTCACACGTAGACTCATTGACGGCAGATTGATAATCCAATGCGAATAGGGAAATATACTGGTCCCAATCCCTCTGATGACTGGAAACTACTTTGGACAGGTATTTTCCAATAGTCCTGTTCATTCTCTCGACCATTCCATCTGACTGTGGATGTAATGCTGTTGTCCTGGTCTTCTTCATTCCCACCTTTCGCAAATCTCCTGGAGTAGATGGCTTTCGAAATTTCTTCTCTGGTCACTGTGGACTTCCAATGGCACTCCATATCGGCTGATAAATTGATAAATTCTTTCACCAATACATCCGCGACAGTTGTGGCCTCATGGTTCGCGATAGCGTAAATTTCCACCCACTTTGTGAAATAATCCATTATAACCAGTATGTATTTGCTACCATTTTCTGTCGTCGGAAATGGTCCAGCGATATCTAAAGCAATCCTTTCGAAAGGGCTTCCAACATTATACTGTTTCATACGTGCTTTTCTCTTGCCATGTGGTCATCGGACCTGTTCATCCAATAAAGCCTCTCACGGATTCGCTGGAGGGTTTTCTTCACTCCCAGATGACCTCCCGATGGACTGTCGTGTAACTTCTTCAGTACTTCAGCTACTCTTGTTCTCTGGATAACTAACTGCCTCCTCACCTGGGAACCATAATCGTTTTCAAGGATTCTTTTTAACAGCCCTTCTTCCAGGACAAGGGAGTCCCACTGAGCCCAATACGCCTTGAGTTTCGGTAAAAATATTGACAATTCTTGCCAGGTAGGTCGCCGATTTTCTTCCTTCCATTGCCGGATCATCTTCAGGTGAGGATCATTCTCCTGATCTTCTCTGATTCTGATGGGTGACCATTCCTCGTTGACTACAGTAGTTATTGAAACTGCAGCTTCCCTAGATTCCGCCTCGTTGCAGTGGGAGCAGTCTGTTGGGCACGGCCGTCTGGACAGGGAGTCGGCATTTCGGTGACTCACACCAGCTCAATGTTCGATGTTGAAATCGTACTCTTGAAGTCGTTCAATCCATCTAGCGATCTGGCCCTCGGGATTCTTGAACTGCATCAACCACTTGAGTGCTGGATGATCAGTCCGGATTAAAAATTTCCTACCGTAGAGATACTGGTAAAAGTGTTCCACGGACTTCACTACCGCCAAAAGTTCTCTTCTTGTGACGCAGTAGTTTCGTTCTGGTTTGGAGAGGACTTACTGAAATATCCCAGCACTCTTTCTTGTCCTCCTTGGATCTGTGAGAGCACTCCACCAATTCCTACGTTACTTGCGTCAGTGTCAAGAATAAAGTCTCCTTCTGGTAATGGATATCCTAATATCGGCGCCGAGGTTAAATGCCTCTTTAAGGTTTCAAAAGCCGTTTGAAAGTCTTCGTCCCATTGGAAAGGTCTTGCTTCTTCTGTAAGTCGAGTTAGAGGCTTGGCAATATCTCCAAACTTCCTGATAAATCTTCTATAATACGTGCAAAGTCCAAGGAAACTCCTAATTTGATGTTTGTCGGTTGGTTGCGGCCATTGCTAAATGGAAGGAATTTTCTCTGGATCCACCGCCACTCCTTCATTGCTCACTATATGACCTAGATAGTTGACTCGGTTTTGGAACAGCTGACATTTCTTCGGGTTTAACATGAGCTGGGCAGCTTGGAGTCGTTTGAATACGTCTTCCAAATTCTTCAGGTGTTCGTCAAATGTCTTCCCCAGTACTATGATGTCATCCAAATAGACCAGGCATGTCTTCCAAGACAACCCTCTCAAGACATTTTCCATGAGTCTTTCAAATGTCGCAGGCGCATTACAGAGCCCGAATGGCATGACGCTGAATTGTCATAATCCTGATCCGGTGGTAAAAGCAGTCTTCTCTTTGTCTTCTGGCTCCATTTCCACTTGCCAATAACCAGACTTCAGGTCCAAGGTGGAAAACAGTTTGCTGCCTGCCAAAGTATATAGCGTATCGTCAATTCGCGGCAGAGGATAGCTGTCTTTCTTCGTCACGTTGTTAAGCTGGCGATAATCCACGTAGTTCCATCTTTTTTGTTGACGAGGACTACTGGAGAACTTCCATGGACTAGTAGATGGTTCTATTACTTTTTCTTCAGCCATCTCTCGAATTATTCTTTCAGCTTCCTCTCTCTTCGCTCGTGGTAGTCGTCGAGCTGATTGCCTAATTGGCTTGGCATTACCAGTATCGATTTTGTGTTTGACGGCTGATGTTCCACCAGTCTTTCCTCCTTTTGGTACGAATAGGTCTTGATACTGCAAGAGAAATTCTCTCATTCTCATTTTTTCAGATCGATCCAAAGATTGACCAGCTACTGATAACATTTGTTCGAGTCTGGCATTAGAATTGTCAGTGGTCGTTGTTTGACTAACTATAGACGTCACTGGTACGCAGGATCCAATCCTGGTTTCCTTCTTGATGGTAACTGGGTAATCATTCACGTTTATCACACGTACTGGGATCTCTTTCGCCGACGTAACCAATCCCTTTCCAATTAGTACTTCTTTGCCAACTTCTTCATCGTGGTTCCTTGGCTCCATCATAACCGGTGTACCTTCCTCCATAATTCCCTGTAGCCGTGCTACTATCATGGTTTCGCTTCGTGCAGGTAGAACGGTATCTTCCTGTACAGCTGCCAACACCGCGCTGTCTTCATATGGATGAAGGAATACCTCCTCGGAAACCCCTTTAATGGTTTTGTTTCTGAAGTCTAATTGGAAACCATGTACATTCATTACGTCCATTCCCAGAATCACGTCTTCTTCAATGTCAGCTACGATTGCGTGAACTTTTCTGCGCCAATTCCCAATTGGATTTGTGTCTCATCGTGAACGTTGACACTCTCACCTGTGGCGGTCCGCAGTCTCGTTGGTAAAAGCTTCTTCTTGGAGTTTATTAGTTCTGGTCGTATAATGGTTCTAGTTGTTCCAGTGTCTACTAGCAGAGTATATCTCTTGCTATTCACTTCGCCATCTATATATATACACTGTCGTTGCGACATCTGAGCGAAGCTAACAGTATGAGAGGGTCTTTGGAACGATCATGGGTCGGTGCTGCCCCCTCGTAGCCGACCCGTTCTAGTTTCCCTGTGACTAGGGTTCTTGGTTTGTAGGAGTCTTGGGGCGCTTACACGAACTACGTACATACCCTAGCTCGCCACAATTCCAGCATCTGATCTTTCTCGGCTTCTTGTCCATCATACTTTTTATTAAACTTACGAACTGGTCAAATCTGTATTCGTCACCTTCTTCTTGGATGGTCCTAATTTTGTTATATCCAGAAGCCTTCGTTGCTGCTTCATATTCAAGAGCAGCTGTCAATGCGTCAACTAATGCTTTCGGATGGGCTAAACGAAGCGTCCTCTGCATATCGGGGTCACGTAAGCCATCAATAAAGGCCTGGATGCCCAGATATTCCATCATGTTCTCTGATGCTGACGGATAAGCAAATCGAACTAGTCGGGCAATGTCCACTTCATACTCTTGAAGGGATTCATCACGTTTCTGCCTTCGGTTCTTCAGCTGGGATTGGTATAAATGTTCTAGATGTTCATGATCATATCGCATGTCCAACCTCTTCTTCAGCTGCTGGAAGTCATCCGTTTCTGCCAAAGGTATCGTCAAAAGTACATCTAAGGCATCTCGCCGAAGCGCTATAGTTAGGTTTACTGCCTTCTCCCTATCGGACCAATTATTCACTCTAGCGGCTGCTTCAAATTATTTCATATAATTGGTTCACAATGTCTTTCCGTCGAACGTTGGAGCCTTGACTCGGGCAAAACTGCTAATATCTTCTGTCTTGGGTTTGTTCTGCTGGCGTGTCTTGTGTTCTTAAATCTGTTATCTTACTCTCTAACTCCTTGATTTTTTCGTCCATAGTTGTCATTTTATTCTCCATTTTCTCGTCCATCGTTGTAATTTTATCCTCAATATCCGATTTAAGAGACGAAATTTTATTTTCTACGTCAGCCGCAATGTCATTTTTCATTAATAAGATATCAGCAGAAAGTTTGTCCATGTTAGCAGAAATATCTTTCTTCATAGCAGAAATCTTCTCGTCCATGGCAGAAAAATCGTTTTTCACATTAGTTGAAATCTTTTCTTCCATGGCAGAAATTGACGAGATTAAGGTGGAAGCCTCGTCATTGAATAAAAATAATTCTGGATCAAAGCAGTCATTTTCCAGTGCCACATTAAGTCTTTCTACTAATTCACTCTTCTTACCGGACGTTTCCAACTCACGATCTTCCAATTCTGCTCTTAATTCCGTCACTTTCAGATCACATAGTCTCTTGGCCATTTTTACATAGCAATTTATTTATATTATCCCACTTCTGACACCAATGTAATGTTTTTCTTATTTATTAAAACGTTTTTTATTACGGGTGTGATAAACTTTAAACACACGGTATGGCTACTTACGAATTTATTTAAACACTAAACTACTCTCTAACACTTAATTTATATACACTTAACTATTCACTTAAATTTAATTTATATACACACAGCCTTAATTATTAATTTATATCAACACTTTACTGTTCGCTATTTCAGTGTATTTTTGTTTATTTGTCGAGATCACTTTATCAAATAAATTGAACTTCTCTGCTGGTCGGTCCTTTATATATATTAGTGCCTCGTTTTACTAGATAATTCTAGATTGCGGCTTACACAAAAACAATTGGCTTTCTGGCATTTTCTAGATAAGACTGGTCACAAAAACAATGTCTAGATCAGATAGTCACAATCGTAAACAATTCTAAGAAATCCCTGCGCATCCGCCATAATTTTAACTTTCATACTTGGCTTAGAGTCGGATTCAGGGACTATACCAGTGTACTGTTTCGTAACAATATTAAAAAATAAAAAAAAATATAAACATCAAACTTAAAATTCTTACAATCCTTGAACAAATCACTCCGAATCATATTGGTCATTTTGTTCCGTTTCACAATTACAGCAAAGTACAACATCTCTTGAATGTCCTTTACAAACATGACTAAAGCATGTTCCACATCTTCTAGTTGTAACTTGATTCTTTGATCTGTTACAATACGCACATCGTTTTCTCTTTAGCTGACGTATGGGGAGTTCCTCTTCAGGCGAGAGTTGGGAAACCATATTGGCATGTTCAATATACATTTTCTCCATAAGTTGAAATGCAAGATTTTTAAAGAATATTCTCCGCTTTATGCTTTTATTATCTGTATTTGTTTTGAATATGACTAAAGCATTTATTCCAGTTATATTCAAAAATGTGAAAAATAAACACAATGGCCACCTTCTTGTTATTCTTGAAGTGGAATATTTTGCCCCCTTCTGATCACAAGGTATCTACACCCCCTTTCAACATATTATAATCCAATATAACGTGGGGCTTTTGAGTTCTTTCATCAATGGAACCCCCATCGTGCATGGATGACAGCAATATAATAGCTTTGTTTGGTTTTGGTACGTATGAAA
Source organism: Galeruca laticollis (assembly GCA_963921935.1). Classification (NCBI taxonomy): domain Eukaryota; kingdom Metazoa; phylum Arthropoda; class Insecta; order Coleoptera; family Chrysomelidae; genus Galeruca; species Galeruca laticollis. The sequence continues at coordinate 112,309,287 of OY998175.1, read as the reverse complement.
GAATCATCATTTCATATTGATAGCCAAACAATTTAGTACCAACTTCTTTTGACTTATGAAGTAAGAAGTGAGGGGAACTTGCCGCTTTATTTTTGCGGGCTGTCCCAATAGTTATGATCGAGTAGTGATAATACGAGATCATAACTGGTATACCAATTATCTATTGTCAAATTACGATTCGAGACTTTTATATGTGAGACGATGTACAATGTCTTAAGGATTATTTGAGATGCAGTATGGACCATCTGGCTGCTATCCACAGTAAACTTCTATAGATGAGGTGTAAAAACTTTTAGCATCACTTATTGCAAATATTTTTTAACCATACTTAGCAGATTTCTTCGGCATATACTGAATAAAGCTACACCTACCTCTATAAGGCACTAACTTCTCGTCTATTGTATCAAATTCACTATGATTATAGCTATTCTTGCAATTATCAACAAAAGCGTCTAGTAGAGATCTGATTGTTGTCAATTTATCGTGCTTTTGTCTTTCGATTCGTGATGCTTTATTGTCAAATCTAAGACACCTAAGGAGAAACAAAAATCTTTTGTAACTCATGCAAGCTCTAATTGCCATCAATCCCGTATCATCCTTATTCCAAATGTCTTCAACATTGGTATGCTGCAAACCTTTCAACCCAGTCAGATACAGCAATCCTATGAGGGCATATATTTCATTTCTTGGATGTTAGTTTGACATCTCTCGGTCTACTATAACTTGTAACTCTTTGCTTTTCTGTAATATAACTGATTTGTATACCCCACAATTTCATCAATCATATTGGTATTGAAAAATTGATAGAATGGCTTGTGATATTTTTTGCTTCCCCTTTCGGACCTGGCAATGTTTTGACAATATTTTTAGACCTAACACGGCAGCTTTCTTTGGAAAAAACAGAGTTGCACCAGATCGTTTCATTATCTTTTCCCTAAAAAAAACTCTCTCCTTATCACCTTCATCATAGATACCCTGGGCAGAATCACATTCTATCATAGATTCATAGATACCCTGAGCAGAATCACCTATTTCGGAACAGCTGTCTTGATTTGAATAGTATACTTTTTCCTCTTCATCATCAGATGAATCCAATACCCATCAGTAAACGCTTTCATGTATACTTACATTATCTTCATCAGAAAATTCGTGTAAAACTCGTAGATCTCAATCCTCTTCTTTCAAAAATTTTGACCTTAATATAAAATTAAATTATTCCAATAATATTTCATGGGTAACTATCTCCAAGCGCATTAAAATGTGCACGATAAAACATATTGAAAAATACTCGACTAGACGCATTGGTAAAGTAAGTTCACTCACTTGACACACGTTGATTTTTAGATTTCCAGATGATGTATCCGCCTCCCTCGCAGTCATAATTCAACTGAAATGCTCTTCGAGAGTCAGTTGAAAAAGGTACTGTGAGAAAATAGGGGATACGCCTACGTTTCACGTACATAAACACAGAAGTGGGGTAAGCGGTGAACGAAGTTCACCAGCGCGTCCACTCAATGGTTAAAGCTTGGTGTAAACGTTAAATAGGTAGGGCTTATCGAAATAATGTATTTGTTTGGCGGAGAGGATTTTCGCGCAGAACAGTGATTATCTATCATTAAATAGGGTGAGGTTTTTAACAAAGAAAAAACCTCCAGCAATTCATTTGAATTGTATAAATTTTTGTTTTTTGGGTAAAGCAATGGCTTCAAAATATAGTTACTTTTACAAAATACATCAGAATTGCAACATTTACGAAACTGTATTGTCATGTATTTTTGTGATATTAGTATTAAGTCTATATTTGAAGTGAAACTTTTTATGGTACACTATAGGAGTTTTGGCATGATAGTAAACAAATCTGTTAAACGTCTTGTCCTTCCCTAATTATTATTTAATAAAGCTGAGTAAGAGAAGCGGAAAAAGTATGAATCTAGAAGAGTAACAAGAGTACCACAATCAAGAGAGATGCAATGCAGTTATCCCACTCGACTTTTCAGCTATGTCGCTATGCCAGTTAACAGAGCAGGTTTGTTTCAACCCATCAAAAAACCGTTCTTGGAACGGTGACGCGCATGTGCAATAGCAAAAATGCGTTCCAACCACGAGAGAACCATTTAGCGAACGATAATTGTTTTGTTCCAACCCGATTTGGTATCGTTATGGAATCGGTTCAGGAACGATGATTTCGATACTCGACTAAAAGCAGGTATCAAGGGAACCGACTTGCGCAGTACATATATCCATTTCTAGTTTTAGGTTAGTTGACTTGATTTGTTGTTTTGTTTATGTATTAGTTGAATTTTGTGGGAGCGATCTTATATATATTTGTTTGTGCTATTTGCTAATATTGTCCAATATGAGTGATAACGAGGTGGAGTACATTTTGGACTCGTTCCAGTGATTTAAGACTCGAGTCAGTAACCAAACCGTTCCAACCACGATCTATTTTGGAACCGTTATTAGAACGGTAAACACTTGGCGCCTGCGTAAGAAATCCTTAAGAACGATTACGATAACGATTCCGGAACGATTAAAATTTGTGTGTTGGAACAAACTTAGCATCGCACGCCAGACACTGTCTAGACAGCGAATCATGTACGAGCCGTAGTTGCGAAAATATATAAAAATTAAAATTTGGCACAAAATGGTGGTTTCTTCGAACATTTAATATTCTCAAAAAGAATATTTACTTCTATATTTTTTTTATTGTAAATAGTTTAGTTTATCTGAAAAAGTATTACTTTTTTAAATGAAACTGTTTCTAAATATAATTCCACAATATAATGAAAAAATGTTAAAAATTCTAAAAAATTGACAATTGTTGCAATATGAAACAGTTAGTTTCATTTAAAAAAGTAACATGAGTATATTCCACGTAGTAAGGGTCGAAACAGTATATTTCATGAAAAAGTATTGTTTTTCTTTAGGAAATAATTTTTTTATTTTAATATTTTTAAACAATTATCGTTTTATTTTGTTGATGTTAAAGAATTTTCTTTGTACACTTATTGACAGTTTTAGATTTACATAAAAAGTTTCACTTCAGATCCCGTTAGTTTTCGACTGGCACATAAATTTACCACCGTTATTTTTTTAAAATTAACTGTCTCGACCCTTACTTCGTGGAATCAACTCATATTACTGTTTTAAATGAAACTTACTATTTCTAGATAATTCCACGATATATATTGTGGAATTATATAGGAACAGTAAGCTTCATTATTTAAAACAGTTATTTTTTTGTTCACTGTACTTTATTAATCATAATATTTGTAAATGTCTTCATAAGAAAATAATCCATTACAGTGTTTCACACAAAATATTAGGGTTGAGTGTTTCCATGAGAAAAGCTCGATATGTATGGTGACAAATTCCTCAATAGTTCTTTTTTTTTACAGAAATCAAAATTAAAGAAACACCAAAAGTTGGTGAAGACTGTGTTGTTAGTCACATAGAATCACCAGATGAGTTTTATATACATATTGATGATACAGAATCAATAGAGAAATTTTCCACAGATTTAAATTATTATTGTCGACGAATCGAGATAATTAATTATGCTTCAAAAGAAGAAGCTTTAGCAAAATTGGGAAAGTTTTGTTTAGCACTTATAAAATATGAATCTTGGTATCGTGTTGAAATTTTAAAAGTGAGTACTATAATGTGCAAATATATAACATATTTAAAGCACAACTTTCTATTTGCTATATTAACACACATGAAGTAACTAACCCATTCATATTTGAAAAGACTCGTGCAAATCTATGTACTTGAAATATCTCATCAAACAGGTCCGTACAATCGAAATTATGAGCTATAATTATTGATCGAATAAGTCAATATCACCATCATTGCTGTAATTATTGTTTTTTATATTATTTACAATACTGATGTAGAATTTTTTTAATTCAACATGTATAATTTGCTTCACTCTGTGAATAGATATAATTTTCAGTACCTACATTGGAATTAGAGGTGTAAAATATCGTTACTTTTGATTACTCGTAACTATTCGTTACTTTTCAATAAAGTAATCGTTACTAAATATTCGTTACTCGAGTACTCGTTCTGTATAAGTATATGCTTCGGTAAAAATATTATGGTTGAAATGGATTCGGTACATCGATAATCGGTAGTCAATATTCAGAGTATTCAGTAAAAGTAATATGTTTCACGTTGGTTAAGATCTTTGAGTAGATATTTGGTATAGGTATACATGTAGATATTAGTATTTTATTTGTTATATTAAGATCTTTGAGTAGATAAATAGACTCTAGTATTAAGTATATATTATATTATATTTTGGTTGCAATTAAGAAATAAAAAATTTTCAACATTTTTGTTTTTAAGAGTTCTACATCTAATAGAAACCACCTTGCCCGCTTTTTAAAAAATTCTTTCTGATGGCACTGAAGTGGCCACAATGCATACATATTTCTTTACTAACCTGGATAGCCTCAGTTATTGTAATTCACAGGTTTTCCAGTACTCCAGAGGATTGTACTTCCTGTCTATAGGTGAATCATCAACATACATTCTCATTTCAATTATAGCTTGGGAGAGAGGTGTCCGAATTAATGATATCTTGGATTGTTTCTCAAAGTCGTTCCAAACCATATCATCTTCAACCGAGTCACTCTGATTATTTCCTCTTATCTGTTCGTTTGCCTCGGTATCCTTTTCAGTCTCACTTTTTTCCTTATTAATAATACTTCTTCCTGAATCTTATCTTTAATTCTCTTAAAATATTCGTTAGAACTGAAAGCTCGGTTTTTAAACCTGGGATCTAGAAACGCAGACTTTCCTATTGTATTGTTCACTTCTATTGTCCCAAATCTAGTTGCCATTTATTGTTGTAAGTTCAGAAGCATATGTTTTCATTCTCCTTTATATGAATAACTATTGCTGCATAAATTGCACTTAATCCTCTGATTGGATAATGGGGTAAAATAGTTACAAATTTCACTTCTTTTTTAGAGTTTCAGACATGCTTAAACCAATGATAACTTTAGGTTAATTTCAAAAGTTAAACATAGAAACATTTATATCTCTTTAGTAATATTCTGAGACACTTTCCTAGCAACATTTTCAAAACTAATTTTTATTATCATCACATTATCACACATAATACAGCAAAAAATCAAAACGTAGTTACTAAGTTGTGAACTTCATTTTACTGCTTTTATCTCCAACCGCTTATTTTGAAACAGAAATATGTAATTGCATAAAAGACAGCGTACTCCAAGTAATAGATAGGTCACACTATCAGCGACATGCTTCGGTAAAAATTAATTCGGTCCTGGGCGTCGGTCCTCGTTAATGATCTAATAATAGAGCATTAGCCTTCGCGAGAACTTCGAGTACTCGAGTAACTATAACGCCGGTGATTTTTGTATTCGTTACTTCGAATCCGAATAAGTAACGAGTACTCGAGTAACGATTAGTTACATTTCTTATACCTTATAATTGGAATTGATTGTGGAAAATATGTTATTAGATCAAATGGCAGATATCAATTTATGCCAAATATCGTGGGTATAGAGGCAAAACCTAGTTCTGAGATAATCGCAATTAAAGATTTTTCAGAATTATAATAGGTAATTATGTCAATTGTATTAGTATTTTTGTTTGTTTGGAATCTGAAACTTATATGACATATATGTATATCTAATAACATATTTTCCTTAATAATTTCTATTTAAGTCAATTATCACAAAAAACTACGACTTACTGAGTTTTTGCCCAAATATTTTCTGTGTACTATATAAAAGTCGAATTATATTAAATTTATTTTATTGAAAAAGTAAACTAATTTTAATTTTGTGACAAATAAAACTAAAATACTTATAAAAGATTAGCAAAATAAAAATTCTATATCACTACAAAGGTTTCTAAAAAATGATGTTTTTCCTCGGAGAGAGTAATGATCAAAAATCAAATTTCTTCTTCGGCGTCGGAATTCTCATTAAATGTCGACATCTGGAATCCGATCTACGATTGTCGAAGAGGTTATGATGTCTGCAAACCAGGTGTGATATTCTTGTGCTATGATATTTTTTCAAAGGGTTAACAAACCACTTTTCTTTTTTTGCGCTTATGGGTAATGAACTTTTGTACACCTCATCTAAAGTGTCCGGAAATTCTATACTATGTGATGTGACATTAGCGCCAAATATTGATTTCCTCTTCTTTGATCTCGACAGTAGTTGGAGATGAAGTTTGAGATGAGCTTTCTTGAAACATTCTTAGGACTTTGAAGTTATCCAACATATCATAGTTAAAATAAATTTTGTCCTTCTCCGATTTTACATATTCAATTCTTTTGATTAATAAACACTTCACCTTTTTATCTTCATTGTCCTTAGTTCTATTTTTCATAATACATTCTGCAAGATTCTTTAAGTCCAGAAATTCATTGTATTTAAATTCTTTAATATTGTAGGGTCTTCGTTTTCTTGCAGACTTAAAAACATTAAGTCAGTCATTTACGCAGTTGATGCTCCAATTGTTATTTGCTGTTTCGATGCTGGAGTGCATGGAATCAACTTCCATGTATGTATGACCGCTATCGAGGAACTTTTGTTCAATAATTCAAAGATTAGCAATACTTTGAACAGCCCAAAGAAGTAAAGCTGTTATGAACTGATTTCTGTTTTGACACCCACAGGTCTCATAAAATTAGAGATACATGTTTGATAGTGAAGGGCAAACACTCTTTAAGATAGTATAGAATACATGTACCAAACTCACACCGGCTTTTCTTACCATTAATTTCGTTAAGCAAAAAGCATTGTTTGGCGTTGGTGCCTCATAGACAGCTAGGTACTTGAACTACTGCTTGTAAGTCGAATGTAACTGATATAAAATCATCTTCATTTGTTGCTCTCCCTTTATCTATTTGCTTAGCTTTCTGGCAAATTTTGTTTCTTCTTAGGTGCTCCTCATATTTTTCTTGTAACTGGGATTTCGCGTCTTATTTTAATTAGTGCATAACACACACTTCTTTTTTCTTGGTTTAAAAAAACTGAAATTAAAATTCTCACTAAAAATGCTTGTATATTTAAAGTGTCGAACAACTTGGTGGCCTTTTGCGTCACAGATTTCCTTATAGAGATTAAACATTTTTTTTTATATTTATATTACTACTGAGATACTGTCTTTTGCTTTCTTTTCTGCATGTGATTCCATGGTAGGAAAGATAGTATGTCATCCTTTACTAATTGGATATATTCTGATTTTATTTTATTAGCTGGCTTTTTTCTGCCATGTCTATCTTAAGAAGAATTAGGTGGTATGGGCACATATTCAGAAAGGAAAGTACTGCAGCAGTGAGGAAGATTACAGAATGAAAATCACAATCTGAAAGGCCAAGAGGCAGACCAAAATCTAAATGGAAACAACAAGTGAAAGGGGACATTAGAAGGATAACGATAACAAATTGGAGAGAAAAAATAGAAAATAGGAAGGAATAGAGAATAATAGTAAACGAGGCAAAGGCACACAAAAATCTCTGAGAGGAAGCAGGGAAAAATGTGGTTTGATCCACCATGGACACCGGATTGACTGGCCTGAAAATAAGCAAAATAATATCCGTTACAACCACCTTGCTTGCAACTAAACACCAACTCACTGATCAGAAAAAAGAAGCGTTCGTTCGCAATGTTACTGTGGCAACGTTGCCAGTACTTCATATCATCAGGTCAGGTTACCAGGTTTTAGCTCATAGCTTGGCTCTACAAGTGCATAGCAAAACAATACTGTAAAAACCTATATCTCTACTTATGTTGAATTGCTTGTACAATACATTCCTTTCTAAAACCAGTTAAAGTTACGTGGTGTTGTGCATTGTTAATTTTCATCATGATTAAAACTTATGGAATGCCAAAATCCTATAACGCGTGATAACGTCCGTTGCCTATTAGACACTATATTAATGTGACAACAAAGGCAAGGAAATACTACATAAGTCTACTTACCTTACTTTTCCATAGAAATTTGTTGTTTTCAGAGAATATATCGGGTTTGTCAAATACCGTTTTTAATATTAAGTACAGCGAAAATGGGATATCTGAATATACCGTTCGAAAGAGCGTTCAAAATTACACCCAAATACATATTTAACGCAATTTTGAAATTTTTAGACTTACAGGGTTTTGCCTCTATACCCACGATATATTCTATATGTTACATATATGCTATGGCATAGTGGAAGCCTTAAAACTGTATGCCCCAAATTGTTTGCATAATTTTCACAGACGCCCATTTTTTATGTTCACACTTTTCAAAACTTGGATCAATTGTTCTTTAATGTAATCTATGTGGAAAAAATGCCAATATAGAATTTGTAGATTTAAATTGTATTGTTTGATGAGTGAGTTTTATTTAGCTGCCTACAATTGCAGATTATGTTGCCCCTCACAAGTATGTGTTCAATAATTCTACAGGGTATCCTCATGCTAATCCAAAGAATAATCTTCTGTGTTCTTTTTTTTTATTTAAATAATAGTCTCATCAACCCTTAAGGTTATTAGGGACACAGAAATACAGAAATGTTATGATACAATGAATACATATATACATTGAATGATATTTACAATAATTATATTTTGTTAGTAATATTGATTTCTGTTACAAACGCTATTAGTTTTTTCATATCACATCTGGAGTTCAGTATTGCTTCAAATGAAGGAGGAATGTTGTGTATGTGTCGCTGGTTATTGTATGTTGGGCATTTTTCTAGAATGTGTTGGACGGAGAGCTGCCTTTGGCATATTTCACACGTTGGTGGGTTACTTCTTGAAAGGAGGTAACTATGTGTTATTCGGATATGGCCAATTCTTAATCTGGAGAGAATGATTTGGTGCTTTCTACTGGCGGGGTTTGATTTCCATGGGTTGACATGTTTTACTTGAAATAATTTAGATTGAGAATTATTCCACTGAGATTGCCATTCTCTGTTGATAGAATCCTTAACTGTCCTTTTATTCTTTTTATAGTCAGTGTGTACAATTTCCTGTATAGTTGGGATCGTATCATCACCAATTGACCCTCTCGCTAATTTGTCTACATCTTCATTGCCTTTTATTCCGATATGCTATGGAATCCATATGAAATTTACTGTTTTGTGCTGCAGTTGCAGATTATATAGCACGGGCTTAATAGAGAGAAGGATTGGGTTGTTCGGAAATACCTGGGAGAGGCTGGAAAGTGCACTGAGAGAGTCCGATATAATAATTATATTTTGTTGCTCTATGGTTTTTATGTACTCCAGTGCCTTAAGAATAGCCAGAACTTCTCCGTGGTATATGCTACAGGTCTTATTCAGTTTATAAGCGGTGCTGTAATTTGGGCTCATGAAAGCTGCTGTTGTGCCATCTTCGGTTTTTGACGCATCCGTGTATACTTCATAAAAACCCTGCAGATTTTCCATTGTTTCATTGAATTTTTGAACGGTTAGGAGGGGGTTGGTTTCATTTTTATTGTACTGTAATAGGTTTGTATTTATTTCTGGAAGGTTGATTATCCAAGGAGGTGGGGTGGGGATATTGTTGGAAAATGTTTGGGAAAAAGTTAGCTGGAATTCTGCAAGGTATCGGTTGATTCTCTCATAGAAAGGAGGATCTGTTTTTTTTAAGCATAAAGGTTTTTGAAGCGATGAGAGAATATGTTGTGTCTTGCAGGATTAGTGGGGTTTGAAGATACTGCAGCAGCGTATGAAAGACTTAAAAATTTTCTTCTTGACTGTAGGGGATATTCTCCTGTTTCGCAGTGGACACTGGCAGAAGGACTTGTGAAGAAGGCTCCTAATGCGATTTTTAGTGCTGTATTGTGGATGGTATCCTGGTTTCTCAGAATCGATTTTTTTGCAGATGAATATACTAATGAGCCGTAGTCTAGCTTAGATCTGATTAAGGATTTGTATATCAGCATAAGACTGTTGTAATCAGCACCCCAGTTCCTGTTTGTAAGTGTTATAATCAGGTTCAGTCCGTTTTCACATACATTTTTCAAGTTAATAATGTGATCTTTCCAGTTCAGCTTTTAGTCGAATATGATTCCTAAAAACTTCCAATTTGTCAACAAAATTCAGTGGTAGAGCATCTAAGGTTAAACGAGGAATTTCAGGATTATGTTTTTTTGAGAACACTAGACATTTTGTTTTCACGTGGGAGAATTGGACGCCATTAGTTTCTGCCTATTTTCCAAGACTATGGAGTGTTTTCTGTAACTGTTTTTGCATTGAATATACATTTTTGCCTATTGTAAAAATGACTAAATCGTTTGCATATAGTCTTGCTTTAACTGGGGGTTTGCAATTGTGCAGAATGTTGTTTATTGCTACCAAGAAGAGGGTGACGCTAAGAACGGATCCTTGTGGTATTCCATTTTGGTGAATTCTCTCCGACGACGTAGTACCGTTTACTCGAACACAGAAGTGGCGATCTTCAAGGAAGTTGTCGATGCATTGTAATATATTGCCTGCAAAAAATGCTGCATTTCAATCCTGCTTGTTGGCGACCAGATTGTTTGCAGTTGTCCTGTTTTTTCTGAAACCGCTCTGTTCGGGAATTATTAGATTTTTTTATTCTAGGAACCACATTAATCTCTTGTTTACAATTTTTTCCAGTATTTTGCATAGTGCACATATAAAGGATATGGGTCTGTAAGAATCTGGGTCCATTTTTGGTTTGTTTGTCTTTAGAACGGGTATAATGATTGCTTGGGACCACTTTCGATGAAATACTTTGTTTATCCAGATATGATTGTAGATTTGTAGGAGATACTTTTTTGCATTCAAAGGAAGGTTCTGTAGGAAGATCGGTGGAATATCATCTGGTCCTGCGCTTGAGTTCTTACTCTGTTGAAGTGATTCTTCGAGTTCTTCAATGCTTATAAGTGCATTTAGTGGATTGGGAACCTCTTCTTCGAAATATATATGTATCTTTTCAGCACTCGTTTTCAGTGCTTTAAAAGATTCTCTGTACTTTATGTTACTTGAATGCATTTCAAAGTTTTCTGCCAAGGTTTCGGTGATTTCCTCGTTGGATGATATAATGTGATCGTTTTTAGCAAGAAACTTTATTTTATTAAGTGTTCTAATTCCCGAGACTTTCTTAATATTTTTCCATACAATAGAGGCAGGAGTAGAACTGTTTATATTGCTTACGAATGTCTGACAACTCTCTTTCTTACTTTTTCGAATTATATATCATCTTGGCTCTATGTTTTTTTAACTCCAGGCGATTTTCTGTGGTATTGTGCCGTCTGTATTCCTTGAAGGCTTTTTTGTTTGAGGTAACTGCTTTCTCGCAAGCTTTATTCCACTAGGGTACCGGCTTGTGCTGTTTGATGTGCTTCGTTTCACCTACATGGACCTCAGCTGCCCAGATTATTATATTGGAGAAGATTTGTAATATGTCATTTACATCTAAGTTCTGGCGGACTCCATTGAGTTCGTCAACCTTTCTTTCAATCGCAATTGAATATTCTGGCCAATTGGCATTTTTTGTGTTCCACTTTTGGTAAATAGGGAGATTGCTTTCTTCTCTGTTTTGTTCGTTGAAACTATTTATTGGGTGGTGATCGCTGCCATATAAAAAAGGCATCACGTTCCAACTAAACGAAGGTGATAGAGTGGGTTCGCAAAAGAATAGATCAATAGCAGATGATTCCCTGGTGAAAAGGTCAAATCGGGTTTTCGATCCGTCGTTGAGAAGGTTGAAGTTGAATTCATCTATGACAGTGGTTCCCAACCTTTTCTGGACCACCACCCCCTATAGAATAGAACACAAATTTCAACGCCACACCAATCATTTTCATTGCAAAGCTTATGAAACAAACGGTCATTCAATGAATTGCTTCTAATGATATTGATAGCTTTAATAACGTTATTGAGGGACGCATGCAGACGTTCATTTAATTTTTTTGCAACCAAATGCTGACGGTGAATAATACAATGTACAGCGAGTACATTTGGCACTGCTTTTCTCAAATGTGCTATAAAACCCTTATGACGCCCGGTCATTGCTGGAGCACCATCAGTAGCAGCAGACAAAATATTGCTAATAGGAATTTCTTTCTCATGAAAAAATTCTTGCATGATATTAAATTTAGAATGTCCCTTTGTATCAGATTCCAAATTCTTAGTAAATAATAACTCTTGATGATTTTTTTCTTCTTTTATAAATCGTACGTATGATAAGAGTAGAGCTTCGTTACTTGGTAGAGTTGATTCATCGAGTTGAATGGAAAATTCGCAAGTCTTTAGGTAATCGCATAATAATATTTCAACGTCATTTGCCATTTCATATATTCTTCTTTGCACTGAATTATTACTGAGAGGAATTTTTTTAATGATATCAAATGGTGTCTTATGATGGAGAACAGTTTTTAATATCTCTTCGACTGCCGGCAAAATTAATTCCTCGCCAATGGTGTGTGGTTTTCCTGACTTTGCGATTAACAATGAAACGTTATATGAGGCTCGTAGCCTATCATCGTCTTGTTTAGAAGACGATGCAAAAAGGTTTGATGTAGTTGGCTGTTTGAAATATTGTTTTTCGAGTTCTTGAAAATAGAATATATCTTTGTTCTTCTTATCAGGATGCATTTTATGTAAATGCTCTTGTAGCCTAGAAGGTTTCATAGCTTCATTTGAAAAAACTTTTCGGCAAATTAAACACATAGATAATGATTTGTTTGTAGAAGATTCCGCAAATCCATATTTTAAATATTCAATACTGTATTGCCGGCATTTCTTTTTTAATTTAGAAGTAGATTCAGCCATTTTCATACAAAAATTAAATTCTCAATAGATTTATAGATAGTCATGTTTATAAAATGACACACTACACACGATTATTTACTACGGCAGAGCTTATGATTCACGATTATATATCGCGGCCAAGCACATACAACTAACTAACAAAAAATTCGTAGAGCTGTTGCTTTTATACGTTTCTTTTCGTGCATGATTCAACTTGTCTGTGTGCGAACATGTCGAAACATGTTATTTTGTATGAACATCGCGCGTTCGCTTATCAACGTGCGAGGACAAGTCATATACTTCTATTCTGAACTAAAAGAAATTATTATAATTATTAGTATTATTATTAATGCTAATTTAAAACTGCTTATTAACCCTTATTAAATCATTTTTATTTCACCATTCCTCTTGACTGCTTATTATTTGCTTCTGAATCCGCTACCGCCCCCCTAAAAGGCCGCAGTGCCCACAGGGGGGCGGTATCGCCCCCGTTGGGAACCAATGATCTATGATCTCTTCGATTTTCCGTCCCATTGAGTTAGTTCCTTTCGATCCCCACAATCTATTATGGCTGTTGAAGTCTCCCAGGATTATTCGTGGTGAAGGGAGTTGATCAATCAGGTTCTTAATTTGTTTGGTGTCAATTTCGGCTTTGGGGGGGGGGATATAAATATTGAATAGATTGATTTTTCTAGTTGATGATATGCTCACTGCAACTGCTTCTAAACTAGTTTGAAGCGGTATCGAGCATCCTTCATAGTTTTCGTCAATATATATAGCAACTAGCTATATTCTGTTATTCTCTGTTTTTTTGAAGCATTTATAATTTCGAAGTTTATAGTGGTGTTTCCTTTAAAATTTGTTTCTTGTAGGCAGATTATAGTTGGGTGTTGTTCAAATATTAAGGTTTTGAGCATTTTCAAATGGGTATATAGCCCATTTGAGTTCCACTGAATGATTGACTTGAATGTTATATTAAAAGGTTTCCTGAGAGGAGTCAAATGATGAGTCGGTATCTATGTTATCAATTGTTTCCGTTTTTAGTTGTTTCATGATTTTGCGTTTGACTTTGGTGCATCTGGATTTTATCTTTCTCTCCTTTAGGTATGGGTATATTTTGGTCAACATTTCTAATAAATCATGGATATCTGAGGTATATATTCTAGCCACTCTGAGGGGGTCGTTAGAACCATATACATTTTCGAAAAAGTCAGTGATTTGTTCGAAGCTCAGTATAGGGCTGGAGGTCTTGTCTTCAAATAATGCTTTGGCGGGTAGTAATAGCTCTTCTACTGATTATTGGTCTGCATTTATATTGGTTTAACTATTCTTTGAAGGTTTCTCTGCCGGTTTGATGAATATATTCTCCGAAGTTTGTTGAGGAGGGGGAGAGTTATGATTTCGGTGATGTTTCTTTTTGAGGTTTTGTTTGAGATTTGGCTTTTACTTGGAGCATTGACTAGTAGTGGTGATGTGGTATTTGGAGGTTCTGCAACAGTATTCTCCGAGGTAGAGGTTTCCGATATTACATCAGGTTCTTCCAGTTCATTAGTTTCGTTGTTGGAATGAGATGCGACAGTCGTACAGTTGGCTGCAACATGGCCTTGCTGTTTACACTTGAAACATGATTGATTTTCTTGGGACAAGAATATACGGTATGATGTGTTATCATGTGATATGAGTATGGAATCAGGTAGTTGGATTTCAGAAGGGGCGAAAGCTTAGGATATGCCTGTAGGAGAGATTGGAAGAATTAATCCTCAAAAAATATATTGGCGATAATGTTATGATGCCTAGTTTTCGTAGTTCTTCATATATACCATCATGGGGGATAGTGGGGCTTACATTTGATAACAGAAGTCGTTCGCTGGGTATTATCAATCGGCGGGCATGGAGCCTCATTATTGATAGATATGGTCCCATATATGTATTAAGGAATTCGTCAACAATAATTTTGCTCGATAGGTAAATGCAAATCCGATTACTAGATATTCTTGATGAAAATAGAATGTTTGATGGGCCAATAATGGAACCAAGAGCTAATAGATATTCTTCGAGTTTGGTATCATTCGAGGAGTTGAAAATGATTGCTTGATTTTTGGTGGGAAAAGTTAGTGCTTGTTGTTTACTGACAACAGATGAGTAGGTGGTTGTAGGTTGGTTTTGTGGTTGGGTGTTACTATTTTGAGTAATATGTTGGAAGCCCCTGAAGTCAGAAGAATTCTGTAGAAGATCGGTCATTTTGAATTAATTTTCATCAGGTAAGTCGTCGAAGACGGCCCTGACCTGCGATTTTATTTCACTGGTACGGGTCTCTCGAACGACCTTGGTCGTTTAATGTGGAATCGGTACACTTCGATCGTAATAAAGAAAACTTTTTCATACTGATATTCTGCTCCACACTTTTTGTTCAAGTATAACAAAAACTCGACGATAAAACTTGAAAAACAATACACATTAACTAACGCGTAATTAATGATTTTGACAAAAAACAGAGCTTAACGAGAGGTACGTGTTTACTCGTTGGCTCCTAGAACAGTACTCTGTGTTCTTTGTAGATAGGAAAAGTGCATTTGGAAAGCATCGATCAGTCGACTTTTTGTGCTTTTAAAAACTAATGTGTTTGCATGAACTTAGTTACTAAGTAACATAATACTGTAATATACATTTAGCAATTTGTAGCCCATATTTTAGTATTTAGTAAACGTTGTAAAATAAATCAATAAAATCAAATTTTGTTCATATATGCCTATATGTTTCCTCGGTTTTAATGTGCATAATATGTTTTATTCGATTATTACAAATTTATTGTCGATAACTAATTTGTGTTTTGTAGAATGAAGAAAATGAAGATGTTTTGGTACGTTTGGTGGATTATGGAAACAAGGAATTGGTGTCTTACAAAAATTTACTTAATCTGACTGAAGAATTGAGTTCCTTCCCTATGTTGGCCATTCGGTGTCATTTTCCTTTGGTAAAGATTTACATTGTAATTGTTGATTAGTTGACACACAAATAGTACTAAATAGAATGACAAAATAACATTTGTGTCCCTTCTATTTAGATAAAATATAAATAGCCTTAAAATGAGAACTCCTATAGCAAATCTGCTACATATTAAAATCAATCTTCTGGTAATGGTGAATTTAGTTCAAATATTTGGGATCAACTTAGAATTTCCTGTAGTTGATTATAAATAATTTCATATAGTTATTTTTAGTATAATTTTCTGTTATTAACGTTTTTGTTTAAATAAAATTCAATTTATCGTACTATTTTATGCTGTTAAGTATTTTTGAATATTATGCTTAATATCTTTCAAAAATTTTGATCGTATTAGTAGATTTATATTTAAACTTGTAATTAGTAGTGTACTTTTAGGATGTTGTTATTTCTATATACAGTGTGTCAATGAAAAAAACATTATTTGATTCACATGAATATGATCGTTAATATCACATGTCTTCAGTGACTTAGACATTATTATTTAGTGTTTATGTCAACAAAATATCTAACCTTTTCATCAAGTTTAAATATGATTTTATTATCTCGTTAATTGTCTATTGGCCTTTTCCAAAGAACTTGTAAATACCGGATATTCAATAACATTGATACTTATATGTACTTCTAGCTATATCCTCCTGGATCAACACGTTTACATAAGTTGTCAACTTGGCCAATAACATCCATTGAAGTTTTCAATAGTTTTTGTGAATCCACTAGTTTTAAAATAGTTTATGCCCTCAGAGAAAGGTGAGTTTTTGGATTAAAATTCGAATTTGTTTATATGTTAATTTGATATTATAGTAGAATCCATCCATCTACAATATTTTAGACATACCTCGTATTTCATATTAAATTTCATTACATATGAAATTCTTTCCCATAGCCATATGAACATCAATTATGGCTACGATCTAAAATTATTTACAACCATACAGGATGTCCCAAAAGTAGTTGAACAATTCAATTATACGATTTTTTAAATGGAACGCCCTTTATTTGATCACATTTTGGAATTCTATGTGGAAAATTTAGGTCAACTTCATGTTTATATATCTATGATAAAACCAGTCTCATTGATTTTATCACAGCTACTAGACCAGGGGTTCCCAAACTTTTTTGTACCACGCCCCCCTCTGGTTATTTGGAGACCCCCCACGCCCCCCTACACATATCACCTTTCCATTTTGCAATACCCTATTTCCACGGTGCCGTACATACCAACTCCTACTTGTACAAGTATGTGCCTACTTGATACGGTGAGTAGGTAGATTTTTCGATCACTGTTGAATGCGGTAACGCAGAATGGAAAGATTCAATAATTGTAAGTATGGTGAAAATTAAAACAAGTATTACATGAAAAACGAATATAATTACTGATACAAAATTTAACATTGTAACACAGATACATTTTCAATTTAAGGGACGTGAAACAATAGGCCTACCTACTTACAAAAACAAAACATAAAATGTAATTTAGTGAGATGGGTGCGCTTGCATGTTCTGGATAAGTTGACAGATCCTGGGCTGAGTTTCAGACAAAGCACAGCGTAGGTCACTTTCGACATCAAGTTTGTTGCGGTACTTGGTTTTGATCGCCACAAGAGTTGAAAACGCTTTTTCGCACATGTATGTTGTTGAAAAAGGCAAGTACATCCGAACAGCTTTCTCTGAAACACTGGTGTAAACTTTTAAGTACTTTAACCAAAATGAGGGCTTGTCCATTTTGTCAAAATCGTATCTTGCAGCAGAGTCATTTTTTATTTCTATTCCCTCCTCTTGCAACTCTTCTGGCAGCAACTGTATGTCCATGTTGAACGGATCGGTTGATAGTTTGTAAAACTCCTCTGACAAGTTAGGAAAGTACCTGCTGAACTCCTCCTTGAGGTTCTTCAAATGGTCAATTATCAAGTTTTTCAAAAGCGGTCCTTCAAAAACGTCCTCAAAACATACTTCTTCTGAGACTGACACTACTTTGCTGAAACTTGAATAGTTGCTTGGGTTCATTGACACTTTACGTATTCAAAATTGTAGTTTCTCAACGTACATCTTGATGGCATCCCGATGTGTTACTATATTTGAGTCTGCACCTTGCAGTCTCAAGTTTAGGTTATTTAACGTGTCAAAAAAGTCTGATAAATAGGCCAAAATCACTTGGTTACAGGGTTTTTTGAACTCTGCACTAAGCTCGTTTTGTTTCTGCTGTGCCAAAAACGTTATCACTTCATCCCGGAGTTCAAATAGTCTTCCCAACATATTGCCTTTTGATAGCCATGAAATAGCAGCGTTTTGTGATCACTTCCTAAATCTTCACACAGAATTTTAAACAGTCGAGTATTTAATGCACTGTTCTTAACGTAGTTGACTACTTTAATACAAAGCTTTAAAACAGCATTGAGTTCGTTGGGAAGAGTTTTTGTTGCCAAGGCTTGGCGGTGAATAAAACAATGAATCCCAACCACATTAGCATTCTTCTCTTTGACCAACTGCACAAAGCCTGAACGAGAACCCAGCATTGAAGGAGCACCATCTGTGCATACACCAATAAGTTTTTGCCAAGAAAGTTCGTGTTTCTTAAAAAAGTCTGATACTGCTTCCATCACATCTACAGCTTTAGTAGTGGTCAACAGCTCAGTAGAAAACATCAGTTCATCCTTCATTCTTTCATTTTCAATGTAACGAACATATACAATCAAATGAGAGCATTGTGCTATGTCTGTACTCTCGTCAAGCTGGATAGCAAAAAACGGGGATTTTTTTATTGCATCAACCACCTGGTTTTTAATGTCCTAGGCCATATCATCAATGCGGCGTTTTACGGTGTTGTCTGAAAGTGGTATTTGTGATAGCTTTTGCCTACTATCAGTTCCAAGGACAACATCGGCTGCTTTTAAAAGGCACGGTTTAACAAGCGTTTCACCAATAGTGTGACTTTTCTTTTCCTTAGCAATAATAAGAGATAATTCATAGGAAGCTTCAAGCACTTTTAGAGATGACTGAGCAGCAGATCCAGTGCTATCTAACTTCATGCGCTTTAAATTCTTAGATTTTGCAGCGAAAAACTCTTTAGGTTTGTCCTTTAAAGAGGCATGTTTGGTTGACAAATGTCTCAGAAGACGATTAGGCCTCATCGCGTCATTGCTTAATACCTCATAGCAAATAACGCACTGAGGGTGATCAACATTATCTTTAAGCAAGGTTACAAACCCATATTGAATATAATCGTCAATATATTTGCGTTTCTTTGCCGTGTTCATCTTCTCTGATTCAGCTTCACACAGAACTCACACAACACAAAAAAAATTACTCCAATTCAAACGTCGCAGCAATTACAGAACACCCACAATACAGCAAACACGCTGACTGATAATTCACGGAAAGCACTGTTGGCACAACGGACTGGCGAACGGACTAGTTACAACGCAAGCACTGAACAAACTGCAAGGTTATTGATATTGGATTGAAGATGCGGTGGGGATGGGCGTGGTAGGGGTGGTGGGACACTCACGCCAAGGCCAAACGGAGGTATCGGTACACACACCCGTTGCGTCTGACAGTAACTGCTATGGAGGGGGACGGTTTTGAGAATATTGAACTCTTGTGTGTTTTGTAGTTTTAAAAACTGTAGCCTTCTTTGATAAAGTTTACAACTTTGCAACGGGGAAATTTACGCCTTTTGTAATGGGGGAATTTACGTTCTTTGAAATGGGCGGTTTGAGTTCGGCAACACTGTTCTCTAATTTGCAAATTAATTGTTTTTTAAACAAAGGATTTTTTATCTGTTTTATTTTAAACAATGGCTTTAATTTTTTACAAACACTTGACCATTATGTCAAGTGAATATTCTTTATGTGGAAGCGTGGAAATTGGTAAAAAAACGTGGAAATTGAAACATTACAAAAACAATTTTGAAAACTTAGAAAGACTTTATTTCGAAAATCTGAGGAAATTATTTTTGTAATTTTTTTTATTTATTTCATTTGGGTGTCACGCCCCCCCTGGACTTTCTCCACGCCCCCAGGGTGGCGCGCCCCCCAGTTTGGGAACCACTGTACTAGACGGTGTTAACTTCTCCCAAATAAGTCCTCTTCTTATTCCCCCTACTCCTCCATGGACTCTCAACCTTCTTAAATTTAACACATCCCTTATGACATACAACAAACAACACCCAAACGATTAATAAACAATGCTTTTCGTGAAATAATAACTAATAGTACATCTGGAACTTCTATAAAATCTTCCCTAATCCCATTAACTTGGAGCGTTCACACAGGCGAACTATTTAACATACTCCGAGCCATCAATTCCCATCTTCCCGCCTTATAAGCTCGTTGTCATTTGTACAGACTCACTTGCATCAATTTGATCCACCCAAAATATATTTACCGACCATCCTATTGTCTAATCTATACATGATTCCTAAACTCATCACATAGCTGTTATTACAATTTGGTTATCTTCCCGCATTGGCATCATAGGCAATGAACTTGAAGACCAACAGTCAAAAATTGCTTTTACGTTTTCCGTCACCGACAATATAGTTATTTGTAAGGATTTAAAATCATACTTCAAAAGGAGAACCAGAGTAACATGGCAGCAGAATTGGGACACCATCGGCACATCCTTATGCCAAATACAGCACTCGGTAGGACATCCTGAACCAAGTAGTTTCGCAAGTCTCAAGGCAAGATTTAGCTGTGGTAAGAAGAATCAGAATAGGTCATTCATGACTTACCCAGGGATACCTAATACGTCTAGACCCATTTGTTCCAGCTGTAATTCCATACTAACTATGAAACACATTTTGACTGAGTGTCACAAATATGCCGCCCAAAGACGACAGTTTCATCTTAAACTGAACTACAAAGACATTCTAAACAACTTGGATCAAATTACCTATCTACTTCAGTTCCTCAAAGATGTACAACTTTACCATTAACTGTAGACCAATTGTGTAATTATTGTGTATCTACTCATATTGAATTAATGAACTGTAATACATAATATATTGTAACCACTCCTGTGCAAGTTTCTTAGTTGCCGAGCACGTTAATTTGAAATTAAAAGATAATATTCGATACTTTTCGCATGAAATTATGAAAACAGCTCTGACCGGTTTCTATAGCGTCATAAGCATTTTTATTTTATCAACAACGTCAAGCTGACAGTTTATTATCAAAAATTGAGATAATCTGAAATTATTGATTTGTATAATAGCCAAATGAACATAGAAGAATCAGCAAATATCGCTGCTGCCAGAAAAATCGAGGAAGAGGTATAAAGCAACGTATCAATACTTCAAGAAATGGTGCCAAATAAAGTCTGCTACTGTACTCTCAGAAACCGTGCTTTTGGCGTACTTTCACGAAAAATCTGCTGTATTAAAGTCTCCATCAAGCTTATGGTGCGAATATTCCATGTTGAAGTCCACCCTTTTCATGGAGGAAAACACAGATATTTCCAAGTATCCTAAACTTCGAGCATTTTTAAAAAGAAGAAATGACTGGTATAAATCCAAAAAATGTGTTTGACAGGGAAGATGTTAGCTTGACGTTGTTGATGAAATAAAAAATTAAAGTATCTCCTATGTTTGTAGTTGAAACTTAATTAATATAGGGTGTTTCTTAAGTAAATAATGAACACTTTTTATTTGGCATATATTATTATAAGCGAGTGGTGGTAAGTTGACTGACAATCGGTACCCTTTTGCTAATTGTTACAAGTCCTTCAAAACTGTCAAAATTGGTTGTTTACAATATAGGGAGGAGAAATAATATATTATTACTTCACCTTATGTATAATATGTGTTTACATATAAGGGAAGTATTGTAGTGGAGTGATTTTGACGTTGACGTTCAAAAAACCTATTTTTAAAAAATGTCGGTCTGTCAATACGATAACTGAAAAAAGCGACTGAATTTTTTAATGAAATTTTATATGTAGGTTCAGAACGTAAAAACTGAGGCTAAGTTCGTAAATGATCAAAATCTGATGTACAGTTTTCCGGAAAATCTCATTCTCATAAAGTTTCCTCCTGAAATAATTTTTTTACGAATAACTAACAAATTTATTGGAATGGTAGACTGCTCTGGGTACTAGAACAAAATAACTTATTGATAAATAATAATGCATAGCAGTATTCATTGACATTACCAAAGCATACGATTTGCAGTGCTATTCTTGACCGTTCGCATGTTTAACACTTGCGAACGGATGTCTGAATTTGGTATTCTCGACCAGTCGCATGAGCTGCGTATACTCATAAAATCAGTGAGTGGTCATCACCATTCGTATCTCCGACAAATCGTACGCACACATCACTTTAATAGACAATTTTAGCTTGTCATAAGTTTTTACCCGTATCCGTATTGGAGTTACGTATCGTTTCGTGCTAAAATAAA
Organism: Galeruca laticollis; assembly: GCA_963921935.1. Classification (NCBI taxonomy): domain Eukaryota; kingdom Metazoa; phylum Arthropoda; class Insecta; order Coleoptera; family Chrysomelidae; genus Galeruca; species Galeruca laticollis. The sequence goes on along the minus strand of OY998175.1, from coordinate 112,287,117 downwards.
GTAAAAAAATAATGACAAAACTAAAAATTATCTTTGTGGTTATAATCAAACCAAACCAATATCAAAGAAGACCCGTAAAATAGCACTAATAGCACAGAATACTGATTTTAGTCGGGATATGGATACGTATACGGAGAAGGGACGTAACAATCCGTTCAACGGATCGTATCGGCTGAACCGTAACGGGTCTACACATGCGCAGTTCGTTACGTATACGGATAGGTGAGAAATTTAAGGTTTTATATTTTTAATTTCTTATTTAAATTATTTGTTGTGTTTATTGTTCTTCATTAATTTCATCCAGTTTTATCTTATAATCGTAGTGGTGGATTACGATTAAGAGTATTTAAGTGTCGCAGTTTAATAAGGTATTATTGCAATAAATTATGATTTTCTATGTATAGCAAATATCGAATTATCGGCTTGAAATACACGTTATGCGCCCTCTCTTTCATAAGCTTAGCATAACATAAAATAACCCTTAAAAATAGTCTTTTATTTTACACTTTTCAAAAATTACTACGTTGCCAAATGTTATTTTAGCAGAGAATCCAAACTTTCGCACCTTAGACCGATCGCATCGATGCTCATACGTGACTTTGCGAACGATCTCGAGAATAGCGCAGCTGGTTTCGCAGTACAATATAACCTCAAAATTACACCAATGGGGCTCAAGAAGAAACATTCTACACTTCATTAACAATTTCCTTATAGAAAGATATTTCCAAGGGTCTAAGTACCACCCTATTTCTGATTGCTATCTCCGATTGTACGTGGATGATTTGGTAATATTTGCAAAAGGGAGAAATATGACTACTACTCAAACGCATATACAAACCGTTCTAGACAATCTAAGCAACTGGTGTAACATCAATGGATTTAAATTCTCAGAAACTAAAACAAAATGTATTCTCTTTTCCAGAAAATACATAATAGAAAGACCCGTACTAATCTTAAACGGTTAAAATTTAGAATTTGTAGAAAGTATAAAATTTTTAGGCATGACTTTTGATAACAAACTTACCTGGAAACAACATATATTAATTACCTCAAGAAAGTCTGCCAAAATGGTCTAAATCTATTAAAAACAATTACCAGCTATAAATGGCGCGCTGATTTTACCTGTCTGATAAATCTATATAAGGTTCTTATAAAATCAAGGATTGACTGTGGTTCCATTGCTTATGCATCGAGTGAGAAACCGTATATTAAACAACTTGACGTATTGCAAAACTCTGCATTAAGAATCACTACTGGCTCATTTCGAACAACACCAATAGAGAGCCTTCACTGTCTTACTGGAGAACCACCCCTCCGACTTCTAAGAATTCAACTATGCAACATCAGTTTTGTCAAATAAAAATAATCCTGTTAATTGCAACATTAGAACAGATCGCTTTAAAAACGTATTCGAAATCAAGCAGACAACTATTCCCTTCTACGAAAGAATTCGCCAATAAACAAACACCCTAGCAATTGAATTACCAGATTTCTTCCCAATTAATATAAAAACCCCTCCTCCTTGGATAATCCCTATTCCTACCATTAACGTAAATATGAGTTCATTTAAAAAAAAAATAGAAACAAACCATACTGTAATAATACAATCATTTCGTACACTTATGGAAGAAAGCTTTAAAGAATATATTGTGTACACTGACGCATCCAAAACTCCTAATGGTCTAGGAGCAGCAGCAATACTAGCAAATGATAATCACACATTTAAACTATCTCCACATAATAGCGTCCACACTGGAAAATTTTACGCTATATTACAGGCACTAATCATTGTCATAAGATTAGGTATGTTAGGTATCACAGGAAATGAAAAAGCAGACCAATGTGCCAAAGAAGCAGCAGATAACAACAAAGCAGTAATGGTGTGCGAAGTGATAGCCAATGACTATAAAGCTATAATCAAAACAAAAATTCAGTCCAAGTGGCAAAGTGAATGAAACAGATCGCAGTCAATATTAAAAACAATAAAATCTTGCGTTAAGCCGTGAAAAGGCAATTTCAAAATCGTGCGGATCAAATAAAAATCGACCGCCTAGGACTAGGCCACGCTAAAGTGGCACACTTATACCTATGTGAAAATTGTAATACAAACCTAAATATACCACATTTATTGTTAAACTGTCAAAAGTACAGAAACGAAAGTCTACTTAACAACTGTTCAAACAATACAATCTCCTTATTAAATGAAAATTACAATGTTGCAAACGTAATTAAGTATCTAAAAGACACTAAATTGTATCACAAACTGTGAACTGACATGTCGCTAATAACCTTTGCGCAGTTGATGCGACAATAAACAACAACAAAAATGGAATCTTAGACTTGAAGAATTTATTATAATGTAGTACGACCAGTATTGTGTTTATTAGCTGTATTAATATATAAAAAGTCAAATTAATTCAAAAAATAATTGAATAAACCCTGATACATTTGAAATGTTATTTAAAGATTCTGAAATATTGATTATTTTTAATAGCAGCAAACACCAAATAAACTAAATTTGGCAACAGTAGATAGAATACTACTTTATCCTGCTCCCCACTTCATTTTTGCTTAGAATGTGAAATGATGTTGGCTTCAAGAGTAATGTAATAGTTATATCTTTTTTATTTATATATCTATAGGGGACCCTTTGGAATCGTAATTTTTTATGAAAAGTCCAACTTTGATGTTTTATAACTTGATGTGCATTATCGATGGGAATCTGCTGTATTTTCTTCATAATAGTATGGACACTCTATTATAAAATCACGGAACGGCAAATATCACAATTAATAGTTCAAGGTATCCTAAATCACGGTTGTGAACTTTACTGGTCTAAATCAAATGCATTCGTCAACTATTCATTTCCGCAAAAAATAGATTATCTTAAGAACAGCAAAGCCTAGGTACATGAAACCTTATTCAAATTTTACCTAATTTTCCATGTAAAAATCAAAAATGTGAACAAATATAGGGCGTTCCATTTAAAAAATCGTATATTTGATTTGTTTAACTACTTTTGGGACATCCTGTATGGCTGTAAATAATTTTAGATGTGAACAAATTTTTGAAAAATGTCACCAGCTGCTCACTTGAGACTGTATAAATACAGGTGACTCACGCTTATGCTATCACATGTAAATATATTTTTTAGCAATAATTCAGTAGCTATTGATTTCGACTGTGAAGATATTGAAGATACCATAGGACAATTATTGATGGATGGCAACTATGCTGTTCAAATAGTAGAAGATTGTAAGTAATATTTCATGTTTACTTTAATTTTGTAAGGTCAGCATTTACTATTATTTTTCATATATTATTTCACTAAAAGTTTATATTTACAGTAATATAAATGACTGACACAATTCCTGGATTACTGATCCAAAAATATGTTAATAAATATGCTGATTATCTGAATTGGCTTATACTTTTAAATTAATTGTGCCCAGGCATAGATTTATTTCATTTATTTCTAAATGTGTATATGTTATTTCCATATTTTTATGCAACCATTCATAAACATATTGTAATGTTTTTTTCTAATTTATTTAAAACGTAAACGGGTGGGATAAATTTTAAACACTCGGTATGGTTGCTTACTAATTTATTTAAACACTAACTCACTAACACTAATTTATATGTACTTAACTAGTCACTTAAATTTAATTTATATGCACACTAACTTATTAATTTATAACACTTTTATATTCACTTAATTACTGTTTAACTCACTATGGCAAATTATAAACTGAACTCATCCGCTGATCGGTCTTGTATTTATATCAAAAACTTTCTTTACTAGAACATTCGGGATGGGACATGCCTTTCGCGATATTTCTTAAAATGCCTTTCGAGAACATGTTTAGAAAGGACGGTCCCAATAGACCTTCTCAGAATTCGGCGCGCTCGCCTTTTTCTCAACTCCGTTAACATAAGGTTACAGGGCCGTACTTGTATCTGCTTCGGTGTGCGAGTTCGTAACATTACCCCCTCCTTAAATGAAAGTTCCTCCTGGAACTTTTGTGTAGCCGAGACTGGATGTTTGAATCGGCAACTAGCCCCATTTCTACACTTTCCGATCTTATGAAAATAGCAGGGCACCGTCTTCATCGGATACTGATAACGGGGGTTGTAGTTGCAAATCAATATCTGGACACCGGTATCTTGAAAGATAATCTCTACCATGTTCCTGATGATTCGCCAATCCAACTGGTTACTCGCTATCTTAAGCATAGCCAGTTTCTTCACGTTGGATTCCAACACATGGTCTCGGAGGTTTCGAAGTGCTTCCCACACATCGCGGTAGGTAGATCGATCTTGGAATTCATTTTTAGTTACTACGTAGAAGACGTACCGCGAATTATGTTTCAATTTCAGTGTCTTGCCAGGGGCTGGAATCTGGTCTTCAAGTTTTTCTAATTGCCTGAACTTCTTTCGAAAGACGGTTGCCAACCCTCGTGCGTTCTTGATACGGGCTGGGATGTTGTATGCCAGTGAATAATCTTCTGGGAGAGTGAACCAATCTTGTTGTTGTTCCGAAGTGACTCCATATCTAGCTTTCCCGGTACCTCCATACGCGCCCATAAATTCATCGAAGGTGAGGTCAGACACATCTCGAATAAGGTTTACTCCTTCCTCTATGTCATGGTCTCCTTCGAATGGCGCTAGTCGGTTTCGGTGAACTACTTTTGGTTTTCCGTTGGGGATCTTGCTTATGCGATATAAAACATCATTGATCCTTTTCTTGATCAAGTATGGACCTTCCAAGGATTTTCGTAATTTTGGAGAAAATCCTTTTCTCCTCGCCGGGTTGTGTAACCATACTTTGTCCCCTTCTTTAAAACCGCCCTCTGTGGCCTGCGTGTCGTACCGACTTTTCATTCTGTCGCTGGCAACTTGAAGATTTGTTCGAACTAGTTCATGAATATCGTCCAGCCTTCTTCTCAATTGGATCACGTAGTCTTCGCCTGCTATATCTTCTCCAGGCCGACAGCCAAATTCCAGGTCACAAGGAAGCCTCATTTCACGTCCAAACAGGATTTTCGCAGGTGTTTCACCCGTGGACTCATTGACGGCAGATCGATAAGCCAATGCGAATAGGGAGAGATACTGGTCCCAATCTCTCTGATGGCTGGATACTACTTTGGACAGGTATTTTCCAATAGTCCTGTTCATTCTCTCGACCATTCCATCTGACTGTGGATGTAATGCTGTTGTTCTGGTCTTCTTCATTCCCAGCTTGTCGCAAATCTCCTGGAATAGATGGCTTTCGAAATTTCTTCCCTGGTCACTGTGGACTTCCATGGGCACTCCATATCGGCTGATGAATTCTTTCACCAATACATCCGCGACAGTTGTGGCCCCTTGGTTCGGGATAGCGTAAATTTCCACCCACTTTGTAAAATAATCCATTACAACCAGTATGTACTTGCTACCATCTTCTGTCGTCGGAAATGGTCCAGCGATATCTAAAGCAATCCTTTCGAAAGGGCTTCCAACATTGTACTGTTTCATGGGTGCCTTTCTCTTGCGATGTGGTCCATTACTCGTAGCACAAGTCGTACATTTCTTACACCAGTCCTTCACATCGTCGGAGCTGTTCATCCAATAAAACCTTTCACGAACTCGCTGAAGGGTTTTCTTCACTCCCAGATGACCTCCCGATGGACTGTCGTGTAACTTCCTCAGTACCTCAGCTACTCTTGTTCTCGGGATAACTAGCTGTCTCCTCATCTCAGAACCATCATCGTTTTCAAGGACTATTTTAAACAGCCCTTCTTCCAGGAAAAGGGAGTCCCACTGAGCCCAATACGCCTTGAGTTTCGGTGAAAATCTTGACACTTCTTGCCAGGTAGGTCGCCGGTTTTCTTTCTTCCATTGCCGGATCATCTTCAGGTGAGGATCATTCTCCTGATCTTCTCTGATCCTGGTGGGTGACCATTCCTCGTTGACTACAGTAGTTCTTGAAACTGCAGCTTCCCTAGATTCCACCTTGTTGCAGTGGGAGCAGTCTGTTGGGCACGGCCGTCTGGACAGGGAGTCGGCATTTCGGTGACTCACACCAGCTCGATGTTCGATGTTGAAATCGTATTCTTGAAGTCGTTCAATCCATCTAGCGATCTGGCCCTCGGGATTCTTGAACTGCATCAACTACTTAAGTGCTGCATGATCAGTCCGGATTAAAAACTTCCTACCATAGAGATACTGGTAAAAGTGTTCCACGGACTTCACTACTGCCAAAAGTTCTCTTCTTGTGACGCAGTAGTTTCGTTCTGGTTTGGAGAGGACTTTACTGAAATATCCCAGCACTCTTTCTTGCCCTCCTTGGATCTGTGAGAGCACTCCACCAATTCCTACGTTGCTTGCGTCAGTGTCAAGAATAAAGTCTCCCTCTGGTAATGGATATCCTAATATCGGCGCCGAGGTTAAATGCCTCTTCAAAGTTTCAAAAGCCGTTTGACAGTCTTCATCCCATTGGAAAGCTCTTGCTTCTTCTGTAAGTCGCGTTAGAGGCTTGGCAATATCCCCAAACTTCCTGATAAATCTTCTGTAATACGTGCAAAGTCCAAGGAAACTCTTAATTTGATGTTTGTCGGTTGGTTGCGGCCATTGCTGAATGGAAGCAACTTTCTCTGGATCCACCGCCACTCCTTCATTGCTCACTATATGACCTAGATAGTTGACTCGGTTTTGGAACAGCTGACATTTCTTCGGGTTTAACATGAGCTGGGCAGCTTGGAGTCGTTTGAATACGTCTTCCAAATTTTTCAGATGTTCGTCAAATGTCTTCTCCAGTACTACGATATCGTCCAAATAGACCAGGCATGTCTTCCAAGACAACCCTCTCAAAACATTTTCCATAAGTCTTTCAAATGTCGCAGGCGCATTACAGAGCCCGAACGGCATGACGTTGAATTGCCATAATCCAGATCTGGTGGTAAAAGCAGTCTTCTCTTTGTCTTCTGGGTCCATTTCCACTTGCCAATAGCCAGACTTCAGATCCAAGGTGGAAAACAGTTTGCTGCCGGCCAAAGTATCTTGCGTATCGTCAATTCGAGGCAGAGGATAGCTGTCCTTCTTCATCACGTTGTTAAGCTGGCGATAATCCACGCAGAATCTCGTAGTTCCATCCTTTTTCTTGACGAGCATTACTGGAGACACCCATGGACTAGTAGATGGTTCTATTACTTTTTCTTCTGCCATCTCTTGAATTATTTTTTCAGCTTCCTCTCTCTTCGCTCGTGGAAGTCTTCGAGCTGATTGTCTAATTGGCTTAGCATTACCAGTATCGATTTTGTGTTTGACGGCTGATGTTCTGCCAGTCTTTCCTCCTTTTGGTACGAATAAGTCTCGATACTGCAAGAGAAATTCTCTCATTCTCTTTTTTTCAGCTCGATCCAAAGATTGACCAGCTACTGATAACATTTGTTCGAATCTGGCATTGGAATTGTCAGTGGTCGTTGTCTGACGAACTATAGACGTCACTGGTACGCAGGATCCAATCTTGGTTTCCTTCTTGATGGTAATTGGGTAATCGTTCACGTTTATCAATCGTACACGGATCTCCTTCGCCGACGTAACCAATCCTTTCCCAATTAGTACTCCTTTGCCAACCTCCTCGTCGTGGTTCCTTGGTTCCATCATAACCGGTGTACCTTCCTCCATGATTCCCTGTAGCCGTGCTACTATCATGGTTTCGCTTCGTGCGGGTAGAACGGTATCTTCCTGTACAGCTGCCAACACCACGCTGCCTTCATATGGATGCAGGAATACCTCCTCGGAACCCACTTTAATGGCTCTGTTTCTAAAGTCTAATTGGAAACCATGTACATTCATTACGTCCATTCCCAGAATCACGTCTTCTTCAATGTCAGCTACGATTACCGTATGCGTGAACTTTTCTGCGCCAATTCCCAATTGGATTTGTGTTTCCCCGTGAACGTTGGCACTTTCGCCTGTGGCGGTCCGCAGTCGCAGTCTCGTTGGTAAAAGCTTCTTCTTGGAGTTTATTAGTTCTGGTCGTATAATGGTTCTAGTTGCTCCAGTGTCAACCAGCAGAGCATATTTCTTGCCATTTACTTCGCCATCCACATATACACTGTCGTTGCGACATCTGAGAGAAGCTATCAGTATGAGAGGGTCTTTGGAACAATCATGGGTCGGTGCTGCCCCCTCGTAGCCGACCCGTTCTAGTTTTCCTGTGACTGGGGCTCTTGGTTTGCAGGAGTCTTGGGGCGCTTACATGAACTACGTACATGCCCTAGCTCGCCACAATTCCAGCATCTGATCTTTCTAGGTTTCTTGTCCATCATATTCTTTATTAAACTGACAAACTGGTCAAATCTGTCTTCTTGGATGGTCATGATTTTGTTATATCCTGAAGCCTTCGTTGCTGCTTCATATTCAAGAGCAGCTGTCAATGCGTCAACTAATGTTTTGGGATGGGCTAAACGAAGCGTCCTCTGCATATCGGGGTCACGTAAGCCATCAATAAAGGCCTGGATGCCCAGACATTCCATCATGCTCTCTGGTGCTGACGGATAAGCAAATCGAACGAGTCGGGCAATATCCACTTCATACTCTTGAAGGGCTTCATCGCGTTTCTGCCTTCGGTTCTTCAGTTGGGACTGGTACAAATGTTCTAGATGTTCGTGACCGTACCGCATGTCCAACCTCTTCTTCAGCAGCTCGAAATCATCCGTTTCTTCCAGAGGTATCGTCTGAAGTATATCTAAGGCATCTCCCCGAAGCGCGATAGTTAGGTTCACTGCTTTCTCCTTATCGGACCAATTATTCACTCTAGCGGCTGCTTCGAACTGTTTTACATAATTGGTCCACGATGTCTTTCCGTAGAATGTTGGGGTCTTGACTCGTGCAAAACTGCCAATGTCCTCTATCCTGGAAGTTATTTCTGGCTTGCAGGGTTTTATATGTTCAATCTTGTTTCCTTCTGCTGGCGTGTCTTCTGTTCTTAAATCTGCCATATTTCTCTCCAATTCCTTGATTTTCTCGTCTATCGTTGTTATCTTGTTTTCAATGTCTGATTTTAGAGACGTAATTTTATTCTCGACGTCAGCAGCAATGTCATTTTTTAACGATAAGATATCGGCAGAAATGTCATTCTTCATGCTGGAAATCTTCTCTTCCATGGCAGAAATATCGTTCTTCATATTAGCAGAAATCTTGTCCATGTTAGCAGAAATATCGTCCTTCATGGTTGAAATCTTCTCGTCCATATTAGTAGAAATTGACGAGATTACGGTGGAAGCCTCGTCATTGAATAAAAATAATTCTGGATCAAAGCCGTCATTTTCCAGAGCCACTTTAAGTCTTTCTACTAATTCACTTTTCGTACCGGACGTTTCCAACTCACGATCTTCCAATTCTGCTCTTAATTCCGTCACTTTGAGATCAATCAGTCTCTTGGCCATTTTGATGTAGCTATTTATTTATATTATCCCACTTCTGACACCAATGTAATGTTTTTTTCTAATTTATTTAAAACGTAAACGGGTGGGATAAATTTTAAACACTCGGTATGGCTGCTTACTAATTTATTTAAACACTAACTCACTAACACTAATTTATATGTACTTAACTAGTCACTTAAATTTAATTAATATGCACACTAACTTATTAATTTATAACACTTTTATATTCACTTAATTACTGTTTAACTCACTATGGCAAATTATAAACTGAACTCATCCGCTGATCGGTCCTGTATTTATATCAAAAACTTTCTTTACTAGAACATTCGGGATGGGACATGCCTTTCGCGATATTTCTTAAAATGCCTTTCGAGAACATGTTTAGAAAGGACGGTCACAATAGATCCCAATAGACCTTCTCAGAATTCGGCGCGCTTGCCTTTTTCTCAACTCCGTTAACATAAGGTTACAGGGCCGTACTTAGTATCTGCATCGGTGTGCGAGTTCGTAACAATATCTTAAATAAAAGTAGATCTATCTAGGGTAGTATTCAAGTAGAAAGTATTCATATAAATTACTATGCAAGCTAGTGACAGAACAAACCAGTGCATAGCAAGGCATTAGCAATAATTCAAAACTTTAAATTACTACCAGATGTGTTAATTATATTGTTAATTTGAGAAACAAATTTATTTGTATAAATGTATTATGCTAAATATTGACAGTTTGTATTTTCATTAATGTTTAAAAAGTAACTCTCTATTTTGACGTTAATAATAGTACATTATGCATTGAGTACATAATGATGGTTATTAAGCACGAGTATGAAGTTTATGACACGAGCCAAAGGCCAGTGTCGTAATTCATACGAGTGGATTATAACCATTATGTACAAGTTGCATACAGTACTTTTTCTACAAGCTAACACATAATAAAATATAAATATCACTTTCACTGTCGCTAGTACTACCCATTTTATTAACTTCGAATTATTCGAATTTTACATTTAAATGGAACACTAAAAGTATGTTTAAGTATGTAATTTAGAATTAGTTCCAAATTGTGTTTGTTTGATAGTGCACAATTCGTATGATCTTGTAAATTGCAATTCATGTTGTTTACTTGATTTTGATTGGATGACATGGTGTATCGTTATGAAAATCACACTTTGCATGCTGAAAATAGCTGATTTTGATTGGTTTATGACACGTACCATTATGAAACCCATTGTATTATGAATATCATAATAAAATGAGATGTAGATATTTAATGACTAAATAATTATATGCTTTTAGAAAAATTATAGTATAATTTTAAGTAGTATTTCATATTTGTTGGAAGTACTTAAGTTATTTTTATAGATTACTAGCCCCGATTAATAAAATTAATTTAAAGAAAACTCGTTATTACAATAATGTCTATTCCTGTACATTTTTTTAGCATATCCCATCGCTTGACTCAATAACTGTGTCACTAATCAATGCTTTAGAAAATACTGAACATTCCTTATATCTCACACTACCTGAAACACTTAAGGAAAAAACAGGTCACTTACGTTTCCTCAAATCACGTTTCACAATGCATTGTTACACAAACTGATGAGTCTCCACTATTCTCAAAATGTTATGAACGCAATGCATCATATACCAAACCAATTCAGTGTATATATAATTCATAGACAGTCATTGCATTCAAATTACCTACTATAAAAAAAGCAACTTGGTTTATAAGTTGCACATCATTTAGCTCATTATAAATTTATCTTTAATTTCGTGCATTAGACCTAACACAAAATTGATCTTTTAATTTAAAAAATAAATTAATTGTTTTCTGTAACTCGACCATTTATTCAGCTTAATCGACGTTAGAGGGTTGCCACAACAAATCAGGGGTATTGTGAGACAAACAAATGCATATATTTATATGACTTTCCTTCCCATTGCCCCTGGGAGACCCTCGTGTGAGTTGCTCGGAAAATGTAAAAGGTGGTAAACCTTCCCTGGGGTCCGGACAACAACTCCAAGTTCATCGAAATCAGTCGAACAATTTAGGAATGGACAGACAGAATTTTTATAAGATGTTTTAACCAAAATACTAAACGATAAAATATGGAAACGATCTTGTTTGGATTAAGGAATAAATAGTTTGCATTTTCCAAAGTGGTTTCATTCAAATAATAATTCTAAATATTTATTTCAAATGTATTTTTAAGATGAAAGTATTAGTGTTTTAATAAAATCAAAACATTTCGAACCATTTTTTCTCATGGAATAAATTATATTTAATTTTAATGAAGTTTACTATTTCGACCCTTACTCTGTGGAATCTTCACATATTATTTTTTTAAATGGAACTAACTGTATCTAGATAACTCCACAATATATTGAAAATATGTTGAAAATTCTAAAAAAAATGACAGTTGTTTCGATATGACAGAAGTTCCATTTCATGTGATGCCTACCTGATATTTAATAATTATTTTTGGTTAAACCAATAAGTGACATACCTTGTGATTGACTTAATATATATGAGGAGATATGATATTGCAAATATTAAAGCTTAGATATTATTAGCCCTATGGGGATATCCTGGATATATTTTTCCCATTTAAGATCAGTATAACTGTGCAATGATATAGAAAACCAGGAAAATTACATCTTCTAATCTTTACAATTATTACTTAAGAAGACAGTTTAAAAGTGTAGAACTCTCATTGACGACTTCATATTGTGGGTCTCTTAGTATCTTCTAATTTCTAGCTCTTCAAGGAAATCCAGTTCTTGTTTCTTATCACAAATATGTAGTACTTCTAGTTTTGTGTTAGATGTCTATGAATGTTTGCTGTCAAGTAGATGTTTAGCGTAGTGGGATTTCTCTGGTTGTTTTAATATACATATATGCTCATACGTGTTCACTGTATCTAATATAAAAATTTCTAAGGGTTTGATCCAAATAGACGACATTACATTCTGGACATCTAAGTTTATATATACCAGACTTCTTTAATGGGAATATTTTTGTTTTTACATTTAACAATTCAATGATACATAGACTATTTTCAGTTCCTACGAACAAATATAATTTTGATAGAGAAATTAATACAATTAAACAAGTAGCAACATCCAAAGGTTATCCATTACATAATATGATAAATAAATTACTTAATAAAAAAGAGGAAAAAGTGGCATTATAACTAATATTTCCTAAACATACTAAAGAAATAAAAAATTACAAAACCATCACGTCTGCAGGTATTTCTAATAATAAGTCAAGTGAATAAAAACTAGCACTTTCTAACTAGCATATGCTAAGTCTAGTAAGTATTTGGTGAAATAAGTGTGAATAAAGATTTGTAGAAAATACTAGGGCAAGTTTAGTAGAATCCGGAAAAACCCAAGCACTTACTCGCGGGGTAGTATATGCTGGACCAAGTAAATGCTAGGTTTTAACGTTCCTGTCACGACACGTTCTCCCCTCCACTACCTTTTAGTCTACTCCACATCGGCTGCATATCCCTCTATCAATCTGTTCAACCACGTGCTAGAAGATGTATTCATCATCAGAAGAATCTGACAATGATTTTAATAAAATAGAAAAAAATTGACCGCACTCTGTTTATACACGTCTCCTTTCGGATCACATTGTCTTACTTAGCAAATCAAAAACCCATGCTGTGATGAATGCTAAGAAAGAAGCTTGGGAAACCTTACGTTCTGATTACTGTGGTGCCTTGGGGAAACAAGTTACTGTAGGCCAACTAATAAAAGCATTGAACAATGTGAAGTCTACCGTCAAGAAGAAGACTGACGTAAAACTGACGGGAAACAGGAAAATAAAACTACAACCGTGGGAAAAAATATTCTTGGAGTTGATAGAAGATGATAATCCAGTATTCCATAAAATCCCGGGTAATATTTCAGTTGGCACAAGTGCCGGGCCCCCAGTTCAGCAACCAACCAGTGATGACATCCAAGAAAGATTGCCGAATACAGAAACTGAAGGGAAACCAAACAAAACAACTAAATCTGCTGCCGACCACCACAAAAATAAGATCAGAAAAAGTGAAAAAATTGTGTCGAATCATGAAGCAGATGAAACTAAAGACCTGTCCACACCGCAGTTGCAAAGGATTGTTTTGTTGCAACAATACAAACTGAATAAGATCAAACTGGAGAAGGAAACTATATTGTTGGAAACCATGAAGAAGCAAACCGTTGAAAAGTCTACTCAAACTGATGTAGCTGTTGATGATTGCCATACTTTATTCACATTGTAACTAATTGTAAGCTACATAAGTTGTATTTTCCTTTGGATTGTAATAATGTAGGATTATAATTGTTACCATTGTAATCAAACTAATTTGAAATTCAGTAGTGGTGTGAATAAAAACTAGTATATAAAATAAGATGATTTTATTCAGTAAATGAACAAAACCCATATCCCAATAAAAAAGAAATATACAAAATTGTGTGCAAGTAGGTGCTTGCATGAGAAAAACATGAAAACGTTACTAAGTTCAATTTCGCTAAAATTTCCTCACTGAATATTCAAATACGCCATTATATTGACACGCTTGTCTTTTCCTCTTAATGTTGTGTCGGGATTTTCATAACGAACCACCCCAGGTTGGTCATCTTCATTTGGGATGCTATCAAGATCCCCACACTCAAAGTCATCCTTTAGATGCTTGGCAATGTTGTGTAGCACAGCGCAACTGACTACCACTTGTGGAATGTTGTTTAATGCAACTCTAACACAGTTTCCCAGGATTGGGAATCTCCTTTTTAACTGGCCAAAACACCTTTCTATTATAACCCTTTCTCTAGCATGGATTAGATTAAACTCTCGTTCTTGATGCGTTCGTGCAGGCTTGAACGGTGTAATCAATCACGGCGATAAACCGTATCCTGAATCTCCTAAAAGACAAACTGCTCCATCATACTGTGACACGATGTCTCTGACATGACTATTCCTCCATACTCTGCCGTCTTGAACACTGCCGGGCCACTCTGCATTAATACTTGTAAACTGTTCCAATGCATTGCATGTTGCCTGGACATTTATACTAGGATATCCTTTTCTACAAATATACTCATCACCGTGCAGCCCTGGCTTTTGTATCTCAATTTGAGTACAATCAAGGGCATCAATTACTGACCGCAAACGAAAATGTCTCTGCCACAAAACTTAAGCCTCGGTCATATCTTCAGCTGTAGTTGGAAACCGTATCCAATTATGTGATTATTCAACTACTCTACTGATCACGTACCTTATAGTCTTGTTAGCAGTAGTACGATGTACGCCCACATCTTGAGCTACACCAGACTGAAAGCCAGGATCACCCACAAACCTCAGAAATATTTCCATTTGCTGTCTTCTGGAAATACCACCGCCACGAGTATCACTTTCTTCAAGAAACTGTGCCGCAAGGAAATCAACACTCTCACTGTTAAACCTTAACAGTTCTTTACAATTACGTTCGTTTATTCCAGAGCGAACAGAATAAATTTTACGTTGACGAATAGGCATAAACTCAGCCATGATCAACAACAAACTGTTGACTGATCTGACAGGTAGTAAATGCTAGGAAAAAGTCTAGCATGCCCCAGACAAGGATTGAAAATATCGAAGCATATGCTACAGAACAATGTACTTCAAAAGTTTTATTCACACCATTTTTTAAGCAGTTACTACTAGTCCGGGAAAACTCTACAACTTACTACCCCTAGCAAGTGCTAGTGTGTTTATTCACACAAAACGTAGCATTTACTTAAGAAATCCCTAGTATTTGCTTATACTAGTTTTTATTCACATCACTGAATAATATTTCAAAGATAATATCTTTAGCAACAAATACCACAATTTTTTTTAAACAGAAAGTAATGTGAGTACATTTTTAAATGTAAAAACAAAAATATACAGATTAAAACAGCAAGAGAAATCCTACTACGCAAAACATCTAATTGACCAAACATCCATTGACACCTAACACAGAACTAGAAGTACTACATATTTGTGATAATGAACAAGAACTGGATTTCCTTGAAGAGTTAGAAATTAGAAGACACTTTAGAGACCCACAATATGAAGTCGTCAATGAACAGATAAATCTAGTGGGTTCTCCACTTTTAAACTGTCTTCTTAAGTGATAATTGTAAAGATCGGTAGATATAGTTTTCCTGGTTTTCTATATCATTGCACTTACTATTACTGATCTTGATTGGGAAAAAAGATATCCAGGATATCCCCATAGGGCTCATAATATCTAAGCTTTAATATTTGTAATTTCATATCTCCTTCTTTTTTCTATTCATATATATTAACTCAATTACAAGGTAGGTCACTTATTGGTCTAGACAAAAATAATTCATCACTGACAACAACAAAAAAACAGGTACGACTAGTGATAATTTACCAGTTTATGATATAAATAATAAATACCGATCGACTGATAATGGTCCTTATTTTGTATATGTTGAACATAAAAATAAACAGATAGGTAGATTATTTCCCATTCGTATTGGACATTTCCTTTTTCAAATTAATGAATTTGAGGAAAACGTATCAGATATTATATCGGTAGGAAGAAGTCGAGTTAAAGTAATTTTTAAAACATATTCTATTGCAAATAGTTTAATTAACCATGAAATAATTATCAAAAATGATCTTATAGCTTATGTACCTACATTTTTCACCCAAAAGAATGGTAGATACAGTTTTTGATGAGACTTATTTAGTTAACAATATTAAATCGGATAAAAAGTTATGAGTGTAAAAAGAATGATGAGGAAATTTAAAAATTCAGATGGTACAACAAAATTAATACCAAGACAAACGATAATTGTATCATTTCTGGGTAGTAATCTCCCATCTAGAGTGCAAATTAATTTATGTAATTTTGAGGTTGAACCGTACATATATCCGGTTGTCCAATGTTTCAAATGCATGAGATACGGACATACGACAAAATTATGCAAATGAGTTGAGAAGTGTAGAAAATGTGGTGATAAAATGGAAGAAAATCATAATTGTAATATTAATCGTGAATATTGTACTTACTGTGAAAAATTTGATCATAAGGCATTAAATAAAAATTGTACCACATATAAGTTTCAATCTAATATGAAAAACACAATGGCATACCATAATATATCATTTAAGGAAGCGGAAAAAATAGTTAATAATCCATCTTATGCTAAAATTATCACCAATAATAGATTTTCGGTACTTGATAATCTTAATAGCTTTCCAGAATTAACACCTAGCCCAAAAGACTCACATGTTGCTACTCAATCACTCACCCAAAAACCCCGAACACAACCGACTAAACGTAAAAGTGTTTCTCCTATTAGAGTATCTCAAACTACAAAAAAAGTTGCACCACGCCCACAACAACAAACTGTCATTCCAAACCCTCACAGTGATGATTTCATGGCTCATAAAGAAAAAATCATATTTGAAGTTAATTTGTTAATAACTAAAGCACTTACAGATCCTACATATTTTCAAAGTAAATACAAACATTTAGAAGAAATCCATAATGGTATTAGAAATCAATTTAGTGAATTACATTTGTTTCAATGGAATTGTCGTTCAATTACTAATAAAAAAACAACTTATTACAATTTTTAGAAAGCTATTCATTCGATATTTTAATACTACAAGAGTTACAAACTAAAAAGGAAGATATTTTTTCTCTTCGAGGTTATTATCCCATACAACAAAAAAGGGATGATGGATACGGAGGTGTAGGCATTTATGTCAAAAAAGATATTAACTTTAGTGAAATTAAAATAATAAAAAATTTTAACGCTAGCATAGAAGTTTGTGCAATAGAAATTAGTGACTTGAAAATAACCTTATTAAACATATATAAAGCACCTAACGCAACTACTGTTAATGTCAATGACTGGTTAAATATTTTCTCACAATTTTCAGGTAAGGTTATTATCTGTGGTGATTTTAATTGTCACCATAATTTATGGGGATCCCACAAGGATGATGTACAAGGTAAAAGACTTATAGATGCTTTAGATCACTGCAATTTAATCTGTGTCAATAATGGTAAATCACCTCGAATACACAGGCATGATGAAAATCTTTCTAGGGTCCATCTTACTTTTGCTACTCCTAACCTAGTTTCCCTTCTAGGTTGGCAAATTATGGAGGAAACTCTAGGTTATGATAATTTTATAATAAGCATTTCTCTCCATTTGTCAGGTAGTCGCCCAAACATTTCAACTTCTAATAGATGGAATGACTCGAGAGCAAATTGGATAACATATCAGGACTATAATGATCAAATATTAACTGAAAATGATACTAATACTTAATCTCTCAGAAAAAGCTGACTTGTTAATTACAGCCATGTCAAAAGCCGCAGACTTGTCTATGCCTATCAAAAAGCCTTTTATTCCAATTACTAAAAAACCTATTTGGTGGAAGATAGAATGTACAGAAGCAGTAGAAAAAAGGAAACAAGCTCTTCTTGAATATAAAAGAATATCTAATTTCCAAAATTTTATTAATTATAAAAGAAGTGTAGCAATTGCCAAATTAACTTTTAAAAAAAGCTAATCAAGATAGCTGGGTCTACTTTATAAATTCCATTAATAGGAATACTCCCCAAACTAAAATTTGGAATTTCATAAAAAGAATTTCAAATAAACATTTTCAGAATAATCGTACTCCTCTACCAGCACAATTGCTTGAAGAAATATTTGATTTAATTTGTCCTGCAACTGTCCAAAATAAACTCGAACTTGATCCATCACACATCTTAAAAACAAATCCTTATTTAGAAATTCCATTTAATATGCAAGAATTACTTCACGCTCTCAAAACTTCCAGAAATACTGCGCCTGGTAAAGACAATTTAACTTATAAAATGATAGAAAATCTTCCCAAAATAGCAAAAACAAATCTTTTAGATATTTTTATCGGCTGGTGGTTACAAAATGATTACATAGAAACCATAAAAGACGTAATTATTACCTTATTACCCAAACCTTTTAAGGATAGCTCTATTGCGACATCATTTCGGCCAATTTCTTTATTTTCCACCATTATAAAAACGTTTGAGCGAATGATCAAAGCGCGATTAGAATGGTTTACAAAAAACAATCAACTTCTTCAGGCAACACAACATGGGTATCGTAAGGGTTACGGCACGATAGAGTGCTTGTGTTCTCGAGAACATGATGAATACTATTAGACAATCCTTACATGACTTAGGTTTTAACATATCGCCTGAAAAATGCGCTGTCCTTTTTTTCACGAGACATCGATATCAGCCACCCGCAACAGTGCTTCTCTCTGAACTTACAACTCCAGTGGTGAATAATGGCATATTTCTGGATAGTAAGTTGTTGTGGACGAAACATATTGAGTATATCAAATGTAGATGTGAAAAAGGGATAAACATGTTAAGATGTGTTTCTAGGTTAAAGTTTGGTGTTGGTGTGGCCATTTCATTAATGTTTTATAGAGCATACATCCGCTAAATTCTGGACTATGGATCGACTTTGTACGGTTCTGCTAGCAAAACAAATCTACAAATTGTAGATCACATTCAATTTAAAGCTCTACGGATATGTATAGGAGCAGTGAGATCACCCCCGACTGATGCAATCTTAGTTGAATCTCTTGAACCTAATTAGCAATTAGACGCGAATATCTGGCAAATAAATATTTAATCAAAATTAGAGAAAAAGATTTCTGCAATAATCTTGCTTATCTCACAACACTATGTTTAACAAACAAATATTGGAAGATTAAAAATAATCCACCTTTGGTGGATGCTTTTATTTTTACTAATAAATTTCAGAAGTTAATTCATACTGTCGAAAAATATCCAATGTTTAGATTCAGCTATGACTCATGTATGTTTGAACCTAACATCATATTCCCCTTATATTCACTTTCAGACATAGTTAACAAAAACATTATGATATATATTCTTTCAAACTATACAAATTATTCAACTATTTACACGGATGGCTCAAAAACCAATAATGGAATTGGATGTGCCTTTTATCATTTGAATAAATGTTTTTCTGTTAAAATGCGTTTACATGATACATATTCAATTTACACAGCAGAGATGTATGCAATATGGCAATCCCTCACTTATATATTTGAGAACAAAATTGGCAATAGTCTTATAATAACCGATTCAGAAGCAGCATTGGAAACTATAGGGACTAAAAAAATTTATAATCAAGTAAAAAATTCCCTTTTATGGAATATTAAAAACTATCTATACCCATTACCAAAATAACGTTCATCTGGGAAAAAGAACATGCTGGCATTAAAGGGAATGAAATTGTAGATAGCCTTGCCAAAAAGGCAGTTTTGGAAAACAATTTTTTTGATTTTTATAACACACTTGATCTATTGCCGTCACTTAAATGACAAATCACTCACAGTTGGAATAGTGTATGGCAGGAATACATAAAAGAGTCTAAAACCCCATACACACTTATACATCCAGAAATACCCGAAACAATACCACATATTCAAGAATACAATACAAATAAATACTACACTACAATAGTAACTAGAATGAAACTAAATCATCGTATCTTTCCTGCGCACCTTGCTAAAATAGGAATTATAGGCTCTTCTATATGTTCATATGACAATAGTTCAATAGCTGATCTTAACCATTTAATTTTTTCCTGTAGAAATCACCAATATCAAATAAATATATTTCTAAATTTTCTCATAAATCACAATATTTACCGACAAATTTAACTCACCTATTGAGTTTAAACGAAAAACCTATTTTAGACGCCTTAGTTGAGCTATTTGAAAGCGCACAAATTTCAATACAAAGTTGAACATTAAAATTAAATAATTATTGTGGCTAAGAACTAAGTTTTCTACGGCCAAAATTTGACACACACACACACAAATGTAACTTCTGTCATTCTGACGATGGTAGCAATATCGAAACAATTGTCAATTTCTTAGAATTTTAAACATTTTTTCAATATATTGTGGAATTATCTAGAAACAGTTAGCTTCATTTAAAAAGGTATATTTAATTTTAAACTTATTACAAGTCAAAAATATAGAGAGTACCTATAAATTATAAATAAGACCTCATCTTTTTTTATACTTTTGTGCATCATATTTACTTTCAAAACTGATGTTAATATGCTAACTAACCATGCCAGAAACAGACAAATTAAAAGACTCGTACAAGAGCCGAGCCTAAGCTGTTGAGTGAGTAGGTCACGTTTTAATTGCTCCGTGATTGGTATTGTATTTAGTGATTCAAAACAGTTTTTTGTAATATTTACTTTTAGTGCTTCTTTTTGGTGTTTACGATTTTCTACTATGAGTGATAAAGAGGAGAAAATAGAGGGAGTGAAGTTAATGTTTTCAATCTACTGTTGACTAAATTTGATTCCCAACTAATGAAATAGTTTCTTTATGTAAAGATTTGACGTTCATAGATAAAAAAATTGATGAAAGTTTTAATAAATACAATTCTGAACTGCTCGGGTTGAAGAAGAACTCAAAATTAAAAATGGAAATAACTGTAAAAATAACATTATGTTGCAACTGATCAATATATTCAGAAAAATGGTATCAAATTAATAAATATTCCTCAGACAGAAAATTAGGACATTTTATCGATAATACCTACTGTGAGCAACGCTAGGATTCCAATAGGATGTCAAACTGCTCAATTCTTATTATCGGATAACAGTCAGCAAATGATCCGATTGTTCTGAAATTTTTAAGAAGTATTAACAATAAGGAATTCCTTAAATTGTGCAAATTAAAAAAAAGATACGCTAAAAACAGATCTGGTTAATATTACTCCTCTGTCAATATTCGCATCGGAACTTCTCTCTCCACATAATGCCTGGATTTTCAGACAATATTCTGAAAATAGCAGTTAGATTCGGAGAACTTCCCTTGGAGGCAGATCACTTCGGTGAAGAACTAGGCGCAGAAACGGATACAAGTGAGACGAGCAAAATAAGGGAAGGAAGGCAGAAGAAGAGAAGAGAGTACAAGCTGGTTCATCACAAAGATCTTTGTATGAACCCTATTCCTGATCTAAGTTATTACTTACCAGTAGTTGTCTATTTAAATAAATTAAAGGAACAAAAATAAAAGTATACAAGGGATATATTGTCTGGTTTTAAATGAACAAAATATAAATTCGTTCCACGAATTAGTCTCTAGATCAAGCAATATTTATTTCAATTCAGATTCTGATAATGACTTATATAGAAATATGGCTGATTGTTTTCTGAACTGTACTCTAAACTCTGGACTCATCAAGCACTGGTCTTTTTTTTGCCCTTCCAAATTAAAAAATAATAATTCAGCATACGTAGCAGTTATTCGCAGGAAAGTTTTGATCTTCTAAATTCCAAAAAGCAATATAAAACATGTATAACTCAAGCGAAAAAAGGGTATTTAGATCAAATTTTAAACTCACTGGCAGAGGTTAGTGATGGTAAAATGATCTGGCTCACAGTCAAAAAATATAAAAATCCGAATCCCGTTGAGACTACTGTTTCTATAGAACAGTCGCATCTGTCTAGAGGGAGTTCTACTCCCTTTTTAATGAGATTTCATTTTCAAATTCGGTTCCAGAACTAGAAAACACAATAACATTGGAAGAACATAATGCAATAGTAAAAAGTAAATCGAAGAAAGCCACGGGCTCCGATCATTTGCCGTATGAAAGTCATAAGATTATGCCATCCAACTGGGAGGATTACTTACTAAGCCACCTGGGAGCACAGCTGTTGACTGAAACATGAAAAAATACAATGGATTTCAACAAGATAGCCAAACGCAACATTTGTTGAAATCCGTTGTATTTTCTCATGTTTCTGTCAACAGCTTTGCTCCCAAGTTTTACACCCTTACTTGGTTATGCCGTACTGAGGGTTCCCAATCTCCAGCCCTTCCTATCTACCCAGTCCCTGGCTGCAGATTTCGTTCTGACATCGCCTTTTTTTATTCCATCAAGCCATGCTGTTTTAGGTCTTCCTCTTTTCCTTTTTCAGCGTGGTGTCCATTTTATAAAAAAATGTGGTAGACGTTCCTCTCCCATTATTTTCTCATACCCGTGCCAGATTAGTTGCCGTCTCTGGATTTCATCTATAATTATTTTGTCAACATGCATAATATCCCTCATCCGATCGTTTTTTATTCTCTCCATTTTCGGTTTTTCTGCAGATCGTCGCCAGAAGTCCATCTCAAGTGTCAATAGTCGACGCTCCATATTTTTGGTTAACTACCATGTTTCACATCCATCCTATACTAAACTGAAATTATATATTTAATGTTTTTTTCCTGCGAAATATTTTTGGAACATAGTATTGAGTTCAGACATCCAATGATCTTTCTACCTTTTAGTATCCTTTGCGCAATCTCAGTTTCTGTTCTGTATTGTTCACTTGAGTTCCTAGATAGGTATGTTTACTGCATTTACCTATTTCTACATTGTCCTCTAAATGTAAGGTATCCTCTTCCTGTCCTACACATAAATATTTGAGCTTTGATTTATTGACTGACCACTTTTCGTATTTGGCCAAGAACCTTGTTGTAATTAAGTTGTGTTCCCATTGCACTGCAAGATCTTCTCCATTTTCGAAGTGCTTCGTTCAGATATATTTTAAATAGCGTTGGAGACAAACGGCATCTCTGTCGTAGGCCTTTAGATATTACAAAACTTTCGGACATACACATACCTAGTTTTATTCTTGATGTTGCCTGATTATAGAGTTGTTTAATAGTATGGCTGTGTTATTGAGGACATTTCTAAAACATGCCACTTGCCAGTGCTTTTGAATGGGAATATTGTCATAGGCTTTTGTAATGTCAACAAAAAGCAGATGAACTTCTCTGTTTCTAGCCACTTTCCTTTCATATAGATGAACTAAACTAAATATATGATACACAAATGATCGTCCAATACGAAATCCCGCCCGCTCTTTTATTTCCTTTTCAACTATATTCTGAAGAACTCGTCCATATAGTTTACTCTTTGTACGTGTGACTCTATAGTTAGAGCAGTTATCACTTCTTCTTTTTGTATGAATGGGTATTATCAATTCTTCTTTCCATGTAAGTGGGATTGTTTCGCCGTTAATATACGTTGTCGCCAATTTCTTTAGGTATTTTATTAGCTTATTTGTACCATTTTTCAAGAGTTCTGCAGGTAGTACCTGTGGTTCTGGTGCTTTTTTGTTACTTTTCCGTCCAACACATCTAATATGCGAGAAAGTATTGGTTTACCCCAAAAAAAGTTGGAAATTTGAAATTTTTTTTGAGTTATTTTTTCGTTTTCCATCAACAACAACCCAAAAAAACGGTTTTTAGAAAAAAGTCCTGTGTGTATGTCGTCGTTGTCGTCGGCCACTTTTCGTTACATGTCTTGTTAGCACGATACAGCCTCTGGAGTGCAACAAGTCACCAAATTTATAATTGAATATTGTTAAGAACATGTCACAGATGAACCCTATTGATTTTCAGCTCACCAGAGCCAGCACAACGGGTGTTATGGTACAAGAAGTACGATATTTTAGTAATTTTTTGAGAAATTTCAGTTTGTTAGCACGATACAGCCTCCGGAGTTCATGAAGCCACCAATTTTATGATTGAATATTATTCAGGACACTTCACAGATGAACTCTATTGATTTTCAGCTCACCAGAGCCAGCACAACGGGTGCTATGGTACTAGAAGCACTACATTTTAGTGATTTTTTGAGAAATTTCAGTTGGTTAGCACGATACAGCATCCGTAGTTCATCAAGTCACCAATTTTATGATTGAATATTATTCGGGACACTTCACATATGGATCCTATTGATTTTCAGCTCACCAGAGCCAGCACAACGGGTGCTATGGTACTATAAGTACTACATTTTAGTCATTTTTTGAGAAATTTCAGTTTGTTAGCACGATACAGCCTCCGGAGTGCATGAAGCCACCAATTTTATGATTGAATATTATTCAGGACACTTCACAAATGAACCCTATTGATATTCAGCTCACCAGAGCCAGCACCACGGGTGCTATGGTACTAGAAGTACGAAATTTTAGTCATTTTTTGAGAAATTTCAGTTTGTTAGCACGATACAGCCTCCGGAGTTCATCAAGTCACCAATTTTATAATTGAATATTATTCAGGACACTTCACAGATGAACCCTATTGATTGTCAGCTCACCAGAGCCAGCACAACGGGTTCTATGGTACTAGAAGTACGACATATTAGTCATTTTTTGAGAAATTTCAGTTTGTTAGCACAATAAAGCCTCCGGAGTTCATGAAGCCACCAATTTTATGATTGAACATTATTCAGGACACTTCAAAGATGAACCCTATTGATTTTCAGCTCACCAGAGCCAGCACAACGGGTGCTATGGTACTAGAAGTACGACATTTTAGTCATTTTTTGAGAAATTTCAGTTTGTTAGCACAATACAGCCTCCGGAGTTCATGAATCCACCAATTTTATGATTGAATATTATTCAGGACACTTCACAGATGAACCCTATTTATTTTCAGCTCACCAAAGCCAGCACAACGGGTGCTATAGTACTAGAAGTACGACATTTTAGTCATTTTTTGAGAAATTTCAGTTTGTTAGCACGATACAGCCTCTGGAGTACATCAAGTCACCAATTTTATGATTGAATATTATTCAGCACACTTCACAGATGAACCCTATTGATTTTCAGCTCACCAGAGCCTGTACAACAGGTGTTATAGTACTTTAAGTACGATATTTTTGTCATTTTTGGAGAAATTTAAGTTTGTTAGCACGATACAGCCTCCGGAGTGTACACAAGTCACCAATTTTATGATTGGATATTATTCAGAGCCTCTCAAAGATGAATCCTATTGATATTCAGCTCACTAAAGCCAGTACACCGGTTTCTATGGTACCAAATTTTTGTACGTGTGACTGCAAAAAAAAAATTAAATGAAAAAACAAAAATCGCGTACCATGTAGCTGGGTGTTTTTTGAATTTCAAAGTTTTGACAAACAATTTATAAACCTTGACCACGAAAACCCCCAGAACAATCGCACGCAAATAGCGTAAAGAGGTACCATGTATTCATCTGTCATTTGGCACCGTCATTTAGAATTTCTACATTTTATAAAAACATATTCATCAACATCGGACACTCCAAATATCAATTTTAAATCAAATAAGACCGCCTACAACAAAATATGTCGGCCATATTGGCGCCGACATATTAAATGTTGGCACACGACTCATAAAAAAGGTCAACATTACACAATAAAACAAAAACATATGTTACTTACCTTCAATAATGTATAAAATACAATTATTAATAGACAGGTCAAAAGTGGATTTAACTACTGGCTGCGGACACTCGCTCCGCATTCGTTTGTAACAAGAAAACAAAAACAAACACTAGCTTCAAACTTTCACAGAACACTACTATTATGATTTATGATGCTCGAAGAATACTGAAACGCTTTAATTCGAGGAGTGGGGGGCTTAGAACGCTCATGATACGTACAGTCGCGGAAGGTTAATCTATAAATCCATTCTGCTAATGTATTAAACAATAAAGGTAATATTGAAAAAGAAGTATATCTGATTTTTTCTTAAATATTCATACATTTACTTAAAGCAACGGAATTGAATTAAAGTTTGAGAACTGGTACAATAACGTAACAACATATATCGGAACTGAAATTTTACATTTTATCTTAATCATAGACCAACAAAATGTTATTTTTATAGTTTGCAGTAAATTCTCCAATTTATATCAGTAATTCACAAATACTTATCACTAATATAAATAGCAGTTTTGTGAATAAATATGTATGTTTTATAATATAACTTTACAAGAATTTGTTCTGCAGACATCTGTATGGACAATATAGCACAATCTGGTAGCTGTCTTGTATCAACTCAGTACATCGCCTTGTTGTACCAGAACTGGTCTTAACTGTCCTTTTTTTCATTACTTCAAACACTGGTGCTACACTGATATACTTTCTCCGTTCGACATACACTACTATCTGATGAGGGGCAGCTGCACTTGAAGGACTAATAAATGACATTGGCATTGCATTTTATGTTCGATATTCTTTTTTGTGCAATTTTGTGGTATAACTAAGTTATCTCTGATGCTTAGGACCTTACAAATAAATGCTTATGAGTTCATTTAATGTGTTCCATCCTCAGTTTTGTTTCGCATTTTCTATAATATAGTGTACAATTAATCCACTCGAAAGTGTATTTAGAAACGAAATCTTTTTTTCTGTGATTTCCAGATGATGAAAACAATGTTGAATTGGATATGTTGTTAGATGAAATAGACACTGTAGAAGTAGAGAATATAAATGAAGCTGTACTAGGATATGACCCAAGAGATGAGGCCAGAATATGTAAATTCACAAAATCGGATGGAACATGTTATAAAGGAAAACATTGTAAATTAGAACATTTTTTCTTACCGAAAGGTAAACAGTGAATATATTTCAAAGCTTTATTATTTAAAATAAACAAACCTTTTTCATGAAATTAACTGTCTCGACCCTTACTTCGTGGAATCTACTCATATTAGTGTTTTAAATGAAACTCAACGTTTCTAGCTAATTCCACAATATAATGAAAGATATTAAAAATTCTAAAAAATTGACAAATGTTTCGATAACTGAATATGCCGATGATATTCAGTTATCGAAACAATTGTCAATTTTTTAGAATTTTTAATATCTTTCATTATATTGTGGAATTAGCTATAAACGTTGAGTTTCATTTAAAACACTAAACCTTTTTCAGATGGTTTTACAACTGACAAGGAAAAAATATTTTCTGAAGCTATGTATTCGTTAATCTTACCTCCAATTAATACAACAATCATGATTCTTATAACAAGTTATATCGATTCCTGCAGATTCTATGGACAAATTATCAACAAGCCTCATAAAAAAAAGAGTAAGTAATACATAACATACTTTCTCAGTCTTACAGATCTTTATTATCTGTCTTGCAATAAATTTCTTGACAGTCTCAAATCAAAATAGTATATTAAAGTATAAGTGGATAAAGAGGTCTTTCAAACACGCGCGAGTTTTCGAGCACGACGGCGCAGCCGGAGTGCTCGAAATAGAGCAAGTGTTTGAAAGACCAGTTATCCACGAATACTTTACGCTATTTTTTTTTATTGGTGCACTTCGGAATCATAAAATATTATTATATTATTACTACAAAAAAATGGAAGTCCATCCTCGATGCCCAGCCAAGTTTCGTGAACGTCAAATAGTATTTATTTTTAGTTGACGTTACGGGCTGTCAGATCAATAATCAAAAAGTTTCTTTATTTATATTTAAAGGGAAACAATGTATATATGAATATATAAATACATTTTGCAGAAAAAACCAAATAAGACATTGGTTCCCAATGATAATATACAATTTAAAAACTAATAAAAAAAGTTGTCACTGATACTTACGTTTCTCAAGTTGTTGTTGTTACCATGGTGACTTTAAAAAACGCGCGTGTTTGAAAGTTCGATTTAAACACGCTGACGCGTGCTTTAAAAAGGTAATATGCGGCATCAATAAAAAAAATAGGTAATATGAGGCATCAATAAAAAAAATTTATTTGTACAAAATATGGCAGTTGTGTTCATTCAAAAACATTGAAATTATTTTATCAACCACACAAGATCGAATTAAAAAATTTTAAGCAAAGCAAAACATCAAAATTGTAAAAAAATCTTGAAACTTGCACTCAATACTAGGGATTTTTCGTTTCAGAATACTCTCTTGACTATGACATGAACTCGTTGCTAAAAGAAATGAACTCCCCTCAAATTGTTAAAACTTATGAATCTTATAAAATAGCACCCGCTCTTGGAGAAATTGTTATGGTTAAACGCAAGAAATATTTAAGAGCAATTGTACGAGATGTAAGAGCAGATCAAACTGGTAAAGCATCAGAATTAAAGGTACTTATAGCACATTGAAAATATTTTATACTTTTTATTTCTTTACACTTTATTTGATTAGTGTAAAGTCAAGATTTTCTATACAAAAGGGAACATTTATTAACGAATTCAGCATAAATTTTCCACAAAATTACAGCCATATATTCTCAATTAGCATTAATTTATACATATTCCTTTAGTATTGTATTCAATTAACCATTTCAGTTATTCATATTGGATACAGGCGACAATATTACAGCTCCCATTGAGGACGTTAGGAAAATAAAACCACAGTTTCTGCAATTACCGTTCCAGGTAAGTACACATTATTGGGAATTCTTAGATAATCCTTTTCCTTAGAAGGGTAGGTAACTATTTTATTACCATCAAGAATAATTTTCTGGACCTGAAACACCTCCAAAAAACTTGAGTAATATCAATTTAGATTAACTGTTGCAATTATTCAACAATTTTACTACAGTATTTAAGACTTATAACACCGATTACAAACATGGGCGCCGGCAGAAAATAATCCCGGGGGAGGTGGAGGGTGGTGTAAAAAATTACGTCAAATCTTTTTTTACATTTAATACATTTTTCTTAAATCAAAAAATCTTAAATATAAACATTTATGTACTACTAGATATCAAACAAAAACTAAAAGTACCTATTTTACATTTTACCTAAAAAACACAACTATGTAAATTTGCTCTCAATAGATAGCGAATTTTTGAAGGCGTAAACCTCCGTCAGGTCAAAAATTATTATTCTTAAAAATCATAAATAAAAGTATTTTTTTTATAGAGTAATAGATAACAATTATCTAAAGAACAAAGAACTAAATTTTTTTATTAAATCGAAAACTCTGGTCCCTAAAAAATATGAACAACTATAAAAATATGTATTTAAAACTATAACAAAAAAACTACCACAACTTTTTTGCTAAGAATATACAAGTTTTAACCTTTTTCGGTATTGAGCAAATTGGTCAAGTACAGTTTCGACAAATTCTGCTTTATGGGTTTTTATTTTATTTCTATGTACACTAAGTAATTGAGCATAAACCTGCTAAGCGATTCTCGGCCATCGTTGTCCTTAATTAAGTTTTGACCCTTCTTAGTGTACTGAATGAAAGTTCAATTAACCCTTAAACCCCCAAGGGGAGTCGCTTGAGGACCCCAAGTCCAAAAATCCTACTATAAATCTTGTATTTGAACATATTGGCAACATTGCCGCTTAGTATGTGTTTGTGTTGGCGTTTGTAAGCATAATTCAGTACATCAGTACGCTACCACATTTTGCAGCGAGTGCATCGAACTTAGAGGTGATTTAGGTGAGTGGGGTCCCGCCGGTACTCCGTACGGGCATTTACGGACCCATTTTTATTTTAAATACGTGGTATATTTTTTCCCTTTTTTTGTTTTTCAGAGTTATAAAAATGGGTGATTTTCATAGAAAGCGACCCCTTACACAACGTGAGATAGAGGAAATATCCGAAAACGTGGATTTGGAGTCTGAAGATGACTATGAGAGTGATACTTCTGCAGAAGACTGTTTTGGTACAGAAAATGTTTCGGAGACGGAGGATAATTTGGAAATTGGTAGCGAAGAAGATTCTGCTGAAGACTTTACAAAACAAGAAAATACTAATGAACAGGTTAGTGGCGCATTTTACACTGCAAAGTCTGGCATGATTTGGCATAAGCAACCTTTTCTGCGAACTCGCCGAAGGCAAAGAAATATTCTAAATACTAAGTCTGGAATTACACAAGTGCTGATGCTAACACAATTTTAGAAGCTTTCAATTTATTCTTATCGCCGGAAATTAAAGATGTCATTTGTCTACATACAAATCAGGAAGCTTCTAGA
Organism: Galeruca laticollis; assembly: GCA_963921935.1. Lineage (NCBI taxonomy): Eukaryota > Metazoa > Arthropoda > Insecta > Coleoptera > Chrysomelidae > Galeruca > Galeruca laticollis. The sequence goes on along the minus strand of OY998175.1, from coordinate 112,256,853 downwards.
TGTTATGATGCTTGGAACGGTAAGAATCCGAATAACCAGAAACAATGGACACTATTAGAACGTGACGAACTAGACTGTTTTTTGGGGGTTCTAATAAAAGCAGGCGCGCTTCGATGTAGGAAAGAATCCTCTAAGGAAATGTGGACCACGAATACATCCATTCGTAGAGAGAAATAGATTTGAAGAAATCTCTACTTTTTTACGATTTGACGACAAATGTACTAGAGCAGAAAGAAAAGAGAATGACAAATTAGCTGCCATAAGAGAAGTATGGAATATTTTTGTTACCAATTGTAGAAAAAGTTTTGAGCCATATAACCATATTACTATTGAGGAGCAGTTTGTTAGTTTTCGTAGAAAGTGCCCTTTTAGGCAATACATTAAATCAAAGCCAGGTCGATACGGCTTCAAAATATGGGCAGCTGCTGACGTACAAACTTCTTATCATTGCAATCTTCAGGCCTACACCGGAAAACTTTCTGGAAATTTATCAGAGAAAAACCAAGGCTATAGAGTCGTATCTGACTTAGTACAACCATATACCGATACTGGGAGAGGAATAACTAATAACAATTTCTTCACAAGCATCCCTTTAGCTAACTATTTATTATCCAAAAATCTAATCTCATTAGGAACTGTTCGTAGAAGTAAACCTGATACTCCCGCAACCCTAAATTACACGCCTAGGCTAATCCACTCTTCTATTTTTGCTTTTACAAAGGATCTGACGATGGTTCACGTTTTATCCAGCCAACATGATGAAGACAAGGTGTCTGAAGATAATGAGAAGAAACCAATCATGATATTGGATTATAACCAAACCAAAGGAGGGGTTTATAATGCTGATAAGCTTGTAAGGGAATATTCATGTAGTATGAGGACGGCTCGATGGGCGTAAAGGTTATTTTTCAATATTATAGACATATGTACAATGAATGCATATGTCATTTATATGGAGAAAAATCCCATTTGGAAGAAAAAGAACGATGCCCGGCGACGTCTCTTCTTACTGCAACTAAGTGATGACTTGGCTCGAACTAATATGGAAAAAAGAGCACAATATAGGAACCATAAGGAGCACACAAAGGCGGCTCTACGAGACTGTGGGATAGCAGAATACAGTGCCACAAAAGCTGCTGTAGAACCAGCGAACCAAAACAGAAAAAGGACAAGGTGTTTCCAGTGTCCCAGAAGATGTGACAGAAAAGTTAACACTAGATGCGATAATTGTAAGCAATTTGTATGTCAAAATCATAGAATAAGCAAACCAAATATTGTATGTACTAAATGCGCATCGGCTTAAATTCTTTTTTAATTTTTAATGAGCATAATGAATTATTCCTGATTTTTAGTAACTTTTTGTTCTTTCTCCTAATATTTGTTTGTTATATTTTGAATATATTTTTTATTTTCTTCTCCAGAATATTCAAAGTTTCATTGAATGTCTAAAGTATAATTTTGTTTTTCCCTAAAGCTATTTGATTTAAACATTGAATTAAACTAATTTAAAATCATATTTTTAGCTGGGGTCTCTGAAGGACCCCGCATGGGTGTACTTTGATTTTGATAGCATGGAAATTTAAGGGTTAAACAAGTCGTAGGTGGTAGGAAAAGAAATATATTTTGAAATTAGTGTAAGACATTTCAAAAAGGACCCCGCATGGGTGTACATTGATTTTGATAGCATGGAAATTTAAGGGTTAAACAAGTCGTAGGTGGTAGGAAAAGAAATATATTTTGAAATTAGTGTAAGACATTTCAAAAAGACTGGTTCTGATGTAGAATTAAATAACTGATTTGTGTTTTGTCTAGTCTGGCTATTAAAGTTCTGATCCATTGATATATTTTGTAAAGGTTCCTTTTTAGTAACAAAATTTTCATGAAATATTCTTATTCATTTGTACTTGACTGACCATCTAGTCTCTGATAGAAGTGGGATATTGGTAACAAGCGCCTTCGGCTTTGGACTGTCTCTAAAAAAATTAATTACTTATTTAATTAAACCGATAATGTTTTGAATTTGCAGAACTGAATTAAGATCATTAACAACAAGGTTTAGCCGGTGTGATGAACAGTGAAAAAATGTTGCTCTACGATATACGTTCCTTATTAGTTTTTGGACACATTTTCCTTTCCCGCTATAGTAGAGCAGCCATCAAAACTTAATCCTACCAGTTTTTCTAAATTTAGACCACCTTCCCTCGCATATTTCAAAATAGCATCAGATTGATTAAACTGACATGAACTATGCGAATCCTGGAAATTCTTCTTTCACGATATTGCTTTTATCCACATATCTGCCCCAAAAGATATTTGTTCGTGTCCGGCAATATTTGCGGATTCATCCGCCAATGAGGAAAACGCGTTATAGCCGTTTACTTCGCTTATGATCATATTTCTTAACACTTCACCCCATATTCCTAGAATTTCATTTTGACACATGTTGGATGTATATTTGGCATTTTTTTACAGCTATTCAAATGTTGTTCTAATACTTTATCACCGTTTTCCACTCTAAACTTAATAAGATCTTCGAAATTACCTTTCCGGGACTCTTATCCATGATGTTGGATTGTGGGGTATTGTTTCCACCCAAATTCTGAGTTAGAACAAATGCACTGTAATCGTTATTTTAAAGTCGCTGGTAACATTTTCGGATTTTTCCCCAGTCTCCCAAATAAAAGAACTTGATACTCGTTAAGCATAGTAAATATTGATTTATTTATGTTCCAACACTTTAGGCACACATTTCATACAGTACAAATTTAAGTTATACACTAATACATACATTTATTTGTTTGACTTATACTATTGTAGAAACAAATACAAATTTCTTTTCGTAGCTCAATCTTTCTGAGCAGCCACACCATTTTTTCCGGCTGATAGCAATTTTTTCCCATAGACACCTTCGGTGCAACTCTTCATGTCTCACTGCCCTCGTTGCCGGTGAACATTATTTTTCAAGAAGGAGTAATGCACGTTCCCGCGTTTCACACTGATTGGTGGAACGTTGTAACGAATTTCGCTAGGAAAAGAATAGAGAATTTCACTTGCTACGGGTACGTCTGTGGCATGAGCGTGGAGATGGGTTTTTTCCAAAGGTGATGACATAGTCGTAGTTGAAGTAATTAATTAGACTTATATCAGTTATAAAATTATGCATAGAACACATGATGAGCGATGTCGTGCATTTGTGGCGGCTTAGATTCTAAAATCGATAGGTATTAAAAAGTGAGTGACCGTAGTGAACGTTTAGAATAGATATTTTTTAACAATTAGAATTAATTTGATTTTACTTTTCCGCCCCACCTATCTAATATGCGAGAAAAGTATTGGTTTACCCCAAAAACTTTTTTGAGTTATTTTTACGTTTTTCATCAAGAATTACACGAAAAAACGGTTTTTAGAAAAAAAATTCTGTGTGTATGTCGTCTTTGTCGTCGGCCACTTTTCGTTACATGTCTTGTTAGCACGAAACAGCCTCAGGAGTGCAACAAGGCACCAATTTTATGATTGAATATTGTTCAGGACATCTCACAGATGAACCCTATTGATTTTCAGCTCACCAGAGCCAGAACAACAGGTGCTATAGTACTTTAAATATGACATTTTTGTCATTTTTTGAGAAACTTCAGTTTGTTAGCACGTTGCAGCCTCCGGAGTATATACAAGTGACCAATTTTATGATTGGATATTATTCAGGACTCTTCACAAATCCCCCACACATTCCCCAAAGTGTATACAAGTGACAATTTTATGATAGAATATTGTTCAGGGCCTCTCACACATACGGAAAAGTTAGTTTTAATCTTTAAAACCGTTTATTTTACTAAGTGTCAACTAGTCAACATTATTATTTTATAATTTATTCACAAATAAACTTTCTATAAATAGGAATGATTCTGTACAACAATCACATCTAATTACCTATATTGGTGATACCCCGACGTGATAAACACAACTTGAAAAATGCTTCGTGGCGAGGGTCAACATCCAAATTTACGGGAGGAGAACGAAGGATACGTCAAATCTAAGCTCTTCGACAGCAGAAGGAGGAACTACAAAGATTACCGAACCTACAACAACGACAGCACCAGCCACAACAGCAAGCTCCAGTCGCCGACTCCCCGGAAAATCATCCCGCAGTGCAACGGATGGCTGTGAAATTGCCACCTTTTTGGGCCGACAAACCAAGCTTATGGTTCGTAAAAGCTAATACTCAGTTTATGTTGTCTAATATCACAAATGAGGTAACCAAATTTCATTATATCGTTTCTCAATTAGACGCAAGTTTTGCATTGGAAGTCGAGGATATCAAAACAAATCCTCCCGCTCAGTTTCCGTATGCATTTTTGCGCACAAAAGTACTTCAACGTTTGTCAGCGTTTGAGGAACAACGAGTTCCTCAATTGATTGGCGAAGCAGAACTCGGCGATCGGAAACCATCGCATTTTCTTCATAATCTTAGTTCTCTCGCTGATGTCACCGTCGTTCAAGATAACCTTTTGAGTGAACTTTAGTTACAACGACTTCCACCCAATGTTCGTGCTATTCTCACAACGCAGTTCGGAGCTGGCGCTTCATACACTTGCAGAACTTGCTAATAAAATCGTCGAAGTCTCTTCGAGCAATCCAACTTTCTCTTTAAGTGCAGCACTTATAAAGGCACAGAAAATAAACTTTCAATCTGATCTACAAAACTGCTGCGCTGTCCGCTTCTCGTTAACGTCCTCGCTGTTCTAGCCACAATTTTAGACAGAAGAATAAATCTTGTACTCGAGACCAGTCTAACCAACAGTTAGGACAAGTTTGTTGGTACCACAAAACATACCAGCAAAATGCTAAAAAGTGCGTTAAACCTTGCAAATTTTCGGGAAACGACCAAAGCAATCCAGAAGGACGGCGTCTGACTGCTCTGTATGCAGCAGCCTTCTGATTATAATTGAAAAAAATTCAAAACACACATTTTTAGTAGATACTGGTTCTAATTTATGTTGTTTTCCTCGATAGCTCCTTCGAGATCGTCGTTCTCCCGTCAAAAACGATGTATGTGCCTCAAACGGAAGCAACATAAAAACTTTGGCTTCGTAACCTTAAATCTCAACTTAACACGTTAACTGCGTATATAATTTATGGTTATTAGTGCGGGGCTGACGATTCATTTTCAGCAGTTGGAATGAAATATGTTCAAAATAGGTCCAAAATACTTTTTTTATATGTATAGGGGTGTAGGGGGGCCTTGACGTGTAAACACGTCTAGCGCACTCAGCTTATAATTTTTAACCAGGAGCTGATGACGTGTTTTCACGTCATATTTTTTTAAATTTTTTGGTAAAAATAAATTAATATATAACGATAATGATAAGTAAAAAACTGTTATTTATTTATCTTATATTACATATATTGAACTACAATTTTAATTCTCAGATTAATCTAATTCTATACTTATTCTTATTATTAATCCAATAATTTGTTATAACGATTTTAATTTTAATCTATTGTAAAACTATTAAATAAGAAACTTTGAAGTGTGCAAGTGTAGTGTGATAGGTCATTTAGTCAAAATAGAAAATTAAAAGTTTCATCTAGGATGAATATAAAAAAAATGTTGATGGTTGCTAAGAAAATTGATAGAGATTTCTAAAGAGATTTTTTTAAACAGAAAAATTCAGAAGAATCGAATAAGATTATATATATTAAGAAACTAAGAATCAAAGAAGATTATAATAAGAAACTAAAGAAAGAAGAAAATTTTGAAATATAAGCAAAGCTGTAGAAGAAATCATTCTTAAACATGAGTAAAATCAATTATAACTTGAGAGTATAATGACAATGGTGGAGAATATAAATTAAACAAAGAGAAAAAGTATTTGATTATAATACAAGTAAAAATAATAAAACATTACTTACTGGAAACACAGAAAAGCACTCTTCAGTATCCCGAAAGAACATAGAACTGAATTTTGGCTCAGTTCATTATTATACAATTAAATAAAGAAACATCGACGAAAAATCCAGTGCATAATTACAAACTGTAATGTAAATTTATAAAAGCTAAACTTATATCATTTCGATATTTTTCACAAACGAACTGTCAAATTTACATACATAACCTTTTTATCTGATTAAACTAGTGTCAATTCAAATGGTAATTTGTTGATATATTTCACATAAAATTCAACGACCAGATAAAAAGTTACTTAACAAATTTTAGATAAGAATCTTTTAACAAATTTTACTGAATATATTTATAACTAATATAAACAAAAAAGGGAAAGAACTTTTCGATAATTTCAGTAATATAATTTCTCATAACCTCTAAATTTTATTCAGTAAGATAGTTAAACCCATTGGCCAAGGTATTTACTAGTAGTACAGAGACATATTGAGTGCTCTTCAGATCTATTTAAAAAATTATTGGAAAATAATAAGTACTATACTCGATAGTCGAAATTGTGTAAAGTGAGTCAGAGCTATCTAATCAACACTTTGGTTAAAGCGCAGTTGCCATATGTATTCTAGAGAGAAATGCTGTATTTTATAAATACACTTCAAATCCATTGTGTCAATATTTCAGGTACAAAAGATGCAATGTAATTAAGTCAATACCAATTTAATATATTTATTTCAAATTTCAAGCAGACTAATAATAATTAGTTTACTTGAAATGTGAAATAAAGTGTTTATGTATATTTCTTGAACGCAAAGTTTGTTGTGAAAAACTCGCCGATTTGACAATGTTGGAGAGTCGCATCAATGTTCCGGCTTTGAGAACGAGATAGATAGATCGAGCTACGCGAATGAGACAGTGATAGTAAACAGTTATGTGAGGTGTTTATTCTCTTCATGAGCGTAACATCAGTATTTGTGTTGTGGTTTTGTGTGATAAATCGGTTATTATTGGTATTTATTGTAATATTTATATCGGTATATTTAGTGACAATAATGGCGGAGTGTAGCGGTGTTGGCGATAAAAAACGGCGTCGTAACAATTTAATTCGGGAAGAAAAAGTCCTCATATTAAATGTGTACGAAGGACTGCGTGCCATGGACAAACAGTTGGGTGTTAGTGACGCTGTGATTAAGTGCAGTTATTTAACTAAAGTTTCTGAGAGTACTATATACAGTATTCTAAAGAAATCGCGGGACGGATCTTTGACAAGAGAACGAGGTGAAAACTGTAAACCGGAAAGTAGGGGAAGAAAGAAAATTGTTTTGGACGACCAAACACGGAATGCTATACGTAGGGAAATACATTCTTTTTATTTTAGGAATGAAATCCCCTCGGTAGCTAAATTGAGCAAGGTAATAGAAGCTGATGATACTTTACCAAACATCAGTGATAACGTTTTGAGACGAACTTTGAAATTAATGAATTTTCGTTACCAAACAAGAAGTAGAAACAGTGCCTTAATTGAACGAAATGACATTGTGGAATGGAGGAGAAATTATTTAAAACAGATACGACAGTTTCGTAACGAAGGACGGCACATATATTATCTTGACGAAACATGGTTAAATGAAGGCCACACTGTGTCAAAAGTGTGGCAAGACATGAATATACGAAGCAATCGACAAGCCTTTATGGAGGGTTTCTCTTCCGGTTTAAAAGCTCCCTCTGGGAAAGGACGTCGACTGATTATCACTCACATTGGCAGCGAGGAAGGATTTGTAGAAGGTGGATTACTAAGTTTTCAGTCCAAAAAAACTGTCGATTACCATGAAGAGATGGATGGTAACCGGTTTGAAACATGGTTTAGATCAATTTTAACAAAGGTAACTCCTGGTTCAGTGATAGTTATGGATAATGCTTCATACCACTCTCGTCGACTGGAGCAAATACCTACTTCAGCTAGCCGCAAGAGGGTTATAATTGATTGGTTAGAGAGTAAAAGCATTCCGCACAACGAGGCAATGCTAAAAGTTGAATTATTATCTCTCGTACGGAAACATAAAAGCAGTTATATTAAGTACGATGAAATGGCGAAAGATTTCAACGTCTCAGTTGTTAGACTTCCTCCCTACCACTGTGAGTTAAACCCCATCGAGCTGGTTTGGGCCCAAGTGAAAAATTATGTTGCGAGAAAAAACAGTACATTCAAAATGGCTGACGTTGAGAAACTGTTTGACGAGGCGCTGCATACCGTTACTGCTGAGAGTTGGCGTAAATGTATTCAACACGTATTAAAAGAAGAAATAAAGTTTTGGGATTTAGACATACGTGTAGAAGTAATGACGGAACCACTCATTATCGATATAGGAGGAGAAAGCGATGATTCTGAGGAGTCGTCAGGGAGTGATACCGCTTCCAGTTAGTCAGACATTTTACAAGTGACCTCGCAACATACCTATACTTATTGGTAATTTATTTTGGTCTTGACAAACAACTTTTTTTTAGTTTTAGTAGTAGTAAGTTGGAATTGACTTTTAAGCATTTTTTTATTTTGTTTTAACTTACTTATGAACAACTTGTGATAAGTTATTATTTCAAATGTTAAAAATTGAAATTCCAGATATTTCAGTATTCGCACCCTTAAACTATGATACGCTCATGGAGTTCACTTTAAATCGGTAGATAACCGATGACGTCACTTTACAGAATTTCGACTATCGACTTTTTTATATACATCTTATTATAGCTCATCCTTAAAAATGTGTATTATTCTTGGTAACACCCTGTATATACATAATGATACCTACCATAATAATTTCGTATTTCTGTTCTCTCAAATTTAAACGCCAGAGCGTACAAGAACATTTTCTATTTATTTTTTATTTAGGACTATTAAGAACCCTTCAAAAATGATGCGCTCATGAAGTTCGCTTCTGCAACTGATTTTATGGACAGTAAGAGCGATGAGTCACTTTACACAATTTCGACTATCGAGTATAGTTAATGTAAATATTTCTTTTTCTTATTAATTATATGATATCTCAATTATTTTGAAGTCTAAATTTAAATGTAAACGTATCCTCACGATAATTCCCTACAAATAATTAAGAGTTTCATCTTGACGACTGAAGTTAGCTGGCCTTTTACTTTTTTAAATAAACAAATATTCATCTATTACTTCATTAATTTCATCTGGCGCTCAACAACTAAAATTATAATAATATAAACCTAATAAATAAATAAAAATAAAATATCATAACAATCGACGAACCAACGTGTGGCAAATAAAATTGAATAATTATAATATTCATACAATGATAAATAATAATACATAACAATATGCATAAAAAGTATTACAAATTTATAAATTCTTATGATACTCTCCAAAACACGGCGCAACGCACAGAGCGTTGCGCCGTGGGGAGGTTTGTTTACACAAGCTGCGCAGTAATAAGCGGTTTCCTTCCTGATTTTCTATTTAACAATTTTGACACCGTCTGCAAGGTATTCTTCCCGATTAGAAAGAGGATTATTTTTGTCTGGTACGTGTTGAGTTGCTTGTGGATTAGTCATGACTTTCGGTTTTGGTGGCACTAAATCTTCTATCACCTGCATTCTAAAATCGTAGAATGATATCTTGGATTTTGTCTGTTTTTTGAAAAGGTAATACGAGTTGAATAACAGCAACTGCAAGACATGGATTCCAAGCTTTTTGTACCAACGCAGAGTTTTTCGTTCAAAAGGATAGTAACTGAGCAGTTGGTCTTGACGATAAATCCCGCCCATGTACTGATTATACATAAAAATTGCCTCTGGTTTTTGTTTATCCTGTTCTCTTTTATTTTGATATTAAATCATGTTATTTCCATATTCTGAAGATATATAATGCACATCTCGTTTATCTCGCCATTTTCCCACCATGATTCCTTTTGCATAACGAGCAATAGTTTTTCCGGTTTTCAATTTTTGTTGCTTTACATCAATAGGATTGTTTTTACGATCAATTCTTAGTGTGCCAGTATAGTAAGTGTTTCGTTTTAGCAATTTTTCCGCCAATTCATAGCTATTATAGTAATTGTCCATGAACACAGAATGGCCAACGTCTAATCTTTCTTCCATCAAATGCAATACCACGTTAGCTGCGTGACCCTTTACGCCAAAATCATCTAAACTTCCTGTGTAAACGGGAAATTTTAGTACCGTTCCGTCCGGCTCAGTAAGTACATAAATCTTTATGCCATATTTATGAGCCTTATTTTTAATATATTGCCTAAGAACCATCGACTCGTCCAATGGTAAATTTTTATTAGGGTAATAAGTTTTCAACATTGTGGGCGTATTTTAAATAACCTATCCTGAGGTTTTGGCTGATTTTTTTATGGATTCTCAACAAAATGGAGACATCTCGTAATGAACATAAACCTGTCACGACTCATATTTGCGGAAAAAAATGGCAAACTAAAAAACCGATTCGTCTTCCAATAATCTTGCAAACGATTTATATTGATGGTTCCCATATGGATTAAAAGCCCAAAAAATACTTTGAATTCATCAGCTGTAACATTACGCCATTTTGTTATTCTAGATTTTTCCGTTACACCTGCACAAAATTCCCGCCTACTTATGTCGCCATTTTGTTTTTACGAGTTGTGAATCATAAATAGTTACAGGCTAGAAAAACTAAGTTTTTCATGATCCAACATATTTTTACGAAAATGTCCACGGTTCGTTTCAATTTACAAAAACTTTCTCGTTTACCTATATAAAAACTATATATTGATATTACCTTGGGGCAAAGTCAGAAACTCATTTTTCTTCAAAAAAGGAATTTTTGTGAATCCGGGCAAATCTTCTACCCAATTTATAGGGCCATCATCTTTTTGCTGTTGACCTGCCTGTTGTTTTTGGGGTGCCTGTATATTCTGTAAATGTGGATCATCCTCTTCACTACCATCCACTATATCACGTGGTATAGTGTCATCAAAATCGGAATCTTCATCCCTTGAAAAGTCGGCATCGTCAAAATCTGGATCAGCGATATCATCATCCGATTCATAGACGAGTTTTTCCATCTCTGCATTATTTAATGGGGCCCTATATTTGGATTTTACTCATCTTCGAAGCTTTTTCGATTCAGAAGGGTCCGGCTCACAGTCACTCATGTTTACTCAAAAATCGCAAATTTTCCACTTATTTATACCTTTCGCTAGAGGCTGACGCAATACCGACAACGTACTCGCAGGACTGACAATGTACTACTGAATACAATAGAAAGCTACACTAGACGTGTTCACACGTCAATCGCCTGGGGGCATGGGTGCGCTGCTCTTGTTTCTGAGTTTCCTGAAATCATTCGTCCACCAGGCCTACCTCGAAATATTAAAAATGAAACTGTTCATCATATTCGCACAATTCCTGGACTTCCGTTACAGGTAAAGTTCCGAAAAATTGAAAATTGCACGAAAATAATTCGATGACATGATGCAAGCTGGTACAACTCGCCCATCTGAAAATTCCTGGTCCTCTCCATTACACTTAGCACCGAAAAGTGACTCAACTTGGCGTCCCTGTAAAAATTTTCCGGATCGTTATCCTGTTCGTCACATTTACGATGCCACCTTCTTTATTGATGGATGTACGATGTTTTCAAAAATTGACTTAAGGCATATCAACAAATTCCAGTTGCTGTAGAAGATATTAGAAAAATTGCCATCATTACACCATTTGGACTCTTCGAATTCCCATTGATGACATTTGGACTTCGAAATGCTGGTCAAACTTTTCAAAGATTTATGGATGAAGTGTCGCGAGGTTTGGACTTTTGCTTCGTTTATATGGACGACATTCTTGTTTTCTCTCGTTTTAAAGAAGAACACGAACGTCATCTCAGCATTATTTTTGAATGTCTCTCGAAGTACGGTCAGTCATCAATCCTCAGAAATGCATTTTTGGAGTTGCTGAGGTTAATTTCTTAATTAATTTCTTCTGCTGGCATCATTACCCCATAAGAACGAGTTAAGATAATTAAAGATTTCCGTCTACCAACAACAGCAAAAAGTTTTCGCCGTTTCTTGGGAATACTGAATTTTTATCGCAAATGTATACCTCATCCCACTGAATAAGAAGCTCCTTTGCATAACGCATTAAGCAATCCACTTCTGAAAGGTTCTCAACCGATAGACTGTACACCTGAATTAGAAGAAGCTTTCTCAAAATGCAAAAACTGCATTTATTCTGGTTCGCCCTCGTAACGCTGTGTCGCTTGGTTTATTCACAGATGCTTCAAATCATTCTGTTGGACAATGTTTACAGCAGCTTGATGATGATGTTTGGCAACCGCTTGTATTCTTTTCAAAGAAGATGTCTTTGAAAGAAAGTTCTTGGCCTGCCCACTATCGTGAACTTCTTGCTATATACGTTGCAATTCTGCACTTTCGTCATCTGTTAGAAGGACATCCATTCACGATCTACACATATCACAAACCGTTGGTTTACACTTTTCAACAAAAACGTAAAAAACTTCCACCATTTCAACTCAACCAACTCTTTTTCATCTCTGAATTTTTAACGGACATTCAATGCATTAAAGGTGCCGATAATATTGTTGCTGACAACCTTTCCCGGATTCAAACTGTTTCTGCACCACATGATTACGAATAACTGTTTAAATCTCAAGAAGAAGACGAAAAACTCAAGAAGATTATTCAAGAAAATTCTTCTCTCTATCGAACGTGTGCCGATTCCTAGATCTTCACTTACTGTATTTTGTGATACATCAACAACCTCGTTCTTCATACCTGGAGTCATCCCGGCGCCAATGCTTCACTCAAGTTAATTAGCGATCGATGCGTTTGGCCTTCGATGGGCAAATATTGTCGAAATTGGGCTCGTGCTTGTAATGAATGTCAACGATCGAAGATTTCGCGTAACGTTCATGCTCCTCGTGGAAATTTCAAAACTCCGACACAAAGATTTTCCCATATCCATATCGATCTGATTGGACCACTTCCACCTGCCCATTCTTTTCGATATTGCTTGACTGTCATCGATCGTTTTACGCGAAGGTCCGAGGTTTATCCTTAACAGAATATAAGTGCAGATACTGTGATTCACGCTTTTTTGAATTGCTGGATATCTCGTTTTGGTTTTCCTCAAACTATAACCTCAGACCGTGTAGCTCAATTTACTTCTCATGTTTTCAAAAATTTCGTAATTTTTTTTGGAATTCGCCATAATCTCACTACAAGCTGGCATCCTGCTGGAAATGGCTTAGTGGAACGTTTACATCGTCACTTAAAAGCTGCAATAATGGCTCATTCCGACATCGATTGTGTTCATGCTTTGCCCCTCGTATTACTTGGAATTCGTTCAGTTTTTTAAAGAAGATATCAAGGCTACTTTCTCTGAGATGGTTTATGGAGAAATTAAGTTTACCTTTTGAACGATTCTCTTCAAACCTTGAAAATTCACGTCACGCTTATGACAAACTCCAGCATCAAGACATATCAACCTGGCGTTTTTGTTTTCAAGGAACTCTCGAAATGCAGTCATGTTTTTTGAAAGAAGGACCCTTTCTAAAAGCACTTCAATCGCCATATGCTGGTCCATGCGAAATCATTGATCGAGACAAAAAGACTATGATACTCTTGATACATAATAAACCCACCAAAGTGTCTATCGATCAAGTGAAACCTGCGTTTATTTTACAAGATGAAGTTTTAACACACGTTTATGTTTCTGTTCCAAAAGATGCTCCTGCTTCCACACCGTCCTGCTATTGAACCTGTACCTGCAGAACCCATTCCTGTTCCCGAATATAAAACGCGGTCTGGCAGAAGAGTTAGATTTAGAAAAATTTTAAATTTGTAACCAAATTCTCTGCCAAGGGGGGTAGTGTCGCGGTTTAGATTCTAAAATCGAGAGGGATTAAAAAGTGAGTCATAGTAGTGAACGTTTATTTTATGACAATTAGAATTAATTTGATTTTTAAGTAACTGTCAGCTAGTCAACATTATTATTTTATAATTTATTCACAAATAAACTTTTTACAGTGCTATTCAAAAGTCCCCTCCCCCCTAGTATCTTTTGAACGGCTACACTTATATTAATAAAATTTGGAGGGTGAAAATAAAGTGTTGTAAACTTCTCTACGGATGGTAACAGGTGCGTAATAGATTACGTCACAGTGCCACTCTGGCCAATAATTTTAAATAGGACCTTATGGCAAGTGATATCTCGTTTGAAAGGCAATAACATTGGCTACATAGTCATATTAATTTTGTTTGGGTTTAAATTAATTTTGACGGATAAATTAAATAAATACCAAAAGGTCCTATTTAAAATTATTGGCCAGAGTGCTGTGACGTCATCTATTACTATTACGTCACCTGTTACCATTCGTAGAGAAGTTTACAACACTTTATTTTCACTCTCCAAATTTTATTAATGTAAGTGTAGCCGTTGAAAAGATACGAGGGGGGGGACTTTTGAATAGCACTGTATAAATAGTAATTATTCTGTACAACAATCACATCTAATTACCTATACATTCTACAAAACAATAGGCACCAGGTTTTTCTATTACTTTCTACTAGCATACGATCCTGCGTATTTAATCGTTCTGCCATGGTACCATCCAGTTGTATTTTATCGCTCTGGTTCAATTTCTCATTTAGGGAGTTCCTATGCCGTGTGCTACGTGGCCGACGACGATGGTATAAACAACTCACCCAATGTTTTATTACTAGAGATCAGAAAACATTTTCAATATTGTTTTAAAGTTATTATTATTATGATTTTTATCCACAATATTTTTGTATGGTGCCAGCTCAAATTATGTTTTAATAATTTTCAAGTATGATTTCCCGGAGGGGGGAGGGGCTACTGCTACTGCATTCTCCCCCCTTGCCGGTGCCCATGATTACAAAGTACATAAATTGAGTGAATACACAGTTATGATTTTCATTGATATCCTTAGTATATTAGTCCAGGAGGAATCGGCGCATGAGTACCGAAAACTATTCCACCTCAATTTTTTTATGCGATCCTCTTTGAATTCCCCTACTGACGATATAAATGCATGTTGCCATGGGGCAACCTAGTGCCATATTGTTTAAACAATTGGAAGAAATTGTTATTTTTCAACCGGACAAATTTTTTTTGTATTCTTTATTGAAATACAAATAAAAAAGGTCCTATGACTTTTCACGATAAAGTTAATATTTTTAGAGATATGAATTTTTAAAGGTTCGAAAAATCTCAAATTTGGGTACTTTTGATCCATGAAAAATATATTAAAAAATATAAATAATAATTTTTTTAAATTCTTTATACAATTGTTAATAATATTCTTAATAGAGATTTAAGAAATTTCATTGTTTATACCTGTTTTTTAATTGTTAATTTCGCGCGCTCACAAGTATGCGTCGCTACCTTTAAGTATCGCCGTCTCTCTCTGACTCATGCGCTGCATACGGCCTCTCTGTGTCCTGAATCATTAATAATCATTTATCTAAAAAACCATTAACTTTATCAAGATTGGTAAAGAGAGCAATGTTATTGATAATTAAATTGTCTACAATTTGTTTTTTTTAACAAAAGTAATTTAAGTATGAATCGGAACATTTTTGTTATTATCATAGTGATTTATGCATTTCTATCAACAATAATAAGATATAATAGTATTTGAAACATTTTTGGAATCACAATTATATATAAATAATAAGCTTTTGCTCAAACATACATTTGGAAAAATGCAATGAATCCGGAATATGAAACATTAGATTTTGATCAGTTGGAAATGGGCTTTTGTTTATAAAAAAAGGTATTAGCAAAGTATCATTCTCTAGTTTGTATCCGAAATTCGTAAAATCCAATGTTTTATATTCCGGATTCAATGCATTTATCCAAATGTATGTTTTTAGCAAAAGCTTATTATTTATATATAATTGTGATTACGAAAATTTTTCAAAAACCATTATATCTTATTATTGTTGATAAAAATGCATAAATTAGTATGATAATAACAAAAAAGTAATTCATACTTAAATTACTTTTGTTGAAAACTAATTATAGACAATTTAATTATTAATAACATTGCTCTCTTTACCAATCTTGATGAAGTTAATGGTTTCTTAGATAAATGATAAATAATGATTCAGGACACAGAGAGGTCGATGCAGCGCATGAGTCAGAGAGAGACGGCGATACTTAAAGGTAGCGACGCATACTTGTGAGCGCGCGAAATTAACAATTAAAAAACAGGTATAAACAATGAAATTTTCTTAAATCCCTATTAAGAATATTATTAACTATTGTATAAAGAATTTAAAAAAAATTATTATTTATATTTTTAATATATTTTTCATGGGTCAAAAGTACTCAAATTTGAGATTTTTCGAACCTTTAAAAATTCATATCTCTAAAAATATTAACTTTATCGTGAAAAGTCATAGGACCTTTTTTATTTGTATTTCAATAAAGAATATAAAAAAAATTTGTCCGGTTGAAAAATAACAATTCCTTCCAATTGTTTAAACAATTTCGGTTTAAACAATATGGCACTAGGTTGCCCCATGGCAACATGCATTTATATCATCAGTAGGGCAATTCAAAGAGGATCGCATAAAGAAATTGAGGTGGAATAGTTTTCGGTACTCATGCGCCCATTCCTCCTGGACTATATTACTGTTCCAGTTTCTCTAAATTCGTTTACAGTTATAATGTTCATTATTTATTAACATGCTCTGAAAACATTTTGCGCTAGGATTATTTTTCCGCCTAAATAATACGAGTATAAAAAAATCTCTTCAGTAGATCACATTACTTATCAATAGTAATACAACAAGTGTAATGATGATTATCGAAATACAAGTGTGGTTTCCTAAAACAACAATTTGTTTCGAAAAAGAGAAGAAGTTTTCGATAATCATTAATTACACGAGTTGTATTTGTCAAGATTATTTCACGAAAACAATTAAATTTGGGCTATGATGACGTTCGTTGCAAAATTCCATGAATTGTTTCCACACGTACTTTTTAGATCGCACGGTGTTTTGCGGCATTTGTTCATTTACTTTCTTTTGAATCTCTTTTAGATCAAACAGACCAAAACGGTTTTTAGAATTCATTCTTGATACAATAATTCAGACGTTTCTTTATTAATTTGACATTTTCTGTCAGTCACTAGATTTTTAATATCGAATAAAACGACTACTGACAACGCGAAACACACAGATAGGAAAATTGCATGTATCCAATCAGGTGCCGAAATACAAAATCGAAAACATGGTGTTTTCAGATATCAATTCTCATATTTAAACCAATCGAAGGCGCGTATTTTGTATTGAGTGAAATAATCAATGAAACAAATATCTATACATCTAACCATGCATTACAACAAAAAATTAAATTTTGAAATATTCTATTTATATACACCCCACAAAAATTATCGCATCACTCATTATTTTTTAAATATTTTAAATGTGTTGCCTGTTTTTCGAATTTTATTATTATTACGAATTAAAACACCAATAGATACGCCATTTGCAACAATTATTTTATATCAGTTTAATCTACAGAGGACAAAAAATTTGATTTACCAAAACATAGAAAATATCAAAAAAATTGTACAAAACATCTATACAAAAAAATGGTCGGTGCTTAAACTAAAACCAGCCAATGAATTTCTAATAGCGTGTGTTGCCGTCCCTCGCTCTAATTACAGCTTCCATTCGTCTTGGAAGGCTTCTAATCAGGTTCTGGACGTATCCTTGCGGCATGTTTTCCCAGAAGTTAAAAAGAACATTTTGAAGATCATCTAGTGTTCTTATTGGTGCCGGATGTTGCTGAATTTGCCATCCTAGATGGTCCCAGACATGCTCTATTGGGTTAAGGTCCGGGCTACGTGCAGGCCAATTCAGGGTGGGTATCTCGACCTCTTCTAAGTACTGGCGAACCACTCTAGCAGCGTGTGGACGAGCATTATCGTGCATTAGCACAGAGTTGTCACCGATATGGGGCATATAGGGCACTACATGGGGTTCTAGAATATTGGTTATGTACCCGTCAGCATTTAGTCTTCCATCATTCACTGGTACTGGTACTCCGTGCGACCCTCGAAAGAAATTCCTCCCCAAACCATGATAGAGCCACCACCAAAGCTTTCAGTTTGACAAAAATTAACCTGATCGTGCCGTTCACCACGTCGCCTATATATTCGTACACGCCTATCTGATGAATACAGACAAAATCTTGATTCATCCGTGAATAAAATATTGGACCAATCTTGAATATTCCAATTTGCGTGCTCTCGAGCAAATTCCAATCTTGCTACTCGATGTTTTCTGGTAAGACGTGGACCTCTAGCTGGCACTCTGGCTCATATACCTGCTTCTCTCAGCCTATTTCGAGCTGTTTGTAGCATTATTCGGACATTACTAGCAGCCAACAGATCTGTTTACAGCCTTCGAGCGGTGGCATGCCTAATTCTTAACGCCGTTAACCTCAAATAACGATCATCTACTACCGAAGTTATCCTTCCGCAGCCTTGTCCAGGTCTTCTGGTTAGCTGCCCTGTTTCTTGGTAGCGAATAACAACTCTGAATATGGTGCTTTGTTGAACTCCAATTACCCCGGCGACGTATCTTTGACTGCGGCCATCTTGTATGAGCGCGATGATTCTAGCGCCTTCTTCATTCGTCACATGTCTTGTTAAACGTTGAGGCACATCCATTATTAACAAAATAAATTTAAATTTTCACTATACAATAACACAATTTGCTTAGAAAGTTCTCGATCTCAATGTATTCTCCAAGACAGAAATGATTTACTCGAGCATTTTTGCTTCCAAAAAAAATTGTTAGAAATTGTGATAATTTTTTGCCCATGATAAGAAACCAGAAATATCTATTAAGTTGATACATATACAGATTATCCCAAAAAACTAAAATTAAGTAATAAAAATATCCTAAAATACCAGTGATGCGATAATTTTTGTATTGTGTATATATGTGCTATATTATCTTACTGTATATTGTATTCGTATAGATCTAGGTATTCTATTTAATAAATATTACTAACAATACTTTGGTTTAAATTAATGATTAATAAATTATTATAATGGAAAAACAAAGACAATTTTTTAATAACTTCATTATCATGGTTACCTGTAACCACTGAAATATTGACAAACTAGACTGCAGTGTTTTTCAACCTGCGGGTCGCGACCCACTGTAGGGGGGTCGCGAGAGGTCGAGAATCTCGGAATTCGAGATACCCAACTGTAAGTCTGTAAATACTTGTATATTGACACCATAAAAGTTGTCTCAAAACCTACATATGGTAGGGTGTAAGCAACTATTAAATTTCAAGGTCAAAGGTCACAAAAATCGCTTTTTTTGCGCTTTTTTTGGAAATATCTCATTTCCTATGGGTTTTTTGCTATTTGTATTTGTTATCAATATTGTGGAATACAAAATTCTCTACAAATTTTGTTTCAAAAACCGTTTTCGAGATAGAGGGCGGAGAGCGCGCGGTCACCGCATCACTTCAGGTCAACCGGTGCCTCCGGTCGAAAACGCGCCATATATAGTTGATGATCTATCGATAAATCAATCATTATAAATATTTGTCAATTTTTATTTACTATAATATTATATTTTATCATTTTCTTCATGCATTAAATCTATATCTATTCAATAATACTGATAACCGTTTCCTATTCTTATTCTTATTGTTGAAACTGCAATTGAAGAATCAAAGTCTAAAAAAACTGCAGTTATAATAGGACAAGATATTGATTTACTTGTCATTTTAATTGGGCGTACACTGTCTTACGAACAAGAAATTTTCTTTAAAAAAGTTGGGAAAGGAAATGTAAAAACGGAGATATACTCGACTAAAAGTTTTGATAATTATCCTCATTCCAAAAAACATATTTTATTTCTGCACGCATTAAGTGGCTGTGACACAACTTCTGCGCTTTTTAAAAAGGGAAAAAAATACTTTTTAAAAGTAAAGTTTTTGAGAAACTGACAAATTTGGATGAACTAGCTGCAGCATTTGAGGAAGAAAATTGTTCGGCCCAGAGATTATTAGAGAGTGGAACTCAAACCTTATTGGCAGTCTATAATGCTCCGAAATCTGTGAAAAGTCTCGATCATCTTCGTTATATGCATTACGTCAAGTCAACAAAACTTAATAAACCTGTGCAACTTTCAAATATTCCACCAACAAGTGCAGCTGCTCATCAACATTTCAACCGTGTATATTATCAAGTTCAAACTTGTTAGGGCATGATTTGGAACCCCAGGTAAGGGGTTGGGCAATGCGAAACGATTTTCTGGAGCCTATCATGACAATGTTACCACCTGCTCCAGAAGATTTGCTAAATACAATTTTCTGCAACTGCAAGAGTGGTTGTAGTTCGCGATGCGGTTGCAGGAAAACGGGCTTGCAATGCTCTTTAGCTTGAGGCCAATGTAATGGGCAAGCTTGTCTCAATACTCTACCATATCAAAGCGACATTAACGAAGATGGAACCTTTGACCCCGAAATCATGGAAGAACTTGAGACAAATGTCGTTGAAGACGATAATGAAGACCAGTTTGAAATTTACCAGCAGCCAGAAGACGACGATGAAGAGGAAGAAGATGATTAAAATTATAAATTGTACTTTTTGTACCCTTTATTCCATTTTTTTACTTTCAATAAAAAAAATGTATTCAATGATATTTTTTAATAAAAAGATCAATTCATAATTTATTTGTTTTTTTTTCATCATGTAAGAATTTATTAATATTAATTAGGTTAAAATTCAAATATAATTCTTATATTTTCATTAACAATTCTGCAATTACATGGGCAGGTAAGTGTTGTTAAATAAATTAATACTGAATAAAAAGTGGATAAGTTAGGAAAAAAATGATAAAATATAATATAATAGTTAATAAAAATTGACAAATATTTATAATCATTGATTTATCGATAGTTCATCAACTATATATGGCGCGTTTGCAACCGGAGGCACCGGTTGACCTGAAGTGATGCGGTGACCGCGCGCTCTCCGCCCTCTATCTCGAAAACGGTTTTTGAAACAAAATTTGTAGAGAATTTTGTATTCTACAATATTGATAATAAATACAAATAGCAAAAAACCCATAGGAAATGAGATATTTCTAAAAAAACGCAAAAAAACCGATTTTTGTGACCTTTGACCTTGAAATTTAATAGTTGCTTACACCCTACCATATGTAGGTTTTGAGACAACTTTTAGGGTGTCAATATACAAGTATTTACAGACTTACAGCTGGGTATCTCGAACTCCGAGGTGAACTTACTATAATGACTGGACTAATATAATTTGTGAGACTTAAATAAAAAGTCGATAAGAGTTAAAATTATTATATTTAACAGTCAGAAAAATGCTAGTTTAAAACATGTTATTACAAAAAAAAATATTAAAAATGTGTTTAAATAGAAAATGATTACATCGGTGCTTGTTTATCTTCGTTCATTTTAATGTGAAGGTTGCGCTTGAGTTTGTTCAATTAATTTCTCCCATCGTGGATCCATTTTTGCCACATCAAGTATTAAATCGTTTTCCAAATTTAAATGATTTCTTAGTTTACATTTTATTCGTGCCATTGATGAAAATGCCAACTCGCAAGCTAAACAATTACGATAACATCATGCCCTTGGTGTTAAAAACAACTATAACTGACCATTTTGCAACCATCTTCCAAATTGGTTATGAAAATGAAGCTGTACATGAAATACGTAACAGTAGGTATATCAATTTTATCAATGAAAATAAATTAATGAATTCATTACAGCAGCTTTGTTGGGATTCAGTGTACGCTGCTGATAATCCAGATAATACAACACACGAATTTATAACTATTGCTACAAACTTGTTAAACCAATGCACTGAAGGAAGACAACTGTTCAGAAAACGCGATAATTTAGCTCCTTGGTTAACTACGGCCCTACTTAATTCGATAAAGAAAAATAACATAATGTATGAAGAGTGTCAAAAAAATATAAATAACATTATTATGAAAAATGATTACAAGTTATTTAGAAATACGCTGAATGCACTAATTGTTAGAGCAAAATCAAAATATTATCAACAACTAATTAATAAAAATTCGAGCACCAAAAAAACTTATGGAACGTAGTTCAACAATTAACAAATTTGAAAAAGAATAAAAAGCCCATCAACAGCATTACTGGCGTAGACTCTAACGAGTTGCTTGTGAATTATATTGATGTAGCTAACGAGTTCAATAACCACTTCACTTCCGTAGGCAAAGTTCCAAATGATAAAAATTATAAAATTAAACTGTCATCTACTTTGAATTCGTTTGTGTTTGCGCCTGCTGATGAAAACGAAGTTCTAGAAGTAATATTAAATTTAAAAAATGGGAAATCAGTTGGTTGTGATAACATAAAAGCTGAAACGATTAAATTAATTCGATATCATATAGTACAACCTTTAACTTATCTCTTTAACAATTCAATTCAAAGCGGTGTGTTTCCCATGGGCTTTAAGAATACTGTTGTGACACCAATATATAAAAAAGGATGTAAATCAGACGTCAATAACTACCGACCAATATCACTTATAACACATTTTGCTAAAGTATTCGAGAAATTGATTAATTCAAGACTTTGGTTTCAGGCAAGGTAAATCTACTCAGGACGCTGTAATCGAATTAACATCTAAAATAACCGAGTCACTTAATCAAGATAAGCCGTGTTTGTGTATATTTATAGACCTAACAAAAGCCTTTGATACAGTGAGTCACTCTTTATTATTACAAGCATTGGAGGATATAAGGATCCGAAACGATTCCCTAATATTTTTTGAAAATTATCTAACTAATAGACATCAATTTGTAAGGGTGAATGATTAAAGAGCTGTGACAGACCGATTGATTTTGGTGTACCTCAAGGTACCGTTCTAGGCCCAACGTTGTTTAATATATATATATATATATATATATATATATATATATATATAATATGTACGAATAGTGCGTGACATATGAACAATAAGCAACGAATAGATTAGTGGGTATTGCACGCAAATAGAAGAAGGGGCTACTGAAAAGAGTGCATGCAGACATGCATGTTTCTAGCTCATTAGCCGTCATCGGTACGGTACAACCAAGAAAAGATGTGAAACATGAGAGCAAAGGTGTTGAATGAAACATGAGAAAATATAACAGAATTCAGCAGGATAGTCAAACACAACATTTGTGTCAGTAATATTAGAAGATCTCGAATATTCGAGACAACAACCAACATAGACACGGAGGTGCATATAACACTCCCGTCTTGGTTGTACCGTACCGATGACGGCTAATGAGCTAGAAACATGCATGTCTGCGGTTACCACTCTTTTCAGTAGCCCCTTCTTCTATTTGCGTGCAATACCCACTAATCTATTAGTTGCTTATTGTTCATATGTCACGCACTATTCGTGCATCTTGTTATTATTTCAATAATCTGGGTCGGAAGTTTCAGACGGGAGTGTTATATGCACCTCCGTGTCTATGTTGGTTGTTGTCTCGAATATTCGAGATCTTCTAATATTACTGACACAAATGTTGTGTTTGACTATCCTGCTGAATTCTGTTATATTTTCTCATGTTTCATTCAACACCTTTGCTCTCATGTTTCACATCTTTTCTTGGTTGTACCGTACCGATGACGGCAAATGAGCTAGAAACATGCATGTCTGCGGTTACCACTCTTTTCAGTAGCCCCTTCTTCTATTTGCGTGCAATACCCACTAATCTATTCGTTGCTTATTATATATATATATATATATATATATATATATATATATAACGATTTATTTTCGTTCGGAAAGAACGATAATATTATTGGTTTCGCAGATGATACTGCTATATTCTATAAAGTAGATAACTGGGAAGATTTAAAAAGGCTGGCCGAAACCAATTTTTCTAAAATAAAAAAATGGTTAGATTTCAAATTATTACAGTTAATACAGTGAAAACCAATTACGTGCATTTCAGTTGCAATAAATTCGGATTTATTTCATGAGTTGATAATAAATACTGAATCGGATACATTGCCTGAAAAGAATATCAAATATTTAGGAATTATATTAGAGCCGCATTTGAAATGGGATGCGCATATAACATATGTGGTTAACAAATTGCGTACTATACTATGGAAATTTAGAAAACTCTAGGACATTTTATCATCAAACTACTTACGAACTCTTTACTATTCGTTGGTGGAAAGTCACCTACGTTTTGGAGTTACTGTGTGGGGCTCTGCTTTACAGACTCATTTGCACATACTCGAGGTAACACAACGAAGATTTATAAAATTAATATATTAAAAAAGCGCGAGATATCCCATTAATCAATTATATACAGAAGCAAAAATGCTGGATCTCAGACAACTATATTTCTTATCCGTATGTATTAGATACCACACACATAAACACAGTAGTAAGTTACCTACTCATTCGTACGATGCAAGACAAAAACAGTTTCTCAAAGGTCTTACTCTTACTCTTATTTATACAATACAATCCCACAAGATTTGAAAAAAATATTGAATGTTCATAGGTTTAAAAAACAATTTAAGCAGTATATTATCGGAAATAATCGAGTTAATATAAGAAGTTATTTTGAAACTTAGTTTTATTTGGACATGCTTAAAAAAAAGTTGATTCGTTTAGCTGTTTTAGTATTGGCACTCGCCCTGTTTTCAATATTAATTTTTATAGATATTAGTGTATGTATAGATATTTTATTTTATTATATATTCTCTTAATATGTTTTGTATACCGTAACAAGTGTTAGTACACTTTTCGGTTCTCCGCTCTATTCAACAAATTGAAAAATGTAATATGTATCCATATTTACCTGTGAATAAAGCTTATTATTATTATTATTATTATACATGGCTTAGACAGAGTCGGATTCAGGGACTACACCAGTATGCTATTTCGTAACAATATTTATCAGAATTGCACGACAAAAATATGTTGAATAGACAAATTCAACACCAAAAAAATATTTCAAGTTTGAGGTTAGGCATGCATTCTGATTATTTTGTGCCAGACTTTAGGGCTCCATAGATTACTTTTCACAATAGTATTTCGAAAAGTGTTAAAAAAATTAGTTTAACTTGACACTAGCCGCGAAACGCTCATATACACAAATGTGCTAAACAGAGAAAACGATACACGATTTGCAGCCGCACTTCTCTAACGGTTCGTTTTAACTACGTTTGTGTTTGAGCAATCTTTCCAATTTGTCTAGATACCAGGCCTGTAACATTATTGTTGCAATTATTTGAAAGTCACTTTTATGATTCCATTATTTTTTCTTTATTTTAGGTCGTTGAATTTTACATTTATAACTACCAAATGCCAAAAAACGAATCAGCTCAAAATGCCAAAGGATTCTTCAATGATCATTTGTACTTTCGCAACTTTCTTGCCACAACGAAGTAAGTATCTATGACACTAACAATAAAATCATTTGTAGATTATTATACCCTGTTTTTTAACTAGCAGGACCATTTTAAGAAACCTGAATCACACCACTAGAAATCACGAAAAAATTTACTATATTGGGAGCGATGACATAAAATACTAGTCATACTAAAATTATAGTATGTAAATATTGAATCACAAACTAAATAATAATTAAACTAATAGACTCATGGTAACTGAGCGTATACATATTACTGAAAACGAAAACACATATAACGAATTGTAAAATTAAATCTATAAATAATCCTAAGGTCGGCAACTAGTTTTGTAAGTAGTTGTCAAATTTGCTGGCACATTCAAAAAGTTTTGTATTTATTGATGGAAACATTTATTCTTTTTAAATGGTAAGAGCAGAGTCGTTTGTGATCAAATTTAGATAATTAAGAATGAAGGAGCCGCAATAGAGAAAAATACAATAATTGAGAGAGAAAAGAAACGAAAATTAAGCTTTAAGCTATATGAGAAATGAAGATCACTGCAATAAAAAAATTGTTTTAAATTAAACCCTTTAAATACGAAATAGATAACAGAAGTTGTTCCATTGTAAGTACAAAACTTGTTTGATTTAAAAATACAACAAATATTTTTTTGTTCTAGAAATAAATAAAAGTACCTGTATGTGATACACTTTAGCAGAATAATGTATTTCTCATGACTTCTTACATAGATCCTATTTGGAATATTTCATAGTAATATCAAGTACCTATATCGAACAAACATTTTCCAAATGGTATAAAAAGGGTCCTAGTTTTCAATAGGTTGGAAAGTCAACCTATTATAGTTAATCCTCACACTGAAAACAGTCATTTCTGTAGTAAGAAATCAGATTTGGTGTAAAAAATAGTTTACGTCATTGATCTATTTGCATAATTTTTTATTACACACTATGTGTAACAAGTAAACGTATCACAATATATCAGAGCTATGAATTACATTGTCTATTATTTAGTAACTCTAGAAACACTAATTAAATTTGTATACAATATAAATAATTATTTACTCGGAATCTGCCTCACTGTCACTATTAGAGAAAGAAATGATTATTTGTGGTAAGTCTGGGCATTTCTATATTTCAGTCAAAATTCTACCTAAAGTTGGGATTTCATTTTAAAAAAAGAAACTGAACGATATCTCAAATTATATTTTTATACAGTTGTATCATAGAAGGTTTTAACTATTCCTGGCTATGGTGGTTGGAACAGACAATTGCTCCAGTGTTTCTATATTCCTTGATAGTAAGATACACAGTTGATTTAGCAACTTCTAAAAACGAATACACGTTAATTTAACACAAAAGTGCTATGTTCGATAAGTTACCCAATCTACAGAATTGCCAACTTAAATTGAAATCAGTCTTCCTAGTTTAAAAACAGAGTTTAATGACTTTATTTGTATTATTTGGACATATGTTCTTAAACAGTTGAGCGTTGGAATAAAATGTGTGTTATATATTATATTGAAAAACTATTGCCTAAATGCGTACATGTTCCAAAACTACTGAGTTCTACATAATGAGTGCACAACAGAGATAAACACAAAATTTTCTTTATTTCCACAGTGACAAATTTTGATTGCTTCTTAGCTCTCTGTAATTTTCATGAGAATAAAAGTATTAAATATTGTATTAATTTAAAATACTAAAATATAACTATTGACTAATGCACATCATAAATGAACACAAAATTCTAATTAGTAGAAGACAGATGTAAAGAACTAGAAACTAGATATTAATCTAAACATTTCTGTGCAGTGCTCTGGTTATGTAATAGTATATTTCATTAGGAGTCTGAAAATAAGGATTTTTCCGTGCGCGCGTGACAAATTCTCGCGTGAGGCTGCGTCTCACACGGGAAGTCATGTAAGCACGGAAAAATCAATTTCTGGACGTGTAATCAATGATACTTTTTATTATTACTTATCTGAAAATAACGCAAAAAAGGATAAGAAGTAAATTTATAACATTTTATTTTCAAAGTAATCATAATAGTACCAAAAATGATTAACATTTCCATAGCAACGATATATTTATTATCGGATTGTTTTATTTTCTGTCAGTTTAATTTATGTTAGTTTTAAAAAAGTACTCGGAAGAAAATAGAGTTAGCGGCACAAGCCAGTGCTGATTTGTTACCAGCAAAATCCAGATCGAGATATGAACACATGTATCAACTTTTTATGGAATGGTGAGATCTCAAAAAAGTTAAAACTGTAAGTGATGATATTCTTCTAGTTTATTTTGTCGGAAAAGCCAAGAATATGAAATCTTCCACGTTATGGAGTCGGTTCTCAATGCTAAAGAGTTGTTTAGCCATAAAAGAAAATGCTGGCAACACAAAATATCTAAAAACGATTGCTTTTTTGAAGCGTCAGGCTGTAGGCTATATACCAAAAAAGTCCAGGGTACTAACGGCAGAACAAGTAGACATATTTTTATGTGAAGCTTCAGATGAACAATATTTACTGGTAAAAGTGATTTTAGTGTTTGAGGTCTTTGGTGCATGTCGTGGAGATGATTTAATACGTTTGAGATTAGACGATGTGGAAGATAATGGGCGCTTTATTGTTGTGCTTGTGCGAGGTGGAAAAAATCATATGTCAAGAAGTTTTACCATTACCAATCAGGGATGTATATTCGAGCCCTGTTCACTTTACAGTAAATATGCAGATTTACGGCCTAAAAACATGAAAAGGAGAAGATTATTTGTTGCATACCGAAATCGTAGAGGTGTTACGCCCAACATGTTGGATGCCATACCATCAGTGCTGTCCCGAAACTTGTTGCAAAATACCTGAAACTGAAAAATCCCGAAGAATATACCGGAATTGAGCTAAAGCGTTCTTCGGCAACCATGTTGGTGGAAAGCGGCGCTGATTTGCTCACTCTGAAAAGACACGGAGGATGGCGTTCTTCCAACGAAGCAGAAGGATACATAAAAGAATCCATACAAAGAAAAAGAAAAATATCACAAAAATTGTTTAACCCTTCTCACTTGCAAAATACAACTCTGCGACATTCCATTAGAAAAATCAAACCATCTGCTTCAATATCTTTAGTTCTAAAGACTGAAATACCGAAGGGACTAAACTTCTGCAATGATACAAATTGTACAATAAATATTAATATTAATACCAAAGATTCCTAACTATACTAATTATGTTGTTTTCAGAAAAGTATTATAAATAAATAATTCTTTTTCTTATAATTGTATTTTTTTATTTAGCGCACGGGAAAAAATCGGAGATCGGGAAAAAATTTCCGTGCGCTATTCTGGAAATGCCACTTTACGTCTTTGTAAAAACAGATGAAAACAGGGTGTTTTCAGATAAGTATAATAAAAATATTTTAAGATCGCAATTAGCCTTCACATTTTTGGAAAATAATAAGCATTACTGTAAAATTTTGTATTCTAGGTCTTCGAATGCCCCTTTAAAAGTAGAGCTTAAGAATCTAAATGGAGGGATGATAATTGGACAAACATTAGAGAAAAAGGGTTATGCTGAAAGAAGAACAATAGATATCCATATTTCAGAATCGTGCAATTTAGATTTAGGTTGAATCCAATTACCGCCAATTTGTGATGTTTTTTATTTATACAATTAGAAATTATTGAAATGACAGGAATGTAATTACATATTTAAATAAAATTTATATTTACATAAATTATGAACATTAATACTAATGGAACCTTGGATGAAGTAGACTATGGTACTATTTATTTGGAAACTCCATTATCTGATTGAAATTTTGACAAGATTAGAAAATATGCAATCAAGAATCATAAAAATAAATGGACAATGTATATGTAGATATATACAAATTCACAGTAGACAATTATTATTTATGAATTATCGAAATTTGACATTACACTTTTAATATTCCTTTAGGGTCACTCTGAGTGCAATAATGTTTTATAGTGAAGCTTTGCTTCAATAGTTACTCTATTAATCCTATAGTAACATTATTTTTTTGTGTTTTTGGATGACATGAATTATAATTTAGATATCGTCCTGACAAAGTTTCTTTTGTAAATAATTTAGTTTTTATTAGAAAATTAATATTGTTATTTTCAATTACTATAGTGAATTGTATTTTAGAGTTAAAGAAATTGAAAATATTTAGGAATTCATTACATCTGTCTTCTGGAATAGCAGCTAAACAGTCGTCAACATAGCGTTTGAAAAATAATATATAAAATTTTATATTTTCTAATACTTTTTCTTCTACATATTCCATTACAATTTGTGCTAAACTAGAAGAAATTGGAGATCCCATTGTACAGCCATTTAATTATTGAAAGAAGTTATCATTATATTGAAAATAATTATTGGTTTGAATAAGCATAATACCTTCTATAAATTTATTATAGGTAAGTAATGTGTGTTGTTTTATTTCATTCCATTTTTCTTTTAAAACATTTGTTATTATGTCATTTAGGATATTGTGTACATTGAGATAAATTACCAGTAAATGACAAACAAGACATAAAAAACTTAAGTCAAATTTATTGCAAATTAATTAATTTATTTATTTTTATCACTCCACATAATATCGTTGAGTGAATATCTAAGGTAGGTATTCTATTATTATTATTGACGCTTCTTTCATGACATTTTATTGCCTTTTTCAAAATTATTTTTACAATAACCGTTTTATGTAGTTTAATTTTAATATTTATATATATTCTTTTGATAATGCTCTTAAAATAAGAGGGAAACGTTAAGTTTAATAAATCTTTATTCCAAAATATATTATAAATAATATATTTATTTTATACATCAACCTTTGAACCCAAGAAGGAATAATTCTAAACATTAGGTGCGTTCTTTTTGACTGAGATCTCAGATCACTTCAGTTAAGGTGATCTGAGATAAAGTGAGTAAGCACCAAAAAGAACGACATCTCAATTGAAGCGCGCGATCTGTCGATAGATTTAAACTATACGACAGATTCGTATCAGCATCTATTAATGTTAATTAATGTATCCAAAATTTGTAACAAAATAAAAATAGATTATGTGTGTTTATTGTTTATATGTCAATGGTTAAAACCATAGATAACCTTGGTTAAAACTACAAATAAACCAAGCAAATCAAATATTTCTTCATCCCCTCCACTTTATTTCCGACTCAAGTCCAACTGATTCCCCCTTACAACACATTCAGCATCCGTGAAGGGGGAGGAAAAATCTCAGCTCACTTAAAGCGAGTAAAACAAAAAGAACGCTCACATTACTGACGTGAGCGTTAATCAGCCGATATGGAGTACCCTTGGATGCCCACAGCGATCAAGGAATATCTTTCGAGAGCCAGGTATTCCAGGAGATTTACGACAAGCTGGAAATTAAGAAGGCCAGGTCAACAGCGTTGCAACCACAGTCAGATGGAATGATCGAAAGCATGAACAGGACCATTGAAAAATACCTGTTCAAAGTAGTGTTCAGCCACCAGAGAGATTGGGACCAGTATTTTTGAATAGTGATTTTGTTGTTAATTAAGCGAACTGTAATTTTAATTCTTTATTTTACTCACAATAATTTATAAAAATGACAATTTTAATACAATGAAAATGAAAGTGCATCTTCTTGCCACGATGCTCGAAAAACGACGACCCCGCCTTGTCTCGTCTGCGCATGGTCCGTTGTGTCGTCTGCGCATCCCGCGTTGACTCGTCTGCGCATCGCTTCACGCAGTTAGTGGATAGGGATTGCAGTGGCCCAGCTTACAGTCGGTCAAGTGAATTTGCACTTCAACATCCCACCGCCGTTGAAATGACAAAGTCTTTCAAATAAAAACGCAACATTTATTGTTGACATGGCAGCATACAAAGTTTTTGGATTGCTCGAGTGGTAGTGCCTGTTGGAGTTCTGACAGTTACGACTCGGATCTGTCCATCCTGACCTGGATGCAATTCTTCT
Source organism: Galeruca laticollis (assembly GCA_963921935.1). Classification (NCBI taxonomy): domain Eukaryota; kingdom Metazoa; phylum Arthropoda; class Insecta; order Coleoptera; family Chrysomelidae; genus Galeruca; species Galeruca laticollis. The sequence goes on along the minus strand of OY998175.1, from coordinate 112,225,502 downwards.
ACTCGTCCCAGTTTCCATTTTAGAGGAGGAAGATCCTTATCCACTAGCAGCACCATAGATCCAGGGGTTAATGACATCTGTACAGAGTTCGTCCATTTGTTACGATTCTGTAGTAGGGAAAGATATTCTCTTGTCCAGCGGGACCAGAAATGTTGACTAGCTTACTCAAGAGCTTTGTACTGAGTTAGCCTGTTTGTAGGAAGTTTGGAATGATCATGCTGGGGAATTGAGAGCAAGGAGCGGCCAATTAGGAAATGCCCGGGTGTTAAGGCACTAAAATCGTTTGGATCGTTGGATAGAGGAGTGATAGGTCTCGAATTCAATATTGCCTCCACCTGTGAAAATATGGTAGCAAGTTCCTCAAATGTGGGATGAATGTTTTTCAATACCTTTAATATGTGAATTTTTGCCTGCTTAATTCCAGATTCCCATAAGCCACCATGATGTGGAGAGTAAGCTGGTATAAACTTCCAACAAATTTGATTTTCCATGAAAAATTCTGAGAAAGCCTTATTTGTTACAAATTTTTTTAATATCTCAACAATATCTCTCAATTCATTATTTGCGCCAACAAAATTTAAGCCGTTGTCCGAATAGATTGTTTTACATAATCCTCGTCGAGATGTAAATCGCTTAAGTGCGTTAAGAAAAGTAGCACTAGTCATATCGCTGATAGGTTCTAAATGTACTGGGCGCGTGGTAAAACAGATGAACAGGCATAAATATGCTTTAATAATTTTTCTATTTCTTAATTTGCCATCCTTTATAAAAAACGGTCCAGCTACATCAACTCCAGTAATGAAGAATGGTTGGTTTGGTGTTATTCTGTCAATAGGTAAATCGGACATTTTTTGAATTAATGTAGTTGGTTTTAATCTAAAACAGGTTACACACTTGCGAACAATGTTTTTAACGGTTATTTGCCCATTAAGAGGCCAATATTGTTGCCGTAACGAAGCTAAAATGGTTTGAGTACCTGCATGTAATTTCTTATGATGCTCATCTAGAATTATTAATTTAGTAAGGGGCTGTTTCGGATGAATGACAATTGGGAATTTTTTGTCATATACAATATTAGCTCTAAGAAGCCTACCACCGACACGGATTAATCCGTCAGAGTCAACAAATGGATTTAAAGTTAATAATCTAGATTCTCTGGGAAGAGATTTTGCCTTTTGAAAAGAATGAATTTCCAGTGGAAGTGACTCTAATTGCGCAATTTTTAATCATGCCTTCATTGCATTATTTAATTCTTCAAGTGTTAATTCACCGTATGTTTTTTGCGTACCCTTACGACTATTGTTTAAAAATCTGAAACACAGCTACAACACGCTTAAGCTTGTAGAGTGTTGAATAGCGAAAAAATATTGAATCATTCGTTTGAGAAATGTGTGCAACTAGATTTGATCGCCGCTTCTCGGGAATTTCATTAGCAATGATCGGTTGATTTGGCCAAAATTTAATGTCGCATGATAGCCAAGGCGGTCCGTTCCACCATAAAGTGTTTGTTTTTAACTCGGTTGCAGTTGTTCCCCTTGAAAGTATATCCGCAGGGTTATTTTTACTGGATACATGCCTCCATTGTTGTCTGGTAGATATTCTCAATATTTCAGCGACGCGATTTGATACAAATATTTTCCAAGTATTTGGAGGAGACGACAACCAAGCTAATACAATTGTACTGTCAGTCCAAAAGTGGACTGAATCTATGTTCATTTTTAAGGAATTTGAAACTCGTTGGTATAATTGCGCTGATAAGACAGCTCCACATAACTCAAGTCTTGGTAATGTTACAATTTTGATAGGAGCAACGCGCATTTTTGCACAAAGTAGTCTTATATGAACTGCACCGTTAGATTGAATTAATTTCACATAAATACATGCACCAAAGGAACTAAGCGAAGCATCGCAAAAGCAATGTAATTCGGTGTAAGACATGGCTTTTAGTACTACTTGACGAGGTATTCTGATATTATTGATTTCGGATAGTTGCTCCCTGAAGTTACGCCAACTTGTCTTAATTTCTGGAGGTAAGGGATCGTCCCACGCTAATTTTGATAACCAAAGCTGCTGAATTAAAATTTTAGCTCTTATGATAATTGGTGATACAAGTCCTAACGGATCAAATAGTTTAGAAATAGATGATAATATAGTACGTTTTGAAATGTTAGAGTTGATTAAATCTTTGGTGTTAACTGTATATTTTAATATATCCCTTCCAGCTTGCCAGCTAAGACCGAGAGTCTTACTAGTTTTCTGACATAAAACCTCGTATTTATCATGAACATCTAGATTTGTTTTTTGAATAATTCTAGGGTCATTCGAAACCTATTTCCGAAGCTCAAATCCGCTTTGCTTTAGAATGTTGAATATTTCCGATTTAATTTCAATCGCACCCTCTATAGATTCGGAACCTGTGATGAGGTCGTCTACATAAAAATCGTCCATAATGATTTGACACACGTTTGGATGTAAATGTTTATTTTCGATAGCAACTTGTTGTAAACACCGAACCGCTAAAAAGGATGCCGCTGATGTTCCGTACGTTACAGTATTTAATCGGTAATGTTTTATGGGTTGAGAGGAATCCGCTCGCCACACTATTCGCTGAAGACCTCTCTGGCTTTCGGTTATATTGACTTGTCGGTACATTTTCGCTATGTCACCCCTAAGAACATAGTTATGTTTACGAAATCTGATTAATATATCAAATAAATCTGCCTGTAATGTAGAACCTACCATTAAAATATCATTCAATGACACGCCATTACTGCTTTTGCATGATCATCGAAAACTACTCTTAACTTTGTTGTAAGGCTCGACTGCTTTATAACTCCATGATGGGGTAAGTAAAAAATGTTTTTTGTTAAATCTGTACTGAAAGGATTGCTAATACAGGACATGTGCCCTAATTCTTCATATTCAGACATGAATTTGACATATTGATCCTTGAACTCAGAATTTTTTGTGAATTTACGTTCCATCGCGTACAAACGTTTGACTGCATTTTGCAACGAATCACCTAGGTTAACGATATTTTTTTTTATTGGTAAGTTTATTATGAAATGATTATTTGTATCCTTAGACACAGTTGTATTAAATATTTCCTCGCAATTCGATTCCTCATCTGATAAATATTTTTTACCGGTGTAATCTTCAATTGCCCAAAATTTTTCTAATTGATTTTCTAACCTTTGATCATCATTGATTAAAGATAAATGACAAGTAGACCTAGCTTGATTTTTATTATCAAATATGGGACCTGCGATTACCCAACCTAGTACTGTTTTTTGCAATACTGGAAGATTTTTGCCTAGTTTGATCTGACCTGATGATAACAAACTGTAGAATGTTTCTGCTCCTAGCAAAACATCGACTGATGATGAGATATTAAAACTCTCGTCGGCTAAAATTATGTCGTTAGGTAATTGTAATGATGTTTTATTGAATGTGTAGGTTGGCAAAAACTCTGTGATTTTTGGTAACACAAGAAGATGTAACTTTGATGACAAATCGGAATTAAAAGATTTAATGGTTGTGATAATTCGTTTGTTTGTATAAGTATTAGTGCCGCTTACACCTGTAAGAGGGACATTTAGGTCTGATAATGGTAACCCCAAATTTTCCGCTAAATTTTTCGTAATAAAATTCGATTGAGATCCGCTATCTAATAGGGCTCGACATGTTTGCCAACCACCGCTACTATTTTTTATGAGAATGAGTGCTGTAGATAGTATGATTTGTTGACTGCTATTTATTGCATAATTCGATACTGAGTATGCATTGGACGAATGAGCTACCTCGTTATACTCCTGCGCGGTAACGTTATTTTCATTATTTACACTGATATTTGCTGATGAGTTACTGTTTGCCGCATTTTCAAAATGAAGTATAGTATTATGCTTTTTGTTGCATAGTTTACAGCCTTGAGAAATACATTCATTCGTTGCATGATTAGATCTTAAACAGTTGTGGCATAACCTTAGTTTGTTGACGATGGGAATGCGCGACGCCACTGGTAAATTGAGAAATTGTTTACAGCTGTATATTTTATGTTGCTCTTTACAATGAGGACATGTTTGAATAAATGTTGAGACGTGTGAGCTTGACTTTAGATAATTTGATTGTTTTTTAGGATATGTATGCTTATTAAAGTTAGTTTGATTCTTGTAGCTTGAATAATCCGTTTTAGTATGATAGTTACTTTGCTTTGTTTTTGAATGATAATTTTCATCACTTAATACTTTAGTATGATTGTACCGATTTTCTCTTTTTTCAAATAACACACACCTATCTGATAAAAATGCTATTAGATCATTTAATGTTGGAGACATGCTTTTTTGCGTAATAAGATATTCCTCCCAAGCATTTTCTGTATTATGGTCGAGTTTACGTACTAAAATTTGTATTAAAATTGAATTCCACTGATCTACAGACTCGCCAAGTACTTTCAACGCGCGAACTCTTCTTTGAAAGTCGTCACATAGATTTCGCAGCGTATAACCTGTTTTATTCATAACCGGCAAGTCTAAAATTGCATTCACATGATTTTTTATCGTGAGATTTTTGTTATCGTATCTTGATATTAGTAAATCCCAAGCAACTGGGTAGTTATCATTGGTTACCTCTATTGATGCGATTACCTTTTGAGCTTCGCCAACCAAACAGCTTGTTAAATAATAAAACTTCCTTACATTGTCAATTGTATTATAATTATGCACTAAGATTATGAATAAATCCCTGACTCCATTTATCGATATTTCCCTGGAATTTAGGTAGTTCTAATGTTGGAAGTTTTATTGAGTTTTGAAGTGAAGAAGTAGACTGATTTTGTTGAGGCAATCTAGGTTGAGAGACATTTTGAGACGTACTTTGTTCATTTCTATGAGTACTTATTAGATTTTTAACTTTTGTTATGACTGCGTAATATTTATTTTCGAAATTGTCACGCTCTTCATCAGATTCTTCATTATCATTTAAATATTCTATATAACTGAGACTGAATAAAATCAAATTTATTTATGATATCTAAAATAGTTACAAGACGATTTTCTAATTCATTTATTTTATCTGTGTTTACAGAGGATATTTTGTCATAGAACGTTATAAATTTTGTTAATTTTGATTTTAATTGGCCGCGTTCAAATGTTAACCGGCGAATTTGCTCTTCCCTATTTGCTTCAATTTGGTTGGTGTTCAGTATCAGGCATTATTATTAAATAAATCTACCACAAATTCTCTACAGAATGCAATAAAAAATTCGCGAGCTATTTTTTAAACAAAGGAGTTAATGAAAAAATGGAACAGACTTACAGGTTTTTTCCATTCACTCTTGCTAATGGCTTGATTTCTGCTGTATTGTTACACTTCACACTTTGATTATTTGATGATATTATACCATCCGGCTCGAAGGACCATATGTTGAATAGTGATTTTGTTGTTAATTAAGCGAACTGTAATTTTAATTCTTTATTTTACTCACACTAATTTTCAAAAATGACAATTTTAATACAATGAAAATGAAAGTGCATCTTCTTGCCACGATGCTCGAAAACCGACTACCCCGCCTTGTCTCGTCTGCGCATGGTCCGTTGTGTCGTCTGCGCATCGCTTCACGCAGTTAGTTGGTAGGGATTGCAGTGGCCCAGCTTACAGTCGGTCAAGTGAATTTGCACTTTAACAAGTATCTTTCCCTATTTGCGTTGGCTTATCGATCTGCTATAAATGAGTCCACGGGTGAAACACCTGCGAAAATTCTGTTTGGACGTGATATGAGGCTTCCTTGTGACCTGGAGTTTGGCTGTCGGCCTGGCGAAGATCAGCAGGAGAATATTACGTAATCGAATTGAGAAGAAGGATGGACGATGTACACGAATTGGTTCGAACGAATCTTCAAGTTGCCAGCGACAAAATGAAAAAACGGTGTGATACGCAAACCACAGAAGGCAGTTTCAAAGAAGGGGACAAAGTGTAGTCGTGTAGTTACACAACCCGACCAGGAGAAAAGGATTTTCTCCAAAACTACAGAAATCTTGGGAAGGTCCGTACTTGATCAAGAAGAGGATCAACGACGTCATCTATCGCATAAGCAAGATCCCCAATGGAAAACCAAGAGTAGTACACCAAAGTCGACTAGCGCCAATCGAAGGAGGACATAACAAAGAGGAAGTAGTGAACCATATACAACAAGAGTCTGACCCAGCCTTCGAAGAATTTATGGGCTCATACGGAGGTACTGGGAAAGCTAGATACGGAGTAACTACAGAACTAAAACAAGATTTGTTCACGCTTCGGGAAGTATATTTATTGGCACATAACATCTCTGTCAGTAACAAACACGCGCGAGGATTGGCAACCGTCTTTCGAAAGAAGTTTGGACCATTAGAAAAACTTGAAAATCAGATGCCATCCCCTGGCAAGACACTGAGACTCAAACACAATTCGCGGTACGTCTTCTACCTGGTAACTAGAAACAAATTTCCAGATCGATTCACCTACCGGAATGTGTGGGAAGCGCTACGAAACCTTTGAGATCATTTGCTGGAATCCCACGTGGAGAAACTAGCGATGCCCAGGATATAGAGCAGCCAGTTGGATTGGCGAGTCAACAGGAACATGATAGAGGGGATCTTCCATGATACCGGTGTCCACATATTAATTTGCAACTATACCCCTCGTTACATCAGGCACCCGTTGAAGAGATGCCCTCTGTTATTTCCATACGACCGGAAAGTGCAGACATGGGTCCAGTTGCCGATTTATACATCCAGTCCAGGCTACACAGAAGTTCCAGGAGGAACTCTATTTTAAGGAGGGGGTAATGTTACGAAATCGCACACTGGTGTAGTCCCTGAAACCGATTCTGTCTAACGCTATATATGAAAGTTAAAATTTTGGCGAAGGCGCGGGGATTTTTTCGAAACTATTTATCATTATTTTTAGTGACTATTCTTATCTAGACATTTCCAGGGAGGTCGATTGTTTTTGTGAGCCGCAATCGAGACATTTCTGGAATAAAAGGCACCTAATATATAAAGACTACGTACCAGCGGGAGCAGTAGTTTATAATTTGATCTCGTGAGATAAACAGTGAACAAGTAAATAGTAAAGTATTTATATAAATTAAGTCTAAATAAATAAACAGTAGTGAAGTGTTTATATAAATTGGTGTAAGAGAATATACTGTGTATTTAATATAAAGTAGTGAATAAATAAATTTGAGTAGACATACCGTGTGTATAAATTTATCCTACCCATCGTAATAAAAAGTTTTAAATAGATAAGTAAAACATTGCAATAGATTTTTAACAATATAAATTTACGTTTACCTATTAAATAGAGACAATTCTGTGTTTCATTTAACCCACTTCATAAAAAAAGCTAAAAAAAGTGGATACTATTTCCCATAACAATAATTAATAAAAGGTCCAATCACCATCTAAATCATAAAATATCTTTTTTTTAATCAATAACATAATTACTTTTTTTAGTGTTTTATCGATTTTTATTGCTTGGAAATAATCATTCATACACTTTCGTGAGCATTGCAGTCTAGTTCTGGGACAATCCTTTGGACTATAGTCTTATTTTGTAACCGTTATATATTAGAAAACTCCAAAATATTGGGGATGCAGTCTGGTCTAATTCTGATTGTTATTGTTGGAATGTTAAATTGAAATAAATTCAAATTAATGAATTCGGGAATTGTTAATTATAGAAGATTCTTTCGGAAAATGTGTGAACATATACTATATAGGTAAATACAAGACAATTATTTTGTGACTAAAGGTTTGTTCCAACACATCACAAAAAACCGTTCTTGGAACGGTGACGCGCATATGCAAAAGCAAAAATACGTTCCAACCACGAGACAACCGTTTTGCGAACGATAATTGTTTTGTTCCAACCCGATTTGGTATCGTTATGGAATCGGTTCAAGAACGGTGATTTCGATACTTGACTAAAAGCAGGTACCAAGGGAACCGACTTGCGCAGTACATACATCCATATCTAGTTTTAGGTTAGTTGGCTTCATTTGTTGTTTTGTTTATGTATTAATTTGAATTTTGTGGGAGCGATCTTATATATATATATATATATATATATATATATATATATATATATATATATATATATTTGTTTGTGCTATTTGTTAATATTGTCCAATATGAGTGATAACGAGGTGGAGGACATTTTGGACTCGTTCCAGTGATTTAAGACTCGAGTCAGTAACCAAACCGTTCCAACCACGATCTATTTTGGAACCGTTATTAGAATTGTAAACACTTGACGCCTGCGTAACAAATCCTTAAGAACGATTTCGATAACGATTCCGGAACGATTAAAATTTGTGTGTTGGAACAAACCTATATAACACAGTTATGAAATTTAATTTCATTTTAGAAACCACCAATAACCATAAGTTGGTGAAAACGTGATTTTTTTTTGTAAATATTCTAAAATGTAATCCGAAATGATACTGATAACGCTTATCCGAAAATGTTAACATATGTAAGCCGAAATGACACTGTGACAACGTAGTTTTTTATGAGCTTATAAATTATTAAATTTTCGTACCTTATATCATACAGAAGTTGAAGTTATGCAGTCCAAAAAAATTCTACCATCCAAAATATCCACAAAATTTCGGAGATTCACCAAACCATTCAGATTCAAATTGTGACAAATCCGAACAAGCCAATTATATTTGTTCAATTAGCATTTCTCCTCTTACTACCATTATAATGTTTGTATATATTTCTTTATTTATCAAAAATGCAGGCCTTTTCACTTTTAATTCTCGAGAAAAATATTATTTCTCCTCTTATTTGACATTTTTCATTAGATTGACTTTTTTCCCAAAAAAATTTCTAATCAATCAAAACCATCGTTCCGGGTTGTTAGGGAATCTTTTTGCTTACAGTATGAATTGTTTAAATTATAATCTGGAATTTTTATTTGATAAATTTTTTTAAAAGAAATTTGTATAAACATAGTGCATTTACTAATCAATTTTAACATTTCTAAAATTCCAAAGTATTACTATTTTTTTGACATTTAATTCAATTCTCTAGTCTACGCTCGGAAAAATATTCTATAATTTGAATTACAGCTGTGTGCACAAGAAATTTTGGGATAAAAATCTTCTATAATTATTCTTAGTTATCTAATTGAACACTATGGGTTTACTTAATAAACAATTTTTTTCGAACTACTGTTATTATTATTAAAAATATCCTTTATTTCATATTTAAGTTCCCTTTTACAACATTTAGAAAAATTATTACACTGCGTGGCTGCCGATGTTCTGGCCATTTTTCTTCATGTTGTTTGCGTCATGTGTGATGTTTATGGCTCCTTGTTAGAAAACATTATCCATAAAATTTGACTTTTTACAATAACTTTGCACCTTAGGAAGTTTGTGGCTCCTAAAATATTTCGGCTAGGTTTTCCCTGAAAAGTAGCTAAAAAACAGGGTTTCAAAAATGATAAGGGGTGCAGTTTTTAGGGGTGGCAACATGTCTGACGTTGAATTTGGTTAGTTTAATTTGTTTGAATTGTTTAAAATACTTAGTGTGATAATAAAGGTTAGGAGTTATTCAACCTTGTTATGTAATTAGTTTTCCATGCAAAAACCTACAGCCACTATCGCGGATGTCTCCTGCGCGATTTACGTCTTTGAGATTTTTATGAAGATCATCTGACAGACAGTAATTGTAAAAGTTTGTTGAAATTTTCGTTATGAAGTCTTTGATAGTGGGTAAATTGGCTTTGTCATGCAACCAAGTGTTTCTGGGTAATTTAGGATTGCAGTTGTGTTTGATTGCCATCCGAAGACACTTATTTTGCACCACCTGTAGTAAGTGAAAGTTGTGCTTTGTCCCGTTATAATAAACTGGGGCAGCGTACGTGAGTATGGGTCTGATGATGTATGTGTATGTAAGAATTTTGTTGTGACTTGTTAAGTTACTGCGTGTGCATATTAGTGGGTATAACTTGCTCATTGCAGTCTTAGCCTTGCGCACCTGTTGCACAATATGAGCATTTGTATTTGCTTGTATAGTATACCCTAAATATTTCAGGGTATTACTAGGCTTAATATTGTGCCCATCTACACAAAGCTGAGACTGCAGGAACGTGTTTTTTGTAGTTATTCTCTTGAGTAACATGTACTCTGTTTTAGAGGCATTAATAACTAATTTGTGTTGATGTAGGTATGGAATGATAATCGTGTTAATGTGTGTTTGTATTGCGTTGAGTGCATGCTCTGGATTCTGTGCAGAGGCGACAAAACAAGTGTCATCGGCATACATTGCAATTAATATTTGAGGGGAAGTTGGGAGATCGTGAATAAATAGGGAGTATAGCAAAGGTGATAACACCGAGCCTTGCGGTACTCCCGCTTGAATTATATAAGGTCCAGCTATGTTATTATTTATATTAGAATAAAATTTTCTATCTGTTAGATAGAAAAATAATATTTTAGTTAAGTAATCTGGAATTTTCAAGTTAATTAATTTGTGCATTAGTCCCTCGTGCCATACGGAATCAAAAGCCTTTTGTATGTCAATCGTTGCCATAACGGATTTGTTTTTATTATGGAAACCCTCCCTTATGTAGTTTATAACTCTGATGATCTGAGCAACCGTACTATGGCCGCTTCTGAAACCGTATTGCTCTGTGGGAATAATGTTTTGTTTATCGACATAATTCTTTAGTCTATATAAAATAATTTTGTCAATCACCTTCGCTATATTATTTAGAAGGGAAATTGGTCGATAGCTATCTACATAACAGGATTGTTTGTTTGCTTTGATGATGGGAATGACGTTTGCAGTCTTGAGCATATCGGGATAATGCCCTATTTTGATAATATAATTAGTTATGTATGTTAATTGTACTAATGCTTTTTTTGGTAAATTTTTGAGTAAAATATTGTGTATTATGTCTAATCCTGGTGCTGTTTTGTTTTTAAGTTGTTGTATAGTGTTGTTTATTTCCGTATATGTTGTTAAATTTTTTGTGTTAATGGTATTAAGTGAGTTTACGTATTGATGAACTGTATGTGTAATGTCTTCGTGAATATGCGTGTGTTGTGAATGATTAATAAAGTTGCTTTGGAAATACTCTCCGAACTTTTCTGCGATATCGAGGAATTAGTGAATGTTTGGCCATTGCTAATTATTTTGTTCAGCTCGTTGTACTTCTGAAGTGTCTCGCAATTTTCCAGAGAGAATTATCGTCTGGCTTAAGGGTGACTAAAAATTGTGACCATCTTTATTAAATTATTTATTTCTTGTTGATATTTTCTAAGTGTTTGATGATCGTTAATGTTTCTATTTTTTTGCCATATTTTTCTTATTAAATTTTTTTCATGAATTAGTTGAATTATATTATTTGGTAAAGTATTATGTGTTAATTTTCTTGATTTAGTTAGGTTGATTCATCTCTGGCTTTTATGATTAGATTTTGTAAGTTGTTGATTGTCTGCGTTAAATGATGCTTGTTTTCTATTTGGTCAGTTATTATTAAATTATTATTTATGGATTTTCTGAATTTCATCCAGTTAATGTTTTTGTAATTAAATATTTGGGAATTTTTAGGGTTGCGCGTGTTATGGGATATTTTGAGGAGGATGAGTACAGGGTCGTGATCGGAGTTTAGATCTGTAAGTGTTTTCATTTTTTCGATATTATTAATATTTTTTCCAATAGCGAAATCTAGTGTGCTGGGGGAGTGATTTGCCGCAAATGGGAAGTAGGTTGGCTCTACCGTGTGAAAAATGTTACATTCCGAGTTATCGCAGAACTTCATAAGAGTATTTCCATTAGCATTGGGGTAGTTGGCGTGTTGATCCCACTGCGGATGCTTGCAGTTTAGATCGCCAACTACCAATACTTTATCGTGTGTATTAAATATGTTGTGAAAGTCTATGAGTTTGAGTTTATTGTCAGGCGGGTTATATGCTCCGACAATTTTAATTTTATTATCAAAAAGGATCGCGATATGCTCAATTGAAGTATTATTTTGTTGTAGGATTTTGAAATGTATGCCTTTTCTGATTAACAGTGCGATACCACCACCGTTGGCATCACCGGGGCGGTCTTGTCTAATTAGACGATATTCTGGGTTTCTGAAGTTTATTTTTTTATGTGATTTAAGAAGTGTCTCCATTAAAAAGAAAATATCTGGTTTGTGAATGTCGAGAAAGTGTCTGATTAAGGGGAGTTTATTTTGTACTACACGTACATTGCAGAAAATTATTTTGATGTTATATCGTTTTTGAAAAGCTGTTTTATCACCTACCTGCCTATATGTCATAGTCGTCGATCCTTGCTACAAAGTTATTGTAAATCGTAAATTTTTCAATTTTGCTGGAGGCATTTTTCATCTCTTGTAGTAGGTCGCCAACTGCTCTTGTGAGTTCATCCAGGTTTACCAGCGAATGCAGCTCGCAAAACATGGCATTTAGCTCAGTGAATTTATTTATGTCCGTGGTTTGAGTATGATTTTTGGATGGTGCTGAGGGTTTCTGTGATTGTGGCTGGGGGTGGTTAATACTTTGGGGGGTAGTTTGGGGGTGAGTTTTCGTGGGAAGACTGAGAAATTCGTCGTTTCTGTTGTTTTGTATCCAGGGGTTGTTTTTAGGAGGGGGTGCAGGGATGAATTTTTGGGGGGTGGGTTTAGTTTTTTGGCTTGTAGCACGCTTTTCTTCTAGCCATATCTTCCTTTTAATAAATTTTTGGCAAACCTCTACATTCTCTGGGTGGTCACCTCTGCAGTTGGCGCATCTGGCTGGGGTTGTTCTTTCTTTTGTAAATTCCGGCGTCAGGTGGGATCCGGCACACTTAAGACATCTGGGAGCTCGCCCGCAGTTTGAAGTCGCATGTCCCCATAATTGACACACGTGGCATTGGATAATGGGCTTGTTTTGTCTTCTGAACTCCCAGATGACTCTGGTGTGTTTGATGACGCGAACATTTTTATTCAGGTATTCCAGGGTCACCTTGACGTCGGTGACAACCAGGTAGAGTGGGCGTCCTTTGGTCGTCATACGGAAAATGTCTTTTACTTGAAGTTTATGAACTTTTTCAATTTCTTCTTTTATATCTATCAGATTCAGTCCCTCGGCCAACCCTCGTAGAACGAAGGCGTGGGATCTCTCGTCCCGTCTGGAGTAGGTATGGAACTGAACTTTTTCAGTTTTTAGAATCTTTTTCAAATTTTCGAAATCCTTTATGTCTTTTGTAAAAACAATAGATGAACTGTTGGTGTATTTTAGTTCAAACGGCTTTTTGACTTCTTCTTTTAGCTTATATCATTATTGCTAATTTTTCGAAAATGGATTTTTTTTCGTTTTTTTTTAATTATTTTTTTTTGTTCGTTTTTATCTTCCTCGTCCGATAAGTCGGATAGCGACTCATAGTTATTCCGGGTATTGCAGATTTTCTTCTATCTCTTTTTCTTCTGCCCAGGAAAGGTTAGCTGGCTTGTGGATCATAACCTCCACTGTGGTTGGTTGTGCATTAGTATTATCCTTTTGTATTGCTAATTCCTCATCAGAAGTGTTCGGTGAGTTATTAGGCCCTATAGTGTCTTCCTCCATATTTTGGTTTTTTTTGTTATTAATGTTGGTGAAAACTGGTGGAGAGATGTTATTTGTCTCGTTCCCTCTACAGACAGCGATAGATAAGTCGGGTGTGTCTGTTTTGTCACTACCGTGATTAATTTATGTGTCTCCTATACTCTTTTCGTTGCTTACTGGACACTTTTTATTCGGTGACTTTTCTAGACATTTTTTATTTGTGGAAGTTCCTATACACTTTTTAATGTTGTTTGTGGTTGAATTGTCTTTGTTGGTTTCGCGACACTTTTCTAACGTTTCCGGACACTTTTTTAATTCCGTCGTTGAATTTAAAACTTTTGTTAATGAATTAACGTCTATTTCATACAACAACTGTTTGTCGATGTTGATAGATGGTAGAGTGGTCTGGCTATTTACGTTGTCTTTGTTGACCAGATCGTCTTCGATGAATACGAGTTTTAAGTAATTTTTATTTTTGTTTCTTAATAACTGAGTTTTGTGTTTAATTCGTTTTAACTCTTCACTAAATTTATTATGATTTATAATATTGTCTCGTTTGGCTGATGGCCCTTGTTCACCACTGATATCAGTGTTAGAACCACTTATTTTAGCGGGTGGTTTTTTTTCCACTCTGGAAATTTTTGGTTTTTTACCGGCACTTTTTTTATTGTGTTTATTTATAAACGTACATTTTAATTTGTGTCTCTTCGGTGATGTTTTCACAGTAACTAGCGGTTTTAATACGCGAACAGTATTGTCATTAATTAAACTTTCACTAGTAAGGAGAGCAGGGTTTCTTACATTAAGATTACGTATTTTCGCCTTTAACCGGCGAGTATATTCCGTCTCGTACGGGATTATTCCCGTTGATGGAGGAGAAAGAATAGTTAGCGTATCAATGGGCACAGACCCTATTGATAATTTTTACAAAACACTATCTTTAACGAAACTTTATAAAATATGAAAAACGCTTTATTCACAATTGCAATCCAATAATCAAACCAACCGGGATGAGAATTAGCATAGGAACTACTGTTACGTTCCGTTCAACGCAGCGTATCGGCTGAGTCGTAACGGGTCTACACATGCGCAGTTCGTTACGGATACGTGAGAAATTTAAGACAAGCTAAAAGTACCTATTTAAAAATAGTGCAGAACGTAATTAAGAGTATCGCGCTATTAGTGTTTGGCCGATCTCTCTAATTGAACTTGATAAATATCTTTTTTATTTTTGAAAGTGGAATGAATTCAATTAATAGCTGAATATTTTTTAGTAGTGTCTCGCTTAGTTTAATGTATTGAGTAAAGTTTCATTTTTTTGCTTTATCGATTACCTACAATTCCAGCTTACTAATGCATTTGCGAACTTTTTAGCCACCGGGTGTAAATACCTAATTACTAATGTCAAATCAGATGATTTGGCCTATTTATTTTCACTTCTATTGCAAAAATTTGAATTGGTAAACATGTAATAGTTAGTTGTGTAACTAGTGCAAAAAGTGCATATTTGTTGCACAATGCTGAAGTTTGCAGCTCGAGACGAAGTCGAGAGTTGCAACCATGCTGAGTGCAACAAATATGCTTTTTGCACGTGTTGCACACAAAATTTTTTTCTACGATCGAAATATGTTTTATATCAAAGTTTATTAGAGAATTTTACAATAAGTAGGTAACTACAACAAAAATTAGATACTAATTTTACTTTTTTTAGTTTATTTCCATTTGAATATCGCAGTTAGAGCAATTTACAATTGAGTGAATGAAAACGACGAATACTCAGTGTGTATTAATTTATTACTTTTAGGCTAAGCGCTTTCGGCTGTTAAGCCATTATCAAAGCCGTCCTATGAAAAAATACAAAGCTTGTGAACTTTTGAAAAAAAAAACAATTTAAAAAAGTTGAACTTACGTCATTTAAAAAGTAATTGTCAAAGACATCAAGCTGATCAAAAACAATACTCAATACTCAAGATCTATCCAACCATCGTTATGATTGAGTCATTCGAATAAAAACTTTAAATACCCTATTATAAGGGTGTAAAATTATATTCACAAGATGTAAATACACTCAAAATTAAAAAACTGAATTAAAACAGATGACAAGCTTGACATTAGAATTACGGTGGCTAATAAGCCAGCGCGCCGTAAAAACAAGTGCATGACAATACAACATATTTACACGACGAACACTGAATCAAAAGCATGATTGTAAAGATGAAAAAAAAATTTTTCATAGTGAACTGAAAATTGTAGGGAACCCCTAATATTACATTTATTTTTAAATTTGAAAATGAAGTTAAAGATGTGAATAAAGCAAAAAAATTGAAAAACTCTATTCAAATTCAATTCCCAACATTCATCCAATTTAGATGAATAGTAAAATCCACCTCATCCCTCAGCTGAATACTGAAACCGAATTAAGAGGTTGGATCCATTCCCCAGCCAGTCAGGAACAAGCGTAGTAACCTAAACGTGCGAAATGCTAGATAACATAAATCAAATATTTAGTTGTAAATGCATCCATGGAGGAGCTTATATAATCTATTGACTAAGGTGGAAGAAATACGCTGGCAAGGTGAACCCAACAACCGACGGTCTCACATATGAATTAGATGTAATGGCATAGTGATTGTGACCTAATGGACCAAACTATGTCCCATACATAGCCCGACGTCAAGAACACAATGTGATTATGAATTTAAGTCAGTTGTTACAAACCTAGACCCATACTAGGCATGTACAAGAAGAGAAGAAATCATAGGAGTATGTTAAGAGTGGAAGGGGTAGGACAGAATATGATAAGAGCTGCAAGATAAAGAAGTTGATGAACCCAACTATGACCCATACATAGCTAGGTTAAACGGGAACAATGAGGTTAAGAAATTTTGGTAAGTATGACAAACCTAGATCCATACTAGGCATGTACAGGAAGAAACGGGGTGGGGTGTAAGGAGAAGAAAGAGAAGGCGTGTAGTTATAACAAACCTAGATCCATACTAGGCATGCATAGAAGAGAAGAAACAAAGTTTATAAAGAGAAGAAAGGATAGCAGCCATGCCATGGCTGTGACAAACCTAGATCCATACTAAGACCGTCAAGAACCAGGCATGCTCAAAATAATAAGAAAATAAGGGAGAGTGAAAAGGAGGATGATTTGCTCAAGTTATTACGTAGCTTATATGCTTAACCAAACTATGACCCATACATAGCCTGGTGTCTAAAAATGTGAGAAGTGAATAAGGTTGAGCAAACTTAAAATAGAAGAAAGAAGAAATAGAGGTAAAGAATTAATAGAAGATAGGAAAGACTCTTTCATTCGCCTTTTACGAATCAGTAGAGTGCTGGGCGATATATTCTTGGACCGGATCGCCACGGTGAGAATGTAAGTCGAACGCCGTAGAGGACCACAAGGTCTTGAACAGAGGTTGAAATTTACA
The DNA here is from genome assembly GCA_963921935.1 of Galeruca laticollis. Taxonomy (NCBI): domain Eukaryota; kingdom Metazoa; phylum Arthropoda; class Insecta; order Coleoptera; family Chrysomelidae; genus Galeruca; species Galeruca laticollis. Next base: position 112,208,480 of record OY998175.1, on the reverse strand, counting down.
ATTAAGATGTACCTGTGTGTTGAGGCAGTTTTCTGAGTATTTCTAGATCCTCAAGCAAGTCCATATTTCTAAAGTTGTTCCTAGGAATGTTATGTAAGATTTTTGAGTTACGTGATGGAGAAAAGTTATGGTTATTGAACTTAATGTGGAAGCCGAAATTCGATGAAGTGGGTTTATTAAGGTGTTCCTTAATTCTAGTACCTAAAGAACGAGTAGTCCTACCCACATAAGTAGATGGACAGGAATCACAAGTTAATTTGTAGATACCACTTCTATTGAGTTTATCAATAGGATCTTTGTTCTTAGAGAAAATTGTGGAAATGGAACATTTAGATTTAAAGGAGATTTTAACATCATCAAGATTGTTGGTAATAATCTTTGAAATTTCATCTGAAACTACACCACAATAAGTCAACGCACGATATTGAGTTTGAACGTTGTTGTGAACCTCAGGATAGGCCAAATTTCTTCTCAACCTCCTTGTTGTCTTAGAGACCATACTATCAACAATTAGAGGAGAATAACCATTGTTAAATGCCAACTGTTTCAAGATATTAAGTTCTACGTTGAAATTATGTTGAGAAAGAGGAACCCTAAGTAACCTATATACATAACAAGATATGGCGGACATTCTATGTTGAATGGGGTGGTTAGAGTGTATTGGAATAAGATGATCAGTCTGTGTGGGTTTTCTGTATATGGAAAATTCAATTTCAAAATCTTTCCTTGATAAGGTCAAATCCAAAAAATTTATTGATCCATTGTTTTCAATTTCCAAAGTAAACTGTATGGAAGGGTGTATATCGTTAAGTTTACTGAGGATACTATATGCATCCTCCACATCCCCATTAATAAAAGCTAAAACGTCATCAACATATCTGAACCATTTAATAACTTTACTAAAATGTGAATTATTATTGAAGATAACCGTTGACTCCAATTTACAATTGTTAGTGATGGACAAACTTCGTTTCCATTAATTTTTTGAATGGTGGTTTCATTTCTAATTGTGGATGTCTCATCAGGTTCTTCACTTGAAACGGCTCTTTTTTAGACTGTGGAGCTTCCGGTACTGGTACTTGGTTCACTTTCTAGAATTTGAGCAGCTATTTTTTTTTTGTGGAAATTGACTCCTCGATGTAGCCCTCCGCTACAGTTGAGGATTTCCACCCTCCATGACGTTTTAATGTTAATATATCTGCCCTTCATCCCACTAATAAAGTTGCAGAAGATCTGCGAAAGCAGTGTCCCGTGTATTCCATTGGGTTTTCAATATTTATATATTAGGCAATATCACTTGGGATTTTGCCAAAAGTATTTATGCCAATGGGTTGAACGGTAAATTTTCCGTCATGGTACCTAATAAAAAATCTATTGTGGTTTGTTGGTTGGGGACGAAGAGATGCATATCTCCGATACATTTCAACAAAATTAAAAGATCTTATTTTATCGCTTATTACAAATGATCGAGGTGTGTTTGACTTGCTGTCGGGAATTTTTACAGTTATGATAGAATCAATTGGTGCGTTCTTTTTTACTGAGATCTCAGATCACTTCAGTTAAGGTGATCTGAGATAAAGTGATGTGCGTAAGCACCAAAAAGAACGACATCTCAATTGAAGCGCGCGATCTGTCGATAGATTTAAACTATACGACAGATTCGTATCAGCATCTAATAATGTTAATTAATGTATCCATAATTTGTAACAAAAGAAAAATAGATTATGTGTGTTTATTATTTATATGTCAATGGTTAAAACCTTAGATAACCTTGGTTAAAACTACATATAAACCAAGCAAATCAAATATTTCTTCATCCCCTCCACTTTATTTCCAACTCAATTCCAACTGATACCCCCTTACAACACATTTAGCATCGGTGAAGGGGGAGGAAAAATCTCAGCTCACTGAGTGAGTAAAACCAAAAGAACGCTCCCATTACTGACGTGAGCTAAGATTAACTAAGATCTCAGTCAAAAAGAACGCACCTCATGTCATTAATATCATTTAATGTAAGTTTCTGCAATGCCAAATACTGCAACTATCTATAAGAAACACAAATAAGTAAAAAGTTTAAAAAAACATCATTTTCATGTGTTACCTTCATCATTAAATATTTAAGTATTATACAGAGCTTCAACTAAAAATTTGTCAAATTCCTCCCTTGAAAATTTTTTGGATTTTTTGGGACGGTTTCCTACCGACTTCTGCTTTAAAAATGGAATTAATTTTTGAAAATGTCGAATTTCTACATTGTTATTGATTAAAAGTGTACCCTTTAATATTGAGTCTTCTGACCATAAGGTCGATGGCTTACGTATTACTGACTTTTCTTTTAAATAAGCAAGAACGACGTTTTCTATAATATTTCCAACCGACTTTGTCGCACACCAGTCTATAAACCGTTTATAACAAATTTCATAAAAATTTTTAGATTTATCGGGTAGTAAATCTGCTGTTGTTTCATTTGCTCTTTCGATTAAATCTGGAGGAGTACAGAAAGTAATAGTTTCTTCCTCACTATCCGAATTGAACATTTTTAACAACTTTTTAAATTTTTAAACTAATAATTCGGAACGAATGCAGATGTAACACATAGATAAATACTTTTAATACGGGGAAGAATGGAATCTCCTGTGTCCGAAGCCACAAAGTTTTGTCGAGTACTGCGCCATCTATTGTGGTGGAAGGTTACTATTCACCAACAGGGAAAAAATTAAGGAAGAGACCTGCATGATTAGTCACAGTTTAATAGCTACTACTAGATGGCAAGCCAAGCAAATACTGAAGGTTTTTTAAATTATGCCTATATTATTTTTTCTTAAATCAACAAATAAAAACAGTCACACAAAGTTTAAACACTTTTTGAAACAACCTGTTATTTTATTTTGGCTTAAAAGTAGGATAGGTTGTTTCAAAAAGCTGTTTAAAGCTTTTATCCGTTTTTATTAACCAGAATAGTTTATTAAAAGACGAATGTCGAGAAATAGTTTCAAAAATTTAATATAAAATTTTGTTTATAAAATAGTGCAGGTGATTTTCTTTATTTTCTTCTCAAACTTAAGATAAGAATACTTTATTGATAATAGCATGTGTTAACAAATATTACACATATGATACAATATAATGGATTCCAATGTTTTTCAAACACCAATTTTTTTCCGGTATATATTGTGTATTTTGTAGTGTATTTGTCATCCAAGGGGCGATATTCGTGTTTTTCCTTTTACATTTTTTTGTATATGTACAGTCGTCTATATATTTTTAAAGTGTTTCAATGTAAGTATTTGTTGCATAGTTAGGATCTGGATTCAAGTATAAGAAATCCCAAGATTTTTGTCTGTTTGTATTTTTAAGTTTTGTTTCATCTATGTATTTCACTATTCCTCGTTCCTTGGGGCATTTGGTCTTTTCCAGTACTATCTGTAGTATTGTTGAGTAATGATCTGTAATGTCGGTTTGCAATACTAGGGACAGTATATTTGATCGAGTACGTTGAATTTGGATTTTAAAAATATGCGTCGAATGTCGAATTACTGGAATTTTTTCATATAACGTTTTCACATTATTTTCAAACGATGTTACTTGCAGGTTACTCGGAATTCTTTGTGTTTTCAAGAGAGTGCCAAAGCTTTCAATTAAAGTGTTAATTTTTAAATTTAATTGAGATATTTCATCTATCATCAACCTTTTAAATTCTAAAATAAATTTAAAATATGATTAAATATAAAAATTAATTAAAATTATTTAGTTTAGTCACCGTGATTATCAAGTGTATCTATTTGTGGTGATGATTTATCTCTTTTGTGAAGTGTTCATATGATTCCACTGCCACAAGGTTTTGACTCTAAAAAAAATTAAAAAAAGGTACATTATAAAATTAAGTATTTTTATAGTAAAAGTCAAATTTAATATGCAAACTTTGGGTTATTATAAATTATGATTTAACTTAAGAAACAAATTACCTCTAGGAACAGCAAATCTCGCCATATCATTTGATTCTTTATTCTCAAGGGAAATTCCATCAGCTTCAGACCTCATAGTTTTGGCAATAGATTCCACTTGAATCTCTGGTGAAGTACTACCCGATTTATAATTCCCCGACTTTTTATACAATACTGAAAAATATATTATTTGAACAAAACATTCTAATTAATTTCTTTAAATACTTACAATTTGTTTGTGGTGTAGATTTAAAAACAGGATAAATGTTACGATTTAATGAGGGACTCTCGTCTGAATCAGAACTAGAGTGATGGGACATATACCTTGTATTTTTTTCCATATCCTTGATCCCCGTCCTTTTTTAATATCGGAACTAGACGAAAGGTCTGTTGTAATTAAAGCCTTTTTGGCTTTTCTTTGTGCTACAGTAAAGTCATCTACAAGTTAAAAAATTATTTCTCTTTAAAAAATGACAAATACAATAATACTCTGTCGAAGTCTCTAATATACTCACAAATCACTAGAGTAGGTGATTTGTGAATATACTGATCCATTTGTTATATTGTTATTAGTGCTATTCAACGCGACAATCGATTACAATCATTTCCTGTCATTTAAAAAACAACATGTTCAACACCATATACATATAAATAAAATATACTGCGCCTAGCGGTACGGGAAGCGTGGCTTTCAATACGCGCATGCGAGTCACGAGACGTTGCATTGTTTAATATCATTGGCTGTTGGCTGTATCATTCCCCGCTTTGACGCTTTTAGACCTTCAGAGGGGTGGCAAAGGTTGTTAGCATAGACAAATAATCTATTTTATTTTCTCTATGGTTGTTTGTTTGGACACAGCATAGTGAAATTAGGATGTGGTTTGGATGTTTAGTGATTTTGTTATTTGTTTTATCATTGTGTTGTGATCTTTACGTGTTTCTTTTATTTAGATTTTTATTAAAAACTATGTTTCCACAACGGTGCTTTTTATGTAATGAGATTGGTCCTAATTTAAATTTTCATATGTCTACAGGTATATAAAAATAAATTCCGTTTGAAAACAAATCATCCCATGGGGTACTCCATCGTCATTTAATTTGTCAATATGTATGGCTATATTAGTGTGTAGATATCGAAGAAATGATTTATAAAAATTTGGTAGTGCTCACTTATGTTCATCTACTTCATTTCTATTCCTATATGAAGTAACCTAGACAACTATAATAGACGTTATTTGAGAAGAATGCTAGAAGTGAAAAAAATGTAATTACATAATTGCACTTTATTTGGTCAAATCAAAAACCAGACACGAAGTTTTTGTTGACTCAAATATCTTCGTTTAAAAATATTAGAGGCGGCAAATACAGCACTTGTGCATAACTAACATGGCCACACAGAGTGTAGTCGGACCTCTCACTCTTAATGGAACGCATTTCGCTTATTGTAGATATAGGTAGTTAGCAGTATATTTTATTTATTACGTATATGTTCAACACTACATTTTCGATATCAATCGATCACTCTGATTATAATCGGTCTAAAATTATGATGCTATTGAAAACAATCGTAAATCGGAAGCATGTGATTGGTCTAAAAATTTAAATAAACGACCGTTTGTCTATGGATTATGTGATGTGAGTGATATTTTGCAATTGTATTACATTTTTAGTTAACAGAACAACTTCTATAAAATTAAACGTGATTAAACTAAATGAACTTGCGAAAAGTGTGAAATACACGTGAAATGAACCAAAATAATGATGTGGTTATTGTAATATAAAAAAAACCTTCGACTTTTAGGCTATAATCCACAAAACATACACATAAGTATCAACTTGACAGTATGTATAAATGTGACAATGTGACAATCCAGAAACAATAGTAAGGGCGAATATTATACACAATACGAGAATTTAAATAGTAAGGGAGACTCATATCAATTATATGACATTCTCCCCAGGTTTATTAAAGTTCATAGCAACTTAAATACTCCGGAGGATGTCGCTCTCTAGCAGAACGACGGACTGTAGGTACTTCTGGTTCAGTATTACTTGGAAGATTTTCAGTTATCTCAATTTCAGAAGATTCTTCTCGTGACTGAAAGTCTGCAGAAATCTTGTCTTCAGATGAGGGGTTAACTGTCGTTTGTAGTTCCTCTGAATCCATATTAACGTTAGCGTCTGATGATAAAGTTATATCTCCACGAGGTGCTAAGTGTTTCAGTGACACAGTTGATTCTTTTCCATCTTGGTGACGAATTAGAGCATATTCTGGATTTGCCTCCAATAGTTCAACTTCTTCCACTAAGGGATCGTATTTGCTGTGACGAATGAACTTCTTCAAAAATACAGATGTGGACGGCTTCAACCAAGTTGGTAACGATGTTCCATAGGATGATCGACGAAGATGATTGAACATACGTTCATGAGGTGTACAATTTGTTTCAGTGCACAACAGAGATCGAATGGAATGGAGTGCATCTGGAAGAGCTTCTTCCCATTTTTGTGTTCCTAAGCCTTTACTTTTAAGAGCTAAACTTATGCTTCTCCATATAATTCCATTGTACCTTTCGATTTGTCCATTTCCTTCAGGGTTATATGGTGTTGTTCGACTGGTTGCAACTCCTTTAGAATGAAGGAAATTAACTAAGTCATTGGATAAAAACTGTGATCCTCGATCCGAATGAATGTAAGCAGGCATTCTAAAAACTGAAAATAATTCCACGAGACAATTTATAACAGATGCAGTAGTAATATCCTTGCAAGGGTATGCAAATGGAAATCTAGAGTATTCATCAACAACTGTCAACAGATATTTGTTTTTAGTGCAGCTGGGCAATGGTCCTTTGAAATCAATGTTTAGACGTTCTAAAGGTGAAGTTGCTTTAATCAAATGCGAATTCTTGAGTTTGAGAAATCTTGGCTTCCGTTCGGCACAAACAGGACAAGACAAAATCATTTTCTTGACATCTTCGAAAGAAAATGGAAGATTTCGATGACGTACAAGATGGTACATTCTTGTGATGCCTGGATGACAGAGTGACTGGTGTAAATCGAATAATTTATGACTACTTGTGGTTCCACAAATTCGAGAGAAGGCATCAGCTGCTTCATTGGATCGTCCAGGACGGTAAATGATATCGTAGCTGAAACACGATAGTTCCAACTTCCATCTTTGAATCTTTTCATTTTTAATTTTACTAGAATGCTTTCTGTGAAACATGAACGAGACAGCCTCTTTATCTGTGACGATTTTGAAATGTCTTCCTATCAAAAAATGTTTCCATTTTCTTATGGACTCTATGATAGCATAAGCTTCTTTCTCTACAGAAGAATGTGCCTTTTCTGATTCTGAAAAAGTTCTTGAATGGAATGCTACAGGTCGCCCTCCTTGGTTCAGTGTAGCAGCTAAAGCAAAGTCTGACGCATCTGTTTCAATGACCAATGGTTCATCACCAGAGACTGTCCACAAAAGAGCTTTTGCAATATCGTCTTTCAATTCATTGAACATTTTGGTAGCATCAGCTGGTACGGGAAATGACTTACAGTCAATAAGTCTTCTGATTTTATCAGAATATTTTGGGATCCACCTGGAGTAGTGGGCAAACATTCCAATTATTCGTCGTAGAGAAGAAATATCTTGTGGCACAGGTACCAAGAGTGGTTCCAATCTACTAGGGTCAGGTTTCAAAGTACTATTTTCTATCACATACCCTAGAAGACATATAGATTTTTGTGAAAACTTAGACTTATTTTCATTAATTGTAAGCTGATATTTGTCGATGACGGACATAAACTTCCTGAGATTTACATCATGTGTTGACCGATCTTCGCCGCATACAGTTATGTCATCCAAATAGGTGAATACCCCTTTTAAATTCTCATCTGATATTATTTTATCAAGGGTTCTTTGAAAACAGGCTACTCCATTAGTAACGCCGAACGGAATCCGACGAAATTGATACAGTCGACCACATGCTTCGAAAGCTGTGTAAAATTTTTCGCTGTCTGCAATAGGGATTTGGTGGTAAGCACTTTTCAGGTCAATAGAACTGAACACTCGATATTTGGCAATTTTAGCAACCAGATCCTCAATATTCGGAACAGGATACGCGTCCAACAAGGTGAACTTATTGATGGTCTGCGAATAATCTATGACCATTCTCTTTCTGTGACGTTCATTCTTCGTTACCAAAACTTGTGCTCTCCAAGGTGACATACTTTCTTCAATTATACCCTCTTTCAGCAGATTTTTGATTTCGTTCGTGATAAATTTTTCATCTTCTTCCGAATGTCGTCGAGGTTTACAAGCTATGGGTCTACAATTTTTGGTTAGATTGCCGAAAAGAGGGGGAGGAGCGACTTTCGCTTCAGTGAGGCAGCATATAGAGAGAGGAGGTTTGCTTCCACCAAAACTGATGTCAAGTTTGGAGTGCTGCTTCATAATATCGTGACCAATTATTAAATCAGTGCACAATTTTGGTAGAAGAGATACTTTGAAATTTGTATAAACATTCCCAAGAATTTCCAAGTCTATATAGCAGTAACCATTTATTGATGAAGACAGAGAAACTGAAGCCATTGAAACTTTTACAGTGCTGGGATGTATGTTGAATTTACGCTCCTTAGCGAAAGTATAGTTTAGATAACTATCAGAGCTGCCCGTGTCTATCAGGGAAGTAGCGTGCATGTTGTTTATTTTAACATTAACAAGACTTTTTGATAAACTGAGAGGATGGTTTGTAGAAGCAATAATGTGGTCCGAAGTTGTAGTTTCAGTTGAACAATGGGAATGGTTAGACGAGGTGGAAGCCATTAGGGTGGAAGCTGAAGTTGATTTATTTTCTTTTGCCAGTTTTAACTTCATACAAACCATAGAAAAATGTCCCAACCTCTTACAGTACTGACAGATCTTGGCCCGCGCAGGGCATACGATGCGAGGATGCTTGCTTCCGCCACAGAAATAACATTTTTGTGTGGTAGCAGCATTAAAAGAAATATTTTCGACACGATTCATTACTTCGGAATGGTTCGGATGTTCTCCAGCAGTATTGGAAGAAGATGTTGCATTGACGCAAGACTGATATGATGGAAAATTGTAAGATTCTGAATATTTTTGTGCACTTTCCAACGATCTTGATTGAGAAACTGCCTGGTCTAGTGTGACAGTACTATTCTCCAAAAGTCGTTGACGGATATGAGGTGTTACTAAACCTCTGATGAAGGTGTCTCTTATGAAGTCATTTCTGTTTTCTTCAGCAGTTACTGCTTTAAAATTGCATTCTTTACTCAGTATCTTAAGGGACTGTAAATACTGATCTATCGACTCACCATTTTCTTGTTTCCTCGTAGCAAGAATATGTCTAGCATATATTTCATTCACAGGTTTGCTATACGCATTTTCTAGTGTTTTGATAGCATCTTCGTAGGTCGTACATTCACAGATGAGTTCGAAAACTGTTGGAGATATGTAGTTGATAAGAAGTTAGAGTTTGTCATGATTTTCCGGCTTTGTACTCTCCAGAAAATTTTTGAAAGTCGTATACCAGTGTTTCCATTCCTTGGAAGCGTTAGTGTTATTGGCATTCACGTCGAATTTCTCGGGACGTAAAAACTTATCCATTTGTAATCCTTCAGTAGTTTTTGTGGATTAAATTGTAATATAAAAAAACCTTCGACTTTTAGGCTATAATCCACAAAACATACACATAAGTATCAACTTGACAGTATGTATAAATGTGACAATGTGACAATCCAGAAACAATAGTAAGGGCGAATAATATACACAATACGAGAATTTAAATAGTAAGGGAGACTCATATCAATTATATGACAGTTATGTCAATATTGATTTGTAAAATGACATGACAAATGACAATTTTTTTTGGTCGTTCAACAAACATCAATCCGTTTTCGATTTCGATTATAAACGAAATCGGAATCAAGATCGAAGTGCTGACATTTTGGTGTCGTTAGTAACCTTCCAAGCGAATAGATGGCGTTAAAAATGCAGTTTAGCAGTGGCTATAAAAGATCGCAGGGCATGATGTAACACAAAAATAATTATACATTATTTAATCTGACAGTTCACGTACAATTATTATTCATAGGTAATTAGATGAAGAAGTCGAAATATTTGTTTTAATTAAAATTAGAGTTAAAAAATCTTTCTATTCTGTGTTATTTAATCTCTACCTTTCAAGCGGATTTTTGTGCTTATAATATATAGGTACTTTTACATTATTTGAAATTTGATCACAAATTCGAGTAATAAAGTAACTAAATATATACTTTTATATAGCAGGGTTGGGAATGTAACAACTTTTTTACGTTAATTACATTAACTACATAAACTACGTAATTAATGTAGTCAATTCAATGTAGTTAATGTAACTAATGATCTGATTCGTTGATTTCATTTGCCATTTTTATTTCCTAACCTCAAAAGTTGTGATGGTTGGTGGTGAAGAAATTTTGATGGTCTTAATGCTTATACAAATAAAAAATATATTTTTTGAAAACTTTTCGACAAAAAAATTGATTCACCCGATAATTTTGGGGGTTTGCAAAAAGAAAATTTCCATCTCTAAGTTCTCTCTAGCAATAAGGGTGTGTTCCATAATCTACACTAATATTAAACATAACACTATATACTACAAAAGTGATGTAGCCAACCTCATTAACTGCGGTAGTTAATCTTGTAATTAATGTTACATTAGTGCTATTCAACGCGACAATCGATTACAATCATTTCCTGTCATTTAAAAAACAACACGTTCAACAATACATTTTCGATATCAATCGATCACTCTGATTATAATCGGTCTAAAATTATGATGCTAGTGAGTGATATTTTGCAATTGTATATTGCATTTTTAGTTAACAGAACAGCTTCTATAAAATTAAACGTGATTAAACTAAATGAACTTGTGAAAAGTGTTAAATATACGTGAAATGAGCTAAAATAATGATGAGGATATGTCACCATTGATTTATTTGATTTGTAAAATGACATGACAAATTACAATTTTTTTTGGCCGTTCAACAAACATCAATCCGTTTTCGATTTCGATTATAAACTAAATCGGAATCAAGATCGAAGTGTTGAATAGCACTATATTAACTACGTTCCCAACCGCCCAACCCTGACTTTTAGCTTGTCATTTCTCACGTATCCGTAACGAACTGCGCATGTGTAGACCCGTTACGGCTCAGCCGATACGATGCGTTGAACGGATTGTTACGTCCCTTCTCCGTATACATAAAACCTATCCGAGTCCCGACTAAAATCGGTATTCTGTGCTATTAGTGCTATTTTACAGGTCTTCATTGATATTCGTTTGGTTTGATTATAATCACAAAGTTCATTTTTTTAAGTTTTATTTTTCATTCTTTTTTTTACTTTTACCAAAGAATAGTGTTTTGACTATCCTGGCTTTAGCACGAAACGATACGTTATCTGCTAAAAAGGTTTTCTTGACAACTTCTTTACGTCAACGTAACCCCAATATGGATATGGATACGTGTAAAAACTTATGACAAGCTAAAAGTCTCTAATTCACAAATCAGGTGATTTGTGAATAATATGTTTTGACCACTGAATTCATTTCAGGGGTTTTGACATTTCCTTCAGTGCCATGTTGGTTTAAAATACTTCAACCGTTAAAGTATTTTATGATGGTTAAGATACCAACCTTCTACCCGATAAGTTCGGTATCGATTCTCGGTGCTGGTGATTTTTTAAAAAAATTTTATCAAAAAATTGATAATTCGAAGTGTTTTTGCACTAGTGCAAAAAATAAGATACTTTTATACACTAGTGCATAAAAGTAAGATACTTTTTGCACTAGTGCAAAGAATTAAACTTTTGTCACAGTACATAGTCCAAAAAATAGTAACTTTTTGCACGATCGAAGAAAAAACAAATTTGTAACGCCTGCGCCCAGGACCAGGCCGCCATCGGCCACTGGTGGCTTGTAATTCTCACCAACGAGACCACCTACCTCGAAGAGTGAACTGTTGCAGCTGACAAGGCGGAGGGCGGTAGAATATTATTTATAGTCGCCAAGAATTAACAAACTTTTTCTTTGTTATAAATAATTCGATATATTCAGTTTGGATGAAGTTTTACCTCCCGTTATTATTTTACCCCCTACTGAACCTGCAATAAAGTTAGAATAAAACTTTTCCTATTTATTTATCAATCTTTTAGTGTCCTATTATGATGATAACATCTAATGAGATGAATTGATTTTTTGTTTTTGTTAGTAGCTTTGAAATCACAATTTTTTTGTCAAAATGTCAGAATTTTTATAATTTTATGGAATGTTGGCTGATGAATATAATGCTAGATTTGAAATAATAACGATTTTTCTTTTATTGTAAGTATTTACTAATACCTCTACAAATTAATTTGACTACTTGTAGATTACAGCATAGTAACTGTGCAGTTATGTACATACTACATTAAATGTTTACTCAAAACTGTACATATCATAATAGAACAAAATAAATATATTTTTTTATTTATTATAATTTTGGCTTGCAATTTATTAAAAAGCTGGTTCTTAAGTTATTTGATAAATTTTTACTCTATATTTTATTATTTATAAACACACAGAAATGTAGTAAAATTATTGTTTAATAAATGTTTGGTGGCAATTCATACATGGTTAAAAATATTTATTGAAACTATTTATGAAAAGCTCCACTTTTATCAAATTGTATTGAAATAATTGTCAATTTATAAAAATTAGATAATCTTCAAGTAGTTTTTCAGGAAAAAAATAGTTCCTGTTAAGAGTGTAATGAATGGATTCCACATACTTGAAAAGGTGAACTCAATTGAATAAACAAATTTCAATTTGTTTTAGCATGGTTTTGGTGATATTTGTGCTGGTTCTAACAGTTTATATCCTACTTTTAGTAGGATAACAATTAAGAATACGACATATAATGACTAATACTTTTATTTAATAAATTGATAATTATTAATTTGTTCAATATATTCCAATAGGTGGTGGACCACCAAAAACTAAATCCCAAGAACTAGGATATTGAATAATTTTTGGCATTTTTATATTCAACACCTGAAGTACTTTTTCTAACACTGCCTGTGCATCTGGTCGATTATCACCTTCGCTAATATATTTTCCTAGCAAAATACATTTTAATCCTTTTGATAACACTGCATATAGGTTTAATGCAAATCCTGTACCATTTACACAATATTTGCCATACATATCTTTTTCCAGTTGCTCTATATCTGGTATGTTAAAAAGATTATTTTGTAAATTATCCAAAAAATAAAATCTCTTTTTATTAATATTTGCCAATTCGTAATCAAACGCACTGGATAAAATTATAATTTTCTGAAAATTCAAACTGTTTACACAATTATAGAGGTCGTCAAAAAATTTATTTGCCGTTTTTGAATCTAATGTAGATCTTAACTGCATACAAGCCACTTTCAACATTTCATTTGAATATAATTCACATGCCATACAAATTTTTGATGAACTAAAATCGTAAGGATCTGCGCCAACGGTAGTAACGATTGAAGGATGCCACAATGATGCGATTTTTTGGAAATTGAATGTTTTAATCAGGAGATCCAATGTTAACTGTGGAACATTACCCACTGAAACGGCCGGAATTATCAATGTAAATCCATTTAGATCTGCATTTTCGAAAAACTTTAATATTGGAGGCATCGTTTACTATATTATATATTTCATAACAATGATGTAAAATGACTAATCATAAACACTGTTATAAAGTTATGCACTTATACCAAGAATCTGTGACTTATACGACTTTACCAATGACAACCATATGTGTAACAAATTTTTGTAGGTTAGATTCGTTTACTTGAAAACTGCTTCGTTGAGAAATGTAGATACTTTACCCAACTTCCAATAAGAATAAAAAAATTTTACTTTGTAATGACTTAATACTTTTACTGTCAAAAAACTTAAATCACAGATCATATAAAAATGATGGATACTGGGTACCGTCTTATATTATAACAGAGACAACACACGAGACGTGTAACTCAATGTATCATTTTAGTTCGGCAAGACTTATCTGGACGATTGTAATCAAATACTTTTTGTAGGTGGCTCTTTAATCGATCTTCTGTAATCGTAAGTGGCCTCTTTCTGTTATGCATATACGGTCAGGTAAAATACGTCACGAAAATGCGGGAAATTCAAAAAATGCAAACGCGGGAAATTTGAATATCCATACATTCTCTGGCCCCGTATAAAAGTATCCATTCAAAAATTCAGTGTTTTCAATTACAGTATTATGTGCATTTTGATCTCGTAGAGGTTGCTATTATACCAAAATGTCGAGATAGAAACACACATCTGTACTGAAACACTAAATTTGATTATAGTCACCTCCTGTACCATCCATAAATAAAGTAATGATACGTATTTTTGAAATAATTTTGTTATAAATAAATACTTAACACTTCAAACAAACAAACAAACAAACTTTATTTGAAAAATTACATACACAGAGGACACAAGAGTAGAAGTTTCAATAATTTATATAAACAAAAATATAGATAAATGTTTAATTTTTTCAAGTTTTTGGTCAGGATTGAAGCGAAAATTCTGTTTAAAATGTTTACGCTACAGTTGATTGCAAAATTTAAACCAATTTTAGAAAATCAAAATACAGAAAAATCACAACTCACCTTTAACATTACACAACAACCTCTTAAAGAATAGTCGCTTATATTTCAAAAATATAATTTACCCGATGAAGATAATTCATTAGATAGAGGTAATTTATAAGATAAAGGTAATACACACTTTTTGGATTCTGATAACGAAGCAGTTACGATATTTTGATTGCAAGATGAATTTTTATAGTTTTCATAAAACTTCTCAACAAATATTAGGTAATTTTGCCATTCATGTGACTATCGATATATTTTTAATAATTTTGATACAACTGGTTTTGATGAATTCTGCTCGTGAGTATTTTTTACACAGCAAAGTTCATTTCTTAAATTACTTTCGAGATACTTTTCTGAACTTAGATTCCACAAAACTCCTGCGTCCAGTGAGTCGGAACTTAATTATTTGGTTTTTGAATTTTTATTATCACTCGGTAGATTTGTTGAGGAATTTTTGTGAGGTAAATATTCATTAGATTTATTTTTATTGCAGTTGAGACAAACATTTTTAGTAATGTTAGATCGTCCACAACCGTAGCAATACATATTTCAAAGAAAATTTGGATTTTCCATAAGCGTTACCCAAGCATTTGCAAATCCAACATCATATTTAGGTGGTGGCTTGTAACATTTCGTCCATTCTTTAGCCTGTTCTATCTGCTTGTAAGCAGTTAGAGGTTCAGAAACTGTTTGTCATAGCTAATTGATTGAAGAAATGTGGAAGCATATTCAGTTTTATAAAGGTTGTCATTTCTTTTTCATCAGGTTTTGGTTTGTAGTTTATTAAATAGACCAAGCATATTAGAAATAAAAATAGAGACACGTTGTCTTCTGTTTCGAATATCTACCTTTAAATCATAATTGTAGAGTGGGAAATCTGATTTTAATTTGGCGACGATATCATCCCATGTTGGAGATTGAATATTTACTTTACAACCTTGTGCATCTGAAAAACTGTACAATTGCACTACTGTTTCATCAAAATCTGATTCAATAATTAAACTTGTATGTTTAACTTAATGAATCAATTGTTTTTCAGTTGCATTTTTGGCTGCCAACATTTTAATACGATTATTAACATGATGTAATCTAGTTTTAAGTTTTCTTTAATATTAACCTCAGAAAAATCATCAAGTTTAATTCTAATTGTATCTAAGGAGGCTTCAATTTCAGTTATGTTAGAATCAAAGGAACATATTGAAGTATTATAGATAGAATGAAACTTCTGTTTGCATTTTCTGATTTCAACAAACCCATAAGAATTTTTCTATTATCATCTGCAGAAGAATCGAGAAATGTATTTCTAATTTTAATCTTGATAATCAATTAAGTAGCAGACCAAAAATTCACGTTAATTTTCATTTTTAAGTAGTTTTTTAATTACAATTTATATCTAGAATATCTTTAACAATCTTAATAAAAGGTAATTTTGTTAAAAGTATTATTTAGTAAGACCGCCAGTATAATAAATTTGAGCAAAACGGTTATTTTATATGGTTTATACATGTATCGCAACAGTTTATTGGAAAATTTAAACCAATTTTAGAGAATCAAAATACAGAAAAATCACAACTCACGTCTAATATTACAAAACAACCTCTTAAAGAGTCGTCACTTATATTTCGAAAACTATTAATGATTATATTTATTATATAGTAACATAGGATAAATATTGTATTTAGAGGTGAAGATGTTTTAAAATTGACATGAAATGTGAAATAATAATAAATATTAAATATGGGTAAACTTCTGCAGTTTTTTTTATTTTTTGTAAGGGGTATACTCTCTTTCATTTTTAAAACTTTTCTTTTACACCACCAAGGTATACCTATTTTCCATATTCCTTTTATAATGGAATTTTTAACTAGGTCCATATGAAGTGGACATTGTATAAAAGAGAAGTCTAGAGTATGATTCAAATGGTTTTCAATCTCTTTTGAAATATTTGGAATATTGCAATGGGATTCCAGAAAATCTTCCAACAAAGTTATACCAGTGCCTACTGCAATCACTGGTTGTTCCGCAGGATAAATTAAACGCTCTTGATCACCATCCCATTCTTTAAAACTTATAAATAAGTTATGGGGTTCATCAGAGTTCGACACTTTTTCCTCTATTGTCCACCTTCTCCCTTTAGGGACTTTCTTAGAACACCGAACTTGAGAAATTAAAAAGGTGGCCACTGTTGATGGTAAGTCCTGAAATAACTCTTTTACTACATTAGAGTCAGTAAGTTTTACGAGTTCCTTTAGATCATGACCTCTACTTTTTGATATTTTGTTTAAATGCCTAATGTGGGCCTCTTTGCTCTCAATCAGCTTAATTAGTTTTAATTTACGAGGAGTTGCAGATAATCTGGAGATATCTGGAATTCTTCTAAACACAGATCTTTTGGGTTTAGGAGTTACAGTAGATACCTCTCTACTGGGACCTGTTTCAACTTGCAACTGATCCTCTTTCTCGTCTGAAAATTAAATATTTTTTAACTTTTAAGTCATAGTCATTAAATATAAAAGAAAGCCACAAAATTTAAATGAACTGTTAGGAACAAAGACTACTGTTTCAAATAACAACTATTATATTCAGTAAAAAATAATAAGTTCTCTTCATCATATCATATTAGCCATTATTAGTGTTTTAAATGAAACTCACTGTTTCTAGCTAATTCCACAATATAATCAAAAATGTTGAAAATTCTAAAAAATTGACAATTGTTTTGATAACTAAATATTATCGTCAGATTCCACGAAGTAAGGGTCGACACAGTTAATTTCATATTAGCCATTATTTACATTTTAAACATATAAATATTTTAATATAAAAATTGATCAATTGTTAGCTTTTAATTTTGCAATTTCATCAACTTACATATGTTTATGTGTTTCTCTTCTAAATCTACACCAATAGGATCTGCTTCTACCATAGTGAACTTAATTGGTACGGCATGTGATTTAAACTTCCAGGTAACAGTATTGCTATAATCATTTCTATTAAAATGATTACTACATATTCTGTAATTCCTCATGCCCATGTTAGGATAATTAACATCAAGACTTTCAAACCAGATTTTACACCTGAAAACATATAAAATTGTATTTTTCAATACAATAGATGTTAACGTATAGTTTTTCACTCATAGCTTTTACCAACTAGTTAATATTTATACACACTAGTACAAGCTTCTTCTCATCCTTTCTATTATTTCTGAATGCAGAAAGAATATACACAGTTTTAGAGTGTTTATAACCAGATATCTTATATTCATGTTATTTGTATACCTATTAGGATATATTTTGTATATAAACAATCAATTTGATTGCAAAACATAATTTTAGTTTTATTAATTGTGAAGGACTCTTACTGAAGTTGTAGTTATTTACGTACCTGACAGTATTTTTGGGAAAGTAATGCATTTTCAGAACTTCCTGTTCATTGTTTCCACAAATTAAGCACATCGCACCCATTGTTAGTTTTTCACTAATTAAGCAAGTAAATGTACAGACACTATATTTAACTAGAACTAAAAAATAATGAATAAACTAGAAGTAAAGAATAATGAATAAACTTAAGCGTAAGGTAATAAACAAAACTCAAAATCACTAATCAAAATATCAAAACAAACCAATGCAAACATTTACATGGATGGAGGTTAGTGTGCTGTTGCCAAGTTTATTCCTCTTCTCTGTGTAATTTCGTACTCTGTTGTTTAGTTATTCAGCCAGTTGTCACGTTTTAGATTCATTTTTCTATTTTGGATGTGGATTTTCTTGAAAACACTCATTTTCTTATCGAGTCATATACATATTATGATTATTTTAGCAATACACTTTCATAAATAGTGAAAAATTAATCTTCACAAAACTGCAATCAAAATTGCAACATCGTAGCGATATCAGCGCCCTCTACTTTATTCTTTGCTCTTACAGACAAAGAGAAACTTATTCCAAAGAATATATGACAAACAAGGACAATGTATTTCACTTAATAACTGTGCTATCGAACTAATTTGTCCATTGAAGTTACACGTCTCGTGTGTTGTCTCTGGCCTATGTAAATAAAAGGTACACGACATATACAAATCAAATAATATATTACTTTTTCTACGACACAGGACCACTAAAGAAAAAGAAGAATCTGAAGTTGATTGTTGTTATCTTGTTATTAGATAAAATTGACAAACATAAATGAAAATATTTTGAAGTGTTGTTTGTAGTAGATTCTAGGAGTATCAATTCATCTTACAGTTCCGAGGATGAAATAATAGGTGTGTTGTCTCTGATTATAAGGGGAAATTTTGAAGAAGTGTCCAACCCTTTCTAAGGTCCAACCACAGTTTAAAGCTAAAGTAATAGTCGCGTTCGTTTTAGGCCCGAGAGTGACTGCGTGACTCGTGCTTCATACCGATGCGTTCTTTTTAGTTGGGGCGTCTGTCACTCAGTGTTTCCCCTCTTTCCCCTGGAGCACTAGCGCTGTGCAATGGGCATGCGACTCCGCCGCAACAGGATTGGTTAAAACTGGAAGTGAACTGTCAAAAAATAAACTGCGTTTGAATGGCGTGCTCGTGCTTAGTTTGAACTTCAATGTAAATAAATTATAAATACATTTGAAATTTGTTTTAATTCTATACTTCTTTAATCTTTTTGAACAACGTAATGGACAGAGGAAAAATATTAAATTATCCAAGAAGTGGAGGAAAATTTTGTAGAATGAAATAAGAAAATGCAAAGAAGGTAAGTAGCTACAAGACCTACCAGAAAGTTTTAATTATTTAAATATATCTAGATTTTAGAGAGTCAAATTAACATGAGTTAAGATCTATTTAATAAAAACAATACCTAATATCTATGAATATTATATTAGAATAAATATTAAAATGTAGTTTATTTATCTGAAGAATAAACATAGACAAATAATCAAATACTATATTACTTTCTCTATGTTAGGCTCCTTGGTTTGGCACGAGCGTCTCGAGACAGTAAAAAAGAATTTGGCTTTCACGCACTCTTGCGCATTTTGAGATCTTTAAATTCACGTGTTCCTATCGTGCGACGTTGCCTTTTCCATTGTAGACAGGAAACCTTGGGGAGGGTATCATTTCAAGATTTTTGTTATTGTTTGGATAGGTAACTAAAATATCGTCTATGACGATCTCGTACATAAATACTCACCTTCAGATAATTAATTTGAAAAGTATAATTTTTTCTGAGCTTCAAAGTTGATTGAAAATATCCTTAACATTTCTCGACTCAATTAAGGCATATTTAAAATGTACCTAATCTTAATGCCTTAGAAATAATGTATTTTTAGTTTCCACAATATCATGTCAGTTTATATGTTCCTAACATAAATTAAGAGTTTTACCATTTAAAATCCTAGTCTTCGTTACAAAAAACACAGTGTATAATACTCAAATTCAAAACTGGAGTCAGTTTGCAATAACAAATTTTTATTTAAGTAAGATCGTTGATTGAGAAGTCAATCAACGGTAATATTTTCAATTATGTTTGTTGAAATATTGAAATAACACAAATTGTATAATGCAATATTTTATTAATAATATTATGTTACATTCAGATTCATCTTCAGCATATAACTAGGTATACCTAATTCTATTCGAGATGGGCAAGCCTTTCCTATTTTATTTGATCCAGTTGATTTTAGAGAACGTATGTTTTTTCCTTTGAGTTTATATGTATATGAACGGTGGCAATTATAATATTGTTTTATTATGTCTGATGCCGATACTTTTGTTCCAGTATCAAGACTATAACAGGAATAGCTGTCTTCTTGCATAAGATTTTTCCATTTTTGGAATTCTGAAAATAATAGAACTAATAATATAGAGAATATTATTTTAAATAAAAACCTCGGTAAAAGCATTGTTGTGACATGGCAATCAAACTGTAAGATATTTACTAATTGAATGTTTACTTTTTATTCTTACATTTGCAAAGTTTACTCATATATCACTAGAATAAAAAAAACACATATATGTACCTTCCATGGAATGAAATGTAATATCCTGCTCTTCACTTGTAATGGAATGATCAGTTTGCATATGCAGTGTTCGGTAACTAGGAGTAAGATAAAAGGAGTTTTGAAATGGACATCGTAATCTTGATATTTTAGATGTAGATGAATAATTATGTAATTTTACATCGACCTTCTCCTCTTTTGCACTGGACTCCGGTTTCCCATGATTCTCTACATCATGAATTCTTCTAATATGCGCATAAAGATTCTTTTTACAGGAAAAAAATGCAGCGGGGCACTCGTTGCACCTTACTCGATTAGTAGAATCCATCATAACAACAAAACTCAAACAGAAAACCACAACTCTAATTAATAAACGAAATAGAAAACCACCAACTTGGACAAGTGACAACGTCGCACGATAGGAACATGTGAATGTAAAAATCTCAAAGTGCGCAAGTGCGTGGAAGCCAAATTCTTACTGTCGTGGTTCGTTGGTTTGGCTACGTTTATTTTCCGTTCTTTTTGGGAGTGACTCCGAATAGTTCCGTGCGAAACGCTCTAGAGCTAATGACATCTAAAACGAATGCGACTAATAAACTGTGGTCAGTAAATAATAGTTCAAAAAGCCTCGAAAGTGACGCTAGCGCAGACAAATGGTGTGAGATAGTTATGGATGGTAGAGGAACATTCAACATCATTTTGTAAGCATAAAGGCCGATTTATAAAGTTGCAGTTGCCGTTTCCGTTGAAACTTAAAAAAGCTAGTGGGTGGTTTGTTGCTACTGTCACATTTATATTCTCCGTTGCCGTTGAGCGTGACGTTCAGACATAACGAAGTTTTAAGTTTTGCATTTCGCTGTTCGTGCCGTTCGTATATTAACCAATCAAAAACCTGGGCTGCGATTTTCGAAATCAATCGACGGTCATCGTACACGACTAACCGCATGCGTCGGCCGCATCGAACGATTTATAAATGTTGTATTTTGGACTTCCGACCGATCGCTTATTTCGAATGCTAAATTTTGAACGTGGCAACACAGTAGATGTCAAAAATATCTAATTTTATTTGTGTTGAAATGAAATGAGGTTTGATAGTGGTGGATGTTTATTTGATAAAATAGAATATTTTTGATGTCTTGGGTGTTACTGTCGTGTTATAATAATTCAGAGAATAGGTATAAATTAAGTTTTATCCAAAAATGTCAGGAATGAGAGAAAAAAAAAGAATGATTCGTGCTATTCAACGCGTCAATCGATTACAATCATTTCCTGTCATTTAAAAAACAACATGTTCAACAATACATTTTCGATATCAATCGTTCACTCTGATTATAATCGGTCTAAAATTATGATGCTATTGAAAACAATCGTAAATCGGAAGCATGTGATTGGTCGAAAAATTTAAATAAGCTACCGTTTGTCTATGGGTTATGTAATGTGACTGATATTTTGCAATTGTATATTACATATTTAGTTACAGAACAGCTTCTATAAAATTAAACGTGATTAAACTAAATGAACTAGTGAAAAGTGTGAAATACACGTGAAATGAACTAGTGAAAAGTGTGAAATACACGTGAAATGAACTAAAATAATGATGAGGTTATGTCACTAAAAATGACAATTTTTTTTGGTCGTTCAACAAACTTCAATCCGTTTTCGATTTCGATTATAATCAAGATCGAAGTGTTGAATAGCACTTATTGATTATGTTCAGCAACACCCACATTTACACAGTGGCAAATGTTCAAGATTTTTTATTTAAAGACACAGAAAAACATTGTCTGGAAATAACTAGCATATTAAATGGAATTCCTGGATCATAAAAGGATAAAAATTATTCATGACAAAAATAGTCTCACACTGACAAATACAAATCATATAAAATTGCTGTCGTATACGACAGCAAACATCGGCTACTTTAGATCAACCGATGTTATATCGTACACGACAGATTGTGTCGTACACGAAGATTCGAAAATACATGTTCTTTGAATTTCGTGCGAAAGAGCGTGCGACAGCGCATCGCACAAGCTCGAAAATCGCACCCGTGGTCGTTCGGCAAGAATCTAGTTTAGTGGGCTTAACATAACCTTAAAACCTGGGTAGCTGATTTACGTTGATTAAGATTTATTGATTTATGCTTTGTGAAGTATGAATTTCGATGTGGATGACAATAATGCTCTTCATGACATTGACTCAAGAAATCATTGTAGAAGTAGAAAGAGGTAATAAAGATAAAGACTATCAAAAGGTGATATTTTTGCGATCTAGAGTCTTTAAGCGAATTAACGTGATTCATTTTCGCGAGTAAGTAATGACGTCACGCTTAAAAACGCTTGAAGCGGAAACTGGCGTGGTCGAGAGTGCGCCAGAAAACTTTAAGCGGTTGATAGCAATGACACAGATTAATCTGTGGCAATGACAGAATAAATTGATAGGTCCTGGACCAATGGTGTGATTGCTTTTTCTTTATTAGTAGGCAACAATTTGAATTTATCAACAAACTCATAGATAACAAAAAAAATTGTTTAAACATTATTTTTCCCAAACAATATTTATATCCTGAGGGGGTCGTTGCGAGGTACTGTGTCTTTAGACATTCGAAATTAAATATAAGTCATAATTTAGATAACGACTTATCTATTCTTCCTCATAAATCGACCTGATGTGATGGTCTTTTAGAATTGAAAAAATTATTTGCAAACTTTTTATTCTTCTTGAGAGCTGATTTCTCATTAAAAGAACCACCGAAAAAGCTGTATCCTCACTGAGCAGCACCATTAAGTATCTCCTCCTTTTCAGTCTAAGATCACACATTTTAACAAAAGCAATATTATTTTATTTAGATATATTATGTTTTGCTTACTGACTACAGTTTCAGAAACAAAAAATAAACGTAAAGTATGTATGTGTCATGAGAGAAATGTCATTGTCATGTGCCAGAAAATATAAGAGAAGTTCATAAATTTACCGATACATCTATAGGTAAATACGGTGTCTACCAAAGCCGTTCTTCAATTTAACGATAGATTGTCGATAGAATCATCCCAGCGTTCTTAAATTCACCGATAGTCCTATCGAACATCCATCAGTTCTACCGGGCTTTAGACTCGGTAAATCTGGTAGATTTGGAAGGGGAAAGCACAATCATCAACCATATGCAATGACAATGAACAATTTTATAAATATTGTTTATTTATTGAGGTTAGTTGTTTTGTATTGTTAAAAATATTATACTTGTTTTTTTGTTAATAAAAATGGATTATGAAATGGAATTATCCTATAATGGTGAAATGTTTAAAGTGATGGTGGACCTAAATACGCACGTCATGCATTTACGAGGTGAAATTTTGTATCGAATTAAAAATTAATAAAATACAGTGCATATTTATTTTGTAGACATTTCCCTCTGTTATTTTTTTAATCTACCATAGAATCTAACCAATACGTTCTTATAATCGTCTACCGATAAGTCAACTTCATTCTACCTGACATATCACAGACATCTATCGATAGAGTATATAGGTGATTTTAAGAACTTTTCCATAGCTAGCGCTACCCTGAACACAACGGCGGCAAATATCAAACGTCAGGTTTATAAATTGACACTAACAACGGCAAATTGCAACGTCAAACAGCAACGGGAGCGGGAACGGCAAGTTTATAAATAGTTGTTTATATACGAAGCGTATATATAAAGAAGGCCCATATCACAGATCATATAACTTGGCCCAAAGCTGTTTATTGGCATGTAGGTAGAATTCTGTGGTTGACTTGGTTGTCAGTTGTCTCCAGAGATAACTAGTTAGGCAATAAAGACAATGTTGGGCAACGATTACTATATATTTATTTTTTAATCTATGGCTTGTATATAATCACAAAATACGGACGTAAAATACTTTTTCTGTGTATATAATATTTGTTGACGTCTCTGTGTCAGGATTTTTAAATGATATTTTATGTAGATCACACTATAGTTATTTTCTTATGAATTTAATAAAGTCAAATTCGGTAACAAGGGTGTTATATATTTTGCATTAAATTTGCAAAAATTCTAATACAAAACAATGGCTCAAATATGCGAACCTTTAACTCTCTCAAGAGGTAATTCAGTTAAATATAATATGTGTTATATGTCAAATTTATTAATATATTCTAGATATAAAGAGGTCGATTGAACTTCTTGAAAAACTTCAGAAAAGTGGAGAAGTACCTGCAACTAAACTTGCGGCTCTTCAAAAGGTTTTACAAAGTGATTTTCTCAACGCAGTTCGTGAAGTATACGAACATGTATATGAAACTGTAGATATACAGGGCTCTCAAGATGTAAGAGCTTCAGCTACAGCAAAAGCTACTGTAGCAGCTTTTGCTGCTAGTGAAGGACATGCACATCCTAGAGTAGTTGAATTGCCGAAAACTGATGAAGGACTTGGTTTCAATGTAATGGGAGGTAAAGAGCAGAATTCACCAATTTATATATCTAGAATTATACCTGGAGGTGTAGCAGATAGACATGGGGGATTGAAGAGAGGTGATCAGCTTTTAAGTGTAAATGGTGTGGTAAGTATCTATTTGCATCCCAAGACGATTTGAAAACACAAATACTGCATCAATATATCAACTTTCAAAATACTTTATTAACATTACATGGAAAATTTTTCAGAGTATTTCAAAATGCAGTTTAGTATAGTTAAGGTCTTTTAAAAAGACTCTTTTTGTATCTTAGTATCTTGAAGAGTTATAACTTCTTTTTAAAATAGATAGTAATTTTTCCTACAGCTGTTAATTAGTTATTCAACCATAATTCATTGAAATTGTTGCTTTTCAGACTTTACCTGTAGTGATATAGAAACTGGAACAACCAGCTTATATTATTTTATTTCAAAGATATTTCACATACATGTTTATCATGAAAGTTTTAATACAAGATTAAAATTTGAATACTATCAGCTGAACATTCCTGTTTTTATTCAAAGATTTTTTTACTGTGAGTACTGGACGAACCAGCCCATTCCGTTATCAGAATACTGAATGTATTCGAGTGCAGTGGTTTTAAACATTGCCTTGAAAAATTGACAAGTGTCTAGAGTAAGAAGAAATGCAAATTATCAGCAGCTCAGTTCGAGAGAGGTCGAATTGTTGGTCTTCGGGAAGCTGGGCTGTTGACCGAGAAATTGCTGGTAGAATAAACAGAAGTGTGGATACTGTTGTCTGATGTCATCAGGCATGGCACCAAGTAGGCTGAAAACAAAGAGCCAGAAGCATAGGATGTGAGCAGGACTATAGACGGCCAAGACCATCGCCTAAAGTTATTAGCTCTAAAAGATCGTTTCTCATCAACAAGGGCAATACGAACTATGGTTTGTAGAACATGGAAGGGTCCTTGGAATGTGAAGTGTATATAGACGGATAAGAAGGTTTGGACTTTTTTCATACTGATCACAGTTGGTGTTACCTTTAACTTTGGAACATCAAAGAAATTGACTAAAGTGGTGCCAAAAACATATATTGTGGAATCAGGAATGGAACACTATCGTCTTCAGTTATGAATTTGGTTCTTCCTAAACATGCATTATGGTGATGTGAGGGAGAGAAAGAGACGAGGAGAACATCATAAACCTCAACTTTTTGCTGAGCGGTATGTACAGGGTTATTCATTATAAATTACCCACCCCTATCGTCGATACTATTGCTTTTAAAAGACAAAATTCTCACATAAACTTTGTTTGGTTACAGCTGAATTTTGTTAATATGCTATCAAAAGTTCAGTAGCTTGCAAATGTAAGTACAAAAAATATTAGTTTTTTTTTAAATGGGATACCCTGTATATTTTTACATTTTGGGAGTGGTCTTTGTTCTGATTTCAAAAATATATACCTTGTACCATTTTTGAGTTATTAAATGTTGAAAATCTTAGTTTTAGTAGTTACTGTAAATATGAAAAAGATAACATTATTAAAGTAAGCTATTGAAATGACAATAATGTGTTTGATAATTGACATGTTTCTGATAAAGTAATTAAAATGGTTTACAGTAAGAAAGAAAAAGTCTAAATATGTATACAAACTAGAAAACAAAGATTTATTAAAAAAAAATTATAAATACATAACTCATAAAAGATGTTCTATTTGTCCACCATTATTGTCAATGCATAATTGATAATGCCTTCTTATATTTATAATAACATTGCAGATGACTTCATTATTTTCATTTAGTTTGTTAATTTCAAGTTGAATCCTTTCTTTAATCACATGTCTATTATTATTAACAATCTCTTTTAGAAATCCCGAAAAAAATGAATCCATGGGGGTCAAATCCGGACTGTTATGTGGCCAGTTAATAGTTCCATTATTCCCTATCCATATGGGGAATACATCATTTAAATGATTCCTAATGGGTGGGACACTATGCGGAGGTGCGCCATCCTGCATCCAAATCATATCGTCAAGTTCGGCTTCCGGAAAATTCTGTAAAATAATATTTTCTACTTCTGGTATAAGTATTTCCAGATAGGTAACTCCAGTTAAGGTATAATCATAATATATAAGTCCAACAATTTTGTTACTAAAAATTCCTGATTTTTATATTGGTTTCACTTATCTTCTTATGTTATGCTAATTTTCCCATGACCTTCGATTTTTCTTGTTAAAAACTCCTGAGGGAGAAAAAGATGTTTCATCAGTCCATAATATTTTTGTAAAATACTCGGTATCTTCATCCAACTTTTGAATCATCTGGTGGCAAAAGTCAGCCTTTTCCTTTTATTAGCCTCTGTTAAAACTTGTACTGGTAAAATTTTATTGGGTTTAATAGTTGCTATTTTTAATAATACGTTGGATTTTAGAATAACTCTTATTTAATTGATAAACTGCAGAATATGTACTACGTTGAGAATTTTCTAAAAATGAATACAATGTTTCAAAAAAGTCTACTCGGGGCAAATACTTATAATGAATGCGTTTACCTTCAAAACGAAGCAATATATCTATCTGTACTTCCTGATTTGCATGAACTACACGTTTTTTCCTGCTATAACTGCTATTATTTACCATTTGGTAAACATTTTTAAAAATATTTTATGATGGTGTTGGGCGATTTGGATACAACACCCTATATTAGTGATGTGCGATATATCGCTACAGGTGATTTAATCGCCGTTATTGAAAAATCGCTGATCGCAACAGTTGAGTAAAATCACAAATAACGGTGATTGGCAGAAACAGCGATTTTTTAGAATATGCGAAATCGCGTCAACTAACGTGCAACACAGCTACTCGTTTTCCATCATGTCCAGTGAAATAGAGCAAAAGCAACGTATTTTAGTCCAAGCGTTCTCGACTCTATCTTCACGCCCCTTACCCACGAAATTCTGGTCCTCTAAAGTGGCGACAGGAAAATAAATTTCATTTTCCAAATTTATCTGCAGTTGCACAAGAAAAACGATGTGCTCTAGTTTCTTCAGTTCCTTGTGAAAGGTTATTTTCTAAAGCTGGTCAGGTCCTGAATGAACGTAGAACACAATTAAGTGACAGGAAAACTCAAATGTTACTATTTGTAAATGCAAATTACAAATATAGCAAATAAATGTCTTTTATAGGTGGTAACTGTTTTTTAAATGCCCAAAATTTCTTTGTTTCTATTAATATTATATATTAATATATTGTATTTTTTTTTATAAAATCTATTATTAATACATGTTATTATTTCTTCGTGCCACAAAAGTTGACTCCAATTCATATAGTTAACAAAGAGAAGGTGTATTTAAACAAGTAAGTATTTTACTTTATTTTTTCATAAAAAAAATAAGTTTCCTAGTCAGCAGCTCCAGTTTCACAGTTTATGATCAGTACAATAGGAGGCAGGCAAGTGAAATTAATATGTAGCCCCAAAATGAATCACGCGAGAGCATAACCGCGAAATGATGAAAACGTTTGGCCTAGTGCGAAAAGTCGCGATCGCGATAACGCTTTTAAATCGCCGTTATTTAAAAATCGCGATCGCGGATAGCAGCGCTATGCAAATATCGCTGTTTAGCTCATCACTACCCTATATGCTCTTTGTGCTACACGCTTATTTTTGTTATTTTGTATAAAACAGGTTAAAATTTTGATTCTTTCTTCCTTACTGTAAACCAATACTTTATCAGAAAAATGTCAATTATCAAACATAGGTGTTACTTTCGTAGCTTATTTTAATAATGTTATGTTTTTCATAACTATTAAAACTGAGATTTTCAACATTTAATAACTCAAAAACCGTACAAGATAGGGGTAACATATTATATATTTTTTCGGAAATCAGAAAAAAAGACCATTCCAAAAATGTAAAAATATACAGGATATCCTATTTAAAGAAAAACTATTCTTTTTTGAATCCCCTTAAATCTGCACCCTATTGGACGTTTGATAGCATATTATCAAAATTCAGCTGTAACCAAACAACTTTTATATAAGCCTTTTTTTCTACAAGCAATAATAACGATGATAGGGGATGGACAATTTATAATGAATAACCCTGTACGTCGCTTTGTTGGAGTTATGATTCCCGGATTTGACCCCAATTGAACATGCGTGGGACAAGATGGGTCGGAGATTAAGAAATTTACAGCGTCCTCCTCGAAATCTGATGGCTCTTCGACATGAGATAAAGTTCGCATAGAATGAGACACCTCAGGATGATATTGATCACCTGATTATGAGTATGCCTAGTCGCATTAGGGAAAGTGTAAGAAATCTTGCAACTTCAACCCATTATTAAAGTTGTTGAGCAGAATCTTAGATTATCCCCACCTGATTGGAGTGAAATTTTAATCATATGTATACTGCATATGACCGAAATAAAATAATTTTTACTGGGTGTTTCAGTTTTTATGTCACTGATTATATTAAATACAATATCCTTATAGCCTTATCAGTTTTAACCTCTACACACTGCATTTTATCAATATATCTAATAATGATGATAAATTTCATTGGGAGGTGGGTGACTCAATTTATGGAGCACTGGAGTTTTTCAAATGTTGTCAACAGAATACCACAAAAATTTTAGTGACAAAGTTAATTCTCCAAATTATCCAAAAAATTAATATCCTAAACTATATTAGTAGTCGGGCATCTTAAATGAAGGGAAAGCATGTTTTTTGAAAACTATTATATACATTTTCAAACAATTTATTTTTTCCATGTTATTTTATAGATTCTATAAAATAGAAAATTGTTAAATGTCATGTTTGGTACGTATCTAGCATATAAAACAACATTTATATAGAATGCTATCAAACAGTAACACTCTTTTTTCTAGCTTATTTAAGAATGTGTCTTATCTTGTGGTTATACTGCTAATTAACTTTAGATCAATTAAATTGATCTCTAATTAGTGTTAATTATTTTGATTAATGGCTTTTTTGAAAGTTTCATTTTTTATTTTATGGATTTGGATAAATTGCACAATCTATAAAAATGTATTCCTCTATGAATCTGCACAAATCAAAAGTAATATTTTCTATATTTTTGTATTTAGTCTGTCGATGGAGAAAACCACGAAAAAGCAGTGGAACTTTTAAAACAAGCTCATGGATCTGTAAAATTAGTAGTTCGTTACACCCCTAAAGTGTTGGAAGAAATGGAACTTCGATTTGACAAACAAAGAGCTAGAAGAAGACAACAGTATAATTAACTTTGAACCTTACTGTATGGAATATATTTATTACATTCTCATTTGAAGTTATTTGAAGAAAATCTAATAAAATATTGACAATTACTGCGATACAAGTGTATCAAATAAAGTGAAATAAGTTAGATTTTAAACAAATAGTATTGATTGAGAATTAGTCCTTTACAAAATATCTCTTACATACTAATAGTAAAGCATCTAATATGTTTAGCTCATTCCAATACTCCTCTTTAATATTTGCCTATTGATGCTTACATTTTATGAATTGTTTCAACATATAGACTAGTTACTAAATAATCTTATTAATTGTATGTATTATTTAAAGTAAGTAATAATTTCGTAGTGAAGAGAAATATTTACCAAATGAGATTTTGAGAAGTTTTTTATTGTAACATTTAATGATAATTTATTCACTGTTTTAAAACAAAACGGTAGGTAGGCAGGTATATTTCGTTTCAACAATTTTTAAAATCCTAATTCAGTGTGCAATATCATATACGAGTCATATACATGTTGACGTTTTGCAATTAATAAATGTTAATAAGGAATATAATTGTATTTATTTCACCATATCTAATAGAAGTTGACGTTTGCAGAAGAAATTTATTGGAAAACATTTTCTGGTTGTTTGTAGTCTTGGTGCATCACTTTATCAATAATATGAGGAAGCTTTGTTTCCAGGTCTTACAGGAAGAATTGTTACTAAGAAAATTAATTTGGTTGATG
Source organism: Galeruca laticollis (assembly GCA_963921935.1). Classification (NCBI taxonomy): domain Eukaryota; kingdom Metazoa; phylum Arthropoda; class Insecta; order Coleoptera; family Chrysomelidae; genus Galeruca; species Galeruca laticollis. Next base: position 112,177,469 of record OY998175.1, on the reverse strand, counting down.
TTACTAACGATTATGCAGTAGTATATGGTAACTTGGAAATAGCTATTTGTGTATTAAGAGCGGAAAGTGATACTTTGTCGCTTGAGGCAGAGAGTTGCCGAAAGCGGCAACGCACTTTCTGCTCGAATTGCACACAAAATTTTTTCTACGATCATCTTATTTTGAGACAAATAATTTAAAAAAAAACATGAAAAAGCCTTTTACTGCGACCCAAAGCTCTTCGTGTTCTAAATAAATCTGTACCGCGAATTTCCACGTACCATAGTTCTCGTGCTCTTTTAGATGCTCGATCAGCGGAAGCTGGCTCATGATATCACTTATTAACACAAAAATTCAACAAATTACAAACTCCAGAAGCTTCAATGGTGTCTCACGCGTGTCCTGTGTTCATAACCTCTTGCAATTTGATGTTTTGAGTCAAGGTTTCGAGAAGAAAAATAACAATCTAACAAAAACGGCGTAAACGCAACTAATGGCAATTTAAAACTTACAAAAGTCGTAAACGACATTAAGATGACATTTACAAGGTTAAACAAATTGAGGTTCGAAAAATATTGGGAGTAATTATAGTTATACACTGAATATTTTTAAATATTAACTACAACTATATATCATAGGTGTTTTGGATGGGTTTATAAGATAGAAAATAATAATTAAAATGACGTCTGAATCGGTCTAATATGTAAGGTCTTATAACACTGCGTCGTCGTGCTCGAAAAATCGCCCGTGTTTGGAAGACCAGTTATCCACGAATACTTTACGCTATTTTTTTTATTGGCGCACTTTGACTTACTACAAAAAAATGGAAGTCCGTCCTCGATGCCCAGTAAAGTTTCATTTCATAAAAGTCCGTCCTCGATGCCCAGCCAAGTTTCATTTCATAAAAGTGCATCCTCGATGCCCAGCCAATTTTCGTATAAGTCCATCCTAAGTAGTATTTATTTTTATTAAAATGTATATGGGCCTGAACTACGTTCATAATAAAAACGATAGATTACCGGCGATGTGGATTGGCGACCGTTGGGTTCAATCGCACTATGTTCATACATCACTGGATGGATTCGGGTGCTATCGGGTGAAACGACAAATTACTAGTAAAAACTGGGGTGTTTTGTTTTTTCTTTGTTGTCTACTAAACTGAAATGAGCTATCAATTTCATGTCTAACCTAAATTTTAGATTTTATTATTTGAGTTTGTTGTTGTTCTTATTCCTTTCGTAAACTTAAAAAAATGAGATTAAATAATGAACATTACGAAGTGATTGTTAATTACGCAGAAAAATATCCTGTGATAATAACAAACAAATTTGTTGGGCTAAATTCTAAAGAAAAAACACAAACTCTGGGAAACTCTAGTAAACCAATTGAATTCTTTAGGGTATGGAGCCTTATCAATAGGAGAGTACAAAAGGGTAAGTAAAAAACGTAATTTAATATAAAAAAACTATTTGATTATATTATCTATTATTTTAAGAAAACTAATTGATTTAAAATTCATACATTAACTAAAACAACAGTTTGTAACAGCCCACACAGCACAAGACGTCCGTTGGACGTTTATTTTATGTCCATTTCAAGTCCAAACGTCCAAGGACATTGAATGTACGTCCAATGACCGTACAAACATGGATGTTTATTCGAATTCCCGAATTGTTTGTTCAATGGACGTCCACTCAACGACCAGTTCAAGTCCAAACATTCATTGGCGTTTGATGTACATCCATTGTACGTAGAAAGATTGACATACATTGGATGTTTGGAATTTGGCGTCCATTGTTCGTCCATTTAACGGCCGTTTTAAGTATGAGTTGCCGTGGACTTTGCGTGAGCATCAATTGTACGTCCAAAGATGGACATACATTGGATGCTCCAAATTGTACGTACGAATATGGACGTACTCTGGATCTAGCGAATCGAACGTTCATTGGTCGCCCATTTTACAGCCATTCAAAGTACAAATAGCTATGTACGTGAAATAAGCATCAATTGTACGTCCAATTATATACTTACATTGGATGCTTCAATTTGTATGTTCGTTGTACGTATGAATATGGACGTACTCTTGATGTAGCGAATTGAACGTTCATTGGTCGTCCATTTTAAGGACATTCAAAGAACGAATAGCCTTGGGCGTGAAATGAGCATTAATTGTACGTCCAATTATAGACTTACATTGGATGCTTCAATTTGTACGTCCGTTGTACGTATGAATATGGACGTACTCTTGATGTAGCGAATTGAACGTTCATTGGTCGTCCATTTTACGGACATTCAAAGAACGAATAGCCATGGACGTGAAATGAGCATCAATTGTACGTCCAATTATATACTTACATTGGATGCTTCAATTTGTATGTTCGTTGTACGTATGAATATGGACGTATTCTTGATGTAGCGAATTGAACATTCATTGGTCGTCCATTTTAAGGACATTCAAAGAACGAATAGCCATGGGCGTGAAATGAGCATTAATTGTACGTCCAATTATAGACTTACATTGGATGCTTCAATTTATATGTTCGCTGTACGTATGAATATAGACTTACACTGGATGTAGCGAATTGAACGTCTATTGGTCATCAATTATACGGCCATTCAAAGTACGAATATGTATGGACGTGGAACTAACATCAATTTGTACTTCCAAAGATTTATTCTTGAAATAACATATACATGTGTTCTACACAATCCAATAATAATAATATCGTCTAAAGAGATCCTTGATTCGCTGAATAATTTTAAGACGCGCAAACGAGTGATGAGTCAAAAGCGAAAAAAGACAAATGAATGTATGTTTTTGCCATTTACGTCATGTAGAGATTGTACATGTACAAATTATTAGCAAGATTAACATTATTTTATTAGTGGTAACTTTTGTGTGAGAGGTCAGAGAGCATTTTACTATATCAAGTAGGTATCATATATTTATTATTTTTCCGTGTCATCTATCATTATTATTCCGTTATTTCCCACCAAAATAAACTAAATAATGAATAGGTATACCAAAAGAAACAGAAGATATAATTTTTCATATCTTCAGTATAAAATGTCCATTGGACGTCTATTTCAAGTCCAAACGTACATGGATATTGAATGTACGTTCATTGCACGCACAAACATGTATGCTCATTGGATGTCACGAATTGTTCGTCCAATAGGCGTTCATTCAACGGCCATTTCAAGTCTAAACATTATTTGGAGTTTGATGTACATCCATTGTAAGTATAAAGATTGACATACATTGGATGTTCCATATTTAACGTCCATTGTATATCCATTCAACAGCCGTTTCAAGTCTGAATGGCAGTTTTGACTTCGAATGAGAATCAATAGTGGGCATTGTATGTTTCAAACAGTAGGTACTCAGTTGTACGTGCGAAGGTGGACGTAGACTGGATGCTACGAATCGAATGTTGATTACTTATCCATTTTATAGCCATTCAAAGTACGAATAGCTATGGACCTTAAATTAACGTCCATTGTATGTACGAAAATGGACGTACATTGAATGCTCCAAGTTGCACGTCGACTGTACATAAGAAAGTGGACATACACTGTCTGCTACAAATTGAACCTCCATTGGTCGTCCATTTTACGGTCATTCAATGTACGAATGGCTATGGGCATTGAATGAATATCTATTGTATGTACGAATAGTGACGTACCCTGAACATTTGAAATTGTACCTAAAAACAACATTTGGAAGCTCAAAACATAAACAATCGATCAAATTGTTTCTCCACACAAATATCATATGTGGGATACATATGAAGTTTAGTTATAATATGTAATCTACAGACCACACAACGTCCATTTCATGAACATTTCATATTTGAACGTCCACGGACGTCACATGAACATCTTTATATATACGTACAAACACATGCATTCAATGGTTGCTTCAAATTGTACTCAAATGGACTTTGGATATTCGTTGTATCTATAAAAACAAAATGGAGGTAGGTATAAGGTAATATTTCTTAAGCATATATAATTGTATGAGATAAATATATTTTGATACATTTCACTGTTTGTGGTATAATATTAACTAAATAATCTAGAAGAGGAGGCCATAATCCAATAGTTATAAAAGAAGAAGAGCATTTATTACCTTTTGGGCTTTGGCGCGTCTGCCGGCATTTGCTGAGTTTGTAAGGTTATGTTATGTTATGTACGCCTGATTCACGGTACGATTTCGTCAATTCGATTTCATATATAATATATGTTAAAGAAAGTATTAAGCAGAGATAACCAAAGAATCGTGTATATCTTTCATATTAATTATTTTGACAACTTATTTTTGTTTATATAATGTGCATTTCTCTAATAAAAATTATTGCAAACTTATAAAAAGTGTGTGCTGGTGCTGTTTTTGATATTTTGTCTCGATTTATATAAGATAAGTATACCTTTTATATTCTATATACAATATTTTTCTCTCAATATGAATAAAAGAAATACGAATTCGTCATCTAGAAAACGTTTGAATAAATATTATAAAAGAGCAGAGCGAATGCAACTGAATAATGAAAGTAAATGTGGTCATCAATCATCAAAAACTTATGCTGACACAAAATCAGAAATGTGTGTCAGTGTATCAAAATTGCCTGTTGAAGAATCGGATGTATGTATGGAAACACAAAATTCTATATTTCAGGAAACTCATGTTGCATCAGTTGATGCCCTCCTCAGCACTACTTCTGATGATGAATTGAGTGAATGTGTTGGGGATCATTTTCTAGTTAAAAACTGTATGCAATTTCTTGAAACTCCCAAACGAGATGATAAAAATCAATCGTTTACATCTCAATTAACTCTGTGGGCATTGAAACATAATGTTCCTCTTAATGCCGTTAATAGTTTATTGAGTCTTTTACACCCTCATTTTTCTGAATTACCGTTAGATGCCAGAACTCTACTAAAAACACCCCGTAAAATAGTTCCATATATACTTCCTCCTGGATTTTATTATCACATTGGATTCAAAAATTCCTTAGAAAAACTCATCAACCAATCTGTACAGCAAATAGGTTCAAAATTAGAAGTTTCCATTAATATTGATGGATTGCCTATTTCAAAAAGTTCGGGAGGTCAGCTTTATCCTATACTTTGCAATTTATTTACTAATAAGAATTACGTAGAAACAATAGGGATATTTCATGGCAATGAGAAACCTTCAAATGCTAATGATTTTTTACAACCATTTGTTGACGAAGCCTCAGACCTTGTAACAAATGGTTTCATTTATAAGGATCAGTATTATCAGGTCGAAATAAAGAATTTTGTTTGTGATGTTCCTGCCAAAGCCTTCATAAAGTATACAACTGGACATACAGGTTATTTTTCTTGCTCAAAATGTGAAACTGAAGGCACATATTTTGACAATCGGATATGTTTTCCTGAAACCCATGATCTGATTCCACGGTCTGATTCAAAATTCAGATCTAAACAGCAAGAAGAACATCATATTGGAACATCAATTTTAGAAAAAATTCCAGGATTAAATATGATAGCTCATTTTCCTCTAGATTATATGCACCTTGTTTGTCTAGGTGTAGTTAAGAAACTAATTGTGAATCTTTGGATGCATGGAAAACCTCCTAACAAATTTTCGTTCAGGCAAATAATGGTTATTTCCGATTCCCTTCTAAAAATGATTCCTTATATACCTAAGGAATTTTGTCGAAAGCCACGTTCTTTGAAGGAAGCAAATCGTTGGAAAGCAACCGAGTTTCGTTTTTTCCTGTTTTACTCTGGTTCAATTGTCCTTAAAAATCAAGTTGATCCTGACATATATAGAAATTTTTTAAGCCTTCATGTTGCTATGACACTTTTATCAACTTCAAACTATAGGGAAAATATTGGATATGCCAACTCTTTATTGAAATATTTTGTGGAAACCTTTGTAATTCTGTATGGTAAACAACATGTTTCACACAACATTCACAATTTATTGCATATTTGTGAAGATGTTTTGAATTTTGGAGTTTTAGATAATTTCAGTGCTTTTCCTTTTGAGAACTTTATGCAGACATTTAAAAAACTCATAAGAAAAAGTGAAAAACCCTTACAACAAATTATATGTAGACTTAATGAGAGATCACAAGTATTGGATACGAACTGTAATATACAAAATTTTGCAAGTGATGATCCACATGTTGAACATTTTAGTGGTCCACTAATTCCAAGTTTGAAATCAGTTCGGCAGTTCAAAAAAATCAACTATAAGAATTTTTTACTTACTAATTCTGAACCTGATAATTGTTGCTGTCTTGAAAATAATAATATTGTTATCGTTGAAAATATTATAAGTGTTGATTCACATGTAATGATTTTGGCTAAGGAATTCTTGAATTTAACAGATTTCTATACTTCACCTTGTAAATCTTCAGATCTGGAAATCTATTTAGAACTAAGTGTGTCTTTTAGCTCACTAAAATTATGGAAAATAACTGATGTAAAACACAAATGTATAAAATTACCCTTTGAAGACAAGAGTGTAATAATGCCATTACTGCATCTATCTTGATTTTTTCAAAATTTTATTCCTACCTTTTATATTCAAAATTATCTCATCATCATTAAAAATTGGAAAAATAATGTCCTTGAAGATTTATTTTCAATTTTGAAACAACCTTTTTTATGAGACAATGATTGGTATATTGTTTTTTATTAAGTGCATTGTTTCTCCTGTATTTTCAATCACCTCTTGTGTACTTAATAGACTAAGAACTAGTGGGCGGCTACCTGCATGTATTTAACCAGACCTGGGTTTTTGCACATTGAGGCCTCTATACCTTCCATACATGGGGTGGCGACTCACTAAGCCCAAAGAGGTGAACATGGCTGGCGCTCATCAGGTAAGACAGGTATCGATTTTTGGCGAATTTTAAATGCATTTGACCACGTCTGCTGTTTTGAAATCTCAAAATATATTATTGTGTTACTTGAGCGCCAGCCGGTTCCACCGCTTTGGGCTTAGTGAGTTCCCAACTCATATATGGTAGGTATGTACAAAAAATCAGGTCTGGTCAAATATATATGCAGGTAGCCGCCCACTCTGGCTCTTAGACAATAAGTTTTTATTCTAGACAATATAATACCCAATATTATTCTTAATAGTTATTTAAAGTTACAAGTTGAAATTTCCTGTTCATGGGGGAGATAATATGGTGAAGTGACTATTGATGTGTAATACTTGGATATTTTTTATATGTTTACATTTTCAGCAATCTTCAATGATGAATACTCATAGAAGTGAATGGAATTCTTTCGTTTTGAAGGTCATCAACAACTTAATATTAGGATTTAATTTTTATATTTAAATGTATATTATCTCTCATTCACCAATATGTATGAAATATGACCAAAGAATAACTTCAATATATTTTTAGAGGTAGATTTTTCTATTATATTTGGGAGTAGAGATTTTGCCTAGTTTGACTCTAAGAATTTTAATAGTAATGCTAATAAGTTCATTTCCTTTATTAAGGGTGTTCAAAAATGGAGCAAACCTGGACAATTGTTAAATTTATAGAGGAAAATACTGTTGAAGCAGTACCATCAAATTGGTTAGTTGGGGACCGTTGCTACTGGCCACCATACTCCAGGGAAAAACTCATATATTCAATAAGAAATTATGATGAACCAAATACCTGTTGGCCCAGTTATAATATATCCATATTTTGCAATGGAACTTTCAGTAAGTAATATTGAGTTTTTCATTAATCAATTATTGATAATTTTTTTCAATTCTAATTTTTGCAGATAGTTATTTGGAAGCTAGGAATAAAACTAAAGTGGCAGAATACACCAGTGATCTTAATGATGAGGATGCTAAATCCAGAAAATATAGAAAGAAAAAGAACCACACAATATCTTCTGAAGAAAGTGAGGTGGAATATACTGGCAAATTGCCTTCTCCTCCATTGAAACCAAAAGCAAAAACTGGATTGAAACCCTCATTCCAAACTCAAAATCAAAGTAAATTATTTTCAGTACTTTTTATTGCAAAGTAACATATATGGCCTACTATTGGCTTTTAAAACTATATTTATCAACATATTTTCCCCATCACATACATTTTTGCAATCACCACTAAAGTCCACATCCTCATTTAACTTTATATTTTTCTGTTACACTTCTGACATTATTTTTTCCAACATTTTTAACCAATTTATATGTTGCGAATTACAGCCCATATTTTCAATATTTTTATCTAAAGTATATCTTGGAGTATTTAGGAAGTAAAGAATCAAGATACATGTATGTAATCCATTCTGAATTAAAAAAAGAAAGATCTTTTCATAACGTTTTTGTTACTATATGACAAGCAATGAAAAGAATTTAATTTGATTAACGTTAAAGTTTTTAATTAATCCTAATTCAAAAACATAGTATTGAATAACTTTGATGATGGAAGTTTTACTTTCCTCGATCATATTGCTATTGCTAACTTTCTTATCCAAATGTGTCTATGTAATTTTCATTTTAAATATTGATGTTGGAAAACATAATTTTCCTATGTATGTATGTAATTATTTTTCTGTTGATTTTTTCTTAAATATAGTAATGTGTTTTAGCTCCACTGGAATTACCAGATGATTCTCAAGACAAAGCAAGCTGCTATTGCAGTTGTTGTCCAGCACATAGAGGACAAGAAATAGGTGAGAATACAAATTATTAGAAAGGATTATTTACAAAAACACCAAACATAATTAACCCATTTGATAAAACAGTTAGACGTGCATTCCAATATAAAATATATTTATTCAAATTGAATAATTGTTTCTTCATTATATATATACATATATATATATATATATATATATATATATATATATATATATATATATATATATATATATATATATATATATATATATATATATATATATATATACATTTGGATTAGGAAATGTATACAATAAACATTTTTGGAATTGAGAGAATAACTTTAGGCTCAAATTTTCTTTCAAGATCAATAATAGCAGTTAAAATTGGCAAATCAAAATTATACATTTGTCAAAATTAATGAGATACCATTCAAACATGTTTACAGTGTCACTTCAAGTTATATATTAAGAACCATCAGATAACTAAACCTGGGAGTGTAGTGATGGAAAGTACAAATGTACCTCTTAGTATAATTTTGAAATTTTTGATTTGTAGCATAAACATATCTTTTTTTCGTGTTATTTCAGAAAGCATTTTACAAAAAATACTAATTAATGTATAGGTATGACAAATTAAATATTGTTTTCTGTGGGTTTGTCACTATATACAGTTTATATTTTATTTTCATGACAACTGAAATTTTGATATTTTTAACTTTCAACTACCCGTATATTATTAATAACACCTTATTATTTTATTTCAGATGAACACATGAAGAAAATAACAAAACAATATTATTTTATGAGCAATATTTTAAAGGACATTTCCAGCCGGCTGGAAAGTATCAATATATCTCAGAATAGTGACAATTTACATGACAATATGGATTCATTATTTGTGAAATTCTCAATTTTCCCAATAAACACTTCCGAGAATCTTGCTATTATTGAGGAACATTTACAAGAGACCAATAACTTCAAAGCAGCAGTGAGTAAAAACATTCATCTCTATTCAACTCCATTTTTATATTCTTTCTTTAGTGTAAAGATCTGTCTAAAATGGGTGGAAACAGTATGTATGAGTTTATAAAGAGATGCATGTCACAGTTGTTGACCAACTCATTTGCAAATGAATATAGTTTATTTGGAAGAAAAAATAAAAAAAAATTCATGGGTTTGAAATTAGCCGATTTGGTGATGGGTATGTAAAATATTAAACTATATTCAGAGTACCATTTTAGAATTATTGAATCATGCATTAAGATGAACATATATAGTGATTTTATAAAATAATCTGAAGGAATTAGATAAACAAATGGTTATTTTATTAACATTATTCAGTAATACAAACTGCATAGATCATAACTGAACATTTTTGGATTTCCAATATAGTGTGATGAAAATGTAATATTTACAGGTGCCGCAGAAATATTTGGGGGTGAAAATACCACAAAAAAAGAAATTGAAGACTGTATAATGAGGTGGTTGAGGAGGGCAAATGAGAGAAAAAATTAATGAATTCAGAAAATATATGCTATATATTTTTGTTTGTTTGCTATTATATGTCAATTTGTTTTTATTATTACGTATGGTGTGTTTTTAGTTCCATTAAAAAATGACTATTCAAGATAATTGTATATTTGTATTTTCTCCTTTCCTTTTGAACTTAATAATGTTAACGAATAATGATGTAAATTTCTTTCCATATTATATTGCTTTTAATTTGGATGTTGATAAATATACACAATTCAATGATTATCAAACTATATCCAAAATAGTCTAGTGACTATTAAACATACTCAGGTATGCTCTGGACGCCGTCAAATGTGCATCCATTACCTGTTCTCAAATGTAACTTGATTAGGCAATCAAGAGTATTCGCGTGTACGTCCACTGGATGACCATTGCTTTCTTGTAAAAGTCCATTAGACGTTCACATGTACGTCCATTGGCCGTTTACATATACGACTAATGGCCGTCTTCATGAGTAGGTCCATTGAACATTCACAAGTATACGTCCATTGGCGTTCATATGTACGTGCATTGGCCTTCGTATGTACGTCCATTGACCTTTGTATATACGTCCATTGTCTTTCGCATATACATCCATTGGCTTTCGTATGTATGTCTTGGCCTTCCTATGTATGTCCATTGGCCTTCCTCTGTACGTCCATTATCCTTCCTCTGTACGTCCATTATCCTTCTTCGTCTGCACGTGCATTGGGCGTCCTCGTGAGTACGTCCATAGTACATTCACAAGTATACATCCATTGGTCATCTTCCTGTGTACGTACATTGGACATTCACAAGTATACATCCATTGGTCATCTTCCTGTGTACGTACATTGGACATTCACAAGTATATATCCATTGGCTATCCTCGTGAGTATGTACATTTAACGTTCACAAGTATTTGTCCCTTGGCTGTCTTCTTGTGTACATCCATTGGACGCCTAAAATTTACAACCATTGTATGTCCAAAGTGGTGACATCGTAGCATCCAGTGGATGTCCATCGGACGTTAAACTTCCAATCAAGGACGTCCAATGGAAGTTCTGAACCTCGATAACGAGCGTACATTGTATGTCCATTGGACAAACATGTGCTGTGTGGGAATGTTACAAGCTTTTAGGTTGATCAGTAAATTTAGACATTTTCCTTTGTAGCTGGCGTTTGCAGTTTTCAAAACTAATTTTCTTATTCATTTCCCGCAACCTAATATAAGTGCGAGTTCGCGATAAACATAAAAGTATTTCAAATGGAATTTTTAAATCAGGAGATAATTGTTGATTAGTACGATCTGCAACTTTGTTAAAAATCATGTTTTCGTTCGAAAAATTTTCTTTATGAAATTGTAAAAAAACTTGGTTTAAAATTTTCGCTATTTGAATCAGTTTTGTTGACGAGCTGATTAAATTACCTCTAGACAAAAACTCCAACCAATCAGGAACGGTGGTTTTGGAGCTCGTAATAAATTTTGTTTCTGTTCCCAGATCTAAATCTTTATATTTTTGGTTAAATCTATTAGCCACATACCCAGCAATGTATTTAAGTCCCTCTTCAGAAATGTTTTCTGTAAAAGTGAACTGTTCATATGAATCCAAGAGCTATGTTAAATTTGTGTTCAGTTGGAAATCACTTAGTTCTATTTCAGTTTCAAGCGTTTCCAGTGTTCCAGGTGCTATAAATCCCAGCAAACATGCATGAGCGGTAGATAGACGGGCCATAGCTGTTAACTGCGGTTAGATGTCGGCAGCGGCACAGCGATGTCGGTAAATAATTGGAATGATATCAGTTTTGCCGCCTTGGCTGAACATACGCATATCTATGGTGGATGTTTGTAATTTAGCCACAAATTACCCGTTGAAAATTTGAGATAGTCGCGCCGATGTCGTTTTGACACAGTATGCATGGCGGCATGCGACCTGTAATGAAAATAAAACATTGGCAATACTGAATATCACCTTGGCAGTTGGCACTACTGCTTATTTGCTAGACGTTGTGTTGAACACGTGTTGAAAATCAACCTAATCTAGTTGTGTTGTGGTGTGGTAATTAATAATTAATCACTGTAGCGACAATTTTATTAGATTTGGGCGTTGTATCCAATCTATTCGGAGCAAAGGCACGAGCAGATATGCCCGGAAACACAGAAACGTAAGTACATACATCATTTATGTTGCATCATATACCATCATAATATATGTTTCCTCTAGAAAACCCCTGCATAATATCTCCAAGAGCACTCGTCAAAATCAGCGTCTTGCGAAAAATGCTGTTAAGGATATAGTCTCCACTGTAGAGGCTGAGGTTATAATAGACAATATATCTCGTAGAAGTAATAATCTTTGTGTTGATAATGAGCCCGGACCCAGTAAAGCTATTGGCGAACATATTTTTTTATATTTATATATATTTTTTATATGGAATATTTTTTGGATTTTTCATTATATTTCTTTGTTTTAGTCATCATGTTTCATTGTTAAACCTATAAGTATATATATAGCCTGTAGATTTGCATAAATCATTGATGAAGCCCCAACAGTGGGATGCCGGCGGTTGCTTAGTAGGATACCCGCAATCGCGCCATAATTTGTACAATGCAATATCAGTTCACCCTAACTTAGTCAATCCGCTAAAGTCTCGCTATGTAACGAAGCGGGTGGTAGTCTGGAGGCCTACTGGTGGCCGTCGCGACACGGGCTAGCCGGGCCGGCGATGTATCATGATTGTGGCCCACTTATGTTGTCCGTCGGTTGTTTTTAAAGTGCCTCTAGAGGCCCACGTGTAACATGTTTGCTGGGATGTGTATAGCTGTCACCTAGATCTTCACTATCAACAAACCTTTTACTTACTGATTCATCTGGAAGTATATTCCGCCAAAAACTTTGTGAAATGCACTGTTCGTTCATTAATGGCTGCACTAAAGGCTCTTCCATACCATCATTTTCTGTATTTCTATTCACTGTAAAAACTGTTGAAGAGTGTTTTCCCAAAATATACCATCGTAATCGGTATTTTAGTTCCAAAGGTGTAGGGTGATCATTCGTGGCACCCATCCCACGTATATAAGAAAGACATATTATTTAGTAAGGTATAAGATATAAACGGTAGCAATGAAGTATGCTTTCCAACTCGCATCTGTAACATGAATTCAGTCATATCTTTAAGTACAGTTTGTTGGTTTTCATATTGTGCCGCAACTCCAAATGCGTTCACGCCAGTATGACTTCCGTATTTTGCCTTAGAATTAAATACATCAAACCAGTCATTAATTAATTGAAAAATTCGACTGGCTTCTTTCCAGTTTCTGTCACCAAAAAATCCATGTGCTCCACACCATGCAATACATTTGGCCGTTGTGTTAGAAAAAAACTGCGCAGCTGGCTTCACTTTTTGTCATTGAGATCCACGCAACGTGAGGTGGTACTGACTTAATTTGAACAAAATTTTCAACTCATCCTTAGATGCTTCCAAAATATTTTCGACTGCAGTTCTATTGATAAAAGTATTGTTTAAAACAAATCCGTTGTCCAAACAATTATTCCTGGCAAGTTTTAATAAATGGGGAGCATCAGCAAAAACAAATACTTTAAAATTGCTATTTACTGGATGCTCAAAGTAACATTTTTTGTCATAACCCACACCAAGAGCTGTCCATAATGATTGATTTGTTGGACCCATATCGCACGTTATAGAAACAACCGTGTAAGAAATATTAAAAAGTTTAGATATAATGACGCAAATTATTTCTTTGGTCATATGTAAATCGCACGCATAAAAAATAGGCTGCTTCCATCAGGGAGAAAACAATCCCCTAGCAAAAATTACTTGTGTTGTTTTATGGGGTCCAATAACGGTTTGTGTGACTGGATCAATGCAAATTCTATTTGAAACATAAATTTCATCGAAAGATAGCACTGTAATACGTTCTTGTTCAGTAAATTATTTTCCCTTTTGTTCCATTAATTTTAGAACATCTGTTAGTGGCCCCGGATCTAACTTCAGTTTTAATGCCCATCTCCTCAATGTACTAAGTGCAGGAAAAGGATAACCCTTTTGACGGAGATACCTGTAACCCTTTGGTGAAATTGCACGAAAAGCCATTGCAGCAGATATTTCTTCTGCAGTCCACTTAACGTGTTTTTTGTCAGGATTAAAAATTCTTTTCAACTGTCCTGGAGTAAAGTAACTGCTCAGTTTTTGCGTATATTCCTCATAACTTGTTTTCTGCATTTCCCCATTTTTGATGTAGCTATCAGAAAGACGTTTCTTTAACGATTTATTCTCCAGTTCTAATTTTTCTATTTTTTCTTTCAACAATGCTATTTCTTTAACTTGAGGCTCGTCTTTATTAACAGTCTTGTTAACAGGCTCATTTTCAGTGATGTCTATTTCACTTTGGATAGGTGGTTGGGAACCACCGTTTTCTGTTGAAGTGTTAGTAGTACTACAATTGAAAATAAAATAAAAATTAATGAAAATCTAATATTTTTATCTACTTACACAACGATATTGCTGTTCAATAATAAAATTTGATCTGTGAAACTTTGTCGCGTACTTTTTTCCGCGAGATCCTCTCTGATGGTACGTCTACGCTGAATGTTTTTCAAATTTTGTGAATTTCCAGGCAAATTGTCAGTAGGAATCGCGTCGACTTTCAAATTTCTGGCGTTTAATGGAGAACACAGTAACAATTTTTGTTTTAGGGAAACTTCAAACTGAGCTGAGTTAAAATGCAGTGAACAAATCCTTGCTAAAAATAAACGTATTACTGGTAGTTTTTTACCACAAACCAAAGTTAACCTCAGTTGTCAAATTTGCAAATTATAATTATCGTTCATTACGTTGAAATGATCCTGCCTTCGACAAGCCCTTATCCACTCCTTCCGTAAATCTTCATTTTTTGGGAATCTGAAGTACTTAATATCAGTGCCTTTTGTCTTACGGCTATAACTTTTACACCCAAACATAACACAACCCGGCATTTTGACTAGTATTGTTTTTAAAGCACAACTAACAGGCGTCTCAGTAGTACAGAGAACCTTATTGACCTTATATAATATCAGCAAAAAATACAAAATAAAAAGAAAAACTACTTAAAACCGCCTAAAACACAATGCGATTCTGTGAACCGTGAACGTATATGCTCCCCATCTGACGTCAATTATTCCTGCGCACTAGAGAACGTAGTTTAGTTTCCCAACCGAGCACACCATATTACCATATAATACTCCCACCACGATCGCGTGTTTGTTACGACACATGCGCATTTCAATTCTCGTCTTAACCCTACACTGCGCAATTTTTTTTAAAATAAGAATCAAGCCAGGATTTCGGAAAAAATATTAAAAAAATTTATTTTCACTTCTATTATACATTTTTTTTAAAAAAAGTAGATGTATCATATATGTTACATAGCGTTTTTTAATACAAAATAATATAGTTATTCAATAATATATATGTGGCAATACTTATGAATTATGAAATTTGTAAAAACAATTTTTGTTTTTGTTCAAACATAAATGTACACCGCATTTCATACACTTTATATTAGAAAAGGCATTTTTACATAGCGGTAATTTGCATCTCTGCCTTTTATCGTCATAAGTTGGCCAGTGTCCACATGCATCCATACGTACATCTTTCGGTGGTATGTATGCAGTTGTAGCAGATCGTGCCTTTTTTTCTTGTATTTTAAGTTCCAGTTCATTAGAGGGTCTACCTCTTTTGCTAACAACCTGAGTACCTGCATGGGCCAAACAAGAAGCAATTTCTGCACGAAAATCTGCCAAACGTAATATGTTTTTATCGTGACGATCATGGCTTACTTTTTTATATAAAATCCAACTGTTAACAATAGCCATGTCTAAAAGATGGTAAAATAGTCGCAAATACCACTTTTTGGTTCTCATCTGAATTTTGTACCAACCTATCAAACCATCTAGAAGATCGACTCCTCCCATATGCCGATTGTATTCTCTTATAAGACTCGGACATTTTACTTTCATTTTCTTTTTTATCATATCTTTCCACTTCAGTTTCTGGCAATTGGCCACTGTGGGTAGATAACAAAGTAACTATTTTATTGTCTTTCCAGACAACTGAAGAAATATCTACCCCATCAATATAGCGAACATATTCATATGATTTGCCACGATTTTCTTTTTTCAATTTATTTTCGTCTGGCAGTTTACAGTTTGGGATACGTGCTCTTCTAACTGTACCTAAAGAATATATGCCATTTTTTGCTAGATAAACTTGTAGTGGGACCGATGTGTAAAAATGATCAAAGTATACCCTATAGTTTTCGTTTTTAGGAACAATTCTGCACAAACGGACGACTATATTTGCACATGATCCTAAATCGGGTTCACTGTCTTTCCTAAATCTAGAGTCATTTTCAGTTCCAGAATAAATTTCAAAATTATATGAAAAGCCGTCAGTGCCACATAAAACATAAAGTTTATAACCCCATTTGTGAGGTTTGGCTGGCATGTATTGTTTTAGATAATGTCTCGCCTTAGTAGCACACAACTGTTCATCTACTGATAAAAATTGTTCTAATGGCACACTTTGAAATTTTGCATTCAAAGCATCTATGATTGGTCGTAACTTGTGCAGTCGATCATGGTTTGGATCTTCTTTAGGTAACATTTTGGTGTTGTCATTGAAATGTAAAAACTGCCTTATGTGTTCAAATTCTTTTTCACTCATAATTTCTTTTATTTGACGATAACCAAATGTTTTTGACCAATAACTGCGTACATTTGGCATATGCACCACAGACATGTATATACATATTGCCAGATATTGTTTTATATTTTCGGGTGTAATATTTGCTGGTTTGTTTGGATTTACTTGTATTGCATATAAATTTGATTGGTCAACAATATTTTTTATTAGAACATCATCAAAAAAATATTTTAAAAATGTGTAAGGAGTTGTTAAATCTGTTATTTTAGTTGGTAATTTTGTACTACCTCTAAAAGCCTTACTTTCTTCATCCAAAATTAAGTTTTTCTTTTTCCATACTATTTTTGAATATCTTTCTTTCAATTCCTTCAGTTCCTTTTTTGTGTCTCTTTCTTCTCTCTCATTATTTGGGCATACTGTATTTACTCTGTAGCTATTTCTTTACTAATTGTTACTTCTTCCACTTCGTTATTTTCAAGAAGTAATATTCCGTCGTCAAATTCAATTGGAAGACTTTCTATATCAAATTCTTGCTGTAAATCGACTTCTTTTATTATGTTTTTCGCTTCATCCACATTTTCATCATTTGATCATCAAAACTATCTTCGCTGTCTGACAAATGTGCTATTATATCAATTAATTCTTCATCGGTGAGATATTTCTTATGCCACTTTTCGGTTGACATGGTTATACAATTCTAAAACAATAAACACTCTATGTATCAAAATTGCTACATCTACATTATTTTTAATTTTGGCATGAACTATTATACTTTTAGTTGTTTAGTGTAATTTAATCATGAATTCTTACCTTGTGTTATATATTTACAGCACTTTCTGATATTTATAACACTAATTATTTACAAAATACCACTATAAAACAATGCATATCTGGAAGCCTTAACACGCCGGTTAGAACTAATCATAGATTAGGGAGGGAACTAATCAAAAAATACCTTTAAATTCGTCATCACTTGAAATCGACCTTATCGTACGAATACATAAGGATGTAGCGAATATTGTACATTGCGCTATAACGTTAAATTATATTAAATAGAAAAGTTAGGTATTTTTAAAGATGTTGTAGCATATATATTTGATACATATCGCAGTGTAGGGTTAATCATAATCATAAAGTTAAAAGTTAGGAACTTCAAGGTCAGTAAAATTATGCTTATGATTATGATTGTGACAATTGTATAAACGGTGCTATAAGAAATCATTAGTTTTTAACTCTTATGATTGTGACTGTGATTATGACTATGTAAAATGTTGTATAAACCCGCATTTAAAAGTAAGCCCAGATAGCACAAGACATCTTTAAGACGTCCATAATGAGCTTTATATTGGTCTGTACGTCTTAAGACTAAAAAAAGCCGACTCAAAGACGTCTGATCTTGGACGTCTTTAAGACATAGTAATTTTAAATCTTAAAGATGTCTTATATAGGTACAAATTGAGACTGAACAATCATCTTCATGCACAAACTCGAATTAATAAAAAATTGTAGAGACTCAATTTTCTCTATAATATGTACCTAACTAAATTAATTAATTTTGTGTATTATATGATATGATATAAGTAATTGGTCCCATACATTTTATAACCTTCTTCAATTATAATTTTTGAAATCTCATACAAAAAGGCTTTGTCCGAACTGCCAAACTTGAAAATTGAACTGAAAACTGAAAGGCATTCAAATAATTTCGCAACACAAAGGATCTCCGAAAGCAGCCGAGTCGTTCCGAGGTATCCGCGCGTAGTCTTTATGTGAAGGTTGAATGTACTTGAGACTTGACACTTGACACTCTTGACAGCCATTATTAGGGTTATAGTTATGTTCTATGAATGGTGTGTATTGATTGATCGTTATTTTCAATTTTTTCATGAGAATTTACTTGATATCTACCTACAGTAGTACAGTACGTTACAAATAAGTGGAAGTGTATATCAACAAAAGGTAAGGATGAATAACTGCTATTACTATTCGAATTTATAGTTATAATATTTTCAGTGTGTGCACCATCTCACATCAGATAATCATTTTCACTTTCTCTGACGAGCGAATTTAGATTTTAGATGCGAATTTAGATTAGAGGTAGAATTTAGATTTTAGGTCAATATACATATTAGTATTTGCAATGAGTATCAAATCTCAAATTATTCAAAAGTACTATATGCGTGCTAAAAGACATGCTTCTTGTATACAAAGTGATAATTTCGAATTAACAGATTCAGACAATGATTTAAATTCCTCAGTTGATATTACAGAGCAAAGCTTTTTAGAGGAATACAATCACAATCAGTCCATTATTGAGAATGAAATGTTGAGAACATAGTCGAGGGCGAGATTGGGGGTAATGTAATACAAACCGGTACCCTAATAAGTTTCAACAAAAATAATAGTGATAATGAAAACTTTAATGCCAGTAGTAATTGTGGTTCCACTTTGGATACTAGTAATTTTAAGACACAGCTAAAACATTGGGCGATACGCAATAATATTACTCACATTGCACTCAATGAACTATTGTATATTTTAAAATTATCAATTCCTCTTGATTTGCCTTATGATGCAAGGACTTTATTGGGTACAAAAACAACAGTTCACGTTAAATATATAAATCCAGGCAATTATTACCATTTTGGTCTTCGAGAGTCTCTGAGAAGCCTGTGTGTTATATTGAGGGTGATTATATTGAAAACCGTGTATGTTTTCCCAATGCTAATGAAAATAGTCGCTTAAGAACAGACTTAGAGTTTAGGTCCAAATTAGATGAAAATCACCATAATGGTACTTCAATAATTGAAAAAATTCCAGGAATAGATATGGTTCAAAGTTTCCCGTTAGACTATATGCACCTAGTATATTTAGGAGTGGTAAAAAAAATATTATTGCTTTGGTGTTGTGGCAAACCTACAACAAAACTTTGCTATCAAAAGATTTCCGCAATTTCTTCCTCATTAATTGAATTGTCCCCATATATTCCAAAGGAATTTAACAGAAAACCACGAAGTTTGAGTGAAATCAAAAGGTGGAAAGCAACAGAGCTTCGTCAGTTTCTTTTCTATACGGGACCTTTAGTCTTGAAAAATAATATCAGCAAAGACAGATACAATAATTTTTTGGCTTTACATGTAGCACTAATAATTTTATCTCAGAAAAATTTATCAGAAAAAATAGAATATGCTTGTGAACTTTTGAAATACTTTGTTAAAACTTTCAGAATATTGTATGGATCTGAAAATGTATCCCATAACGTGCACAACCTTCTACACTTAACATTGGATGTGAATACTCATGGGATAATTGACAATTTTAGTGCATTCCCATTTGAGAATTTTCTACAAAGCTTTTTAAAATCTGTTCGAAAATGCGATAAACCATTACAACAAATTATAAAGAGACATTCGGAAAGAAATAACATATGTTCTAATAACATTAAGAGAGATACAATATATCCACTCTTTAAAAAGGAGCATACCACCTCCAAATTTTTAGTAAATCTGGAATTTTCAAAACATTTTATGGAAATCGATTTTAATAAATTTTCTTTGAAGACAGAGAATCCCGATAACTGTTGTCGTTTGAAAAATGGTAATATAATCACTGTTCAAGGTATAGTTTTTTTTCAGAACAAATATAAAATAATAGGTATTAAACACACAAGTTTATGTTCTATTTACAAATTACCTTGCGAATCATCTGAATTGGGAATTTTTGAGGTATTAACAAACAATAAACCAGAAGACTTGGAATTATTTGATATAGAATACGTTGACTGTAAGTGCATAATGTTTAAAATTGCTTCCCGATGTTTTTGTTTTCCTCTTATGCATACAGTCAAATAAATAAGGTAACCTTAAAATACTGTGTCAAGGATTTTTTCTTCCTTAATAAAGCCCTGTACTTCTTAGAATACTTTAAAGTAACCATAAATTAAAAATAATTTGAGTAACATTTTTTTGGAGTTGCTAAATTTATATTAGTGTCTGAATTTGTAGCTGAAAGTAAAGTTTTTGGATCAGATTCCACTGCTTTGCAGTTCATTTAACACAAATTTAATGTTTTACAGTTAGAATGAAGCATTAAGATTGTGTTAAATAAACTTCAAGACAGTGAACTATCAATTCATGATATTTGAAAGTTTTTTTTAATAAAACATATTTTAAGATATATCATATAAAACCTATCAGTTTTGGAATATCCTTAATAACACGACAGAAAAAAAGAATACTATACAGACCATAAAGAAAATATATAATCACCACTATATACTCATATACACTTGCACAAGTCCATAACAATTAGCATAATATGGAGGAAAAATCATGGACAGTTGTATTATTTGTTGATGACAAATCTGTAGAAGCAGTTCCATCTACATGGATTCAAGGGGATTTTTGCCATTGGCCTTCTTTTACAACAGAAAAATTATCTCAAGCAATAAAAAGATGCGAGCCATTAAATACTTGCTGGCCATCACACAGAATAAAAATCTTTAGAAATGCAACTTTTGGTGAGATCAAACTTTTAAATTTATATGGAATTTTTCTAGGCATGTTTATTTTGTTGCAGGTGACTATGCTAGAGCTCGGGCAGTAGTAGTGAGTCAGAGACACTCAGTGATTCAGGAAATCTGCCTTTGCCCCCAAAAATGAAAAAAACTTATCACCAAGGTATTATTAATGTGTGAATGTTTAGTCAAAATGTTACACTATTTTTTCAGATTCTGAGATAAACAAATCGGCTGCCACTTGTGATCTGGATGAGACTTGCCTAAACCACTCCCAATTGCAACTGCCAGGTAGTATACAATAATGATTCTAATTTCTAGTTTTGTTTTAAATACTGCATTTATTTCAGGCAAGGAATTAGTAATGCTGAATGAAACAAATAACCTTGAAAATGATAACATTAATCTTAACTGTAAAGAATGTAAAGAAAGAGGTAGTTTGCTCAGTTGCATTAATGATTTATCAATGCCATAATTCTTTGTTTATTGCAGATAAATATCTGAAAGATAGAGTGAATGATATTACCCAACAGGTTCATATTGTACGTGGAATAGCAGTGGATATTTTGTCTGACATGAAATATTTGAAATCAATTATTAAAAACAACAGTAGTGCCCAACAGGAACGAAAGGAGACTTTTTCATTGAAGTACCCTGATATAAAATTTCCTATAAGTAGTACTGAAGAGTTTGAACATATGGAAGAAGTTCTTGAAGACAATAAAGAGGACTTAGAATTATTGGTATGTATAAGCACTTATCACCAAAAGATGCACGAACTAATGAGGGCCTGCTTGATAATGTCTGCTTTATATAATTCTTCTGAATTACCTTCTCTCTCTAATAATAAAAAAGAGAGACTCATATGAGTATCCATTTTTGCATAATAGTTCCTATTTATATTCTGCGTTTTTGGTGAGGGCAATGAAAATGAAAATTGAATATTAGTTGAAACTACACATAAATTAAATTTTTTGTTTGAAATTCAAAACTTATTCTGAGTCTTTCTTTCAGGCCGCAGAACTAGCAAAAATTGGAGGTACCAACTGCTACAATTTTGTAAAGAGAGCTCTATCTATGTTATTAAAAAATGAAGTAGCATTGAAATATAGTTGGCTAGGCCGCAAAGGCAAAAGAATATTTTCAAAATTAAATACGGCGAAAGCCCTCATATGTAAGTATATTAATTTTATTCATTAACATATCAATCAATAATAATTTTTTCTTCCTTTGAAAATAGTGGTTTACACACACTATTTGACAACCTCCAAACATGTCATTTTTCACACAGAGTATGAAAATGCTTTTCACATTGCCCAGTGTGCGAAGACGTTTTGCCATGCACTTAATTAGTTCTTTATTTATTTGGATCCTGTCATTTATCTGCTGAACTATGAATTATATATACTCTCATTTTTGCATCATTTCTCAGTTTTAGAAAAATATATTTCCAAAACCATTCTCGCACTGACTGACCTTGTCAACAAAACTGACTTGCTCCCGTTAAAAATATCATTATTTCAAATCTGTCTTTTTAAATAACTATTAAATCATACTTTATATTCGTTACCTATTTACTGATTTCTCAATTATTGTCACTTTTCACCAGTGCAATATTCTTTAGATCTTAAATTTGTCACATGTCTTATTGACTTTAATTTTCTAAGAACTATCAGACATTTGTGTGAAATGTCCAAATAACTATTATTAATTTGTTGTAGTTGCTGCAGAAAAAGCAAATATTTCCCAAACCCAAAGCGAAGTAGAAGTTTCTATTCAAGTGTGGCTCAAGAGAGCCACTGATAGAAGAGTACATGCATTAAAAAAGTCAAATGACGTATAAAAAGGCATTTATTGTAAATTACACAAAATTATGTATACGTTTATAAGTATTAAAGGAAAATAATGAAAAAATTAATTACTTTTATTTCTGGAATTTACTCTTGAAATGTGAACTTACTTATGTGAAGAATTAAAATTAAAACATTAATATATTTGAAATTCATTATTCAAAAAAATTTGTTTTTTAGCTTGTTTATTTTAAAATATTCAATAAATACACATTTTCAATATATTCCAAATAGGTAGAATCATCCTCAAAAGGTCTAAAAGTTACGTCTAATAGACGTACATTTTAAGTCATTTTAGACCTAAAAAGGATTTTTAGGAGATGTCTTAGAGACGTTTTTAGTTTTAACACAAGCTGTAACAAAGATGTCTTTAAGACGTATGCAAGGCGTCAATAGATGTCTTTAAGACGTAAGCAATGTCTAGGACAGACGTCTTTAAGACTCCTTTAAGACGTCTGTGCTATCTGGGAGGTTAAAGTGATGATAAACGTAAGCGAGCACAACAAAGTATCGCCATCCTCCTCTAACACATATAGTTTACATTCACTGTCATTTTGGCGATACTTCGGCGACACCTTAAAACTAGTCGCTGATATTCCATATAAGATATCGCTCAAAAGCCAGGAATTCTGTAAACATAGTACGCATGGTCGCATAATGGCGACATGGTCGCCAATAAATGTGAACATAGTAGCACCCATGGATCGATTCCCTCGGGGGTTAAATGGGTCCCACCCGCGGGATTAAATGGGTCACTTTAGTCGCTTAGTGTATAATGTACTATTAATATACCTATTATTGTAAATGAAAACATGCGAGAGGAAAAGTACGCTCTAGACCGGGAATAATGTCAAATTATGACAGATCACGGAAAACGTCAACTTTGCGGTTAGATTTGAGTGTGCAAAAACCTACTTTGGGTAGTGATCGTAGGAAAATAAATTTAAAAATATAAAATCTGTATCACAAGGTATAAAAAACTCCTTGCATGAATTTATACATGACTTACAAAACAATTTAGATCGTTGAAGTATCTAAGGAACCATGTCTTTAATTGGGATATTTTATTAAATTATATTATTTGGAAAACGTTATGTCATATTAGGGAACAATAACAGGTGTGCTGATGTTTGTATGTCTTTATTTCTATCAAAACTCTTTACATAAAATAATCACTTTTTCTGGCAATACTAGCCGCCAAACAACAACTGTCCAACGTCATGTCAACTTCAGACAAAGGTGTGTTCCACACGATCAGATACATAACATGTTCTCTTTTTTTATTATTATACTATACTATAATTAATCCGATTCATCAACCCAGTTATGAAAGTCTAGATGATAATCTTCTAAATGCTTAGGAGGTCTTCTTGGCCTCGTATTTAGATTTGATTCGTCGTATACTGGCGGTTCATCGAAACTTACATCACTTGGTAGAGTTTTATCACTATCAGGAATATCACTCTCATTAGTATTTTGGCATATAATTGATATGATATGTATACGGGGAAGGGACGTAACAATCCGTTCAACGCATCGTATCGGCTGAGCCGTAACGGGTCTACACATGCGCAGTTCGTTACGGATACGTGAGAAATGACAAGCTAAAAGTCAGGGTTGGACGGTTGGGAACGTAGTTAATATAGTGCTATTCAACACTTCGATCTTGATTCCGATTTAGTTTATAATCGAAATCGAAAACGGATTGATGTTTGTTGAACAACCAAAAAAAATTGTCATTTGTCATGTCATTTTACAAATCAATATTGACATAACTGTCATATAATTGATATGAGTCTCCCTTACTATTTAAATTCTCGTATTGTGTATAATATTCGCCCTTACTATTGTTTCTGGATTGTCACAATGTCACATTTATACATACTGTCAAGTTGATACTATATGTCTTCTAGGGTATGTGATAGAAAATAGTACTTTGAAACCTGACCCTAGTAGATTGGAACCACTCTTGAAATTACCTGTGCCACAAGATATTTCTTCTCTACGACGAATAATTGGAATGTTTGCCCACTACTCCAGGTGGATCCCAAAATATTCTGATAAAATCAGAAGACTTATTGACTGTAAGTCATTTCCCGTACCAGTTGATGCTACCAAAATGTTCAATGAATTGAAAGACGATATTGCAAAAGCTCTTTTGTGGACAGTCTCTGGTGATGAACCATTGGTCATTGAAACAGATGCGTCAGACATTGCTTTAGCTGCTACACTGAACCAAGGAGGGCGACCTGTAGCATTCCATTCAAGAACTTTTTCAGAATCAGAAAAGGCACATTCTTCTGTAGAGAAAGAAGCTTATGCTATCATAGAGTCCATAAGAAAATGGAAATATTTTTTGATAGGAAGACATTTCAAAATCGTCACAGATCAAGAGGCTGTCTCGTTCATGTTTCACAGAAAGCATTCTAGTAAAATTAAAAATGAAAAGATTCAAAGATGGAAGTTGGAACTATCGTGTTTCAGCTACGATATCATTTACCGTCCTGGACGATCCAATGAAGTAGCTGATGCCTTCTCTCGAATTTGTGGAACCACAAGTAGTAATAAATTATTCGATTTACACCAGTCACTCTGTCATCCAGGCATCACAAGAATGTACCATCTTGTACGTCATCGAAATCTTCCATTTTCTTTCGAAGATGTAAAGAAAATGATTTTGTCTTGTCCTGTTTGTGCCGAACTGAAGCCAAGATTTCTCAAACTCAAGAATTCGCATTTGATTAAAGCAACTTCACCTTTAGAACGTCTAAACATTGATTTCAAAGGACCATTGCCCAGCTGCACTAAAAACAAATATCTCTTGACAGTTGTTGATGAATACTCTAGATTTCCATTTGCATACCCTTGCAAGGATATCACTACTGCATCTGTTATAAATTGTCTCGTGGAATTATTTTCAGTTTTTGGAATGCCTGCTTACATTCATTCGGATCGAGGATCACAGTTTTTATCCAATGACAGTTAATTTCCTTCATTCTAAAGGAGTTGCAACCAGTCGAACAACACCATATAACCCTGAAGGAAATGGACAAATCGAAAGGTAGAATGGAATTATATGGAGAAGCATAAGTTTAGCTCTTAAAAGTAAAGGCTTAGGAACACAAAAATGGGAAGAAGCTCTTCCAGATGCACTCCATTCCATTCGATCTCTGTTGTGCACTGAAACAAATTGTACACCTCATGAACGTATGTTCAATCATCTTCGTCGATCATCCTATGGAACATCGTTACCAACTTGGTTGAAGCCGTCCACATCTGTATTTTTGAAGAAGTTCATTCGTCACAGCAAATACGATCCCTTGGTGGAAGAAGTTGAACTATTGGAGGCAAATCCAGAATATGCTCTAATTCGTCACCAAGATGGAAAAGAATCAACTGTGTCACTGAAACACTTAGCACCTCGTGGAGATATAACTTTATCATCAGACGCTAACGTTAATATGGATTCAGAGGAACTACAAACGACAGTTAACCCTCCATCTGAAGACAAGATTTCTGCAGACTTTCAGTCACGAGAAGAATCTTCTGAAATTGAGATAACTGAAAATCTTCCAAGTAATACTGAACCAGAAGTACCTACAGTCCGTCGTTCTGCTAGAGAGCGACATCCTCCGGAGTATTTAAGTTGCTATGAACTTTAATAAACCTGGGGAGAATGTCATATAA
This sequence comes from Galeruca laticollis, assembly GCA_963921935.1. Lineage (NCBI taxonomy): Eukaryota > Metazoa > Arthropoda > Insecta > Coleoptera > Chrysomelidae > Galeruca > Galeruca laticollis. The sequence goes on along the minus strand of OY998175.1, from coordinate 112,150,605 downwards.
TTGATATGAGTCTCCCTTACTGTTTAAATTGTCGTATTGTGTATAATATTCGCCCTTACTATTGTTTCTGGATTGTCACATTGTCACATTTATACATACTGTCAAGTTGATACTTATGTGTATGTTTTGTGGATTAAAGCCTAAAAGTCGAAGGTTTTTTTTATATTACAACTTACATCACTAGGTAGAGTTTTATCACTATCAGGAATACCACTCTCATTAGTATTTTGGCTGATTACAAAATTATTGTCAGGCTCCGAATTGTTATCATCCCGTACTATCAGGATGTTGTCCTGACTATCAAACATACCCGCAATATACTGTAATGCATTATCCCCCTCTTGGTCATTTTGGTTTTCAAATTGATGGGGAGAGGCTGAGGTTTCATTATTATTAAGTGGTTGTGTCCCACCTCCGAGTGAATCTAGATCATAGCCATATAATAAAGAATTAGGAACAATGGGTAGATTGGTTTTATTAAGATACTTCCTATTCCTTCTATAAGTAGTGCCATTACCGTCTTTTACTAAGTAGGATCGGTCGTTTACTATACCAGTCACCTTTCCCTTTTCCCAAAATTTCCCTTTTTGGATTAAGATATTCTCACCCTCAGTGAGTTTTTCCAAGTCTTTAGCATTTCTGTTGTAATATAAAGCCTGCCTTTCTTGTTTTTCTAATAATTTACTTTGAACCTTAGTATGATTTAAATGGAGAGGTAAGAGGTTTTTTTCTGAAATCGGTATTCTTGTCTTGATGGATCTATCAAGGAGCAACTGAGCCAGGGAATACTCCATATTGGGTAATGGGGTACTGCGATATTCCATTAAAAATAGTCTGCTTCAGATTTTGCTTTATTTAGCATTTGCTTTACAATTCCCACAGACCTTTCTGCAAGACCATTGGACTGGTGATGATGAGGACTGCTGAATGCTACCTCAAAATTCCAGTCTTTGGCAAAATTTATGAAGTTTTGTGAATTGTAAGGAACATTGTCTGCATAGAATTTATCTGGAATGCCAAACTGCGAAAATACTTGTTTACAAAAATGGACAACGTCTTTTGAGTTCTTTGTATTACTTTGAACGACCACAATCCAATTGGTATATGAGTCAACAATCAATAAGTATGTTCTTCCTTTGAATTCAAAAAAATCACAAAACAGATACTGCCAAGGCCTGTTAGGCACTGGATGAGAGAGCAAGGTTTCCTTTTGGTTAGATTTTTGGTTTGTTTGACAAATGTCACACTGTGAAACAAAGTTTTCCACATCTTTTGATAAACCAGGCCAATAAAATAGTTGCCTAGCTCTAAGTTTGGACTTCTGAATCCCAAAGTGAGCCTCATGCACTAACGAAAGCATTTGCTTTCTCAATTGATTTGGGACAATCTTCTTAGGCATAAAATAGTCATCATAAGATTGTATTAACTTGAGTAATGTTGCTTTATTGTCCTACTCAAAGGTATTATATATCTTAATGCCCTCATCTCCTATGCATGTCAGAAACGATGCAATTTTAACATCTTCTGCAGATTTGTCCTTACCAGATGCTATTAGGTATAAATTGAATTTCTGTTTCCAAAGGGGCCAACTATTTGCAAAATTGTCGTGGCTACACTCGTTGAATAACGACGACGGTGGCTTAAAATCCATTTTGATTCTTAATAGGGCTTCCAACAATTTAGTGACACTCAACAAGCTGTGCCGTTTTAATGCCCAGTACTGTGTACACTTAACAAGTCGTGCTTTATTACTTTTTGACGCGAACTAGCTGCGTAAATCTTTCACACCTGACACCATGTCATATTAGGGAGCAATAACAGGTGTGCTGATGTTTGTATGTCTTTATTCCTATCAAAACTCTTTACATAAAATAATCACTTTTTCTGGCAATACTAGCCGCCAAACAACAACTGTCCAACGTCATGTCAACTTCAGACAAAGGTGTGTTCCACACGATCACATACATTACACGTTAAGTATGTCCGCATAAACCACATACATAACAATAGTCCAAATGAGGATTATACTGGGAATGTATCATCTAACTAAGTAATAAAATAATTTTAATTTTTTCACCTCTTGGGTTGGTTCACATAAAGACGTCTTAAATTATAGTTAAACATCTAGTCAATTTCCTCCCATCCTTTTCACCGCTATCTCATACGCTTTTCCCCATTGTTTGTTTTCCAATTCCCTCTCCACCCTATGCTCCAGCTCCTTCTCCTTGTAACCCCCTTTTCACTTCACCTCAGCACATCTGCGTTCGTTATTTCTTACACTCCCTCCACAGCTCCCATATTTCCTCATTCCACCAGTAATTAGCCCTCCTCTCATACATATTACGTCTCTTCCTCTCCTTTAGAGCCGTGTATCACCCTTTACAATTTTTCTACCTCATGTCAAACTCCCCTTTCTATCTTCTCTCTTCCTCATATTCTCCACCTCGGAGGTTTTGAAGGATTAATTTAAGATATGAGTGTCAGCCTACTAAAGCCGATGGACAGAGAAGACAGAAAAGTTGGTAGGAGCCAGCTAAAGATCGAGGGAACAGTTAAAGAAAATTGTAACAGACGGGGCCTATTGAAAGCGGGATAAATATGTAAGTCGTAAATGGTAATTTAGAAAAAAAGGGGGATGTATGAATTGTATATACAAAGAAGGTGGGAATTAGAATTTAGACTTGAAAGAAATATAGTAATGTAGGAATAGCCCACATACATCAAAGAAAGCTATTAAGAATTTTAGAAACGATGTTTTCCATCCCAGGACTGATTGAAGATCGGCGGTAATTGGATGGAATTCGACGATGATTTTTTATCGGGGTTTACTCCTCTAGTCCTTGGTGCTCCGCGAGCAAGTATTCGATATCACATTCATTCTTATTCATTGCTTATCCAGATATTTGGTCGGTCGTGCGTCTCTTACAATCCTAAAGGCACAAGTCCCACAAGAGACCTCTCTCTCTCTCTCTCTCTTATCCGTCTACTCTTGAAAGAGTATGGTGGCCTCATGTCTCAATTGCTCTGATCGTAGTTCTCCATCCTTCTCTATCATGAGCTGCAAGAGAAGCTTCCTGCAGACCGTGACCGATGATTTCCTTGGTTTGATCCACCCATCGCGTCGTAGACCTTCTTCTTGGTCGTTTGCCATTGATATTGCCTTCGACAACAAGTTTTTCCAGCCCTTTTGTTCTTCTTGAAATGTGTCCAAAATACCTTAGATATGACTGGTTTATCTTGGCTGAGAGCCTTGTGGTGATTTTTAGTTCATTAAGAATTGACACGTTAGTACGATGTTCTGTGTATGAGATTCGCAGCATTCTTCTATAGACCGACAAAGCTATGACGTCATAAACATAGTCGCTGACGGTTACTGAGGGAAAACAAATATTTATTTACGTTCATTTTACGTTTGTAATATGCTCAAACACAGCTATTGTTAATTTATCGAGCATTGCGGAGCAGTTTTGTAATGAAATGAAGTATTAAAGAAATGTGGAGACAGTTTAAACAGTGGATATGTCGTAGATATAGAGTATATGATGGAAGTTTAGGAGCGAAGCAATAAGGCATAATTACTTGATAGTCACTTTACAAATGAAAAAACGAATAAACTTCTAAAATGTTACAATGGTCAAGACAACACATAAGTTAAATAATTGATTTGTTTTCCCTCAGTAACTGTCAGCGGCCATGTTCTGACGTCACACTTTTTCGGTCTATAGGCCCACATTTCAAAGGCATCTATTTTTCTTCGATTTGCAACTTTCAATGTCCAGGTCTCAGAGGCATATGTGGCAATGGGAAAGATCAAAGAGTTTAATAATGTCAGTTTATTGCGTTTAGATATTGCAGATTCTTTCCATATTCGGGTTAGTTTTATTGTTGAGTCACGTGCTATTGCCAGTCTGCGTTTGATTTCTTCGTCGCAACCGCCTTTGTTTGTAATAAGTGATCCTAAGTAACTAAATTTCTCAATTACTTCAAAACCATCGATCTGTTTAACATTGGTAGACCATGTTCTCTGCTGATCCTGTCCAACTTTCTCATGATTTCCGTGAGTTCTTCTTCTGAGCAATCTAGTATTAAGGTGTCGTCTGTATATCTTAGGTTAGTAATTATTCTTCCTCCTATTTAATCCCTCCCGCCAGCCTTGCAGAACTTTTCTCATTATATACTCCCCATATATATTAAAGAGTATCGGCGACATAATACAGCCCTGTCTTACACCGCACTTTGGAGTAAAAGACTTTTAGATAGCGTGTTGTTGACTTTCACTTTCCCAAAGCTGTTTTCCAAGATAAGCCACAATTTCTTCCATTTTACACAGTCAAATGCCTTGCTGTAGTCGACAAAGCACAAATAAGTTTTTACATTGAATTCGTATGCTTTCAGCCTGTGGATTGCATCAACACCAAGCTCGCCCATAGCTTTTATTGTTTCGACGGGTATGACATTATCACCAGGTGATTTGTTGTTCTTTAGAAGGTTTATGGCTTTTTCTACTTCGGCTTTTAAGATTGGGGGCTCCTTTTCAACCTCATCAATTTCTGGTAAACCATAATCTTCGGCTTTATCAGTAGAAAAAAGTTTTTCGCAGTATTGTCTCGATACTTTTGCTATGTTGTTGGCATCTGTAATTGTTTCTCCGTTTCATTTTTTATTATTTGTGTCTGTGGCTTAAATTCTCTAGATAGATATTTGACTGTATCGTACAATTCGTGGGATCTGTTTGTATTTGCATGTTCTTCAAGTTCTTGGCATACTCTTGCGATGTGCTGGTTTTCGTCGTTTTTGCAGGATTTTTGAATTTATTTGTCATGGGTCTTCTTATTCTCCGGAGTAATAGTTTTGGACAGAATTAGTCTTTTCCAGGAATCTATTAAATCGATTGTTCTTTCCGTCATCCAGTGTTTCTTCTTTATCGGTTTTGGATCCGTAGTTTTGTTCACACCGGATACAATCCATGTTTTGATCAGACCACGCTCCCTGGAAACATCGTATGAGCCATTGGGACGCGCCGTGTCGGGTAGGACTAACCCCCTCCCTGAAAGGTCGCATGGATGATTAGGGGTGAACCACTTCCAGTCTCCCACCCTACGAATTTGTATATGAGAACCTGATAAAAATCGCTGCTTACTTGTAAGAATACAGTAAAAGTTAAAAACACATAAAGTAAATGATTTCTAAATTAATTAAAAATAAATTTCATGAGAATTTTGACCTGGACTTGGGCATCAATCTAACATGTAGCGACGAAAGATCGTTACACTGTTAAAGAGTCTAGGAAATAAAATAAAGTTGCATTTGATTATTATATTTTTATACTTTCCAAACTACAAATACAGAAAGCTTATAACATACTGGAAATTAACATTTTGAGGTAATAATTGAATGGCAATTTAAAATAAATAGATAATTTATAAATAAAAAATATGACTAGATATAACTTTCAGACTTTCAAGAAATTGGAGTGTGTATATTAATTTCATTACAATATCTTTTGTGAAATTAATTTATACTAAATTACACAATGAATTTTTATAAATATTTTTTTCATCTTATTAGACAATCCTATAAGAGATGAGCTTAGCATATATTAATTTGTATAAATACCTACTCTTACGGACATTTATTTATGTTCAAATTGGAACATATTACTTTCTAATTAATCACATACTTGACTAGAAAAAATATTCAGATTTTAATTAAAACTAAACCCATACAACCCTTTCCTTTATGAAATAAACATTTGCTGCCAGGGTTAAAATCTTATGGCACACTCAAAGAACTGAATATACATATTATAAAAAGTTCTTAAAATGATACTCCATATATGCCATTTACTTCCTTAACATACAGTTTTGTTCTATTATATATTATTAAGTTAATATATTAGATTTGGCTACAAAATAATGAGGTGAAACCTCCGAAATTTATATTTTATTTAATGAAAATAAATTGATTAATAATTATGATGAACTGGGTTGATATATTATGTTAAAAACAAATATACGTACTTACAATTTTGATATTGAAAAAATGTATGACATTTTTTGAAGACAGTTTAATTCATTGCATAATTATATCGTCATTTTTTCATAAAATACATTATTAGACCAGTTCTAGGATTTCAATATTGATGTTGATTTCATCAGTATGATCAATTTTTGAAACATTTGTCACGGTTAAAAAGAGCTCTACATCGAATTCTCCCACGAAAGTCATTTGAAACGGGTTTATTAGTTACTTCCTTATCATCTAATTCGATTAAATCATACCAATCTTTTAATAAGATTTCCGAATTTCTAACATACATTACAAGGCATTTAGAAAATAAAATAATAAAAACAGAATTTACACATCAATTCTTTACATTTAATGTTTTCAACTATTAAAAAATTCATGAGACAAATTAATAAATTTTTAAGTTATGCAATTTTGAGATTAAGAAATTACTTCGTTTCACCTCTATCTAGGGGAAGGTTAAGAAGCAGATTTGAAATTTGGCGATTCTTCACTCTGATAAATTATACATTTCAATTATGCATATCAGTACAAATTATAGGCAATGTAAATTTGTTTCTCAAAATACTCTAGTTGTATTCCATTATTTCACGAGTTGAGGCGAGTTTTACTAGCCAGCATGTTTTGTACGCTGTATTCGTTGTAATACATCCAACGCAACACGCCTGCACAACCTCATAGGAAGTTAGCATTTGTGTTCTCTTACAAAGCGCAATATGTTCTACGCCAGCGTTGTACGTCGTGCGTGTTAAGACCGACTGCATTCAGAGGAATCTATTGCACTGTATGCGGCGTCTCCATATATTTTGTGGATAGTCTACTGATAGTGGTTGCTTGTTTTTTGTATTTTTCATAAAATTTAAATGTTATAAATTCAAAACCTAAAAAATACTCTTTAGTGTTTACTGATGAAGAGTAAAAGTAGTTAATAGAATAAATCAGTTGTTTTCAAAATATTTAGGACATGAAACATGCAGATCATAAAAGTAGACACAAAAAAGATAAATGTTGGCAAGACATTGAAACAAAAAGAGGATCAAAACACAGTTCAATGACTCCATTAAAGAATTATTGAAATGCTACAAACAAATTGTGAAGAAGTTTCAATCACAATTGTGAGCAAAACAAAACTCAAAGTTTTAGAAGTTATATCTGACATGGAGCAGCTTCATCTTACAGAAGTTGATAGGTTTATTACATTATCAATCAGAACTGTCCAATTAGACCTCTCACCACTCATCAATCTTAACTGCTCCTCAAAATTATTAATCAAAACTCTTCAATCATACCTCCCAGCATGCATCTTGTTATATTTTGGAAGCATATGAAATCTCTTAAGTCGATGACATTGAAATGGAAGAGATTTTCATAATAGTAACTTTTTTGTAAATTATAATTAACTAATAAAACAATGTCAATTTCTTCAAATTAATAAAATAATATTAAAAAAAGTATTACAGCAGGCCTTATTGGAGCCATGACTATTGTATGGATTAATATGATGTCATTCAAGATCAAATTAAATAGCTTTTAAATATTTCTTCGTCAAGGAAATGCTTGTTGAATAATATATTAAAAGCTCCCTCTTCTTCTGGTAAAAACACATTGCTGATTTGCAGTAGTCTTACTTCTCCATCCTCCTCCGCCAAATGTTTTTTTAATGGCAAAAGAGATATTTTTAGCTTCTTTTGGTCCTAAATGGCTCATCGTCAAAAAACTTTTTAAATACTACTGACAAATATAACATTCCCTATGAAAACAGAAATGTGCAGCTTAATAAAAAATATGCTTCTGCCGACATGAAATTCCCTATTCTTTTCACGCTGCATATTACAAACGCTCGCTTTGAAAACCCACTTTTACTCTCAGATTAGTCAAGGTTAAACTGGTAACCTTTTCTGATTACGTCTTCATCTAAAAATTTCAAAATTATTTTGTGTTTATCTCATTCAAAACTCTATTGGGTACGAGGTTATTTTGTATATTTTGGTTGATATTTCCATGCATTTTGAGGCATTGGTTTGGTGGGTACTAAAGTTTGGGAGAGTTTAGATTTATGTTAAGAGAAACTTTGTCTGTATACAAATACTTGGAAGTTTTTACTGTTATTGCAAACTGGATAACTTCGACCTAATTGATAATATGAAACATTGTTTTCTTCATAGATAAAATGAAATTTACTGTTTTGACCCTTACTCTGTTGAATCTATTCATATTACTATGAAACTAACTGTTTCTAAATAAGTCCACAATATATTGTGGAATTATTTAGAAACGGTTAGTTTCATTTAAAAAAGTCATAGATAAAACTCTATAGCTTATTTTGAACTAAAATATTTCTTTTTGCAAATGTATTTTTCATCTAAAAAGAAATTATTTTAATCTCACGTCATGACAGACCATACAAGACTTTCAGCCTTGTTGTGAGTATGAAAATTGTATGTATAGAAGAGTGGTGTATATTAACACAATAATCACTAAATAGGTGTACAATAATCTAACATAAATTATAACATTCATCTCATTATTTTATAAACACATCTGACACAATTTATACTAACATTTTTGTCATGAATGTATTCTGTTTTCTTACCTAATTTAATATAATAACTTTATATAATTATAAATAAAGCCAAGCAAATAGATTTAATTTTTTTAACAAAACATCAAACTTAAAAAATGTGACTTGCTATATATTCATTGAACTTTGTATTAATTATTAAGAATTCTGCAGTCTATACAGCAATTTGACAACAATCACAGTAAATGTCTTTAATAATAGTTATAACAGAGAATAAAGCTATATCAATCATCTTTCTAAATATCTAATAATTACCAATAATACTTTGACTGTTTGGAAACAAATTTCAAAATCAATATTAACCTTTACAGGCATAAAATAAAGTATATATTCTACTTGTAATATTAGAAACAATACTCAGTAACTATGTTAAAGAACAAATGTACCAATAATGTATCAGCTGTAATTAACATTCCAAAATTTTAATGGAAAGCTCATATTTATTTCATATTCATTAAATTATCTAATGAATTTTATCTCCCATTTGAACTTTAGAAACCATGTAGATTCCTACAATCAAACCAAATAAACCAATAGCACTTCCAAATATTTCTATCACTAGAATTCTCATGAATAATGACGAATCAGCAGCATCCGCCAATGCTGCTCCAGACCCAACTATCCCAACAGCCATACCACAAAATAAATTGACCAATCCAACAGAAAGACCAGCGCCAAACATTAGATATCCTGAAATAAGTAGTGTTATTAACAACAAAAAAGTTGATATTTAATTCAAAATTATTCTTTGTATAAAACGGGTGGTATATATGACATTACAGAATATTATACTGTCCTAATAAGCAATTTTTTTTGGTATTGTGTGGCTAAAAAATGTAATTCAAGAAAAAATAAAGTAATAAATTCATATTACCTCCCAACCAATTATTGGAGTACAAAAATCGATCGTTAAGAACCAAACTCCAAGTAAATTCTTCCATATATCCGGACAACACAATTGCTGTAATTAGGCCATATATAGCAACAGCTTCACAAAATATTACAGAAACCAAGTTCTTCGTTTTTATTCTTGGTGCTTTAACGCCACCACCTACAATACTGACTCCAGTAGTGTGAATACCCACTGCGGCTCCAACTATTGAGAGGGAGACTGATAAACCTATACCTAAAAAGAAATATTAATGGATAATAATTCGATAGTTAAATGCTGGGTACAATTTTAACAACCAGCTTTATATTGCCAGATTGTTCCAACATTCCTGTAATAGTCAATATGTATTTTGATTTTGAGTCAATATGTATTTTGATTTTAGATGTATTATTAATCTTATAGTATAGACTAGAATACCCACTTTAAAATAAGTTCCAAAAATATTTAATTATTTGTAGAATAACTAAATAATGTAGTTCGCCAGTAGGTATATTATTGGACTTTAAAAGCGCGGAAGTAAAATTAATTTAATCAGAATAGATTTTTTGGATAAACTTACCTAGACAACACCACATATGAGGCGAAGTATTTGCAAGAAACCATCCGATGCTTATTCTTTCGCCTTTACCCGTTAATACATGATAGAGAACAAGAATAATGGTTGTTAACAGAGTAGTTATGATAAAAGTACAACCCAACACAACGCGTATACTTAATTTGCCCATTTTCAGATTCCTTAATGCAGTTATTTTAAATTATAGCAAGATAATCAGTTAGTTCTTAAAGATGAACTTTGAATAACTTGCTTAAAATTCAATTTTTATTCCAATAAACCATACAAAACTAACTACAATTTGAGATTATTGATATTAAATTCATATTCCACAGACGTATGTAGGGGGTAGGGATGCTCCGATTTAATCGATTACATCCTACTATCGATAAAGTTACTTCGATATACTTTGCGAGCACGGAACGAACTTCCGTACATCCGCGAGAGAAAACAAGGGTATTACCATAGATATAGGAAATTATTACATATGTATATCCTAAAATAACAGTAGGAATCAAATAGCCTGTCCAAGCGAGGGTTGGTATTAACCGATACGTCATCGTATGATGTCAAATTACGTCACGGTTAAAACCACCAGTAACCCTGTCGGGAGCAGCGTTAAATTTGATAAACAATGAGCTTTTGCAAGAAGATCTATAGCATATAAAAAAGTTTTAAGAATGTCCCAGACACAATTTGATTATTTATATAATTTGGTGAAACTCATTTTAATGGGTTAACATATAATACTCAATGGTAAGTTGTGTTTATACAATTAATTGAAGTCGAAAATATCAATTAACAATGACTTTTGGCAGCTCTACCACCAATCAGAGGCGTTATCTTTGTTAATTTCAGTATCGAAAACTACATAAGTGTCATACACAATAATGGACGATATCGAAAAGTACATAATGTCATACGGCCTTAAAGGATTTGTTTAGTTAAATTTTCGCTGTTTTAATTTGTTTTTCTTTGTTCATTATCGTTTTCCCATTTCGAAACTTAAGAACTTCAGTTTTAATGAATATGCCATAAACAAATGTGAAATATCACATCTGTTAACTGCTATAACTCTGCTCCCGGCAGGGCTACTGCTGGTGGTTTCAAACGTGACGTAATTTAACATCAAACGATGACATAACGGTTAATACCAATCCTCGCTAGGACGCTACGGTATTTACTTTTGGTATTAACCAACCCTCGCTTGGACATGCTATAATACTCACAAATTCGCGTTTTTGACATTCTAGTATTTCGTCCATACTCATAAATGCGAAATTCGCCTACGCGAAAGTGCGGATAAATCGCAAAAAAGTTGAAATGACTTTAGACACTTTTAGATTGTCCTAAGTTTTTACACGCATCCGTATCCGTATTGGAGTTACGTTGACGTAAAGAAGTTGTCTAGAAAACCTTTTTAGCACATAACGTATCGTTTCGTGCTAATACCAGGGGGTCAATTCTCGAGATCGATCGTTCGCGGAGCGTACACATTCGTGAACGAGTAAAGTCGAACGTATAGTTCCATAGTTCGCATGAAGTCAATTCTCGTGTATATTGCTATGTATTTTGAAGGCACCATATATTGTAAACATACCCTTAGTTTTTAGTTGACAGTAATTTTATTGAATTGAAAGTGTCTTGTCATTGATTTTATTAATTCTAATAAATTTGAGTTTGCAGTTGAGTAGATGTGTATTTATTCCTCGTCGAATACACAACATTTTTGGCGACGAGAACCGAAACGAATCCGCGAAGATGTTCATGTTTTTGTGATGTTTTGCTACATTGAAGGTCAATGAAACCCGGCTTGTCCTAGATCAGGGTTTTGCCATAGTCGCAGTATATCACACAAAGTCAAGTAAGTCCGTTCCATTTTCTAACATTTTCTAAGCATACAGCAATCAATAGTCAAGTCTGTCCATACTGAGTAAAGTCAAAGTCTGTCTAGTCTGTCTGAAAATCAGTATCTAACAAACATGTCTTTAATTGGGAGTATCGAACCTTTCAACCAAAAGTTTGGGGATATTTCATCATGGATAGAACGTTTAGAGCAAATTTTTAAAGTGAATGATGTTGCAGACACAAAAAAAGTACCCCTTTTACTCACTTTTATCGGGGGAGAGGGATATATCAGATTAAAAGATCTTGTTTCACCTACATTACCTGAAACGAAGTCATACGCTGATTTGGTGAAAGCATTAAAAGATCACTACAGTCCCAAAAGGCTAGTTGTAGCAGAACGCTTCAAGATGAACAACAGTTACCAGGAACCAGGCGAAACTATCACAGAATTCATTGCAAGGTTGAAAAGTATATCAAAAACTTGTAATTATGGTGACTTTTTGAACGATGCTTTGAGAGACAGGTTGATATCTGGAATTAGGTCTGATAGTATTAAACAAAAGTTGTTAGAAGAAGATCATAACTTCGAAGCAGCCCTAAAAATCGCTCTTAGTATGGAGTTAGCTGAGGGGCAGGTTAAAGCTATGGTGTCAGAGTCTGATAATAGTTTGAATAAAGTATACCACAAGCATAATTCAAGTCAGAATTACAAGTTACAGTCTAATCAAAACCGAGTCAGGTCAGGTCAAGGCAGTCAAAATAAGTCGTCTAGTAGCCATAGCCATCCAAGTGATAGTCAAAGTCAGTGGTATAGTCAAAAGCAGAAGTGTAGAAGATGCTGTCGTATACATTTGGATAACAACAAATGTCCAGCAATAAATTGGAAGTGCTTTGCCTGTAATATGACAGGGCACACTGCAAAAGCTCCTATGTGTAAAAACAAAGTTTTTGAGTTGCATGAAGATGAAAACCAGGAGTTGGAAGAAGAGTCAGATGAAAATTTTGAGTTAGGTTTAATGTCAGAGGAGTGTACCTTGAATTCGCTTAAAATAAGTTATGTTGACACTTTAAAAGTTAAATTGTATATCGATGAACAAAATCTTGAAATGGAAGTTGATTCGGGTGCAGTGAGGTCAGTTATGCATGAGCAAGACTTCAAATCTTTGTTCAACAATTTAGTCTTAGAGCCTGTAAGTTTTAAGTTAAGAGTTTTGACAGGGCAAAAAGCAGACATTTTAGGACAGGTATATGTGCATGTTAGATACTTAAGTAAGATGTATTATTTACCTTTGGTTGTCTTAAAATCAGATATCAAGTTTGTACCGCTCTTAGGGAGGAATTGGCTAAATATTTTGAATAAAGATTGGAGAAATTATTTGCTAGATAAAAGTGTAGTTACAGAAAAGTCAAGTTACAATAAGTCTCATATAAAAAATTGTAGTCAATTCAATTTTCAGTCAAATCAAGTTTCAAATTCAGAGTCAGAGAATGTCAGATTGGAGTTGATTGCTTCTTTGAAACAAGATTATAAGTCACTTTTTGAGGAAGAACCTCACACTTCAATCAAAGATTTTAAAGCTGAGATAAAAATCAAAGAAAAATTTAAACCTATTTTTCATAGGGCATATGAAATGCCATTTGCACTAAAACCAAAAGTCGAGGAGGAACTTTCAAAAATGGTCAAGTCTGGTGTTTTGACCAGGGTATCCTACAGCAATTGGGCAAGTCCAATTGTTGTGGTCCCCAAGAAAAACTCTGGAGATATCAGGATATGTGTGGATTTTAAAAAAACGCTAAATTTAGCAATTGACAGTGACCATTGCGTTTTACCATTGCCTTCTGACATATTTGCCACATTACATGGTAGCAAGTATTACTGTGTTTTAGATTTGAAAGGAGCTTATCAACAACTCCAGATAAGTGATGCTTCTAAAGAACTCTTCACCATAAATACCCACATTGGTCTTTTTAGATTTAACAGATTAACCTATGGCGTTAGTAGCGCTCCGGGTATTTTTCAATGTGTGATGGAGGCTATTTTATCAGAATTACCAAAGACTAAATGCTATTTAGATGATATTTTGGTGCATGGTTGTACAATAGATGAATGCTATCAAAATGTTAAAAAAGTGTTAGAAATATTACAGAAGTATAATGTAAAAATTAATGAGAGAAAATGTAAATTTTTTGATTGTTCTGTAATGTTCCTAGGTCATAGAGTTGATTCATCAGGAATTCATCCTACAGATGAAAAAATTGAATGTATTCAGAAAGCACCTTCACCAAAAAATATCACAGAGTTGAAAAGTTACTTAGGACTACTTAATTTTTATGGTAAGTTTATACCCATGCTTTCTACTAAACTTAAGCCATTGTATGAATTATGTAAAGGTAATACTGAGTATATATGGACAAGTGAATGCGAAAAATGTTTTCAGGATAGTAAAAAGTTGCTTATTTCTCATGATGTCTTAACACATTATGACCCAACACTCCATATATATATATAACGTGTGATTCCAGTGGATACGGGGTTGGAGCAGTGCTCAGTCATAAAATCAATGGTGTTGAAAAACCAGTTTTATTTGCTTCCTCCACTCTTAGTGAAAATGAAAAGAAATATTCCAATTTAGAACGTGAAAGTTTAGCAATAATATTTGCCTTAAAAAAGTTCCACAAATATGTTTTTGGACGAAATTTTACTTTGATCACAGATCACCAACCTCTTCAGTTTATTTTCGGAAAAAATAAGAACATTCCAGTTACCGCCGCAGCTAGAATCACTCGTTGGGCCATAACCTTATCAGCTTATAAATATGACATTATTTACAAGAAAGGTAGCGAAATTTCGAATGCGGATGGTCTCTCAAGATTACCAATGAACAGTCAAACTGAAATCTCAGATGCAATATTTTCATTTAGCTTATCTTATGAAGTACCCATTACTTATGAAAATATAGCAATAGCAACAAAAAAAGACATAATTTTGTCCAAAGTCCTTGATCTTACTCTAACTGGTTGGCCAAATTCGATAAAAGATGACAATTTGAAACCTTATTTTAAAAGAAAATTAGAATTTTCTGTGGATAGTGGTTGCGTCTTAGTTGGTAATAAAGTAGTAATTCCAAAACAACTGCAGAAGGATATTCTAAGTTTGTTCCATGAGCAACATATAGGAATAGTAAGAACTAAAATGCTCATTAGATCTTATTGTTGGTGGCCTGGTATTAATGAAGATGTTGAGCAATATGTGAATTCTTGTGATCTATGCCAACAAACTCGAAATTTTTCAAACGGCGGAGTTTTACTTCCTTGGCCAACTGCTCCTAATAATTTTTACAGAGTGAATGTAGATTTTTTCAAAAAAGATAATTTCACATTTTTGATTCTTGTAGATGATAAATCTGGGTGGTGCGAAGTTAAACTTATGAAGGATGGCACAAACGTGAGAGAAACAGTTTTAAAGTTGAAACAAATTTTTTCAGTATTTGGATTACCAGTAGAACTTGTATCTGATAATGGTCCACCATTTGGTAATTCTTATGAATTTACTTCTTTCTGTCATGCAAATGGGATAAAATTAATCCGAATCCCACCAAAACATCCAGAAAGCAATGGTTTAGCGGAAAAGGGAGTCCAAACAATCAAAAAGGGGTTAAAAAAAGCTTTATTTAAAGAGGGAGAAAATGTAAGTGAAGTCTCTATCTTAAATAAAGTAGAAAACTTTTTATTTGTACATAGAAACACCCCAAGTACTTTCACAGGATTTTCACCTACCGAAACACTTTTTAAAATTCGTCCTCGTACTAGATTTGATTTGCTAAAACCATGGTCAAAGAAAGAAAAATCCATTCAACCGACATTTTGCAAAAAATAAAGCTGTTTTCAGAAAACGATGAAGTTTTTGTAAAGAATAAATATACAAATCTCTGGCAAAAAGGTAAAGTTGTTAGGTGTATGAGTTATAGTACTTATTTAGTTAGATGCGGTGACAATATTAAGTTATATCACATTAATGACATCAGGCGAAGTAAATCAAATCCTATGAATGAGAGTGAAATTTATAATAAATATACAAATCTCTGGCAAAAAGGTAAAGTTGTTAGGTGTATGAGTTATAGTACTTATTTAGTTAGATGCGGTGACAATATTAAGTTATATCACATTAATGACATCAGGCGAAGTAAATCAAATCCTATGAATGAGAGTGAAATTTATAATAACCCGATTGTGTCAAATAACCATATCTTGTCAAATAACACTACTGAGACAAATAATGTACCTAGTACCTCTATGTCAAATAGTAACATGAGTCCTCATGTTAAAGAAGTACCAAGTCCTGTTATCGAACTTCAAGGTTCTCCTGAACCAAAAAAATCTACTGAAAAATCAAATAAATTTGAAGGACATGGTACTCCGTCAATTTTTAAAAATGTTACCAGATCAGGTCGTGCTGTCAAAATACCTAGTAAATTAGACCTGTAACTTTTGATTATATGTAGTCCTATTTTTAAGAAGGGGAAGAAAATGCTATGTATTTTGAAGGCACCATATATTGTAAACATACCCTTAGTTTTTAGTTGACAGTAATTTTATTGAATTGAAAGTGTCTTGTCATTGATTTTATTAATTCTAATAAATTTGAGTTTGCAGTTGAGTAGATGTGTATTTATTCCTCGTCGAATACACAATATATATCTTCAGGGATTAATATTTTCGAGATCGTCCGTTCGCGGCGTCATAAGCGTAGGTTTGTGGAAATTGCAATTCTCAGGGAACGAATCATGAGCTAATCGTTCCCAAACGATCGCTTAAATAATCGTTCGACAACGAGTGCTCTTTATCAGACTTTCGTTGAGTACGTTGAGTTGAGCGAGTTTTTTGTTAACTGTTTCCTGTGTATTATTTAAATATTTAATCCTTTCTCATCCATTGTGACTTTTTGAAGTAAAAATGAATGTAGAAGAAATGTTGTTGGACAATATGAATGATATAGTGAGGGTAGCTGAAATTTTGGTACAAGAAGGTGTTGAAAGACAATATTATGAGATATTTCAGCTGAATCCATTTGATAATTTAATAGAAAATTTGTTTATCCGTTTATCTTGTTTGGACAAACAATAAGTTCGAGATTTGATAGAAATGTTGAGTCCCTTTCTCACTGGTTGCACTGAAATGGTTTGCATCTGGAAGTTACCAAATGGATATCGGTGCAAATGTTTGGATAGGACTCAGCCAATCTTCTGTGAGTAGGTGCATCGAAGAGGTTTCTGCTGCTCTCAATTCCAATTAAATTTTCAACCAACAACATGTCAAATTTCCTTCGACAATTAGAGAATGTGAAATTCTACGTGAAAAGTAAGTTCATTATTATTGATTTAAATGAGTATTTTATTTTCATATTCAGTGTCACCATTAATATAGGTACTTATGTGAATTTATTTTACTTATTCAAGTGGAATTGTTTCTTCTTTTAATTTTCTAATGATATAATTGGCCCTGTTCTATAGCTATATCATTCGCCACATCATGTTCCAAGAAAAAAATTGTTGACCCCTCTTTACTAGTTTTTAAATTAAATAAATTCCCATCTGTATAGCATATAATATTAATGTCCAAAGATTAATCTTGAATATAATTTTATATATCTTACAGTTTCAATGATACATTTGGGTTTCTTGGAGTTATATAAGTACTGTACCCATGTAGCCATTGTATCCCCATCTGAAGAGAGAGAAGAACATTTATATGTCAACAGAAAAAAATATCACTCATTGAATGTTCAACTAGTAATCATTTCCATCCTGTGTGATATTGTTCATATTCATACTATGAAATTTTATTTTAGATATGCAGTAGTCATTTTCGTATTATGAATGTGAATGTCCGTTTTTCAGGATTTACAACCCAACAAGAACAAAATCTGAAAAATACACTTAAAACAAGTTCAACCAGAGCCACCTATACTTACAAGCCATGTTCTATAAATCTGGCAACAGCGCTTGGTAGTCCTTGTTTAAGTTTAGTTGACTTATGAAAGACGTGTATTTTTGACTGTGTTTGTTGTTTTTGCTTGCCGTTTATAGAATTTGTTATATTAGTTGTTTGTTTTTGGAGCGATATTTTTAATTCAAAGGTAAGAAGCGAGATGATAATATGTACTTGAAGGGGGAACGCTTTCTTTTGAAATAGAGCTGCGTTCTACATGTTCACATAACCTAGCTTTTATCAAAAAAAAAATTATTTCAGAAATGCCGAGAAGGTGTTGTGTACCCGGATGCAAGTCCAATTATGTTAGTCGCTTAAAACATGGTGGTTTCCCAAAAGAGGAAAAGGAAAAACGGAGATGGTTAGCTATTCCCCGAAAAGACTGACAGCCTTCACAATCAACAGCCGTTTGTGAACATCATTTTCATGTGGAAGATATAGTAAGATTCGATATCTCAAAGAACAAGGAAGGTGATACGATCAGTTTTCCTTTAAAGTATCCTAAATTAAAAAAACATGCAGTGCCGAAGGTTTTTCAGAATCTCCCATCTTATTTATCGACATCACAGTCGAATCCTCGTACGGACCCACAACAACGAAGAAACGATATTTTTGAACGAAAGTGTGCTGAAATAGAGACATTTTTAGACAGTGACAAAATTTCGTCTTTTAATAACTTTTCTGCAGAATTTGTGGAAAAAATACAAAATATATCCTCCTGGAGCTTTAAAAAAAAGATGATGTGGTTTGGTTTTATTTACTGGATATTGACATTGGTATAGACATAAATGGGGTGAATGTAGTTCCTAGTGTTAGTGTAAATAGTAATTTAGTTGTAAGGGTATATTTGAGTAAAATTCAGGTACCGGAACATGACCTACTGTGGATTTTGCCTTTGGATTCGAAACTTAGCAGATGGTCTCAGCTTGAGAATATTCTAATAAGGTACACCAATCAGACTAGTAATAACATTACATTACATGATAGTATTGAGAGAGCCAAATAAAGTTTAGATTACTGTTTAAATTTAGAGGAATGTGCTACATTTGTACATAAAACTACAATAGAACTTGTTTATGATCAATTAAATCTAATCACACTGAAAAGAAAAGATATTCTCCAGAAACAATAATATTTTCTTTTTTAATGTTCTCTCAATCACCAGTATATTATAACTGTATTCACCAATATTTAATTTTACCTAGTAAAAGATATTTACAATATTTGGCTTCCAGTTTTAATATTTCTCCAGAAAATAGTAAAAATACATCTCATTACCTGAAATATATTTCTTCACATTTAGTTCCTCGGGAACGTTATGTATCACTATTAGTAGATGAAATTTATGTTAACAGTTCTTTAAGTTTTAAAAGTCAAAACATAGTTGGGTTTGCTGATAACAGTAATGAAGACTTAGCGAAAACAGTTCAAAGCTTTATGATAACCTCAACATTTGGCAACTTTAGAGAAATTGTCCGATTATCGCCTGTCAAATGTATAACTGGTTCTGAATTGAAAGACATGGTTTTAGAAACAATAAAATGTGTCCAACAATGTGGTTTTACAGTTTAAACAGTGATTACTGATGATAACAGAATAAACCAGAAAATGTTTAATACACTATCTGTTTGTGAGTCGATGAAAAACCCAGTAAATGAGAACTCTGTAATATTTTTAACTTATGACTGTTCATGTTTTTAAAAATATTCGCAATAATTGGATAAATTTGAAAAATGATATGAAAACATTTGTATTTCCTGACTTTGAAAATAATGAAATAACATTTGCCTCTTTTCAACACTTGCGAATTTTATACAATGAAGAAAATATCAGTCTTGTCCGCAAATCTTTCAAATTAAATAGAAAATCATTGTATCCGACTAATTTTGAAAGACAGAATGTGCTTTTGGTAGACAATATTTTTCATGAGACTACAACTGCTGCTTTAAAATGTCAACCAGGTTGTGAGGGCACTGTTAAGTTTTTGCAAATTATAAAAAGGTGGTGGGATATTGTGAATACAAAAAATACATTAAAAGCCAAATTAAAACGAAAAGATGAATTGTGTGGTCCTATTGTAGATGTAAATGATAATAAACTTATTTTTCTAAAGCAGTTTATAATTGGGTTGGAAAAGTGGCATTCTCTTGAAGGAGACTTGGTTGGAAAATTAAGTAATGACACTTTCCAAGCAATGTATCGGTGTACCTTAGTTCTAATTAAATTAAGTGTATATTCTTTAACAGAATTATCCATAGATTACATTTTGCCTGGTAAATTGCAAACTGATAACTTGGAAAGAAGATTTGGAGAATACAGAGGTCTTTCAGGTTGTAATTATAATGTATCTTTTAGACAAGTGTTAGAATCTGAAAAGAAAATTAGAATTAACAAGTTATTTCATCATATAAAAGACAATAATTTAGCTCTAACACTTGATAACATAAATAATATTTCAAATGAAAGTGAACATAATTATTCTAATGTTGATGCAGTTGATTGTTCTGATTTTTATTCAGTATTTTCAAAACGGGAATTAGAATTCAGGGAAATCGATAATCCTGTTCAGGAATATATTTCAGGCTATGCCATACATTCTCTGATGTTATTCTCAAATTGTCCGGTGTGTCTACCTATTCTTGTAGAATCGAAAGGTTTAAATTTTAATGATGAGTATAATGACCATCTGCAAAGAGGAGGATTATATAAGGCTACTTCTTATGTTAAGACAGTTTTCTTTCACACATGTTGTATTTTTCAAACTATACTTGACAACCCTGATTTAGAAAATAAGTTTTTTAAATGTGACAATCAACATGTTATATTAGTCAATCTCACAGAAATAAGTCTGGAGACGAGTGACTTTTTTAAAGAATTCACTGATCAATGTCATTGTGGAGAACACATACACAATATTATTAAAAAAGTGATTTCTACTTTTGCCAATATTTTATTAAATAACTTCACCAAATATTACAATGATGCATATAAAGAGCAAGTCAAGGACGAAAAACGAAGGAAACGTATACAAACAACGGCAAACAAACAAGATAAAGAGAGAAAATTAAAAACTTTACTAAGTTGATTTTGCATAGTGTGTTAACTCACTGTAATATAATTATATTTTTTGTTATTAGTGAATATACATTGTTTTATTTGTGTATTTATTTGGGCCTTCCTATAGACAATTTTGTGGAACTACAGAAAATATTTTGGATTTCAAATTTAACATTTCCTTATGATTACCTATGCCTATGGTGTAACCACCGGCGACGTCTAGAAAACCGGACTACGGTAAGTACATAATGCAGCGTTGCCAAGTCTAGGATCATGGCTTGTAAGTATAGGTGGCTCTGGTTCAACCCAATATTGTATCAAAGATTATTATTGTGTATAGTTTTGAGGTTAGTTCACGCCAAAGACATAGGTAACAGAAAAAATGACAAAGATTATATACACGTTCCCGCCACAAATCAATTCAATTCACGTAGAACACCCATTCTTCGATGTATTTTGCCACGATGCCAAGTTTATTCTTCTTTCGAAATGAGCGAATACTTTCGTTGGAACAAGTAGCTGAAGATATGCCCGAGAATTGACTTCGTTCGAACTATACGTTTGACTTCACACGTGTACGCTCCGTGAACGATCGATTTCGACAATTGACCGATGGACAAATAATTATATTTATAAATTACTTTCTCTATGAGTTCTTCGGTGCTGCTAATGCCCGTACCTATAGTCCGAACTTGAGGTTGGTCTCGAGCTTAAGTACAACTTGAGATAGGGCCTGTATACTATAAACGAATCTCGGTCAGAACGTAAGATTACTGCGCTTGCATGACTTGAGTAGTACCCAAGTCGGGTAGAGACCAACCTTGGACACGACTTGCATGTCTTCGGTTTTTATCGACGGCATTCGTTTAAGAAATCTGTCAACTATTTTTCATCTTATTCTATGTTCATCTTTTATAAACATAGAAAAGAGGGTTAGGTTTATACAAAATTTGTATATATATAAACTTTGACGAAATAGATATTGAAAATTTGGAAGAGTTTATAGACATTGTTGAATGTTGAGCAAATGCCAGATATTCAATGGACAGTTAGGAATAATTTTATTGAACTCATTTTTAATATCCTATATTGTATGGTATGCTTTGTATTGTTTTAATTATATTTTTGCTATTAATAAAGCATCACAGATGTTAAACAATTAAAGTATCGGTTTCACTCTTATGTTGGTAGGACATACTTATAGTTCTTGTGATAAGTAAGTACACCATTAATTTGATGTACCTGATACATGGTGGAGACCCATCACATTTTTTAACCTGAACAAGCTAGTGCACAAAATATGATGGTTAACATATAAGAATATACAAAGACAAATACCAGAACTGCAGTGGGATAATACTAATAGGGTAACTGTATTAGTAATGGACATTGCACTAGTAATGGTCACTCAAGGTCAACTAAATCCTTGCAAGTTGTACTGTACCCACTTCGGACATGAAACAAAGTAGTTCTAAGGTCCGGTAGGTTATACTGCACAACTGACATTTGACACAAACCTTCACGTCAGCCCATTTGTCAGTTATAAAATTTTCTAAAATGGCGATCGTGTCATCAGCTGATTGAAAGTGGTGCAGAAGTTGTAGCAAATTGTTGAAATTTCACAGACTTCCAGTGGTTATTTTTACTTTTTATTTGATGCAGTTACACTGTTATAATCAGGTGAGTCAAGTGAAAGTGTAATTTGTGAAAATTGACTCCCAACCTCAAAGAATTAAGTTTTAGGAGGGGGTGACCACTAGTAAAACATAAATTTAATTAATGTCTGGTAATGGACATATAGGGTGACCATTTCTGAACAGATAGAATTCAATAACGGACACCCCACTCCTATACTGTGTATGACTAGTTATAGAGAAGTGAACGATAGGTTATTACTTTTCTGTTTGATTTTGGTTTATTTACAGATCATGGGAAAAACTAAAAACGAAAGCAAAACGAAAAAAAAATTCTTTTGCTATGAGGATGAAAAAATGCAGCAAGCAATAAATGCTGTGAAATATGGTGGAATAAGCAAAAAAAAAGCATCACAACAATTTGGTGTTCCCCGTTCCACACTCATTAGGAAGCTTTCTGGTCAGGTCCCACTCAGTCGCAGAATGGGGCCTACTCCTGAATTGAATCATGAGGAGGAGGAAGTATTTGTTAATTGGATTCTTGCCATGGGAAGAAAAGGATTTCCTGTACATAGGTCTAATTTGATGTTGTCAGTGCATAAATATCTTTCAACTAGAGGGGAATCTAAATACATTAAAAACTTTACACCGGGTCGTTCTTGGTTCAAAGGGTTCTTGACTAGACACCCAAATATAAAAGAAAGGTATTCGGAAACAGTCTCTAAAGCACGAGCTGCTGTTACCCAAGATAGAATCTGCAGTTGGTTCAATGAAATACGTGGATATTTACAAGAAGAAAAATTAGAGGATGTATTGAAAGAACCTAGCCGTATCTTCAATGGTGATGAGGCTGGATTTCAGATTTGCCCAAAAAGTGGGAAAGTATTGGGACCAGCAAAACTAACTGAGGACTTTTACGAGAGGGTTTCTTGTGAAAAAGAGCAAATTACTGTGTTGGCAACGTTTTCAGCGGATGGTAAGGTTGTTCCACCTATGATAATATTTCCATACAAAAAGATCCCAAAAGCAATTTCTGAATCTGTACCTGAAGATTGGGCACTTGGCCGATCTGATAGTGGATGGATAAACTCACAAGTATTTTTCGAATACATGTCAAACATTTTTTTGCAATATTTGAAAAGTAGTAATATAACACGCCCTGTTATCTATTTCATGGATGGGCACCGGTCACATATGACCCAAGAAATAAGTAAATTCTGTGACGATAATGGCATAGTTTTGATTTCATTATTGCCTAATTCGACCCATATACTACAACCAGCAGATGTATCGGTTTTTAAGCCTCTCAAAGCAGGATGGATCTCAGAAGTTAGAACGTGGAAATTCGAAAACTTTCCCAAAGACGTTACCAGGTATACCTTTGGTTCTATATTGAAACTGGTTTTTGATAAATATGCGACTGAGGCAACGATCAAAAATGGGTTCAGGAAAACTGGTCTTTACCCATTTGACGAAAATAATGTAGATTTCACTAAATGCATCCCTAATCGGAAACATGTAACCCACGAAAATGAACATAGTAAGGACTATTTGAAAGCTGTACTCAGAGAAATAGAAAACAGGATTGATAAAGAAGAATTGGAGATATTTTCAAGAACTTGCAGGAAGAATGAAGAATGGAGTGGACATTTGGAGTCAACTAACCTCTATAAAATTTGGAAACAAATCAAAAGTGAATGTGAAAATATTTCTTCAGAGACATGTGAGAAACAACAAGAATCAAAAGCAAAGGAACACACGGCGAATGATGCAAATAATGGAATTGAAATGATACCGGAAAGTGATTCTAACAAGGAGGCAGAAATTGAAAATGATACAAACAAAGAAAATCAGATGCCACCTGAACCAGAAGCTTCTTGCTCATATACCGTAAATGCTTCCAAAACTCCAGAAGACAATAAAATTGGTTATATTGCAACACCAGAACGTTCCTGGAAAACTCCAGAAGGTATTCAGTATAAGAGATATGAAGATAAAGAGAAAGAAGGTTATAAAATACCAACTCCTTTCAAAAAAATTTTAGTATTTCCTTGTACTCCGGAAAATAAACCCAAACGGAGAAAAACCATTTTCCCAGCTGTTGTTTCCAGTGGAAAATATCGTGAATATTACCAGCACGAACAACAAAAGAAACTCGAAAAAAATATAAAAACAAAGCGAACAAAAATACCCCAGTCGAGAGAAAAATTAAATTCAAAAAATGAGAGCTCTTCAGATTCCGAAGAAAATGTTCAATATGAAGATGAAGACCTTGATTTGAGTGACAATGAAGAGGATTTGATACCTGGGAAATATGTTATAATTTTCTACGAAAATGAATACTTTCCAGGTTAGTGCCTACTTATCAATTAATGAACATTTTCTTTCATCATATCGCTGCTCCGAATTGAATTCTTCAAATTGGCATTTTAACATCTAGTAATTTATCTTTTCTCCTGTTTTAATTTTATGGTTTGATCCGATGTTTTCCTGAATATAAGGATATTATTTGTTCCAGGAAAGATTTTGAAGAGTGACAGTGAAGGAGCGGAAGTGAGTGCTATGGTTACTGCTGGTGCGGGGTCCTGGAAATGGCCCATTAAGGAAGATATTTTGTATTATTTTAGAGAGGATATTATAAAGGAAATAAATGAACCCACTCTCAAAAACAACAGAGGACATTATAATGTGCCTGATATGAACATGTTATAAACAATTTCAATAAAATTTGCTTATATTCACACCGTGTCCACTACTCATCCTAGGTATGTTCATTACCTACGCAAATATGTCCATTAGTGGTGTATTTGACATTTTTTCAATTAATTATATAAAAAAAAAAATGAGCTCAGAAAATCAACTATTGACAATATTAACATAATATATAATACATCAGCTTATACATAGGCATTTCTTTTTTTTGAAAATTCCAAAGTTTGTGACTTCCAGCTGAATTCCAAATGAAAAGTTTGTCTCGAGTGTCCATTACTGGCACAGTCACCCTACATGATTCTATACAGATGTATTTATTAAGTGGTAGATGATAATTTTGTGAAATTTAGGAATCACATATGGAGGAAAATTGTCAGTTCTGAATGCTTTTTGTTTTAGTTTTTACACGACTTCACTATAATCTTTTATTGACTGCCATCGCAACATATTTTTGATTCTTCTTCTTTCGGTTCCGTCTTCACCTTAGTGAAGGTTGGCAACAATCTCGGCGAACTGGGTTCGGTTTTGAGCAGCTCGGAATAAGGAATGTGAGTCTAGTCCGGTCCAGTCTCTTATGTTTTTCCACCACGAATGTTGGCGTCTTCCTATACCTCGTCTGCCTTCTATTTTGCCTTCCATTATTATTTTCAGCAGCCTCATTCTATCACTCCTGATTACATGTCCCAAGTATGCGGTTTTTCTCTTCTTTATGTCGACAACTAAGTCTCTGTCCTTACCTAATCTTCTCAGAACTTCTTCATTACTGATGTGGTCTGTCCAGGGTATTTTTAAGAGCCTTCTATACACCCACATTTCGAAAGCTTCTAGCCGCCTTAGTGTTTCGGCCTTTAGGGTCCAGACTTCGGATCCGTACAGCAAGACGGAATAGATGTAACAATTGACAAATCTAAGGCGTAATTTCAAGTTCAGTGATCGGTTACAAAGCACTGGTCGCTTTTTATTGAATACTGATCTGGCCTGTTCTATGCGCGATCTGATTTCTGTACTAGGACTCAGATCAGATGTTATCCAGGTACCTAAATACTTGAACTTGGTTACGTTTTCGATGGGTAGTCCTTTTATATATATATATATATATATATATATATATATATATATATATATATATATATATATACATCTTACTATCATTTCTGCATCCGATAGAATGACTTTTGCATTTAATCCTGCATCCCCTGTAAACTTACGTCCGTATATCGGACGCAAGACTACATCTTTCGTTTTTGGCAATTTCTGATGAATATTTGTCCCATAGAACATATGGAAAAGATAGACCACCTAAAGTACTATGGTTAGCCACGGGTGTCGAATTGCCATCTTTTGCAGATACTTCTATATTTAAGTATTAACCAAGGTCAAATGGACGCAAAGTTGATAGGAAATGTACGAAAAAGGTATAGTTTTAGTTCAACGAATTTCTGCTGGTGGCGCACCAGAATATACTTTAATATACATAAAATTACAATTTCGTAACATTCTGACGTCCAGTAGATTTGGCAACGTAGTGTCTGGTATTGATAATACATTTTAAACTAAGTCATTTCTTTAGTAATCGGGAGTATAGTATAGTTACAACTTTGGCGAACGTTACGTCCGCATTAGTAGTAGTGATTTGTAAAAAGTTTGAATATCAGCCTGAACTTTATTTACGAATTATGGTTAGTTAGCTGATGTGTTATATAAAAGGCGGGAAGCGTATGTACGGAAAAATAAACCGCAAATTACCAATACTACTATAATAGCATGGGTAGTTTAGTGTCAAATAAACATTAATGAACGTTAGTGTTTTAAATGAAACTCACGGTTTCTAGTTAATTCCACAATATAATAAAAGTTATTGAAAATTCTAAAAAATTGACAGTTGTTTCGATAAATCAATATCATCGTCAGATTTATCGAAACAATTGTCAATTTCTTAGAATTTTCAATAACTTTTATTATATTGTGGAATTAACTAGAAACCGTGAGTTTCATTTAAAACACTAATATGAGCAGATTCCACGAAGTAAGGGTCGAGACAATTAATTTCATTAATGAACGTCTTAAACGTGCAATATGAAAAAAAAAATGGAAAACTTTGTAAGTAAGTTTTGGGTCGCGTCCTATTATTTGTACAGGTTGGCCCATTTTCGATGGTTTTTTAGGGCCTCTTAGAAACCAGCGGCATTAGAGAGAAACTGATACTATACTCTCAGGCCAATTTTTTTTAGACAAATTCAACGGTGGAAACGCAATAAACTTAATTTGTATTTTGTAAAACAGAATATATAGTTGGCTTTAATTCTATTAAGTTGCTGATTTTTTAAGCTTTTCAAGAATATATAGTTATTTCTTTTCGAAAACAAATTAATAAAAGACATACTGTATAATTATGGAATAAACAAATAAACAAAGGCGGAAAACATTTGACAAGTAGGCTTTGAAATAGTTTAATAGTATCTGTAAATAATTCAGTTCGTATGGACTGCGATAATCGGACATCGGACGAACACATATGATCTCTTGTAACAATCTCCAGCTATACTTTTTTTTGCCGACACGACCATCACTCCAACATTCACAATAGTTTTTCGGCCGTGCAGCGGAAATTGCTACTGGGTTTTAAATATTTTATTTTATTTTGAGTATATACACAGTATCAAATATACGAATTTACCATTTTGTTAAAACACATAACACTCAATATAACTTTATTTTTTAATTTTAATGTTAATATTATTTTACAATAAATATCCAAACGTTTTTAAATGTTTCCGAATCTTGTGAAAATAGTTAGATTAGGTTGAAAACGATGGGAGTACCTTTGCAAATATAATTCAGATGCAGCTTCTAAATTTTGTCGGCTTCAGTCGATGAATGCGTACATCATATCCCACTCCATAAAACATTCAAATCTTGGCATTTGTAAAATAATGATTTTTTTTAAGACCGAGAGTAGAAATCAACTTTTCGTGCAACCGGACGCAAAACAAGCATTTTGCAGCCGCAACAGAGGCCGCAAAATATTTTGCGGCCGTTACCCAGAGTGACTGCTGGCAAACTGAACGCCACTACAGCATTTAACATTTCTGAAATGACAATAACAATGTATTTCGAACCAAAAACTATTTCCAAATTCACAACAGAAACATACTTTATTTTTGATATATATTAACATTGATTGTACTGTTTATATTATTACTGATATTCATCCCTGAAGTTGCTGTAACATTTTTCATATTTCCGTTTAGATTTTTCGGGTATCAAATCAGAAAGTGCTGAGTCTATGAGATCTCTCAGCTCAGGAGGAGTGCAAGTAACTGAAATATCACATCTTCACGACTTCACGAGAAATGTCAAATTGATTTGTATTGCTAAATATTTCATCTCCATAGAAACATTGTGATATTGACGTGTAATTTTCTCTATTCGCGTTGAAACGCTGACTTTTCTAAAGAGACATGATGTTTATTGAAATTATGTAATTTTCACGGTTGCACGAAAAATATTGTGTATACTATGGCCGCGAAATGTTTTCGCGACCTCGAGATTATCTTGCCTCGGCCGGAGCGGCCTCGGCGATAATCTCTCTCTCGGAACGCGAAAAAGCATTTTGCGGCCTTAGTATACAAATAACTATTTCTGATGTCAAAATCGTGACAGAAGTGGCAAATTATTCTCTAGGTAAATAATGTTCCAAAAATGTTTATTATGCATCAAGCTGTTTCTTAGAACTTTTATTGTAGTAAATCGACCACCGCAGTATTTGATACTTCAATAATTAAGCAACGGAAAATGCGAGAACTTGCAAAAATGTTATTGGAAGTCATGCAACTGGAACCATCTATTCACTCTATGTTTGATGCTCTACAGCCACAGCATTTTGATTTGTTCGTGGAGGAAACTAAAAATATTGCAAAGTACAATAAGGACAAAGATGTCTTTGAGTCCCCTACGTTTGCAATGAATGTTGCCACTACCCTAAAGCAGTGTTGCGACATAGCAATTAATTTTGCTTTAAAGAAGCCATTATACCAATGTTTCTTCGGCTGAGGCAGAAGCCAATTTAAAAACTATGATTCATCTTTTTACCGCGAACTGGAAATTCCAAATTTCTAGCCATGCTGCAAGTAATCTTAATTTACAAAAGTGGAATAAGGTCACTATAATACCCTTAGCGAGTGACTTAAGAATATTGAAAGAGTATCTGTCTCAAAAGGCTTCGGTATCTGCGTCAATTCTTTCCGCAGATAATACAAAAAAAGCTGCATATTTAACGTTGCTAGAAACAATTTTTTGTCGCGTTATCTTATTGAATAGAAAACGTCCAGGTGAACTGCAGCGATGGTATCTTTACACATACGAAAATACAAACAGCGTACAAGCTACTTACCAGAAATTTGATGGTGTAATTTCCCCTACAGAAAGAATTTTGCTCAAGAAATTTGAAAGAGTAGTTACAAGAGGTAAACGTGGCCGTGGTGTACCTGTTTTGTTTAGTTCGGAGGTACAAGATGATATAAAAATATTAAACACAGCCCGAACGCATGTTGTTCCTAAAGACAACCCTTTCTTATTTGCTCTTACAATTACTCCATTAACCGATTAATCAATAAATCGAGTAGTAGACTAACTAGTCGACTACTCGAATAGTCAAACTTCCATTTGTAACATTTACAGAAGCCCTTTACAACTAAGAGGCACGCGCTTGGGTAAAGCAGATATAATATCATACAAGAGCAGCAGTTTATTCAAAGTTGCTGTGCTGGTGAGGAGATATTAAAGCAGTCAACAAATCGATTAGGCGACTAACTGATTAATCGACTATTCTATCAATCCAATAACCGTTTAATGGACTATTCTTTTAGTCGACTAATCGATTATTCGACTAATCAACTAATCCAATTTTCGACTATATTAATTGATTTTAAAAACCCGCGACATTCGGTTAATCGATTTTTTTTGTCAGACTCCTAAATATTTTTCTACAAGCTATAACACAAGATTGTTGCCGGACAATAAGACGTCATAAAATAGTTATCAAACTATTTTACCTACGACCACCCCTGTAAGTAGTCAAAAACACACAGTCGGCAATCAATGTAAGACGTCTATTACCCACGGTAAATTAAAACGCACGGATGTAAAGTAAATCGCACGGCTTCCATAGCAACCACTTAGCTACTGTCAATAGACGTAGCCATTTTATTCAAAATGTATTACTTGATATTTGACGTTGAATTTTATTCTATATATAAATGGTAGATGACATTTATTAGATATGAGATTGCATTTAATACTAGAGTTATTTGGAATTATATGATAATTGGTTCCGTTTCATTCAATCCGCATCTTTTAGCTGTCTGAATGTATCTCATATTTGTAAACAATAGTATATTATACAGCAAGCGACTAAAGTGGCCCATTTAATCCCGCGGGTGATGTTTGATTCCTGAGGGAAGTAATCCACCTAAGGGATTAATGTCACTTTAGTCGAGAGGTGTATACGCTATTTTATGCAATTCCGGTAATTCTACATACGTTTTTAATAAAAATAAATACTACCTAGGACGGACTTTTACGAAACTTGGCTGGGCATCGAGGGTGAACTACTAAGATGCTTGGCTGGGCATCGAGGGTGAACTACTAAGATGCTTGGCTGGGCATCGAGGAGCGATTTTTATAAAACTTGGCTGGGTATCGAGGATGTACGTTTTTACTTGTAATTTAAATACCTTAATAAGATTATAAACACAAGTACAAGTGGGTCGTAGGTAAAGTATAGTACGTAACTCGTGTTGTAACGCATTTTACGCACTCACGGAATTACGCACTCAAGAAATTACGCACTCACGAAATTACGCACTCGCCGCTACGCGGCTTCGTGCGTAGCTTTTCCGTTCGTGCGTAAAATGCTTCTTACAACACACGTTACGTAATATACTATTAAAGGTATCCCGTGTGTAAGTACCCTTAATAATCAGCCTACGAAAAATCTAATTACATATAATTCGTAATTGATCTTGTTCTGCCGACTGAATGATTTCGACGAAACCGTTACACATATCGTATCCGACTTGTATATACACGTTCTACATCTTCCTTGTAAGAACGCTATATGGTTTTTCAGCACAACCAAGAAGAGGTTTAATAATAACTAATAAATCGACGTTGAAGATGGCATTTATTTACTATTATAAACTCCTCCCCATAAAGAAAAATATACCTCAGAAAAAATGATCATTAGACCCGACATTATGCTATGAGTAACGCTTAATAAAAACACTGTTTTCATGAGCGATTCGAAAGCTACAGCATTTCCCGAAAAGAACATAATATCATACCTATAGACATACTTCGCGTTTTCTAGTGAAATTTCTTCTAATAGCTAACTTTTTAAGTGAATAAGAAGTAAAGTAAAAAAAATGCATAACATAATAAAATAGCCAGCATAAATAGGTATATTAATGAATAGAACTTTTTGGAACGAGATACCTGAGAAAGTAACTTAAAAAATATCTAAAAGCATTTTAGAATTATTCCGCAGTAAAAGTAGGTATCTAAAAAAGAATCATTATCTGTAGAAAGCATGATATTGTTTACATCTCACTTTTTCGACAAGGTTCACCGTTATTCTGTCTTTGTCAGTTATGCAGTAAATATGGCAACGATGCAGGACGTCACATTGATAGAAAAATTAACAGCAGTTTGAAAGTAAACTATACAAGGGACGCAACATTAACTTACGTTTAAAAGGTCGTAAAAATGATAGTAAAATGTAAAAATAACGTATATGGTTATTTAAAAGATAATTGAAAATTGAGACCATTGCCGGGATCGGGGTGAAGTGAGCAACAATATATTCGTACTTCCAGTTCTCTATTTGGCTTCTTTCTCATGGACGCTAAAATGTATGAGTTTTGAAAGGATGCAGAAATGATAGTAAGATGTATATATATATATATATATATATATATATATATATATATATATATATATGTTATATTCACAAATTCACGTTAAACATTTTAAAAACAATTTTTATTGAGTTACACAGTTTTATGTTATATAAAAAAGAAGTAATAGGTTGAAATTATAATTGTAACTAACTATTTTACATAAAGTCAAAGAATTTATAGAATTTGTTAAATCAACGTCAGCGTCTATTTTCATGGAGAATTCGATGTAGCGTCGCTCCCATGAAAGTGCAGAAATCATTATTTTTCTGTAACATAATATTTGTGTTACTTAATGTGTTTATTTTATAAAAACGCAACGTAGCATCGTTCTCATGAAAATACGGAAATCGTAATCTGATGTTTGACATTGCGTAACATTACTTAAACATAAGCGTTTTTTCGTATATAACATATATATATATATATATATATATATATATATATATATATATATTTGTAAAACGTCAAGTTCGGGCTCATTTTATTTTATAAGACGTCAAGTTCGGGATCCAAGTGTCAAGTTTGGCTACGACGCCGAAGTTACACTGTATATAACTCTATAAAGTGTAAAGTTCGGCGACGCAACTTTGACTTCACAAACATATAAAATTTATATATCTACTGACGCCGAAGTTACAATTTTAGGACGGAGGTATGGGTGCATTATAGGGTATCTATAGAAATGAATGTATGTTTGTATGTATACCGTTGATACGATTGCTAGGAGACGTTGGTAAGTAGTTGCTGACACTTTATGGAAGATTTCTGGTTTGCTTACAAAGGGTTGAAACAACCCTTATATTTTATTATCTTTAAAAGTGAAAATATAGGTTGTGAGGCATACCATTGATACGATTGCTTTGAAACTTTGGTAAGTTGTTGAGATTCAAGTGGAGATTTCTAGCTTATTAAAATAGGGGCTTAAACAACCCCAAAATGTAAAGACCTAAAAATCTAAGCTGTGAGAGAGAGATACAGTTCAGATTGTAGAACGTGTTTTTTAAATTGATTTTAAATTAGTAAGTTTCTAAAACTACCCCGATATTTTAAACAGTCAAAATATAGGTTGTAGGGTAAAATTTTAAAGAAAATAGGTCAGGGGGGAGAGTGAGTTTGAAATTCTCTCATTTTATAGCGATGTCACGGATTTCAGTATATTTGGTTATAATAGGATTTACGTGTTATTAAAAAAGAAGAATGAGGTTCTTGTCAAGTTTTAATAATTAATTTTTGTTTCACCACCAGATGATCAGCTGTTATTATGTGATGATGAGTCTGGTTTTTGTGCTCGCTTATATTCTTTTATAATTCGACAATCAAAAGTAAATTGATTAGTTTTCTGAAAATATAATATAACATTAGTAAACAATATTATTGAAGAATATAACCTAACGTTAATAAATGTATTACAACCTTTGTAAAAACTGAAAAATTGAAAGATACCTACCTATAACAATTTGAGAAATAAACCAAATTATATAAAGGGCTATGGAGAAGAATTAAAAGGAATTGTATTATCCTAGGAAGCAAGTTTATCAAGAAACAAATGGGGCACATTAAGTATTGTGCATGTGTAAATTTACAAAAGTAGCTATGATGGAATTAGTAAAAAATAGAACAGGCAAAGGAGAAATCGATGTATTTGTCCTAAAAAATATTGGTCTTGTAGAAAAAAAGCAGAAGAGGGAATGGTTGGAAAATTATTTTTTTGTGTTATCAACTAGAACATTTTTCTATACTTAACAAAATATTAAATAATGATATAGGTAGGTACATATTATGCTCTAGTTAGTTTTATGCAAATGTTTCTTAGAATTGTGTAAACTTTTAAGACATTAACTGAGATACATCTCTTATGTTTGGACATTTGTATTAAACAATAAAAAGTTTTTTTTAACTATTCGTAATTAAATTATTATAGTGGTTTACCATAAGTGTAACGGTTTTGTAAAAATTTGCCATGGGATCAGCAATGAGTTAGTGGTTAGTAAAGTATATGGATATTTTTCAGTAGGTAGGCACCTATTGCTAGGTATATGTAATAAACAATTCTAAATATTACAAGATAACTCTGGAAATGAATAGTGTATCAGTTTTAGTATAACTATTCTAAATAAAACATAACCATACAAACTGACAGCTATAAAAACATTCTCAAGACAATCGTCTAAAAAATGACTGGCAACCAAGGAACTGGTTATTTTATATGTATGCTGTTTTGTGTTTTAAGCTTTATTAAGGTTCTTTCTACTGTGTGAAAATATTTGTCCAATTTCAGATTGTATTAGCTACTTTTTATTACAAATTAAAAATATTACTTTTGGTTTAACAATAGGTATACATTGAGCAACACACTTTAGTAAAATCTAGGTAACTGTGTGTAATGTATAACCAATTTTTGCTAGTTAGTACATTTATAAAATTTGATATTTGCTTAATTTAATACAGTAACGGTTAATATAGAATGTAGGTATTACAATAAGTAAATAAATTGTTAAAATGGAACTTCACAATCAGTTTACGTTTATTCTAGATCAGAGAAATTTTATACTATAACATACTCTATATTTATTTGACAAACATACCTAGCTACTTAATTTGGTAGAGGTACATACAATAAAATGTCATCGAATGTTCAAATATAGATATCTCCAATAGTAATAATGGAAAATTTGTTTAAGGAATAATTGTTTAAAAATGTTGGGAGTTAAGACCATATTTCATTCTGAAAAGTGTTACCCTACACCACCTGCTTCTATCTTAAGAATTGAAGATAATACTGTACATAAATATGTCTACCTATTTTCATTACGATGTAGTTACATTAAACAATATTTTATTGACTCTGGCCATAACGTAATAAAAAATCTCTATTATTATAAAAATTAATGTCAAGCATAAGAAGACAAGTACATGCCTAATAGGTACTACTAATTCATTACATTTTATCTGATAGATGATCAAATTTATATCTGGCATAAGTACCTCGTCCTAGCATCAAATTAGTTTGTTCTTATGTAACATGAGCCATGGACTATTCACTTAATCCTGTCCAGTTTATACCTAACCTAAAGTGAGGATATGTATCTCTTAATACGAGATGTGAAATCTGAGAATAAATAAATTTGAGTAGGTAGAAGGTACAATACTGCTAGAGTGCCCCACTATGTAGGTCGGTGTTTGTTTGCAATTATCCAACTTTCGTTTTGTTATGGGGCCAATTGTTTCTTGTTGTAATACAATATATTCCAAATAAATCCTACATTTTTAAATATATTCTTTAAAAAATCAAATATATATATATATACAATATGTCCCCTTAAGTTGGAAATCATATGGAAAAAAACTTTTTTATTATTAATTTCAGGAAAAAAAGTTAATCTTCATAAAAAGTTTTGCCTTATCTAAAACCTAAAATACAGTCATCAAATATCAAATTTTTTAGTTGTATACGAGGTTTATCAAAAAATATGTTTTATTCAAGAGTAAAGTACCTTTAAATTTGACAACATCGAAAAATGTTACAAAAAGAAGTTGATCAGAATTAAAAACTACGTTTAAATATGCAAGTACATCCATTTAAATTAAAACTTCAGATTATTTTAATTTTTACTAATATTTCTATTTTGAATGAACATTTATCTCTTGTGATTACGAAACACATGATAACCTTTTAGTTTTTCGATGTTTTCTAATAATTTTGCAATTAAAACGCTTATTAGTGCATATTCATTTATTTCGCAAATAATAAAATACATTCAAGCTAAGTTATAAAACTTATAACATCATATTAATATTAGAAACACACAAATTTAATTTTCACTCATATTAATGCTTCGACATATCCACCCTCTCATTCAATACACTTAATCGTTCTATTAGAAAATTCACATAATACATTCCTTATCATTTGTGGAAAAATTTCTTGACATGTCCTCTCCAAGTGGTCAATATATTGAAACGGCACTTTCTGGTAAACGTTTTGTTTCAGGTATCCCCATAAAAAGTAATCAAGGGGGCTTAGGTCAGGGGATCTAGCAGCCCAAAAGAGATCAGAATAGCTGTCAATAACTTTTTCCATGAAACAAATTTTCAAGATAGTTCCAAACATTTATTATACTGTGGCATGCGGCACCGTCTTGGTGGTACCAAATACATTGACGTTCTATTAAGGGCAGTTCGTCCATGAATTCATTGATGAGTTTGTAAAAACTGTAAATAACATTCGGCATTCATAGATTCGCGAAAAAGGGGTCCTATTAACTTATTAAATACCAAACCACATGTTCGTCTTAAACGAATATTGGTCTTGAGACTTTAATACAAAATTGGGATTTTTCTCAGACCACCAGCGACAATGTTGCGACGAGACAGTTCCATTTGACGAAAATGTCGCCTCATCGGAAAAAATTATATGCCTTGTAAAAAAGGGTCTTCCTCTAACTCTCCTTGGATGAGAGATCAAAAATCAAAGCGCCTATCATAATCCCTTTCTTTTAATGTTTGTACGATTTTTGGTTTGTATTTATTTAGTTTTAATATTCTTGCCACTGTATTTTTACTTATCACATTTTGTTGTAACGACTTTCTTTTGCGCAATGACAATTTCGATACATATTTTTCAACGGTATCGATATATGTATGATAGAAATATCGATTAATCGATACATTTTTCAAAGAGTGTGATTACCACTGACCTATAAACAACAATCCATCCATCCATCTGTTGTTGAATTTGACGATAAAAATAATGTGGTATCCAACAATCTTCTAGTAAGGACAAGATAAGTAACAATGTTCATATTGGTTAGTGGAGGAAATTTCGTCGCATCTGTTGAGACCTCTTCACTTTTTAAAGTTCAGTTTACAAATAACACTTAACTTTTGATTATACTGGTTCGCCACTTCAGAATCTTCCGTTGATAATCATTTGAAATACTCACTCATGATGATAACTTATCAAAAATAATCAAGATGAAGCCAGTATTTTATTAAAAGACTACCATGAAATACGCGGTATTAATGGTGACGTCATAATCTTAGGTTATGTCAATTTTGTATACAAACAAACAAAAATAGTCATTTAGATACCATTGGTGTGATTTTGAACCAGAGATTATTCCCTTATTTATTAATTATAACTACTGATTTAGACATTTAGATATACACTAAGATTTTTACAGAGAGATATATTCGATTCCAGCCAAAATAGGTATGTATAACAATATAATTTTAATAAAAGAGTTTTCTAACCTAAACATGCTATTATAAACTTATGAAATACAATGGTTTTCATTCTCTTTATATCTGTATTGTCTAATTTTAGGTTTCTTCACATAAAGAATAAATGGTATTGTGCTGGCCACCGGGCAGTTAGCATTATAATGTCAGAGAGAACTGTAAGTTTTATAGATTTCCAAAGGATCCAAAAGTAAGATACATAATGATAAATATAACATTCTATTTTGAGTGTTTATACAATATTTGTAGAACAATAGAACCAGATCCCGGAACTGTTTGTGTAACTGTCATTTTATGGATGGAGAAAAGAAAATTAGCCAACTATTTTTTGTACATGATTAATATTTGCAAACAAGGTAGAAGCAAACTTGTACGTGTTCATTGTATGTTTGATTTTGTACTGTACATATCGATCTCCCTATAACATATTCATTATTATTTGTCATTACAGATCTTTTGCTTTACATTTTTTATAAGTTGCTGTGTATGATTTTTTAAACATTTGCTATTTTAAATTGAAATTCCTCACTGTACCTTACTTTCCTCTTTCTATTAACTGTAAAATATTGTATTACAAGTAAATATTTCTCTGTGTAATAAAGAAATTTGGAAACGTTTTTGTTTATATTATTTGTTTTTAGATAAAATTGAATATGTTTACACATGTAGTTGAAAAAAGAGCCTACATGCCAAGTAAAATTTGAAAGCAACCAACATAAACTCTGCACCTCATACAAATATGATTTGATTGAGGCAAAGTTGTGACATGATGTTCTGAGCTTTCAGACTAAATGGCATATTTTCTGTCATGTAAATTTGCAGCGTTTCCTCAATTTAATTTTCTTAGCACGAAACGAACAAAAATTTATTATTATGAAAACATTTTATTATGTTAATATAAACAGTACAAATTTGTAAAGGTAGAATGTTATTAAAATATGTAAATTTTTCTTCCATTCTTGATGTCGAATAATTCCCACAATAATGTCACTTGGTATCCATAATATTAAATAGTACATGTCGCCTCTCATGCAATAAGTAATGCACCTTGCATATGGTGATAATAGTTATATTTTTCAATTATCACTAATATATTTTCATCAATATGAATTATGTAATTACTGTCTTTTGAGTGGTTTTATTTTTTCGTCATTCGGATACTTGAAAGGACACTTCACTTCAATTAAGCATATTTTCATTAAAAAAGGTTTAAAGAGAACGTTGAAACATGTTTTGATGACACTAGAACAAACAATCACTATTATTTATCTTATATTTTCACATTAATCAAATAATCCAGTAAATATAAGCTCAAACATAGCTATTAAAATCAAAAATTCGAATTGCAGGATATACTTACATTATCAAAACTATTATTTTTTATATTGAGTAAACACGATTACTTACTTTTCAACAATTTATTCCTTTCAAAAACACGTATGAAACGCTTAAATAATGAAAAATCTACACTCAAATGGAAGTTCCTGTGGCAAATAGTTTTGTTTGGATACAACTTCAAATTGTGACGTCACACTAATCCCGCGTATAGAGATCTAAAACTATCCATAGTTCTGACTATCGAATAATATCGATATTTTTTATAACTATCGTTAGTTTCAGATAGTATACTCTTTTAGCTTGTCATAAGTGTTTTCACTTGGTAGTCAAGAAAACCTTTTTAGAAGATAACGTATCGTTTCGTGCTAAAACCAAGATGGTCAAAGCATTATTCCTGGTAAAAACTGTAATTAGCACTAATAGCACAGAATACTGATTTTGGTCGGGATACGTTTACGTATACGGAGAAGGGACGCACAAATCACCCACCTAAGGGACGTAACAATCCATTCAACGAATCGTATTGGCTGAGCCGTAACGGATCTACACATGCGCAGTTCGTTACGGATACGTGAGTAATTTAAGATAAGCTAAAAGTGCCTAATATCTTTCTGTAGCACGTGCTCACTACTGTCATTAAACGCCAGGAGTACGCCGAAAACTAGAGACAAATTCTACTTTTTCGGCGTACTCCTGGCGTTTAATGACAGTAGTGAGCATGTGCTAGAGAAAGGCATTGTTGACCAGGTTATAATGGTTGCGGTTTGTTTGCAGCTCCACTTATTTTTTTCATAGTATTGAAGCTTTGTTCTGCTGTAAATATTTCTATTACCCAAAATCTCTTTCTTCTACTAAGTACTGTTACTTCTTTTTGCAATTGATGAATTAAATAATGTAACTGAACTAACTTCACCAGACTCTGCTTGATGGCAGGCAAATATTATATATGGCAGGCCTTCGTCACGAAGGACATTTCGATAATTTGATTACCAAATTAGGTAGATGCATATCGCTTTCCATTTGATGAGTATTCAACTGAAGGCACAATAAAAAACACAATATTAATCAACTTTCAATTAAGGTTTTACCTACGCTCTATTTGTAAACAAACTGTACACTGAAATGGAATAAACAGAAATCGTCAGGATCCAGTTCGCTAACACGGGCGTATTGCGCTATCAAACTAGAGAGGAGACAAATTCTACTTTTCAACGGACTGTTTGCATAATCCGCGCAGATTAGTGAAAGCGCACTTTTGATAGATCATAGGTCACGTGATTATTTCAAGCAACCCCATCATCAAACGCCAGTGCGCTCTGCTTATAGTTCGCACATGAGGACCCACCTTGAGTGAAGTAAGTAAGCGCACATGCCATGTAATCGCAAAGTCACCAAATGCCGCCTCTAGATTTCAAAACACGATATACAAATTTAGAAGTTTGCGCATAGAATAGGGGAAAATTGACAGAATGAGAGTTTGGCATGGTAGCGTTACTCCACTTCAGAGAGACAGCTTCAATTACAAGCGAAAAATAACTTTATAAAACTATCGTAAACTAACGATAGTTATAGACCGAAAAAGTATGACGTCAGAAAATGGCCGCTGAGGAAAAGCAATTCTAATATTTAACTTATGTCTTGTCTTGACCGTTGTAATATTTCAAAAGTTTATTCGTTTTTTCATTTGTAAAATGTCACTGCAGTGACTATCAAGTAATTATGCCTTCTTGCTTCGCTCCTAAACATCCATCATATACTCTATATCAACGACATATCCACTGTTTAAACTGTCTCTACATTTCTTTATCACTTTAATTTCATTACAAAACTGCTCCGCAATGCTGGACAAATTAACAATAGCCGTGTTTAAGCATATTACAAACGTAAAATGAACGTTAATAAATATCTGTTTTCCCTCAGTAACTGTCAGCGGCTATGTTTATGACGTCATAGGTTTTTCGGTCTATAAAAAATGTCGGAGTCAGAACTATCGATGATTATCGATAGTTTTAGACCTCTAAATGAAAAATGAAATGTCTTAGATTTGACAATTGACATTAAGAATTGTGATATGAATTTATTACTAAAATTTGCATTAGCTAATTTTGCTACAAAAACTCCAAGAAGTTATAAGCTTTTAAGGTTTCAAACGAACATAAAAGCCAATATATATATAAACAAAAAAAGCTTATGAAATTTAGAAGGTCTCTGAAAAAAATTGATGAAGTTATTACTAGATGTGGATTTTACTTTTTCAAATTCGGGTAAGTATTAATGAATACTTTGGATTCTACAAGATTGAGAAAGATTAGACATGTAAGATCACTTGAACATGGGAGAAAATTACAAAGGACCTGTTTAAACAACTACAGCTATTCCTGTGGTCTAATTATTCATCATTATGTTGCTACAGAATCTAATATTGGACTGATAGAATTTAAAGGTCTTTATGGAACAAGAGAGACATTGAAAGATGCTTCACAGCAAAAAATTTTTATTTAAAGACGAGAATAAAGAATTTGTAGTTAATAATAAACATACTTATTATTACCAGATTCAAAGGTAAATGTTACTAATTGGACTGAAGTATGGCGATTTATGCTCATATTTTAAAAATCTAATGAAATTTGTGTTGTTTGGGTACATTTTTATGAAGAATTTGGAAAGTAAGGTTTAATCAAATAACAGATATGCAGAATATGTTGTTCTTAATAAATAGAAACTGTTATAAAATTTATGTGTATTTATTTTATTGGAGACATTAAAATTGTAAGGCACAAAAAGTTTATAATTCATTTACACACCCTAACAAAGAAATAGGTATTCTATTGCATAACATTTTAAATGTTTTCAGTCTTATGGCCCTCTCTACATGAACTTGTTCATGAGGCTTTTTTTATGTATTCTATATCTTGTGACTGGAACTGTAAACCAGTGATTTTAAATGTTGGAATATTAATGTCTATTGCCACCTTCTCAAAAATGTCTTATGTTCCAATCACTTGTCTGCAAGTATTTTATTTCCATTATTCTGTATTTTTTGCTTAAAAAGAGCTAAAAGTCCACTATTAGTAATAATTTGTTTACCTAATATTGAACCTAAAAGTACACTATTATATTCAGGATGTTTCGAATATGTATATAATTGAAATAAAAAATCAACACTTTGAAAAATATATCTTTGAATATTCAATTTTAATTTATTACTTATATATAAAATTGATACAAATATTATGGCACCAATTGGATAGATCATAATTAATCCTTTTAAGGTATTGGTTCCTTTATAGTAGGAGTAAAATTGTGTTTGTCTGATTAAACACGATGGTGTTTATATGCTAAATTTTACAATCGAGACTACCTACAACATTTGGGTAATTTTCAAGAAAATTTGGAGAGGCATGAGACAATATTGCTTCGATGTGGAAATATATTCGTGTCAGATAACTTTAAATATAGTAAATTGACTAATGTTAAAAACATCCTTTTTTTATTTAAATAATAGTCTCGTCAACCCTTAAGGTTATTCGAGACACAGAAATACAGAAATGTTATGATACAATGAATACATTGAATGATATTTACAATAATTATATTTTGTTGGTAATCTTGATTTCTGTTATAAATGCTAATTTGTCTACATCTTCATTGCCTTTTATTCCGATATGCGATGGAATCCATAAGAACTTTACTGTTTTGTGCTCCAGTTGCAGATTATATAGCACTGTCTTCATAGAAAGAAGGATTGGGTTGTTCGGAAATACCTGGGAGAGGCTGGAAAGTGCACTGAGAATGTCCGATATAATAATTATATTTTGTTGCTCTATGGTTTTTATGTACTCCAGTGCCTTAAGAATAGCCAGTAGTTCTCCGTGGTATATGCTACAGGTCTTATTCAGTTTATAAGTGGTGCTGTAATTTGGCTCATGAAAGCTGCTGTTGCGCCATCTTCGGTTTTTGATGATTTCGTGTATGCTTCATAAAATCCACGCTGATTTTCCATCATTTCATTGCATTTTTGAATGATTAGGACGGGGGTTGGTTTCATTTTTATTGTACTGTAATAGGTTTGTATTTATTTCTGGAAGGTTTATTATCCAAGGAGGTGGGGTGGGGATATTGTTGGAAAATGTTTGGGGAAAAGTTAGTTGGAATTCTGCAAGGTATCGGTTGATTCTCTCATAGAAAGGAGGATCTGTTTTTGGTTTTGAAGCGATCAGAGAATATGTTGTGTCTTGCAGGATTAGTGGGGTTTGAAGATACTGCAGCAGCTTATGGAAGACTTGAAAATTGTCTTCTTGACTGTAGGGGATATTCTCCTTTTTCGCAGTGGGCACTGGCAGAAGGATCCTAATGCGATTTTTAGTGCTGTATTATGGATGGTATCCAGGTCTCTCGGAATCGATTTTTTTGCAGATGAATATACTAATGAGCCGTAGTCTAGCTTAGATCTGTTTAAGGATTTGTATATCAGCATAAGACTGTTGTAATCAGCACCCCAGTTCCTGTTTGCAAGTGTTCTCATCAGGTTCAGTACGTTTTGACATACATTTTCCAAGTTTATAATGTGATCTTTCCCGTTCAGCTTTTTGTCGAATATCATTCCTAAAAACTTCAATTTGTCAACAAAATTCAGTGGTCGAGCATCTAAGGTTAAACGAGGGATTTCAGGATTATGTTTTCTCGTGGGAGAATTGGTTTCTGCCCATTTTCCAAGACTATCGAGTGTTTTCTGTAACTGTTTTTGCATTGAATATATATTTTTGCCTTTTGTAAAAATGACTAAATTGTCTGCATAGTCTTGCTTTAACTGGGGGTCTGCAATTGTGCAGAATGTTGTTTATTGCTACCAAGAAGAGGGTGACGCTAAGAACTGATCCTTGTGGTATTCCATTTTGTTGAATTCTCTCCGACGACGTAGTACCGTTTACTCTACCACAGAAGTGGCGATCTTTAAGGGAGTTGTCGATGAATTGTAATATATTGCCTCGAATATCCCATTTGTGTAATGTTTTTAAAATTCCTTGCCTCCACGCCGTATCGTAGGCTCGGGTGATTATTAGATTTTTTGATTCTAAGAACCACATTAATCTATTGTTTACAATTTTTTCCAGTATTTTGCATAGTGCACATGTACAACGGGTATAATGATTTCTTGGGACCACTTTCGAGGAAATACTTTGTTTATCCAGATATGATTGTAGATTTGTAGGAGATACTTTTTTGCATTCAAAGGAAGGTTCTGTAGGAAGATCGGTGGAATATCATCTGGTCCTGCGCTTGAGTTCTTGTTCTGTTGAAGTGATTCTTCGAGTTCTTCAATGTTTATTAGTGCATTTAGTGGGTTGGGAACCTCTTCTTCGAAATCTATATGTATCTTTTCAGCACTCGTTTTCAGTGATTTGTAAGATTCTCTGTAGTTTATGTTACTTGAATGCATTTCAAAATTTTCTGCTAAGGTTTCGGTGATTTCCTCGTTGGATGATATAATG
This sequence comes from Galeruca laticollis, assembly GCA_963921935.1. NCBI lineage: Eukaryota > Metazoa > Arthropoda > Insecta > Coleoptera > Chrysomelidae > Galeruca > Galeruca laticollis. Next base: position 112,106,283 of record OY998175.1, on the reverse strand, counting down.
TGATCATGATATGCTCACTGCAACTGCTTCTAAACTAATTTGAAGCGGTATCGAGCATGCTTCTTAGTTTTCGTCTATATATATAGCACATTCGCCACTAGCTATATTCTGTTGTTCTCTGTTTTTTTTGAAGCATTTATAATTTCGAAGTTTATAGTGGTGATTTCCTTTAAAATTTGTTTCTTGTAGGCAGATTATAGTCTGGTGCTGTTCAAATATTAAGGTTTTGAGCATTTCCAAATGTGCATATAGCCCATTTGAGTTCCACTGAATGATTGACTTGAATGTTATATTAAAAGGTTTCTTGGGTGGAGTCTAATGATGAGTTGGTATCTATGTTATCAGTTGTTTCCGTTTTTAGTTGTTTCATGGTTTTGAGTTTGACTTTGGTGCATCCGAATTTTATCTTTCTCTCCTTTAGGTATGGGTATATTTTGGTCAACATTTCTAATAAACCATGGATATCTGAGGTATATATTCTAGCCACGCTGAGGGGGTCGTTAGAACCATATACATTTACGAAAAAGTCAGTGATTTGTTCGAAGCTCAGTAAAGGGCTGGAGGTCTTGTCTTCAAATAATGCTTTGGCTGGTAGTAATAACTCTTCTACTGATGATTGGTCTAAAGTTATATTGGTTTTACTTTTCTTTGAAGGTTTTTCTGCCGGTTTGATGAATATATTCTCCGAAGTTTGTTGAGGAGGGGGAGTTATGATTTCGATGATGTTTCTTTTTGAGGTTTTGTAATGAGATTTGGCTTTCACTTGGAGCATTGACCAGTAGTGGTGATGTGGTATTTTGAGGTTCTGCAACAGTATTCTCTGAGGTAGAGGTTTCCGATATTATATCAGGTTCTTCAATTTCATTAGTTTCGTTGTTGGATTGAGATGTGGCAGTCGTACAGTTGGCTGCAACATGGCCTTGCTGTTTGCACTTGAAATATGATTGATTTTCTTGGGACAAGAATATACGGTATGATGTGTTATCGTGTAATAGGAGTATGGAATCAGGTAGGATTTCAGAAGAGGATATATACACTTGTCGGCGGAAGTTTAGGATATGCCTGTAGGAGGGATTGGAAGAATTAATTCTCAAAAAAGATATTGGCGATCATGTTTTGATGCCTAGTTTTCGTAGTTCTTCATCTATCACATCATGTGGAATAGTGGGGCTTACATTTGATAACAGAAGTCATTCGCTGGGTGTTATTAATCGGCGGGCATGGAGCCATTCTTTATTGATAGATATGGACCCATTATATGTTTTAAGGAATTCGTCAACAATATTTTTGCTGGATATGTAAATGCAAATCCGATTACTAGATATTCTTGATGAAAATAGAATGTTTGATGGGCCAATAATGGAACCAAGAGCTTATAGATATTCTTCGAGTTTGGTATCATTCGAGGAGTTGAAAATTATTGCTTGATTTTTGGTGGGAAAAGTTAGTGCTTGTTGTTTACTGACAACAGATGAGTAGGTAGTTGTAGGTTGGTTTTGTGGTTGGGTGTTACTATTTTGAGTAATATATGTTGGAAACCCCTGAAGTCAGAAGCATTCTGTAGAAGATCGGTCATTTTTAATTAAGTTTCATCAGGCAAGTCGCCGAAGACGGCCCTGGCCTGCGATTTTATTTCACTGGTACGGGTCTCTCGAACGACCTTGGTCGTTTAATGTGGAATCGGTACACTTCGATCGTAATAAAGAAAACTTTTTCTTACTGATATTCTGCCCCATACTTTTTGTTCAAGTATAACAAAAACTCGACGATAAAACTTGAAAAACAATACACATTAACTAACGCGTATTTAATGATTTTGACAAAAAACAGAACGAGAGGTACCTACGTATTAACTCGTTGGCTCCTAGAACAGTTCTCGAAACATCCTTCATAATGCTGATTTTGCTATTAGTAATATATCTGACAAGGTTTCTTAATCGAAATTCCATCGTAATTTCATCAGTGTTAAAAACATTTCGTTTAATGGAGCATTATAATTTATAAATGTGTATTCATCTACAATAAAATGTCTTTTTATCATTATAAATATACTTTACACCTTAATGTACAGTAGTATTCTCATCAACTTGCCGTACACAAGAAAAGTTGATAGATAGTAGTATTTTGGGTTTTAACTGCATCTTGTGGCAAACCTATAAGTATCATCCCTGAAATGCATTATGCATACCTAAAAACCATTAATATTTTACAATTTTTGAATGATCATAACACTGAGTACTCACTCTGGTTGCATCCTAGATAGACTGAGATTCTAATTTTATCCCTTCATTCCAACATTAGACTTAAGGAAACAAAAAAAGACGTCAGTAAAGCTAGCATCCCCACTTTTTCAAATTAAAAAAAAACTTATGTGTAATTTAGAACGAATTTAGTACTAATTTGTACCCACTTAGTTTTTCTGAAAAATCACTATTTAAAGTGGGGGTGCTAGCTTGAGCTCAAGTTAACACCCCCATATTGACCAAATAAAATTTTATTGGCATAAATCTAAACTTTGAAGTAAGGACTAATTTGTACCCAAAAGATCATAATTTGTACCCACTCAGTTTCTCTGAAAAACCGCTATTTAAAGGGGGGGTGCTAGCTTAAGCTCAAGCTAGCACCCCCCCTTTACAAAATCAAATTTTAACAGCATATCTTTAAACTTTTAATTTAGGAATAATTTGTACCCAAAAGCGTTTTTTCATTATCATATCATTTTGTTTATTAAAGATAATAGTAAATTAGACCACGTGTTTTATTCATTTCCAAGTAAATTGTTAAAAAATGTGAAATTACCAAAAGTAACTAAATATATTATAAATTTTCGGATATAAAAAAGGCTTTTTAATGTGCTTCACCTCACAGCATTAATCGCGATTAAAGTTCAAAATGGATGGAAAACTAGACGAACTCGTAGATGAAATCTTTACTGAAACATGGCACCTACCTAACCAGGCACTTCCCAGAAATTTTTGTTTTCATATATTAAGTATTGTTTTGTCTCTAATAAAATACTATATTAATATAATTCCATATTTGTTATAGATACACCATAACTCTTATTTTCATTTTCAGTGAGATCTTTTGTGATAACCGCGGCGATCCTTTGACCAGACAAAAAAATTCCCTAGTGCACGTGTGTAATAATGCGTAAATAGTTCACAGCAGTTAAAATAATGATCATACTCTGGTGTCACTTTTTTTTACTGCTTGGCGGCTTAGTAAAGATGTGCAATGATATCATGTCAGACTTTCGTTTCTGATAGACAAACAATTTAAAAACATTTTTTTGTTACCCTCGCAAATACCGAAAGGTGATATTTTTTGTTTCTTAGATGATATGCGTCTTTGATCTACCGCTCCTATTTCTGATTCATAATAATTTTCTATGTGGTCCTAATGTTGCATTTATAATGAAATAAAAAATAATAGTTTCCTCCATCGCATCAGGTAGGAAAAGCACTTATCCACATTCAGTTTTAATATGTAAATTGATAAAAGAAGTAGGAACTTACTATGAACTTTAAAATTATATGAAGACCCTTTTTAATTAATGATTTAAAAATGCTTATTCCCAAAAACTTGTATTATAATGCAATTTTTATTACCACAAAAAACAGGCACATTTAATAAAAAGCAAACCCTAAAATATGGTAAATTACACATGCAATCATTTCTAAAAACAGCGATAATTGCCTACAATAAGGAAAGTAAATTTTACGGTTAAATAATTTAATTTAGATGTAGGTACTTAATAAATTATAAATTTACGAATTAAAATTTAATGTAGAAGTACGTACCTAGGTACCTGCAAGTTTGTTTCAGGTTAACGTTATAAATATATAATGAGAAAACAAAACATATCCATGTCTTTCAGGGGTTTACTGTTCTTCCTTACCCCAACTTGTTTTTTGATGTACTCTCCTCTAATACAATTAAAAATTAGTACAGTGAATTTTGTTTTCATAAGCAAGATTATTATTTTTACAAACTTTTTTAAATTTGGGTGTAGGTATTGATAAAATAAAACTTTAAGTATTAAATATAGACAAATTATGTGAATCATTGTATTTCAAATAAGTATGTTGAATTTTACAATAATGTATATGAGTATATGCACACACATTTAATAAAACTATAAGTTCCTACCTATCCAATTGGAACTTGCACCTTGTCCAAATACAGGAACATTTTTAGTTTTTGTAATCACTTTGGTATAATTATATTGAAAGCTCTTAATAAGACCTTCAAACTAAAACTTCATAATTAATTTGCTTATGATACTTGAACAAAATATGAATATAATATGTAACGTTATTAAATGATTATAATTTTCAGTACATATCAAAGGCGTTTTTTTTAATTTAGACCTAGTTTGCCAATATCTAAACTAGGTACATACAATCATGATCAACTCAAGTTACATTATATGTCGTTTATAACAGGTATGATTTACTTAGAGAAATTATCTCCCAACTTTTTTAACAGCATACCTTTAAACTTTGAATTTAGGACTATGTACCCAAAAGCATTTTTCATTATTATATCATTTTGTTTATAAAAGATGATAGTAAATTAGACCACGTGTTTTATTAATTTCCAAGTGAATCGTTAAAAGATAACTGAATATTATTAATTTTCGAATATAGGACTAATTTGTACCCAAAAAGTTAAAAATTTGTAGGTACCTACACAGTTTTCTCTGTAAAAGGAGTTTTAATGTGGAAGTGCTGGCTTCAACACGCCCACCTTTACAAATCCAATTTCAACAGCATACCTTTAAACTTTGCATTTAGGACTAATTTGTAACCAAAAGCGTTTTTTCATTATTATATCATTTAGCTTATTAAAGATGATAGTAAATTAGACCACGTGTTTTATTAATTTCCAAGTGAATCGTTAAAAGATTTGAAATTATCAAAGATAAGTAAATATTATTAATTTTCGAATATAGGACTAATTTGTAGCCAAAAAAATGAAATTAGTACCCACACAGTTCCCCCTGTAAAAGGAGTTTCAATGTGGGAGTGCTGGCTTGAACATGTCCACCTTTATAAAATCCAATTTCAACAGCATACCTTTAAACTTTGCATTTAGGACTAATTTGTAACAAGAAGCATTTTTTCATTATCATATCATTTTGTTTATTAAAGATGATAGTAAATTAGACCACGTGTTTTATTAATTTCCAAGAAATTATCAAAGATAACTAAATATTATTAATTTTCGAATATAGGACTAATTTCTACCCAAAAAATTAAACTTTGTACCCACACAGTTTTCCCTGTAAAAGTAATGTGGGAATGCTGGCTTGAACACCTCCACCTTTACAAAATCAAATTTCAACAGCTTACCTTTAAACTTTTAATTAAGGACTAATTTGTACCTAAAATCGATTTTTCATTATTAAGTATATCATGTCTATAAAAGATGATAGGGTGACGGCACCGGTTGTCGGCCTTTTAGCGCCATGTTGAGATTGAAATGAATATTTTCGATAGAAACAACTACGTTAACGAAAAAGAGACATTGTCATATGGTAGATTCAACCTTCTAGTATCTCACAAATACACTGAAAGTATCATTCGATTGCGTCAAAAAAACACAAAAAATGTTTTTCAAGAAAATGGACTTTTCACTAGTTGTCGGCCAGAGCTCTATTATTCTCGGCCTTCATTCCACCAGTTCTCGGCCTCCTGGCCGATAAATAACTGTGTGACAGCCGTATATAGTAAGATATCTAGATATGTTTCCTAGTGGATATCTATATGATCTGGGCGGTAGGAATAATAAAATAAATAAAAAGTAGAAGTTTGGAAACTCTTTATAGACAGTGAAAACGTATTTATGGCAACTTTAAGTTTACATACATGTACCCTTGTGTAAACAACATAAAATAAAACCTCAAAAACAAACTAATAAATTAACATTCTGGGTAGGTACAGGTAGGTACAACATAAAAAACTAAAACAAATAAATAAATATACTAGATACAGGTACAATACGACTATTTGCAGATATCACAAATGTAGTCTTTAGAAGCAACATCTTCGAAAGCATGTTCTCCGAATTCTGTGCATCGAAGATGGTACCATCTGGAACAATGGTCACAGCCAATATTTTTCTCGGAGTCTTCTTCTGCCTCGCTAATTAATTCGTCTTCACAAAGTGAACATTTTATTCTCTCTTTTACTGCATCATAGTTCCATTTTGATTCAACTTTTGATTTCTTTTTGTTGCCTACGTTCTTTGGCTTGGGCTGTTTTTGTTTATTTTGATTCAGTTCTTTCAATTCTTTCCACTTTTTTTCTCTTTGCGTAATCTTTTTTTTCGTAGAAATGTCTCCACTCTTTACTTCAAATTGCACTGGGCAGTTTCTCTTTTTTATCAGAATTTGTTTGACTCCTTGTTGCAGAAGGATAAAGCAAATGTTTACTGAACGGTGTTATAGGCGATTCACTGGACATATCCACTATTTGGTTCGAAGTTTCGTGATCAGAAACGTTCTTTTCAGGAGTTTGATGCATTGCATCTCTGACAGCAAGTTTCTCTGGGAAAGGCGGCCTTATCATAACCTCATGTAGAATTTTTATTTTGTTGCCTAACATTTCTGTTTCAAGGGATTTGTGACTTGTGCTACGAATTGCATCGGCGTCAGGCAGAACCGCAGGAGGCAATTTATTTAAAACGACAGTCATATCTCCTTCATTCTCTGCATCAGCATCGGGTAGTATCACAGGTGGCGATTCGTTCAAAATGGCGGTCATGTCTCTTTCATTCTTCAGATCGACGTTATCGAGTATTTCTCTTTCGGGAATTGCTTCAGTATTAGGTAGTATCACAGTCGATTCATTTAAAATGGCAGGCATGTCTCCTTCAATCTTTAGATCGTTGTTATCGGGTATTTCTCTTTCAGGAATTGCATCATCATCAGGCACTATCACAGAAGGCGCTTCGTTTAAAACGGCAAACTTGTCTCCTTCAATCTCTGGACCGTTGTTATCCAGCATGCCTCTTTCAGTAGTCTTAGGAACAATATTACTAGCTAAATCAATAAATTCAATCTTTGGTGGAAAGGCATTGCTCGAATTTATAACAGCTACACCTAGAACATGGATATCATCCATATAAATTGTTGTTCCGATTTCTAACCCATTTCTATTTACATTTTCGTCACCGGAATTTCTATCCACATTTGCGCCAACAAAGTTGTTCCCCGCATTTCCATCCACAAGTAGTGCATCAACATTTTCCTTAGAGTGAATACTTTGCTCTAGGTACTTGATTTCATTTGTGATCACTTTAACGTTTATGCCATATTCATACAGTCGATCCTCTATTACCTTTATGACTTTTTCAGCTGATCTAAAATCTTGAGGAGACAGTGTGGAATTACCGGTGATAGTTTTGCATTTATTCAACTTTTCCAATGTATTTTTTACACATTTTGTATAATCCACTTCGTCTGGGTTTAAAGGAAATAAGCCACATCTTCGAAATCCGTTTTGAATCCAAGTTCTCATGTTTGCTAATCAAGCGTTTCTTTGAAAAGTGAACAGAAATTGATCTTTGTTATGACATTGTTAGCTGTTTCGGGTTTGCTTTGCCAGTTCCTTATGGTTTTTTTTCGACTCGCCCTTTAACGGCTTGAAGACACTTACATCTGCTGGCTGAAGCATATGCGTTGTATTAGGTGGTAAAGCATATAGTATGATGCCATTCTCGTCGCAAAATTCGCTTAAGGGCAAGGTCATATGGCTTTTATGCCCGTCAACGAACAATATTATAGGTCTCTCAATTTTGTTATCATTTAGCCATTTGTTGAAGTCATTGCAAATGTATTCATAAAATACATCGCTCCTCATCCATCCTGTTTCAGATTTCCCCAATGTCCAGTTGTCGGGCATGCTATTAACTAACGCTCTCGGGGGCCTTACGTACGGGAAGACAACTAGAGATGGGCATACATATCCAGAGGCATTAAATACTACGAGCACTGTTATATTTTCCTTATCACTTCCTGTCTTTATTTGGTAAAGGTTCTTCCATCCTCGCGGCGCAAGTACCTTACCCGTTTTAGGGCATAATGCGAAACCGGCTTCATCGCCGTTAAATATTTTCTGAGGATGTTTAACTATTTCTTGTAAGTTATTGTTTTCAAGAAATTCGTTTAGGTCTCTAAACCATGCTCTTATCAGTTCCTCGGTTATTAAGGCTCGACCTTTGTTAATTCCCTCAGCCTCCCTAACGGAAATTTCTGGATGACGCTGTAGAAAACATCTATACCATCTAATACCTGGCTTGTTGTTTGGAAAGCGATGTAATTATCCTTTCTCTTTAGCAATCTTTGTTACAGTTTCAATTAAAAACTCTTTTTTAATTGGAAAACCGGACTTAGCAATGTTAATAGCCCATTCAGCTATCCTTTTTTCACCATCGATACCCATTATCGGCTGTGGACCTGTTTTTTTTACAGCATCACCACGTCTGCCATGCAATCTATCTTGCAGAGTAGCTCTTGGCACCCTGAATCGCCTAGTAGCCTCTCGTATTGAAATTTCACCTAATCGGATATGGTTAAGAGCTTCCTTCAATGATTCTTCGGAGTATGTGAATAATTTCCTTTTGAGGACTTTGTCCTTTGATTTGGATTTCTTTTTGACCACTTTCCCGTGACCCGACATCTGGAAATGTTAGAAACAAAAAAATAAGTAGGTACCTACCTATTTTCAAATACTGAACAAGTAATAAAGCAGTGGCCGAGAAAGACCCGGTTGTCGGCCTCATAATTCAAGTCCCCACAACCATTAAATTATTTTTCTGTGAAACTAAATAAAAGCGGCCGCGAACTGGTCTAGACTATTTTCAAATATATCTTGTCCTTTTAAAAAAACAGAGACTACAAATAACATTACTAGGTATTAAAAAAGAACAGAGTAAAAAATCGCTCCTAGAACCACTTCTCGGCCACCCTGGCCGACAACCGGTAAAATCCATTTTAATGAACCTGTTAAGCGGCCCCCTAATATTTTTTTGTAAAAGGAGAATTTTTCAACATGTTAATAGTAAAATATGATATTTTGTCCATAAGCTTTATGTTGATGTGATTATGCACGCATTTACTAAACAATTCGTCAAGATACTCACTATTTCCGACGCTTCCGTCCACTAAACAAAAGTGAAGTAATCGCAGCTGCAGTTGGAACACGTGTTTGTCACCATATTAAATAATTTATAAACAGTGTCATTGGGCTCTGCGCCCGCGCAGTTTCTGTCAAATGATGTATGAAGTATCACAGAACTCACAGACTACTATTAGTTTCATGTTATATAGGAACATTCCCTATTATATTCAAATATTTAGAGAAATGGCCGACAACTGGTAACGGCCGGACAACCGGTGCCGTCACCCTAGTAAATTAGACCACCTGTTTTATTAACTTCCAAGTGAATCGTTAAAATATTTGAAATTATCAAAAGTAACTGAATATTAATTTTATTTACCCAGCCAAACTACTTTTTAGAGGTGTTCAAACAGACATATCAACTGTGACTAATATGAATTTAAATACCACAGCTAACTACATCTTCTAAATTATTGTAAATTCTAAATAAAACTCAAATTAATTATTGAATTACCTTCGGGGTTAATGAACTATAATTTGAGTGATATAAATAATATATTTTAATTAAATTATAGGTATTATCAATACTTATAAGTTTGTACTAAGTTATCTCTTAAACCGCGCATTCCTAGTGGGATGTCCTTTAATTTTAGACACAGAAGTACCTACAGAACTAAAAAGTATATTGATCAGGAAAGGTATATCGTATAAAAACATAGTTTTATTTTTTCACTTAATATAATCATGCGATTGTAAATGTGTCATTACGGATTCACTCCACCTTTTTCTTTAGATCGTCGGATTCATACCATGTATTATTTGTCATTCGGCTGTAACACTTGTAATGGCCGACATGAGATTCGGACATACGACGTGCATATCTCTGAGGTTGATATGCACGACTCCGGCTAATTCATATAAGTTATTATTAACTGTTGCCATTCGGATTATTGTTGTTAAATCCTTCAATTTTATTTTGTTAATATTGTAACTACCCTGCGACTCATCTAGCAGTATTATTGGACCTATTGAGAAAAAGAAATGCATTTATGACGTAAATCATTTACATAGTTAAATTTATATGTCAATAATAAGCTTTTGCTGCATTTCTAATAAATTATAATCGATCTCTTGATATTATGGTACTCTATACTAATGTCATCATCAGCTGTTCTTCTTAATTTTAGTAAGATTATATTTATGTCTCTCCTGAGACGACCACCCAAATTTTATGTTTTAAACACATTTTAAATAAGAACTGGGAGCACGAAACTCGATTACTCCACGGATTTTGGCAAGTCGATCAAAATTGTCATCCACGAAATTCGATTGTTTCTCTCGACGTCTCGACTCGATTGAAATCATTCGACGACTCCTAAGTTACCGACTGGATCGAACTATTAAATTTATGAGGTTATGTTTATTATTCGTCTTTGTTGTTCTTTTAATAAATTGACTTTTTTTTTAAATAATATCAATTTGTTAATATATTAAATATTCTGGGCCATTGTTAAAATGCTATTCATGATAATATAATAAATGACAAGATACAATTTCCCAAATACCCGAGAAGAAAGGAATGAAATTAAAATGGAATTTTTAAATAGTTGGGGATTTCCAGGTACTATAGGTGCAATAGATGGAACTCATATTGCGATTCTAAAGCCCAAAGTAGATCCCCATCTTTATTGAAATAGGAATGGTTTCCACTCAATAAATGTCCAAATCTTATGTGACCATAAATTGAGAATAATAAATGTTTTAAGCAACTTTGGAGGAGCCTCTCATGACAGTTTTATTTGGAGGCGCCTCTCATGACAGTTTTATTTGGAGGCAATCTCAAATAAATCATTATTTAAATAATGTGATGACTCAAGCTGGTGAAAGATCTTAGCGACTCTGGTTACCCTTTATCAGGGTTTTTGATGACCTCATTTAGAAATCCTGCAAATCGAGCTGAAATGCGGTTTAATGAAGTGCATGCATCTTCCAGAAATGTGATTGAAAAATGTTTTGGTGTGCTTAAAATGCGTTTCCGGTGCCTTTTAAGAGAGCATACTGCTCGGTATGATCCAGAGTTTTTATGTAAACTTGTAAACGTTTGTGCAGCTTTACACAACATATGTATTGATGGAGAAGTCAATTTTGAGGATAATGGATATTGTAGACATGATGATGGTGAAGCTAATAATAATGGTAATCTGATACCCAATGCCAATAGGAGTGCCATTAATTTAAGGCAAAACATTGTGGGCAACTATTTTATTTAATTTATATTATTTATTGATTTCTTTACCTGTATTATTCCTTTGTTCACTTTATTGACCCATTAAAATTTCTTATTAAGTTGTTCATATCTAGGTATTAGTAATGGTTATAATGTAAATTTGGGAAAAAACAAAACATAAATAAAGTGTTCTGTTACATACCATACATAAATAAACAAAAAAACCAATGGACTAAAAACGGGCTTAAGGGCCGTCGTTAATTGGAATTTCTTTCTGACATTTTGCTAACACGAGTGGCTAGATTCTTCAGAGGTGTATCTATCTAAAATTTTGAACGCAGCCATTTGAGATGGAAGCCTCTCTGAAGAAGCTAGCCACTTATGCTAGAGAAACGTCAAAAACTCCAATCAACGACGGCCCTTAAGACCAACTAGAAACATTTTTAGTCCAACATAACAACATATGTAATGCATTTTTTAAAATATGTATTAAGAAATGTAAATTTTCAAGTGATAAAAATTAAACAAAAACAAAGCAATATTGTTATTTTGACATTTTTTTAAATAAAACTGAAAAACTGAGTGGTATAAACTATCAAATGTTGGAATATAAAGATTTGGTGCACTGATGTAGGTGTATCTTATGATATTTGAGTTAATATAAAAATATAATATGTATATGAAATGATTATAATGTATTTAAGTACCTACATAGTGTTACCTAATTTAGCACTAATTTACCAAGAACATGTAAATTAAGCTACATATGAAACATCATCAATTCAACAAAATTTACTGTTTCAACCCTTACTCTGTGGAATCTATTCATATTACTTTAAAAAAAGTAATCATCAAATCAAGTTACAATGTTCTTTATGTCAAGTATTATTTACTTATACACAAGAAATATCTCCATATATGAGATGAGTACATCGAACCAACCCACTATTACTCCCATCCCCATTATTGTATTATCTCTGAAATGGTATATTTTGTTCATGGAAAATCAATAATAATGAAGAAAATAATGTTTAAGAATAGATATTTTGTTTTTTAAATATAAATGAAAATGCAAGATCAATTCTAAAAGGACTGTCATTACTAGGAAAACTAATTAGCAGCAGTACCAAAATGAAATGTTAGCGGATTCCAAATGAAAACTAACCAACAGTGGGGCACTGGCAGTTGTTTAGCTGATGATAAATTAATTTATACGCAGATATCAGATTTCATCCCAAGGGATACATGTCTTTAGTTTTAAAAATGTATGCCAAAAGATACCATTTGTATAGTTAAAAAACCATAGGTTGAGTGTAAATCTAACAGGATTAAATGAATAGTTCATGTAATAGAAGAACAAGCTTAAACATATTATGTTCCTATTTCTATTTAAAAACTAGATGTCAATTTTTTTCTTTATCGGGTACTTTCAACATTCACTCTGTAATAGGTTAGTAGAATTGGTTTAAATTCTTATGTATGATGTAATGTTTGTATTATAAAGATTTGGACCTCAACTGAATGTTATTACATGTATCTACTTATATGAAAGCAAGTATGCAGGTAGGTACCTTGGTTTAAAAAAAATAGGGGCATAAAAATTGTCTGATCCAGAATTACTTTAAACTATTTGTGTAGTTTTATTTTGAAAGTTACCAAATTTAAACTGACATATATTTTGTGTCGTATTGTAACTTACTCATTTTAATGACTACACTATATTAACTGTTACCATATAATAAACAAAAATTAAATTTCATTTATGTACCAGGAAGGATGAATTGGTTGGACAGAATATAATAGCACACAATTACATATATACTAGTAAAGGTTATTACTCGTATTATTTCTAAGCCGAGAGGAATATTGTTAATTTGTACTATAGACAAGTAACAAATAAAGTCTCAAATTGGACATTTATTTCTACATTGCAGAAATTAATACAAGAAGCTAAATAAGTTTTTAACTATTAGTTATTATTATAACGTTTATCTAAATCTAAAAACCAATAAAATAGTAAATTATTATCAACCTATATATGTTTATACCTTTACTATATACTTATCTTTCAAATTTATTTCTTCATACCAGCATTCACCTTTCAAAAGAATTTTTGTGATAATTAAATTGGGTTATTATATATAGTTACATTCAGTAGGTACTGAAAAACATCCAGATAGTTTACACATTACTGACATTATGGCTAACATAAAAAACTCTTGAACTTTTGGTAAATATGTATAATGAGCTACACTGGTCTAATTAAAAACACTTTTATGAAATTTTACTAGTTACACTTTCATAATTAGTTTTATTGTTAAATGCAAATATCCATTCATGAGAGGTATATCAGTTAAAATATTAATTATGTCTTAAAAGTTAACACAATTCTAAAAAACAAAACAGCTAATTACATTTCATGTAGATTATTTGTATATTGTGGATAAAAATGTAATAGTTTGTTTGTCCTAGATCCCATCACTTTTATTAACTCTTTTTCAACCACTATTTCATGTTTTTTAATACTAGCCCAATCTTTTGTATGCATCTACTCCTTTTGTAAATATCTATATGCTTCATCCATTTTTCACTCCGTTTCCTGATAAAAGGTGTTGTATACTGTGATTTAACGTTAATTCCCGATTCATATTCCAGTTACCTTATACATTCCTTTGAATTTTTCAGATTATAGATTTCCTTTGCTTGTTTTTCATATATTATTCAGGTATTAACGATTACTTATATTTTGCAATTATATTGTTTATATAATATGTTCTCGAAATACTAAGCAAATACTTTTAATTTTCCAATGCTAATAATTTCAATTACAAATTTTGCAAATTTTATAGCTTAAATTATATACTTCTTCTTTTCTTTGACTCTTTTAAAAGTGTCTTTACCTATCAGCTTCCACAGTTAGTTTTAATAATTAACTACTTCGAATATCTATAGTTCTTAATAATACACATAAAGCTGCCTTTTTACGATGGCATATTACAAACTACCTATAAGAATCTCAACTCTCGCAAAAACAACTTCTGTTACCATAGTTCTATCTTTCAAATTTCGTTTATATTATCCCCTTAACAAATTAAATGTATCTACGTCCTAAGTAGCCAAACTTGACAGTATATGATGGAAACAAGTGAAGCCGAACTCACCACTTTACCACAAAACGTATACCGCTATATACCGGTATAAGTATATACTAGTATACGATATACTGGACGCCGAACTTGACGTTTTACAAATATATATATATATATATATATATATATATATATATCTGGTGCTGGATTAGTTCTTCTAGTGATGGCCATTACTTTTGTCTTCTTTATATTAATTTTAAAGCCCAGGGTCTCTCCTACTTTGTCGATCCGATTTAAAAGTTGTTGGAGTCCTTCTAAGCCATCGGCTATGATGGCGGTATCATCTGCAAAGCGTAAGTTGTTAATCAGATGCCCGTTTATTCTAATGCCGTGTTCCATACCCCGTAGAGCTTCATCGAATATGTAGCCAGAATATATATTAAATAGTAAGGGCGATAAGACACATCCCTGTCGCACTCCCCTATGAATGAAGGTTCTGATATTTATATAGATGATTTAATCATCTGGGGTAGAAATAAACAAGAACATGATCTGAGATTAAAAAAAGTTTTGGATACTGCTAGGAAAAATAATGTTAAATTCAATTTAAACAAATGCAAGTTTGGACAAAAAGAAATTAAGTACATGGGTCATATAATAAATAATAAAGGTATTAGTCCAGACAATTCTAAAATTAAAGCAATTTCAGAAATGCCATGTCCTAAAAATAAACAGGACATACAAAGACTTTTAGGTATGCTTACTTATGTGAGTAGGTTTATAAAAAACTTTTCAGATAAAACTGAGCCCCTTAGAAGTCTATTAAAAAAGGAAAATGAATTCATTTGGGATGAGGACAAAGAAAAAGCTTTTGTAGATTTAAAAGAAACTCTCACAACAAATCCGGTTTTACAATTTTTTGATATAAATAAACAGTCAGTTATTTCAGTAGACTCCTCAAAATCAGGAGTAGGAGCTTGTCTTCTGCAGAATAATCTTCCATGTGCGTATGCCTCAAAGGCATTAACAGACACTCAGACGAGGTACGCACAAATCGAAAAAGAGTTGTATGCTGTTTGTTTTGGATTAACTAAATTTTATCTGTATATTTTTGGTCGTAGGGTAATTGTTGAAACAGATCATCAACCACTTATTTCCATTTTCAAAAAGCCGTTGAATAAATGTCCTGCAAGGTTGCAGAGAATGTTGTTACAACTTCAAAAATTTGATTTTGAGTTGCGCTATAAGCCCGGAAAAGATTTGCTTTTAGCAGATGCTTTGTCTCGTGCATATCTTGTAGAGAAGGAAGTGGATTTGTTGGATGATGACATTGAGGGTCATGTATGTATGGTTAAATTAGAATGCAACATCTGAAAAAATAAATGAATTTGTGATTGAAACGAATAAAGACACAGTTTTGAATGATCTTAAAGAACTAATTAAAAACGGTTGGCCTAATTCAAATAAAAAAGTTAAAAATCAAGTTAAAATATTTTGTCCTTATAAATCAGAATTAACTGTCATTGACGGATTAATTTTTAGAAACAATTGTCTGGTAGTTCCAAAGTCACTTCAAAAAGAAATGTTAGATCGTATTCATTATAGTCATTTAGGGGTAAACAAATGCATAAAATTGGCACAAGATTCTTTATTCTGGCCTGGTATGGTTGATCAAATAAGACAGAAAATTTCAAATTGTCACCAGTGCCTTACTTATGCCAATTCTCAGAATAAGGAACCTTTAAAGCCACATGAGATACCAGCATTTATAAAAGTATTTAAGAAAATTTGATTACCGTCATATTCCGGAATTATTGAAAATATTTCGGATAATTTGTAAGGTTCTAGATTCGACGCTTGATCGGTTTGAGCAACTGGAGTATTAGCATTGGCATTAGCGTTTGTTGCACTACGTGTTTCAGGCATTTTGCTTTATATTAAAATGATTGTATTCAAAATAAAAGTAAATTATGACAATATAGAACTTGGTAAAAATAAAAATAAATTGCAAAATATTAAATAAAAATAAAACGAGATGATTCTTACGTAAATATTTTCATTCCTTCCTTGGCAGCTGAAATCCTTATCCGTGAGCTTTGCTACACCTGGTTAGCAGTTTGCGTGTTCCTGGTGCCGGAGAGACCGTCTGCTTCTTGAAGATCTGGAGCTGGTACTTGAAAATTCCTTAAAGGTTTAGGAACCACCACACTTAGTTAGGCAATCCTTGTTCTAAATGCGCCACTGCGCCACTGTTATATTCACAAATTCACGTTAAACTTTTTAAAAACAATTGTTATTGAGTTACACAGTTTTATGTTATATAAAAAAGAAGTAATAGGTTGAAATTATAATTAAAAATTGAGTGAATGAAAACGACGAATACTCAGTGTGTATTAATTTATTACTTTTAGGCTAAGCGCTTTCGGCTGTTAAGCCATTATCAAAGCCGTCCTATGAAAAAATACAAAGCTTGTGAAATTTTGAAAAAAAAAACAATTTAAAAAAGTTGAACTTACGTCATTTAAAAAGTAATTGTCAAAGACATCAAGCTGATCAAAAAGAATACTCAAGATCTATCCAACCATCGTTATGATTGAGTCATTCGAATAAAAACTTTAAATACCCTATTATAAGGGTGTAAAATTATATTCACAAGATGTAAATACACTCAAAATTAAAAAACTGAATTAAAACAGATGACAAGCTTGACATTAGAATTACGGTGGCTAATAAGCCAGCGCGCCGTAAAAACAAGTGCATGACAATACAACACATTTACACGACGAACACTGAATCAAAAGCATGATTGTAAAGATTTTTTTTTTTTTTTTCATAGTGAACTGAAAATTGTAGGGAACCCCTAATATTACATTTATTTTTAAATTTGAAAATGAAGTTAAAGATGTGAATAAAGCAAAAAAATTGAAAAACTCTATTCAAATTCAATTCCCAACATTCATCCAATTTAGATGAATAGTAAAATCCACCTCATCCCTCAGCTGAATACTGAAACCGAATTAAGAGGTTGGATCCATTCCCCAGCCAGTCAGGAACAAGCGTAGTAACCTAAACGTGCGAAATGCTAGATAACATAAATCAAATATTTAGTTGTAAATGCATCCATGGAGGAGCTTATATAATCTATTGACTAAGGTGGAAGAAATACGCTGGCAAGGTGAACCCAACAACCGACGGTCTCACATATGAATTAGATGTAATGGCATAGTGATTGTGACCTAATGGACCAAACTATGTCCCATACATAGCCCGACGTCAAGAACACAATGTGATTATGAATTTAAGTCAGTTGTTACAAACCTAGACCCATACTAGGCATGTACAAGAAGAGAAGAAATCATAGGAGTATGTTAAGAGTGGAAGGGGTAGGACAGAATGTGATAAGAGCTGCAAGATAAAGAAGTTGATGAACCCAACTATGACCCATACATAGCTAGGTTAAACGGGAACAATGAGGTTAAGAAATTTTGGTAAGTATGACAAACCTAGATCCATACTAGGCATGTACAGGAAGAAACGGGGTGGGGTGTAAGGAGAAGAAAGAGAAGGCGTGTAGTTATAACAAACCTAGATCCATACTAGGCATGCATAGAAGAGAAGAAACAAAGTTTATAAAGAGAAGAAAGGATAGCAGCCATGCCATGGCTGTGACAAACCTAGATCCATACTAAGACCGTCAAGAACCAGGCATGCTCAAAATAATAAGAAACTAAGGGAAAGTGAAAAGGAGGATGATTTGCTCAAGTTATTACGTAGCTTATATGCTTAACCAAACTATGACCCATACATAGCCTGGTGTCTAAAAATGTGAGAAGTGAATAAGGTTGAGCAAACTTAAAATAGAAGAAAGAAGAAATAGAGGTAAAGAATTAATAGAAGATAGGAAAGACTCTTTCATTCGCCTTTTACGAATCAGTAGAGTGCTGGGCGATATATTCTTGGACCGGATCGCCACGGTGAGAATGTAAGTCGAACGCCGTAGAGGACCACAAGGTCTTGAACAGAGGTTGAAATTTACAATTAAGATGTACCTGTGTGTTGAGGCAGTTTTCTGAGTTAACATTCATTTCTCTGAGTATTTCTAGATCCTCAAGCAAGTCCATCTTTCTAAAGTTGTTCCTAGGAATGTTATGTAAGATTTTTGAGTTACGTGATGGAGAAAAGTTATGGTTATTGAACTTAATGTGGAAGCCGAAATTCGATGAAGTGGGTTTATTAAGGTGTTCCTTAATTCTAGTACCTAAAGAACGAGTAGTCCTACCCACATAAGTAGATGGACAGGAATCACAAGTTAATTTGTAGATACCACTTCTATTGAGTTTATCAATAGGATCTTTGTTCTTAGAGAAAATTGTGGAAATGGAACATTTAGATTTAAAGGAGATTTTAACATCTTCAAGATTGTTGGTAATAATCTTTGAAATTTCATCTGAAACTACACCACAATAAGTCAACGCACGATATTGAGTTTGAACGTTGTTGTGAACCTCAGGATAGGCCAAATTTCTTCTCAACCTCCTTGTTGTCTTAGAGACCATACTATCAACAATTAGAGGAGAATAACCATTGTTAAATGCCAACTGTTTCAAGATATTAAGTTCTACGTTGAAATTATGTTGAGAAAGAGGAACCCTAAGTAACCTATATACATAACAAGATATGGCGGACATTCTATGTTGAATGGGGTGGTTAGAGTGTATTGGAATAAGATGATCAGTCTGTGTGGGTTTTCTGTATATGGAAAATTCAATTTCAAAATCTTTCCTTGATAAGGTCAAATCCAAAAAATTTATTGATCCATTGTTTTCAATTTCCAAAGTAAACTGTATGGAAGGGTGTATATCGTTAAGTTTACTGAGGATACTATATGCATCCTCCACATCCCCATTAATAAAAGCTAAAACGTCATCAACATATCTGAACCATTTAATAACTTTACTAAAATGTGAATTATTATTGAAGATAACCGTTGACTCCAGGTGATCAAGGAACAAATCCGCTAACAATGGTGAGAGTGGATTACCCATGGCTAATCCATCTGGTTGTCTGTATACTCTATCATTAAAGGAAAAAAAGTCCTGTGATAGACAAAATTTAAGTAGAGCCATAACATGAGATGTTGTAACTGGGTCAATGTTCTTAGATTGGAGTAAGTTGTTAACGATAGGGATCGTCTCCAATTTGGGAACGTTGGTAAAGAGATTAGATACATCAAAAGAAACCATTAAAAAATTAGACTGGAAGTTACAATCTTTAATTCTATCAGATAAGTCCAAGGTGTTCTTAACAGTGTACACTGGTTTATAATTTAGAGTTGTAGAAAGGAAGTTATTGACAAATTTAGATAGAAGTTCCAAAGGTGTGTTGGAAAAGCTAACCACTGGTCTCATTGGAGAGTTCTCTTTATGTATCTTAGGAAGTCCATAAAGTCTAGGTATGTAAGGGTTAGTAGGAGTGAGATGTCTAGTATTGATGCCATGTGCGGAGAAGAAAGTCTTATGTTCATTCAATATGTCTTTTAACTCAATTGTTAATCTTTTAGTGGGATTATTATTCATGATTAAGAAGTTATTATTTTGTAGAAAATCTTCAGTTTTATTTATGTAATCACATCTGTACATTATGATTAAACAATTACCCTTATCAGCTTTTGTAAAAATTAAACTATTAGCTTTCACCTTGCCAGCAATACCCCTTACCAACCTTTGTTGTTTAAAGAATTTTGACTTCAACTTAGCCTTGTTGTTATGAAATTTAGTGAAGTTTCTTTGTAAAGATAAATAGCAGCTACTCTTTATGTTATTTTTAATATTATCATCTAGATTCAAACTTTCCAGTAACACATCTACATCGATAGCGAGCTCTTCTAAAACTCTTGAATTTAAATTATTTAAAGTAGAAAATTTGAGGCCATTATTCAAAAACTCAATCTCCTCATTATTGAATGTAGTATTTGTAAGGTTAATAATGCGGTCATGAAATTTGAAGTCAGAAAACTTACCTGAGTTCGAAGACGTCTGCCCATGACTAGCTGGAGACAAGACCCTATCCCTAATAAGCTGTTGAAGCTTTTTATTAACCCTATTAAATTTATTGGTACGTATTAACCCCAATTCCTCCTCATGTTCACCAAATCTCTGCTGAAAAACCCCGTAAGGAACCAGTTCAACTATGTTGTCATAAAGTATCTTTGATTCAATGTTCAATCTATCTAACTTAGCATAATGTAAACAAATTTCTTTTCTTAAAAGTCGCTTTTCCATCAATCGTAGAAATCCGAGGGGTACGTTCTTGGAAGCTTTAATTCTTGCAAAAATAGGAATGACATCATGTTTTAAACAATTCTGGATGAACCAAATATCAATATTAATCAACTGTCGCCTTGTAGACAACCTGAAGTATCTATATGCTTTTTGAAATTATAATTGTAACTAACTATTTTACATAAAGTCAAAGAATTTATAGAATTTGTTAAATCAACGTCAGCGTTTATTTTCATGGAGAATTCGATGTAGCGTCGCTCCCATGAAAGTGCAGAAATCATTATTTTTCTGTAACATAATATTTGTGTTACTTAATGTGTTTATTTTATAAAAACGCAACGTAGCATCGTTCTCATGAAAATACGGAAATCGTAATCTGATGTTTGACATTGCGTAACATTACTTAAACATAAGCGTTTTTTCGTATATAACATATATATATATATATATATATATATATATATATATATATATATATATATATATATATATATATATATATATATATATTTTCTTATATCTAATTCTAATGTTTTTAAAACCTTCTTCTCACGAAAAAATCTTAATTTGCCCCACGTTGCGGTGACATTTATTATATGAATTTTATGTATTTATCAGTTTATAAATAAATATATTTAAACAATATTTATTTTTGAATTTTGTCTATTGCATTATTTTTAATTACTTTATGTTTTTTATTTTTGTCGATGGATTTATATAGTAAATTGGCTAGCTCAGGATATTTTGATTATATTGTTTTACTTTATTGTGTTATTGGAAAACATGAGAACTCTTTACTCCCTTTAGATTCTGGCAGATATTATAATATGCGAAATTTGTATTTACTAAATATTATATTATTTTAACTCCTTTGAAAACGCTTTGAATATTTATGCGGAACATACCTATTCGAACCTCTATGATGATTTTCTGGAACTATTTATGTCAATTGTTAAAATAAAAACAAACATATGAGATGAAATTTAGTTTATATATATACGAACTATCATTGAATTGAAAAACACTATCGGTATGAAGAAAAATCAGTTAAAACAAATTATTACTATAAACTAATATACATGAAATGGTTAGAATTTTTTATACATATAAAACAACGAATAGTGAACTTTTGGCCAATTAATAATGTTTGTGAAATTTTTAATGGTATACCATATAAATTGTTTATACACTGACCTGATATATCACTTTAAAGTTTCTGTTGTGCACTCTGCTTCGGATTCATCTCTCTGGAATGAAGCTGGATTCTTGTTGAATATCGTAGGAAAACAAACTTGATAGTTTGTTGCAGGTAAGTCGAGATTTTGGTTTAATTGTTCAGTAAATACAACTTATAATGTTTATTATCTTACTAAATGTCTTTGAAACTAATAATTAATATTTTATTGTGGACTTTTGATAAAATTCAGACATAGCGTCCCTTCTCAAAATATGGATTAGCTGCATTTTCCACAAATAATGAATGTTTACAAATATTTTCTTCTAGAAATGTCTCTATTATTATTATTTATCATTTAAATTCAATTTTGCTTTTGATTTCTAAAGATTTCCGCAGAATTTAACAAATTATTAGAAAAATTTTCTTACATGTCCATCTGCTTTTGAACCACCCATCCTAATTCATTGTTCCCCAAATCAACAAAACTTTCGTTGCTAGCCTTGTTATTTCAAACAAAAAACTAACAAGTAACTAGATATCATGGTTTAATTTATTTACTGTCTAACATTAATTATAATTATTTTCCTCGTATTTTTATTGTTATTAATTATTTGTGAAAAATTTTAAAATAATTCATTATATCTATTTACATACAATATCATTCCAAAATATGCCTTATTTTTATATCAATAATAATTTTTATCCCACTTTAAATTACAATATCTATGAATTTATAATCATAATCTTCTTAAAATCTTTTATAATGTCTTTCAATTACTCTTTTATATGTAATTCAACAATTATTTTATATAAACTTTGGCTTAACCTTTACTATTGTTATCAATCTTTAAACACTCCTGCTGTTTTGAAAATAATCAATACTTCGAACATAACATATCTCTATGGTTGAAAATATTTCTGCTCTGTTAATTCTGTGTTACATGACATGAAGTTTTTACTGACACTTTTACATAAGAATCAACAAATGATATAACATGTATTCATATTAGTATCAATTATATATATTGTTTATCATCGTTTAAATAATAATTTTATGTTCTTTTTCAGATTCTTTTGTTATTCTAGATAGAATATACAATTCATTGTCTATGTTGCTGATAACAATTTGGATTTATAATTTACTAAGAAAATGGGTTAAGGTTTTGTGATTCATAACTATTTACAATCTGAAAATAAAGGTAACAAATTTTAATTTTGCTAATATATTTCTATATTATAAAGGATAATTAATCTCATAGATGTTCGATTTGATATGATACATATTGTTTAGTTATAATTGTCAATATAAATAGTAATTTTATCTGTCTGAAGAAAGTGATTTCTATTTGTTATTCAACAAAGTTACAAATTTCTCATATTTGTGTATCATTCTCTTGAATATTCATTATGATAAGTTCAAATCCCCTCAAATTTAAATTTAATAAATATTAACATGGTTAATTTTGTTTAAATTTCAATTTCCCAAACAAACTTATCATTCCTTCACTATTTACTATAAAAATATTAGAAACTTCTTAGACTAATTCTTGGTTGTATCCTTATCCTATCTTAATCTACTATTTACAAACAACTTATTTCCTATGATTTTAAATTACTTGTAATATTATCTATTCCTCGTTTTCAATACATATTCCTTAAGAATAATATTTGTAAATGTGTTCTATGTTAAAGATACCCCTTAATATTTTAGTACCTGGATATATTAATCGATAACTGTTTTTACCGTTTTCTGTATCTATGATATATGGACCTTCGAATGGATATAATAATTTCGCACATTGTTCTTCATCTTTCTTTGGCATTCTTAAAGATTTGACAATCACCATATCTCCTTTATTAAACTGTGTTGTCCTAGGTTTCTTTTTATCTTGTTTTTTAATATACTTCTCCGCATTTCGTATTATTCTCCGATTAACCTTTTCAAGTACACTTGTCATAGTTGAATTTCTGTTCAAAATCCAGTGGCATTCTGGCTGTATTCCTTTCATAATATAAATCGGATTCTCCTCTGTTACACCATGTGGTAATTCATTTATGAATTTTTCTACTCTATCCAAGTATTCATCCCATCTTTTATGATTCTCTTGACATAACATTCTTAAATATTTAATGATTTCTTTAATATATCGTTCTGCTGGATTAGAACTTGGTTTTCTGATACTTATAAATTGTAATTTTATTTGTTTACTGTCAGTATATTGTTTTAACTTCCTACTCTCAAAATATGTCGCATGATCAAGTATCACTGTTTCTGGTGTTCCAAACTCTTCTATATATTCTTTAAAACAATCAATTACTACTTTCGCATTTGTCTTTCTACATGGAAATATTTTAACATATTTACTATATACATCAACCATTACTAATAAATGTTTATTCCCCATTGTACTTTTAATTAAATTACCAATAAAATCTACTGCCACTATTTGCAATGGTTTACTCGTTATAATAGATTTCGCTGTCATATAATTATGATAATTCTTTTCTTTGCCTATTTGACAAAACTCACAATATTTACAAACTTCTTTTACAATACTTAAATCTTTCTTAGCTATATAATTTTCTCTAAATAACATCCACAATTTTCTTATTCCTATATGTCCATTTTCTATATGTAAATGTTTAATAATTTCTTTAGCATAATCTCTTGTTATGATATATACTTCTCTATCCTCAATTTGTTTATACCATACATCTTCTATATTTACTGCTCCTCTGGTATTTATTTTATCTATTTGTCTTTGATCTTCTTTTACTCTTTCTAGAGTAAATATTCCTTCAGTTTGGTGTAATGTATTTACTCCTATTTGAAATCTTCTTGGTTCGCTTCCATTATCGTTAACTCTACTTAAGGCATCCGCTACAATGTTTAATTTTCCTGGTACATATTTTATGTCAAACTCATATTCTTGTAGAAGTAGAATCCATCTATGTATTCGATTGTTTGCATATCTGTTCTTTAATATAGATGTTAGTGCTAGATGATCTGTTTCTAATGTAAATTTAGCTCCTAGTAAGAAAAATCTTAGTTTGCTTACACAAAATACTACACTTGCCATTTCTAACTCAGTTATGGAATATTTTCTTTCCGCTGCTTTTGTTACCCTAGATATAAAACTTATGGGAACTTCCTCTTCATCTTGAATTTGTACCAAAACTCCTGCCAATCTTTCCATAGATGCATCTGTTTTCAAGATGAAAGGTTTATCATATTGTGGGTGATAAACTTTGAGTTTCTTCAGAAATATTTCTTTTAATTCCTGGAAAGCTTTGTCTCGTCTTTCATCCCATTTCCATTTTGTATCCTTCTTTAACAACTCAATTAGTGGAATCTCTCTTCTACTTAAGTCTGGAATTAGCCTCTTAAAATAATTTAAAATCCCCAGAAACCCCCTCAAATTTTTTAGGTTCTTAGGTGTTTGATATTCCAGTATCGCTTTAACTCTTTCTGGATTCATTGTTACTCCTGTATCACTTAAAATATATCCCAGATATTCTACCTCCTTTTTATAAAATTGGCATTTATCTAAATTTAATTTCAAACCTGCTTCTTCCAATTCTTTAAGTATAATTTTTAAGTGTTCCTGATGTTTTTCTTCTGTTTCAGAAAATATGAGGATATCGTCGATATAGTGCAGCGTGAAGTCTTCATACTGGTTCAAGATAGTATGTAAAGTTCGTACCAGCGCAGCACAAGAACTTTGTAGCCCAAATGGTACTACACAAAATTGATAAACAATTCCATCCACCATAAAAGCAGTGTACGGTCTACTTCTTGGATCTAAAGGAATTAACCAGAAACTGTGTTTGAGATCCAGTTTTGAGAAAATATTAGCTTTTGTAATTCTACCAAAAATACATTCTATATTTAATGGACTTTCATATTGTTTCTTTGTATAGCTGTTAATATTTCTAGCATCCAAACATAACCTAATTTCTCCTGTTTTCTTCTTGACACATGTGATGGCACTGATGTATTGCGAATTTGATCTTTCAATAATTCCATCATTCAGCATCTTTGTAATTTCATCATATACTTCTGTCTTCAGCCTGTATGGTATTGGATATGTTTTTATTTTGAAATTTTTTATCTCTTCTGTGACTTCTAATTTATGTACATATCTAGATGCTACACGTACTTCCTCGTTAAATAATCGTTTATGATGTTGTAGAAGCTCATACACCCTATCTTGATATTCTCTGTTACATAACTCTTCTAAAACTTTTATCTCTTCACCAATTTGGTTTATTTCCTTTATGTTCGAATTTTGTATATCATTATTAGAAAATTGTTTTATAAAATGTATAATTGAATTTTGATATCTAATACATCCCTGATTATAATCTATAATTATCCTATGTCTATTTAATTCATCATTTCCTAATATTATATCATATCTTAAATTTTTAACTATCAATAATTGTACTGGAATATGTTCTGAATTTATTTTTAAATTAACTATAATAGTTTGATTTGTTTCATAAAGTTTTCTATCATTCGCCCCTACTAATGATATTTTGTTAGTATTAATCACCGTAATATCATCTTGTTTCACATTTTCTATTACATTCTGATTTATTATAGAAACTTCCGATCCTGTATCTAATAAAATTTTACATTTCACATCAAATAAATACCCTTCTATGAAAATTAATTTTATGTTTTCAGTACATTATGAACTTTCATCTATAAATTCTCTTGGATGTTGATAATGAGAAGAATAGATAATATTACGAATGTAAGGACGATTTACGCAAAATTTCTTACCAAGCTTTGCTCTTGGTTTGGATCATTACTTGATCCTTCCTGTTCTTGTGTTATATGATTCACCTGTCTTCTCTCTTCCTCTCTATTATTTTCTTGTTCATAATTCCTTTCTGGGTTCCTTTGATTATAGTTTCTTCTTTCACTATAATTGTTTATTCCTTCCCCTCTATTCTGTTGCCAATTTCCATTCCTGTTTCCATTATAATTTCTTCTTTCGAAATTTGCCTGATTTCCTCTATTTTCATACTGCCTACCATTGTTTCTGTCTCCATTTCCATAATATCTATCTCCATTTCCTGTATTTCTTCTGTTTTCAAAATTCCTGTTTCCATAATTTCTATATTCATTTCTGTTATTATTGTCCCTTCTGATAAATCCATTTCCATTCTCTCTTGTTCGATCATTTCTTATCTCCTCATTCCTATTCTGGTATCGATTTATTCCATTTGTGTTCACAATACTCCTCTCCACTCTCTGTAGGTAACATGACAAACTATCCATCGTCTTGATATTATGAAGTGCAATAGTCTCCGATACTTCTGCATTAAATTGTCTGCCTACATATAATACCAGTTCCTCCTCTTTCATCACCGGTTCTAGATACTGTGCCATATTATACAACTGCATCGCATATGAATTCAAATTTTTACCTTTATTATAGTCGAATTTGCCAAAGTATAATTTTTCCCTAAAATTTGCTTGCTGTAATTCCCCCCAAAAATAGTTTAAGAACTGATTTTCAAATTCTTCCATATTTCTGATCTGCTCTTCTTTATTGCAGAACCAGAGTAATGCGTGACCTGACAACATACCTCTTATCGCTATTTTCTTCTCCATCAAATCCTTTATTCCCCTCAATTTACTTTTTATAATTTTAATAAAAACTTTTGGGTGTATTAAATTAATGTTCCCATCGAATTTCACACCTACATCCATATTCCCATTGTATATGATTCCTCCTCCATTTCTTCTCACAGTATCCTCCATTTCTTCTACCGTTTCTTGTAGTTTCCTATTCATCTCTTCTAATTCCCTATTAAATGATCTACCCATGACTTCCGACCTTTTTTCATATGTTCCTGTTTGTTCTTCCAGTCTCACATTTAAATCTTGAAATTTTTTATCCACCTTCTGTATTACTTCTTCATTAGTTTGTCCTTGTACTTTTATATGTTCCACTTCTCTAATTATATTTTCATTTTGTTTGTTGACTTTCATTACAATAGTTCCTGTTAGATTTTCTTCTAAACATCTACCCCATTCTTGAATTTCTTGATCAACATGTTTTTCTATCTCTTCCCGGATTTTGATTCCATTGTCTTGAATCTCTGTTCTTAAATTTTTATTTTGCTCCTCAATATTTTGTTGCACCTTATCCATTCTTCTTTGAAATACTTCGTTTTCTTCCCTGATTTTCTGGATTTCTTTAATACTTTCAGATTTCACATCATCAATTTTCTTTTCCAATTTGTCTATGTTCCCACTCATCTGGTCCATTTTTCCATCTATCCTGTTGATATCTCCTCTCATTGTATCTATGTTTCCATTTATTCTCTCCTCCATTCTGATAAATAATTGTTGCATCCTGTCCATCATCTGATCATCTCTATTTGTACTTGTTTTTCCCTGCTCTCTTGTATCCTCTCTTCTTGTTCTTGTGCTTCCTCATCTCCTGTTGAGTCTTCCTCTGGTACATTTTCTCCAGATTGTCCCTGTTCTAAGTAATGTACTTGGAAATCCCCTCTACCATGTCTTCTTTCCTCTCGTTCCTCTTCCGATCCACTATCCGTACCTACCTGTTTTCCGTCTCTTAACATCATTTTCTTTTCCATCTTATATTTATAATATAGTCAATAAAATTTCTAATATTTGTATACTTTTAATTATTCCCTTAACAAAAAACAACCTACCAAATATTTTAAAATCGCCCCACGTTCTTGGGCGCCATTTCTTATATCTAATTCTAATGTTTTTAAAACCTTCTTCTCACGAAAAAATCTTAATTTGCCCCACGTTGCGGTGACATTTATTATATGAATTTTATGTATTTATCAGTTTATAAATAAATATATTTAAACAATATTTATTTTTGAATTTTGTCTATTGCATTATTTTTAATTACTTTATGTTTTTTATTTTTGTCGATGGATTTATATAGTAAATTGGCTAGCTCAGGATATTTTGATTATATTGTTTTACTTTATTGTGTTATTGGAAAACATGAGAACTCTTTACTCCCTTTAGATTCTGGCAGATATTATAATATGCGAAATTTGTATTTACTAAATATTATATTATTTTAACTCCTTTGAAAACGCTTTGAATATTTATGCGGAACATACCTATTCGAACCTCTATGATGATTTTCTGGAACTATTTATGTCAATTGTTAAAATAAAAACAAACATATGAGATGAAATTTAGTTTATATATATACGAACTATCATTGAATTGAAAAACACTATCGGTATGAAGAAAAATCAGTTAAAACAAATTATTACTATAAACTAATATACATGAAATGGTTAGAATTTTTTATACATATAAAACAACGAATAGTGAACTTTTGGCCAATTAATAATGTTTGTGAAATTTTTAATGGTATACCATATAAATTGTTTATACACTGACCTGATATATCACTTTAAAGTTTCTGTTGTGCACTCTGCTTCGGATTCATCTCTCTGGAATGAAGCTGGATTCTTGTTGAATATCGTAGGAAAACAAACTTGATAGTTTGTTGCAGGTAAGTCGAGATTTTGGTTTAATTGTTCAGTAAATACAACTTATAATGTTTATTATCTTACTAAATGTCTTTGAAACTAATAATTAATATTTTATTGTGGACTTTTGATAAAATTCAGACATAGCGTCCCTTCTCAAAATATGGATTAGCTGCATTTTCCACAAATAATGAATGTTTACAAATATTTTCTTCTAGAAATGTCTCTATTATTATTATTTATCATTTAAATTCAATTTTGCTTTTGATTTCTAAAGATTTCCGCAGAATTTAACAAATTATTAGAAAAATTTTCTTACATGTCCATCTGCTTTTGAACCACCCATCCTAATTCATTGTTCCCCAAATCAACAAAACTTTCGTTGCTAGCCTTGTTATTTCAAACAAAAAACTAACAAGTAACTAGATATCATGGTTTAATTTATTTACTGTCTAACATTAATTATAATTATTTTCCTCGTATTTTTATTGTTATTAATTATTTGTGAAAAATTTTAAAATAATTCATTATATCTATTTACATACAATATCATTCCAAAATATGCCTTATTTTTATATCAATAATAATTTTTATCCCACTTTAAATTACAATATCTATGAATTTATAATCATAATTTTCTTAAAATCTTTTATAATGTCTTTCAATTACTCTTTTATATGTAATTCAACAATTATTTTATATAAACTTTGGCTTAACCTTTACTATTGTTATCAATCTTTAAACACTCCTGCTGTTTTGAAAATAATCAATACTTCGAACATAACATATCTCTATGGTTGAAAATATTTCTGCTCTGTTAATTCTGTGTTACATGACATGAAGTTTTTACTGACACTTCTACATAAGAATCAACAAATGATATAACATGTATTCATATTAGTATCAATTATATATATTGTTTATCATCGTTTAAATAATAATTTTATGTTCTTTTTCAGATTCTTTTGTTATTCTAGATAGAATATACAATTCATTGTCTATGTTGCTGATAACAATTTGGATTTATAATTTACTAAGAAAATGGGTTAAGGTTTTGTGATTCATAACTATTTACAATCTGAAAATAAAGGTAACAAATTTTAATCTTGCTAATATATTTCTATATTATAAAGGATAATTAATCTCATAGATGTTCGATTTGATATGATACATATTGTTTAGTTATAATTGTCAATATAAATAGTAATTTTATCTGTCTGAAGAAAGTGATTTCTATTTGTTATTCAACAAAGTTACAAATTTCTCATATTTGTGTATCATTCTCTTGAATATTCATTATGATAAGTTCAATATATATATATATATATATATATATATATATATATATATATATATATATATATATATATCTGGTGCTGGATTAGTTCTTCTAGTGATGGCCATTACTTTTGTCTTCTTTATATTAATTTTAAAGCCCAGGGTCTCTCCTACTCTGTCGATCCGATTTAAAAGTTGTTGGAGTCCTTCTAAGCCATCGGCTATATGATGGCGGTATCATCTGCAAAGCGTAAGTTGTTAATCAGATGCCCGTTTATTCTAATGCCGTGTTCCATACCCTGTAGAGCTTCATCGAATATGTAGCCAGAATATATATTAAATAGTAAGGGCGATAAGACACATCCCTGTCGCACTCCCCTATGAATGGGTACATCATCTGTTTTGTTTCCTTCGACCCTGATGGCTGCTGTTTGGTCCCAGTATAAATTTTTCAGGAACTGGATGTCGTTATTATCGAGACCCTTTTCTTTCAGGATGTTAAACAGGGCTGTGTGTTCGACTCTGTCGAACGCCTTCTCGTAGTCGATAAAACAGATGAAAGCCTCTTTTTGTTGATTATTTGCTTTAAAAGGCACATATAGTGTTTCAAATCGGTCACACCTTTTCGCAAAATGCAATATTTGATATTTTATCTTAAATTCCATTAATACTTCTCCACCAGTACTTTTTTGATGTCTGTAAATCTCTATCTGATCTCAATATTGTATGTATCAGTATCTACAATTTCTCCAACCTGTACACCACTTTGTAGCCATGTTTTACTACAATATCAAAATCATCTATAAAATTCGTGTAATTTTGGAATTTCTGCAATTCTGATAACCGGTGTGGGAATTCGCCAATGACTAAGAAATATGTATTTCTTATCATATAAATGTGTGATGATTCAGTAGTCAGTACATATTACCTGAACTCTGAGCTGGTACAGTTGATGTTAAATATTATTGTATTAGCTTTATGTATAATTATTGTGTTAAATATTGTAATTGTTAGCTAATAAATATACCATTACTACTTGAGCGGAGTGTTTTAGTGTTCCTACCAGGATACCACAGTATATATTAAAGGTTCCTGCCATGATCACAATATATCATGTACAACTAGCTGAAAAACCAGAATAGTATTATATTAAAGATCCTTAATGATATATAAAAAAAATAAAGTTAAAATTTGGGTGTGTACTGTATTCACTTAATACAACCTAAAATTTGAGTAAAATTAATCTAGAGTTTTCCAGATCACAATAAAACAGGATAAAAGAGTATTTAGCCAAAAACATATTTTTCTAATAAATAAAACTAATTAAATATCGTGCGTTTCTTATTGTTCATCCACTTTTTGTTTCTTTTACAGATAAGAAGTGGTTCAGTACATTTATGAAATGTCGGATTCTTCCATAGATAAGAGAATATTATATTTGATTCTCCCTCTATTGTTTCAACACAGTTGTCAATTCTTGCATAAATTCTAAAAAGCTGGCAACGTGAATTCATTAAAATCACTAGAATTTTGGTACTAAAACAAAAGTTACCAAAACAACCAAGCCTAATTTCGACTTGTCCGAGAATTCACGAAGTGGGCACTATAGTGCAACGCAAAACTTGAGACGAAGTCTGACTTGGCGAAGCACGTCTCAAGTAGGATATTGAGTAAGGACTATAGGTACGGCCATGTGTGACGCGTGAATAGAATTGTTTTATGGCGTGAAGGTCAAAACCATAGAGAAAGTAATTATATTATTTGTCTATGCTCAAAAACATGCACATGTTTGGGCTGAACTTGTTTTAAATGCATTTTTCGGATTTAAAATTTTATTCTCGTTGGGTTGTGAGTATCATTTTGTTTTTCTGGTCAAACATGGATGTAGGATTAGGTTATTTAGAGGTACGTCTGTACGTAAGGTAGTCACTGTCACTAATGTAAAGTTGGCAATGAAAGCTGTCATGGGCAGTGACAGTCAAGCGATGTTCTCGAACCTTGGCTCACGTGTATGTACTCAATAAAGAACAATACAAAATCAAGTGTTAATGTTTAATTTATAAATCCTAAAGTAAAGAAACAAACTTTAACATAACATGGCGCAGTCAGAATAGTTAGACAAAGAAAGTTAAAACCAGCGGTGTAAATTTTTTGCAATATAAAGAAAAATGGGAGACAGCCGAGGAGTAGCACCCATGCAAATGGCGGGAAACTTAGCAGAAAATTGGAAGCTATGGAGGTACCGTTTTGAAAACTATTTAGTTGCGAGTGAAATTAATAAAAAAGATGAGGCCATTCAGTGCGCACAAGTTCTTCATTTCATTGGGGAAGAAGGCTTCAAAATTTATACTACATTTCAGTTTACTCACGCTGAAAAAGATAAACTTAATACTTTACTCGATAAGTTTGAAGCACATTTTTTGCCTAGAGAAAATTTAACCTACGAACGATACAAATTTTTCTCATTTAAGCAAACTCAGGGACAATCTCTAGACCAGTTTATAACCGAAGCAAAGAAAATAGCAATGAAATGTAAACTAGGAACTTTGCAAGAAGATCTTACAAAAACAGTTATTATTTGTGGGGTCAAGAATTCATCAATTAGAGAAAAATTATTACAAGAAGAAGATTCCACTAGTTTGGAAAAGATTATTGAAAAATGTGCAATTCTGGAAATGTCCAAAGAAAGAAGTGAAGCAATGAATGAGATACATCATGAGCCGGCAGTGGATTATGTTCAGAAGGAGAAATTCAATGGAAAAATCAATCGTGGAAAGAAAAATGTAAATCCAGAAAGTAAGAAATGTATTAATAATTGTACGAGGTGTGGTTTAAATCATCCAGTAAATAAATGTCCTGCTCATGGTAAGATGTGCAATTTTTGTAAATTTCAAATAGCGTTTTCGGTTTACTGCTCTCTGTTGCTCTGAGAGCATATGAATGTGACCTGCGAGAGATTTCTATGTTCTATTTAAACTAAAGATCGCCCTCTCTTAGATGTTGTGTGTTCTGTTTTACATTTTTACTGCTCTAAAATATAATAAGATCGATCCCAACGGATCTGAAAATATTGAGAGAGCAAGGAGAGCACTCCTGAAAATATAACCTCATGTTAATAAATAGTTGTAGTGTCAAAATCGACAACCTATAGTTTTATCGATAATTTGTATTTTTGTTGATAATTATGGAGCAAAAAACTAAGATTATGGAATGTACGGAACTACTCTCTTCATCTGATAGCTCAGATGATGAAGTTGAGGGGATTAACAAACAATTTCTTCGTTATTGCGTCCATATTTAATGTCCCATTACCTATATTAAATAATAAATCTTCGATGTTTTCAAAAATGATCTGAAAAGTAGTCGTAACATCAATGACGTTCGGTTTGCCATCTCCTGCATGTGATCTGATGAAGTATGTTCGATTATACAATCAAGGAACGATCGAGATTGCTCGTAGTGGAATTAGTATCAATCTTTTATATGTGTATGACGTAATGAATCTTAGAGAGAGTGATTTCCGAGCATGTAAACCGAAAACACTAAAAATCATTTTGAAAGTAAGTGCTACAAGAAATAGAATAAAAGAAGAGTGAATGAGATAGTAGAAGTAGAAGAAGTAATTAATGAAAATGCTGAAAATTCTTTGTTTATAGGCTCTATAGACAGTGTAAATACAAATGACAATGTGAATGAATGGGTAACTACACTAGAAATAAATAATAAAATAATTAAATTAAAAATTGACACAGGTGCAATGGCTAATATATTGTCATTTTATCTCTTCAAATGTGTAGGACTATCTCCTAAAATTATTAAGAAATCTGATTACAAATTAAAATCATATACTGGTGATGAATTAAAAGTTTGTGGAAAATGTAATTTAAGTTGTTTTAAAAATAATAATGCATATGATTTGGAATTTTTTATTGTAAATAGTAATACTTCTGCAATTCTAGGGTTGATTGCTTCTCAAAAGTTAAATTTAATTAAAAGACAAAATGAGTACACAGAAGTAAGAAATAAATATCAAGATGTATTTTCTGGCATAGGTTGTATTAGTCAAAAATGTAGCATTAGTCTAGAAGCAAATGCAAAACCTGTCGTTAATCCAATAAGAAGGGTAGCCTTTCCTTTGTTGGAACCCCTAAAGCAAAGTCTAGAGGGGCTGAAAAGGGAGAAAATCATTGAAAAGGTTGAGGGTCCGTCTGACTGGGTGAATGCTCTTGTATTAGTACGTAAACCAAATGGTAAATTAAGAATATGTCTGGATCCTAAGGATCTAAATAATGTAATTAAAAGAGAATATTGTAGAATTCCTACATTTGAAGGAGTGTCCAGTAAATTAGCTGGAGCAACTATTTTTAGTACTTTAGATGCTACAAGTGGTTTCTATCAGATCCCATTAGATGACGAGAGTTCAAAGCTCTGTACATTTGGAACCCCATATGGTAGGTACAAATTCTTACGATTGCCTTACGGTATAAAGTGTGCTCCTGAAATTTTTCAAGAACGCTTTAAAAGTATTTTTGATAAAATTGAAGGTTCTGATATTTATATAGATGATTTAATCATCTGGGGTAGAAATAAACAAGAACATGATCTGAGATTAAAAAAAGTTTTGGATACTGCTAGGAAAAATAATGTTAAATTCAATTTAAACAAATGCAAGTTTGGACAAAAAGAAATTAAGTACATGGGTCATATAATAAATAATAAAGGTATTAGTCCAGACAATTCTAAAATTAAAGCAATTTCAGAAATGCCATGTCCTAAAAATAAACAGGACATACAAAGACTTGTAGGTATGCTTACTTATGTGAGTAGGTTTATAAAAAACTTTTCAGATAAAACAGCCCCTTAGAAGTTTATTAAAAAAGGAAAATGAATTCATTTGGGATGAGGACAAAGAAAAAGCTTTTGTAGATTTAAAAGAAACTCTCACAACAAATCCGGTTTTACAATTTTTTGATATAAATAAACAGTCAGTTATTTCAGTAGACTCCTCAAAATCAGGAGTAGGAGCTTGTCTTCTGCAGAATAATCTTCCATGTGCGTATGCCTCAAAGGCATTAACAGACACTCAGACGAGGTACGCACGAATCGAAAAAGAGTTGTATGCTGTTTGTTTTAGATTAACTAAATTTTATCAGTATATTTTTGGTCGTAGGGTAATTGTTGAAACAGATCATCAACCACTTATTTCCATTTTCAAAAATCCGTTGAATAAATGTCCTGCAAGGTTGCAGAGAATGTTGTTACAACTTCAAAAATTTGATTTTGAGTTGCGCTATAAGCCCGGAAAAGACTTGCTTTGAGCAGATGCTTTGTCTCGTGCATATCTTGTAGAGAAGGAAGTGGATTTGTTGGATGATGACATTGAGGGTCATGTATGTATGGTTAAATTAGAATTGAATGCAACACCTGAAAAAATAAATGAATTTGTGATTGAAACGAATAAAGACACAGTTTTGAATGATCTTAAAGAACTAATTAAAAACGGTTGGCCTAATTCAAATAAAAAAGTTAAAAATCAAGTTAAAATATTTTGTCCTTATAAATCAGAATTAACTGTCATTGACGGATTAATTTTTAGAAACAATTGTCTGGTAGTTCCAAAGTCACTTCAAAAAGAAATGTTAGATCGTATTCATTATAGTCATTTAGGGGTAAACAAATGCATAAAATTGGCACAAGATTCTTTATTCTGGCCTGGTATGGTTGATCAAATAAGACAGAAAATTTCAAATTGTCACCAGTGCCTTACTTATGCCAATTCTCAGAATAAGGAACCTTTAAAGCCACATGAGATACCAGCTTTACCATGGAATAAAATAGGCTGCGATATTTTCGAAATAAAAGGAAAAAAATACCTTTTAGTCATTGACTATTTTTCAAAATATGTAGAAGTAGCAGAATTATTGAATAATCCAACAAGCCATATGGTCATAACAAATCTTAAGTCAATTTTTGCTAGGCATGGGATTCCAGTAACCTTGGTAAGTGATGGCGGCCCACAATTTACATCACAAGAATTCAAAACTTTTAGCAGACAATGGGAATTTAAGCATATAGTTTCGTCTCCAACCTATGCTCAGTCTAACGGCATGGCAGAGAGACATATACAAACTATAAAAAAAATGTTTAAGAAAATATTTAATGAAAAGAAAGATTTATATATGGCTCTTTTACATTATCGTACTACACCCATTTTTGAAAACATATCACCATCTGAAATTTTGATGTCGAGAAAATTAAGAACAAATTTAATAATTACAAAAAATCAGTCAAAACCTAGAATTGCAAAAGAATATAATAAAACAATTATTAAGGAAAAACAAGAACTGCAACAAAAATATTATAATAAAAATGCAACTAAAAGCTTACCTGAATTGTACACAAATCAGTCAGTTTATGTTCAAACAAAACCAAATGGTAATTGGTTTCTTGGTAAAGTTGTTAGTAAACTAAGAGATAGAACATATAGATTGCAAATGAATAATGGTTCTATGCTAATAAGAAATCGGAAATTCATTAAACCGGTAGGAAATAAACATTTTCTAAATAATTCAGAAAACCATTATTCATCAGCAAAGGAGGAAAATCATAATGAAATTAAGTATTTTATAGAGTTAAAGGATGATGAAAATATCAGTAATGATAAGGAAAGTGTTAGAGAAGAGAGAGTGGTTGTAGATTTTGAAAATAGACTTGAAAATGAACAATGTGAAACTACCGAAGATGATAATCATAATGAAGAAAGTGTTAATGAGGGAGATTCGGAATCGAACAGTGATGCAAGTAGTGTTTATGAAGAAAGCATTACTATAGTTGTAGATGAAAATAAAATGAGGGACAGTTCAGAAAGTGATTCGGATTTGGAGGCTAAATTTATTAAAAAAACTTGTATCACATCATCAGGTCGAATTTCGCGACCTCCTCCAAAACGGAATCAGTTTTGATTATCTTACTTAAGAAAGGGGGATGTAGGATTAGGTTATTTAGAGGTACGTCTGTACATAAGGTAGTCACTGTCACTAATGTAAAGTTGGCAATGAAAGCTGTCATGGGCAGTGACAGTCAAGCGATGTTCTCGAACCTTGGCTCACGTGTATGTACTCAATAAAGAACAATACAAAATCAAGTGTTAATGTTTAATTAATAAATCCTAAAGTAAAGAAACAAACATTAACATAACAATGGACAATAAAGGAAATAAGCTGATGTCGGTTGAACAGGATGTATAGTAGCTCACCTTTGTTTGCTTATCCAAATCATGAAATCTCCTATGTGGAGTGATTAAAGAATTTAACATTTCTAAATCTCTCATAATTTTGTCTCTCAACACCTTGTACCAAAATTTCAGCCACCCTCACAATATTATGCATATTGTCCAACAAAATATCTTCTATATTCATTTTTAATTCAAAAAAGCACATTGGAGGAGAAAGGATTAAATATTTAAATAATACACAGGAAACAGTCAACAAAAAAATCGCTTAACTCCACGTACCCAATGAACGTCTGATAAAGAGCACTCGTCGTCGAACGAACATTTGGGAACGAATAGCTCATGATTCGTTCCCCAAGAATTGCAGTTTCCACAAATCTACGCTCATGCCGCCATGAACGTATACGTTCAATGCACGGACGATCTCGATAATTGACCCCAAGGATGGTCAAAGTACTATTCTTTGGTAAAACTAAAAAAATAATGGAAAATAAATCTTAAAAGAAACTTTGTGGTTATAATCAAACCAACCAATATCAAAGAAGACCTGTAAAATATCACTAATAGCACAGAATACTGATTTTGGTTGGGATACGGATACGTTTTTACGTATACGGAGAAGAGACGTAACCATAGACAAATAATAATATAATGCATATATGTATACGTATTTATATGTATATGAATATAATGCATATACGTAATAAATAAAATATACTGCTAACTGCCTATATCTCCCATAAGCGAAATGCGTTCTATTAAGAGTGAGAGGTCCGACTACACTCTGTGTGGCCATGTTAGTTATGCGCAAATGCTGTATTTGCCGCCTGTAATATTTTTAAACGAATATATTTGAGTCAACAAAAACTTCGTGTCTGATTTGACCAAATAAAGTGCAATTATGTAATTACATTTTTTTTCACTTCTAACATAAATCTCAAATAACGTCTATTATAATTGCCTAGGTTACTTCAAAAGAAATAGAAATGAAGTAGATGAACACGAAATATATAGTGAGCACATAACCCATTAGAGTTATATAATTCATTTCTTTGATAACTACACACTAATATAGCCATACATATTGACAAATTAAATGACGATGGAGTACCTAATGGGATGATTTGTTTTCAAACGGAATTTATTTTTATATACCTGTAGACCTATGAAAATTTAAATTAGGACCAATCTCATTACATAAAAAGCACCGTTGTGGAGACATAGTTTTTAATAGAAATCTAAATAAAAGAAACACGTAAAAATTACAACACAATGATAAAACAAATAATAAAATCACTAAACATCCAAACCACAGCCTAATTTTACTATGCTGTGTGCAAACAAACAACCATAGAGAAAACAAAATATATTATTTGTCTATGCTAACAACCTTTACCACTTCCCTGAAGGACTAAAAGCGTCAAAGCGGGAATGATACAGCCAATGATATTAAACAATGCAACGTCCCGTGACTCGCATGCGCGTATTGATCTTGGCCACAAACGGTGCAGACATATATATGTCGGCACTCTGATGATCGCCACGCTTCCCTGACCGCTAGGCGCAGTATATTTTATTTATATGTATATGCTTATATTATTGTTTGTCTATGGTGGAAACGTAGAAAAAAAGTTAAAAATGCATATACGTAATAAATATATGTTTATTTCTCTATGGACGTAACGATCCGTTCAACGCATCGTATCGGTGAACCGTAACGGGTCTACACATGCGCAGTTCGTTACGGATACGTATACGTGAGAAATTTAAGACCCATTAAAAGGCAACGAGAGCATCCATTTTAAATTCCCGCGAAGCGGGAACTGTTTATACCAACGTGTAGAGAAAAAAAATTGAGACAAAAATTATAGGAAAACAATCGTGACCCCCACCCCCCCACCTCACCGCTATAGCTATCTCGGAGACGATTCGATAAATCGAATTCTCATATCAGAAATAAAAACCTACGTCATCTCTGTTTCGCGAAAAAAATATGCCCCCTTCCCCTCCCCCACCGCGAAAGTGGTGCTCCATTAGTACAGGGTCTAGCGAAAGGAAAAAAATTGCATCTGAAAGAGAAAAATCCGGTCGGTACATAGGACCTTCAAACCGATTTTATGATTTGAAGAAATATACAGGAAAAAATTAAAAAGTACTTTTGCAAAAAATGTTTTTTTCGAATTTCAGGAAACGAATAACCTAGCGTAAGATATCACGTCAAACCCTCTTGAAAAACATACAACAAAACTTACCTCCTCCCCTTTTTGGGGGGTCCAGAAGTCGTCAAATACCGACTTTTTTCGACATTAGTACTTGGGGCTTGGATAGCGAAAAACTGTCAAATACGTTTTCAAGAGAACTTAGGCACGTTTTTTTTACATCATATATTCACCATTGGTTGACTGACGTCAGTCTCCGCTGCGCCGACATTTTGGAATCACCAATGGTACATAAAAAAACGCAGTTGTTATTTACATCATTATATCTGACAACTGCTGACAATCGATTTTTAAGTTGATTGTTGCTTTAGCAAAAATTAACGAAACGAATGAAAATACTTGAAAAGTGTTGTAGTTTAAGTAGTTATTTTAGCCTCCAGGCTCGGAGTAGCATTTCATCTGATAGTTCTTAGGATGAACTAATATGCAGGTTTTTTTGAGGTTAAGCTGTCATTTTCTAATCCACCAAATTTATGCACCACCTCGAAACAGCGGTGTTTGGAGGGTAGAACTACCCTCCATACAGCGGTGGAATGGTTTGCAATTTTGGTTGATGCAATAAATGAACGAGTCATTTCTTCAATCTAAAATCCACCAATGAATATAAAAACGTAGTTGGTGGATTGGTGGATCTACCGGTGAATAAAAAAACGTGCCTCAACTAGACACGTACATAGAACACATAAAAAAGGTGGGTTAATAGGCCATGTGCACAACCTGACAGTTGACACTAATGACAGTCGCCCTGAGGAAAAACATTTATTATTTACACTAAGGTTAATGCACCTATCGATTTTTAATAAATAATTTTTGTGATAACTATTAACTAGTTAGCCTGAAATATGCCCAGATTTTGTTCAGTGGTTAATTGTGGTAGCAATAATTCCAAAGATAAAATTTCGTTTCACAAATTTCCTTCTATTTATGATAACAATGGAAGGGTGGTTTCCTTGGCCCAAGAAAGGAGAGAAAAGTGGATTCAGGCTCTCCGAAGAACGGATT
This sequence comes from Galeruca laticollis, assembly GCA_963921935.1. NCBI lineage: Eukaryota > Metazoa > Arthropoda > Insecta > Coleoptera > Chrysomelidae > Galeruca > Galeruca laticollis. The sequence goes on along the minus strand of OY998175.1, from coordinate 112,065,139 downwards.
TAACAGAGAAGAAAATCAAATACGGATTTATATGTTCTAAACACTTTATTGGAGGTAATCTCATAGGCTATTTATTTTTTTGAATCGTTTTTATGTTCAATATTTTTAGGAAAACCCAGTAAATTAGCCGAGAAAGATGAAATTGATTGGGTACCAAATCAAAACATGGGATACCTAAGTTCTACTTTAGCCACAAAACAGAAGGTTATTCGTGATCAAAGAATTAAAAAACGTAGTAAAATAAAAGTAAGTACTTGAGGCATAGAGCACTTGAACAAGTGTATTATGTCATTTTTTATTTATTTTGTAGGAAGAAGTAGATAATATTGCACAACATAATATTGAGGGTGAAAACATGGAGGTAAAAGAAGTCAATGGAGATGTAGACCAGGAGCAGGCTAACAACCAAAATAAAACGAATGCGGATTTAGACAAAGATTTAATATATGCAAATAGTCATATTTATGAGTTAAGAGATATGGTACAAAAATATAAATTTGATTTAAATAGTTTAAAAAATGATACAGAACAATGTCGATTCTATACAGGTTTGGACTTTGAATATTTCAATGTAGTGTATAATTTTATAGAACCAGAGTTGTCCACTCGACAATCAAAGTCTTTAACAAAGGTTGAAATGATTATGTTAACCCTAATGAAGTTACGATTAAACCTGTTATTTAAGGACTTGGGATACAGGTTTAAAGTAAGTCGTTATTCGGCTAGTAGAACGTTTTTCTCTGTTCTTAACATTATGTATAATAAATTAAAATTTTTAATACATTGGCCTGAAAGAGACTGTTTACAAAAAAATGTCCCCAAGTGTTTTCTCGAAAATTTTGGAAAAAAAGTAACCATTATTATTGACTGCTTCGAAATATTCACCGAGACACCTTTAAACAAAAATGCTGCAGCACAACACTTCTCTAATTACAAACACCATAACACCATTAAAATTTTAATAGGTATATCACCACAAGGTAGTATTATTTTTATATCTGAAGCATTCACAGGTCGGTGTAGTGATAAATTTGTAGTAGAAAATTCAAATTTTTTAAACAACTTAATTCCTGGAGACTTAATATTAGCCGATCGTGGGTTTTTAATTCATGATGAGGTAAGACGGTGCTTTGCAGAAGTGCAGATGCCTGCATTTTTAAAAGGTGCTAAACAACTGAAGCCCAAAGATGTTGAGGAAACTCGTACTTTGGCCAATGTTAGAATACATGTTGAGCGTGTTATAAGTCAGTTAAGGCAGAAATATAATATCTTGGCACAGGTTGTACCTATATCTTTGTTAAAAAAAAAACTAATAATGTGTCTATGATAAATACAATTGTAACGTTATGTTCTGCCTTAGTTAACACATGCCCTTCTGTAATTTGACTTTTATCAATAGTTATTATATGTATAGTGATTCCCTGCTTCTTACATTTTATTTGTTTACTATTGATTACTTAGATTAATTTAGACAATATATTATGTATTTATGAATAAAAGACTTTTATTATTATTGTTAATAAATAATACCCCTATAAATACTTGTTTTAATTTTCCTAAAATAATTGTAAAGGTTGATCTTGGTAACCATTTATTTATTTCTTTTTGCCAACACAATTCAAAGTTTGAAAAAAGCAAGATCACAACAGCTTACGAGTATCTAAAATCTAGAATTAGAACATTGCAACAATATTAACAATTTGAACAATATTAAATATAAAATAGCATTTGTATTAATAATAACATATTAAACTACTAATTTAAAAGTTAAAGGAATATAGGCATTTGTCTTTCACTAATCTTGAGGCTGTCCTTTTGAATCTATTATTGATTTTTATTAAAATTAACAGATGCACATGTCTTACAATACCAGATTCCTTTTGGTACTACTTTTAATTTTACACAACTCAAGTGAAACCACTTAATGTTACAAAAATAGTTACTACACATCACCATTTTTCTTCCACTTTCAGGCATTTTGCATGTACACCATACAGTTTTCTCATGGAGGGTTCCTAAGGTACTCTGTGATGTTAGCGAGGTACCTGGTTCATACTCAAATCGAGTTTGGGAGCTTTGCTTTTTAGTAAAATGCTTACCTAACAATTCTGGCATTACAACATTTTTATGAAATAATATAGCTTTTGCTTTTTTCTCACTCCAAAATTCATCATTAAAAATTATTTTTTCATAAAATATATTTTTTCGCGTCCATACCACAAAATAGCAATATTTTGTATATGAGATGGCCATCTGCATTTGCACTTGGTAATAATAGGTATGCTTATTGTCTAAGCAAAAACTATTGTCATCACCATATATACATTTTTCATTGTATTTCAGAAACGATTGTTTTCTGTTAACAATTTCTTCAATTGTTGTATCTTTCACACAATACGGACATTTAATTTCAATGCAGCCCTTCCCACAACAGTCACAGGAAACCATCAGATCGGGACTAGCACCGAGGCATGGACTATCTTGATCAATTAGTAATCCCACTTTATAAACTTCCAAGTTTGAATGTTTTGATTTTAAGTGATGTAGAACAAAATCATTAAGGGCCTTTGTTTCATGATCACATCCGTATTGTGTATAAAGTGATTGAAATCTGGCTTCATGAGGATAACATATTCTTTTTAACAAGCTTATGCTTGGTTTTTCTATTTGTGTGCAACATACAGATTTTAGATTTGAAGCTGTTATCCTGCCTGTTCGATAAGAGAACCAATCTTTACACTGGGATTGTTTTCTTGTAAGAGCTTCCACCTCGGTTACATTCACACTACAATCAATGTTCTCTCCTTCATGAATTAACTCTTGAAGAGATAAATGTGCATTTTCTTCACTGAATAAATTAATTAATAAGCCCTTTGGCACACTTGTAGCTGCTGCTTCTTCTAACTTATCAGCATAGGGCTGAAACATTGATAAAACAGCACTTGGTTTTTTTAATGCAAACAGGGCATCCAAAAATCGGCTCTTGTCTTCTTTGGAAGGCTCGGAAAGCTCAAGGTTGCTATCACTTTCAAGATCTTCCTCCATTATATCGAGAATTTCAGAAGGACGTACTGTGTAATCAACTTGTGATACCTTCGAAGGAGCCCCCAGCCGTGCACTAGGAGGCATCCAATATGCTTTAGTGTCTGTCACACTGGCCTCACTATAATTTCGAGCAGCATCTTCAACTCCAAACAGAGTGGCGCCAACATGGCTACAGGCCTCACCAAGTCCAGCGACACAATCACAATGTGCCGATAAAATTTCTCCATCTTTAAGGGCAACAATCCATACATTTAAGGGAGGTAAATTAAGTCGTTGAGAGTGCATTACCTGCAACAAGAAAGAAAACTATCTGTTTAATTTGTTTACTTTTGATTACCTTCATTTTAAATCTTTGCTGAACAAAAATGGGAGATACTTACTTGGGAAATTATAAGGATCCTCTCAGAATTGGAAATAGGTTTCACTGCTAATTTCTTCACCCATTTACATATAAAAAAATTATAAGCATCCAAAGATTTATAAGCACGAAACTCTTTTTCAGTATAGGCACTCTTTTTAAAAACAAGATAGTTTATTATGTCAAAAAATGCAACCCTGGGAAAATCCTTTAACATTGTACTGCACTGGCTAAACTTTAAAAGATATGGATCCACTTTATTTGTTACGGCTAATTTAGTTAAATAGCGTTCTTGAACTTCTTTTGGAAGAGTATTATAATAGTTGCTTTTGTCCATGTTGTAGGTTAAAATACTTTGGTGCTGTAGCAACGTAAATACAAAGCGAAAATTCTTTATAGAACAAAATCCAAAAAGCTGATCCTGGATACAATAAATATACTTATTATTCGAACAGAAAAACTACCAAAAAAACAGTCTAAGAACATACAAACAGCAAAAACACATTCAGAATATCTTCTAATCACAGAACTAACAGGTGTAGACAGAGTTTGTTTTTCCTCAGGGCGTCTGTCAAATCAATTGATGACGTCACGTGCACATGCCCTATGGGGGGAAATATACAGAAAAAATTTACAAGTAAATTTAAAAAAAAAATTTTTTTGGAACTTGGGGTTATAAATATGATGGGGCAATTTGTCTGGCTAAGCCCTTCACGATAATATATGGGGGCACCTCTCTGCTGAAAGTACCTTTTAACTATTTTGTAAATTTCTGTCATTACTGTCGTTTGTACTCTTATTTTCTGATGGTTTGTGCAGATCATAAATTTGTTCTTGATATTTGTTTTGTGTACATTACTACATATACATACTACACTATATAATATCTTCGTAAATAATTGTTACAATGACAAGCATCCATGACTGTTTTCTTTTTATAAAATTGCTCAAACACAAACAAATAATAATAAAAATTCTAGGTTATGTTATTTCTCTTGATTTATGACAAACGATACTTGTAAAAATCGCAGTTAAAATTTCCCATCGTGTGAATAGTTTTAAAACAAATTATGTCAAAAAGCCCTGTGGGGAGTGTTATGTTAATGTTTGTTTCTTTACTTTAGGATTTATTAATTAAACATTAACACTTGATTTTGTATTGTTCTTTATTGAGTACATACACGTGAGCCAAGGTTCGAGAACATAGAGAAGTTCTTAAATTTACCGATACACCTATCGGTACATACGGTGTCTACCAAAGCCGTTCTTAAATTTACCGATAGATTATCGATAGAATCATCCCAGCGTTCTTAAATTCACCGATAGTTCTATCCAACATCCATCAGTTCTACCAGGCTTTAGATTCGGTAAATCTGGTAGATTTGGAAGGGGAAAGCACAATCATCAATCATATGTAATGACAATGAACAATCTTATAAAGCTTGTTTATTTATTGAGGTTAGTTGTTTTGTTAAAAATTTTATACTTGTTTTTTTGTTAATAAAAATGGATTATGAAATGGAATTATCCTATAATGGTGAAATGTTTAAAGTGATGGTGGACCTAAATACGCACGTCATGCTTTTACGAGGTGAAATTTTGTATCGAATTAATAAATTACAGTGTATATTTATTTTGTAGACATGTCCCTCCGATATTTTTTTCAATCTACCATAGAATCTAACCAATAAGTTCTTATAATCGTCTACCGATAGATCAACTTCATTCTACCTGACATTTAACTGACATATCACAGACATCTATCGATAGAGTCTATCGGTGGATTTTAAGAACTTTTCCCATCGCTTGACTGTCACTGCCCATGACAGCTTTCATTGCCAACTTTACATTAGTGACTACCTTACGTACAGACGTACCTCTAAATAACCTAATCCTACATCCCCCTTTCTTAAGTAAGATAATCAAAACTGATTCCGTTTTGGAGGAGGTCGCGAAATTCGACCTGATGATGTGATACAAGTTTTTTTAATAAATTTAGCCTCCAAATCCGAATCACTTTCTGAACTGTCCCTCATTTTATTTTCATCTACAACTATAGTAATGCTTTCTTCATAAACACTACTTGCATCACTGTTCGATTCCGAATCTCCCTCATTAACACTTTCTTCATTATGATTATCATCTTCGGTAGTTTCACATTGTTCATTTTCAAGTCTATTTTCAAAATCTACAACCACTCTCTCTTCTCTAACACTTTCCTTATCATTACTGATATTATCATCATCCTTTAATTCTATAAAATACTTAATTTCATTATGATTTTCCTCCTTTGCTGATGAATAATGGTTTTCTGAATTATTTAGAAAATGTTTATTTCCTACCGGTTTAATGAATTTCCGATTTCTTATTAGCATAGAACCATTATTCATTTGCAATCTATATGTTCTATCTCTTAGTTTACTAACAACTTTACCAAGAAACCAATTACCATTTGGTTTTGTTTGAACATAAACTGACTGATTTGTGTACAATTCAGGTAAGCTTTTAGTTGCATTTTTATTATAATATTTTTGTTGCAGTTCTTGTTTTTCCTTAATAATTGTTTTATTATATTCTTTTGCAATTCTAGGTTTTGACTGATTTTTTGTAATTATTAAATTTGTTCTTAATTTTCTCGACATCAAAATTTCAGATGGTGATATGTTTTCAAAAATGGGTGTAGTACGATAATGTAAAAGAGCCATATATAAATCTTTCTTTTCATTAAATATTTTCTTAAACATTTTTTTTATAGTTTGTATATGTCTCTCTGCCATGCCGTTAGACTGAGCATAGGTTGGAGACGAAACTATATGCTTAAATTCCCATTGTCTGCTAAAAGTTTTGAATTCTTGTGATGTAAATTGTGGGCCGCCATCACTTACCAAGGTTACTGGAATCCCATGCCTAGCAAAAATTGACTTAAGATTTGTTATGACCATATGGCTTGTTGGATTATTCAATAATTCTGCTACTTCTACATATTTTGAAAAATAGTCAATGACTAAAAGGTATTTTTTTCCTTTTATTTCGAAAATATCGCAGCCTATTTTATTCCATGGTAAAGCTGGTATCTCATGTGGCTTTAAAGGTTCCTTATTCTGAGAATTGGCATAAGTAAGGCACTGGTGACAATTTGAAATTTTCTGTCTTATTTGATCAACCATACCAGGCCAGAATAAAGAATCTTGTGCCAATTTTATGCATTTGTTTACCCCTAAATGACTATAATGAATACGATCTAACATTTCTTTTTGAAGTGACTTTGGAACTACCAGACAATTGTTTCTAAAAATTAATCCGTCAATGACAGTTAATTCTGATTTATAAGGACAAAATATTTTAACTTGATTTTTAACTTTTTTATTTGAATTAGGCCAACCGTTTTTAATTAGTTCTTTAAGATCATTCAAAACTGTGTCTTTATTCGTTTCAATCACAAATTCATTTATTTTTTCAGGTGTTGCATTCAATTCTAATTTAACCATACATACATGACCCTCAATGTCATCATCCAACAAATCCACTTCCTTCTCTACAAGATATGCACGAGACAAAGCATCTGCTAAAAGCAAGTCTTTTCCGGGCTTATAGCGCAACTCAAAATCAAATTTTTGAAGTTGTAACAACATTCTCTGCAACCTTGCAGGACATTTATTCAACGGATTTTTTAAAATGGAAATAAGTGGTTGATGATCTGTTTCAACAATTACCCTACGACCAAAAATATACTGATAAAATTTAGTTAATCCAAAACAAACAGCATACAACTCTTTTTCGATTTGTACGTACCTCGTCTGAGTGTCTGTTAATGCCTTTGAGGCATACGCACATGGAAGATTATTCTGCAGAAGACAAGCTCCTACTCCTGATTTTGAGGAGTCTACTGAAATAACTGACTGTTTATTTATATCAAAAAATTGTAAAACCGGATTTGTTGTGAGAGTTTCTTTTAAATCTACAAAAGCTTTTTCTTTGTCCTCATCCCAAATGAATTCATTTTCCTTTTTTAATAAACTTCTAAGGGTCTCAGTTTTATCTGAAAAGTTTTTTATAAACCTACTCACATAAGTAAGCATACCTAAAAGTCTTTGTATGTCCTGTTTATTTTTAGGACATGGCATTTCTGAAATTGCTTTAATTTTAGAATTGTCTGGACTAATACCTTTATTATTTATTATATAACCCATGTACTTAATTTCTTTTTGTCCAAACTTGCATTTGTTTAAATTGAATTTAACATTATTTTTCCTAGCAGTATCCAAAACTTTTTTTAATCTCAGATCATGTTCTTGTTTATTTCTACCCCAGATGATTAAATCATCTATATAAATATCAGAACCTTCAATTTTATCAAAAATACTTTTAAAGCGTTCTTGAAAAATTTCAGGAGAACACTTTATACCGTAAGGCAATCGTAAGAATTTGTACCTACCATATGGGGTTCCAAATGTACAGAGCTTTGAACTCTCGTCATCTAATGGGATCTGATAGAAACCACTTGTAGCATCTAAAGTACTAAAAATAGTTGCTCCAGCTAATTTAATGGACACTTGTTCAAATGTAGGAATTCTACAATATTCTCTTTTAATTACATTATTTAGATCCTTAGGATCCAGACATATTCTTAATTTACCATTTGGTTTACGTACTAATACAAGAGCATTCACCCAGTCAGACGGACCCTCAACCTTTTCAATGATTTTCTCCCTTTTTAGCTCCTCTAGACTTTGCTTTAGGGGTTCCAACAAAGGAAAGGCTACCCTGCTTATTGGATTAACGACAGGTTTTGCATTTGCTTCTAGACTAATGCTACATTTTTGACTAATACAACCTATGCCAGAAAATACATCTTGATATTTATTTATTACTTCTGTGTACTCATTTTGTATGTAAACTGATTCAATTCTTTTAATTAAATTTAACTTTTGAGAAGCAATCAACCCTAGAATTGCAGAAGTATTACTATTTACAATAAAAAATTCCAAATCATATGCATTATTATTTTTAAAACAACTTAAATTACATTTTCCGCAAACTTTTAATTCATCACCAGTATATGATTTTAATTTGTAATCAGATTTCTTAATAATTTTAGGAGATAATCCTAGACTTTTGAAGAGATCAAATGACAATATATTAGCCATTGCACCTGTGTCAATTTTTAATTTAATTATTTTATTATTTATTTCTAGTGTAGTTACCCATTCATTCACATTGTCATTTGTATTTACACTGTCTATAGAGCCTATAAACAAAGAATTTTCAGCATTTTCATTAATTACTTCTTCTACTTCTACTATCTCATTCACTCTTCTTTTATTCTTTTTCTTGTAGCACCTACTTTCAAAATGATTTTGAAATTTACAAAAATTGCACATCTTACCATGAGCAGGACATTTATTTACTGGATGATTTAAACCACACCTCGTACAATTATTAATAAATTTCTTACTTTCTGGATTTACAGTTTTCTTTCCATGATTGATTTTTCCATTGAATTTCTCCTTCTGAACATAATCCACTGCCGCCTCATGATGTATCTCATTCATTGCTTCACTTCTTTCTTTGGACATTTCCAGAATTGCACATTTTTCAATAATCTTTTCCAAACTAGTGGAATCTTCTTCTTGTAATAATTTTTCTCTAATTGATGAATTCTTGACCCCACAAATAATAACTGTTTTTGTAAGATCTTCTTGCAAAGTTCCTAGTTTACATTTCATTGCCATTTTCTTTGCTTCGGTTATAAACTGGTCTAGAGATTGTCCCTGAGTTTGCTTAAATGAGAAAAATTTGTATCGTTCGTAGGTTAAATTTTCTCTAGGCACAAAATGTGCTTCAAACTTATCGAGTAAAGTATTAAGTTTATCTTTTTCAGCGTCAGTAAACTGAAATGTAGTATACATTTTGAAGCCTTCTTCCCCAATGAAATGAAGAACTTGTGCGCACTGAATGGCCTCATCTTTTTTATTAATTTCACTCGCAACTAAATAGTTTTCAAAACGGTACCTCCATAGCTTCCAATTTTCTGCTAAGTTTCCCGCCATTTGCATGGGTGCTACTCCTCGGCTGTCTCCCATTTTTCTTTATATTGCAAAAAATTTACACCGCTGGTTTTAACTTTCTTTGTCTAACTATTCTGACTGCGCCATGTTATGTTAAAGTTTGTTTCTTTACTTTAGGATTTATAAATTAAACATTAACACTTGATTTTGTATTGTTCTTTATTGAGTACATACACGTGAGCCAAGGTTCGAGAACATCGCTTGACTGTCACTGCCCATGACAGTTTTCATTGCCAACTTTACATTAGTGACAGTGACTACCTTACGTACAGACGTACCTCTAAATAACCTAATCCTACAGGGAGCAGAGTTACTGGTATAGCTGTTGACAGATGTGATATTTCATATTTGTTTATTGCATACTCATTAAAACTCATTGAAGTTCTTAAGTTTCTAAATGGGAAAACGATAATGAACTCTGAAAAACAAATCAACACGGCGAAAATTCAACTAAATATATCCTCTAGACCGTACAGAAACTAGATAAAATCATTGGTTAATACCCAGTATAACCTTGACGTATTTTGACATTTGTTGATATTACCGCTAGTAATAAAATATAAATCACTCGCTCGCTTGGACAGGCTATATGTATATCATAGATGTATATCTTTTTTTTAGACAACGATAGTATCAAAGAATACACCATAGTGTATTCTTTGGTATTATGAGATCAAATTTCAGCAAACATTAAGGACTCACAAATAGGATTCACCAGTGTCTTTTGAAAGAGCAGATATTAACATATCAGCAATAAAAAGTTGCTTGTAAGCGTTTGTCTTGTGAATGCGCCTAGTCTATCCAACAGAATACCCACTGCACTGCAAAACGTGATAACTCTCGATTTTGAATGCCGAGTAAATTAATCGATGAACTTTGACATCTTAACCTAACACTTCTTGTTATATTTTTATCAACAAGAATTTGTATGGTAGAAAATAAAACATGATGACTAGTGCTCCTGAACCAGGAATTGTAGACATCTTAACTAAACTTGATGAGGATAACCTATTATCATTAGCAAAAACTGTTACTCAAGGTCTATTGAAAATAAGCACCACACAAGGTGATTATTTATTATTTACAGCACCAGTATTATTTTAAATAATTATTGATTCATTTCCTATTATTTTTAAATGGAGATTTTATTCTATGGAGCATCAAATGCATTAGTAATTATAAATTATAGAAAAGTCCTAAATTTGTTCAATTTGTAATTATCTGTGTACATTGAAAAGTAACAAAGGCTCCTTAAATTGATCACTAAGTTTGGCACTAAATGATTACTTTACATTATTTTTGTAACTGTATTAAAAAAACTTGTTTATTTCAGATGCAATAAAAGGCATTTTAAAATATTCGCCTGATACATTAAGTATTTTGAGAAGAAAGTCAATCACAAGAGAATTATTATTTTCTTACTTAGATGACAAAAATGTAATGGTAAGATTACCTATAACAAAAAATGAACTCATTGATAAAATTCTGGAATATTGGAATGAATCTGCATCTGGGATCAAATCCGAAAGTACATCTATTAGTTGTAGAAATAATGAAGACAGTGTGAGCAATTCTAAAGAAGATAGAAATAGTATTGCAGCCCTTGCTGAACAATTTGCTGGTTGGTTCTATGAACTTTTAAATAATAATAATGTTGGAGCTGAACATTTCTATGCAGATGCAAAATTGAAAATCAATATGTTATCAAACAATGATCATAATACAATAAGTATTGAAAACAATCCTGAAAATCTAGCATATGAATTATTAAATGTTAGAATGCAGCATAATCTTTATTTTAATCCAAATATTAGTAAAGAAGGTACACAAGGAAGGATGAATCCTCATGGGTTGGTGATGGTTCTTGTATGCGGTACAATTCATGTTCAAGAAACATGTGTGGGAGTATTTGAACAAGTGTTTGCATTGGCTAGGGATCCTTTTAGTGATAATAATTGGAAGATTAAAAGTTCTGAAATGAATTTACGGAGTAATAACGCAGTTCATAGACAACCACGTTTATGTGAAAGTGAATTAACATCTAATTTATTAACACTTCCTTCTAGCTAATAAAATAAATTAAGTCAAGTAAAGTATTTATTTCTGCAGTTAATATATTTTGTTTAAAAACAGTTCACTCACTCACATATTTAATTGTTGAAGATGCAATAATTCATAACCCACTCTTTACCAAATTAATATTTTGCTCTATTTCACCTATAATATATATGTATACAAAACCTCCAAAGTTACACTTTTATAGTAAACTACAAAAACGTATATACGTATGTCAAATGTTTTTGAGTGGGCTGATGTTTTATATAATTAAATTAACTTGTTGACAGAGTTACAATATTTGATACATTTTAGGTAGAATATGTTAGATATTATTTATTAGATTTGTGTCTTTTAGGTAGGACAAGGACTCTATTCACATCTCTAAATTTCAGGATGTCACTAAGTGGTTCTTTTATATTGTGTTTCTGCTGGTAGGTTTATTAGTGGGGACTAGGGGATTCCACTAGGATGTATTGTGTTTAACAGTTAGATGTATTGAATATAACCACTGACCTTTAAACAACAAGGTCAGTGAACATAACTAGCACATGGGACAATCTTCTTTTGTCAAGTATCCATGGGTATTATGTGTCTTCTTATAATTACTTTTTCTTTTCTGGAGAATGTGGAGTCATGGTTGAGCTGAGAATAGAGCCTTGTGGTACTTCGCTTTTTTGGGTGAAATAATTGGAGGTGCATACATTTATAATTATGAGTATTTTAAAGGTCCGGAAGTAAGAAAATATTGAAAGAAGGATCTGATCGGGCTCCTTACTTATGTGGTGTTTTTGGAGGTACCAGGTTAGTCGGTTATTGACTATTTTCTCCATGGGCTGGTGGATAATGAGATTGGCCAATAAGATTTTGTATGAATAGATAGTTTTTTTTAAATAGGTTAATGGCTTTGGCCAATTAGCCAGACTATGTAGGTGTCTGATTATTTAATTAAAAATTTCTTTAATTTTTCTGCAGGATTGAGCACAGTATACATGTTTATTTGTGTTAGTATTTTTTATTCTAGTTCAACATTTTTTTTTCATAATTTGTTATTTATTATTATTTTTTAAATCATATTTTTTTTCTCTCATACTTTGTTTTTTATTTTTTTTCTTAATATTTTTTTTTGGATTTTTTTCTATTTTAATAATTGTTAGTAATTACATATACAATGTTGTGTTTGCATAATTGCTTACAAATTTTACAATTTAAGTTCACAGTTTATTATGTATTGGTACAGTATGTAAAGAGTGTTTATACTTTCTGAAAAAATAATACAATTGAGGTCTATTGGAAGGGTTATATTGGCAGTTATTAGTTGATTATATAATTTCCTAATATTTTGGGTGTGTAACAGGCACTCAAGTAGGATGTGTGTCAGTGTACCTATATCCCCACAGGAACAATATGGGATATCAATCATTTTTAGCCAATGTTTATATACAGGAGTAAGTGCATGATTTGCATGCACTCAATTTATTGTAACTATAAAATTTCTGTTCACCTCTTTGTAGAACCAACTTTGTTTAGGGATCCTATCCTGATGCCTTTTAAAGTTTAATCCAGTTGTAGATTCATTATTTTTTGCCAGTTTTCTTTAATATCCTGTTTTTGTGATTTAAATACGTCGGAGGGAGATAATTTAAGTTGGAGTTTTTCTCCTGTTTTTATAGCTTTCTTTGCGAATTTATCAGCTATTTCGTTACCAGTTATACCAACATGAGCTTTTATCCATACATATATGACTATTTTGTTATTTGTGTGAATTTCGTGGTATAAGTTCAAAATTGTTTGCTTCAATATACTTTAATGTTCTCTTTATGTTCATATTTTTTAATTTGTCCACTGCGCATTTACTGTCTGTAGCTACTACATATCTATTTTTATCTGAATTCGATATGTATTTCATTGCTTGTAAAATTGCTGTTATTTCTGCTGTATATATAGAAGCCTCCTTTGGTAAAGTATATTTGGAATGATGTTTTTTGTTTATGTAGTAGAACGCGCAGCCTGTTTGTTCATTTGCTTTTGAACCATCTGTAAATATATATTCGTAATTTGGCCAATATTTGTTTTTGAATTTATTGAATTTGGTTTGAGTCAGGTTTGGTATTTCGTCTTGAATTTCGAAATAATATGTTGGTATTTTGTGAGCGTAGAGATTTTCAGGTAGGTATGTAAAGTTAGGTAGTTTCCCGTTTGTATGTAATTTGTGTTGGTAGCTAGATATTTCCATAAGACTTTCCACTATAACTGTTTTTTTTTGAGTACCAGTATTTATAGGTGAGGACCTGAACTGTTAATGATTGTAACCTGTTAAGATTGGATGCTTCCTTTGCTATTATTTTAGTAATAAACATATTACTGAGTAATTGTCTTCTTAGTTTAAGAGGTGGTATTATTGCTTCCACTTGCATAATATTTATAGGGGTGGATCTGTTATATGCTAGGCATATTCTTAAACATTTATTCTGTTGGGCTTCCATTTTGTTTAAGTGTGTTTCAGCTGCTGTTCCATATAGACGACTTCCATAGTCTATAATTGACCTTACCATTGTTTTATAAAAGAGTAATGCTGTATTTGGATCCGCTCCCCACTTTGTATTTCAGAAAGCTCTTAATATATTCATTGAATTTTCAGTTCTTTTGATTACCTGGTGTACACAGTTTTTCCATAAAAGTTTCTTGTCTAACAGTAATCCAAGGTATTTTTATGGGAAAGGTGTATTTACCTAGGGTTATCAGATTTTGCGGACAACTTCTAGTTCGGGAAAAGATACATACTTCGGTCTTGGTTTCTGATATGGACAGCCCAATATTATCAAGCCATTTTTGGATTGGACCAAATTCCGTGTTAATAATTCTTGTACATCTTTCAACTGATTTTTCTGTGGTGTATTAGACAATATCATCGGTGTACTGTACTATTTTAGATTTTGGTGATATGATTTTTCCAATATCCATTGTATAGAGGGTGAATAGGAATGGACTGAGAATGCTGCCTTGTGGTAAACCGTCTCTGGAAATTCTTGGATCTGAAATCTGTTGGTTAATTTTTAAGGAGACTGATCTATTTGAATATGCGTTCTTAATGAAATTTGCCATATGAGTTGGTAATCCTATGTTGATGAGTTTTTCCTCCAGTAAATTCAATTGGACATTATCGAAAGCTGATGCTACATTGATAAATGTAGCTAAAGTGTGGTGTTTTTATGAATAACCCAGATAAATATCGTTTACTAATATTGTTAGGGGTTCTTGGGTGGACCTACCTTTTCTAAATGCATATTGTGAGTCAGGCAAAAATTTGTCACTCTCTAACCAATGTTCGAGTCTGTTCTTAATCATTCTTTCCAAAGTTTTAAAGACGCATGATGAAAGTGATATAGGTCTATATGATTCTGGAGTATCGTCTCTTTTACCTGGTTTTTTTTATGGGTAAAATGATGTAGTCTTTCCATTTTTCGGGGAAAGGTATCTTGTTTGTCCAGATAGAGTTGAACAGTGCTTTTTTATATTCTATCGGCATTTTATAAATCAGTATATATAAAATATTGTCCTTACCGAGGGCGGTATTTTTGGTTTGTTTCAAGCTTTGATCTACTTCCCACATATTGAATATTGAGAGTAGAAATGTATTGTTTCGTTGTACTGTAGTTATTTGGTGTATAGATTTGTTGTCAACCCCAAGAGGAGAGATTTTGATATGAAATTCATTTACCCAGTTCGCTTCAGGGTCTATTGGTATTTTATTTGATTGTTTTCTATTTTTATATCGATTTACTTTATCCCAGACTTCCTTAATTGGTGTTCCTTGATTAAGACTCTGACAATAATTTCTCCAGCTCTTCCTTTTGGTTTCTTTAAAAGTCCTTTTTGCCACTGCATCCAGTCTTTTGTATTCTATCAAGTTGTTAAGATTTGGCGATCGTTTGTAGTGGGAAAATGCTTCTTTCTTGCTAGAGCTGCTATGTTGCAAGTTTCATTCCACCATTGCTTTGAGCAGTGATTGCGTTTTTTGTTTGTTGAAAAGTGTTTTGGGATAGCGTCCTCTGCTGCTTTGTTTATATTTTCGATGACACCATCATATGTTGTTTTCGGTTCTGTCAACTGTAATCAGAAGAGTATAATTCCCAGTTTGCATCTTTGAGTCTCCATATGTTGTGGGTTGCTGGTGAGCTTTCTGGTACTGAATTTTTACATTCTAGTTTGACGTGTATTGGAAAGTGATCTGAACCATATGGCTCTTCTAAGGTAGACCATATAATTTGTTGAGTTAGATCTTGGGTGTTAAAGGTTAGGTCTATTACTGATTTTCTAGTGCTGACTAGCGTGGGAGATGTATCATTTAATATAATTAAATGACAGTGTTCTATGGCTTCCAATAGTACCTTACCACATATGTCGTCACATTCATTATTCCATGCCAAGTTATGGGCATTGAAGTCGCCCCCAATTAATGGTTTTGGGATTTGGTCGAAAAATTGTATCCACTGTTGCAGTGATATACGAGTTCGTGGTTTAACATATATAGAGACTATATATATTGTTTTCCCAATTTCGGGTATATCGACTGATATACATATACATTCAAAGCTAATTGTGGTATGTATTGGTATCTCTTGATACCGTATATTTGACTTAACCAAGATAGCCGCTCCACTATAGTCGTCATTGCGGTCACAGCTGATATTGTTAAAACCAATGTACCTATAGTACTTCCCTGGGCGGTACCATGTTTCGGATAATAAGGCAACGGTGTAGTTTCCCTTATCTAGTAGGTATTCTAAGTTTGTTTTATTCGAGACTGCCGAACGGCAGTTCCATTACAAAATATTTATGTGGTTTAGATCTGAGAAAGTGACAACATATTTACATCTAGTGTTGATTTAACTAAATTTTCCAGTTCTTTCTTGTTTACATTTATGTTTTTTGCTTCTAATAAAATTGTAACAATTTGTATAACTAATTGAAATATTGAATTTATTGTGCTGAAATCTGCAGATGGTGATTCCAATTGAGAATTGATATTTTTGGTATAATTCGGATTTTCTAATATTCCACCACAAGGCATTGGGTATCTTGGGAAGGATATAATTTCTTTGTGTAATTTTAAAATTGGCTCAGGACTGTTTGGCCTTTACCTTTTGTGAGCTCGAGGGTTGGAAAGGTTTGTGGTTGGATTGGTAGTATTAAAATTGTTGTTGGAGTTAAATTGATGATATTGGATGGGGTTGGATCGATTGTAGGTTGACTGGAATTTAGGAGGGGGAAAGATTTGGGGCAGTGTATATTTATGGTTTGTGAATTTGTCACATTTGAGTTACTGTTAGTAACACTTGCATAAGAATTTCTACCTATCTGTTTCTGTTTGTTTGCATCATGGTAACCTATATTATTTGTTGACATAGACTCTTTAATTAATTTCTGTCTTAAATTCCGGGCTCGCTTCTAAGTTACTTGTAAAATGGTCACCCGAACAATTGAAACATTTTGGTGTAAGTTCAGTATCTTTGCAATCTTTAGTGTTATGAGATTCTCTGCATTTGCCACACCTTGGCTTGCCCTTGCACTGGTTTCCAGTATGCCAGTATCTTAAGCAGTTAAAACAAAGCAGAACTTTTTGCTTATATGGTTCAACTTCCTTCAGCACCTTATTGATTGTAATATATTTCGGTAAAATTTGTGATTTAAAGTGAATGATACATGTTTTAGTTGGAAAATATTGTGTACCTTGTTCATCAGTGCGTTTCCTATTTAGTCTTTTAACTTGCACTACTTCAAACTTGCAATGCAAGTCAAACATTTTTATCTAAATCATTTTGTTGATATAAATAATCTACCTTATATTTTGCGACGTCTTTTTCAGAAGTATTAATTGAGGTAATTACTATTTTACTTTTTTGAGTAGTTGTTTCGATTATTTCAGAATTTTTATTTATGATACTTATCTGGTCTTTTTTCTCGAATTCTAAAAATTCGTCTACCGGGAAGTTTGTAGTTTCTGTGTTGCTTAATTCCATATCAATATCTTTATTTTTATTTTCGGGGGGCCAGTCCCACTCATAGATTATATTTGATTTTTCACTTAATCAGAGAAATACATTTCACAAATCACTTAATATATTTTGATTGTAAATAGTTTTTGTTTAGACTATAGAGATAACACCGATTTTGCTAATTAGCTGTTAATTACGGTACGTCCGCTCTCTACGAAGGTCCAAAACAAACTGGAATAGATAGTTGATCCGGTTTTTTAAATAAGATTTATAAGGGACTGATTCCAAATGTTGGGAAATTGACCAGTTGACCATGTTTTATTGAAGAGATAATTTTGTGATAGATAGGGGGTGATAGGTTTTTGAGAAATATAAAGGGGATTTGATCGGGCTCTGCGACAGAGTTTTTACAGGATTTGAGAGCATTTATATGTTCATCATTAGTAAAAGGTGATGACGTCTTCCTCATTTTTTGGTGGAGAACGAGATGGACTGTTTGTATTTGTGTGTGCTATGGTGGAGCTTGTTTTTGAAAGTTTTTCCGAGAAATTCGGCAATTGTTTCATTATTGTTAACGATATGTCCTTAGTGTAGAATGGCAGGTATTTTTTGGTGTTTTATGTCCTTGTATTTGTTTGATATTTGACCATATTTGTGTTATGGGAGTGTTTATTGTGAGTGACGATATATAATTTTGCCAGGAGGCTTTTTTGCTGTTTTAATTATGAATTTAGCTCTGGCTTTAAGTTTTTTGTAGTTAATTAGCTTTTTAATATTTTTAGCTTGATGATATCTGTTTACTGCTTTACTTTGACGGACTGCCATTTCACATTCACTGTTCCACCAAGCAATTCTTTTATGATTTGTGGAGAGGTTAATTTGTCCTTTTGCTTAAAGTTTTTCGTGGTTTTGTCTATATTGTTTGTTGGACTGCATTTGGAGAATATAGTTTCAGTACGGCTGGTAAATTGGAGCCAATATGCTTGAGATTTGCTTACATTTTTGACATTATTGGATATGAGTATAGGGAAATTGTTGCTATCGTATAAGTCATCTAATGTTTGCCACGTTAGGGTAGGATAGTATTTTGATCACTAAAATTGAGATCAATTGAACTGAATATCCCCGATGATATGTTATAGTGTGTGCTGGAACCGGTATTTAGGATAGCTACATTGTCATTATTAAGGAAATTTTCTATAATTTTCCCACATCTGAATGTTTTGTTGGAACCCCAGATAGTGTTGTGTCCATTAAAATCGCCAGTTAAGATGAAGGGTTTGGGTAGCTGTCATATTAAATTATCTGGTTCTATTTCAGTTAGATTGTGCCTGGGGGAAATATATACGCGGAATATTGTTATTTTATTGGGACACGTTAACTGCTGTGGCTTCAATATCTGTATTTAAATGAAGATTTACAGAGTATAGTTCGTTTGAGACAAAGATTGAATAGCTGTCACTGACCCTGAGAGAGGGTCAGGTCTGAGAAAGTGATAGCCTAGGAAGCTTTTTAGTGCTTTTTTGTGTGAGTTGGTAAAATGTATTTCTTGGAGACATATTATTTTAACTTTAGTTTGGATATTTGGGGGTGTCATATCGGATGATTCTAATTTGAGGTTTGATAATTTAGATTCGCTTGTTGGGGAGCGTAGTCTTTTTTGCCTTGTTGGGGTGTTATCAGGGGTTTGGTTTGTTGAGGAATGTAGTGCGGGTGCGTAACTGTTTTCTTGTGCATGTTTGGACATGTTAGTAGGTTGTGTAGTGTGGGGAGTAGGAATTGATTGTATTGGTTTGGGTTGTTGAAGGGGAAAGTTTGAAGTTCAGGACATAAATGAGTTTAATTGTTTTGGGAGTTGGGACAATTATGGGCTACATGACTAGTGAGTTTGCAAGGGAAGCATTACATTCTATCTGCGGTGAGAAATATTCTGTATGATGTGCCATTGAAGGGTATTATCAGTGAGGTTTGAATTTCGAAGTTATCCGTAGGGGGTATAATGTAGATTTGTTTTCTGAAACTTAGTATGTGCAAGTATTCATCGCCTGGGATTCCGGCTTTTAAATTATATATGGGTGAAGCTGGTTGATATCCTGCATCATGTATGAATTTTTCTATATCATGTGGAATGCATGGTGAAACATTGGATATTACAAGTGATTTTACTGGTGTAACTTGTCTCCTTATTGAAAAGTTCGTAGAGTTGATTGTTACTGGATGGTTTGTAATGATTTCATCTACAAGTTCGACGTTGTTTAGACATATGCAAATCTTGTTGTTGGAGATTCTCGAGGCGTAACAAATATTTTTGGGGTTTACTATATCACCAATTGCTTTGAAGTAGCCATGCAGAATGACATTGAGTTCTGAGTGGATTATTATAGCTTGTTCTCTTTAAATAATAATGGTTGTGGTTTAGACTTGGTGGCAGCAATATAGGAAATATTACCACCCTTTTGACTATTGATAATCAAGGTTGTTTTAACAGTAGATGTTCTTAAATCGTCGCTCATGTTGCCAAATGCGATGATTCGATTTTGTTTTTGAGTTGTTTGTTAAGACACTATTAGGATGGGTGCCAAATTTGTCGCATTCTTGTTAAACTGGTTGTCGAAATCATCGACCAAAATATGTGCTAGTCTTACAGTTTTTAGGTAGGCTCATAAAAAGTGAAAAACAATAAGTAACTTCTTATGTTTGCTCTGATGCTTCTTCAACACTTGTTTAACTAGATGACTAAACTAACGTTTTTGGTGCACTTTAATTGTTTGTAATGTTACAATTAAAAGTAAATAATCATTCACTGAGACACAGCGTGTTTGTTCATTCAGTACCTCGACTTGATCTGTTTTCATAATTGTCAAGTTTTTCTAATGATGTTTTGAAATCCAATTCAATCCATTATTTACATTTTTTTTATAATATTTATTCATTTGATCATAAAATGATATTGAATTCGTCATTATAAATACATATATCTACTTAATACAAGCATACAGTTTATGGTTAAAAGCTCAGCACAACACATTAAAACATTACCTAGTATACAATGCTACATATTAAAATACTCTTCAACGGAATAATAGCACTGTTGAGTAAAATAATTTTTCAATTTTTTTCTAAACAAATATAGATGCTATTAATATTTTTAATCTCAACAGGCAGCTTATTATACACCTTTACAGCTCTGAATTCAGCACCTCTCTCAAAGAACGATGTTCTGTGAGAACTTACTCTCAATTCATTAGCCGACCTTGTAATCTTTGTAAGGTTGTTGTACATATCTATGTTCCTTGTAAACAGATTGCCATTGAATTTGACAAACATTGCTAGGTTATACATGTATAAACTTGGGAGTGACATCAGCTCCAGCTTTTTAAATAGAGGTTTACACGATTCCAACACGTCCGCCCACTCTAGCAATACACCTGATTATCCTTTTCTGAGATGTGAATGCCCTATCTGCAGTAGTTAAGCGTCAAAAAAATATCAAACCATAACTTAACACTTTCAGTGCCACATGTAACCATACGTATGCCGAGCTGACGCCTGTATCATCTCCGGCTACTACGCTTGGGACGCGAGGTCGCGTATTTGGCGTGTAGCATTGAAATTAGTACATCACGCACGATGTGTTATGGAGTTTTATGGCATATTACGATATTTGCGGAAGCCAAAATCAATATACGGTATCCGCCAAAATAAACAGTACCGAAACAGAGAGTGCTGTGGAGTTGTTTATGTAATATGGATTTGTCATATTTGACTTAATTGTCATTAGTTGATATATTAATAGTACGCCGCAGTTAAATTTGATTTAAAAATGGTTCTAACAACGGAAGAAAAAGTTTCTTTGGTAGAGCATTATTTTCGTTCATACGGAAAAGGTCGTAATGATGGTCCAAGCTTAGAACAGGTGTCAATAAAATATCAACAAAAATTGAATAAAGCAGCTCCTAGTAAAAGTGTGATGTTAGCTGTTGTAGAAAAATTTCGTCGCACTGGTAGTGTATTGTGTCAACGTAAAGGTTCTTCAGGTCGTCGAAAAACAGTATGCACTAACGAAAACGAAGGACGTGTTTTTAACCAAGTTGTGCAATCACCTCAAAGAAGTCTTGTAAGAACTGCATGTAAACTGAACATTAGTGAAACGTCTTTACGTCGCATGTTCAAATCAATTGGTGGTTATCCATACCGTATTCAAGTTGGACAACGACTAAATGCTGCGGACAAACGTGCAAGAGAAATTTACTGTGGTCGCATGTTGAGTTTAATTTACGAAGATCCCGAATTTTTGAAAAACATATGGTTTTCAGACGAGAGTCACGTTCATCTTAGCGGCTATATTAATCGACAAACAACCAGATTCCTTGGATTTGAACGTCCTGATGTCATTGTAGAGAAACCACTCCACAGTCTTCGAGTTACCGTTTGGTGCGCGGTATCTGGTTATGGAATGATTGGTCCTTATTTCGTTGAAGATGATAATCAGAATCCACTTACTGTCAACCAAGAGCGTTATAGAGAAAAAATTATTATACCTTTTGTGAGAGATCTAAATAACTTTTGCCGTGCACGAAATCTACAGTTTCGCACACAATGGTTCCAACAAGATGGTGCAACGAGCCATAAAGCTGTGCGCACCTTAGACTTACTCCGTCAGCATTTCGATAATAGAATAATTTCTCGGGGAACAGACTTCGAATATCCTTCTCATTCACCTGATCTGACGCCACCTGACGCATACATTTGGGGCATAATGAAGGACAAAATATTTCACTCGGAAAATCCGCCGGCGAATATTGCCGAACTACGGGAATGAATACAAAATATTTTTCGGCAGTTACATCAACCACTTTTTATAAATATGTTTATTGACTTATAAAATCGATATGAAGCTTGTTTGCGTCGAAATGGTGAACATTTTGAACACTTACATTACAGAAATTAAAAATTAATTTTTATTTTTATTTTCGGTACTGTTTATTTTGGCGGATACTGTATTTTGAAAAAGTACTAACTAAATAAACACATTATTTATGGTCAGCTTAGATTTAAAAAAAATATATTTGTAAAAATACTGTCAATAAAAAAGAAAATGTAAGACACAACTAATTGGTAATATAAATTCTAAGGAAACCAAAGATTAAAAAAAAATCAGAAAGTCTTTAAGAATCATTTGTGATATAAGGGAAAACACTGGAGGCACAAAAATGGTGGATTTTCGCAATCTAAACAACAATACATTGTGTCTTTGCGTTGTTTCTTAGATAAACATAATTTGCACCTTCTTCTAATGGACCATTCCTTGCCGTCATTATTTGCTTTTTTCATTGTTTGTTGGCAGTGATCGGCAGATTTTCTTTTTGGTGTATGTACATTTACCTCTTTTTCACTATATGATAATAAATATTCAATTATTTTCAGTCTAAAATCATAAAAAGACATACGCGCACTAGCATGTTTATTATACAAAAAATATGCATTGAAAAATATGTACACCCAGTTTTAGATTCCACCTCAGTGTTTTTCTTTAACAGCTGTAGTCTGAGAGCATTTGGTCTACCGCATCTATACCACTCATATATTTCTTGTACTCAACAATTGATCGAGGTTTCAATTTATGTTGCTCCCGTCTATTTTCGCTGTCAATCAGTTCTCCTTTGTGTTGAGTTGATATCATTAAAATATCCTTTTTATCCTTCCATTTCTGTACGGATATTCCTCTTGTATATTTTGACACTAGTTCTTCTTTATTCAATTTTTTCGTAAGTAGCTCAGTGGGAAAATTCTTACTAAGTGTGCCTGTGACATGTGTGCCATTGTCTAACAACGTTTGACTCAATTCAACGTCATTGTAAAAATTGTCCATGTAAAGGCAGTGCCCCTTATTCAACTTATCTTCTAATAATTTCATAACAACTTTTGAGCAATGTCCTTTACCGCCAATGTCCGTGTCACCTGCACCTGTATAAACCAATATTTTTTTAATCATTCCATCGGGTTGAGTCAACATGTACAGTTTGCCTTTTATTTTTGATGTATTGGCGAAACACTAATCTGCCTAGCCACAGTGCCATCGATTCGTCAATTGACAGATTTTGTCCAGGATAATAAATTTCAGACATGCGTCTGTTGAAAAATCTATCAACTTACATATTTTATATAAACGATCATCAGGTTTTGGCGTACCATCCTGGGAATTTTCAGCAAAATGTAAGACTCTAAGTGTACATTGAAATCGATTGCGAGGCATGAAATAGCGGAAAACGGAAATATTGAAAAGGTAATTACTTTTCCAATAATCTTCTAATCTGTTGAGCTTTATTGTCCCTGTGTGGTATAAACGTCCTAAAAATACTTTCAATTCACTTTCTGTTAGCTGTTTCCACAATGTAATTCTTGAGTGCTCTTCAACACCATTAAGGAATATTTCCTCTATGTATTGATTTGTATGTTCAATAACTAAATTATAAAAGTCGTTTGTAGCCAACGGATCAAAATACTGGGATGGTTCGTTTATATTCTGAATATTCAAAGGACTTTGAGTGCCAGTAAAATCTATATGTCTTAGGTCTCCCTCATCTTCCCACATCCAGTCATTTTAATTAAATACTTCATCATGATCAACATTAACATGAGATGCTTGATTGGTAATATGTGGTAGTTCGTCATAGCTATCTTCCGATTCTGACTCATATTCAAATTCCTCCTCTGAAGATAATTCTCCAGAAAATAATAATACCATGGCCTCTTCTGGAGTGTATAGTTTTTTATGCTGATACCTACAACAAATTTCAAAAATTGCGTCAGAAATATAAAAATTGTTTTAGTTTCATTTATGAATTGGAGAAATAAAATATTTAATTCCATTTTGTTCTAACAAAATATGCGAAACGCTCTGTATAATTTGTAATCAGTACATTTCTACAATATAAGTAATGCTAGTATTCCAACCCATTTATATTGAAACTCCTTCATTTTCTGTTCGCAGATTTGAAGGAACAATAAAAAAAATTAAGTATTGCGAACTCGTAGACACTACCAGTTCCAAAACAATATGTTTTTATTTTCTACTTGTACTACTAATAAAACAAATAAAAGTAAATTAGATCTACCTTTTAGGCCTTTCCTGCAAAATGAAATCAGTTGTATAACTGTTTTTTGATGTACTAGGTTTAGTAACATCGATAGGAGATTTTTGGTATATGTATATTTTTTCGCTTTTTGTTTTATTGTACTTAACTATTGTATAATAAATTTGATTTGATTTGAAGTAACATCGATATTTTCAAGCCGATGTTTTTACAACATTGATAGTGCATATTCGAGGTATCGTTTGATGTCATCATCGATGTTTTCAAAATTTTGCGCATTCCTACAATAATGTCTTGGTTACATTTTTATTTACAATTGTCCACCAAAAGTTTGTAATCCTGCTGTTTAGTCCTTTACAAAAGCTGTAACTCCCCGTTATTGAAATCGTTCAGACATAGATGATGTAGGTAAGTCTCTAAGGTCGAGAGAGAATTTTCTCACTTCTGCAGTGACCCATGATTTTTTGGTGTCTTTCACATAGCTGCGCCTCATAGGGAAGCTATCTTCAAAGTAATAATTAAATATAAAAATGAAGCTATTTTAGGAGGACATATTAACATCATTATGATGGATTATATTATTCCAATTTTCACTCTATATTTGATTCTTAAAAGACTGTTTATTTATATCATAAAAGGGCCTACTCATTGAAAATACTGGCCTCTAACTGGAGTTTTAGGCAAAGTAAATTCCATAATTTGTCCTAAATGATCAGAGAATGGCGCATAGACAACATCGCCCAACAAATCATTATCAATGTTACTCATAATATTATCCAAGCACTTGCCCACCCGTGTTGGTATGTCAATGTGAGGTACAATCTTATATGAATCTAGTAGCTCTAACATTGCTTTTAGGTGAGCACTTGGTACCAGAAAGTCGTTGTTAAAATCCCCACACATGATAATGAATTCTGACCTGGTTTTGAGTTCATAACAAAGTATTTCCAGATTCGACATAAAATCTTCCGAGCTACCACATGGTGATCGATATATACAAACATATTTTTTCTTGTTAATAACAACCCTCCCCACACAAAATTCAAAGTCTTTCTCAACTGAAGGTATTGATAACTTTACATCAGTCATTTGGATAGATTGGTGGGCATAAATAACAACCCCGTCTCTATCGTTTATACTTCTGGAATAGTGACAAATTATATTATAACCATTAATAAATTGAAAGTTGTTGCCACTCCCATGAAATAAGTTGTGTTCACTTATACAAATAATTTCAGGATATGAGTTATTAGCAAATAGAGCATCCAGGTAATTTAATTTATATCTTAAACTGCTAATGTTGATATGAAAAATTTTAAAATTGATATAATTAACTGCCTCAATTAAACTTATCCCAGCTCTAAATCTATCTGAGGCTCGGTTAAAAAAATTAACACTTGGTGCTATACCTACATTACTATTTATAATTACTGTTCTGTGACTATCAAATTTGGCAATGTCATCACTTCTGGCAACTGTTTTGAGAATCATATTTATAGGTAGAGTTGCCTCTATTAAACGAGTTACTTTATGAGCAAGAGCAAGCTTACTATTTTTGTACCTATCAACAAACAAAATGTCAAGAGAACAATTTCTATTATATTTCCTGAACATATTTATAGGATTTTTTCCTTTATCTTTTCATCAAAAGAACTGACTTACCAGAATCATGAGACCTGTAGTTGTACTTAGATTCATATTTTTCAAAACCAAGTTAAGACTCTTATCATTACTTATGTTGATAGTGTCAAACATTGCAACTATTATATCTCCGTTATCAAATTGAATTGTATCAGAGAAAATATTTTTTGTTAAACTAAAAATCTCAGCATCCGGCTTGATATCAGTATATAATTCGTATTTGTCTTTGGTTAAAGTGTTCAAATTTTTTGAAAAACCCTTTCCAAGCCGATCTCCATATATAGAAATCTTCTTTCTTTTCTGCTTTAATAGCTTTATGCTCAGCAATCCATAAGCATTGTCCGTTTGGTCATCACAGTCCCTTCCATTATTATCATCCACAATTTGTTGAGATACTTCATCCTTGTGATGATCATCATTAGACTTCACTATTTCTGCTGTTTTTGGAGCCGTCAATTGTGTTCCTTTTATAATATTCACTTTGCTGGTTGTTTCTTTCTTATCAGATACCTTCCTTCCTCCATGATTAGAGAATTCTAATAGAGCTGCATTTTTATTATTTACTAAAAAGGGATTCTCCAAAATCCTGATTTTATTATTCAGAATGCATAATTCATTTATCATTTTCCTCTAGTATTCTTATATATCTAATTCTTTTATTCTAGTTTCTAAATCTGATACTAGTATGCAGCTCTTGCCTTCTAACTCATTGTCATACAATTTTGTCTCCTCGTTAAATTCTGTGATATTATTATTTAGTTTTAAAATTGTTTCCTTCTGCTCTTTCAACTTTTGAGCATCCCTACTTTCAGTTTCACAAACTTCATGTTCAAAGTTCCGTTTATTTTTGATTAGTGTTTTAATATATTCATCTTTAACTAAATTGTCTTTATGTAGTTCATTTACTATTGTCTGTAGCTCCTCAATTCTCTCTTCCTTTGCTTGTTTCATTTCGTCCAATTCTTGGTCCTTTTCTTTGACGTTTTGTTTTAGTTTTGAAAATTCTTCTCTTAAATAATTAATGTTTGAAGATTGATCAATGCCCTTTTTTGCATTTATCCGTGCAGTATATTTTATACCCTTCAATAAAATAAAACTTCTTTTTTCTCTCTGGACAAAATGGGTGGAAAACATCTAAACAAACAACACAAATGTAATTAGAATGTTTTTTCTTTTTGCAGCATTTGAAGTATCCTTCCATATTCCCTGTTAAGAATTTCTAATAAAATCTTCTTTTTGGAACAGTAGACACTACTACAAGACAGGAAAGTCATGATTTAATTACTGGATTTCAGATTGAACAAGAGGCAGTGTAATTTGCAACTAAAATTGTAGTTTCTATCTCAGTTTCTTACAGTTCTTATGTGCTCAATGAACTCAAGAGTGAAAATAATTTAATATCACGAATTTTGTCTTATATACTGTCGCATCAACCATGTCGGTTATTAGCGACAAAGATTATTTTACAAGGTTTTGATTACATTAATTTCAGTAAGATATCGAACTAATACATTTATGTCACAGTTTTGTCCTAATACCGATTTCAATGTGCTTGGTATATTGTTTTTCACTCGGGCGTCCTCATATCTTGGACACTCAACCAGAATATGTTTTACTGTTATCTGCTTGGAACATGGAATACACTGAGGCATTTCGGTCCTGGTAAGTAAATGTTGATGCGTCAGTTTAGTGTGTCCTATCCTTAGTCTTGTCAGTAGTACTTGGTTGGGCCGCCTGCTTGGTATTGTATTCCAGGGTTTTACACTGGGGTTCACCTCGCGTAATTTTGCTTTCGAATCAAGCCACTGGTTTTGCCACGCACTTTCACGGTATGCTTCAAATCATTAATGGTCGTCGCGTTTACAACTACCGCGCTATCACTTTCCGCTGCTTGTTTTGCCTGTTGGTCTGCTTCTTCATTACCCTGGATTCCTATGTGGGAGGGGATCCACATAAATTTTACATTTATTTGGGATTCTTGTAGTTGGAAGAGTTCCTTCTTTATTTCGATAGCAATGGGATGACTACTATAAACTTGCTGGATGGATTTTAATGAGCTAAGGGAATCTGTGATTATGAGAACGTTGGAAGCATTCACATTTTTAGACAGTTTAAGGGCTTGTAGCAATGCATATATTTCTCCAGTGAAGACTGTACTGCAGGTAGGTAATTTAAAAGATAAGTTATGATTTGCCGTAACAACCGCGGCTCCGACGCCAGCTGGAGTTTTCGAGGCATCCGTATATATTTTGAAATGGTCATTATATTCAATGAATTTTGTCTGGAAGATGATTTTTATCAGCAAACTGGGTAGTTCATATTATTTAAAAGAGGTAAGAGTGATGTCAATTATTGGTTTGGAATTTTGCCAAGGAGGATATGTTCAAACTTAAATATAGGAACATGTTTGTTTTGAAGATCTGCTTTGTATTGTCTCGCGCGATTACAGAAAGTTGGACTCGGTTGTTGTTGAGAGATATTGTCAATTTCATCTGTATGCATTTTTGGGTACATTGGATGCTCAGTATTATCTAATATAGGGGTAGCATATGACAATGTCAATATTTTTCTTCTCGTAGATAAAGATGGTTCCCCTAATTCTGAATAAAGGCTTTCCACCAGTGACGTTCGATATGCACCAGATATTATTCGTAAGGCCTTATTGTGAAATGTATCAAGTTTCTTTAAAATATGGCTTTTGGTGAATGCATAGACAAATGATCCATAATCGAGTTTGGCACGTATAAGATTTTTATATATAATATGTACAGTTTTTTTATCTGATCCCCAGTTACGGTTAGAAAGTATTCTTAGAAGATTAATACCTTTCTTTCAAGATAATATCAACTTTTTTATATGATCAATCCAGCTCAGTTTCTGGTCAAATATCATACCTAAGAATGTCGTGGAAGTTACATATTGCAGTTTTTCTTCATAAAGTTTTTTTCGAAAATAATAAACATTTGGTTTTGGATGCAGAAAAGTTAAAGTCCGGCTGTTTTGACCATTGCTGCAGTTTATTAAGGTGTCTCTGTAGTATATTTTGCATTGTATTGATGTTTTTACTTTTCATGTATACCACTGTCATCCGCATATAGCCTTATTTTAATTGGTTTAAGTACATTTTCAATAATGTTATTAATAGCGATTAGAAATAATGTGGGACTAATAACAGAACCTTGGAGAGTGCCATTTTCTTGACATTGTTTGGTCGATAGATTACCATTTACTCTTACTCTAAAACTCCTATAGCCTAGAAATTTTTTAATGAATGCCAACATATGTCCATCTATATTCCATTGCTTTAGCGATTTCCCTATATTTATTCTACATGCAATAGCGAATGCTTTGTTAATATCAATAAATATGGCTAAGCATTTCTGTTTATTTGCGAAGGCTTCGTGTATGTCACTTTCTAGATCAATAATATTGTCATTTTCCTAAACCCACTTTGTTCTGGTTCAATTACTTTTGCGACTTTCAAGTTCCCACCTAAAACGATTATTAATATTTTTTTCTAAGAGCTTATACATCGTGCTAGTCAGTGCAATAGGTCTGTATGATTCTGTACTTGTTGCTTTCTTAACAGTCTTTAGAATTGGTATGATCGTTACTTCAGTCCACTGAATTGGAAAAGTATGTTGTATCCAAATGGTGTTGTAAATATTTAAGAGTACTTCTTTGCCGCTCTCCGATAGATATAGCAGGAAAGAAATCGGTATATTATCAGGACCTGGATTAAAGTTATCGCTTCATCTATAGTTCTAATAGCGTGAGTGGTTGGTTGAGGTGCGATGTATTGTTTTCATTATTGATTGGGATTTCTTCGATTGATACTCGGTTTTTTAGAAAATCTTCCTTTAATTTGGCATCGCTCGAGTTCTCTTGGAATGCTTCCGCCAATGCTTCAGCTATATCTTTTGATTTTGTTATTAAGATTTCGTCTTGTTTTATACCAGTGATTTTATTGTATGATTTATTGCCGTATATGGTATTCACTTTTTTCCATACAGATGTTAAGCTAGTAGAGCTGCTTATATTTTGCACATATTTCATCCATGAGTATTTTTTACTTTTGATTGATTGATTATTAATTGTGTTATGCTTTTTATAGATATGAAATGCATGTTTACTTTCTTTAAGTGCCTCTTCACATTCTTTATTCCACCATGGTACAGCCGTATGGTGTGTCATGTTTTTAGTTAGTCCTATTGTTATGTCTGTAGCTGTTATCAATATGTCATTGAAATTGTTTATTGTTTCATTTATGTCCTCGCGTATTGAAAATTTTGTTGAATGTGCATCAGTTAAAATGGTATATTGTTCCCAGTCTGTTTCATGTAGCTTCCACTTTTGTATAGATGTTGAATCGTCAGCACTTCTACGTTTATCTACTACAAGGATTGGGGAATGATCACTGTCATATAAAAAAGGTAAGACTTCCCATGTTAGGTGTTGATGTAATGAAGGATTACACAAAGTTAAATCTATAGCCGAGGAAGTTCCATTATGGGTAGGTATTAAATCTGGTTTTACTTCCATCATTAAGAATGTTTAAGTCTGTCATAACCTCTATTGTGTTTCCTCGAGTATCTTGTTTCTCACACCCCCACATGAATTTGTGTCCGTTGAAGTCGCCCATGATAATTTTAGGATTAGGAACCTGAGAGATTAGATCAGTCAGTTCCATTTTACTTAGGTTTCGGTCAGATGGAATATATATATTGAACTAGTTACCAGTTCTGGAAACAAATTTATACAAATAATTATCATAAAAAGTATAGATTATCACGGGAGGTGTGTCAGTAGACACAACCATTAGCAAGAAAATGACAATTTAAGTATAAAGTTATATAAAAATTAGTGAAATATGTATCAATCTTATTAAATATGAATGTGATTATTTTAAAAAGGATTATGAGAACAAATACCAAACACAATATTATTTAATTAAATACAAAAAGTTACCTGCACAAGTAATTCCGAATATATGTCAAAGTCAATGAGTTCCACAATGTGCTGAACACTGCTGTAGGAATATCTGTAGATATTAATTGCCATATTATAACTTGAAACCTAAAAGAATTAAAAAAAGGAATATTTAGTCTAGTGTTTGATTAGCATAATTACACATGTTCCGATAGTAAAAGTTTATAATTTCATAAAGAGTTGAAAACTGTATATGAAAAGATAGATGGAACGCAGCTCAAACTTATGAAAGGGAAATTAATAAACAGGAAGTAATGAATCTTAGTAAATTTATAATTGCCAACTTAATTTTATTGATTATTTATTGCATACTGAAAAATAATATCAAAAACAAAAATAATCAATAGTTTATATGATATAAATATAAAATAAGATTGAAAATTAAAAATAGGATCAATTACATATAGGTAAATTAATAATTTAGGTTGTAGTTTTTGTAAAAATAATTATTTATAAAAATATCTAAACAACATGTTTATATGTAAATTAGCTATTGTATTATGGAAAAAGGACATGATATATATTCCTTAATACAATAGAAATAATAGTGAACTAGTGTGAATATCCTCCAGAACAATTAAATTAAATAATTCAGATTTAGAACTAAAACACTTCGAAATGACAATTTTTTATTCAAAATAACAGATAAGTGAGCTTTGGATTAATCAAGCGAGGAGGTTGTTGATTTTGAAAACAAGAGAAGAGAGTTTTCGGGTGATGGAGAGGAAGCGTCGATAGAGAGACTCTTTGTTTGAAAATTTATCAGAAATTGGTATAAATGTTAAAAAACACAATCAAAGGTAAATCAAAGCATTTAACTATTGTTTATAATCCTGTGTAAGGATGAAGAAGTGTAGAAAGTGAATATCTCCTGAGAGATATCTACAAGAATTTGGAGATGCGAGTTGCAGCCCGGCAGAGAATTCAATATTAAGGTCTGTGTCTTTACAATTACATTCATTGGAATTCCATATAATTCTTTATAAAGAAAGTGAACATTAAAAATTTATCAGAACGTTCAAATTGAATAAATTCATTAAATGGCCAAGAACATTTATCATGTGATGCATCATAATTTTATCTCAATTGAGAATTAAACAGTTTTAGTTAATAATAATATTTGTACTTACTTGATATAATATAATTCACTGTATATGTTCACGAGCATCATGAATTTCCACATAACCTCTCATTCTTTCTTTTATCTTCAGCATGAATAACTATTTGCCTATTACTGTCTTCACTTTCAACTCACTCACATAATTTTAACTAAGTATACTTATATGTAATTGATTATTTAGATTTTATATCATTAAAATTGTTTCACCATTATAGACGCGCTGGTAGTGTGTTTAACAGTAAAGCTATTTCTTATAGAGGGGAGAGTATCCTCCTATCGTTTCAATTATAACAGCGCATGCGTTCAGATTTATGCGCCGACGCACTGATAGGAACATTCTTATACTGAGAAATGTATCTGATATAGGGTGGAACAAAAACACAATTTTCAATGTTTAAATCTTATTGCAAATTTTCATAATAATTTATTAAATTGTTTACATTTGAGTGTTGGTATTTTATTCTCATCACATCCATCAGAAAATTTTCTATTGTCAACATATTTCAATAATTTTATATAGGAGAAACTTCAGAAATTAATTTTCATAAAAAAAGATTTTACAAGGAAAAAGGTAAGGTTTGAATTAAATTTGTCAATTACTGGTATTAATGCATCCTGAACTCAAAGGGAGGAATCTCATACTTCCGACTGAGATAAATAAATATAAATATAACAGTTAATGAAAAATTAACATCTTGAGCTAGCCGAGGTAAAACAAATACTATATTAAATAATACTGTATTAAATATAAATAATAAAATATAATCAATTATAATATATATATATATATATATATATATATATATATATATATATATATATTGAACCAGATATCATAGATAGTGAGAGAATTAGTTCTATAAAAATATGTTGCTAGTATGAAAATATATGAAAATAATATAATTTAAGAAAACAAGTAAAAAGGAAACACTTTTCTTAATTCAAACAACATATCAAGTAAAGATATATTAAATAATTGTTAATAACAATATAATAGATAAAGAAATTACCTCAATAATAACATAAAATATAGAGATTGCCTAACCAATGTAATGATGTAAATAAAGTTGCCTAAGACGAAGATTATTTTCCATAACATAATCAGCTGTTCATCTGAAATGAAAACAAATATTATTATAGTTAATTCATTATAATCATTAATTTAAGAATAAAAACAAATACAAATATTGAATAGAAGATAATTCAATAGATTTTCATAGATAAACAAATAATGACATATATACAAATGATATATGGTAAATAAAATAAACGTTGAATCAATAAATAATAATTTGTTAAACTTTATTATAAATAATATAATGCAAAGAGTATAGACAAATAACATAAAAGAATTTATATTTATAAATAATATGAGTGTAACAGTGATAGACTGTCAATAACAATATTGGATGTTGTACCATTTAAATGTATCTATGTATAACCAACTTTAATTTATTTGTATGATAAAAAAAACTCATAGGAACTCTATAAATGAACTAATAATGTAAAAGAGTGTATATATGAAACTTTTCTAATAAGTGAAAGAAGTTTCAATTAATTTGATTGCAAAGTACAATATTTTATTGGTTATAAAATATGACAGAACAAATTGTGAATCAACAAATAAACTTTGAAATAGTGACCTAAAGAAAAACAAAAGACTGTTTTGTTGAAAAAAGTGGAGAATCGAGGGGACGCTTGGGAAATTGGGAAGCTGGTGTCAAGAAGCGAGGAGTGTGTGTGAGAATGTTCCAGAAATTTCAAGAAATTCCCAGTTTAACACAATTAAAACTATAAAGTAATATAAAAAACAATCTTATTAATACTCACAGTTAATTATATCAAGTTTTTCGGCAAGAATCTTCGAAATTTTCATCATTATTGGTTTTTTGGAGCTTCAGAGGAGTATTCCTGGGGTCCAGAGACATTCATCCCAATTCAAGAACAACAGGTCAGTGTGTTTAAAATATTATTGGCCAATAATCAGAGTAAAAACTCAAAATACTCAAATAAGTACTTGATTTCATAAATTGATAAACATTTACGAATATGATCGATCTGAAAAAGAAAGAGAACAGACTTTATATAGTTAATTAATTGCATAAAGCGTTAATATTAATAAAAAGGCCGAATTTAAATAAATTAAAATATGTACTTACGCCATGTTGTAATCGTATAAATATGGTGCTTGAAATTTTATTAATGTAATACCTATGTCCATCTGTATATAATTCCTATATTTCTATCGATGTATATAACTATTTTCTTTCCACAGCAATTTGTATCATATATATGTATGATTAATATATAAATTCTTTTATGTGTTTGAACCATTCACTTGTCTTAATCGTCAACAAACTATGTTTGTATAATGTGTATAGATGTTTCTTTCGTGTAAGAATTGTTCGTTTCATGCTAAAGCGCATGACTAGTTTTTTCACGCACGCGCACTGAAGAAATTATCAAAATAAATAAGTAGGTATAATATAACCATAGGCGTCTCAAATTATTATTATCAAATATAAAATATTGAATTTAAAATTAAATCTATTTAAAAATAAAGTGTTTTCTTTTTATTTAAACAAATACAACATTATAAAAAGCCAGGACTCAAAGAGAAAAAAGGATTTCATGCTCCCGAATTAATAAATTGAACTAGTCATCTAGTTTTGTAAATATATTGAAATAAATAAACATAATAAAAAGGTCTTATTGTAACGGAAGGAGTGTCAGTAGACACAACCATTAGAATAAACTCAAGAACAAGTCAAATATTAAAATATAAAAAGATTGAAATATGAATAAATCGGGTGAAATATTGATGTGAATGTTTTAAAAAGGGATGACGAATAAAAATTCCAACACTATATTAGTTAAATAGATAGTAAATATTACCTGTACCAGTAATTTTGATTGGTTGTCAAAGTCACGGAATTCCGTATTACACTGAACACAGCCATAGCAATTTCTGCAGGATGAAACGTCATATAATAGCTTGAAACCTCAATTAAGAGAAAAGAATAATCAGTTTAACAATAACTTAACATTGTTTTCATAATTTATTTAGTAGTAGCAAAGGTTTAGAATACCATGTTTCATTCATTCATTGCAAAGGGTTGAAACTAGATGGAAAAGATAGTTGGAACACAGCCCCAACGTATAAAAAGGAAATGAATATTTACAAGAAGTAATGCCTGCTAGGGAATTTTCATTACCAACTTAAAATCATTGCTTATTGATTATATATATATATGAAATTTAATTACAAAAACAAAAATAATCAGGAGTTTATGTATAATAACTATAAAATAAGACTCAAACTAAAAAAGAATCAATTACATATAGGTTAATTAATAATATAGGTTGTAAAATTTGTAAAAATAAACATTTCTCAAATTAGCTAAATAACATGAATAATAGAAAATTGACTATTGTACGAGGAAAAGAGGACTTAATTAAAATTCCTTAATACAATAGAAATCTAAGTGAATTAGTGTTATTACCCTCCAGGACAATAAATTTATGTTTTTTAAAATAGTAACTAAAAGACTGGAGACTGGAGAATAACAATTTTAGTGATAAAAAAACAAATAAGTGAGCTATGGACTAGGGAAGCCAAAAGACTTGTTGATTTTGAAAAAAAAAGAAGGTGGATTTATGATGGTGATAGAGGATGCGTCGATAAAAGATTGCTCTCTGTATAAAATTGTTTAAAAGTTAAAATTCTAAAAAAAAGTTAAATCAAACTAATCATAGGAGTATTCAATCCTGTCTAAGGAGTAAATAGTGCAGTAGGAGCGTGTCTCTTATGAGATATCTGCAAGATTTGGAGATGCGAGTGCAGCCGGCAGTGATAGCAAAAATAAGGTCTGTGTATTTTGCTTAAACTTATTTGGAATTCCAATTAACATTTTCAAAGTGTACACTCAAATCTTTAGTTGAACATTCGAATTACATAACGCATAAAAAAGGCCAAAAACAATAAAATATGATGCATCATAAATTTATCTATAGAGAATTATATCTTTAATATCTATAAAATTAGTGTACTCACCGTTTGTAAATTTATCTACTTGAAATCTCACGTGCATTATGTATGTTACATTAAATCTTATATCTTCCTTCCAGCTATTGCATGTATAACTTTAAACTATCACTTTCTTGACCTTTAAACACACACATATATAGTTTATAAATTATCACTTATATGTAATTGATTATAGAAACTTGATAATTTTAACAAATTTATTTATCACAAGCACGCTAGCGTCGTGTTAACTGTGAAACGTTATTTATGGAAGGGAAACCTCCTTCTTTCATGTATATTGTAGTAGCGCATGCGTTTGGAGATTTAGCGCCGACGCAGTAGTGGGAACATTTTGTTATAGAGAATACATGTATGATATAGGGTGGCACAATTCCATAAGAATAAATGTATAAACCAAATTAATAGTTTCAAAAATATTTTATTATGTTCCAATCAGGTTAAAAATTTTCAAATTATTTTATTAAACTGCTTTACATTTATGTGTTGATTTTTCTTTATTCTCACATCCATGATTAAATTCTCAATATCTTTGTTGTCGTATTTCAATCATTTTATTTAACAGATATTGTTTCTTTCAGAGGTTGTAAGTTAAAGGTAAGATTAAGAATATATTTCCTCAATCTTTGATTATTATCTCCAGAACTCAAAGGGAGGATTCTCATGCTTCCGACTAATTAAATAAACATTATAAATAAATAATTAATTAAAAAATCTGAGCTAGTCAATCAAGGGAATAATTATAAAATGGCGCCCATAAATAAACTTAAATAAATAAATAAAATTATATATCAAATAATAATAAAATATATAATAAATATAACAACTATATAAAAAAAACAATAACTGAGCTAGCCAAACTAAACAAAAATTCTAAATAATAAACATCTACATTTAAATTTCATAATAAAAGTAAGTAAATAATACAGTGTATGTTAATAATTGTCACCCAAAACGTGGGGCGGTTTATTAAAAATATAGGAAACATTTGTAAATTTTAAACTCAATTAAAAATGGCAAAACGAATGACGTTGAGAGATGGAAGGCAGGTAGGAGCAGACAGTGGATCAGAAGAGGAAAGGGAAGAACGAAGTCATGGTATGGGAGATTACCAAGCGGTATATCTGGAACAAGGACAACAATTAGAAGGAGATGTACAAGAAGATAGGACACAGGAGATGCAAAATAGAAGAAGTAGAGATGATCAGATGGACATGATGCAATTTTTGATCAGAATGAAGGATGAATTAAGAGGAGATATGAACAAAATGGAGCAAAATTTAAATGGAAAAATAGACACCGTGAATGGAAACATGGACACAATGAGGGGAGATATGAACAAAATGGAGGACAATTTGAATGGGAATATAAATAGAATAGAGGGGAGCTTAAACGGGAAGATGGATAAAATTAATGGAAATATGAATAAATTGGAAAAGAAGATATATAGAAGAGGTGAAAA
The DNA here is from genome assembly GCA_963921935.1 of Galeruca laticollis. NCBI lineage: Eukaryota > Metazoa > Arthropoda > Insecta > Coleoptera > Chrysomelidae > Galeruca > Galeruca laticollis. Next base: position 112,027,260 of record OY998175.1, on the reverse strand, counting down.
CCGAAAGTATCCAAGAATTCAGAAAACTTAGGGAAGAAAATGAAGAATGTAGGCAGCAGATAAATAAGGTGAAAGAAGATATGGTGGAGCAAAACAAACATATACGGATTGAAATTCAAGAAAACGGTATGAAAATTAGAGAGCAGATAGAAAATCAAGTAGTAGAACAAATTCAAGAAATAGAGAGAGGTATAGAAGAAAAATTACCGGGAACGATCCAAGCGGAAGTTATAAAACAAACAGAAGATATAACGAAAGAAATGGAGTATATTAAATTCAGGGAACAAACAATCGAAGAAATTATGCAAAATTATCAGCAAAACGCGGAAGATAAATTTAAGGAATTAGATGTAAAGTTCCAAACACAAACAGGAACATGTGAGGAGAGGAACGAGCACATTGGACAAATATTTCATAAAGAACTGGAAGAAATGAAGAGAAAATTACAGGAAAGCATGGAAGAAATTGAATTTAACGTTAGGAGAAATGGAGGTGGAGTAATCTATACGGGAAACATGGATATCGGAGTAAAGTTTGATGGGAATATAAATACCATTCATCCGAAGGTGCTTATTAAAATAATTAAAAGCAAACTCAAAGGAATGAGAGATATGATGGAGAAGAAGATTTGTATTAGAGGGATGTTATCTGGACATGCCCTATTATGGTTCTGTAATAAGGAAGAAAGCATAAATAATCTGGAAGAATTTGAGAACCAATTCCTGAATTATTTTTGGGGTGAAATTCATCAAACTAATTTTAGGGAAAGTTTGTATTTTGGGAAATTCGATTACAATCTGAATAAAAATTTAAATGCATATGCTATGCAACTCTATAACATGGCACAATATTTGGAACCTGTTATGAAGGAGGAGGAATTAGTTTTATATGTCGGGAGACATTTCAATTCCGAAGTCTCAGAAACGATAGCCTTACATAACATAAAAACAATGGACAATTTATCTAGGTATTTGCAGAGAGTTGAAAGAAGTGTCCAAAATGGAAATGATTTTCTTAGATATCAAAATGGAAATGGAAATAATAGAAATGATGCACGAAGAGAGAATGGAAATGGAAATATCAGAAATGATACCCGAAGGGATAATGGAAATATAAGAAGAGATTATAATGAAAATAATGGAAACTGAAGTTATGGAAACAGGAACTTTGATGATAGACGATACCAAGGAAATGGGGAACAAAATAGAAATCGCGAGAGGAATAATGGAAACAGATATCCGGAGAACTATAGGAACCATAACAATTTCGAAAGAAGAAATCAATATAGTAATAATAACAATAGAGGAAGAAATTGGCAAAATGGCAGAGAAAACCAAAACAATCCAGAACAAAACAGAAATAGGTATGATGATAATAGGAGACAGGTAAACATGGTTAGACAGGAGATACAGGTAGAAGAGTGTATTCCTGGACAGGATAACATAGCGAATTTTGCTTAAACCGTCCTTACGTGCATAATATCATCTATTCATCGCGATATGAACATCCTCGAGAATTTATTATAGATTATGAAAATAATAGTAAAAAAGTAGAAAAACCTAATTTAATATTTATCCAGGGTAGATTACAAAATATTATTTGTAGAATTTTAATAGATACGGGTTCAGAGGTAACATTAATTAAACAGGATATAGTAGACAATTTAAATAAAGATGATATTATGATGATAAATACAAAGAAACTATCATTAGTAGGGGCGAATGATAAAAATTTATATTATACAAATAGTACCATAATTACAGATTTTTATTTGGGAAATATAGCTTATAAAATACAATTATTAGTAGTTAAGAATTTAAAATATGATGTAATTTTGGGAAATGATGAATTGAGCAATCACAAGATGATTATTGATTATAAACAGGGGTACATGGTATGTGAAGGTAATATAATAACTTTTGACAAAAAGGAAGAACAAGAGGTAGAGGAAAGACAATGTCAAATAAATGAAATAGAAATTGTGGAAGATCTACAAGAACAATTTTGTCCCATACAATATAGAAAGGAGATTGATGAGTTATTAACAAAATATGGAAGACTCTTCAACAAAGAAGTATGCATAGCAGCAAAGTATATACATAAGTTGGAAATGAACAAGGATATTAGTAATTTCAAAATAAAAACCTATCCCATTCCTTATAAGCTAAAAAATGAAGTATACCAGGATGATACAAGATGGTATTATAGAAAGATCCAACTCTCCATATATAAGTGCGATAACATGTGTCCGAAAAAAGTCAGGTGAGATTAGATTATGTCTGGATGCCAGAAATATCAACTCATATACTAAAAAACAATATGAGAGTCCTTTAAATGTAGAGGGGATATTTGGTAGGATTACAAGAGCTAACATATTCACGAAACTGGATTTGAAGCATAGTTTCTGGTTGATTCCATTAGATAAAAGAAGTCGTCCATATACAGCATTTATGATTGATGGTGTAGTATACCAATTTTGTGTTGTTCCATTTGGTTTACAGAGTTCGTGTGCAGCATTGGTAAGAACACTTCACACTGTTCTTAACCAATATGAACATTTTACATTGCACTATATCGATGATATATTAATATATTCAGAAAATGAAGAACAACATCACGAACATTTGAAGACGACTATATTGGCAGAATTGGAAAAAGCAGGATTAAAATTGAACATGGAAAAATGTCAATTTTACCAAAAAGAAGTGCAGTATTTGGGATATATTTTAAATTCTACTGGAGTGAGAATGAACCCTGAACGAATTAGAACCATAAGGGAATATAAAACACCGACTAATCTGAAAACTCTTCGAGGATTTTTGGGAATTCTCAACTACTTCAAACGACTAATACCAGACCTCAGTAATAAGGAAATTCCATTAATTGAATTACTCAAGAAGGAAACAAAATGGAAATGGGATGCTAGAAGAGAACAAGCTTTCCAAGAACTCAAGGAAATATTTTTACAAAATTTGCAGGTTTATCATACTCAATATGACAAGCCATTTATTTTAAGAACTGATGCATCCATAGATAGATTAGCAGGAGTTTTATTGCAAGAACAAGAGGAAGGAGAATCAGTTTTATTTCCCGAGTAACGAAAAACTATGAAAGAAAATACTCAGTTACTGAATTGGAGATGGCAAGCATAGTATTTTGCATAACTAAATTACGTTTTTATCTATTAGGAGCAAAATTTTACTTGGAAACAGACCATTCAGCTTTAACAGCAATGTTTAAAAATCGTTATGCAAACAATAGGATACATCGATGGATACTTCTATTACAGGAATATGAATTTGAAATAAAATTTATACCTGGGAAAACTAATATAGTAGCGGATGCTCTTAGCCGTGAAACAGAAATGAAGAAGAAGGATCAACAATTCCAAATTGGTATAAATAGGTTGCAAAAAACTGAAGGTTTGTTTACTTTGGAAAAAAATAATGGAAGATCAGAGAAATTTACAAGAATCTTGTAAAAGAGGAGCATTTCAAAACGAGGGAATTTGATATAAGAAGATGGAAGATAGGGAAATTTATTTAATAACACCTGAATATGCTAAGGAAATTCTCAAACAATTACATGAGGAGTATGGACATATAGGATCTCGAAAACTATGGATGTTGTTTAGAGAAAATTACACTGCAAAGAAGGACATATCATTGGTTAAAGAAATCTGTAAAATTTGTCAGTTGGCGAAGGAAAGGAACTATCATCATATTAGTGGACCAAAACCTATAATAGCACTCAAGCCTTTACATATAGTAGCTATTGATTTCATATCACAATTAATACCTAGCAAGCAAGGCAATAAACATATTTTAGTTATGGTGGATATATTTTCAAAATTTGTAAGAACTTTTCCTTGTCAACGTACCAATGCAAACACAGTAATATCTTGTCTGAAAAATTTTATAGAAGAAATAGAAACTCCGGAAAACTTAATATTGGATCATGCTACTTACTTTGTGAGTGAAAAAGTCAAACGCTTGTGTAGAAATTATAATATTAAAATGAATTTCATAAGCATAAGAAGACCTTCATCTAATCCAGCTGAGAGGTATATCAAAGAAGTTGTTAAGTATTTAAGGATTTTATGTAATAATAGACACAATTTATGGGAAGAAAATCTAAATCAAGTAGAGAAATTTTTAAATCAATTACCTAATGGAGTTACTGAAGAATGTCCACAGTTTATTTTGAAAGGAATACCCCCAGAACGTGAATGGATAATACAGAGAGAATGGGATATGTCTCAAGTTTTGAATAAAGTAAGCAAGAATTTAGAGAGAAGTGCTATAAGATTTATTAAAAGAAAAGGAGACAAAAATAATAAGATTAGATTTGAAAAAGGAGATTTAGTCCTAGTAAGATCTTTGAAAACACCAAAGAAAGGTGAAAATCAATGTAAAAAGTTATTATCACCATTTGAAGGGCCATATGTAGTCGACAATAGTGATGCTCAAAATAGTTATCGCTTATTCTATCCAGGTACACAATTAGAAAGGGGAGTGTTCAATGTAGAACATGTATATAGATATTATGAATAGATGATGTTATGTTACGAATAATACTTAAAAAAAGGAAATAATAGTCATAAGGATAGATTTAGAATTTAATATTAGGTAATGTACAAAGATAATTAGATAGTAGATAGAGTTTTGTTTTCCATTTGGCAGCTGATGATCCAATTAAATTCATCATGTTTGTTTCTTCAGAACCTAAAAAACACAAATGAATGAATAAATATCATATAACGTAATATAAAGAAAAATTTATTAGATAAAACTTATAATTAAAACATTTAAAAAATTTGTGAATATGGCAAATCAATATATAACAAATAAAGAAAACAATTCATAAGAAATACTGGCTTTAAATAGAAGGAAAATATGAAAATATAGGATAGAGGGGATAAAATAAGAATAACTCAAGTATCAAATAGAAGTTCACATTTTTTAAATAAGGAAATAAGATGCAAGTAATGAAGAATAGGAAAGGATAATAATGAATGATATGGATTAAAAATATAGGAGGTAATGTTTAATGTCAATTAGAATCTTATAGATTACTTAAAAATACAGGAAGGAATAAGAAAATTGATATTGATATATATGAATTTAAGAAATAATTAATTATATTGAGTTATGAATATTGAAAAGAAATATGATATGAGGAGTATATAGAAATATAATGTAATTACAAAGAAATAAGTTGATATATAAGTGGATGTTAGTAAGAAATGATAATAGAGAAGTATATTATATGAAGTAATATTAAAAATATAAATTGACATTGATCTTAATCAAGTGTATTTTAAGGAAAGAATTATGAGACAGTTATTGAAAGAAATAGGTTTTGTAGTAGAAAATATTTGAACAAATATTTGAGAAACAAAGTTAAAGAAATTAAGATTATGCCATAAAATTGTTAAATTTTTTTTGAATAAAATAAAATCAATCATTTATAATAAGAAAATTGAAATTTAAATAAATATCCAGGGTATGGATATCGTTTAAATTTAAATTTGAGGGGAATTGAACCAGATATCATAGATAGTAAGAGAATTAGTTCTATAAAAATATGTTGCTAGTATGAAAATAATATAATTTAAGAAAACAAGTAAAAAGGAAACACTTTTCTTAATTCAAACAACATATCAAGTAAAGATATATTGAATAATTGTTAATAACAATATAATAGATAAAGAAATTACCTCAATAATAACATAAAATATAGAGATTGCCTAAAACCAATGTAATGATGTAAATATAAAGTTGCCTAAGACGAAGATTATTTTCCATAACATAATCAGCTGTTCATCTGAAATGAAAACAAATATTATTATAGTTAATTCATTATAATCATTAATTTAAGAATAAAAACAAATACAAATATTGAATAGAAGATAATTCAATAGATTTTCATAGATAAACAAATAATGACATATATACAAATGATATATGGTAAATAAAGTAAATGTTGAATCAATAAATAATAATTTGTTAAAGTTTATTATAAATAATATAATGCAAAGAGTATAGACAAATAACATAAAAGAATTTATATTTATAAATAATATGAGTGTAACAGTGATAGACTGTCAATAACAATATTGGATGTTGTACCATTTAAATGTATCTAACTTTAATTTATTTGTTTGATAAAAAAAACTCAGGAACTCTATAAATGAACTAATAATGTAAAAGAGTGTATATATGAAACTTTTCTAATAAGTGAAAGAAGTTTCAATTAATTTGATTGCAAAGGACAATATTTTATTGGTTATAAAATATGACAGAACAAATTGTGAATCAACAAATAAACTTTGAAATAGTGACCTAAAGAAAAACAAAAGACTGTTTTGTTGAAAAAAGTGGAGAATCGAGGGGACGCTTGGGAAATTGGGAAGCTGGTGTCAAGAAGCGAGGAGTGTGTGTGAGAATGTTCCAGAAATTTCAAGAAATTCCCAGTTTAACACAATTAAAACTATAAAGTAATATAAAAAACAATCTTATTAATACTCACAGTTAATTATATCAAGTTTTTCGGCAAGAATCTTCGAAATTTTCATCATTATTGGTTTTTTGGAGCTTCAGAGGAGTATTCCTGGGGTCCAGAGACATTCATCCCAATTCAAGAACAACAGGTCAGTGTGTTTAAAATATTATTGGCCAATAATCAGAGTAAAAACTCAAAATACTCAAATAAGTACTTGATATCATAAATTGATAAACATTTGCGAATATGATCGATCTGAAAAAGAAAGAGAACAGACTTTATATAGTTAATTAATTGCATAAAGCGTTAATATTAATAAAAAGGCCGAATTTAAATAAATTAAAATATGTACTTACGCCATGTTGTAATCGCATAAATATGGTGCTTGAAATTTTATTAATGTAATACCTATGTCCATCTGTATATAATTCCTATATTTCTATCGATGTATATAACTATTTTCTTTCCACAGCAATTTGTATCAAATATATGTATGATTAATATATAAATTCTTTTATGTGTTTGAACCATTCACTTGTCTGAATCGTCTACAAACTATGTTTGTATAATGTGTATAGATGTTTCTTTCGTGTAAGAATTGTTCGTTTCATGCTAAAGCGCATGACTAGTTTTTTCACGCACGCGCACTGAAGAAATTATCAAAATAAATAAGTAGGTATAATATAACCATAGGCGTCTCAAATTATTATTATCAAATATAAAATATTGAATTTAAAAGTAAATCTATTTAAAAATAAAGTGTTTTCTTTTTATTTAAACAAATACAACATTATAAAAAGCCAGGACTCAAAGAGAAAAAAGGATTTCATGCTCCCGAATTAATAAATATATAATAAATATAACAACTATATAAAAAAAAACAATAACTGAGCTAGCCAAACTAAACAAAAATTCTAAATAATAAACATCTACATTTAAATTTCATAATAAAAGTAAGTAAATAATACAGTGTATGTTAATAATAATAATATATATATATATATATATATATATATATATATATATATATATATATATATATATATATATATATATATTATAAACATTTATGTGATATTATACTTACTTTTATTGTAGATGATTTAAATGTATATGTTTATAATTTAGAATTTTTGTTTTAGTTTGGCTAGCTCAGTTTGTTTTTAATATTTGTTTAATAATTTATTTTAATTAGATTATTCGGGAGCATGAAATCCTTTTTCCCTTTGAGTCCTGGCAATTTATACTGTTGTAATAGTTGAAATAAAAAGAAAACACATTATTTGAAATCAATTTAATTATCAATGCAATATTTATTTGATAAAATAATATGCGACGCCAATGGTTATATTGTACCTATTTATTGATTTTAATAATATCATAAATGCGCATGCGTGAAAAACTAGTCATGCGCTTTAGCATGAAACAAACAATTATGATACGTAAGAAGCATCTATATTATACAACACAGTTTGTTGACGATGAAAACAATTGAATGGTTAAAACACATAAGAGAATTTATCTATAAATCATAGTTATATATGATACAAATAGCTGTGGGAAGAAATGAGTTATATACATGGATAGAAAAATAGAAATTATATACAGATGGACATGGTTATAACATTATAAAATTTCAATCACCAGATTTCTGCGATTACAAGATGGCGTGATTAGCGTAAGTACATATTTTAATTTATATAAAGTTCGGCCTTTTATTAAATTTAATGATTTATGCAATGAATATACTATATAAAGTCTGTTTCTTTCTTTTTTAGATCGATCATATGTGAAAAAGTTTACCAATTTATGAAATTAAGTACTTAATTGGGATTTTGAGTTTTTACACTATTTATTGGCCAATAAATGATTTAAATACACTGACCTGTTGATCTTGAATTTGGAAGAAAGTCTCTGGATCCCAGGAACACTCCACTGAATCTCCAAAAAACCAAAGTTGTTGAAAATTTCACAGATTCTTGTCGGAAAACTTGTTACAATTAACTGTAAGTATTTCTAATATTGTATTTAATCGTACTTTAGGAGTTTAAATGTCTTAAACCGGGAATATCTTTAAATTTTTAGGAACACTATCCCACACACTCCTCGCTTCTTAACACTAGCTTCTGTTCTCCTTAAGCGTCCCCTCGATTTTCGACTTTTTTAAACAAACAGTCTTTTGTTCTTTTCCAGGTCACTATTCTAAAGTTTATTTATTGATTAACAATTTGTTATGTCATCTTTTATAACCAATAAGATATTGTCTTTTGTAATCAGATAATTGAAACTTCAATCACTTATCAAAACAATTTCATACATACAAATACATTAAAATTGGTTATACTTAGATACACTTACATGGTACAACATTCAATATTATTATTGATAGTATATCCTTGTTACATTCATATCAATTATAAATATAAATTCTCTTATGTTATTTGTCTATATGTCATTATTTGTTTATCTATGAAATCTATTGGATTATATTCTATTCAATATTTATATTTGTTCTTATTCTTAAATTAATGATTATAATGAATTAACTATAGTAATATTTGTTTTCATTTCAGATGAACAGCTGATTAAGTTATGGAAAATATTCTTCGTCTTAGGCAACTTTATTTACATCATTACATTGGTTAGGCAATATCTATATTTTATGTTATCATTGAGGTAATTCCTTATTTATTATATTGTTATTGGCTGTTATTTAATATATCTTTATTTGATATGTTGTTTAAATTAAGAAAAGTGTTTCCTTTTTACTTGTTTTCTTAAATTATGTTATTTTCATATATATTTCATACTAGCAAACTTAATTTTATAATACTACTTCTCTTATTATCTAAGATATCTGGTTCAATATATATATATATATATATATATATATATATATATATATATATATATTATATATATATATATATATTATATATATATATATATATATATATATATATATTACATGTTTATTTTTGTAGTAATATAAACGGTTACAGCCATTGCTTCAATATTGGTATCTAAATCAATTTGGCTTGAATGAAGGTTTTATTTACATATGTTGCAACTCCTTCCCAACTTTTTATACCAATTCTGTTCTTGTAATATACATTAAAAAGTTTTAGTTTGTGTGTATTCTGATTATTTAAGTGTGTTTCTGGTAAACAGATAACGTTCGGGTTGTATTTAGATATAATAGTTTTTAACATTTCCAGATGGAGGTAATATCCATTTAGATTCCACTGTAGAATACTCATTGTTTTATTTTAAATTTATTGAAGTCACGTTTATGTCGTTGCTGTCTGATGAGTCACTGATCGGCTCTTGTTCTATGGGTCCTTCCGCAATATATCTTTCAAGTCTCTTCCCAATTTTTGTGAAGCGCGTCATCGCTTTGCTCTGTAGTGAGGGGTAAATTTTTTTAATAGTATCTACTAAGTCTTCAAATTCCGACGTGTAGTTTCTAATTACGCTTATTGGATCTGTTTCCTTTTATATTTGACAGTAAGTCGCTCAATTGTTCGAAAGTAAGAGCATAGTTTTTAGGATCTTTTTCCATTAGCTGTCTGTTTCACAGGTTGCATTTGTTTGCATGTACATTCATCACTTTGATATTTTTTCAGTGTATGAGGTATTTTGAATGCAGAGTCTGATTCTGCTATGGGACTAGAAGTTTCGGTTAAAGGTAGTTTATTACAGTTTTCTGTATAATCCATTCGCTTTTCTAAGTCATTTTGAATTGATCTTATGGGATTTTTTAACAAAGATAGGGGGATGTTAGCAGTTTTACTTGTGGATTCTGTTGGGTTTACTTGTGGATTTTTCTCTACATCATATTTTTTTTGGGAATTATTGATTTCCTGAAGATTTTGTAAGTAAGTGTTTTGTTCAGCGTTTGAACACGTTGATGCAATGTGACCAGTTTGTTTACATTTGTGACAATTCTGATTATTAAATGTGAGGTAGATTCGATAGGAAGTGTCGTCATCTTGGATGATAATACTATCTGGAATATTTAAGTTGTTGGAGGAGGTTACATATACTTGGCGTCCGAAACTGAGGATATGGTTGTATTCTGGTTTTGTCGCTCCAACTCTTAGGAGCATTATTGGGGGTATGATGTTTATGCCTAGAGCCCGCAATTCTGATAGTAGTACATCATTGGGAATCGAGAGACAGACGTTTGATAGTACCAGCCGTTCAGAATGTGTTTGTAATCTACGGGTTTTAATGGAGTTTCCATTGATAGAGAATTCTCCTCCCTGTTCACTGAAAAATACGTCTACGTCTCCGATTTGATATATATAATCTTCAAGCTTAGGACCATTTAATGAGGTAAAAATAATAGCTTGATCTTTGGAAGGGAGTGTGGGTTGAGATTGTTTTGATAAGGCAGTTGAATAAGACATTGTGCTAGCTTGAGATTGGTTCATTTTTCTATTTAGTAGGTGTTCTGAATGCGGTCCTGTCTTTCGAGATAAGGTGCTGTAAGGAACTGGTTCCCTTATCGCTCGCCTCGTTTGTGATATTGAAACGCAATAAAACTGCGTTTCTTTTGAAATAACGACGGTAAGGTAGTCACATCCTATATTCACTTAGATAGATTTCGTAGAACTGAGTTGATTTTGATTTCTGAACTGAGAATTCACTGTGTATAACTTCTCTCGCCAGAGAGTGTTTTAGTTTCAAATATTGAGAAATTAGGAGACGTATTTCGAATTTTAATACATCTGTTTTTGATTTTAAACGTATTTATTTCCGCACGAAATCGAAGAAAGTCTCTCTCATTATTGAACCATCTCAGTGAATAGATATAGTTAATATATTTCTCAATCAATTTGGTCTTCGATTTAAAAAGTGCATTCAAAGTGAATGGTAAGTTTATACATAGTTACATTTCGTTTAATAACTCTTTCCCTTTAGTGTCTCGCTTTTGTTTATCTTGGTATGGTTTTTCTTTACTAATATTGGAAGGTTCCGATAAAAAGCACGTTTATTTTTCGCTTTATTTTTATGTTTTTTTCACGTTATAATGCCAGGAGAAATTACTTTTTTTCAATTAAAGAACTTTTATGAATCTAATTTTATAATTAGAGGTGTGAAATATTTATTTCATTATATATTTGTTTTTATATAACAATTATTATTTCCCTTTTAATTACAATATACCTTGTTATGTGATGCGCCTGGTTTGCTCTAGTTGTATTGCAGAACGCACCCCACACCTGACACCATGTTTTGCGGGTTCTTTAATAATGGAAAAAAGGAAAAGTATTAGAAATTGTTAATAGTAGATCTTACATTGTTGTAGATGAATATGGTAATAAGTATAGGAGGAATAGAAGGTATTTAAATAAAACGAATTTAATCTTTCAAAATAAAACCGAACATAATTTACTGTATGATTTTGATGATTATTTTTCTATGAAACAAGCAAATCAAATTAACATTATTGTGCCTAATACATCTACTACTCCTTCTAGTATTCAACAAACACCAAACCAGTCAATTATTCAGGAGCTACAGAGTCCTGATATCTTAGATAACGACAACAGTATAAGTTCTACTAAATCAGATCACTCTCAAAATGTCAATAATAGTTATAATTCTAGTAGTGATAGTTTTGATAGTGCTCCCGAGTTTGACATTAACCCAAATGTGACGATACAACGTAAACGTATACCAAGAATACCTAAACGGTTTGAAGACTATATTATGAATCCTGATTTCTCTGAATAATAACGCCTTTTTACATGTATGTATTTAAAAAAAAAGAGAGAGCATGTTATGTGATGCGCCTGGTTTGCTTTAGTTGTATTGCAGAACGCACCGCATGGCTGCCGGGTAGACGGATTGGAGATCGATGCATTCTTCTTCTTGATACTGATATTGGTTGTTGCTCATAATTAGGTAAGTAGAAGGAGGAATAAGGACAGAGTTATTTACATTAGGTACGGAATATAAGTGGTATACTCGATAGTCGAAATTGTGTAAAGTGAGTCAGAGCTATCTAATCAACACTTTGGTTAAAGCGCAGTTGCCATATGTATTCTAGAGAGAAATGCTGTATTTTATAAATACACTTCAAATCCATTGTGTCAATATTTCAGGTACAAAAGATGCAATGTAATTAAGTCAATACCAATTTAATATATTTATTTCAAATTTCAAGCAGACTAATAATAATTAGTTTACTTGAAATGTGAAATAAAATGTTTATGTATATTTCTTGAACGCAAAGTTTGTTGTGAAAAACTCGCCGATTTGACAATGTTGGAGAGTCGCTTCAATGTTCCGGCTTTGAGAACGAGATAGATAGATCGAGCTACGCGAATGAGACAGTGATAGTAAACAGTTATGTGAGGTGTTTATTCTCTTCATGAGCGTAACATCAGTATTTGTGTTGTGGTTTTGTGTGATAAATCGGTTATTATTGGTATTTATTGTAATATTTATATCGGTATATTTAGTGACAATAATGGCGGAGTGTAGCGGTGTTGGCGATAAAAAACGGCGTCGTAACAATTTAATTCGGGAAGAAAAAGTCCTCATATTAAATGTGTACGAAGGACTGCGTGCCATGGACAAACAGTTGGGTGTTAGTGACGCTGTGATTAAGTGCAGTTATTTAACTAAAGTTTCTGAGAGTACTATATACAATATTCTAAAGAAATCGCGGGACGGATCTTTGACAAGAGAACGAGGTGAAAACTGTAAACCGGAAAGTAGGGGAAGAAAGAAAATTGTTTTGGACGACCAAACACGGAATGCTATACGTAGGGAAATACATTCTTTTTATTTTAGGAATGAAATCCCCTCGGTAGCTAAATTGAGCAAGGTAATAGAAGCTGATGATACTTTACCAAACATCAGTGATAAAGTTTTGAGACGAACTTTAAAATTAATGAATTTTCGTTACCAAACAAGAAGTAGAAACAGTGCCTTAATTGAACGAAATGACATTGTGGAATGGAGGAGAAATTATTTAAAACAGATACGACAGTTTCGTAATGAAGGACGGCACATATATTATCTTGACGAAACATGGTTAAATGAAGGCCACACTGTGTCAAAAGTGTGGCAAGACATGAATATACGAAGCAATCGACAAGCCTTTATGGAGGGTTTCTCTTCCGGTTTAAAAGCTCCCTCTGGGAAAGGACGTCGACTGATTATCACTCACATTGGCAGCGAGGAAGGATTTGTAGAAGGTGGATTACTAAGTTTCCAGTCCAAAAAAACTGTCGATTACCATGAAGAGATGGATGGTAACCGGTTTGAAACATGGTTTAGATCAATTTTAACAAAGGTAACTCCTGGTTCAGTGATAGTTATGGATAATGCTTCATACCACTCTCGTCGACTGGAGCAAATACCTACTTCAGCTAGCCGCAAGAGGGTTATAATTGATTGGTTAGAGAGTAAAAGCATTCCGCACAACGAAGCAATGCTAAAAGTTGAATTATTATCTCTCGTACGGAAACATAAAAGCAGTTATATTAAGTACGTTGTCGATGAAATGGCGAAAGATTTCAACGTCTCAGTTGTTAGACTTCCTCCCTACCACTGTGAGTTAAACCCCATCGAGCTGGTTTGGGCCCAAGTGAAAAATTATGTTGCGAGAAAAAACAGTACATTCAAAATGGCTGACGTTGAGAAACTGTTTGACGAGGCGCTGCATACCGTTACTGCTGAGAGTTGGCGTAAATGTATTCAACACGTATTAAAAGAAGAAATAAAGTTTTGGGATTTAGACATACGTGTAGAAGTAATGACGGAACCACTCATTATCGATATAGGAGGAGAAAGCGATGATTCTGAGGAGTCGTCAGGGAGTGATACCGCTTCCAGTTAGTCAGACATTTTACAAGTGACAAACAACTTTTTTTTAGTTTTAGTAGTAGTAAGTTGGAATTGACTTTTAAACATTTTTTTATTATGTTTTAACTTACTTATGAACAACTTGTGATAAGTTATTATTTCAAATGTTAAAAATTGAAATTCCAGATATTTCAGTATTCGCACCCTTAAACTATGATACGCTCATGGAGTTCACTTTAAATCGGTAGATAACCGATGACGTCACTTTACAGAATTTCGACTATCGACTTTTTTATATACATCTTATTATAGCTCATCCTTAAAAATGTGTATTATTCTTGGTAACACCCTGTATATACATAATGATACCTACCATAATCATTTCGTATTTCTGTTCTCTCAAATTTAAACGCCAAACCGTACAAGAACATTTTCTATTTATTTTTTATTTAGGACTATTAAGAACCCTTCAAAAATGATGCGCTCATGAAGTTCGCTTCTGCAACTGATTTTATAGACAGTAAGAGCGATGAGTCACTTTACAGAATTTCGACTATCGAGTATAGTAGGTAAATACATCTGGATGGACCAGTGGAAATTCTAGTGAAAATATGATTTTATCTTTATCATAATAAACTTTAGTATTAACAATAGCATAATATTTTAATATTTGGTTTTCATTAAATAATAATTGATCATATGTGTATGTGTTATATAAAATTTGGACTATTTCTTTAAGATCCTCACGGGAGATTACGCTTTGATGCAAAACACCTAAACTGGCAAAACTTACTGCATTTTCGATGTCATTAAGAAAGCTGGACATAGAGTCCAGATTTATTTTTATTTGACTAAAAATTTCTTGAAATTCTATGTAGTGTGAATAATCATAAGATGTTTCGTTGAGTGCTTTTCCTAATTCATTAATTTTGTTGGATATTAGAAGCTGATTATTTGAAACTATTGATATTGATTCATTAACGCTATCCATAAGATTTTTGTTAAGAGTTATTTGTGAATTTACTTCTCTAATGATTTTATTTTGATCATTTTGCAGTTCGCTAATACTTGCGTATATTTTGTTGGCATCTTCTTGGTCCATATTGCCAGTAACGAGTTTCACTAGCGAGCCAAGAGGGTTGATTATTCCTCTTTTAATTCGATTAGATGGAAATATGGAGTTCATTTTAACATTTATACTATTAACTTCAAATTGCAATTGTTTATAAACATTTCTCAAAGAATGTTCATGAATATGGTTCGTCTTATTAAATAAGTTGTTTAATGAGTAATATTGTAAACTTAGATTTGTAATTTGATTTCGGATGGGGTTTGTAGGGATATAGTGTAAAAATGTATGGGAAGCGATTTTTACCCTAGCTGGTCCTAGTTCGAAAGATAGGATGTCAGGATTACTTTTCAAGGATTTAATCTGTATCTTCTGGTTCGTCACTGTCTGAAGAGTCAACGTCCTGTGAAGTTACATTAATTAGTTTTCTTACGGGTTTAAATAGTTGTTTTTGTAAGTCGTTACTGTAATATCTTTTGATGTCAAAATGTGTTCGGGTTTATATGGAGGTTTAGTTTTAGATTGTCGTTCCGATTGTTTCTTGTAAAGGGTAGTGCCAGGGGGAATGTCTGGGGGATCTGTACGTTTTTCGTTTAATTTTTCAATATTTTTTTGTTTTTTGTTACTAGTGTCGGTATGTATTCTGTCATATAATTGTTTCATAGTTTCTTTATGTTCATTTAATTGAATGTTATCTGGTTGAGCTTCGTCGTTGATTTCGATGGGATCTTTTAGGTGAAGGTGTCCTAGAAGAAGGTCAATAGGCTTATGTTTGGTGACAGAGTGAATTGAGTTATTGTATCCCAAAATGGACAATCTCAATTTTTCGAATGGGTTTAATTTTGGATTTGTTAGGGATAATGTTCTCATGTGTTCTAATATTGTAGAATTAAATCTTTCTACGATTGCATTGCTATTAGGATTATGTGGAAGAGTATAATGCCAGTTAATACCATATAATTTAGCAAAGCCTTTGAGAGTGGATTGAGTAAATTCTGAGCCATTATCAGATACAATATTTTCTGGAATTTTATACGTAGAAATGAATTGTAATAATGACTGATAGATGTGAATCGCAGATAATGTTGGAATTATGTAAGCTTGTCCAAATCTACTAAAACTGTCACATACTGTCATCGTAATTGTATTGTCAAATTTAAAAGTGTCTATGTGTAACGTTTCGAGTGGTTTTCTTGGAGTTGGAGTTAGCTGAAGTTTTATTAGAGGCGGGTGTCTCTCATATTTAACTTGTTGACAAATGGAACAGTTATTGATAAAATCTTTTACGTCGTTATTTAGTTTTGGCCAATAAAATTTGGTTTTTAGTTGGTTAGCAGTCTCGTGAATTCCCCTGTGATTTGTAATGCCTTCGTGTTGTTGTTTTATAAGTTTTTGTTGTTGGGATTCGATTTTAACGTCATGTAGTATAATATTTGATTTGATTAAGATACATGCAGAGCTTTTAAAGGTCTGGGGAACTATTCTACACATGGTTTTGAAAAGAGTTTCATCGATATCGTTCTGAAAATAAAAGGCATACCGTTTCTTCGGAACAGCATAGTCTTTTAAGAATTGAATAATTTGGTTTTCAAAAGAATTTTCACTCACGTGTAAGAACCATCTGGTTCTTGCAGGGTTATCGAATAATTTTTTAATTTCTTGATGAGGGTTTTGATCAGTTTTTATTATTACTATTTAATTTAAAAATACATTTAATGGTTTCTCGGTTATTTCGATTCAAAGTATTGGGTTTTCTAAACTAGTGTGTGTTGTTTGATCGTCATTTTCGTCATTTGAATCTACTTCGGGAACGAGAGATTGAGAGTCTGATTTGGTTGTAGCGTTAGTTTCATTAAATTCTTTCATATATTGAAAAATTGGCGGTAGATCAGAGCCGGAACTATTTTCGTTATCTATTGGATAAATTTCTATACGGGAAAGGGCATCCGCATTCGTGTTGCAAGAACCTTTTTTATATACGATTTCGTAGTCAAATTCCTCTAACTTCAGTCTCCAACGGACAAGTCGGGAATTTGGTTCCTTTAGAGACATTAGCCATTGTAGAGGTTTATGATCGGTGACGATTTTGAATTTATTGCCGAAAAGATATGGCCGGAAATGTTTTGTACCCCAAACTATTGCTAACAACTCTTTTTCAATTGTTGAATAATTTTGTTCAGCAGCGTTAAGTGTACGAGAAGCATATGCTATGGCTTTGTCTCCACCGATTGGTCCTTGGGAGAGGACTGCACCTATTGCGAAATCACTTGCATCTGTGGTCAAAATTAATTCTTTGGTGAAATCGGGGTAGATGAGAATGGGTTCATTGATTAGAAGAGATTTGCAATCTTCGAATGTCTTTATGTAAATCGGGTCAAGTATATTGATGTGAGCGCCTTTTTTCAAACAGCTTGTAAAGGGTTTGGTTAATTTGGCAAAATTTTTTATAAACTTTCTGTAGTACCCGAGAAGGCCTAAGAAAGCTTTTATGTCTTTCGTGGTTTTCGGTAAGGGGTAGTTGGTAATAGCTTTTACTTTATCAGGATTGGGTTTGATGCCTTGAGGGGTGATAATATTACCTAGAAATGATACTTCTTTTCTAAGAAATTCGGATTTGTCGAGTTGAACCTTGAGGTTACTCTCACGAAGCTTTTGGAAAACACTTTTTAAATTATTAATATGTTCTTGGAGTGAGCTTGAAAAGACAATTATGTCGTCCATATAGACGAAACAAATTTTATTACCGAGTTCTTTTAGTACATTATCCATGACCCTCTGAAATATTGCAGGGGCGTTCTTTAAACCGAAAGGCATTCTGACGTATTCGAAATGACCATTTTCAACGTTAAAAGCGGTTTTCTTAATATCGTCGGGATGCATTTCAATTTGATGAAATCCACTGGCTAAATCTAAGGTGGTGAAATAATAACAGCGTCCAAGTTTGTCAAGTATGTCAGTTATGTTTGGAATGGGATAACGGTCGTCAATGGTCTTTTCATTGATTTTTCGGTAATCAACGACGATGCGCCATTTCTTTCTTCCAGATGCATCAGCTTCTTTGGGAACATTCCATATAGGAGATGACCAGGGTGAGTCGCTAGGCCTAATAATCTCTTTTTCTAGCATGTCGTTAATTTGACGTTCGACTTCAGGTTTATGGATGTAGGGGTATCGATATGACTTAGTATAGACTGGAAGTTCGTCTGTTGTTTTAATTTTATGTTTGACTTGGTTGGTGAAAGATAGGGGTGAATTTTCTTTATGGAATATGTCACGAAATTGTTTACAGAGTTTTTCGATTTCGAATTTTTCTTCTGAATTCAAATGAGAAGTTCGAATGCATTGGGCAGTGTCGAAATTATAGGGATGATCGTCGGCAGGGCTTTGAACAGAAATTTGGAAGATTTCGTAATTGTCTTCAAAAGGTTCTACAACTATGGGTTTGTATAGAAAGACATCTTGAACATTTTCGGAGGTATTTATAATATCAACTGAGGCATATCCATTTTTTGAGAAAGTGACACCTTCTTTGATACTACAACTAGATAGTTCAGTGTATGGAATTCTAACAGTACCATTTGGTATATTGACAGGTATTTTTGCGGTTTCTATGGAATTTGGTTCAACATGAGCGAAAAATAAAAGTTTGCCTTTAGAAGAGTAGTGAGATAATGGTAGGTTAGCGTTTTGTGTTTTTAAAAGTGAATTTTTTAGATCGATATGTACTTCTAAATCTTTTAAAGTTTCGTAACCTATCAAGCCGTCAAAGAAATGATGGAATTTAAAAAGATTGAATTTCATGATTTTATTTGAGTTGAATTCGCGAAAAGCTGGAATTTTAGCGCAAAAATCTCTAGTAGTCGTTTGGAAGACTGAGCTGATGGTAATTGGTTCTTTATAGATATAATTTGGGAAATAATTTTCAGCAATTTCGGGGTTTATAAATGACTTTGAAGCTCCGGTATCTATCAATAATTTTAAGGGAGGATCAGAAATTATTATGTATGGAAGATCTTTCTTGTCATAAATTGAAAAAATTTCTACGTCTGATTTGTTGGTTCGGGAGCGTCTTGAAAATTTTGTTCGTCGTTGCTTTGCGTTTCTGGATTGTCAGATATTGAATTTGTGGTGTCTACATAGTCATTAAATTCATAGGGAGCAATATAATTTTGGTCATAAACGTTATCTTGGTCAAGCATGTTATTTTCATAAGGGTAGTAAGGAGTGTTTGATTGATAATAGTCATAATATTGCGTTTGGTCGACATTGTGCAGTTCTTCAGAAGTAAATCTGGATTGTGATGGTTGGTATTGTTGTGGAGGTGGAAGTGCAAATCGATTTTGGTTTCGATTAAAGTTGGATCTGTTAAATGTATTTGACGAGATGCCACTCATGGGAGTTGGTTTGGGCTGACGGAAATTTGAATTAGGATTCCACACATTACTCGGTGCTCTTGAAGGTTGTTGAGGACCGAAAACTTGTCTATTAGTCGGCAATCTATGTGGGATGAATCTGGGTTGAACATTGATTGGTCCACGAGGAAATGGATTTGAAAAATTTTGTATTGGCATTAAATTGTGACCGAAGTTAGGGACATTAAAATTAGTTTGATTTTGATAGTTTTGATTAAATTTTGGATATGGTTTATTCTTAAAAGTTTCGTTATTTGATTTTTGAAGGTGACGGATATTATTTTCTGCAATAATAAATTGTCTAGCCGTTGCAAGAGTATCGGGTTTCATAGCTCGAATTGTGGAGCCCATAGGTTCTTTCAAACCGGCCAGAAATATTTTTAAAGCATGTGTATTGTAAAAATTTTTCTTTACGGTTGCACCAGCTTGACTAGTTTCATGACAATCAACGTAATTATGAAGAGCACTCAAATTAGACATTACTCTAGTGTAAAAATTAAGAGCAGGTTCGTTAGAATTTTGTCTCAACTGATCTAAATCAAAGAGTAATCCGTTTTCGTCTCTCTGGTCGCCAAAGTGAGCTACCAGAGTGCTTTTAACTGTTTCCCAATCTTTGTTTATGCAAATACTGTAAACTTCTCTCGCGTTTCCAACTAATTTTCCATATATTCCGAAAATTAAACTAATGTTTTGAACGCAATTGACATTTGCGGGATTTGGATCCCAATAAGTTTTAATTAAAGTGTTACTCGTCTCTAAGAAAGACGCTAATTCAAGCGGATTACCATCAAATTTAGGCACGATTTCTAATAATTTAATTTCAAATTTGGGAACAGACATTGTTGAATTTAATTGACTATTATTAGAATTAATATTTTCTTCAATGCTTAAACTATTTAAAAGAGAACTAACTTCTAATACTGAACTTTCTTTTTCTTCGTCAGAAGAATTGAAATTAAAATTTGATTCAATACTAATATTAAGCTCACTGTCGCTTTCCACTATGGAATCTTCAGATGAGGAGAATGACATAGGCTAAGAAAGATAATAGGATAAATAATATGAGCAACTTACAGTAATTGATCCTCGATGGACTGCACTCTCTGGATTGGCACCGTAATCTTCTCAAACGTTTATTTGCACTTTTCGGATTGATCAAAATTTGGAAAATTTCGCGATGAAGGTTCTTCCAAATAAACAGTAGAAACTGACTGCGCCACTTTATGTTTTCAAGTTAAAACTTTACTTTTTTAAAAATTATTTAATTACAATAATTACACTTTATTAATATTTATTGAAGTTAACAATATGAAGTCTATAATCATTCTGAATATAAAATATGTATAATGAAGCTATGCGGTATCCAGTAGTGCAATTCAGCATTATGACGTAGTCGATCGTCCGATGATGGTTCGATGTAACAATGCCATATAAGGTCACGAATTCAGCTGACGGGACATCTATCGTTTCATACAGTCCAAGTTTCAGCATATGATGATTCAAACGACAGTGGCCTGTTAGGCACCGTAGATCGTGTCTATTATAGCCTAACATTTGTTTGGATACATTATTCGAAGGATGTATGAAGGCCTTTGAATGAACGAATCCTGGTATATTATGCCAGAAGTCTAAAACTCTTCTAGCAGTCCAGGTATTTAGTGTTTGTTTGGCAACAATTGTTGCGATGCAAATTGTAGGTTCTGGTCCGATAAAGTAATGAGCGGCACCCTCTCTTGCAAGAGAGTCAGCCTTCTCATTACCATCCATACTAGAGTGGCCAGGAATCCAAACCACCGATACCCTGTTGCGTTCTCCTATTGAGGAGAGTTTTTTTTGGCAGTCTAGAACCAAATTCGACGTTACACGGTACGAGCTAAGTGCTTTCAAGGCCGCTTGGCTGTCCGTGAAATTTTTTATTGATCTATGAATGTGGTTGGAATGCCCTAAACTCTCTACACATGAAGCAATAGTATAAATTTCCGCCTGAAATACGCTTGCATAGGATCACAGAGAGGTTGAGATTTCTGTCCAAGGTCGTCGCCCGTATACACCCGCACCAGAGCATAAGGGTGTCTTCGATCCATCAGTGCACCAACAGATGTCTGCTCTTGAGAGTTCATCCTTGCGAATGACCCATTCATCTCTATTTGGAAATAGGACGGTATAAGGCAAATTATAGTTTACTGTTGGGGGCATTATATCAGAGGTCATTCCCAGAACACTATGACTTTCGGTGACCGCTAGCATTCTACTTTGCTCTGTATAAGCCTGTATTGTGCATTTAGAAATATGCACAATTCTATATGCTGTCCATCTGGCCTCCTTTTCCAGAAGTATATGGAGAGTAGGAAGGTCCAAGAGGATTTCCATGGCTGATGACGGTGTGGTGCTGATAGCACCAGTTAAAGCCAACAAGCCTGTCTCTGTATGCCAGAGAGCTTTGCTTTGGCCGTTTTCTGTAAAGCTTTTGACCACCAAGCAATGGCTCCATATGTGATAATTGATCTAACAATCATCACATATATCCAATGGATTTGTTTGGGACCCAAGCCCCAAGATTTTCCACAGATCCTGCGACATGTCCACAAGGATAGTCTAGGCCTTATGGAAGACTTTTTGCAAGTGAGCGTCCCAAGTAAGTTTTTTATCTAGGATGATCCCCAAATATTTTACTTCTGAGGCAAATGGAATAACCTCACCGTTATAGGAAAGTGGCGGAAGGTCTGCCAAATTCCTTCTCCTAGTGAAGGGAACTATTACAGTTTTACCACGGTTAACAGACATCTATTCCCTCTGGCACGAACTGTAGACATCGCCCAAAGTCCTTTGGATGGTATTATGTGCAACCCTGTCCGGACTTGGTTCTTGCCAGAATGACAAGGTAGTCTGCATAACCTTTAGTATGTGTAACAAAAAAAACAAGAACCTCTAAAAAATGTATAATAACAAAATCTAATATTACAAGGGTACATGATAACTAATTTTTTTTTAAATTCAGTTATAGAGTAATTTATATACAAATGAATTCTTAAAATCTACTTTAATCACAGATCAATTTATAGTACAAAAGTCTTACTCATAAAAAAATAGCTTTTTTACAAATACGCAAAAAATATCAATCATAGATTAATCAAACATTAGCCATGTTAACAGTGCATGAAAAGCAAGTTCTATAATCAAATCTCATCATCCCAAGTCATAAATGACGATAGACTTACGAGAGAAAATCTTTACACTTCAATTGATTTGTAAATCTGCTATTGCTTATCAAATTTCATGGAATACTACCTCTCTTACAAATATAATGAGCAACACTTTGCAAAGAATCTCCTTTCGATACTTGAAGAAGAAAAACTAATAATAAATGATCAGCGTGATTATCAACAAAATTGAACGGTTATCAGAATCTAATCAACTTGAAATATGAAATACTTGAACCGTTTGCAAACAAACAATACATTTTAGTAGTGTTTATCGACAAACAAAAGTATATGCCACAGCTGTTGTTTCAAAAACATACCAAAGAAGCACTAAACAACTAAAAATTATCAAAACTAACAGAATCACAATTTTCCACAGGAAAAACTGGATGTATTTTATTTACAAAAAAGCTACACACATTTCAACCTGGAATAAACTTAAACAACATATCATTAAACTAAAGAGAATATTAGATTTCTTGGAATGATCTTTGACAAAAAGCCGATTTCGAAAAAACACATAAATATTAAAAAAGCATGTCAAAGTGGAGTAAATTGAAAACAGTAACTGGAAATGCTTTGGGATCTGATACATACATGTTAATACATATCAAGAAAACTCTTATTTGTTCTAAAATTGATTATGGCTTTATAGAAAGAATTCAATGCTAAATACACTTGAGACAATTCAAAAGTCAGCATTGCGGATAACTACAGGAGTATTCTGTACCACCTGTTCCCATCAATGTGTAACTGGTGACCCATCCAAAATCTATGAATAAAACACTTTATATACTATTTCATTAGACAATGACCCATCTAAACTTTATAATAACACATTTTCAAGCAGATATCAAAATTGGTTTACTACATGCAGAAATATTACCCCACTTGCTATAGAAGATTGAAGATGTTCTCTCATATCTTGACATCAAACTTTCAAAGATTTTAGGAATCAAATAAGAATATGATATGTTAAAATCATTCCCAACGACACCACATTAGCAAAATTCCACAAATACATAATATTTTTGATTAACACAAGACATAGGAAGAATCTCCAAAATCAACGACACTGTTCTTGTTGCTATTTAACTCAAATATGTTTGCAATATAAACTACCAAAAATAATGATGTAGTTTCTTCACGATGAATTATGCCATTCTTCAGTCAATTAACTATATAAAATACAAAAATATTATAAAATCCTTAATAATACCAGACTCTAAGTTCCATTCATACTATCAGTCAACTTTATACCATACGTCCAATAGCATTCCAAATCAAACTAACTCTGTCACACTTTCTGCAAGCCAATAAAAAAGTAGAATTTATATGGCAAACAAGTGAATGATGTAAATCAACCAGTGAAATCGCGAGTAAAGTGGAAAAATTTGTGCTGTAGGACGTTAAATAAAAAGTACAAAATCTGTATCAAAATGAATAGAAAGTATCTAAATCAAAAGTAGACAAAATCAAAATAACAGTGAAACAGATACCGCACAGGTTATAGTAACATGACTACAGTTAGATTCTAACCTTACTCACATTTATACAAAAAATTCAAAGATTTGAAGTCTGTAGTAATAAATTAACTGTGAAACACCTTATGCCAAAATGCAATAATTAAAAATAACATATTATCCATTCAGTTCTAACATTAGAATCAACACTAGTTACACATTGCAATTTTCTAACTACAATGACATATCTTGAGAGATGCAGATGTTATATCAAAACTGTAAATTATTCTGACTAATCTTGTCGCGAATAACCATTGAGGTGACTAAAAAAATAAAATTATATACATTCTAGTTGTCTATGGTGACCAGTCTTTAAAATAATCAGGATCTGATAAATTTTCTGTTAGAAGTTCATCTACTGAAGGAATTATGTTGTCAAGTTCAAAGTTATCATCACTAAAGTCATCCAAAATAAAATCAATACTACCGACATCTGGTCATGACTGTCATGAGTCATTGTCGAGGATTGTGTCATCTAATAATATGTCGCATCTTTCTAAAGGAACAAACGGACTCAAATCAAAAATCTTTCCCAATTTATCAGCATTCATCTGAAGACATACTCCATTCATTTCAACAGATGTCATAATTTTATTCAAATCTACATATTCTATTGATTCTCCATAAAAACTATATTCATTCATTGGAGGTGAAGAAGATGACGTTGATTTTCTTGCAGTCTGTTTGATAGGAGTTTGCAAAGGACTGGAATGTATACTGGTATTGTTTGGGCTGTCGGGATTTGGAACTATGGTTGCTGTTTCATGAACAGTACGCAAGGCGGTCTGTAGTCTATCTTCAATATCTTGTGCGTGTATGATATTATTATCTGTTAACTGATTGTGCTCCTTCCGGGAATGACTCAGTGCATCTGTTTTACTTCTGAAGCTAAAATAGATTTAAGATATTGAATTAGAGAAAAATTAAGCTTTATTGTATAACAATGATCATTAAACAGGGTTGGTAAAAATAATAAAACCATCTAGGAATACTTGCCATTTAGAAGACATTGACTGTAATATTAAGTGAAAAAATTTAAAAATATTGGAGAAAATTTACTGAATTGCCGCAGGAGTATAAGTAAACTATTTTTTTTTCAAATTAGCTTTAAGAAGCATAATTCAAAAGAAATGTGTGTTACTTTTATTACATTAAAATAATATTTGATTATATCAACGTGTTCAACGCATTGTGTATTGTTTCTTCTGTCTCGAGTATCTGATCAAGCTATTGAATCGTCATAGCAATTGAGCTAGAAAACAGGGTTAGGCAAAATCTGATTTTTATCAAAAAAAATCAAAAACCATTGATTTTTTTAGAAAAATCACGATTTATTTGATTTCTTAAATTTGAATATATAATTTGAACATTTTCATTCCTTGAAATTATTGTTAATTATTTTAATGTATAAGTCTAAAAATTATAATACAATTTGCGGCTCAAAAACTTGTGACAACGCATTTGTCGCGATTCTTGCAAGAAAATTCTTGTCTCGATTTGATTTCCTTCTGTCCTATACACTCACTATACAGTGCCGAGTACTGCCGAGTGAGGCACGAACGCGTTTGTTGTGCTTT
This sequence comes from Galeruca laticollis, assembly GCA_963921935.1. Classification (NCBI taxonomy): domain Eukaryota; kingdom Metazoa; phylum Arthropoda; class Insecta; order Coleoptera; family Chrysomelidae; genus Galeruca; species Galeruca laticollis. The sequence goes on along the minus strand of OY998175.1, from coordinate 112,001,151 downwards.
GCAAGAATATTCCTGTCGAGGCTTGTTTTCCTTCTCAACCTATAAATTGACGTTTCCCAACAATTTCACGCATTTCGCTAATTAGGTTAATTAAGTGAAGTGGAAACATATAACTGAAGTAAAATGAGTGGAAGAAAAGAGGACCCAATATGGCAATTCTATATTAAGACAACAAATCCAAATAAATTGGAGTGTAGGGCTATTTGTAAAAAGAAAGATATTCAAGGGTTAGTCCAAAGGCTTAAAGCACACCACAATGTTTGTAATTATCAAGAGAGGAATACAGGTGATTGAAATATTAATTTAATTTTATTTATATTTAATAAAGATTTTTATTATTAACTCGGGAATGATCGCGTGGTTAGATTATGCCTAACATTTTTTGTTTTTTGTTGATTCTCCAAGTACTTGATATTTTATTTTTGAGATAATTTAGTGAAAGTTTTGAGACAAATATTAATTATAAGTTAAGTAACATAGTGTAATTTTTAATTATATATTCCGCGATATTTTGAAATATTTTTTAAATATATACGTATTATATTGTAAGTAGATACATTTTTGATAAATAACATAATACAACAGGGTAACAAATGTTTCTATGCATTAAAAGACACATTTAAATCAAATATATTGTCTACAAACACAAAAATTAAAATATACAAGACAGTAATTAGACCAGTCGTACTTTACGCCGCAGAAACCTGGAATTTAACAAAAAAAGAGGAAAACACATTAGAAATCTGGGAAAGGAAAAAAATACGGAGAATATACGGCCCAATTAAAGAAAATGGAGTATGGAGAATATTAAGAAACTACGAAGTTAATCAAAAATTCAATAGCCCAATAATAACAAATGAAATAAGAAGTAAACGATTAAGGTGGACAGGACATGTACAACATCTAGGTAATGAAAGGTGTGTCAGGAAAATAGAGGAAACTAAAAGACAAGGACGAAGACAAAGGGGACGACCGAAATCTACATGGTTGGATGGTGTAGAAGAAGTTCTTAAAGAAATTGGAATAAATCACTGGAAGAACAAAGCAAAAGACTGAAAAGAATGGAAAAGAATAGTAGAAGAAGCAAAGGACAGACTTCAGAGCAGAAACTAAATCACCAAATTCACAAACTCCCTACTGATTTAAAGCAGTAGGGTTGGCCGGGCGGCTGGCCACGGCTGTAGAAAAAATAAGGCTAGGAATCCCAATAGGGAGACTATGGACCTTAAGGTCTGAAAGTCAATGAGAAGAAGATACATTTTTGAGATAATTTTTTTGATAGATATTATTTTTAACAAAGATAATATATTTTTTAAGTATTCATTTATAGATATTTTAGGATATAGATTTTAGGCATATAGGATTGTTTTTAAATGTTAGGTGAAATCTAACACGTGGCCTTAAATGTAACTTTTTTTAACGTGACCTTTCCCAGGTTAATTAAATATTATCTTTACTCTTCTATACTTACTTAATTTTAAATTTTTTCAACTTAAAAAATAAATTTGCTTTTGAATCTCTATTGAACATTTTCACTTTATTTTAAAATCAATAATTCAATACTATATCAATATATCATCAATTAATCAATTTCAATGTTTTTTCTCTTTCCAGAGAGTCGAATGTCGCTTGACAGTTTTGCTAGCACATCATCTGCCTCAAGTTGTAGTTCACTCATGACGGATAGTTCATATGTTAGAAAAACTCCACCGAAAGTACCAACAAGTCCAACAACTTTTGAGCCAGTCCAAAAAAAGAAGGCAATCGAAACTCAGCCTACCATGAGTGGTTTTGTAATGCGGACTTCAATTGCTGAAAAACATAAAATTGACAAACAAATAGCAAAGGCTATTTTTGCTACTAATTCGAGTTTCAGATGTATTGAGAATTTAGAGGTGAAAAAAGCCATTCAGTTATTAAGGCCTATGAAGAGGAAAAAGAAAAATGTTTCTCCTCCCTGTCAGGACAGTCCGTAAATATGTCAATTGATGGGTGGTCAAACGTGCACAACGAACCAGTGATATGTGCAACGATAACCACTGAAGATCGACAAGCCCTCCTATACAAAACTATAGACACAAATGCCGCAAATATGACACTTATGAGAAAAACATTAGAAGGAAAAACGAACGCAAAAGTTATAACTTATGGCTGCTCTGCACATATTTTTAATTTACTGTGCAAGGACTTTCAAGTTAAAGACGTTAAAGAACATGTGGTCCAAATTGTTAAGTATTTTCAAAATAACCATTTGGCTAGAGCTAAATTCAGTCAAGCAGGAGTCAGCGCTTTAGTCCTTCCAAGCAATGTGCAATGGAATAGCCTTGGCGACTGCTTAGAGATGTATGTCACTCAGTGGGACATCATATTAAAAATCTGCAAAGAAAATAAAAAGGAGATTGATTCCACTATTTACCAAAAAGTTTCAAATATTGCGATTAAACATGCAGCGCAAGATTATTTAAACATTTTAAAACCTATATCAGTTGCTCTTGATACTGTGCAGAGGAAAAATGCTACTTTCGCAGATACTGTAGAGCAGTGGAAACATTTACAATATATCTTTGATGAATCTGTGGAATTACCATTACAAAAAACAACAATTTAATAATCGATATAAGCAAGCACTAATGCCATGTAATTTTATAGCGTATATGTTGAATCCACAAAATACCAGTTAACACCAGAAGAAAAGAATATAGCTTTAGAAACAATCAACGAGTTATATGAAAACACTGGACTGTTACCTTTAGTAAAGTTAAATGCCCGCAGTGCTCCATTTAAGCAAGTTATGTTTTCGGACGAAGTAATAAAAAATGTAACCGGACTACAATGGTGGTTATCACAAAATGATGAGCCGGAAATCTTGAAACAGTTGCCAAGAATAAAACACTTCCTGTGCGCAATTGCTTCTTCAGCTTCAGTAGAACACATATTTATCTCTTTTGGTCTTGTACACTCGGATATTAGAAGCAGATTAGGCATAGAAAAAGGAGGAAAACTGGTGTTTTTGTTAAATTGTATAACGAAAATGAATAGACTGAAAATATACAGTAATAAAATGTAGGTGTTACGTTTAGTTTAGGAATTTGGAATTATGTACTTATTTTTTGTTGTTTTTGCTAAAAGCAAATACTTCTTTTGATTTTTGAGAAAACTTTTATATTATGTTGTTATCTGGTTCTAAATAAAAAAGAAAAAAATTGATTTTAAATCATGATTTTAATTTTAAAAATCAAGCGATTTAAATCATGATTTTAATTGTGATTTTAATCAGCCCAACCCTGCTAGAAAATGAAGTTTGTTATAAGTTATAACGTCCTCAATTTTTTGTTCTCATTATATAGGTGATTTTATACTCTTGTAGTTTGGAGCATGATTTTTCTGCCTTCTTGTTCGCGGTTTTCTTTTTTGAGTTATAAGTTTTTTGTTTTTTTATAATGTTAATAATTTTAGCTTCGATTTTCCATATTTGGTGAATGTGTTAGTATTTCTTATATGTAATTCAAGATGTGCTGATAGTTGAAATTATTGGCGTACGTTGTGGCTATTCCATTTAGTATGGTAAAGTCTAAAACATCCGGTAGTTTATTGGGAGTGCCAGTTGAAAAAAATGAGTAATTTTTTTCTTGTTTGAGTTTTGATAGTTATTTTCTCTTGGTGATGGTAACGTCACACCAAAATTCATATGTACATCCTCGGCAGATCCGAGAGGTTTTTTTAATGCTTTTACAGTAACAAACACATATGTTGAATAACGTTTTCTTTGTAAAATTTTATGTAATAGAAGTTCTTGACAAATATAAACATGTGCCAAACACTGTATAGTCCTTAAGTTTAACAAATGCATCAATAAATGATTATTGACTTTTTTATAATCTCCTTAATTTTTTATTGTGATGCATGTATTTTATATTAAATAATCAATACTTACTTTGAACCACAATCTTTGCATATAAAAGCTCTGAAATGATTTCTCATATGAGATCGAACGTTCCCCACACTACTTCCTGTAAAGTTTCTTTCATATGAGCATTCTGTACATTGATAGTGCTTCCAAATTTTTTGACTGGAGGAAGCTAGTGATGATGCACTTCTACTATTTGCTGATAAATCTAATTTATCGGGATGGGAATCTATCAAGTTATCTAATATACTAATATATTTTACTGGTACTCCAGGATGAATCCGTTGAAAATGCATTTTTAAACCATTCATTTTGAAAAACCGTTTTCGGCAACTACAGCAAGTATACCTAAAAAATTATAAAACTTTATAGTACCATTATTTCATCTACAAGTGCACAATATTATAATAATATAAATCAGTATTGGGTTATTTGTCTACCAGGTATCAATTTGAAATAAAAGTAAGTGTTGTAGATATAACAGAGTCATACAAAATATAACATACACAGTAAATAAACAGAAACACTTGTGCAAACAGAACCAGCTATTTAACATAAGGATGGTCTCAAATCAATACCATGTAAGTCAGTCATTTTCCAGGACACAAAAAACTTCGTAGTTATACTAAAAATGATAAATTAACACAGCAAAACAGCTAACTGCATAGATATATAATACAAGTATAGATACAATTATTTACATTGAAAGGCGGTCAATCATTAAAGAAAGACGTAATGCGTAGCTATAGTAAAAACCAAATAAAGTTGCGTTTACGTCATCATTGTGAACATTTGTAGCGTTGTCAGAGTGTTAACGAAATATGGAAATTAACAGAAAATAACTGAAGTCAACAAAAAACGTAAATGTAGAAAATTTCACAATATTATAAATGAAAACTACAAAGTTATCGATAGTTTGATAGTTTTCGTTTAATATAGTGTGGAGTTTTTTCATTTACGTTTTTTGTTAATTAAATTTATGAATAGATTTCACAAAGTAAGGAATTCTAGAATAAAAGTCGTAAGGTTATTACTGACTTACCAAATCTTTTAATAAATAAATATAATAAAAATACAAGGAATAAAATAAAATATGTTTAATAATGAACGTATTATCAAAGACAAAAACTTTATAAAGCACGTAACTATAACCTCAAAAATCGATGACAATACAGGAGTAGAAAAGTCACAAACAACGCGGCAACATGACATTATTTCTGGCAGTGACTATTTTACCGTGAATAATTGTAAGCTGCTTTATGAAAATTTTAGCACAAATGTTTACATCGAGGGACATCTAAACCCAATATAGTTATATTGCTTATACAATATTTTGGTACAAAAGTTCTTTTATTGATTGGGTTATCTTTAGAACCGATTAATTAACAAATTTAAGTATATGCAGTTTTCGATAGAAATGTAGCCACACATGCGATAGAAATACACCCTTGGTGACGTAAACGCTACTTTATTTGGTTTTTACTATATTTCATAAACTTAAGAAATAAGAACCGACATCCCTTGTGGTTTGACGTGATGTGAGCAATTTCCAGATTGTACTTATCCATAGCACTGATCGATTTAGTGAAATTATTTTGATAGGTAAAATTACTACATGCCCCTATTTATTGGTTCCACATATTTCACATGGACACATACTGTTTAAGATAATGCATATATTTCTGAACCAAATAAAATGTTAATGTAAAATAGTTTTTTTAAATATAGTTAATGTAATCAAATATAACATTCTTGTTAAGTACGGCAACGTCGCGAGATAAATAAATTTTTAAATGGTCGCTTTTCATTCATCAAATGATTAATAGTAGGGTCTGTCAATTTTGTAGTTGTGATGTTGCCAGAGCGGTTCTGTTGTTCCTCTAAGTGTTTTTGTGTTTATTTTAAAGTATTTTTATGTAATTTATGACTATTTTGTTGGTTAAAACTATTATTAATAATGATATGAGAGTGTATGTTGTATAAAAAACACGATAATGTGGGTGCCGAAGTGACTTTTCATAAGTAAATATGGTTATAGTATATGGGAAACTTTTGCTTGTATCACAGGCGTAGATTTACAGCAGCTTTTTGGTGATGGATATCAACAATAGATTTATTACAAAACAAAGATTTTGTAACGTTTTGTTACTTTGTCAACTTGAAAAATTATAAAATACTATTTAAAAAAATACTTATATTTTACCAATTTACTATTATTTGAAACCATCATGATGTCATCAATCTGTCTGGGTATTTATTTAAAATAGTTAAAAAGAAGTTAGTAATATCTGCAAATTTTGCGATTTTATAATCTATTATAGCCTTATAATTTTTAGCCCTGACCAAGTGATAAAATATTACTAACGCTTTGTTTGTGAAAAAGAATATGTCTTTTTAATCCTTAAAACCATTGTTGATCTATTAATATTTCTTTAATAGTTGAAAAAATGAATGTAAGTATTCTTAATTTTTTATTTTCTCTTAGCTTCCCCACTGACATGCAAGCAAGAAATATTTGGCTGTCACTTATTGGTCTTGAAGAAAGAAGAAGAACAGTACTTTGTTCATATCATTTCGATCCTGCAGATATCCTTATTAAAGTAAATGATGTAAGATACCTTAAGCCTGGAGCAATGCCAAAACTTCAACATTCTTTGTTTCCATCAAGCTCATTTAGGTAAAAATTTATGAATAAATCTATAATGCATTGTTCTACTTTATTTAGCTCACCCTTAAAAGCGCTGCTTAGCTACATATATATGATATGTTACAGCTCAAATTCAGACGACATTTTTGACTGTCCTAGAAAGAAACAAAATGTTGCATCTGCAGGGGCTACACTAAGAAAGAGCTTATTTATGGATGATAGGTAATTAATTATTACCTTAAATAAGAGTCCAATTGTTAAATCTGTAAAAAATACTGGTTTCCTCGAATTTCTTATATGTACTGAGAGTCTAAAAAACATGTTCAACTTCTAACAAGAAAAAATATTTATCGACATATAAGTTATCCCAGGATCACCTTGAATTATTTTTTGGAGCTATTCGTAGCATGGGTGGCTATAATAACAACCCGACAGCAAGACAATTTGAGGTTGCCTTTAAAAGACTGTTAGTCTACAGTGAGATATCGGCGCCAAAAACAGGTAACACTGTAGACTTGCAAAAAATGTCAATCCTCACATGCTGCCCAGGTAATTTACTGAGTAGGTCAGATGTTGGGGAAAATTTGGAAGAATCTGAAGACTATAAAAATGTTTTAGTCAAAGCAAATATGGACATTGCAGAATCTAATTTTTTTATGTCGCCATCTTGGGACAACTTCATATGTCCAAGATGTTTTATCATATATTGCTGGTTTTTGTAGTTAAATCATTAAAAAAATGTATTACTTGTTCTAAGTGTGTTAATATGTTGGAACAGGATACAACTTGTTCAAAACTGCAAGTAAGAAAAGCTTATGGTAGACTTAAAAATCCAAGTGATATGGTAATTAATATCTGTAAGGCTGGAGAAACATATTTCAGATTTTTTCATAAAACTCATGACATATTTAATAAAAATATTAATGGTTTGTTAAATTTATCAGTCTCTAAAACCATTAGCGTTTTACCATCAAATGTATTCGATTTTTTTGGTGAACATCTTTATGATGGTGATATTTTAGACAACCATGTTATGAAATTAATAAAATTAATTCTCAAAAGTTATTTCAGCATTAGAATTCATCATGAAACCACCAAAAAAATAGATTTTCTGAGAAAAAACTGATCAAGAAGTATTAATCCAAAGCTCATTTTATTTAGAAATGAATAATGTTAATATATTTTTTGTTAAAACTGAAAAACGAGTATTTATTTTACCCTTAGAATAATTCCAAGTTTTTTTTTGTTTTATTAAGTCCAAAGGTTCCTTATCACTGAAAGGTACCAAATTATCATTTTGTTTGTTTTTATGAACAAGTAATATAATTTTATATATTTTATAAACTGAAAATAAAGAAGTATTCTCCTACTCTTAAAATTGTAGATTTTCATATTATTCAGGCCAATGGTACCTATCAAATAAGTTAAGTAAATATGTTTTATCAACACTAAATGTTATATATTTTTTGGAACATTGAAATTTCAAGTTAAAATATTACAAAGTTATAAAATTACATGTTGTTACTTGTTTTTTATTCACGAATTAATAACATATACGTGTTTAATTTATTGGAATACGCCACTGATTGTGTTAGGAGCGCACGTAAATCTCCTTCTCTACGCTTTTGTGCAGCGTTGCCATACGAGTTCCAACATTAGAGTCTCTCTTTATTTAATCCACATGCAAAATATTTTGTTTCTTTCTAAATGTTCAGGTCAAAACAAATATCAATTTATGAATGAAATGCTTTATCTACTGTGTTTATATATCTATGGGTAACTGAATACCTCTGTGTCTTATACAAAGGTCTAACATAGGATATTTCGAAAAAGTTTTTGATTTTTTACTCAATTTGACTTGCGAGGTATAAGAGCGAAAAAATATAGGAGGAGAGCGATTGAGTGAATATGTTTGGAAATTATGTAGAATCGCTTCATTTCAATAATAACCCTTATATCATACATGTCTTAAATTAGAGACCCTTAATACATCAATATTGAGAATAAATATATGATAATGTTCAAGATTAGTTAAAACTAAATATTCAAAATTTTGATTATTCTGTAAATAAGAATAAATTTGTTGAAAATGTCAGTTCCAGTTTAACCTAAATTCAATATTTTATTTAAACGTTTTTTGAAATTGATATATATTTACCTGTAAATACCAAAAGTCTCTCCTTCGTGTAATTCCAGATAATGTTGCCTGATTTTAATTTCAGAACCCATTTCACTACATATTACACAAGCAACATAATCTTCAAGTTTCCTTTCACATTTATCCTGATTTAAGATTTTAAACTTAACATGCATATGTTCATGTTGGCTAGATATATGAGACCCAATAAGCATCTCTGAATCCGACATATAAGGACAATATTCACAACAAAAAACATCACCAGGTCGAGGTACATTCGTGTCAGTTTTGGTAACCATCACTAAGTCATTCACATTGTCTGTAAGCTACAAAAATATGTTACCGTATGTTACAAATATATTAGTGGTAGTAATCATCGATTAAGATAGTAAAATTTTAAATAATCCGTTTAACGAAATTGAAAAAAAAATGAGTCAAAATGAAAGAATCATTATACAACCAGAAATTATGAGTATTTAAGTAGGAATTTTTTCAATATATTTGATCGAAATACAAAAATTCTATTTAATTCAGTATAATCTATTATTCTTTTGTTTAACAATTGGTTTAATATGGTTTGACATCTGAAGTTATTTTTTGTAAAGTGTTAAAGTACGTTTCAATACATCAAACTTGTTAGTCCGGGAAAGTAAGGTCGAAAAATCTGTTAATTATCAAAACTTTCCCATAACTGATTTTTCATTTTTAAATGAAAATATATTGACCCAGCATCACTCTCCTAGATTGTCTAATAATTTCCACTGGAGCTTGCGACGCAGCTTGCAAGCACAGCTCAGACCACCTAAAATTCAAGTGATTTATGCTAGTGTCATTCCTGGATGTGTTCTTACAAAAAAATCGTTGAGATGAAAATTGAAGCAAATCTTATACTCTTGAAGGTGACGTAAATAGTTTTTTCAAAAAAAAAATTTCCGATCTTAAATTTTCCAAAAATTGAAAAAACTTACGAAAATTATATTTTTGGTTGGTAATTATAAATAAAATATTAATATCAAGGTCAAAACATAGATAAACATAGAGGGCAAACTTCTAAAAATTTACATTTTTTCAGATTTGGAAAATTCAAAATGGCGGCTGCGCAAATTTGAAACATTTTTTTTTTCAATCGCGTCTAAATTTATGAACTTTAACGATATTGAGAAACGGTTTGTTGCAATCGACAGAGTGAAAGTTATATTTTTATAGATAACACAAATAAAATTTAAAAAAAAAAATACATAATTTTTTTAGAACATTTACCGAAAATAAAAAATTTTACATCTAGTTTTTTATCATTTTCAAATAAAAGCTTGAGCTTCATTCAACTGCGAACGAGCGCTGACCCCCCCACAACGCCAAGCAGCTGCCGCCGCACCGTTTGGCCGAGCGAGCTAGGATTACTGTTCTCTTTTGAATGGACCAATTAACGGTAGAAAAATAAAAAAATTGTGTTTAAGTTGAGTTGGGATTCGACAACCTAGCGAAGTGATCAAAATTTGAAAATTTCAATCAATATAATCACAGAATCTAACAGACTTTGAATTTGTTTATCTCAACTTGTAAAAGTCGCATCTAAAAAATTTTTTTTTAAATACTCGTCTTTCAAAGACAAATATTTATAACGTGAAAACATATTTTAAACAAATTTTTCAACGCCAAAATGAGAGAAAACTAGATGAAAAAATTTTTATTTTCGGTAAATGTTCTAAAAAATTATGTAAAAATTTTTTTAATAATTTTGTTTATGTTATTTTTAAAAATATAACTTTCACTCTGTCGATTGCAACAAACCGTTTCTCAATATCGTTAATGTTCATAAATTTAGAAGCGATTGAAAAAAAAATTGTTTCCAATTTGCGCAGCCGCCATTTTGAATTTTCCAAATCTGAAAAAATTTAAATTTTTATAAGTTTGTCCTCTATGTTTATCTATGTTTTGACCTCGATATTAATATTTTATTTATAATTACCAACCAAAAATATAATTTTCGTAAATTTTTTCAATTTTTGGAAAATTTAAGATCGGAAAATTTTTCTTTGAAAAAACTATTTACGTCACCTTCAAGAGCATAAGATTTGCTTCAATTTACATCTCTACGATTTTTTTGTAAGAACACATCCAGAAATAACACGAGCATAAATCACTTGAATTTTAGGTGGTCTGAGCTGTGCTTGCAAACTGCGTCGCAAGCTCCAGCGGAAATTATTAGACAATCTAGGAGAGTGATGCTGGGTCAATATATTTTCATTTAAAAATGAAAAATCAATTATGGGAAACTTTTGACTTTTATATCCTTACTTTCCCGGACTATGTACAGTTTTGAAATAATCATGCTCAATTTGATTGGTATCAAGTCTATATTGAAATATCAAAGACTGCAGGAATTGTTAATAACCATTTTCTTAAGAAAGAAATGTGATGAATATCAATGCTACACACAACTAGTATAAATAAATGTTAAATTATTGGGAATTACTCATGTGATGCTCATTTTAATGTAAGTTATCCTTATTATTCATATATTATAAAATGTTTATGAAGAGGTCTTTCCTGTCGTAAGTTCATCACCAACTAAGAAATAAACAGATGAAGTCAGTTGAAGTTTAGAAGATTCTACCTGTTTCTAAGATTTAAAGTTTTGTACATTTGGAAAAAAGTGTACAACTCCGGATTTATAACAGGATACAATACCTTAATATGCAGAAACAAAAACGGAAAATATTCTACCATTTATAGCACTTATATTTTTATCTTAAAACCGTAGATATGTATTAATTTATACATTAATAAGAATAATATGTATCTCTACAAATCCTACCTCATAATTGGTTTCTGGCACTTCCATCGCTTCACAAGACATTCCTTGAACTGTACCATCTTGTTCTGATTCGTCAATCATGTTGGGAATAATTACCTCTGGCACTAGTACCTCTGCAATACTTGTCTGAAATAAACATAAATTTCAATTAAAAAATAACTACCGAAATTAAATATGTTTGCATTCAAAAGCGATAGGTGGTGTTCAGAAACACTGTTGTGGATTCTACAGCTGCTTTAGACCATATATAATTGTTTTAGAAAAAAAGTATCTCTCATAACTGTCTTATGCAGCAGATAAAAGATTTCTTTGCGTTTGTTGCTGACAGAGAAACATTTACATTTCTTTTGTTCTTTGACTCGTTACTTTACATGTAGAAGTATTGCAATATGGAATGTCATATATTAATACTATAAGACTCAACTCTTTTTGTATGAGTTCGTCCGAAAACAAAATAAATTTATCAATCTAAGTATCTACTTATTGTTTTAGATATTTGGAATACTGTCCATATCAATTAGTAATACATTATATTTTAATTACAAAGCATGTTCCATATTATATCTGATAAAGAAGCTTTATCAAAACATTATATAAATGATGAATTTAGACAAATACCTAATGTTGGTAATAATTGAATTATATTCGACACTAGTCGATTTCAATTCATTCTTGACTGTCTCGACCCTTACTTCGTGGAATATGCTCATATTAGTGTTTTTAAATGAAACTCAAGGTCTCTAGTTAATTCCACAATATAATACAAGTTATTGAAAATTCTAAAAAATTCGAAACAATTGTCAATTTTTTAGAATTTTCAATAACTTGTATTATATTGTGGAATTAACTAGAGACCTTGAGTTTCATTTAAAAACACTAATCAATTCATTCTGATATGAATAGCCTGCATATAATTGAAATCAATCGATGATGCGAATTTGTCTGGCTCCTTGTTCAATAATGGGATTGGCATGTATTATATTTACACTAATTTTATTGTATCAACAACTTAACATCCTGCATACATTTTTAACCATATAATAGACTAATTGTAACAAAAATTGAATACCATTTTAAAATTCTTGATTTATCATATTTTTTACCTTCTTATATGTTTGTGTTGTAGACTTCATTTTAGCCATTTCCTCCTCTATTTCCTTTACGTGCAAAAAATCAGCATATTGAAGTTCACTTGCTACAGTAGGCCCTGCTTCCACAATACTGGGCACTTGTTCAGAAGTATGAGCTTCATTGAAATGATTCACCATAGAACTACGTGTAAATGAATTGAAATTACACAGACTGCATTTGAACGGGACACAATTCCAATGAAAAATCGCGTGTTCGTTTCTCTCTTGCTCATTCTTGTACCTAAAATTGGAAATGTATGTTTTTTTCCACGATAGTCTTAAATAAATTAAAACCAAATTTCTACACTTTAGTAAATTTAAGATTATTTTCTGCATTGGTAGAAATTAATGACACTATAATTGATTAAACTGAATGATGAAGATTCTGCTAAAAAAATTACTGTACACTGGAATACAGTATAAGAATATCAAAGATTTATTATTGGATAAAAGAATAAAACAGTTACTACAATATTGAAACAACACTTCAATTTTCATTTATGATTTATCGCTCATCTTTATAAAAGTATTTCAAATTTCAATTTGATTTTAATAATACATTGGCAAACAATTTTTAGTGTTATAAGAGGTTGATTATGATACACATGGTATTGCTTTTGTATTTTTCGTTGTACTTTGTGACTTCAGGTCATATAGAAAAAATTGAGATTTCTCTTTCTATTAATTTATTTGCGACATAGAATTGGTAATTGCTTTGTCCTGAAACTTTTATACAATGCTTAAGTTTGAGTTGGCTCATTATTGGTTTCATTTTGGCTTTATATATTAACATTATTTTAGTTGAGTTTAATTGCTATATTCTTGCAAAAAACCAGTATGGTGGTCGAAATTTGAGCCCACAGTCACATTAATTGATTTGATCTCATTCGCTCCAATTTTTATGACCATGCCTGGATTCTATTGAGACTAGCTTGTAGGTTTCTGAAGCAGACATTGAATTGTGATGGGAGTCCCTTATTGAAACATTAATTATCATTGCCGTTCTTGTATTTATATTGTGGAATGTTCTACTTTGTTGTACACATTCTTAGCTTTCTTTTCTTTCAAAGTTGAAGAATAGAATTATTTTTGTGATAACTGATACTTGTTCGGAGTTGGTGACCAAGCAGCTGTCTATATGTTCTTTGCAAAATCAGTGGTGTTTAAATCTGGTTGAAATATTAGTATATTATCATTTCCTTCATTCATGTAATTAGATTTTGTAAGGGTCTGAACGCCAGTTCTTTTGTCGACATATAGTTCAAGTTATTGGAAGAAAAAGAAGTTTGAAGCTCATGGATCTTAGTATTTTTGACTTTAGAATCCCAAATTGTGTTCTTAGCATTGAGCATTGTCGTATTCAGGAGGACAGTACATAGCAAATAAAAACATATCATGTACTTCTGAAGAAAGTATTGCTAAGCATTTACTTACCATTTATTGCAATATCTGCACAATACCTTGTGTTTATCAGTAACTGGTACATCTGCAGGTGCTGAAAGGGAAGCAATAATTTTTACACATTGTATTCTTATTAACATCTGTAGCCAAATTTCTAACTTGGGGTTCCTTGGCATTGTAATAATATTACCAACATCAAATTCCTGTTTATGTTCTTTAACATGTTTAGCCATGTATCTATATGTAATGGTTTCATCTCCACAAATTCCACACTTATATCTATAAAACAAAATGAATTAGTTGATACCTGAACTCGGTTATAAGTATTTCTCTATATACATACCTATATACTTTCTTTTCTTTGAATAGATGAAATATGACATCTGAAATCCTTTTAGACTTAAAGTTGTTACATACTGGGCATTTCAACTGTTTATTTAATGGCTGCCCAAAGTCACCAAACAACTCTATTAAATTTATTTCAGAACATTCATTTTCGCAATTTGTATCATCAATGGGTTCCAGTTGAATATCTGAACGTTCTGTTGATCCAACCGGATATTCTATATCTATATCGTCATCTATAACAATGACGTCTGTATCCTCACTTGCCTTTTCTTGAGTTGTCGAATGATTTTCATCATGTTTAAAAACATCCGCATTTCCAGTTGCCACCGCGTTTATTGACGAATTCAACTTAGCCGAGGATTTCATGGCGGCAGTAGACATTGACGGAGAAAGTTTAACAGATTTTTTAGAACTTTTTGAAGCAACAGGTAATGACTCATCGAAAAGAATGCCCCTGCAACAAAAAATTTCTTTCTTTACTCACAAATTTTTTATTCTTTTACTCGATGCGATATTTGATCAACTGGTACTCCAATCCGGATCCCTTCGATGGGCGAGATGAATCACCAGCCCGGCACGTCAACAGATGACGGATATGAGGAGTCTCTAATATGATTTTATATGAGGAACATGCCTGCAGGGAAATTCCCGGGGACTCGTTGTGTGTAATAACCCATCTGGTAGCCCTCAAATACTCTGCCGCGGAGTAACTTTACCTGTCCCAGCTGTAGTATCGTAGTTAAGGGACTGCGCACAAGGTTGCAATGCTGGGTGTGATTTCGCGCCAACCTCGAAACTACCTGTTATACCAATGTCCCCTGCCTGTCTGGTCATACCTTTCGGGCCCGAGGGACGGGGTCTTGGCTTGATCGCCCGGACCAAGAGGAGACAACCTTATTAAAAACTTAAATTCAAGGCGGGAAACCAGGCCGAACGATGCGTGGCTGTATAGAAAATTCGTCTCTACTGGTTTCGACCTTGGAGCACCGGAGCTCCATTGTATCAAACCCCTTATGCATGCGGGGCTCTGCAGTGGTGGACCTTAATCACCCTAGCTTCTCGTGAGATCATATATGAACTTCAGGAAAAAAAACCGGGGAAGTAGTGGAGAAGGCCTCCACCTCCTCATCCGGGTACCCTACAAAGGGGAAAAAGGACAAACGGCCCAAGGTGACGTTTGATCTTCCCAAACTGGGAGAACCGGGCGGCAGAGACGACCCACTGAGGAAATTCCTCAATGGAGTAGGGGTAACTGTGACTCTTCCATCAGGGAATAGCACCTGAAGAGGTTAGGAAGCAGGTTCTTCAGCGCCCGACCCCGAAGGAAGAGCTAAGGGGAAAGTGCCTAACCCAAAAGGGAATGGGGAAAAGAGTCACGAAGATATCAATCCTCCGCAGCGACCTCGGATCAAAATACCGCAAGTCACTGGTTACGCAGCAGCTGTTAGAACAGAGAAGGCGACTAGGGTGCGAATAATGCCCAATGACTACCCAGCTCTCCTCCCTGGAAGATACCTGGTGAAAGATTGTGCCAGAGTAAGAAGGGAATCCATTTCTCTCGCATTCATTTCCGTTACGGAATGATACTGGTAGACTGTGGGTCCCAAGAGTTGGTGGACTGGCTGATGAGGTCAGCGTCGAAATTAAACTCTTGAGAAGGACCCTAGCTGGTGGCTCGATGAGGAGACGACATCCCAAATCCGGCCACCATTACGGCATTCTTCCCAAGAAGCATCGACGTGAAAACGGAGAAAATTCTCCAACATGTCGATGTTGAGAACTCCGACCTCACTAATGGGGCTTGGAAGGTCCTGAACTGCAAAAAGGAGAGAAAGGGAACAATCATCACGATTGGCACTAATCAGCAATCTGAGGGGGTTTTGAAGGCAGGATGTTACCTGTTGAACTTCCCTATTGGGCGTATCCCTATCTCGGGGATTGGAAAGAAAAAAAACATTGTGGGGGATCCGAAGGATATGGTGACGCTTACCAGATCCGGAGACTCCGAACAAGGAGGAAAGGCGAAGGCTTGACCTTGGGTCAACCTGAGATCTCCTCCAGTTCCGCTGGGGCACCCGAGGATGCGGAGACCTCCTCTGCATCTCGGAAAGCTGGGCGAGCTGCTTGGTGGTCGAGAGTCTGCCTCGAGATCAAGAAACCTGTTCGAACTCCAGGGAAGATGCTGCCATGGAATTTGAGGAAGGACAGGGAGAGAAGAGGAAGGGGGATAAGTAGAGGCAGAACAAATTGGAGACGGACCGATGACACCGCCGGAGGAAGTGCAAGAGCTAGAGTGACACTGCAATCGCAGATGGCTACTAGTCATAATTGGTTGTGATGCCAACGTATACAATACTGTATGGTGAACCACTGATGACACGCCAGAGGTGAATACTTATTAGAATATCTCTTAGCAAATGACCTTGAGACCTTAAACGTGGGGACAACCCCCACTTTTGTCACGAGAGCAAGAGAAGAGGTCCTGGACGTAACAATTGTTAATGTTGCTGCTAGGAAAAATGTAAGAGATTGAAGGGATATGAACGAGCCATCACTTTCTGACCATAGGATCATCGAATTTAGGATAGAGGGAGATACTACCTCGATTCCTTCAATTTGAAATTCTAGAAAAACGGATTGGTCTCTTTAGAAGAACAATCTGAAGGACAATTTGGAACAGTTCAAAGTAAATGGCGCAAATCTCCAGCACTACAATCTGGAATAAAAAGTCGAACAGATCAGTGAGACAACAATGGAAGCCTTTCCTTTCAGCTGCCCACTGTACAAAGCTCGATCAGACAAGGATGCTCCTTGGTGGAATGAAAACCTGTCAAACCTCACTAAAGAGGTCCGTCGGCTGTTTAATAGAGCCAAACGAGACGGTAATTGGCAGGGGTACACAGAGAAGCTTACTCAGCCTTTTGTTTGAAAATCACTTCCACTAACACAGCGGCTAGACTACAAAAGGTCAAGGCAAGTGAGGGAACTAACCCCACAATATCACTGAAAAATCCAGATGGGTCATACAGTGAAGGTGAAGAGGAGCGATCTTCTCAGAACCTACTTTCCGGGTAGTGAACATACAAGTATTGAAATAGCAATGAATTATACCAAAAAATCCGCAAGGAGGATTGTGACATAGCTAAGAAAATATTTACCAGACAACGGTTAGAATATGCAATAAGTACCTTTCAAGCGTACAAATCACCAGGAGTGGATATAATATTTCCAGCACTCCTGCAAAAAGGGATAGATGAGATTCTTCCTCACCGGCTGAAGATTACAAGAAGCAGTCTAGCAGTGGATCTAATACCTAGCAAATGGAGGGAGGCAAGGGCACCTTCATACCAAAAATAGAGGAAAAAACGGAACTGATCTCCGATCTTTTAGACCCATCTGCCTAACATCGTTTATACTTAAAACGATGGAGACTACATAAGAACGGAAAATCTGGGGAATACACCACTTGATAAATGTCAGTATGCTTACGGAGCGGGTCGATCATCACAGATTGCCCTGTATCAGCTGACCAGTCATCCAGAGAACTCTATACAACAAAGAAATCGCAAATCGTTAAAGCCACTCGCGGGACAACTCAAGGGAGAGTAATAACTTCCCTTCTATGGAGCCTAGTAGTAGACGAATTTCTCTACAGGCTAACGGAGCTTGGCTTCGAAGGTATGGGCTATGCTGATAATACAGTTCTAATAATCAGAGGCAAGTTCGAGAGCACCTTTTGTGATTTATTAGAAAAGGGCCTGAGAATTATTGAGCAATGGTGCTTGTCAGTGGAACTAAATATTCACCTAAAAAAACCACAGTAATTCCATTTACCCACAAAAGAACACTTCCAGCTATGAGACCCCTATCTTTAAACGGACATTTGCTATATTATGTAGTATTCTTTAAATGACTTGATTGGCGAATTTCCCACAATATTGCAGATTGCTTTGGAAACAAATGTATTCACAATGAACTAAATCTTTTAAATTGTGTACTTAATCGAACATTATTGTAGAAATGAGCCGAATGTATGTAATACATTAATTTAAATCCAAACTTACCTAATATGTCGAACTCTTGGTCTGTCTCTTTGCCACAATGGAGTAGTATCGAATGAATCGGAATCTTTATCATCTTTGGGCTCGTCTTCAATTTTCCGGTAAATATATACAATATTGATATCTTGATTATTATGTTCTTGTTTAAAATGTTCAGTAAATGTACTTTTATCATTAGTCTTATAAATGCATAAAGCACATTTGTACTGTGAATCAATATCATGTTTTTCTAAAACATGATTCTGAATTCCTTCTTGGGTTCCTGATCTAGTTTTACACATACAACATCTCCAGGGCTTGTTAAATTTATTTTGATTTAATATCGGAGTGTTCGTTACACTCTTTGCATCATCATCGGAATCTTTCGGTTCTGATTCCATGTATCTTATGGTTATAGTTTTTATTTGTGAATCAACGTGAACATCACTGCAGTGTTTCTCAACTTTATGTTTCAGATTACTTAGGAAATCACAATAATGACATTTATAAAGTTGAAGGCTATGTAAATTGAGATGTCTAATCAAACCGTCGGCATCAATTGAAGTCAACTTTACTTTACAATGGACGCATATAAAAGAAGTCTCTTCACTATGAAGTGCAATAAGATGATGACGAAGGTTTGCATCTTCTGGACAAATGTAATTGCAGTCTTGAGCACAACATGTGTAACGAGTGTGAGATGGGACGAAGTGCGGAACATTGATATCAGTATCTAGAAAATATATATTATAACGCAACAAGAACGTCAAATAAAATAAATACACTACGGTACCTCAAGAAATTACCTTAATGTATTTGTACTATAATGTTACAAAGTAACGTCGTAAGTTTCATATTTTAAAATGATCTATAATGTTACAAGGTATCAAATTAAATTTTAGATATTTTGCAATATATTTGAATTGAGCTAGTACAATTTAAGGAGTACAAGAACAATATCTATTTCAGATGCGACTACGGGGGAGTTAAAACCAAAGTTGTTATTTCATGTAATTGTCACAATGCTACGCATTTCATATATCTAAAATCAGTAGTTTCTGATATATTTTCATTCTTATATGGGAAGTTTTAGTTAGGTATCTAATTTTTTAGCAATTAAAAGTTACCTATGATATATTTGTCAGAACCTGAGATTTTACCATTATTATTCAAACCAGTTGATGTACCCAGCGCATGACTTTACGTTATGTAACGAGTTTTCACCCAACATTTTTTTAATACTATACTTGAAAAAAAATCTATCTTTAATAACAAAAAATTTCATAAAACTGAACAAAACATGGATTCCTCGTATTAAAATACACGGTACTGCATAGTTTTTTCCATACATTCACTATAAACTAAAATTTATCGGTCAGAGCCGCAAAATTTTTCAACACCCTTCCTTAAACAATTCTATAATTACGAAACTGATTATATATATATATATATATAAAGGCACAAATGTGCGTTTGGTTATCTTGTTGAAATCCGTTGTTTGTGTTTTCTCATGTTTCAATTAACATCCTTGCTCCCAAGTTGTACACCTTTTCTTGGTTATGCCGTACCGATGAAGGCTAATGAGCCAGAAACATGTATGTCTACGGTTACCACTCATTCTCTGTAACCTCTTTTGCGTGATATGCCCGCTAATTCTGTTTTTGTTGTATATATATATATATAGGTGGGGATAACGGGGATTTCAGTCCAAGGAATCAAGGCGAAGATCTTTTATTTACAAAATGCCGCCAAGCTTTCGTGTCCTTTTGACACTTCTTCAGGGCACTATAATACATATACAAATATAAATATGATTTAAAAATAGAGAAATAAATATAAGTACTTACATGTAAAATATTTTAAGTAAATTCAATATAAATAATCATTAAAAAATTTGTAAATGTAAAAATAAATATAATTATAATATACTTGATGTCATATTTCACATAAGACAAATCGATACATAATTTGTTTGTTCGTTACTTAGTTATTTTAATTTTTTTAGGTTACTTTATAATTATTTAATGAAGTTTGAATTTGAGGTTAGATTATAACCTTATAAAATGACTTTGACAGATAATTTGTTTTTGACGTTAATAGAAAAGGAAATAAGGTTAGATTATAACCTGTGAAAATGACTTTGACAAATAATTTCTTATATTTTGACTTTAATAGAAGTGAATTTAATTTTTATGAAATAATCATATAAATAATGAAAAATTATCTATTTTGTTCAATATTCAAAAGGTAGCTATAAATATTACTAAGATTTTCAATGTCACTTTTCTTATTCATACTATTATTTGCCTTGTTGATTTCAACCATTTCAAGAAAATATCTTTTAGACATATTTTGTTCAGTATGTAGAACTTTAGCTTCATTAAATAACATTTTATGGCCTGTTTCGATGGAATGCTGTGTTAATGCACATGCTTTTTTGTTAAGTTTTATATCACTTTTATGAGATGTGATGCGATTAGTCAAATTTCTAGAGCTGGTACCGATGTAGTTAAGATCACAGTTATTGCATTTTATTTCATAGACTACATTTGATTTTTTTAAGTCAGGTGTAGAATCGTTCAATTTACCAGCTCTAGAAATTTGACTAATCGCATCACATCTCATAAAAGTGATATAAAACTTAACAAAAAATCATGTGCATTAACACAGCATTCCATCGAAACAGGCCATAAAATGTTATTTAATGAAGCTAAAGTTCTACATACTGAACAAAATATGTCTAAAAGATATTTTCTTGAAATGGTTGAAATCAACAAGGCAAATAATAGTATGAATAAGAAAAGTGACATTGAAAATCTTAGTAATATTTATAGCTACCTTTTGAATATTGAACAAAATAGATAATTTTTCATTATTTATATGATTATTTCATAAAAATTAAATTCACTTCTATTAAAGTCAAAATATAAGAAATTATTTGTCAAAGTCATTTTCACAGGTTATAATCTAACCTTATTTCCTTTTCTATTAACGTCAAAAACAAATTATCTGTCAAAGTCATTTTATAAGGTTATAATCTAACCTCAAATTCAAACTTCATTAAATAATTATAAAGTAACCTAAAAAAATTAAAATAACTAAGTAACGAACAAACAAATTATGTATCGATTTGTCTTATGTGAAATATGACATCAAGTATATTATAATTATATTTATTTTTACATTTACAAATTTTTTAATGATTATTTATATTGAATTTACTTAAAATATTTTACATGTAAGTACTTATATTTATTTCTCTATTTTTAAATCATATTTATATTTGTATATGTATTATAGTGCCCTGAAGAAGTGTCAAAAGGACACGAAAGCTTGGCGGCATTTTGTAAATAAAAGATCTTCGCCTTGATTCCTTGGACTGAAATCCCCGTTATCCCCACCTATATAGCATTTTTCAGTCGTTATATAAAAAAAAAAATTTTTTATATATATATATATATATATATATATATATATATATATATATATATATATTTCTTTAAAAACACTTACTGTGTCACTAATCTTGGCCGTGTATATCCAATTTACAAATAAAATTCCTGGGATTCGGCCATTAATTATTTATTACTATGGTGATGTCATATAAAAAACATAAAAGATACTTTACTACTACTACGCACGTTTCGGCATAACGCCATTTTCAAGTAGGTACAAAGTTAGATAAAAACCTAAAAGAGATATCTTCAGGTAGTCAACAAATACAATATACAAATTAATGAGACTCAAAATGATAACAGAAAAAACAAAACAAACTTACATGTAGAAAACCCAACGCTCAACATCTCAAGCTGTAGGAGTAAATGCAATAAAATACATTTTTTAGATACAACAATGATTTCTTCTCTCAAATTTTCGGCACAGCTATGGGTTCTCCAATTTCTGCCACCATTGCTAGTCTCGTCATGGAAGAGCTTGAAACCTCAGTCATTTCAGGACTTGATTTCACTCCACATTTTTACAAACGATATGTAGATGACTGTATTCTCTGTATTCCCAAAGATAAATTAGAATACTCTTTAAATGCTTTTAATACATTTCATCCTAGAATTCAGTTCACATTTGAGAAAGAAGTAGACAATTGCATAAATTTTCTCGATATTACAATTTCCTACGATACTTCCGGAAAAATTAATACTAGTTGGTTTACGAAAGATATATGGTCCGGTCGATATTTAAATTTTAATTCTGATACTCCAATTACTTACAAACGTAGTGTTGTTACAGGTCTACCAGATAGAGCTATAAAACTTTCCAGCCCTCAATATAGACCAGAAAATATTAATAAAGTTAAAGAAGTTCTCTATCAGAATAACTATCCAAAAGCCTTCATTGATCCTATCATTAAGAAACGAGTGCATAAGTTTTACAACCAACAACACATAACCAGCTCACAAACTAATAAATGTTGTCAATACATACCCCTTCCATACATAAAAGGGGTATCAGAAAACATTAAGAAAATGTTCAAACCTTACAATATCAATATTGTTCACAAACCTTACAATACAACTAAACAATTTTTTTCAAAATTAAAACCAAAAATTGATAATAAATATAGATCAAACGTAGTATATCAAGTTGAATGTAATGACTGTCACAAACAATATATGGGGCAAACTAAACAATACATACATAAGCGTTTGTACTCACACTCTTACGACATTAAAAATAACAAAACTAATACCACCGCATTATCAAAACACGCCATAGAAAATAACCACAGCTTTAATTTTGAAAATTTTAAAATATTACAATCCGAATCTAGTACTAAAAACGAGAAATTTATGAGATGATATACATTCAGAAAAATAAAAATAGTATTAATTTTAGAAATGATGTAACTAACTTATCCAATTGCTACTACAACCTCATTAATAGTAATAACTAAATAAAATGAATTCTATAATCCTCTATATTTAAATTATTTTGAAGACATACAATTCTGTCACCTTGTATACGGCTTTGTTGTTTTTATTTCCACCTTAAATGTATTTTAATTGATACCGAGTAAACAGTATATTACTTTCTATCGAGCGAAAGGTGTATACGATGGTTTTGGCTGAATGATTTAAAATTTAGTAAAGTATCTTTTATGTTTTTTATATGACATCACCATAGTAATAAATAATTAATGGCCGAATCCCAGGAATTTTATTTGTAAATATATATATATATATATATATATATATATATATATATATATATATATATATATCGATTCCTTTGTAACGAAGTTACATTTTCAAAGACCGGGCAAAAGCACAATCTTCCGTATAATATGAAATAAAGCATTCGAACACTGTATTTCTCCGTCCGTATCGGTACAATGTAATATAAACATCGGTACAATATAATATAATTTATCAAACCTGCACCGACAGTCGGCGACACTTACGTCTTCGCACCGTATCTCCAACAAGCCATACCGTAAAGCAGAACGATTCTCAGAGTCGTCAGTCTATCCGTAGACTCAGATACTTACCCGCATACGCAGGTGAGAATTAAATCTAAGAGCCTTCATTGTGCTCATAAAACCGTTCTCTTTCAGAAAACCGATTCCGTTAATTCGACCGTACCGTTTACCGAGGTAAGTGATATTCCGAATTTTATACCTTAGGGTATATGGTTCTCACCGTACAATCCGACCAGGGGAAGTAAAGGGGAACCGTGTCCGCTGCTAGAACGTTGAGTTCTCACATCCTAGTAGTGGCCGTGTTTGGGCCTTAAGCCATCCGATCGAGGAGTACCGTGTCCGCCACTAGAAAGTTGAGTTCTCACATACTAGTGGTGGCCGCCGCAACTCCGAGATTTCGATACCGCGGAAACCGAGAGCCATATCCCCCGAAAGTAGAGCTTTGATTAACCTAGAGGGTCGCTTGCAATCCGTAGTAGTTCTGCACACTTCCGCTAACCGTCCACCGCATCACCCGGTTTCCGCTAACCGTCCACCGCATCACCCGGTTTCCGCTAACCGTCCACCGCACCTCCGCCCATTTTTGTTGCTTCCGCTTACATAGCTTTGTTTTACTCACCGTAGTAGAGACCGTTTTGAACCTGTAGGATAGTAGTTAGTACTAGTGCTTTTGCCCCGCCTACCCGAATTAAAGGACATTTAGTTTAGTTTTCCGTTTAATAAAGACTCTTTATAGATACGTAACTTTTGGTTTCTCTTCTCTACAACTCCAATTACCAGTAAACCTCCGTAAATAGGTAAGAAACGTTAAGCAGCTAATACCCAGGTTACGAAGCCGGGGAGGCAAGTAAAATCTGCCCGACCGGCCGCAACACTTTCGTCACCACCATAAAGTGACCCCTGGAGTATTTTAATTCTTCACTGACGCTGCCCGGTGCGAGTGGAGCATACCACTTTAATAAACTGGCGCCCGAGGCAACCCGTCACCTGTAGTTAAGGCGCCAACCCGTCAAGTAACGACGCAAGAGCGTTACACCTTTCTTACGCCATTCGATGGAAGGTATCTCAATTACTTATGATATTTGAATTCTTCCGTTTCATATTTGTAAACAATATAAGGGATTAAAGCTGGAGTAGAAATTTTTGTAAAAAATTACCTTAATAAAATTTGTAGCAACTACGACTATGCAGTGGAAAGAATGAAATTGGTGAAATTCGAAATAATAGTGTTCATCATATTAATATAAAAAATACAGCAACTTCCCGTTGATAATGGAAACCGAGGTATAAAACATCAAAGTTCAACTGTTTTCAAAAAATCCGATTCCGAAGGGACACCCTATGGATTGAAAATTGAAAAAAAAATTGATTCCGATTTCGATGAAATTTTGCATAGGTGGGGTTTTTGATACGAGAATTCCAATAAATTTGTCAGTCAATCGTAAGAAAATATTCCGGAAAACTGTACATCAGATTTACGAACTTAACCTCCGTTTTTAGATTCTGAACTTACATATAAAATTTCAATAAAAAATTCGGTCGCGTTTTTTAGTTATTGTGTTGACAGACAGGCGGACATTTTTTAAAAATATGTTATTTGAACTCTGAAACGTGTAAATCCACTTGAATCTCGAAACGTCAAAATCACCCCATCACAATAATTCCGTTATATGTATATGTTGTAACTAAAAGGGGAGAGACTGACTATTTTGATGTCAACATTATATACTTTATTACTGTATATCAGATTATATGAAAAAGTACTGACAACACTAAAAATAATCTCTTATTCTCTACTCGACATTCGACTACTTTCTATCCATATGACTTACAAATAAAGGCTCGGTTACAGAAACCTACTGTAGACAAAAACGGGCTCAGCGGACTTAACTGTCAACTATTGGGTATAACAATCTCCCACACTAATTGAAATAAAAAAAAGAAGCCATTGAAATATTTAGGTGGATGACGTGTACGCTGTGGACGATCACGCACTGGTTGATGAGTCGCAGTTTCTGTTCGTGCTACAGGGGGTGGTTCTGGAATTGTAACATTCTCTAGCGGTGGTCTGACTTCTCCAACCGGAGGTATGTTACTACATTGTTGTACAACGCTGGTTTGCGAAGAAATTATAGTCACGGTTGGATTGAGAGTCGGCGAACATCCTTGAGTGAAGGGATTAACCACTGGTTACTCTCTAACTAGAAGGTACTCGTCTGGTGGATTTGCGAAGGTAACTCGACGTGTGATCTCTGACTGTCGAAGTTGGTCGACATGGCGTTTTAGTATATAGCCATCGTCCAACTTTACTCTGTAGCGTAGTCTCCCTAATACCTCTAAAATAACTCCTAACTTCCATGTCTCTTTTCCATTGGTGAACATTTTCACGAGAACTCTGTCTCCCACACTAAATTACCTCAAGCATGAGCATAACGAAAGACATGAAGATTTATTCGAGTCTGGCGGCTTGATCGGCTTGAGTAGATCCAATCTTGTGTGGATCTGTCGACCTAAATATAGTTCTGCAGGTGTCTTCTCACAACGTAAAGGGGTAGCGCGATATTGAAATAAGATTTCTTGACCCATTTTCAGACTTCATGGCATCCAATTTTCGTTTCACAAATTGGACGTAACGTTCAGCTTGACCGTTTGTTTGAGAATGTCCCAGTGCAATTAGACGGCGAAACATTCCATTTGTCTCACAGAATTTTACGATTTCGCAACTAGTAAAAATTGTGGCATTGTCGGACACAATTATTTCTGGCTAGCCATGGACACTGAAGATGTCTTTGAGGAATTCGATTGTAGAAGCTGACGTCGGCGCAGATTTTGACAATCTTATCTCCGGCCACTTTGATTTAGCGTCAATCAGAATGAAAATGTAAAAACCATCTTTTGGACCTGCGTAATCGATATTGACAAGCTGGAAATTTGATTTTTTTCGCTCTTCCCACGGATGTAAAGGTGCAGCGGGTGGGGCACAAGCAGTTGAAGCGCAAGCATCACAACTCTTCACGAAAGATTCGATGTCACGGTCAATGTTTTTCCAATAGCAATATCTTCGAGACAAGCTTTTCATTTTGGACGTCTTGACGTGGGTAGCATGTAGTTCTGACAATACTGAGGCTTGAAGGGTGTCAGGAACCATGACTCGATTTTCTCTGAATATTACGTCTTCCTGTAGTGAGTATTTTTTCTCTTGATTTTCTCCGTTCTTCAGTTGTTTAATCAATTTTGATAGCTTACTATCTTGCAACGTAGCAGCAGCGATGGTTTTGGCTGTTAACACGTCGGTTGATATCTGATTGATACATTGCTGTTGAATGATGTCATCTACATTTAAAGTAAGTAAGTTTGACTGTAATGGAGCTCGCGAAAAATAATCTACATGGGCGGTTTCCTCTGCTTTTTTGTGTTTGATGACATAATCAAATCCACTAAGACTTGTGACGTAACGCAGGAGTCTTGAAGCAGAAAGAACTGGCAGTTTAGCATCCTAGTGAAATATTCGACTTAAAGGTCTATTGTCTGTGACTAGAGTGAATTTTATCGAAAATAGAAACATGTAAAAATTTATTACTTTGTTTATCGACTTGAACGTGAAGGTAGGCTTTGTATAGGTCGAGTGTACAAAACACACTGACATCTGGAAGGTTATTCACATCAGCAATTCTAAATTACTTGACATACTTCTGTTACAATAGATGCAATACTTGATTTTGATATACAAAAATCAAAAGCGATTTGACAATACCCAATACCTGTTGCTAGATACCTATAACAAAAACAATAGTTTACATATTACGGGAAGTGTTTTTAACTTTTATTACTTTCAATATTTCTTTTAGTGGATAAAGCTCGAAAGAAATGGAGAAGTCTTCATGACACTTTTAGTAAAGAACTCAAAAAAATTGCAGCACCAAAAGCAGGAGATTCTGCTGATTATAATCCGAAGTACAAGGGGAAATTGCAGTATTTTTCTGATTTACTATTTTTAAGAGACACATTAACACCCAGAATATCAGAAGGGAATTTACCGATTTTTGATGAAATAGACATCTATCAGATATATAAGAACAGAAGTAACTGTTGAAGAAGATGATCCTATTCCGACCAATAGTGTCATTATTATTGAAGACAATTTTAGTCATTCAACTATTTCTTCTTTATCTCGTCCAAGTACAAGTCATAGTACGTCCGAGCCACTGACACCACCAGAAGTGCCCTATGCAAAGAAAAGAAAAAGAAATATGACAAAAAGTGATGAGCTATCATTAGAAAAGGAATTGTTAAACATCGAAAAAAGAAAACTTAGTTTAATGGAACTCAAAGAAGATGAAGAGATGCTTTTTTGCAAATCATAGCCTTATATAAAGGAATTAAATCCATTCCAGAAGCTTTGCATTCGAAATCGTATTCAGGAGGTTATAATGGATGAAATATCACCTACATATAATCATTCTTATTACAATGTTAGTTGCTCCTCAAACTTATAACCGAACAATTTTGGTTCAATGTTTCAAGAAAATGTAACTTCTCCATTACAAACATTAAATTTTGTTGCTACCTATACACCAACATGCAATACTAGTAACAATTATAAGATTTCGCATACTAATTTAGACTTTGATAATAATAATGCTAACACCCAATCACATTTGAATGATATGCTTTTTTTGTTTAAATATATTTTGTTTTACAATAAATGTATTGTTTTACTGCTTACCTTATAGTTATCAAAAGTCTCTTCGGCTGATATTGGTTTCCAAAAGTTTGTAGTGTAATGATAAACAGTATCGCGAATAGCTTCTGCTATGTATTCAAATGTAGAGGGATCCATTCTCGTATACTGGTAAAACATATGGGGATACACTCTTATTTGATGGTACAAATGATGAAGTTCACCAAATCTGTTTTTATACATTTTATGGATTGGACGTATTTTTTGTTTAAGTTTTTTAAGAAGTCTGTACTTCAAAAAAGAGTTTTCATTTAAACACACGGCACGTTGTGTATATGTTGACAACATAATTTAAAATGCGTTGCGAACGACTGCGTTAAGATTTTCGGACTTAAATTGAACAGCAACGCATTGACTGCAAATACATGCGATGCGATAGATTCGTCAATCGCATTGGTCGTATCTAGTTAGGACACGGCGGACACACCTAACCTAACCAAGTTATCGCCTTCAGAAACTGAAGGTAAACTAAAACGTATCTAGTATTGTCCTGCATTTATACTATCTACTATCTTCAGAGATAGAAGTTTTCCTAGCAAATAGTGTGTTCAGTATGAATATCACTAATGGTTCCGGAAATTCGAATTTAATTTAGACACCTAATTAAGTGAAATATATTAAAAACTATAATTTTTTATAAAGAGTATAAGAAATTCATAATCTGATGATATTACTTTAATATTAGTGTGTAAAATATTAAATCAATTTATGGAATATTAATAAAATCGAATGATAACCTACAGGTGAAATAGATTATGGTTCTAGTTAGTATTCCTTTGAAATAATACAGATTCGTAAACTTGTTTTTCCAAAACATAAGTTAAAATATTTTTAAACGCCCTGTAAACTTTATCACACACACATAAATGATTAGTTTGCGAGAACTATGAGTTAACTGAAAAACATATTTACCTTTGACTTCCGGTTTGTTAGTAATTCCCATTTTAGACGAATGAGAACTAGATGCTAAGTTAATCATTTTATCAAACATTTTCTCATTTTTCTCCAAACATGGGACTGGATTAACTGGAGCAGTATCAGGAACCAATTTTTCTTCGGAATGGAATTGTAAATGTCTCACCATATTTGTTCTTACTTTTGTTGTGTAAGAACATACCCCACACCTAGAATGATTGTAATTTGTAACAATACAAATCTTATTTAAAGTTATTATAATGTGTAACGATACTATACTATAGAAAACATATGAAGTATGAGTATAAAGTTCTCCAGATAATTATATTTATAATGTCAATCAAGTATAATATCACTAGCATTATACATTTTAGTGAATATGGATCGAGACATTAACTTGAAACAGAAATAAGTTATGTACGAGGGTCACTGGCAATTCTGACGTTGTCAGAAGAAATTTGTTATTACTGTCACAAAGATTCACATTTTTAACAGTATAAGTACTCAGAATGTTTTTACGCGCGGGAAATATTTATGGAGTCTACTTTTGTAAAAAATTCCTCTTGGTAAAAAAATGGAATTTTCGAGCTAAGATTTATCATGACTTTCGACGTGGTTAACTCATGAATTGGGGATCAATCAACTTAATTGAACTTTTAACGGCGACACACCACCTAAGGCTACTGTATATCGCTCGTACATCGTACAGTGAATTCAAACTTGGCTGTAGTTGGCTTACGGACGAAGTTGAAGAAGATAATGCCAAAATCTGTTGTTGTTCCAGAAAATAACGCAAATGGAAAAACAGAAATATTGACAGTAGTTATATTTACAACTTCGGTTCGAATTATTCGAATTTTTGTTTTGAATTACTTGTGGTTCATGAAAATTAAATTTCGGGAATTTATAACATATGGATGCTCCCTGTATTAACATTGCTCCTACTGTTTGTATCAAAATAACTATCTTGTTCTACAGCGAAAGTCTACTATGCCTATAAATATGTTGGCTCGGATGTTCTACTAGTGATATATAGTTGCCTACATGGCAATTTTTATTGATCTTCTGGAATGCAGTATCATCAAATTAGCAGTAATAAATCTTTATAGACAGATATCCATTGATGAAATACATACTTTAAATCTGAGCTAAATATACAACGCATAGGAATTTTTTCTATTTGATCTGGAAGATAGATTTGCTCTGATCCTGGAACAGGCAGAGAAGGTTCCACAAGAGCATTATCTTTTGACGGTTCCACAGTCAATACAAACTTCGGTTTTATAATATATTCTTGATTACTTAGAGAACCATCTTCGGGATTTAAAGCAGTCTGTGTCGTTTGACTGATATTATGCCGACGTTTCATATGACCCCTAAAATGAAGATGCGTCAAATTAACATATAAATATCTACTCAATCGTTTGCCGTTTTATTATTATCATTTTCATAGATACGAAAATTTAAATATTTGTAAATGATTCATCATCCATTAACATTGTTACTCACTAGCAAAAAATAATAAAATAACAGGATAATCACGTGAACAATATATTATTGTACTGGTACACGAGTATATTTAATGGACATTGTTCTCGGACCACAGATTAGACTTACTTCAATACTAACAAGTGAATACTCGTGATATCTCACTACACCCTCTCACCCCCATTATATTTTTTCCGAGCCCAAACAGGCTGAACATTTTCAGAATATTAAGGCAATGCATTAGTAGTATATTAATAATAAAACGTCTTACCTTGCTTGACTAGATGAAGGGAATTTGTTTCCACACAAAGAACAATTAAATCTCAATATTCCATGACACTGAATATGTTCACTGAGAGGATGAGGAGTTTTAAAATGTCTTTTGCAATGTACACACATGAAAGGCTTTTGGCGATTATCGGATTTGCATTGAACAGACTTAGATACATGTTTCTTGAAATCGTTTGTATTAGTACATGAAAAATCACAGAAAGCGCATCTATATAGCTGATATCCTAGCAACCCGCATTTCTTTTTAGACTTTCCATTATCACTTTCATCTTCTGAACTATATCCAATGCTTTGAGAGGTAAGTGATTCTCCAAGATCTAATGGATCAATATCACAGTCCGCTAAATCATCCCGATGACTATCCTCATTCAAATTGACATGTTCTAATGGAACCATATTTGAAGATGCCAATAAACTTTCATCTATGCTTGAGTTTTTAGTTATTTCTTCTGGAATATTTGTGTCCTCGGAAACATTTTCAATTGTTTTCACTGTCGAGATATTTGGGCTTTCTTCTATTGGTTCTTCTGGTACGGGTCCTGGAAGACATTCTTCTATGTCTAGTGGATCAAGTGGTAACACTGACTTGGATAATTCCACCTGTGATAGTGAGCAATATTAATAAATCATGCCAGATATATGTATACGCTCAATAAGAACATATGATTACATCAAGTTATTAAAACCAAAGTAATCAGTAATTAATGGAATCACTACAGTAATTTCACTGATACAAATTTTGGTAAATACCTCTTTGCAGATTAAAAATATTTTGAGATTGCTATACAAAAATGTTATTTGAGACTATTTTCTATATACCAATATCATTGACTTATAGAATAAACAGTGAATACAGTTTACATTTTCACTACTCGTCTTATGAGTATTGGTTTGTTTTATCTCCATTTTTTGGTATTTAGAGATTTTTACTGTTCTTAAAAGCCAGAATTGGTCTGTTCCATCTCCACTATGGCGCTCTAGAGATGAAGGTCGCATAATGAATTTAATTTGTCCTATGTCCTAAGATACAAAATGCAGTTAAAAATTGTTTTGATCTACCTCCCTACCATGCTTACAAGCTCGATATCTCCAGCACGATTAGTTTGTTTCTATAAAATAGTTTTGTTGTATCTCCAGAATAGCCAATTAAATTGACTAGAATGGAGATAAAACAAAACAAGTCTGGTTATTTGACTAAATTCTCTATCAGTGTTGGTTAATTGTTTGTGATCTAATTTAATGTAAAAGTAATATTTTTGTGTTATTATTAACATGGATATTTGCAATAGTTCTCCTGCTCCTAGTGCTCCTGAGTTGGCTCCAGAGGTTGGTCGGTAAGTAAATTTTACCCATCAGTTGATAACTAACACATAACAAACTGCTGAAAATTATATAAACATAACCTCAATTTTTTCCTAACTTTGCCACCAATTATTTCGTTTACTAATCTGTTTAGACGAAAATAAATAAATAAATATCGTCAACTTTTGCGTAATGCATGTTGTGTATAGCGGTGTATACAACTTGTTTTTATAATTTCAGAGTTATGGACGAAGTTTTTGAATCTTTATTGCCAACAGATGAAGACGAGTCGTCGTTCACTCATACAGAAAGCGCGGTAGAAAAAACTGTAGAGCAGGCTAAAAGCAGTTCTAATTCACTTGATCTTAATATAAATAGTACGGATAGTCCCGCTGTTACTAAATATGATAGTAGTAACATAATGGCCATGGATATCGAGTTTGAGGATGGAACCATTATACCTGGATCCAATACAGCAGTTCTTGTTAACGATATGAATGAAACACAAAAAAAGAAAACCCAAAAGAAAATTCGTAATCCTTATAGCTGGAAGCAAAATGTTCGAAAGAAGAAAAGAGAAGCCGGACTAGAGTATGAAGATATTAAAAGAAACATGCACGAGAAGAAAATAATTAAATTTAGTTGCAGTTGCAAATATCAGTGTAGCAAAAAAATTACCGAAGAAGATAGTGCACGCATTCATGAAGAATTTTGGAAACTATCTGACACCAAAAAAGGTCATTTTTACAGCGAGAGTATTAAGAGGACTTTGACTGCCAGAAAAAGAACGAAAAGCGAACATCAAGAACATCGTATTCATTTTTTCAGATGAGAAAAAAAATGAAGTCAGAGAGCATATTAGATAATTTCCTGCCATTGAATCTCACTACTGTCGTGCTTCAACAAGTAAAACGTATCTGGAAAGCAATCTGAATGTGTCTAAAATGTATTTGCTTTATTATCAAACCACTCGGCATCCAGTAAAGCTTTATATGTACAGGAATATTTTTGACACAGAATTTAATATTGCATTCCACAAACCTAAAAAAGACTTGTGTGAAAAATGTATAGAATTTGAAGTTAACAACAACAAAACAGAAAATTATATATTAGCTCACGAAAAACATTTAAAGAGAAAGAGTCTAAAGAAGAACGAGACAAGGACAAAGAAAATAAGGATCCTCTCACGTTTGACACGGAAAACGTATTTTGTTTGCCAAAAACTAATATAGGAAGTCAGTTTTATAAACAGAAACTCATACATTATAATTTTACTGCACACTGCAATATAAGTAAAGTAGTATATTGCAGTATCTGGAATGAGGGAATCTGTGGAAGAGGTGGTGTGCATTTAGCAAATGCTGTAATTAAGATTTTAAAGTCACTGGTAAAATATAATCCAGCTATTGAAAAAATAATATTATGGTCGGACAGTTGTGTTCCGCAAAACAAGAATTCCTTTATGTCGGTAGCACTTCAGAATTTTTCGGATTTAGGGAGCAATAATCTGTAAACAATAGAACAAAAATTTTCTGAGCCTGGACATGGAAATATCCAAGAAATAGATTCAGCACATAGTGTTATAGAAAGACATATAGGAGACCAGGATATCCACAGTCCATTAAGCTTATTAAGAATATTAAAATCTATTCCACCAGGAAAGTTGAAATTTAAAATACTGCAGATGCAGCCTCAGGATTATCTCAACTATCAAGCTGTAGCTACACAACTTCAATACAAAAAAGTACCTTATACACAAGTAAAGCACTTGTAGTATAAAAAAGATGAGCATTTTATAGTAAAATATAAAACGCGTTTTCTTGATGAATTTACTGCTGTGCGGATCAATAAGGAAGTTACTCTAAGAAAACAAGAATGTCCCGTTGTAAATTTTAAAATCATTCCAAAATTAACGGTTAATTACTTAAAAAGTTCTATAAGTAATGCTAAGAAGACAGCATTGCAATCTATGCTAAATACTATGCCAGAAGAGGATAAAAACTTTTATATGCAAACGTTTTTAAAAAGCTTTCATAATTTAGACGATTCAAGCCGACCAAATAAAAAAGAGTAGAGTTCTAGTACAAATACACCAAAAATTAATAAAACTAAAAAAGTCACTCGAACGCTTAAATTGTAATAGATTTATTAGTAATAATTCAGAAATTTAATTATTTAGTTTATTTATATTGGAATAATTATGAGTTATTGTTTTGTTCCATCTCCTTGTATTTTGTTCTATCTACGAAACAATTTTTCCCAAATTATAGAAAATTAGTTAATTTTTAGCGACGATTAGTTAATGAAGGTTTATAAAAGACTTAAGAGCTAATTCTAATTGAAGAAAATATTAAGGTAGGTCAAAAAACAAAAAAGATATCCATAGTTTAAATTTCAAGTGTGTTTATTTCAGAACTAAGATTTTGGACATATAACAGACCAATACTCATATGACGTACTGTTGATGTAGTGCGTTCAGTAAAGAAAATCGCTAATGGTTCCAGAGGTTTCAACTTAAATAGTATTTTTAATAATAAAGGAGATTTATAATGATACTGATCTTTAAGCGCTTAAGCTTTAATTTCACATGTATTTTTAAATACTCATTAAAAAAATAATTTTTTGTACGATCGTGCAAAAATTGACTATTTTTTGCACTATGTATTGTGCCAAAAGTTTAATTTTTTGCACTAGTGCAAAAAACACTTCGAATTATCAATCAATTTTTTAGTAAAAAAATAAAAAAAAACACCAGTACTGAGAATTGAACCTGAACTTTCCACATTAAGAATGTGAGGAAGTAACTATTAGTTTCTGTACTCCTCCAGATTAGTTGAAAGAGCAAATGAAGCAACAGCAGATTTACTACCTGATAAACCTAAAAAAGTTTATGAAATTTGTTATAAACGGTTTATAGACTGGTGTGAGACAAAGTCGGTTGGAAATATTATAGAAAACGTCGTCCTTGCTTATTTAAAAGAAAAGTCAGTAATACGTAAGCC
The DNA here is from genome assembly GCA_963921935.1 of Galeruca laticollis. Taxonomy (NCBI): domain Eukaryota; kingdom Metazoa; phylum Arthropoda; class Insecta; order Coleoptera; family Chrysomelidae; genus Galeruca; species Galeruca laticollis. The sequence goes on along the minus strand of OY998175.1, from coordinate 111,965,550 downwards.
ATCGACCTTATGGTCAGAAGACTCAATGTTAAAGGCTACACTTTTAATCAATAAGAATGTAGAAATTCGACATTTTCAAAAATTAATTCCATTTTTAAAGAAGAAGTTGGTAGGATACAGTCCCAAAAAATCAATAATTTTCTCAAGGGAGGAATTTGACAAATTTTTAGTTGAAGATCCAGATAATAAATATTTAATGATGAAGGTAACACTTGAAAATTATGTTTTTTTTTAACCTATTACTTATCAGTGTTTTTTTAGGTAGTTGCTGTATTAGGCATTGCGGGAGCATGCCGCAGGGACGTATTGCAGAAACTTATATTAAATCATATTAATGACACGGATTCTATCATAACTGTAAAAATTCCCGACAGCAAGACAAACAAACCTCGATCATTTGTAATAAGCGGTAAAATAAGATATTTTTTAATTTTGTTGAAATATGCATCCCTTCGTCCCCAACCAACAAGCCATGATAGATTTTTTATTAGGGACTATGACTGAAAATGTATCGTTCAACTAGTTGGCATAAATACTTTTGGCAAAATCCCAAGTGATATTGACACTACTTTCATAGATCTTCTATGACTTTATTAGTAGAATCAGTGTCAAATATACTAACATTAAAACGTAATGGATGGTTGAAATCTTCAACTGTAGCGGAGGGCTACATCGAGGAGTCAATTTCCAAAAAACAAAAATAGATGCTCAAATTCTAGAAGGTGAACCAATCACCAGTACCGGAAGCTTCACAGTCCGAAAAAGAGCCGTTTTAAGTGAAGAACCTGATGAGACATCCACAAGTAGAAATGGAACCAAAATTCAAAAAATTAATGGAAATGAAGTTTGTCCATCACTAACAATTGTAAATTGCGCTAACTACGATATTAAAATCGAAATCAACTCAAAAAAGTATAATTAGTACCTAATTTTTCTTGTAGTTACCTAAGGTAAACAACCAATAAATGACACCCTACCAGTTATTGACACCCAATTCTTTATATTAGAAAATTAAGAAAAATCCACATCAGTCAAACATATTTTTGTGCTAATCAGATATCTTTAGATCATCAGTTTACATGACGCTATTTAAGAATGAGATACATATTTAGTGTAGTCTGCAAATTTATTGTTATTATATAAATTTTATAGTTAGAAAAGATTAGGTAAGTAAATTTTTTAAAACTATACATATTTTTTATTATGTAAGATATTGTTATGCAAGATAAATTGTAGTATTTTAAATCGTTTCAAATAACAACTATAGCATATTAAAAGTAAATCTATACGGTTCTGGGAACTCCAGTGTTGTATGTCAATTATTGATTTCAGAAAATGAGTCTATCCCCTAGAATTGACACCCTTGTCAATAATTGTTTTGCACATTTTTTCTTATGTATATTTACATTAAGAATCACCAGATTATGACAACGTTGCCAATATCCACTTTTAACCCAACAAACAAATTTTACCATTAATTGACAGGGAGTGTCAATTATTTGTTTAAGATATGTCAGAGATAGGTAAGTAGTATTTTTTTGTTTTTTCAAGCTATGGAGTGCAAGAAAAATTACAAACCACAACAAATGCAACTTGCATTAGAAGCTGTCAAAAGGGGAGTCTTTGTTGCCGCCACAACAAAAGAATATGGTGTGCCAAAGATTACGCTTCCGTATAAAAAAAAAATGGAAAGTTACCCGCCACATGTCACAAGGGTCCAGCCACAATTCTTAATGAAAATGAAGAGAACACGTTCGTTACTTAGATTTTAGATCTCTCTGCGAGACACTATCCAGTTACTAAAAATGAATTACTAGACAGTGTCCAACATATTATGAAAAATAAAAACAGCGAAAAAACATTCAAACATTATGGAAGTCCTATAGACAAATGGTTTAAATGTTTCTTAGGTAGAAATCCAGTATTGTCCCAAAGAGTTTCACAGAACTTAACTCAAAGTCGTGAAAATGTAACCGAGGCTCAAATTAGGAGATGGTTTCATGAAGTAGAGGAGTATCTACGTTCAAGAGATTTGCTCTCAACTATTAATGATCCCAACAGTCTTTAATACAGATGAGCCAGCTTTTTTCTTGACCCCTAAAGGAGAAAAAGTTTTAGCTGGTAGAGGCGATAAGAATGTTTATTGTTCTGCTGGTGATGATAAAGAAAATCTCACGACATTAGTTACCGCGAATTCAGCAGGATTATTAGCTCCTCCAATGATTATATTCTCTTATGTTAGAGTTCCCAGTTATATTAGTGTAAGGGTTCCCGAGACTTGGGGTATTGGCACCTCGGAATCTGGATGGATGAGCTCAGCAAGATTTTATGAATATATTACTAATATTTTCAATCCATGGCTTGATCAGCAGAAAATACAGCAACCAGTAATTCTTTTTCTTGATGGCCATGTATCACATCTGACGCTCCATCTCTCAAATTTTTGTGCAGAAAATGGTGTTGAGTTAATATCACTTTATCCAAACTCAACCCATTTACTGCAACCAATGGATGTAAGTGTGTTTAGGCCATTGAAGGTTCATTATAAAAAATAATTACAAAAATGGAGAATGGAAAATGGTGGCAGTAAACTATTGAAGAATAATTTTGCTAGGATCATAGAAAAGATCTTGCAACTAATTACGAAAGAAACAATATCCAATGGGTTTCGTATATGTCTTTTTGACTTTTCAAATGTACAATTTTTGAAAATAGCTAAAAAATGCCGTAACCGTGCCAGCACCATTAAAAAGCCCTAAAATATCAGATGAAACTATACTACAAGGCATCGAGGAAAGGATAGGAGTTCAAAAACTAGATCAGTTTAAAATGTGCTTACAAGAAAAATGGAATGGTCCTATAGAAGAGTCAAGTCAGTTTGTATTTTGGAAAAATCTTAAGTTGCAGTCGGCTCATTCATTGTCAACAACAATGATAGGACAGTCACAGAAGAGGGAGATCAGATTGAAGCAAGTACATTCAAAACAGTTACGAAAGAGAGAGGACATCTGTCACCCATTCCAAACATTCCTACCGAACTTCCCTTTATAGTGCCCACTCCTTTTAAAAAAGCTCTCTTTTGGCCAGACCCTAAGCCTTCGACCAAAAAGAGGAAGTCGAAAGAAAAATTCCCTCAGTAATTGCCAGTGATGCCTGGAGAAAATGAAAAAAAAGAGTCTGAAAAGAAGAAGAAAATGGAGCAAACAGAAAAAAGAAAGCTTTTGAAAATACAAAAAAGTTTAGTTAAAACTAAAAATAAAAATGATAAGGACAAGAATAAAAAAGCAAAAAAGCATTGTCAGAGTCGGCAAGTTCTGAGAGTGAAGAATGGGGAGAAAGTGACGATAGTTTTTGTGATGTTGATATTATTTGGATGGAGAGAATGATATAGACTTTAGTGATTTGGAGGACGGTTCCAATTCTTCAGTGGGCGATTATGTCCTTGTGAAGTTTTCTGGAAGGAAACGAAATACCACTATTTACAGATATGTCTGTGTCATAGAAAAAAATCCGATGGAGAATTCAAAGTTATGGGTATGAAATCAACCATTGAAGGAAAAACATTATTCACTTTTACTGAAAGTGTGTCCAAAGAGTCCATTTTAGGAATTTTACCTAGACCTAACATTTTAGGTACAGGCGAGAGGCCAAAGTATGAATTTCCCTCAAAGGTAGACGTGTTTAAAGCTTAAATAATATAATGTTACGAAACAGCACACTGGTATAGTCCCTAAAACCGACTCTGTCTAAGCCAGGTATAAAAGTTAAAATTATGGCGAATACGCACTTTTTTTAACTGTTTACGACTTCACGACTATCTTATGTAAACATTGTTTTTGTGACCAGAGTTATCTAGAAAAGGCCAGAAAAATTATTTGTGTCTGTGTAAGCCGCAGCCCGGAATTTTATAGTAAGAAAGGCATTAATATAAATAAGGACCGATCAGAGGAGTAGTTAGTTGATAAAGTGATCTTGACAATTAAACAGTAAATAAGTGAATATAAAAGTGTTGATATAAATTAATAATTAAGTTTGTGTGCATACAAATTAAATTTAAGTGATTAGCTAAGTACATATAAATTAAGTGTTAGTGAGTTAGTGTTTAAATAAATTAGTAAGTAGCCATATCGAGTGTTTAAAATTTATCCCACCCGTTTATTGTCTAAATAAATAAGAAAAACATTACAATAATACTTATTTCATTTAATTAAAACATGAAAAAGTAAGTTGTTTGTAGTATTATTTACCTGTGTCAATAACTGGTTGTCAATTAGAGGTTTAGAGAAAAAACAACGTGTCAATAATTGGGATTTGACATGAATATAATTTTATAATTTTTTATATAACTAAAATAAAACATTAAAATATGACAATAACGGAAAGGATAGAGTAAAGATCATAAAATATTATGCTAATAATTTTAAAAAATATAACTTTGTTACTTTACTTTTAATGCTTTATAGTGTCAATAATTGGTGATTTACCTTACTTATTGTAAAACACTAATAAAATTTGATATAAAACATATTTTATTCCGATCGTAGAAAAATGTTGTGTGCAACACGTGCAAAAAGCATATTTGTTGCACTCCGCATGGTTGCAGCTCTCGTTCAACTTCGGGCTTACAGTACCTCATAGTTTAAATGATGTAGTTTATGTTTAAAAACATATAATTATTTAGTCTTTTAAAAAACTCATTAACTTAATATTAATACCTCGTTTTTTTTAATTAATAATTCGCCTTCGAGATAAATTAGTTTATTTTATTATTGCAACATTTAAGCTGTGAGTCACTGTACAAAAAATATTATATGAGAGCTATATTAACCTCTATGAAACCGACAAATTCTATGACTTACTTCTTCATCTAATACTAGCTGCTCACCCTAATACCAAGACAATTATTTATCAGTTTCCTAAGGAAAATGTTTTAAAAAACAGATATAAAATAGAATTACTTTGTTGATTGTGAGGCTATGATACTGTTTAAATAAAAGATGAAATTTTAAAGGTATTTCGTAAAATATGTAATTATTTTTCTATAACTAAATAAAAGGCCCATCTCTTCAGTTGGAGGGTCATTTATAGCGCAATTTTATACATTTATTTATTTTGGTTTTTTATAATAGGTCAGTTCCTACCGAAAAGCAAATCGATTATATTACATGATTAAATTTATATCACTACCACCTGCAAAGATTTCATTAAAAATCGATTTTTCGTATGTGTTAAAATAATAATAATCACACATATTAATCTAATGAGTTAAATATACTTACTGCTGTTTGATTGATAGGTGATATCGCCAAGGACTTTTGTGAACTAATATTAACTAACGAAGGTGGTGGTATATTGTTCACTAATAAAGAATTTGTTCCTGAAGATGTGCTTGTTACAAGAAGTAGGTTATTTGCTGGAGTAGTGATAGTTGATGAAGAACTAGTTATAATTACTGTTTTCTGAGACGTTGGTGTAACTACCTGCATCGTATTGGTAAAATTAGTAACAGTCTCGGGAGAATGTTCTGCTGGTTTAATTGTTTTGTCACCCTCAGTGACATAATGTATTGTAGCGATTTTTCGCATTCTTCTAAATGCTTCAGCACTATATCCTAAAGGTATAGTCTAAAAATTGGAAGATTTTGTTATACATTTTTCTAGAAGTACAATTAATATTTTTTTAATTTCACCAAGAAAACTGGTTCATCCAAAAAATTTGTTTCATAATAATTAAAAGTTCTACATATTATAAAATGGTGCTTTGAGCAGTATCTGAATCGATTAAAAGAGAAAAACAGATTCACTCTTCCATTTTAATTTCAATAATTTATTGACAAACAATATTTAAAAATTAACTTACCGGTTTTGGTGTAACTAAACGCACCAAAATTTCTGGATTTAAATTTTGATGCGCTTGAGATAAATGATGGTACATTGTATGGAGCTCATTTGAATTTGTTTTGCAATAACCACATTGGTATACCGATACATCATGAGTTGATGACCAATGTTGAACAATTTTTGAAGGCTTTACTCTACTACTACAGAGTTCATGACCACATGTAATGAAAGTATTATGATGATGAGCGCTCAATACATGTTCACGAAATTCATTCTCAAATAGGAATTGTAAGTTGCAATCTAAAAAATTATAAATATATTGAAGACAAAAATAATTTATTTGAATGTATCAAGTGCATAGATTTTTTCATAATCAAGTGCATAGAGTATTGTGTTGTTTTAAATATTCGTTTCAAAATATGTTTAGCATCATAGCTAAAAACTTTTAATCTTAGAGACTTTTGTAAAAAAGATATTTATAAGAGATATTTCAAACTTGATCGTTAATGAGTATAGACGTTAAATGTTATTAGAAAATACCTTAACATATTAGCTTGAACTAAATAGAAAAATATTATAAAACAGTTCCAATTCCTGCGGAACAGTCCACATGAGTGAACACTATTAAATTATGTGGAAATGCAGTATCAGTTTACAAATCCAGGCCAAGAAAGTATGTACAAGAAAAAATCAATTAAAAAATCTATCTACCTGCTAAACATTACCCTAAGCATCTAATATAGAAAATAAACAGTTTTAAAGATTAAAACTAACTTTTCCGCACATAAGTAAACACTCCAGAGGCTATATCGTGCTAGCAAACCGAAATTTCTCCAAAAATTACATAGAATTACCAAAAATCACCGAAAGTTACCAAAAATATAGAATATCTGGATTTATGGGACCCATTGTACTGGCTCTGGTGAGCTGAAAATCAATAGAGTTCATCTGTGAGACACCCTAACAATATCCAATCATAAAATCAGTCACTTGTACTTGTATACACTCCGGAGGCTGTATCGTGTTAACAAACCGAAATTTCTCCAAAATAATTAAAAATGTATATATGGATTTATAGGTCCAGTTGTACTGGCTTTGGTGAGCTGAAAATCAATAGGGTTCATCTGTGAGACACATAAAAGTGATCACTTGTATACACTCCATAAGATGTATCAGGCTAACAAACCGAAATTTATACAAAAATGTGGTGCTTCAAGTACCATAGCACCCGTTGTACTGGTTCTAGTGAGATGATAATCAATAGGGTGCATCTATTAGACACCCTGAACAATATCCAATCATAAAATTGGTCACTTAAATACACACCGGAGACTGTACCATGCTAACAAACCGAAGTTTTTCCATAAAAGTGGTACCATAGCACCTGTTGTACTATGTGTTCATCTATTAGATGCTCTGAACAATATCCAATCATAAAATTGGTCACTTATATACACTCCGGAGGCTGTGTCGTGCTAACGAACCGAAATTTCTCCAAAAATGTAGTATATTTGGATTTATAGGACGCGTTGTACTGGCTCTGGTCAGCTGAAAATCAATAGAGTTCATCTGTGACGTACCCTGAACCATATCCAATCATAAAATGAATTACTTGTATACACTCCGGAAGCTGTATCGTACAAACAACCCGAAATTTCTGCAAAAATTACTATAGCTACAAGTACTATAGCACCTGTTATACTGGCTCTGGTGAGCTGAAAAGCAATAGAGTTCATTTGAGATATCCTGAACAATATTCAATAATAACATTTATGACTTGTTGCAGTATGGAGGCTGTATCGTGCTAACAAGACATGTTACGAAAAGTTGCCGACAAGCGACGACATACGCACAGGATTTTTTTCTAAAAACCGTTTTTTGTGTTCTCCTTGCTGAAAAACGCAAATCTCATTTTTTTTTCAAAATTATATTTTTATTTGGGGTAAACCAATACTTTTCCCGCATATTAAATTGGGTTGAGCGGAAAAGTAAAAATCAACATGTACTTGAAGTTTAAGTAAAACAAATATTCTGTGCTGGACAGAACAATTTCATGAGAAAAAATTGAACTTTCCTCAAAATATTGAAAATTTCTGTGCACATTGCAAAAACAGAGTTTAAAAAGTTTGGTTATTTATTGATCACAATGTGTATCAAGAAATAACTAACCATCCACGATACCGTCCAAATGACTTCAGCAAGTCGGTAGAGAAAAAAATGGGTACATATGAACCAAAATATGAAATACTACTAAAACACAAAGCAACAAAATAAAAAAACGTACGAAAATAGGGTCTTCAACCACACTACTATTAACTCATATGAAGATCAAGACAAAAACAACCCATTAAATAAGATGAAGAAGCTAAAACATATGCATTGGTTCTTCGTGGTCTAATGGTGATTTATTTAGAGAAGAGATGAATTGACATAACAATTCAAACTTGGTATAAAAGAAATAAATTGTTCAGCAGGAGTAACGAACTAATATAAAAAAACTAGGTTTCGAAATAAAATAACATAGAATTGATTCAATTTGATAAATGATATTGATCTAAACATATACGAGTAGAAATATTTTTTCTATCTAAAATTTCTGTAATAAACTTTATTAGATAGACGACCTCATTTTTATTATCATTGTACATAATATGACAGGTGTCCCAGTAAGAATGAAGTGATAGTTATACACTAGAAAAGTTTGGTTACACTGATTGTATTTTTGATTTGTGCAATATATTGTCAGATTTACTGCTTTTCTGATATTATTAGAATTGCAAAGGATGCATTAAGAATCGTGTTTTTGCAACTGGGCCCACTACTCGAGACAACAGGGAGAATACAAAATGCCATTCCAAGTATTTCGAAAACAAATTAACATTGCTATTTACATCAGATGTGATGGGCGACAAGTTGAACATTTAGGTCGCTACTAGTTAGTTTGATACTTTTGTCATATTTTGTAGAGCTCTGGCGCTTTTAATCCATTATTTATTTAAATATTTGGTAAATGTTTTTCTCTCTCCAAAATCAGCAAATTCCATTCAGTAGAACAGGGTAATCTTGGTTCCGTGGAAAATGCTTAAAGCTTATACAAGTTTCTTAATAAGATGTCTCCACATAGGAAAAATATATTGCCATACGATTTTCGCTATTCTGTTGCAAATTCACGATTAAAACATACTTTATTCAATATTTTCCAGGTAGGTAGTTTTAAATACCTAGTTCTTTCTAGCGCGTATGTTACTTATAAGGTTGTTTCAAAAATGATAACTCTCCCATTGTTGGAAAGAGCTGTTTTCACCAAAATTAAGTTTGCGAAAATAGATTGAGCAGGACCGGCTTTTTATGCGTTTGTTTTGAACAAAACTCCCACTTTTATTTACAAATATAGACTAAAAGTTTTTCAAACAACACAGTGATTGTAATATCAATGCCCTTTAGTTACGCATTTTCGAGTCAAAGCTGATTTGGGACTGTAAACAATCTCTAAGACAACTGGTAACAACCAACTGGGTCACTATGATGTGGGTGCCAGGTTATATGGCGTTAGAGGAGATGAGGAATCAAACAGTCTTGCCAAAGAAGGGGCAAACTCCGAATTCCTTGGCCCAGATTCCTTCTATGAGGACCAAGTGCCAGGACAAAGACAAGCGAAAAGGCTGGTGAGCCTTTCATCAAGGAAAGCTAAACATCTTCACGAGTTAGACTAGAAAGACTTGAAATTGGTAACTGGACACCCTCACTGAACACTGACTGACAAATCAGAGAGTGAATGTTGTCAATACTGCGAGAACATCGCTGAAACTGCAGAACATTTGCTATGCGAATGCCCAGCACTTTTCTGCAAAAGGATGAAGTTCCTAGGAGGGACCTTCCTAACGCCCTTTGATATCAGGAACTTATCTCCCAGGAAACTAATAAACTTCGCATGGAATCCCGGGCCTCAAATAGATTTAGTGTTATTCACAAAAGATCGTATAGGGCGAAGTGTTTGATTGGGTGCAGAGCCAATTTTGTGTATTTTATTACGCACTCTAGCAGTGAACCAACAAGTCTGTAAATAATTAATTTCCAAGTTTTTCTCGATGTCTCTTTTGTGAGAGAACATTTTCTCATAAAGCTGTACTATTAACGGTTCCTGAGATATGATCTAAAGCCATTCTTAATGGGACACCCCGAGCATAATTGCAAAGTTCTAACATAAGTATTCAATTATTCTCAATCAAGATAATGTTATGAACTATAAGGAATATATAATTACTTACTTGTCTGGCATACGTAAGGACTACATAAAGTTTTCGGATCGATTTTGACATCTGCAATGGCAAATTTTTTCTGGATTTTTGGTGTAGCAACAGTTATCACTGAATGATTTTGTGAGGGATGCACCTTTTCTTGATGTAAAAATACGTAATCTTTTAAACACGCTCTGTACAAACAATATGAACATGCATATTTGCAGTTAGCATGTCTTATATCAATGTGTACAGCTACATGTTCCCAAGGCGTTTTTAAGTCACAGTAGACGCAGGGAACCATCAAATCCTTTTCTGAATTATGAGATTTCAAGTGTATTTCTAAAGAATACCGAAAATACGTTGTGAACATACAATTATAATGTGGGCACTTGTAAAGTATATCTACCTCATCAATGAATTTTTTAATGGATTTTTCGCTTTTTTTTGGTTTTGCCAATTCTGCAGAAGTTAATTTGGCTTCTTTAACTACAATTTGCATATTTGGTTTCATTATTGGTGTAAGTGGTGGTGGCTGAGGTTCAGGATCAGCAAGTGACATAACTCCTGCTATTTTAAACGGGAAAGGATTGTCTTCTTCTACATCATCCGCTGGGTCAATGGTGGTGGTGGTGTTCAAAAAGTCACTTTCTGTCTTATTGGTGACCACGTCCTCAATTTCAAATACTTCTTTTTCTTTGTTAACCACAGACAGAGCATCCCCACTTAGTTTTCTTAATCGTATCATTCGCGTTGGAGGTTTAGAAAGTACGAGAAAATCGGCATGTTGATTAATTGTATGTTTAAATATATTTTCTAAAATACTCGTATCAGGTTCAGGTATTATTTGTACACCACAACTTTCGCACAAAGTGGAATTTCTCAAAGTAGTTAAGTGATTTTTCTTGCAATGTATTTGAAATTGTTCTTTATGTTTGGTGGAAAAGATACAAGGTGGGACTAAGCAGCAGAACGTTATTGAGTCTTTAGATTTAATTAATTTGATTAATCCACAAATTTCTAATGTTTCAATTGCAGCATCAACTGGCTTAATATTAGTTAACTCGTTAACGTGCGTTAGCGCAGGAGGTCCTTCATTGTCCTCATGATTATTAGACTCAATATTGTATTTCTCATCAGCATCCAATTTACCTTTTAACTTTTCAATCATGTCTAGAATACTTTTATCATTCTTTTGAGATACATCGAATTTCGGTGAAGATACATGAGTATCCGTCTCAATGACGGGTTTCTTTATTTGCGAAGTCGTCGCTTTAATTGTAGGATTTTTTTCTAAAATGGGCATTGAAATGGGAGAATCAATTCTTAATGTTTGATGTACTGTGTCTATAAAATCGTCATTGGGCTCTTGTTTGATTATGACCTCGTTCTGGTTAAGTCGATTACAAAGTTCATCTGTGAAATTCAAAGACGTTCTGGAACCCACTGATTTGTTAAGTTCTTCCATTTTTAAAAGACGTTCTTGTTGTATTTTCTGGTTTTCTTCTTGAATGTCCGTTTTACATGTGAAGACATTAAGATGGATTTCCTTTTTAACTTGACCTAGTTCAAGCGGTTCATCTACTTTATGGGATTCATTAACAGTACTGTCACGTTTCGTTTCCTCACATGATTTACTTTCATTGGTATCTTTAGACAACTCCGTATCTTCTTTTTGGTGTTCATCACTAATTTTCTTTTTACTTGTATTATCAGTAAATTCCATAAGTTCCTTTAATTTCTCTTGTGCTTTTTCCTTAGCTGCTCTTTTACATCTGAAGGGTAGTATTTTTTCTGGATCTATATCGTCTATGCTGCGTCTAACATTAGTTACTTTTGTCAAATCAACATCTTTACTTCTATCAGCTTCAGTGTTAATTGTTACCTGTTGTTTTTTCTTTGATTTTGGAACAGGTTTTATTCTTGGTTTTTTCTTTGGCAGAAATGAGTCTACTTCTTTATTTACTTGGTCTACGAGTTCCGTACCCGTATCCAAATAATTGTCACTTTGACGTGTACCTGATACATTTCGCTTTGTACGCGTCTTCATAGCATCCTTATTTGTTGTTTCTGTTTCACTAAATAATCTAACAATCGCTTCATCAAAACTAGCCGACATATTAACTTTGTGAATTGGAGGTTTCTGTAAATGATAAATATTTATATGTTCTTCAACATTACGCTTGTTCATTTGCACATAGTTGCATTCGCCACATAGATACCCAAATATAATAGCAGAGCTATATGACTTCCGCACTATAGGCTTTTCTAAGCCTTTGTGTTTTTTCAACATATGTACTTTAAGAGACTTTGAACTACAAAACGAGTAGTCACAATTTGGACAATTATGTCTATATTCTCCAGTATGAGTTGTAACATGATCATAGAAAAATGTAGGCATAATACTTGTGCTGAATGTGCAAAACCGGCAAATGTACGCAATTTTGACACTAGTTTTCACATTTTGATATCTTTCATATTTGTTCATGTTCATTTTAGTATCAGCAAGTGCTTCCATTGCAATACTAGGGGTAAATCTAGAACACATTACTTCCGTTTCAGGATGTGAGTTTTTATAATGACTGGCTATATATCTTCCTTGAAAGTCACACAGTCTACATTTGTGTGATTTTTGACTGATAAAATCTACATAGTGATCTTTTTCAGGAGGTAAAAACGTTTCCTTTTCAGGGGGTTCATCAATATCTGATGATTTTTGTTGAGATTCTTCGGCATATTGTTTCTTTTTTTTCTTTTTTATAATACCAGATGCCCAGTTACTTCGTGGACGTTTTCGCTTCTGTGTTTTCATTTTTTGAATATTATCAGAAGATTGTGATGGGCAGTCCGGTTCAGAGTCATATGTGCTGCTTTCAGGATCTGAAAATTCTTTTACAGAAGTTTCTGTTGCAAATGAAGATTCATCGTCACTTTCTGGAGAGGTCATCATACTCCTAGTTAATCTCCTGTTAGTAGACGATTCCTCTATTGCAGCATCTGGTATTTTATGTATGACCACTCTAACAGTTTTCATTGTTGTAACGTCGTTAGCAGGTGATGGTTGGATCTTTGGTTTGCGTCCAGGTTTTTTACGAATTTTCACTATTTCGTCCGTACCAGTATCAATATTTCCTGTATCTAAAACAGAAGGATCAGCTTTCAATAAATGACACATTCGTTTTCCAGACGCGGTCAGAACTCCATCCCGGATAAACATTTCCTGGATATCCTCGTGTAATTTATCTAACTCAGATCTACATTTCTTTTTAGGTTTATCTCCAAGAGCTGCGCATCTCTTTCTAGATTTTATTCTTTCCCCCACTGTTACTAATACTCCATTCTCTTCATCCGTCTCCAAATCTGCAGGGTTTTCAGTTGATTTTAAATTGTCTTCAATTGCTTTTTCATTATTTGTAACTTCGGCAATGTTTTGTTTTGTAGACGAAGCTGATGTCCGTCGACTTCTAAGTTTACGCTTAGAAATAGTTGTAGGCATGATGTCTTCTGTTTCAACAGTATTAGCTTCGTCTTCTACTGCAGCGTTCTCTTCGGTTGCATTATTTGTGGAATTTTCTTTTTCTTTACTTTCTTCACATTTACTATCGTCTTTACTTTCCTTTAATTTATCATCATCTTCTCCTCCTTCTGTTTCAGATGCTTTTTTGTGTTCATCCTCTTCCGCACTATCGTCTTTGTCAGTGTTAATAATTTTTGATATATTACTCATTGTCTCTTTACTAAATGTATCCGAAAAAGTTGTAATAAGAGAATATAAAGCCGTTTTTTTCTCTTTTTTATCCTTACTACCAAGAAGGTTGGCAAAAAATTGTGCCAGTATTCTTTGTTCAGCAGGAATATTAGACGATTCTTCGACTTTGGATGAAGTTTGTACACTAGAATTATCTGATTTAGAATTTTGCGCCAAATCTGCATCTTTCTGAATCGTTAATTTACTGGGTTCTTCATTTGAAGGTACTTTCAATTCTGATTCTTTCTTCGATTCACATATTATTTTTGTATTAATTTCTGCGGTGTCGGATTGTTCTGGCAACGGCGGTATGGTTTTAGTGTCGGAGTTTTCATCTTCAACATTATCTCCTTGAGAATCAGTTTTTTCTTTATCTATTGATTTAGGATATTCTTTATTAATTGAGTCATCTTTGGAGTTATCTATATTTTGTGAACTGTCGCATTCGGAAATTATTATACTCTGTTCAGATGTGTCTTTTTCGTCGCTCATTTTATCTTTTATAATTTCTTCCTTTTGTTCTTTCTCCTCTTTTTTCTTTTTAGGTATTCGGAAACACTGAACTCCATAGCCTTTTCCAGTTTTGTGTTCTTCTTTGTTTGTGTATAGGCTATCTAATGGCGATGCAAAGCTGTCATTCTCTTTTATTTTTGATGACGGAGATCTAGACGGTGAACGATCTTTATTCGTTCTAGAATACAATTGATCAAACTTTGATTTATACTGATTTTCTCTAATATTTGATCGACCTATATTAGAATCTCTATTCAGTCTTGGATCTTTATTATCTTTTTCAGTTAATTCTTTAATTTCTCTCTCTCTTGTTGGTATTTCATTTACATTAAATTTATCTCTATTGAGCCTAGGGTCTCGCGATTCTCTCTCCCTGTTTTCCCGAGGATCTCTAGCAAGCCTTGGATCTCTGATGTTTTCACGTATTTCTCGGTGTTCTTTATATGTAGTAGGGCCTCTAAATCGTTGATCATATCCCCTTCGTTCCCAAGGCCTGGAATCCTCTAACCTCCATCTTAAATCATCTTTGGGTAAATAAACATCTCTGTTAACCATTCCATAAGGTTTATGATCAGGAAAAGGAGATACTTCCGGCGATAAATGAGGTGGTACAGCATTATACTGAATGAGAGAATGATTTGTAGGTTGATATTCTAGTTTAGGAGCAGAATCGTACCGATTCGAGTTATAATTATTAAACGATGGGTTGAATCTAGAATTTACGGCAGGAGGCGTAACATTTAGAGTTAAAAGTGAAGGTGGTTCATAACGTGGTCGTCGTTGATTAATAAAATTGAAATCTTCTCTAGCGTAATCGGATTCAAAGTTGTCCATTGGTGACATTGGTATACAATTACTTGGACCAGACGCAAAACTATCTCTTGGAGACATCAGTATGGAGGGATTGGAAACAAAATTGTCCCTAGGCGATTGTAATGGCGGGATTGAAGCAACATTAGCAAGAGGTGTTGACAAAAGTGGTCCTCTCACATTTTTTGTTGGCATCATATATTGCACGGTAGGTTTTATATTTAATTGCTGAGGGAATTCCGGTTCGAGCTGAGAGCATTTCACTAAGCTAGCTGGAGGAGGTGGAGGCTGTACTACATTGTTAATAGCTGGTTTTATGGGTGGGGATTTAATCATGTTTTGTTCAATACTATCTGCTACAATTTTGTCTACATCGGCATCAACTACAGATGTTCGAGGTTTACGATTATATTTATCTGCTAACCGTTTATAAACTGGTTGACTTTGTTTTGTCTGCATTTTATTTTCTGATACTACATCAGCCTCCTTGCCAATAACTGAGGAATTTGATCTATTGTCCTGGGTATAGTTGTGTACAGGCTGATTTCTTGCTGTTCGAGAATGTAGCTGTGTATGCACATTACTTTTATTTTCGACGTTTTTATCCACAAATTTAGCATCACCCTTTTCAGTACCCTTTTTATCGTTTTTTTCAGACATGGCTTTTGCTAAAACCGATGATATTTTTTCTTGGGGCTTGTTTTTCGAAAAACTCAAATGTTCTTTCTTCTTGTCTTCTTTCGAGCTCCTTCTCTCTTTTGATTTATCATTATATTTGTCCGATTTTTTTTCTTTTGTAGGAGAATGGTCATGTTTTTTCTTTTTTTCTCCTTTAATTAGTTCGTCCTTGTTGGAAATAGTGCCGCCAAAACTACTTAAAGGTACTTTTATTGCATTTGTATTAAACCCAGTTCGAGAATTATGTTCAGAAACTGATTCATTATTGTGGACACTACTTCTACTTTCGTACTTCTGATTTGTATCTGATTTTGACCTGTTCTCATTGGATGCGTCCGCAGGATTCATAGATTTAATTTTTTCAAATATAAGTTCTGTGGTAATTTTATTTTTGAGATCGTTCAATTCTTTAAGTGAAGCAGTTTCATTAATTTTTTCTCGAACGTCTACCTCCAAGCATTTCAAATCTTCAAGACTTATAGGCGGTTTCGAAAGATCATGTAATTTATCTCCACTTGTTGCAGTTTCATGTGACTTTTCTTTCGTACTGCTTTCCGCCGCATTGTTATACACGTCAACTCTATGGATCCGAGGATCAATCTTCACCCTACAAATTATAAATTATTATATTTATATCATGATCGTTTTCTTGGAAACAGTCTTTGTACAATATATGCTTACCTTTCTGTTGGAATTGGCTTGATATCAAAATAATCCTTAGAATTTTCCGCAGGACTTGAAGGATTTAATTGAACTTTATCCTCTGATTTAGTACGAAATGGTTTATGGTTCTGTAAAATTAATTATAATCGGAAAGTATAAATAACAAATAAAACACAAAGTACTTACTACTTTCAAGTATAACTTTGAGATTACGTCTTCACACTTGTTTAACGTGTCGATTTTGAGTCTGGAAATGAAGAGATTTTATTTAAAAATGCAGTATTTAACTCTTCTGACATAATGTTATAAAGATAAAAATAAGATGATTCACATTTTTAATTAAGAATCTACCTATAGTTGTCTCAGTTTCCCTTTCATGGAGGCGTTTTTTTTTTAATATTTCATTATAGTGGAGGTATGATCCCAAAATTAATGTCAAATATATCTTCACAAGGGAGACACGCAAGAAAGTCACCGACATAAACATTAATTGAAGTGTCTAGTGCGAAAAGGGTATAAGTGCCAAATAATGTTTTCTGTGTAATGAGGGTCTAAATTTGATTGTTGATACATAATTCAGCAGAAATAGTACAACAATAGATAGACTGTAATGAGCCAGAATAGGATGATTATTTCTTTGTATATGAATGTAAAGTTTGATATTTCTATAGTTCCTGGAGTTTGATGTACTTATACCGTACAAAAATAAGCAATTTACGCGGAAACTTTTTTATATCTTTTTTTTAATCGTGAACAGAAAAGAAAATCGCATTTTCAGAAAACATTATTGTATCACACATCATAGTCCGACTCCAAGTCACCATTGACCTCATAGTCTTCATCCTCCTGGTCGAGATCATCTTCAATAGTATTCACGCTTGCTTCGTTATTATTTTCTTTGCTTTTCTTCTTCCCCACCTTGTTTGTTTTTGGCCCGTGTGTAATATTGACGTAAAAATCATGATGGACAGGAGGTATATAGTCCAAAAGAGTTTGTAAGTTTTTCCACTTTTCAGTTGTAATTTTCAGTGGAATTGAATGCATCTGCTGAAAAACTTCATCAAACGAAAAGTTAGGTCTTCCAGATTTTCCTGAGGAGCAGACACCAATCGAAAATGGAAACGAATCATCAAGAGTTGGCTTGAAACCAAAAGAAAAAGTTGTTGCATTGGCGTCGTACTTAAAATGGCAGATTTGTTGGAACTTACTTGGAATTTTGTTAGTATCTTTCTTTGGATTAATGATACGTTTATCTTCGAACGAGTAGAAGTCTTTTTGTGTCATTTTGTGGACTGTAAAATTCTTTGAAGATGTCTTAATAACATTTATCCAATCGTCTGGAATAAAAACTTGTGGATTTATCCTTTTGTTTTTTCTATTACGGTGAAATCTCGATCGCATTCCATATAGGTATGCCCCGGTTCCAGAAATTTATGATGAATTTCCTGTATGTGACATGTTTTCACCAAAAACATAAATATCTATTTTTATTCTGACCCCCACATGAATCACTATATGCGATGACTTTTTTTATGTTAGGGGGTTGCGATTTGATAAACTGTAACAGGCAAGACCCTATCTGTTGGGAACCCCTTTCAGACACTGCCTCATCCCAAATATACATGTCAGCTTTCCCCGTGATCAAATTGTGAATGCAGAAATTGTAGGTCCAAAGTTGCCAGAGATAAAATACTTTTGATGTCTGTAGCAGAGGGGTGGGTAAGGTCTGTTGTAAGTCGAAACATATTACCAGAGTATCTGTTGAAGACTTGTAGGTTTCAATGTCAGCATTTTTGCAATCAATGCCTTTTTGGGCTTTTCGCTGATGAACTTCCAGAGAAACTTTGCTCGAATTCACTATCCTTTCATCGTTGGAATGTTTGATTAAATTTTGAAGACTATCACATTTTGAGCAGGTATCAGTGTGTGGCTTATGGAATCTCAAATTGAATTGTGTATTGAAAATGTCTCGATAGTAGGAGAGTTTAACTACAGATATGTTGTTATTCTGAGTGCATGATTCCTTATACAGTGAATACATTTTGGTAATATTCAAATCCGTTGATAAGTATTTTGTATTGGCATTGTCCTTTCTGGAGTAATGACTTTTGTATCTTGGAAAGCTCTTGACATGCTGGATCACTTCATTTCGAGTGTGTTCATTAATTTTGTTCACACTAGGGGCTTTCCCCCTGAGGTCAGGTTTGCAAATACCTAAGCGTCCAGATTTTTCACAAACTGTTGTGAATCGTCTATTGGTGATGTCGAAAGTCTTAATGAAGAAATTTTTGCAAACCCGTTTATTCATAATCATTATTCTTGTACTGAAAGATCTTTTTTCCCATTTGTTGCTTTTTGTCTCTTAACATCATCCTTGTTTATGCAAGAAGCTAGATAGGCTGTTTGCAAGTCATAACTTGGAATTTTGTAAAATTCATCAAACAGCCTCTGCCTGTCTCTTTCACAAATGGTAGTATTACACTTATACCTACATACATGATCATATTGTTTCAGTCTTTTTCTCTCACGCATAACATTTTTATGACCAATGTATTCTTTTCCCGCAGTTCGCAATTTTTTACGTTGATTTCTTTTCCAGTTGTCTTCGTGTCTCAGCTTTTTTCTTGTTTTGGCCGGTTTTGTATGTCCAGATGTGGAACTTTCACCTACTTCTTCATTTTCCGTATCAGATTGGTTACCACCCTCTTCTGGATTATACTCAGCATCCTCATCAGTTTGATAAGGGTCTGATTCTACATCATACTCTGGAAAAATAACATAACCTAAAATCCTGAATTTTATCATATTTAAAACAAACCTACCATCAATTTCATCCATACTTCACTGAATAATTAGCACAACGAATAAACTGTGGCACAAATCTACTGAACTGATGGAATAACTGGACTGAATACTATTTTTTACGAAAATAATGCAATAAACAAGACTATCGTATGTGACATGTACAGAATAGGAATCGTGATAACCCAACAATATCGCATTTAAAGTTAGTGCAAAACCGGTATAAGTGTACTTAAACCGTTTTTGCAGGAAACAATTTCACAAACTCTGTGAGTGAGTATGTCTACTGGCCCATAGATGGCAGTCGCGCTCAGTTTATACACTTCTATCGTTTATGCACGGACAGAACTTTGTCTTAGGTATACAAATCTGTAATAATACCAAAAATCAAAATTTTGCAGTTATACCATTTTTGCATTAGGCCCTTCAATTGATGTTTATTCAATTTCAAAATACGAGATGTGGCTATGGCTAGTAAGTAATGAGAATTGAGATGTAAAACGTTCAATTTTAATGTCATCAATATTTATTTATACCCCATCAATCCCTTTCTTTCTTTGGCTTCAGTGAAGATTGATCGCCAGTGCTTAAATTGGCCTTATCAATACATTTCAATTATCAGTAGCGGTTTTCCTGTTTCAAATGAATTTTCACAACATTTCGGCGATCTATTGTCATACTTAACATTCTGTAGGTGAAACAAAAAAAACAGCTGTGATGGAATTAAGCGTATCGAAGCAATATATAATATAAATCGGAGAAACACAATAGAAAAATGAACGGTTTTAAAGATTAAAACTAACTTTTCTGCATCTGTGAGATGCCCTGATTAATATTCTATCATAAAATGGTCACTTGTATACACTTTGGGGGATGTATCGAGTTAACAAACCGAAATTTCTCCAAAAGTAACCAAAACTGCAGTTTATCTGGATTTATAGGACCCGCTGTACTCGCTATAGTCAGCTGAAAATCAATAGAGTACATCTGTGAGGCACCTTGAAAAATATCCAATTATAAAATTGGCCACTTGTATACACTTCGTTGGCTGTATCGTACTAAACCCGAAATTTCTCCAAAAAGGACAAAAATGTGGCACTTCAGGTACCATAGCACCCGTTGTACTAGCTCTGGTGAGCTAAAAAAAAAACTGAACATTCTCCAAAAATGACAAAAATTTGGTACCTCAAGCACCATAGCACTCGTTAGGCTGGCTTTAGTGAGCTGAATCTCCATAGGGTTCATCTTTGAGACACCCTGAATAATATCCAATCATAAAATTGGTCACTTATATATACTCCGGAGGCTGTATCGTGCTAACAAACTGAAATTTCTCCTAAAATGACAAAAATGTTGTACTTAAAGTTCTATAGCACCTGTTGTACTGGCTCTGGTGAGCTGAAAATCAATAGGGGTTCATGTGTGAGAGGTTCTGAATAATATTCAATAATAAAATTGGTGACTTTTTCCACTCCGGAGGCTGTATCGTGCTAACAAATTGAAATTTCTCAAAAAATTACAAAAATGTCGTACTTCAAGTACCATAGCATCCGTTGTACTGGCTATTGTGAGCTGAAAATCAATAGGGTTCATCTGTGAGATGTCCTGAACAATATTCAATCATAAAATTGGTGATTTGTTGCACTCCGGAGGCTGTATCGTGCTAACAAGACATGTAACGAAAAGTGGCCGACGACATACACACAGGATTTTTTTTCTAAAAACCATTTTTTCGTGATGTTCTTGATGAAAAACGTAAAAATAACTAAAAAACATTTTTCAAAATTTCAACTTTTTTGTGGGTAAACCAATACTTTTCTCGCATATTAGATAGGCTGGGCGGAAAAGTAATAATAATTGATAAAACATTCGATGAAAGGTATTAGAATGACTGCGAGTGAAACTTTCTAGGTTAACAACTTTCTCATCCTCATAGATTGATTCGTGTCATAGTTAGAAAAACGGCAGGATGCTTACAACGGATTTAACGAGTTCAAGTTTTTATTTATAACCAAAATGAGTGAGTTATTACCGTCGACCATGACGGAAATAGTATATTGTGCAACAAATGTGGAAAGTTTTCTCACGAGTGTGGAAGTTTGTGACACGGCGAGTACCGCAAATACATGAGTGAGAATAGTACTTTTCCCACATGTTGCATACTATACTTTTTCTACAATGGCACAAATTTAAAGAATGCAAGCAAATAGTTGTGTAGAAAAAGTCTAGGTATCGAGGACCCCCCTACGGGAGTCTCCATATAAATGTATGTAGTGTGGGCAAAGTGCTCTGAGAAATAATATTTCTCACAGTATGAGCAATATATGGTTTTGAAAGTAAATAAGCTATGAGAAATGAGCTACTTTTCATGGCAGTTGTAGAAAAAATTAATTTCCTTGGAAAAATGTATCCTAATTATTTAGAAACCAACTTAGTTCAGGAATGCGTTCTGCGTAGACTTAGATGGCAAATTTGTAAATCTGCCACTGAATTAAGTAAACACATTCTTTTCAGCGACGCTCCAACTTTTTTAACCCTGCACCAGTAAATGAACGGTCGCCAGTGAATGCACACATTTCAACATTTTCCAATATTAGTGATCTTAGGATTAAACAAGGCTAATTAATTTTTTTTAAATTTGTTTTGAGGACCAATTATTTTGTTGCTACGTCACCATATGGCGAAGTTAGCAGAGTTGGCAGAAAGAGGTTTGTGAGTTGAAGTTGAAAATTGGTGTTTCTTTTACGGTAAGTAAAAAGCCAGTGACATTGAAATAAACTAATATATGTGTTCTATATTGAATATTACAAGCAAGGGGAATATTTTATTGTTATAAAGACACATTCATACATTCATTCGTTTGGCTTGTGCTCAACAGCCCGGGCACTTGACTTAAGTCATTGTACCATTCCCAATATTTTCTACTTCCACTCCAAAAGTTTCGTGACCTCGATATAGGCCACTAGCTTATTTGGTGGGATTTTGAGTAGTTCTGATAATTGTATTACTTCCTTTCCAAAATGCTTCTTCCTGAGTCCTTGTAAGTTCTTACATAAGCAGAGTACATGAATAGATGTTTCATCTCTTATTTCGCATTTCCTACAGAAAGGTTCACCGACTTTTCCCATTTTGTATAAATGTTTCCTGAGGGTACAGTGTCCAGTAACCAAATCGGTAACTGTCTTCAGGAGTCTCTTGCTCAGTTTAAATAAACTGATCGAGAGTTCTTTGTTTACATTTCTCAGTAAGCTTTTTGTGTGAAGGTGACCTTCTGTCAACCTCCATTTGATTTGGTGTTCCTTGTCTAGCCAGTTCCGGATTTCCCCTCTTATGATACCACAGAACGGTTCCGGACCTATGAAGTCTCCTTTAGAGCCCTGTTTAGCTAGCTGGTCCGCCAGTTCATTACCTGCAATACCTTCATGTCCCGGCCCCTATACTAGAGACACTGTGTTGACTCTTGCCAGCTTGTTAAGGGACTCTTTGCAGTTTTTAATCAGTTTAGATTTCGTGGTTGGATTACTGATAGCTTTCAGCAGTGCCTGGCTGTCAATATATATTTTTATTATTTGTACGATAGATAGATAGAATTTATTGATCTCATAACATCACATAATGACATAAGACAAGTCGAACAAGAACAAATCAAAATTAAAAAGTCTAGCTAAAACTAGGATATTTACCTTTAAAATCAATACAGTAATGTAGGTTAACAAATACACGTTATACACAAAAAATAATATGAAAACCTGGAACACACAGGATACGTCAAAATTTAAGATTAAACAAAGTATATGTTGCAGTCTAGACATAATTCCACGTTTAGAATTTAGCATCTTTGATACATTTAAACAATGGGTTTTAAATGACAAATCTGAATCAAATAATACTCCCAGAAATTTCACATTTTCTGTTTTCGTTGTTAACCAATATGTCAAAGTCAGGGGAAAAAGTTTTTTGGAGAGGATGAAATGTAATACGTTTTTGTTGTATTAAATAACGACTGATCGATCACTGGACCAGGCAGAAAATTTCAATAGCACATTCATAATTTTCTCCTTCAATATGTTTGGGTCTTCATCACTGAACACAAATGTTGAATGCATAAAGAGTAGTAAATGACTCTGGTATAACAGAAGGTAACTCATTTATGTATAAGACACACAACAAAGGGCCAAGTATGGATCCCTGTGGAACTCCTTGTGCATTTACTATAAGATTAGATATATGTGTATTTCCTTTATCAACAATTTTGACAGATTGTAACCTGTTATCCAGGTACATAACCATTCAATGCTTTTCCCCTCATGACATATTTATAAAGCTTGTCTTTCAAAATACTATGTTGTATTTTTATTATTTGTATGATATAACCTCTCTTGATGTTTTCATCAATACAGGCTATAGTAGCAATTGTTTCTGCCTGAAATACAGACGTATATCTGCCAAGGCTGGAGAATATTTTCTTCCTAGGCCCATTTGTACCAGCCCCAGTGCTGTGGTTCGTTTTAGATCCATCAGTGAACTAGATGATGTCTCCAGGATTACCCGAGTGCATCACCTGTTGCCTAGATGGAATAATGATATTCACTCGCTCAGTGAATATATTCTCTGGTATCATACTATCCAGACCCATTTGAAAGTTGGGTTCATCTAGTATTGCCCGAGTTGTATCGGTATGTTCCCCACGAACATTGTTCGGGCTCCACATGCCTCCTGATTTCAGTCTGAGGATCGCCATCATTGCCTCTGTCCTAACAAAAAGTTTCAGAGGAGGAAGGTATATAAGAGCTTCCATTGATGACGTCCCCGTGCTGTTCATTGCCCCGGTAATACCGAGGAGAGCTTGTCTTTGGATTGTAGATAATTTATTCTATACTGAGGACACTTCTATCCTTCTCCACCAGACTATCGTTCCATAGGTGATCGTTGGCCTAATCACTATTGTGTAAAGTCAGTGTACCGCTTCAGGTCGTATTTCCCAGGTTTTGCCCATAACTCTTCTGCATTGCCAGAACAGCCTGGTTGCCCTGGTAGTAGTTTTTTCAAGGTGTGTCATCCAATTCAATTTAGAATCAAGTGTCACTCCCAGATATTTCACCTCTTTGGATATTTCTGGTTTTTCTCCGAACACTTGTACTCTGCCCTGCGGAAGAGCTCTTCTATTCGTAAAAGCAACTAGTTTGGTTTTCTTTGGGTTGACTGTAAGGTCCTCTTTAAGGCGCCAGTCTTCCACAATTCGTGGTGCTTCTTCTTCTTCTTCCTTTTTTGGGATATATCCTGAGGGATAATTTACCCAGTTTTATACATGTGGGGGGAAAAAGTCTTGCTCTTGGCAATATTTCCCTCCCTCTAGAATGGATATCTTCCTTAAACAAAACTGCACTACTGTTGAGCATAGCTATTATGAGTTATTACACTTTTATATTACTTATGGTGAGTATTGGGGTATTAGTAAGGTAAGACCTCACAACACAGGAAATTAACTTTCCCCGCCTGGAGGTAGCGGCCAAGCTTGGACACACCCAGAAATGCTACCTCGGATATAGGTGGAGAAACCCAGGTCTATAAAAGAGAAGATTAAGTTAAAGGGATATTTTAAACATAGTTATAAATTGGTGTATTATTGATAATCGTTCATCATTTAAATTGGCTAAAATTGTACATATATCAAACGGCACGCTAAGTTTTGTTTTGCATAGCTCTATGTAAAGGTTGAATTGGTTTGATATATTAATTGGACATTATAGTATTATATGGTTAAGTGATCCTATTTGCCCGCATTCACATAGTGGATCATCTTTAATTCCAATTCTAAACATATAGAAAGGAGTTAAACAGTGTCCTGTTCTCATTCTTATAACTGTTGTTAAATGTCTTCTGTTTTTGTATTGGTATTGGTTAAACCAGGGAGATTTTGGTAATTGTTCAACAACTTTGTAATAGAACGATTTTTTATTCTGTTTTATGAGGTTCCACTCATTGTTCCATTTAGCCCATATATGCTCTTCTTGATATCTGGGAAGTAGTTTTGATAATTCAGATTTATATTCGCTGGAACTGTAAGGGAACAACCTGTTTTAGCTAGCTGATCAGCTTTACGGCTTCCTTTGATTTCAGAGTGACCTGGGATCCATGCTAGTACAATATTAAAGCCGTTAGTATTTGCTAGTATAATTCCTTGTTTAGTTAATATTGATTAATGCTCTGTTTCTTTGGAAAAAGTTGGTTTACATATTTTTTGTAGTGCATATTTAGAGTCTGAGAAGATTATGGCTTTAGTAGTGTTAGTTTTTAAGATGAATTGAAGTGCATGGTTGATAGCAGTAATTTTTCCTAACCATATTTGTGTGAATTTTGGTAGCCTAGATGAAAATGCATAGTTGAGTTCTTCACTGTAAACTCCAAACCCTGCAGTGCCATTGGAATAGAGAGATCCATCTGTAAATATTCTTGTATGATCCGGAAATTTGGATATAATTTTTTGGTACTGAATTTGTGCTAGTTCATCAGTTTTATTAGATTGAAGATTTGCCACATTTAATGGAGTTGGATGCATTTCTAGGTCAAATTCATAGCAAGGCAATATTTCTTTTGTGTACATCATATTAGTAGATGGTTGTAGCCGGTCAAGGATTTGTATTAGAGTTGGTTTTTCTTCGTTAGTCCAATATCTTGAGTTTTTGCTTATGTTATTAAGCTTCTTTAGAATATTGATTATAGGGTTATTGGATATTGCCAGGTTTTTTATTAAGTATTTGGAGCTCATCCATTCCCTCCGATATTTGAGGGGCATTTCACCGTTTTCTGATAATAAGGCTGGGATTGGTGTTGAATTCATGTTGCCTGTAACTATTCTTAATCCCTGGTTTTGAAGTTTGTCCAACGTTGTATTATTCTTTTTTGTGAGGGTGAAAATCTGGCTACCATAGTCCATGTGACTTAGTACTATTGCTTTGTAAAGTATTCTTAGTGTGAGGGGATCACAGCCCCACCAAGTACCACAGAGAGCCCGCATAACATTTAGTCCTTTACATATTTTTGTTTCTATGTATTGTATATGTGCATTCCATTTTAGGTTTTGACGAATGTATATACCTAGGTATTTAACTTTATCCACCCATTCAATAGTTTCCGAGTTTATTTTTATTTCGGGGATAGATCTTTTTATGATTCCTTCACTAAACATTACTGCATGAGATTTATTGGTTGATAGTTTGAGATTATGTGTGTCTAACCATGTGGTGAGTTTTTCTAAAAATGTATTTAAATTATTTACCATTTGGCTCACATTTGATCCACCAACTATCAGTACCATGTCATCTGCATATTGAACAAGATTCGTAGTGCTTCTTGTAAGACATTCGCGACTGTCTCCGGGAATTTCCCCTTGGTAACAATCACTAGGTCGTCCGCGAAGCCATACGTTCATATGGCTTTCATTTAGTCTGTCAATTCCACAATAGTGGTGAAAGTACTCCACTTTGAGGACACCCTTTAGTTGTCCTGACGGTGTACGTTGTATCATGAATGTGTGCCGATATTCTCCTATGCTCAACTATAGATCTTATCCATCTGCATGTGATATTGTTTATCCCTCTTTTTTCGAGGGATTTGATTATTATTACTATTTTGTAGCTACGTCACAATATGGCGAAGTTAGTAGAGTTGACAGAAAGAGGTTTGTGTGTTGAAGGTGAAAATTGGTGTTTCTTTTACGGTAAGTAAAATCCAGTGACATTGAAATAAACTAATATAATGTGTTCTATATTGAATATTATAAGCAAGGGGAATATTTTATTGTTATAAAGACACATATTGTAAGCGGATTAACTATTATTATTAAAATTTTATTGTGTTTTTGTCTAAGTCTATGCCTGTTCACAACATTGGTGCACGAATTTACATCTATCCAGTGAATGAACGACGTTCGTGAAATTTTTTGATATTTTGTTTTAGTACGTATACTGAACGCATTGGGTTATTTTCTATCTTTTTTAATCAAGATAATATTGTAAATTAATCATTTCCAGTAAATGAACGGCACATAACATCTTTATACCTACGCTGTTCATTCACTGGTATTAGAAACCAGTAAATGTACCTAATTTATTTATTCATATACCTACAGCAATTACAGCGTTTTTGCCGCGAAACGACACTAATTTAACATCATATTTAGGGAACTCGAATTTTTCAGATGGATCCTTCCGAAGACACAATATTCAGAGGAACAATTAAAAGAAGCTTTATATAACATTCAGAATGGCACAATGTCTCTAAATAAAGCCAGTAATGAATATGGAATACCCAAAAGTACGTTACAAAATAAATTAAACAATAGAGTTCATCAGGTTTGGAAAATGAGTCCTTCGGCATATATCCCTTTCATCCGGATCATCTAAAGGACGTAGTGCAAAAGGTTTTATTAAGTACTAAAAGACCTACTACGTTTGTGGATTCAATACCTGGAGGGAAAAAAGTTTACGAGCATGATTTATAGAACTAAAAAGTTTTGTAAATGAAAATAAGTGTTTGTCCATTGTGCAAGTTCGAAAAAGAATTTTAAATTGCGAAGAGACAGGGGTCCAGACATGTCCTAAAATACTTCTACTAAGTGGTTGCTGGACAAAAAAAGAAAACTAGTACAGTTCTATACACATTTAATGCTGCTGGTGAATGGTTACCTCCAATGATTATTTATCCGTAAAAGAGGTTACCCACTCATATCACCGTTTTACGAATATACAGCAAATGTACTGTACCCATATCTGGAAGAAATAAGGTAGAATATCGGATTATACTATTTTTAGATGGCCATAAAAGTCATTTGAGTATTAAAGTAGCGAATTTTTGCAGTGAAAAAGGAATTCATATTTACTATTTACCACCAAACGCCACACACATAAAACAACCGTGTGATGTGGCAATACTTAAACCACTCAAAACGTACTGGAAAAATTCATGTCGAACTCATAAGTTATAAAATCAAACTGTCGCTGTTAACAAATCAAATTTTGCTACTATTTTTCAACGAACCATCGAAAAAATATCACCTGACATAATAGAAAATGGCTTTCGAGCTTGTGTTCCATTTGATGCAAATGCAATAGATTATTCAAAGTGTATGCCAGATAGATTAATGAGGAGACACCTTCCGCACCTGTAAAGAATGTTCCAAATGTGCAGGATTACAACATAGCTAAAAGAGTACTTGATTATCTTATTGAAGAAAAAAATTTAGACTAAGTATAAAGAAAACACACAGTTGACAATAATTTATAATATAATAAAAGACAGTTGTTTAGAAGCTATTGACCCAGACAAAGAGGAGACCAGTGAAATTTGTAATTTGCTCGATATAGACAATATGCCAGTAGGAATAGTAGAAATACTAATAATAATTACACTTTGTATGAAACCAACTGTAGTACAAATTTATGTGATACTGATAAGTTTAAACTGAATGAACTAACGCAAATCCATAAATGTGTCACCTTACAAGACATAACGTTAGAAATGCAAAATGCTACAACGAATTTAAGAAGATATCAGAATCAGTACAAATACCAACTGATCAAAAACAGGAAATAGAAGACACTGACTACAATGCTAAGGACCATAAAATAAATGATAAACAGTTATGAAACAATCATTTGTATACTATTTCGTTACGTATTTTTTTTCTTTTACAAGAACAAACTAAAGTCAAGGTTTTTCTGACCAAGCAGCCGCTCTTTTAGAAAATATATCAGAAGAGACTGTCAATGAAACTAAGGAAGACAACAAAATAATTGATAGGCAGGTACTGAACAACAGTTTGTATATTGTTTCGCTACCTAATTGTTTGTTCAACAGGAACAACACAAACATCATGAAAATGAAATATTCGCAGATCAGACTAAACTGGCAGTAGAATTGAGAAGAGAAAAGCAGGAATCAGAAAATAAAGAAATTAGAGAAGAAATTATTCCATATGACGTCATAAATCATAATAATTGCCGACGCAGAGGTACTACAATAATTAATTTTCAAATTTAATTGGCCATTACATTTTTTGTAGGAAAATAAGAACAATCAAAACAGGAACTTGGATCATAGCAAATCAACAATAAGCAGTAGTTCACATATGACAAATAGTGATACTAACGTACTCAGATTAGACCTAAATAAACAAAATGAAAAAGAAAACAACGGAGAAAGTATACAATTCGATGAAATACCTCCAAATACATCAGACGCTGGGGATGTTTCACTACAGGATTTGTGGAACCAACATCTAACATGCACAGACAAGATACGAATAAAAAAATAAAAACAAATGTAAAACTATAGAACATCACAAAGATGGAGGAAAGTGAGAACAAAAAAAAAATAAATAAGGAAAAACGTGAAGCTAAAAAACAGAAGGTCGTGAAAACTGCTCCTCAGAAAAAAACTGCCACGAATAAAAGTAAAAGAGTAGATTTAGAAGAGAATCAGGTCATGATATTTTAAGAACAGTGACTGAAAATGTCGTAAAATCTCCTAAGATTCATAAAGCACAAAACAAAGGATTATTTTTTTTATGTGTCACAAACTTAACAATAGTTAGATTTGGAATTCAATGTCAAAAATGAAAAATGTATCAGACATTATCATTATAGTTGTTTAGTTAAGCACGATTTATATAAAGAATTTTTGTTTGCAAAAAGTGTAATGTAAATAACAGCTAGTCCTGCTGTAATAATGAAAAATATTTACTTACAATTTTACCTTTTCTGTATTTCTTCACGTGACTTGCCATTAATTGTATGAGCTCATTTTGGATACTTTTCCCGATATAGTGGTCATTAATCGTCTTATCCTTTACTTGTTTTAGGTGAAGTCTCAACACGGGATCAAATCGGGCTATTAACTTTACTAAATCTATAAAGTTGCCGCTTGTCTCACTCGAATCTGAGTCAGATGTTAACTTCTCGCTATGACCCTTGAAGGCCAAATTGTGAGTTGCTAAAAAATTTACAATTGCGAGCAATCGTTCTAAAATATCTCTCCAACGTTGCCTCTTTTGTTCAATTTGTGACTGGGCCAAAAAGTCAATAGTGGAACAGCTTTTTAAACCATTCTCTAATTTAATACATTTCAACATACAATCTTTGTGCTGTCGACTAGATTCGTGAGACTTTAGGTAATCCCCAAGTGTTTCCAATCACACATTCCTTCACTTGATCCATCTTTGTATTTTCTAGCCCGAATATTCGACACGGAAAACAGTATACGACATCCTTTGTTTGTGAATAAATCATCCAGCGCCTGTGAAGCTTTTCACCGTTAACTAACATCTTATTATAATGATATTCGCTGAATCGACGTCCATTATCATTTACGGGGAATAAATCAACTTTAACCCGGATTGGACCTTTTAATACAATCTCAGTTCGGTCTACATCAGTAATTGTTATGGGCCACAAACCGGGGTCATTTTGAGGATTAAGATTTTCCGTTCCAGCAGTCATAGATATAGACTCGGTCTCAGATTCGTTTTCTTGACTGGATAGCGTTGACGGTGACATCGGTGATTTAAGAGACAATGATGTAGTTAATTCATCATCATCCTCGCTGTTTTTACTTAATGACTGCGGTGGCACCCATGATGACGTGGAAGGAATGTTTTCAGCTGGAGCTGGATTAGAGTCACTTTCAGTCAATAAATGTTTTGTAGAGGTTTCTTTATCATCATCACTTTTTATATATTCATATAAAGATCCACGTAAATTTTCGTTTACCTGCTTTATTTTGACAGTTCGTTTCTTATTTGAACTCCCCGACTCAAATTTTCTACCGGCATCAGGATCACGCGAACTTATTTCGTAAATCTTGTTTTGTCGGAAATAAATTTTTAAGTATCACACAGTTTTTTCACACTTTTTCAGCTTACTCAATATTTCAAATACTATAATTTACACTTTTCCAGCTCACACAATACTTTAAATACTATAAAAAAATATTCAATAAAATTGAAAGATATGTACGGTAACGATTTTGTAACTCATACTGCAAGCAAAATAATTCCAAGGTGACAAGAGTTAACAAATGAAATGAAACACGGGGATTCCCCGAGCGATAGAGGTGCAGAACATTATGTCCCGACTCACGAGTGTTATGCGATTAAAAAACCAATCTTCAAAAGTTTCGAGGCGCGTTATTCAAGTACTACACTGAGAGATTTTTTTCGATAACCGCAAGTACAAAACGTGACATACGCGATTCGAGGTTAACAAGTGAAAATGTACGTGATCGTAGTAAATTTTGGGTTATGATAAGTAAAACTGTACTAAGATTAAGAAAAATATAGAATAAAGTACATCTTATGGTTACAATAACCCGAAGTTTATTTCTGTTTACCCACATTTGTACTTATAAACTTCGAATCGCGGACTTGTCGTCATTTTTGTACTCGCTGTTATCGAAAAAAATCTCTCAGTGTACATAATGAATTTTTCAATTATGTTTTGAATGAATGTATTAGTTATCTAACTTTATTTTAATTTACCATTATATTATAACCTTAATAGGTAATTAAGGATCAAAATCGAAAGTTTTAAATAAAAAAAATCGTTAAAATTTTTTATGTTGATTAAAATTTGCTTGGGTTGTTGCGCGAGGCCCCGGGCGATTGCCCTGTTCGCCACCCCCTAAGGCCTCCACTGCCTTACGAATGTATGGAATGTATTTAATTTCTAAATTGAAATATTGCAACGTTTAGATTTATACTTACTTTATGAATTGTTCAAAATGGGTTCCATTGTTTTCTGAACATAAGTACAGTCGGTATTCAAACTGTTCGCGGACGTTTTGAAGAATCTCGGGTGAAATAGCCCTACACTCCTGCACAATACTTTGTTGCAGTTGTTCAATTGGCTCTAGTTAGGTTTTGAATACAACGGATTTCAAATGACCCCATAGGAATAAATCGAGCGGTGTCAGATCTGGTGACCTATCCATTCAATGGGTCCTCTCCTACTAATCCACTGCTCCGTATAATGATTATTCAACCCCTCTCTTACTGGGCGTACTTAGTGAGAAGGTGCTCCGTCCTGCTGGAAGCGCAGTACATGTTCATCTAGACCAAGATTTCCCTTTGATTTTCCACCTCATAAAGTATAAGAGGCTCTATACCTCATTTCTGCATAAATTTCACCATTTAGATTTCCATTTATGAAGAGGGGACCAATGGTAGTATTGCCTAATATACCTGCCCAAACATTTAATTTTTGAGGATATTGTGTATGCCCCTCTCTAATAACGTGAGGATTGAAGTCGCTCCAATAGAGATTTATATAAAAAGTGCATTCATCACTGAAGCAGATATTTCTTATTAACAGGGGCTGAGCAATAATCCCGTTGGTCATAATTTCACAAAACTCAATATACGTCTATCCAGGTCATCATCTCCTAATTCTTGGGTAATTTGTATGGGTGAAATTTGTGAAACTTCAATACTTTCCTGACTGATTCATGCGGCAGTCCAGTTGTTGCGCAACTTCGCGAAGTGACGTAGTAGGAGCCATAGCAACTTGACCAAGAACCTCAATCTGAGCAATCTTGGCCCAACCCTCTTCTTATTGCCATTAGTCCAGTTTCTTCAAATTTAGCTACTAACTCTTCGATCTATTTGTGTCGAACTTTTTCCCCCCGATGTATTTCGTTATTTGGCCGCCGTTCTTGTAAAGCAACATTCGGTTCCATAAATATAAATCATTTCTACGCGTGCAGCAATAGTGTAAACCATTTTAAGAAATGAATACGAGAACTGTATAAGTAGACCTAAACAATATGACTGTCAAAATAAATTAATTCAAAAACCAGCAAAAACTATTATCAGTTGTTTTATTCGAATAAGAAATAAATTTCATGGGTCGGGCTAATATTTAAATAAATAATAATTCGTATTTTTATTTTTACTAGTATTTCTAAAACTGAAATACATTCCACACATTCGTGAGGTCAGGTACTTCAATTTTGAAAAAATAAATAATGAAATTGATCTAAGAATTACGAAAGGAACTCAAAAATGGCAAAAGAAATAGGGGTTGTCATTTAAAATTTTAGGGGTAGGTGCCCTGTGAGTTGAAAGTAATACGACAACAAACGCCTCAACAATTGTCCCCTTTGATATGTAAATTGACGTGTTCCGCCAAATTTTGATACTGTCATTAGTATAGGCAATATTAAATGCCGTTCGTTTTCAAATTGATACCCTGTATGTAATTAATACATTCATCTATTCAAACGAGCCTTCAAATTGTGTTTGGGCTCCTAAATAGTAGATGACGATAAAGATAAAAGCTAACTGTTATAATTTCACATTTGTCAAGTAGATTGTTGTCTTTAAAAGCAGATTTGAAAATAAAATATTTTTTGCATATGGATTTTGAGGTGAATTTCAAGTAAGTGTTAAATAAATAGCATTTAATAATGATTTAACGCCAAACTTGGTGTTGGTATACTATATTATATGTATTTCGTGATAGACGATCAATATTTACTTTTTAGGAAAATTTCAATAGCCATTTTTTACCTAAAGTGAGCGGTACTTATATGTAACGCTAGGATGTTGTGAGACTTTTATTACTTTTCCGCCCAACCTATCTAATATGCGAGAAAAGTATTGGTTTACCCCAAAAAAAGTTGGAATTTTGAAAAAAATGTTTGAGTTATTTTTACGTTTTACATCAAGGGCAATACGAAAAAACGGTTTTTGGAAAAAAAACCTGTGTGTATGTCGTCGTTGTCGTCGGCCACTTTTCGTTACATGTCTTGTTAGCACTATACAGCCTCCGGAGTCCAATAAGTCACCAATTTTATGATTGGATATTGTATTGTCACAGATGAACCCTATTGATGTTCAGCTCACCAGAGCCAGTACACCGAGTGCTATGGTACTTCAAGTACGACATTTTTGTCATATTTTGAGAAATTTCAATTTGTTAGCGCGATACAGCCTCCAGAGTGCAACAAGTCACCAATTTTATGATTGAATATTATTCAGGACATCTCACCGATGAACCCTATTGATTTTTAGCTCACCGACCATATCGTTCCAGAGTCCAGGCAACGACGGCTCAAGAACCCTTGACTACTGCTGCGAGCTGTACGTCCCGAGTCTTCCCAAGATAAGTCCCTAACTTATTTTTGGTATATATAAAATATTGAGTTGGACATTTTTACTATAATAACTGATATTTATTCGTATTTGTATTGAGAATATAGTGTTTATGTAAATTTATCTTTGTGTAATGAAATTGACTGTCTCGACCCTTACTTCGTGGAATATGCTCATATTAGTGTTTTTAAATGAAACTCAAGGTCTCTAGTTAATTCCACAATATAATACAAGTTATTGAAAATTCTAAAAAAATGACAATTGTTTCGATATTGATTTATCGAAACAATTGTCAATTTTTTAGAATTTTCAATAACTTGTATTATATCGTGGAATTAACTAGAGACCTTGAGTTTCATTTAAAAACACTTATCTTTGTGTGTCAAATAAATCCATTTGTCCCGAAATTTTGTTTGTTGATTCACCTTATCCCAATTGAGGTAATGAAAAATAGTGTAACTAAGGCCGAATTCACCACCTGAGCAGTCCCGAGGCGGGGGTAACTTAGGATTGTGACATCTGTTAGTTCTAATAATTGCTATGGAGTATACCCATTGAATTATGTAAAACGATTTAGGAAGATTGAAGAAAGGTATGCCAATATCCCAGACCTGATCTTATTAGGAAATATAACAGCAACATGGGTGGGGCAGATTTGATTGACGAGAATATGAATACTTATCGTATCGACAGATGAAAAAATGAAGAATTAACATTAAGACAGATCAATGCTCAGACTTATTTACGAAAGTATAGAACTGTTGGCCAAGGCGCAGGCCGACCTAGAACTTGAAAATTCAGCATTTCCCGTAACAGAGTATCCGATGATACGCGGTATGATGGAAGAAATAATCTGCTTGCATATATTGCCGATCAAAATGAGGAATATGTGCTGGATAAAATTGCAGTACTAGTGCCAGACCTATATGCATAAATTTGACGTTGGTCTATGGATAGATGAAAATTTGTTAATTGTGATTTTAAAAAGTTTCATATTATCCTAGCGTAATATATACGTAACGACATTTTTTTCTTATGTCAATAAATTGTTTGTTAAACATTTACCTCTGTGTCACAGTTGGTTCCTACCCAAAGCACTACCAAACAAACCATTTTTGTAAAATTTACCAGAAAAACGTAATTCGGGCGTTAATGGGTTAAATGTTTAAATAAAACAACCTGTAACTCAGTGAGGAGCCACATTTTATCTAAGTGATTTAGGTTGAATCTTGATATTTTGATTCAGAATTCAACAGTTAGAAAATTTCCAATTATTAATGAAACACCCTGTATACAACCTTACGTGCAATGTACAAATGCTATTTAGTGGAGGGAAGTTGCCAAAATTTATGTTTAAAACGATACAAAGAACAATAAACGTTTTAAGTACATGTGAGACAAAAAATTAGGAAGGGAATGGAAATAGAGAATTTTTGTGTGAAAACTACTGGAACCACTATGGAAGCACATAAAGAAACATTCATCCGAGTACAGTTTAAAGGCGCATTTACACTATGTAACAATGTCATATAAAGCCGGGCCCATACTATGTACCAAAATATGTTAAATAACAAAGTTTTATAACTTGTTAGAGAATTTTAAATAAAAGTTTTAAAACACTGTGTTGTACAACATTTTGCATGTTATATAGAATGTTTTATGTTATTCATCCGATATCGGTAAACATCAAAGGAAGTTATAAAACTTTGTTGTAAAACACGCCGCGACTTGTCTACACATGTTAATGAGACATTTCTCTTTTACATACTACCTACTACCAGATGAAATGCTGCAAAAATTACGCGCAACTATTTTGTTTTGTCTTTTGTATAGTCTGGATGCTTCTGCTATATTATAACAAGTTACACAGCAAAGTTTTACAACAAATTTGTTTTAAAACTTTGTTATTAACATGTTTTGTTACATAGTCTAGACCCAGCTTAACAAAGTTTAATAGACAATGTTAAATTGCTATAAAATTGTTCAACATTATTGTATAATAATGTTATATGACAATGTTATAGAACAGTGCCATTGTTGAAATCGATCAAAATCTTATAATACATAGTTTTATATCATTAATTACAAGAGCGCGGCCCAGTGGTAGTGATTTGCCATAGGGCAAGAAGACAGGAGGACAGGCGTTTAGAATATGAATTACATTCAGATGGAAGTTTCAAGAACTTTTGTAGAATGCTCAGTGAAGATTTTGAGTTTATAATATATAATAGAACTTTATGCTCCCTATACAAGTCTATGAGAAGACACACTTGTTCCTTATTCCATTCCATTGCAGAAACCATCAAAACTCCCCACCACCGCCACAACAGAAAGAACAGAAAAATGTAAGTTGTTTTGAATAAGAACAACTCACGCCTAACCTTCAAGAGCACAAACACTAGACTGAAAGTTGTATCACATTTCCAGGCGTTCAAAACTCGACTGCAACAAAGTTATACATCAATGTTGCATAACTTATTTTGATCTTTACCGACACTGGATGGGAAACGTGCAACAATGGTATAAAACAATTTTTGATAATATACAGCAAAGTTATATAACTTTCACAATTTTTAAAAGTGCATTCCAAGAGTGTTAAACAACATTGTTGTATGACATTGTTATATAACATTCCAATTTGGAGCACTGCATTCCTTAGTGAAAAGTTATGTAACATTGTTATATAAGAGTGTTATACAACATTGTTGTATGACATTGTTATATAACATTCCAATTTGGAGCACTGCATTCCTTAGTGAAAATTTATGTAACATTGTTATATAACAGTGTTTTGTTACATAGTGAAAACGCGCCTTAAATATAAATATTTACAAAAGAAATTTGGCAGATATTTATAACGCAAAATAATTGAAATTTTAGTAATTCCACATTAAATACGTTTGTTTAAAAATTACGAAAATTGTTAAATGGGCGATTATATATTGCCACAAACAATTATTATAGACGGTGTAGCGTCTTTCGACATGAAAGTAAAACTGTTAATATAATAAACACTCTAGATACGCCTCTGAACTTAAGTAGGCGTAGACCAAAACATCTATCGATCGGTGACGTTCAGCGATAAAACTACATACTTTGATCTAAATTTGGTAGCAGTTGCGGCTGTTTATCGACTTTGAGAATGTTATTGCAATGATAAATTTATTTAGAACCTGTAGGTACTAACAGTTTTTGGTTTCAACAGACAGTAGTTCTCAGAAATAATACGGTTTAAATTATTGTTGTACAATTTAACAACGCTAAATTGCCATGCTTTTTATTATGTTTTAAAACATTATTGTATCTGTCTGTAAATGAGGCTCAGCACAAATTAAGTAAATGAAAGGATTGTTTTTATGAAAATGATATTTTCGGCTACTGTGTTTGTCCCCTATAACCTTGTAAATCCGTATTACTAAACCTGTAATGTATTAAAATTTCTCGCTTCTTTTTCGAATTTTGTCAGAAGTACATACCTTATCCAATATTATGGCTACATTACTTTATTGCTTAGCGGGAAAATTTGCCTTTTTTAACAATTGGGATTTATAGGGCCCCCCTTTTTATATGGTTAATCATATTTCTTAATTGAATAATCTTTTATCGAAGATATATTTTCGATACTAACCTTTCCGGTATACAGGGTTAGTATAAAGTGTGGAACCCCCTAAGTATCTCCTCAACGGTTTAATACTTTTAAATGAATTTACTCATCCCCTTCTAAGAAGATCCAAGGAATTAAAAAATGCTATTAAATTTAATGTACCATTTCCGGTTAAACCGGAAATGCATGTCAACTTTGTTTATTTTAAATAGAACACCCTGTACATTTTTACATTTTTGAATTCCTTGTGAAATTCTGCATACAATAAAACTTTCCATTCATATTTTTATTGAATAATAGAGGCTTTAATCAATAATTTATCGTTTTTGACTTAGATAGCCATGGATGAAATGTCAAACGGTGTGTAAGGCAAACTTAATTCATGAAAACATTCTAAAAACTTGGCAACATAACAATTTATTTATTTTAGCAAAAAATAACACAAATTAAGAAAATTATAATAAATGTTCAAAATTACGCCCTTCTCCTATTTGACAATATCCTAAACGATCCTCAAATTCTCGTAAAGAATTTTTAAAAAATTCGTTCAGAACTTGCAGCGATAAGTTTCGTATCCGTACCTCTAATGCCCGATTTCACCAACCAATTCCTAATTAGGTAATACCTAAATCGGATTTTGGAATTGATAAATGCAATTTACGTTTCACCACGCGCTAAGAAACGCCTAAGAATGATAAGAAATACCTAATATTGTCACTCTTAGGTATTACTTAGCGAGTGGTGAAACGTAAATTGGATTTAGCAATTCCAAGATTTGATTTAGGTATTACCTAACTTTAGGAAATGGTTGGTAAAATCGGTCATAAGTAATTTAAATTTGTGGGTCTACTTCTGTATACTTTATTTTTTAGATAACCCCACCGAAAACAATGGAGAGGAGTTAGATCAGTACTGCGAGGGGGCCATTCGATAGCACCCCTACTCCCTATCCATCGACCTGGAAAAACTTGATCTAAATACTGGCGCACAATTCTAGAATAATGTGCAGGCGCACCCTCTTGTTGAAACCATATGTCTTCAGCAGGAATTAGTGGGTTATTTGGACGAGGATAAAGTCTTGTAATAGCGGGTACAATATTATTTGTTAATAAATCCAAATACCGATGTCCAGTCAGATTACCTTCATTGTCCACACATTTATTTTTTGAGGATACTGCGTATGTACTTGTCTCTTCCAACGGGGATTATTTCTAGACCAGATAAGATAGTTATGTCTATTCACTTTACCACTTAAGCAAAATGTTGCCTCATCTGAAAAAAAAATTTTTTTGAAAAAGTTTGGGTTTGCTATACATTGGTTCTGAATGTTTTCACAAAATTCTGTTCTGCGATCTGGATCATCTTCAGTTAATTCGTGACAGAAGTGAAATTTATATGGTTTCAATTTTTCGGATTTCATTATGTTCATGACGGAAATATGGCTTATGTCACAGTCAAGAGCTAACTGGGTAGTTGATGTTTGTGGATTTTCTTGAAGTGATAGTAACATATCCAACTTTACATTATCATTTGTCGCGGATTTTGGTCTGACTTGGGTTCATTTACTACGTGATGTTTTCGTAAATAATACCTTACAGTTTTCACAACTGATGATTTTGTGATTTGGTGAACAGGATTAACTTCATTGAATAGGATTAAAACTTCCTTATAAGAACGCTGTTTGTCTCCATATCCTCGCATAATTAAACTTTCGATACGTTCTCCTTCACTTAGATACACCATAATAGAAAAAACAATAGTAACAAGTAACACAGAGAAATATTACACACCTTGTACTACACTAATAGGTAGATTACTCAATAATTAATTTATTTGACAATTAAAGGTTTGACATTTCATCCATGGCTAACTAAGTCAAAAACGATAAATTATTGATTAAAACCTCAATTATTCAATAAAAATATGAATGGACAGTTTTACTGTATGCAGAATTTCACAAGGAATTCAAAATATACAGGGTGTTCTATTTAAAATAACAAAGTTGATATGCATTTCCGGTTTAACCGGAAATGGTACATTAAATTTAATAGCATTTTTGAATTCCTTGGATCTTCTTAGAAGGGGATGAGCAAATTCATTTAAAAATATTAAACTGTTAAGGAGATACTTAGGGGGTTCCATAATTTATACTAACCCTGTATATACCACCTTTAATTTTTACTATTACTAGCGACCCGCCCCCGTCTTCGCCGAGAGCATTATTTATGCCTACATGTTTTGCCTGTCGTAGGATCGCATCAGCATGATGCGTCAAATATATGGTTTAGATCAAAATGTATTATATATGTCTACACTAGTAGACATAAATTACTTGTTAAACCTAATAATAGGTACCTACCTATCAACCTAAAAAAATATCTCAAATATAACACAAATCAGTTTTATGAATTAATAACCTCCGACAAATTTCACTCAAATATTATGCACTTACACCAATCAATTCTACCAAACGACAACATGAGACAAATAAAAATTGCGATCTTAAAATAATTCACAATGTTAAAAGAAACCGAAACAAAGTAAATCAGAATATATCTATCAGATCTACAGATATCAAATACAAAACAAAAATAACTTGAAATTGTACTCTAAAATATCAAAACCAACGCAATTACAACATTCCAACAACACCCAAAAGGAAAATAAATACCTTCCAGTCGTCAGCTCTATTCTCTCCAAAAATCGCCTGTGCTTGCTCGGCTGATATAGAAACAGTGAGCGACAGCAGTGGGCGCGGGGGTAATAACATCAAGCGAGTCCCGTCATCGGTGTGAGAATCGCGTTTTATTTTTTTGCGATTACTCCTAAGATATTAATTTACATTATACCGTGAATAGATTATAAAATGCTTAAGGTAACTAACGTACTTAAGCTGATAAGGATTAATCCTGTATACGTCTAAATAGCTTTCCAATTACCATTTTTTTAGGCTGAATGGGTATAGTAAGCTATCCTTAAAAGGTATGTATATATATATATATATATATATATATATATATAAGGTATATGCCACCGCGGACTAGAGAAATATCCCATCATGCATTGTTTTGTTATATCTCAAACGGATTAGGCAGTGTTTTCGATGAAAGCTCCCAGGTGGCTCGACTTTTTCCGACACTTCCAACAATTATCAGCAATCGTTATATTTCAACCAATTTACACAAAACCTTCACAAATTATAAACTGAAACCTTCCTCACGAATCACTCTATCTATTAGTGAAACCAGTAATTTTTTAATTTACCGCGAACAGGCAGACTTGGTTTTATAATATGTATTGATTCAAGAAATTTCTCTCAAGAATTGGCAAAACTTTCTTGGAATTCTAAATATTATTTCGACTCTTTAATGCTCGGATACGTTTTTTATTATGTAGTTAAATAAAAAAGTACATAATAATTTTTTTTAAACTGCTGTCCTGTGAAATCATAATTAAAGTTTTTTGTTTACGCGTGTAGAACGGACGTCAAGTACTTCATCTATTTCGGACAGTATTCTCTTGTTTTGACAAAACGGTCCTTCTCGGATAATGTTAACTCATCATAATTTATCAACCTCTTGCGTCCATTGCTGTTAGTTCTTACATTGTTTTATATATTGTGTTTATACATCCATCATTCAAGTCTTCCTCGGTTTCTCTTACCCTTCTTATCTGATTCCATGATGTGCATGAATTTGTTATAGTAATCACCCCTTTCACATTCTTATATCTCTTATAGTCTTTCCCAGCTCTCAACTCACTTGCACACCTTTCAGTCAACTATTCTGGACCCTATTTGATCACTGTCAATATGCAGTGGTTGTAGACTTTTTTCTTTAAGCAAATCGGTATCCTCTTAGAAAATATTGAATCGCTCCAAAGAATTCACATCCCAAAACCATGCGGATCTAAATCTCGCAAGTTTGGTTATCATTAACCATATGCCCCATTTTTATCGACTCTTTTGCATGCAACCATATCTCTGATTTAATTACTCATAAGAAATCTATGGATTATAAGTAATTGATTTCGTTTGTTGAATCTTTGGCGATAGTACATCACAACTTGACAACATTGTGGGTGAGCTACTGATAAGTTATGTAGTGTGTGGGACACTCTTGGCAAATATCACGATTGGGTGCTGCATGTTATCACTTGGTGAATTTGTCACTGCGCATCCTCTAAGTAAACATGACGTGTAGTACGATTTTCATCTATAAATATATAAGCTATGGCATTGATGCTTCACAAAATATCAAATTAACATTTTTTCAATCGTTTTTCTTAAGTAAACGTAGTTGGCATAATTTAATTCTACGTTTATACAATTAAAACAATGGATGAAGTGTTACGAAAGAAACTGTTCCTTGATTACTTGACATTTCTGTCCATTGCTTTGGGGAACTTCACTTTTTTTAAAGTAACAAAATTATCGATTTCCAAACCAGTAACGACGAATTCATTAATTTCTGCATATATTTTATCATATTTTCGTTCAATGTTCGGAAGTTGATTTCTGATTGAGGTGTCGTGAATCTTTTGGAATCCAATTTGCAAAACAAATGTCATGCACCGTTGGTCGCATTAAAGATTCTATAGACATGGTTTCTATCTTATTTTTTCCAATGATTGGTACGTGTTTGGACACATTTCCGTACATGCTAGACTAAACTTGAAATTTTTTCAATACATGCTAGGTAGTATCAAAAAACGATAACATCCTCTTCAAAATTGGTGTTTTTCGCGAAATTTTAAGAGTGTTGCAGGGCCCGATCTAGCTATTCAGTCGCTCAGGGCAAAGATAATTTTCGCCGCACTTTACATACACTAACATGATAAAGTCTCATGAGCTTATGTTGGGAGATGATTATATAAGTACATAAAATATGATATTGTTGGGATTATACCTATAATATTCACGTCAGTCTATAAGAAGTACCTATACGAAAGTTAACGAGTGAGTTTATGTTTGTAAGTATACAATATACGTCTTAAAGAATTTCACAGAAACTATTGAATGGATTGAAATATTTTGCAACGACGTACCTAATTACGGAAACCAATGGAAAAATAATACAATATTTGGCTTATATATGATATTTAAGGAATTCCCCTAAAATGTCGAGTTGTATGAATGTAGGTCCCAAAGTTTGAGGGAATTCAGAAATGTAAAACCGGCAAAAAATTCGGATAAATTTCTTTGTATTCTAATCTCTAAAATAATTACAAATCGAAAAAGTCGGTTCCTTATTTCCTATTTAGGTATTTCTTCTTCTTTCTTTCGAACAAAAATTATTCAGATAATGTACTAAAACATTCCCACTGTCCAACCTGAAGTAGGTTGGAAGGTGACACATAAAATTCTCAACATCTAACCTGCCAACCTGGGTGAGTGGCGGATGGCTAATGGGTTGGACGATAAATCAATTTTGCCGCCCTTCATTTTTTCGGCTCCTAGCAAATGCGTGGCTCCCCCCCCCCCCCTTAAGATCGGGCCCTGGAGCGTTGTCAACGTGAATGTATCAACTATTTTACACATATTCTTAATTCAACAGCCATAGAAAATCTTATATTTGGATGGATTTGTTTTCCGACGTGATAGCATAGAGCATTACTATGTAGGTAAGTAAGCGACATAATTGAGCAAGGCTTGCCCTCCGCATCTTTTGGGTATGTTCGAATCCCTAGTTAAATCTGTAAAGGTCGAT
Organism: Galeruca laticollis; assembly: GCA_963921935.1. Lineage (NCBI taxonomy): Eukaryota > Metazoa > Arthropoda > Insecta > Coleoptera > Chrysomelidae > Galeruca > Galeruca laticollis. The sequence goes on along the minus strand of OY998175.1, from coordinate 111,921,798 downwards.
TCACACATAGAAGTGACGTGACCGGCAGGTGATTTTACCGGCCGTAAACTCGCGGTGATTTCTATTCATATTGCTCAGGGTTTCATCATTGCCGTGGCAGAGTAATGTATAGCGAAATGGACATACTTTCAGATGAAAATTTTTTTCAAATCAGATGCCGTATATTTTGAATTGCATATGCCATACAATACGGGACAACCACGGACCTACTCAAGTTTCTCGTGATTCATAATTGAATACAAAATACACAATTTGTACGGACGTGAGAATCCAGAATATCGTCGGCAACTGATATAGTGATCACGTTACGGTGTCGACGTCATCACTGTAACGCTCGAACGTTGTGCAGATGTGAATAAGTTTCATCAAATTCCTACGAGAATAATTTTGAACTAACGGTGAAATGACGTGCCGGTTACGGCACTGCTCTATGTGAATCGAGCTTAGGCAATTGACTGAGCCATCCTCAATATATTTATGAAAAATTGTTCATCAATAGTTTTTTTTCAAATAAGTGCAATTGGTACAAATTAATACTATATGGAGAAGTAATTCAAACATTGGTAAATAGAGTACATATTTTTTTCTGTTTTTAGAAATTCACCAACTAAAATTGTTTTCATCATTATCTAGAATATAACTATTTGTTTGGGTAAAGAAGCATAGTTTCTAACTATGTGATAATGTTGACTATTGATAAGTAAAGCTTTAATGCTGCAAACTGATTTTATTATTTTTATAAATTCAATTGAACGTTCCTGATCCTCATTTAATTTACTTATATGTGAATATGGCATTTCATATAATAATTCGAATATATATTTCACGAGAAATTGTGTAAAATTTTGAGAAAATTAAGGATACTTTTTTTTAAATTATTCAAATAAGTATTTCTTTCTTTTGCAACTACAAACTATCCAAGGATCTACTCAAAAGGAAATTTTAGAAATTAACTCACTTTTTTTTCTTATCCGTAATCATGGCATGCAGAGATTCCATTTTACTAAGTTGCTGTTCTCTATTCTTTTTGTTTGGATCCTTGAGCTGACTTATCATATTATTTAGAAATGGTAAGTAGCCCTGAAGAGCTTCAAGCTTCTTATTGTATTCTTCTTCCGACATGTTGAAAAATTTCTAAAAACAAAAGCATACATTTGTCCTTGCTGTATTACTAGCTAATATATATTTAATGTAATAATTTATGGGATACAAAAATGTATTAACGTTAAAAACTGAAATAACGAAACTATTTTCTAATTCTAAAATGTTTTTGCAGCATTTTTTCTTATTTCTCTATCATTCCAAAATATTTTTTATCCTTCTTCAAATATTAAAGAAAACCAAATTATGCAAAAAAAAACATTATTCCCAGATAGTTTAAAAGTAGCCATGTTCTAGAACTGCACAGCACACCCAAGCCAAAGAGTCGACGACAACAGCAGATTGTTCTAACCGCGTTGTGTTTTTTAATGAAAGTTACATACATACTTACCTTATAGAATCACACTGTATAAATTATAATTTCACTGTGCATTAATTCGAGTTCACTAATAGGTAATTTTTAACATTATTTTATTAGGTCTTTACACTTTTGAACAATATTATTCTATTGAACTTTACACAAGCTTCGCATTTTCGACATCTTTACATCCACACACAATTCACATTCTACATCAAAACGGCCGTGTGCGCAACGAAAAAGTCATATCCGACGTTCGGCGGGCAATGCCGAACGTTTGCCCACTTCCACCGATTTAATTTTGTTTTTTGATGCTTGTTCCTCTTTACCTCTTTCACGATTTACCCACACAGGCACAGTATTTTGTTCATGCTCTAAGCTTATAGTATGGACAAGTTGATCAGACGGTTAGTCGAAATCAAGAATTTTAAGTATTCAGAAGGTGACGTAACAAATTAGAAAAAATGATCGGATATACGTAGTGTTTGTGAAATTGGAAACATTATGAGTGCGACGTAATTTAAATATAGAAAAACATTTAAAAGATGACATTATTAAACTGTTATTCCAAATAAAAATTTGTATAGTTGAGGTCATCGACATTTTGTTGACCTGGGAGTACAAAAGATATTTCAGGGACAAACACAGCTAGTTTAATAGGTATATAATACAGTCGTCATTATTTTTGTGGCTATGTACTGAATTAATTATGGTCAATAAGATTGCTACAGTTTTTAATACAGACAACGCCCATTTTTATGAACGTATACAATTCATTATATATGTTTGATCATAATTACCTTATCTATATTTGATATAATTCTTAGAAACATACCTTAAAGAGGAATGATATTTTTGATTTTGGCTCATTTGGGTTGTCGTTGTCGAATACTGAAAGGATTCAACTTATTTATCTACATATAATATTTTGTTTGGTTCCTATGGATAATAAGCCATTGTAAAAAAATTCCAGTTTTCATCACACTAGAGAAACTATATTGATTTTTAATAGGCTACGAAAAACTTCAAAAAAATAAGGTAAGTCATTAGATAGATTTTGATGTTTATATAAATTAGATTGTATCAAACGTAAGCCAGTGGAGTTTCAAAATATGTTCCTAAAAGTGAAGATTGTAGTGTTATATTTATAGAAAAATTAAAATTATTTTTGAGGCCATATTCATTTACTAAGTACCTATATTCCAATTTAAACATATCTAAATCAGTTATATGAAAATTCAAATATCTATAAGAAAACTTTGTAGCTAGAAGTAAAGCAATACATTTCTTGTACCTATACACTGTAGGATGTTTTTTATTGACCAGGTAGGTATATACACATGCATTGATAAAATAATTACTTGGCAGCCATTGGAAGCAAATATAAACTATTTTTTCATGGCAAAATTACTTTTAGCAAAAATAACCTACCATATTTAAAAAGTACAAATAGTTTATTAACCAAATTCATGTTGAATATATAACACATCAAAAAATGGTTTGCAGGTATCAGTTGCTGACAAATATAAACTTAATTAGTAAATGATCTCTGTATTTTTGTCAAGATTGATCTATAAAACTGCCTTATTTATAAATATTAATACTAAAAATTTGATTGAACATCTACCCACATAATATGATATTAGAGATTAAGTTATCTATTTACATACATGTTGTTATTTGAACAAAATATTGATAATTACAAAGAAAACCCTGAAAGTTTTAAATTTATTTCTAAAGTATTATGTTAAGCACAGTTTGAATTTTTACTTCAAATTATATCCTGCATTTTGCTAATAGTTCAACAGTTTTTTTTTTCAAATTATTAGAATTTTGTGAGCTTGGAAATTTATATTTGTAGAATTCTCTGAACAAAAATGAATCTTAAGTTTAGAATTTTATTATATTTTGTAAAACACATTTACACCTTAAAGGAGAAATAAATATTCTCTAGTATCTGGTTTTATGACCTTAGGTATTTGGATCAGAAAACTAAAACTTTTTTCTGTATTGTTTAGATAAACCAAAAATATGTGTTTTCTGTGAAAACTTAGGTCACTGTAAAACATAATCTTTGAAAGTGATAGGTAGTTAGCAATTATTGGTTTTTGTTGGTGTATGGTTAGTGACAAGTCTCTTATTAGTAAATTCCTTTCCCTGGTAGCAATCTTTTAAATAAAGATTATGCAATCTTAAATAAATATCGTATATCTAATATTGAGGTTATTTAATTATTTCACGATTATCCTTTCCATAACTTCTTATACTATTTTTTAATTATACTTTTCCATCATCTGTTACTATATTAATGCTTCATTCATGTCTGATGTGCCGAATATGCGAACAATGTGAGTGTTTTAGATGCTTCGACTGTTTTAATGAGATTATATAATAAAACTGTTCAAATTATTGCAATTCTGTTCATCTGTGATATTCGTTATACCTTGAATTTACTTACTCAAATAAATCTCTGCTATTTTTAAATATGTATGGCTAATAGGAAATATATTTATGTAATATTAATAATTAAATAATGTTACTATAATTGACTTGTTGTCTCTTAGTTTCTCATCGATAAGTAGTAAGGACGCCTTGTTGTAAGGTTCATTGACTTGTTCAACAAAAGTAATCTATGTAATAGCAAGGGAATTTCGAATAGACAAAATTAATACAAAAAAATAAGATCAGATACTTATTTTATTATCACTAATTATAAAAACAAGGATATATTAAATATCACTATAACTAGAACCAAAAAATGTACAAACATCTAAAAATATTAAAAGCAGACAAATCCAATAAAACTGTTTTATGACATTCCAAGATAAAATTAAGTTACAGAATGATGAAACAACAAAAATAAATAAAACAAGATCTTGTACCAAAAACAAATTGATATTTTAAATTTATCTTGGGAGGAACATTTTTATTATTTCATCCAAGCAAGCAACAATCCATAATGCCCTACCTCCTAAAATATTTGAGCCACCAAAACTACATATAAACCTGACATAACTAACTCTCTGACAAATTGTTTCAGGTATCCAAACTCCTTTCATTCCACAGACCTTTTGTTTGAAGAATATTCTATACAAAAATAAATATTGTATAAAAAATAAATAGAATTTCAAAGAAACGTAAAAATTTCAAATGAATATTTTTATATAGATATTCCCATTAGAATTGTGAGGGATATATTTTTAACAATTGAACCAGATACAAAAACACAAAACCAATTTATACAAGTTGTAGAACTAACACTTCAACAACATACTTTACATTTTAGAATAAATGATTTAAATAAATTGATATGATTTTGTGCTATGGGAGCATCCATATCAAGTGTTATAGCACAAATGGAAGATCTCCAAGAACTTATCATTAGTAAACTCAACTGTATCAATCTGTTCTGTTTCCAATATGTAAATAACTGCATTAATGTTGTACCAAAACCCAAAATTGAAAACATAATCCAAATATTTAGTTCCTATAATAAAAACCAATTCACAACTGAAATTGAACAAAATAATACACCTTGATGTTACTACATAAAGTTAACAAAAACATAAAAATTGAATAGTATGCAAAACCAATTTGGTCCTCTTGATATTTAAATTTTAATTCATGTTACACTACCTCCTCAAAAAAACGGTCATTGTAAGTTAGTGAGCTACCAGATGATGGATTTACATACACAGCTATTGAAAAAGCAAAAATGCACTAAGAAAAAATAATTATCCTGAAGAAATGATTAAAGGAATATTAAAAGAAGCAAATATGATAATCAATTAGTAAACAATCCAAGTCCTGAACATCAAATTATAAAACACCTATCTACCATATATACAGGGAGTATCCCGCCAATTATCAAATTACTTTAGTAACCATGAACTTAAAATGAGTGAGGTGTTCAAAGGTTGATTTTTGTTTTGAAAATGTTTTTTCCTATTGTTTTTGGTGATGGAAGTATTAGTTTTCTCTGAAGGACTGGTGTTGGTTGTGTTTTTGGATGGGACCTCTTCGTGCGGTGCTGCGAGAGGTGGTTGGTGAGTGGCTCGTTTGAGTGCATTGTAGAGAAGCGAGGTTTTGACTGTGTGTGATGGATAAACAATTAGATTAGATATAACTAGATAGGGCGGGTACAACTGCGGCTTTATTGTTCCCTGTCGTCGCCATATGACTGGGGAATACATTCACCAGGTTACAGGGAAACCACAGGGATGGTTTTCCACAGTTGCGTGATTTTTGGGTTATCTGATGAAGATAAGGTAGTTCTCGAGGTAGGTAAGGTGATTTCGGGAAGGTCTTGTATATTTGTAAAATAGATTGAAAAGCCATTAAGTAATAGGATAAAAAATAAGTAAAACAGCATTACCTAACAATGAGAGAAACAGAAAAACATACTTGACTGTCTCGACCCTTACTTCGTGGAATATGCTCATATTAGTGTTTTTAAATGAAACTCACGGTCTCTAGTTAATTCCACAATATAATACAAGTTATTGAAAATTCTAAAAAATCAATATCGATGATATTGATTTATCGAAACAATTGTCAATTTTTTAGAATTTTCAATAACTTGTATTATATTGTGGAATTAACTAGAGACCGTGAGTTTCATTTAAAAACACTAAGAAAAACATACATTTAATTATGAAAATCAAACATTATTTTAACAGCATCAAATACAGAAAGCTAATTTGTAGAAATGATCTATTTACATAAACTGACCATTTTTTTACCTCAAAAAGGGATATGTGTATACGCTAGTTGGCAGGTTAACAATTAAAATAATCGCAACTTTTTAATGTTCTGTTTAGTGTGACGTAATAGAATTAAAAAATGTATAAAACGGAGATAATTAAATATTTAAGAAAAATGGATGTTGCCGGCTCGTACAGGTGTAAACGCTCTAACTGCGGACGGTTATGTCACTTTTCGAACGGACCAATCGCGGTCGTTTTACTATATTGAATTTCACGGAGATTTGATACACTTTTTAATAGCTAAAATTGATAATTTAAACTGATTAAAACAAAAAAATATTGTAAGTATGAATGCAGTTATAAGGAATACAAAAAAAAATTTGCCTTAATTCGGTTCACATACATATTCCCTATTATTTTTATTGTTATAATTAAAAACCAGCATTATTAAAGCAACGTTTCTCAGACAGTAATTATTAAAATATATGCAATATATATATATATATATATATATATATATATATATATATATATATATATATATTAATATATATATATATATATATATATATATATATTAATAATACATATCCTATATCTAAATTCTAAAGAAAAAATTGAAATAAAGAAAATATGCATATTTAGATGTAATACTAGTGATACACACTGTATTATCAATAATTTGAAAGGTTCAATATGCCAATAAAATTTGACATTTCAATTTCATATGACATTACTGCAGAATGGACTTAATGACAGATAGATTTTAAAACGATTTGAAAAACCATAATACAGATGTCTCTATTAGCAAAATGGCACTTATAAAAAAAATAATGAAAATCTCTCTTGGTATATAAAAACGTAAATTTGTATTTTTTTAAAAAAGAATTCTTGGTAACCAAAGGCGAAGAGAGTTATTTATGGAAACAGTTTAGTTAGTTGATTCATAACATCGCGAGAGACAACATCGAAATAAGAGTTGTCTCAGAATTTTTTAAATAGAGTTGAATTTTAATATCTCGAGAGACAACATCGGAATAAGAGTTGTCTCAAATTTATTTGAGAATATCAGAATAATTTGTAGCATTATTATCAAATTAACACAATTTGCCTTTGAAAGCCAGTGCGTGTATTATTCGCAGAGAATTACAGCGGTAAAGTGCGAGTGTTGTTCCAGTTTCTAAATAAGTCATTTAGAAAATTGTTCCAGATATTCTAAAACGTTTTTAGAATACAAACAAGTCTATCTGTATCCAGTTTGGTTAGTCCAGCCCATATTATATATTATTTCTCGAGAATTAATAGGCCTTTAGTAAAAAATATTTCGATAGTAGATGCATCTGATGAATTAAATATTTGATCAAATTATAGTAACATTATTGATATATCATTCTACGTAAACTCAAGACAAATTTTGAAAAAGACAATTTACAAGGAAATTGGGGAATGTTACATTGACATATAAGTCATTTTGGACTTTTAGTTAAAGTATTTAGATAAGAATTTCTAATTTTAGATTGTTTATAATATTAAGGTTTTGATAGAAAATTCTATTTTTGCGTATTCGTTTGTGATATTTTTTGAAAAGTTTTAATTTTTGTAAGTGTTTATTTGATAATATAATATATAAATTTGAATTCTAATCACCTTTTGGCTCTCTTTTCATAATCATTCTCATTACATTTGATAATTTCATCCTATAGAAAATTTAGTACAAGAAGTGACATTTGGTTTAATTTCTGACAGTAATTTCATATGTGTCATAAGAAAATTTAATTGTCTTTTAGTGTATTTGACAAACAGTTACTTTCGATTTGAATAGTATAATACGTGATTTGGAGAATTATTTGGAAATTCATAAATTTTGAATAATTCTTTGAAATCTTTGATCCCTCCCTGAGAAAAGAGTGAGTTGATTGATATTGTGTATTAATTTATCTTTCAGGATATAAAATTTAATATTTATTTAGCCGGGCATATTAATTTGACAACTGCTGTCATTAAAAATTTTATAGGTTATATTTAGCTAAAGGTGTTTTCATATTAGTGTAGTTACAGCTACAAATAAATTCAACGATAAAACAATATAGAATATAATATATTATAATTAAAAACATAGTCGAGATATACTATATATATATATATATATATATATATATATATATATATATATATATATATATATATATATATTTACCGGTCTCGCGTAATTAAATTTCCGCGAGGGACTATTTTGCGTCCCGGAGCTTTGTTTGGGAACAAAGGGACGGTCCCGTTTAACACGGGACGTACGGAGAGTTTGTAATATACATAAAAACGATGCCATTAATGCAGACAACAAAAATACTACAAATTTGGATGCGTTGGATGAAATATTGAGGGTTGAGGGAATTATAATTTTCCGTCATATGGGATGCTGTTCAGGAGACCATATAGGAAGGGAAATAGTCCAATGGATTCATATCCCACATTTCAATTTAAATTATTTATGGATATAAATACATGGCATTTATATAAAACAATTATACAATATGTCCTAAGTTGGAATCATATGGAAAACTTTTTTATTATTAATTTTAGGAAAAAAAGTTATTCTTCATAAAAAGTTCTACATTATGTAAAACTTAGGTTTTTTAGTCGTATACGAGGTTTGTCGAAAAATATTAGTTTTACTCAAGAGTAAAGTACCTTTAAATTTGACAATATCGAAAAATGTTATTAAAAAAAGTTGATCAGAATTAGAAATTACGTTTAAATATGTAATTATATTCATTTACAATAATAAAATTATTTTTAAAATGCAACAATGCAAATTTAACTTTAGTTACATGTAATCTATGATGCACTTACAAACAAATAGTTTGTTGACAGAAGGAATAAATGTGGTTAGTAAATTTCAAACCGCGTTAGAATTTATAAAACACATAAAAATGGTAGCGTTATTAACTGACGAAGAAAAAATTGAAATTGTTTTGATTGTGAGAGATTACTATAAAACCCATAGAGAAGTAGCATATATTTTCAATAATAGACATCTCAATAAAAATATAATCCAATCAACTGTAACGAAAATAGTAAATAAATTTAGAAGAACTGGAAGTGTTAAAAATAATTTTAATGGAAAACGTCGAAAACTGGTTGCTGATGAGAATACGCAGTTTGATGTAATGTTGTCTGTTGTAGCAAATCCAAAATTGTCATTGCGCAAAAGAAACTCGTTACAACCAAATATAAGTAAAAATACAGTGGCAAGAACTTTAAAACTAAATACAAACCAAAAATCGTACACACCACATTAAAAGAAAGTGATTATGATAGGCGCTTTGATTTTTGCTCTCTCATCCAACGAGAGTTAGAGGAGGACCCTTTTTTTACGAGGCATATAATTTTTTTCGATGAGGCGACATTTTCGTCAAATGGAACTGTCTCGTCGCAACATTATCGCTGGAGGTCTGAGGAAAATCCCAATTTTGTATTAAAGTCTCATATTCGTTTAAGACGAACGTGTGGTGTTGGATTTATAACAACAAATTAATAGGATTTTTTTTCGCGAATCTATGAATGCCGAACGTTATTTACATTTTCTACAAACTCATATCAATGAATTCATGGACGAACTACCCTTAATAGAACGTCAATGTATTTGGTACCAACAAGACGGTGCCGCATGCCACAGTACAATAAATGTTAGGAACTATCTTGAAAATTTGTTTCATGGAAAAGTTATTCACAGATATTCTGATCTCTTTTGGCCTGCTAGATCCCCTGACCTAACCCCCCTTGATTACTTTTTATGGGGTTACCTGAAACAAAAAGTTTACCAGAAAGCGCCGTTTCAAGATATTGACCACTGGGAGAGGATCATTTTAGAAACATGTCAAGAAATTTCTACACAAATGATAAGGAATGTATTACGTGGATTTTCCAATAGAACGATTAAGTGTATTGAACCGGAGGGTGGATATGTCGAAGCATTAGTATGAGTGAAAATTAAATGTGTTTGTTTTTAATATTAATGTGATGTTAGTTTTATAACTTAGTATTTGAATGTATTTTATTATTAGCAAAATAAATGAATACACACTTATTACGCGTTTTAATTGCAAACTTATTAGAAAACGTCGAAAATATTTTAAGTTTATCAGGTGTTTCATAATCACAAGAGATAAAATGTTCATTCAAAATAGAAATATTAGTAAAATATAAAATAGTCTGAAGTTTTAATTTAAATGGATGTACATATTTAAACGTAATTTCTAATTCTGATCAACTTTTTTAGTAACATTTTTCGATATTGTCAAATTTAAAGGTACTTTACTCTTGAGTAAAACTAATATTTTTTGACAAACCTTGTATACGACTAAAATTTTTGATATTTGATGACTGTATTTTAGTTTTTAGATAATGCAGAACTTTTTATGAAGAATAACTTTTTTTCCTAAAATTAATAATAAAAAAGTTTTCCATGTATTTATATCTATAAGTAATTTAAGTTGAAATGTGCGATATGAATCCATTGGACTATTTCCTTTCCAATAGGGTCTCCTGAAAAACATCCCATATGATGGAAAATTATGTGTTCCCTCAATATTTCATCCAACGCATCCAAATTTTTAGTATTTTTGTTTTCTGCATTCTCACGAAAACAATATACTTGCAATATAAAAACGATTACGAACAGTGGCCCGTGGCAAATTCTTTTGATGGGGCCCTATCAGTAAAAATCGTCACGTTTTACTCAGTTTAATTTTAATAAACTTCGAGATTTTCAGCGTACTCAATTACACGTTGTATATGTCCCACTAATGGCCATAGGCCTCCTCTCTAAGGCGAGAGGGAATGGTCTGTAGTCCCCACGCTAGCCCAATGCGTAATGGAGACTTCACATTCTTCCATAGAACATAATATCTCAATTATTCATTCATTATCTATTCGTTAGCTTTTCGGTGAAGGAACAACATCGTGAGGAAACCTGCATACATTTACATTGAAATAACAATTTAATTTCAATAAGATATTTATTAAGAAAAAATTTTTTTTTCGAGCTTTCTGTTCCGCAAAAGTGTCTATAACATCATCAAAGTTTAAAGATCTGGCCATAGAACTTTCAATAGACAGAATAGCCAAGTTACATAACCTGTCTTGTCCCATAGAGTTTCTTAAATAGGTTTTTATCAATTTTAGTTTTGAAAATGATCGTTCAGCACTCGCTGTAGTCACAGGAATTGTAAGAAATAACATTAATGCAGTGCATACTTCAGGAAAGCTGCAGGACATAAAATGATTTTTTAGTATTAATAAATCAGCAAGGTCTCTAATACACGAAGATTTTTCTATTTCGTCTCTAAAAGTGGATGGAAAACTGATAATTTCTCTGGCAAATGATTCAGATATGTCTTTTTTATATACCTCAACAAATTCTAGAGCTTTTTTTAATAGATCAGTGTCATTTAAAACAATTAAAGTGGAAGGCTGCAAAACACTGAAATTTGAAACAATTTCATTCATTGGAAGGAAACGCGATTTCAGTTGGTTTATAATGATGTCCAATACTCGATAAAATATGTTCACTTTGAACAAACTTTTCGGATCTTGGAGACGCTCATCTTCGCAAAGCTCATCAAAATGGCGTTTTACCTTCCTCTGACGAGTTTTAGAAAATTCAGGAGTGATGGACCATTTTTCTGCTACACTATTTGCTTCAATTTTTAAAGTTTCAAATTCATTTCGATACCTTTCCAATTCTTCTAAACAAATTTTCAAACGTTTTAAGGCATTTGAAAGATCGGTGGGTTTAAACTGAAGGGCTTTAGAGGCTGCATCGATAGTAAGTAGGATCTTGCAATGGAAAACCAATAACATTATAAAATTGTAGTTTTCGGTCTTCTTTTTGAGTGAAACAGCTTCATTCCTTTCATCTGATTTGCGATTTAATAGAATTGTTGTCGTTAGCGCTTTTTGGACTTCAACAAACCGAACTTTTAAAGCAAAAACGGCATCATAATGTCCTGCCCATCTAGTAGGGTTTAATGTTTTTAATGTTATTGTAGTTGAAGACTCACTTTCTTTATTAGATATAAAACTTGATAAAATATTCCATCTTTTGATACTATGCCCAAAAAAATTTTGCATATCAATAACCTCTCTCACTGCATCATTGAGTACTAGATTTAAATTATGAGCAGCACAGTGAACATATACGGCATTTGGCTGGACATATTTTATGAGTTAATGAACTCCACCAAGTCCCTTTCATTGTGTTAGTACCATCATATCCTTGTCCTCCACACTTATTTAGAGGAATATTTTTGTCACTTATGGATTAATAATTTGCTTGGACATTGCTAAGGCAGTTTGATCCTTAACTTCATGAAATCCTAAAAATGTTTATTTAATGACAAGTGTCTTTGGGATTCCATAATCATCTTTTTCGATCATACAATAACGGTAAAATTCACACATTTGATCAATTTTTGAAATATCTTGAGTTGTATCGAATACGATAGAGTAGAATGGTGCGGAATTTATTTCATTTATGAGTGCATTTTCTACTTTTAGAACCAGGACAGAAATTAGCTCATTTTGTATTTTTGGACTTATTTTATCTGGCCCTTTGGTTTACTTAACAATTCTCGTAAAATCGGGCCGTATTTTCCTAATAACTCAACAATACTCAACAAGTTTCCTTTGGAGCTTGGATCACTGCTATCTGCATTTTCTGTGTGGCCACGAAAGGCTAAATTACACGTTGAAAGTGTCAGAGTAACATCAAGGAGCCTAGAAAGTACTTGGCGCCAAAAAGATTTTTCTTTTTTGATTATAGACTCTTGCTCTTCATCAAGTGTTCCATGTAGCCGCCACTGTTGATACGTAAGACAGGAATCCAAATGAATTTTTGATGTCTCGTGTTTTTGTATGGCATCTATAATATGTTTCCAGTCGTCATAGCTCTCAATCCACACATTTTGTGTTTTTTTAGATGCCCGATTTGCCAGTAACCAACACGGTTCGCAATACGCCTTCTGAAGTGTTAAAGAATAGGATAGCCATGTTCATGTTTCACGCCAGACTTTGAAACAATATAGTAATGTTTTTCTAGAAAAGATCTATTGTCACTACTTTCTAAGAAAGGGCCCTTAGGTTTACAATGTCCGTTTTCAATCACGAACCTTTTCACTTGATCAGTTAGCTCTTTAAAATTACCCTTATCAGTCATATATGGCGAAGATACAATATTGTTCATGCTAAAATATAATTCTCTTTGATTTTTGCTAGTACCCCCTTGTGGTTGTTCTGGGTCTGGATAGTCACTGGTGTTAGGTGCTGCATCTGATAATTCTGGTATACTTTTAGTAAGGTCCAATTCTTCACTTTTGTATTTTGATTGACAGTTTTTTGACGGTCATAAGTACGTAAAATTACTCGTCACGGGTAACGTGTACATCTCTAAAAATGAATCAACATCTTTTTGTTTAGGTTGGTTGAAATGATTAACGATTAACTTGAAATTGTATTATGGTCTTTAGTTGTCTCACTTTGGATTTTAAGCAGAACTTATAAAAATATACTTTTCAAATAAAATAAAATACTCGGGTACAATGTAAAAAAATATTTTTGAGCTCGCGCCCCATTGGTCCGGGGCCCTCTTGGGTCGGTGGTCCATGGTATTTTGCCAGCCCTGCCACCCTATTGTTACGCCACTGATTACACGAAACATTGTCGCAGCCAGAAATTTTGTCCTAAATATTTATGAAAATAAAATGAGACATTTTATTGTAATTACCAAAAAATTATTTAAAATAAGTAACACACATATAATACTTATACTAAAAAACAAAAAATCCTATTACAATAAAATGTATGTAATCAATAATATTAAAGTAAAATTCTTCGTTTTGTTTTTGCCATTTCGTCCAGGGTGATATCAATCGTGGTCTGCATAGAGATGTAAAATTCTCGGTAATAATCTTTTGGAGAATATTCTCAAGTTGGAAAATTTTCTGAGAATGGTAAGAAAATCGCTAGAAATTGCATTTTTCACATATACGCTTGAACAGAATTTGCAATTATATACTGTCTTCCTATGACATTTTGGTATTAAAATATTTCCAAAAATTACTTTTCGGTTTTGTGGAACCCTTCAATTTATTTTCCTCCATGTTTTTATACTTATAGAGAGTCTAAACTGAGCCGAACAGAACGCCAAAATAAAACTAGTTTCACCACGTAATTTCAATTCACACAGCTGTATAGAATATATGTTCCTGTTTCTAGGGGATTTCCCCGAATCACTGTTGCCAGCCAGACGTAAAACACTGTTGCCAGAGTTATAGAAAATGTTAGAAAAAATGAATTTTTTTAAAAATCATTGCAAAATTATTCAGTGTAAATCATGTAGAAAAACTTCTCTTGAGGATATTCTCTCGAGAATATTCTCCTCTCACATCTCTAGGTCTGCATAAAGAACTGCAAACCATTTAATCTGCCCTCTCCCGTAGTGCTACCCAGAAAAGTTTTTAAATATTTTAAATTCGAAAGTGGCCTTTCAGATGTATCAGTTGTAATAGGCAAAGTTAAAAAAAAATGTAACAGCCTTTTTATATTGGCATCACATTCGGATTACACTTTGTCCAAATCTTCCTTCAGTTTCTTGTTGCATTTTTTATACCACAGCTCAAGTGCAGCTTTTAGCATCGTTTACCTCTTTTTGTAGAATCTGTGAAGTTCCAAAAAAACATTTAAATTGACTATCAAAATCTTGATTATCATGTGGAAAGGGGCATTCAGGATTTTGAATGGTTTCTCGATGGAATAATTTTTTTATTTTAAAATAATAAGCAGCGGAAACGGTTTTTAAAACCAATCTTTGTGTTTGTCTTGGCGATAGTCTAGGTATTATGATTTCAATATAGTTTTTCGAAAGTAGACCTTTAGCTTCATTAAAAATATTTTGTACCAATGGTTCTAGTCGTCGAGGCACTTGAATTTGAATTTAAAAAAATATGAAAATTATCACCTGCCACTTCTCTTTATGTTTGTAGAATCTTGCATAAAGACACTGTGTAGGCATATATTCTTTCTGAGCACATTAGTGCGATCACAAATTTGGTACTTTTAATCATAATCACTTAGCGCTACAACCCTGGGTGGGTCTTGGCTGACTGCACAACTTTATTCCAGGAGGCCCTGCCTTCCATCAACCTGTAATCGAGTGGGATGCTCATTTTTTGGAGGTCTGATCTTATGTTGTCTCCAACGCATTCTGGGGCGTCCGAGTGGTCTTTTGCCTGTTGGAGTCTCTTCACATATCAGTTTTACAAGTCTTTCGTCGTGTAGCATCTGTACGTATCCTGCCCATCTCAAACGCTTGGATTTAATCTCCTGGATAATATCGCTATCTTTGTATAGTTCTTGGACCTCTGCATTAGTTCTAATGCGATATCGGTTGGTCGCCGGATCGTGGTAGGGTCCAAATATCTTTCTGAGAATCTTTCGTTCGAAGCATCTGAGTTTATCTTCGTTTGCTTTGGTCATTGTCCACGTTTCGCTACCATATGTTTTATATATCTTGATTTTTGAAGCCCTTGTTAGACTCTGTCTTCATAAAGCTATTGAGTGCAAAAAGACAGCGGGTTACGAACTGGATTTTGCCTTTGATTTCTTCAGTGACGTTGTTGTCTGCTGTAATTGTGGCACCAAGGTATTTGAAGTGTTCTACTCTTTCGAAGTTGAAATTGCTTATTGTGACGTTTTGTCCTAATGTATCTCTTCGTGCCGTTCTTTTTACGCACATGTATTTCGTCTTTTTCTCGTTAATTCTTAGTCCTACTTCGCTTGTTGTTTTCTCGATCTTGTTGAAAATGTCCTTTATTGTTACGACAGAATCCCCGATGATGTCGATGTCATCTGCGTATGCTAACAGAAATTTGGGACCTTTCGTTGTTAGCAGTTCAGTTTTTATCTCAGCGGCTCTCACGGCTTTCTCTAGGACGAGGTTGAACAGTAGTAGCGAAAGGACATCGCCTTGTTTTAGTCCGTTATCTATTCCAAAGCTGCTGGATAGGTTATTGTTTACCTGTACCTTTGATACTCCTCCCTCTATGCAAATTTTGGTCATCTGGATCAGCTTTTTTGGAATTGAAAACTCCGCCATTGCGTTCCATACTTGGCTTCTTTCTATGCTATCATAAGCTTGTCGGAAATCTATGAAGAGGTTATGTTCTATTATATTCCCAAGCCTTTTCTAGAATTTGCCGTGGTGTGAAAAGTTGGTCTATAGTTGACCTGTATTTTCTGAAGCCGGCTTGATATTCACCTAGGATGTTTTCTGCATATGGAGTTAATCTACAGTGTGACCCATTTTTAATGGAAACACCACCCTAAAATTTGAAGTTGTAAACCGATTTTAATAATTTTTTTTTGAAATGTCAAGTACTAAAAGGTCTACCTTGGGACAAAATTTGAAATGTTTATTCCAATTTTCAGGGCATACTACGATATTTTTTCTTAGTCGAAAATCGGGATTTTTTATTAGCGATTTTTTTATTGAAACAATCACTACGCCACTGGATTTAGAGTGCCTCTAAACATGTGTGACCAAAATTTCATGAAAAAATATTCATTAATAACAAAGTTATGGCAAATCAAAAATTCGATAACTCTCACAGCTAACAGTCACAAAAACACCATATATCAACAGATATAGCCATGAGAATATTTTTTTTATGATTTCAACAATAAAGTGCCACCAGATGAAAAAAAAACAAATAGCGTAAATATTTTTAATGAAAATAGTGGAATTGCATTCAAGTTTTCACGCAAATGAACTAAAACTAAGACCTTATAGATTTTTCAATTTAAATCTTAGTTGCCATGGAAATGATATTACAGTTTGACACTTGTGAAAGATTTAAGTGAACTATTGTCAACAATATTTACCTTACAGTTCTTCGGATTATTTTGTGTCATGGCTGCAAGATTGACCGTAAGAGAGAAAATTGAAATTGTACGCCTTTCGGGAGATGACGTTAGAAATGCTCTAGAGAGGTTTGTAGAATATTTAATGAGAGACATCCAGATCGTCCTCGTATTAGCTGCGGTACGGTAAATAAAATAAATAAAATATTCAATGAAACTGGTGCAGTATCAAAAATGATGTTAAAAAGTAATCCTGTACAAAGACGAAACAGGAATGATCAAATCATTTTAGATTATTTCGGAAATAATCCTAATGTCAGTTTAAGGAATTGCAACTTTACATTTGAATATTCCACGAGAAACTATTCGGAGATGTCTCAAGGCGAAGAATATTAAACCTTTCAAGCCAACATTTTTAAACACACTGCAAGAAGGCGACGAAGCAAGACGTATGGAATATTTAAACAATAGAAATTCCCTACAAAATATTTTATATACCGACGAAGCCACTTTCACTACAAATGGAGTAGTGTCATCACAGAATTGTCGCTATTGGGCAGTGGATAATCCTAACTGGGTAATAAATTATATAAGCCAGTATTCTCAAAAAATCAACGTCTGGTGTGGGATATTGAACGAACGAATTATTGGTCTTTTTTGAGGAAAACATTAATGCGCAGAGGTTGCTAGAATTTTTAAACACAGAGTTTTGGGATGCTACTCACGAGCTGCCATTCAATGAACGATCAAATTTAATTGTTCAGTTCGTTATGCCAGAGCTGTGAGGCAATGGCTTAACGAACCTTTTCCAAACTGATGGATAAGCCGTGGTAGTCCGTTTCTAGATTGGCCACCCAGATCTCCAGACCTCACAGTTTTGGACTTTTTTCTCTGGGGACTTATCACACAAAAGGTTTACAAAAATCGCTCAAGAGATAGAAATGAACTTTGTGCAAGAATTCGACAGGTATGTGCAGATATTACCCCTCAAGAACTAAGGAACGTAATCAGAAACATTTGTAAGTGCTACGACAAATGTATCGAAATACATGGTGTATTAGTAGAGGCTACTAGAATATGAGTTAGAATTAAGTGACTCGAAACATTTCAATGATTAGTTATCATAGTTACGTTTATTAAAATTTTTTGCTTCAATTATTAGTTGAATTGTGTGAATGTAATCCCGTTATTTTCATTAAAAAAATTTACGCCATCAATTTTTTTTTCATCGGGTGGCACTTTATTTTTGAAATCATAAAAATAGCTATTTGTGTATTAAGAGCGGAAAGTGATACTTTGTCGCTTGAGGCAGAGTTGCCCGCGTTCCGCGGGCAATCTGCCGAAAGCGGCAACGCACTTCTCGAATTGCACAAAAGATTTTTTCTACGATCACATTATTTTTAGACAAATAATTAAAAAAAAAACATAAAAAAGCCTTTCACTGCGTCCCAAAGCTCTTCGTGTTCTAAATAAATCTGTACTGCGAATTTCCACGTATCATAGTTCTCGTGCCCTTTTAGAAGCTCGATCAGCGGAGGCTGGCTCATGATATTACTTATCAACACAAAAATTCAACAAATTACAAACTCCAGAGGCTTCAATGATGTCTCACGCGTGTCCTGGGTCCATAACCTCTTGAAATTTGATGTTTTGTGTCAAGGTTTCGAGTTTCGAGAAGAACTTAATCTATCAAAAACGGCGTAAAAGCAACTAATGACAATTTAAAACTTACAAAAGCCGTAAACAACATTAAGATGACATTTACAAGGTTAAACAAATTGAAGTTCGAAAAATATAGGGAGTAATATTTTTAAATATTAACTACAACTATAATATACGTGTTTTGGTAAATAAGATAGAAACTAATAATTAAAATTCCGCAATTTTTTCATTGGTACACTTTGACTTACTACATAAAAATGGAAGTCCGTCCTCGATGCCCAGCAGTTTCATTTCATAAAAGTCCGTCCTCGATGCCCAGCCAAGTTTCATTTCATAAAAATCCGTCCTCGATGCCCACCCAAGTTTCGCAAAAGTCCATCCTAAGTAGTATTTATTTTTATTAAAAATGTATGTGGATTGATTCCAACACCACCCGTGGGATTAAATGGGTCACTTTAGTCGCTTGGTGTATAATGTACTATTAATATACCTATTATTTACTAACTTTCTTTAGTTTATTGTAAATGAAAATATGTGAGTGGAAAAGTACGCTTTAGAGCGGAAATAATGTCAAATTATGACGGGTCACGGAAAACATCAACTTTGCGGTTAGATTTGAGTGTGCAAAAGCCTATTTTGGGTAGTGATCGTAGGAAAAAAATATTCTCATGGCTATATCTGTTGATATAGGGTGTTTTTCTGACTGTTAGCTGTGAGAGTTTTCGAATTTTTGAGTTGCCATTACTTTGTCATTAATGAATATTTTTTCATGAAATTTTGGTCACACCTGTTTAGAGGCACTCTGAATCCAGTGGCGTAGTGATTTTTTCAATAAAAAAATCGCTAATAAAAAACCCGATTTTCGACTAAGAAAAAATATCGTAGTATGCCCTCAAAATTGGAATAAACATTTCAAATTTTGTCCCAAGGTAGACCTTTTAGTACTTGACATTTCAAAAAAAAATTATTAAAATCGGTTTACAACTTCAAATTTTAGGGGGGTGTTTCCATTAAAAATGGGTCACACTGTATATAGGAGGATGTTTGAGAGTGTTTTGTATGCGGTGTTTATTAGTGAGATTCCCCTGTAGTTGGCGGGTTTTGATTTATCTCCGTTTTTATGAATGGGTGCGATAATACTTTCTTTCCATTTTGTAGGCATTTTTTCATCTCACCATATCAGAGTTATTAATTTGTGAATTTGCTAATGGAATGCATTTCCACCATATTTTAGTAGTTCTGCCGGTATCTCATCCGAGCCAGGCGCCTTGGAGCTCTTTAGCTTATTCAATGCCCTTTTTGTTTCTTGAAGGGAATGAGGGTTATTCCCCTGGTAGGTCTGCTGTTATGTAGGTCTCTTCTTTGTGCACTTTTTCTGGTTTTATGCTTAGGAGGTCCTTGAAGTATCTTCTCCATTATTCGGTCAGTTCTTCTTCTTTCAGTATTAAGTGGCCTTGGTCGTTCCTAAGTGTCGGAATGGATTTGGCCTTGAAGTCTTTCTTCTCAAAAGTAATTGCGCTGTAGAATTCTCTGGAGCCTGGTTTTTGGCGGTCTCTTTCAATTTCTTCATATTTCCTTAATTCATACTCTTTTTTCTTATTAGTTTTCTTGTCTCTTTACGGCACCTTGCGTATTCTTCTATACTTTCATCTGTTTGGAGCATTATCTTCCTTGCCTTTCGTCTGGCTTCTAGGAGAATCTGACACTTGTCAAACCATTTTTGTGCCATTTTTGAGCGGTTTCTGTTATTACTTTTAAAGTTCTCTCCCACAACTTTTCAGGTTCATTACATTCTGTCTCAGAGTTTGTTCGAGTTGTTCTCTGTACTGTCGTTGTTTTGTTTCATTTTGCAGTTCGTCCCTGTTTCATTGAGGGGTAGTTTTAGTTATGGTGTATTTATGGGTCGATATTCTGATTTTAACTTTCGCTCGGACTAGGTAATGGTCTGTATCCCCATCAATTCCTCGGAGGCTTCTTACGTCTAGGACGTTGCTTCCGTGACCCGCATCCACGATGATATGGTCTATTTGATTTCTGGTGGCGTGGTCATTTGAAATCCAGGTCTGTTTGTGGATGTCTTTATGTGGGAACATAGTCGATTTTATCAGCATACTGTTGGAAGTGGCCGCTTCTATAAGTCTTTGTCCATTATCATTGGATATATTATGGAGGCTATGTTTGCCTATCGTTGGGTTGAAGCAGGGTTCTTTGCCTATTTTGGCATTGAAATCTCCACAGAGTAGTCGCACTTGTTTGGGCATTGTGTCAATGGTTTTCTCTAAGATGTCGTAGAAGGCATCTTTGGTGGCTTCGTCCTTCTCTTCAGTTGGAGCATGTGCTGAGATGATCGATATGTTGTACCATTTGCCTTTTAGTCAAATGTAGTATATTCTTTCATTTATTAGTTTGAAATTTAGAACGTTTTGGACCATATCTTCTCTAATGACAAAACCTGTTCCAAATTCATGTTTTTCTTGTTCACTGCCGCTAAAAAATATAACAGATTTACTCATCTTTACATCTCCGTCCCCAGGCCATCTTATTTCTTGGACTGCTGTTATATCCATTGCTATATTTTCGAGTTGTTGAATGGCATTTGTAGCGGCTCCGGCTCTATACCAGCTCTGGACGTTCCAGGTTCCAATACTCATATTCCTTTTCCGTTGTGTTTGTCGTCTTTGTGTTGTTCCTGTTCGGGTCCGAGGCAAAATTGCAGTTTTCATAACCAGACTCCTTTTTACGAGAATGGGTGGTTAGTCCTCTGTTCAATCCTCCTCCTTTATCCGGGCTTGGGACCGGCAGTGACAACTGACAAGCTACTCAAGCCACCCATCAGTTGCCCCTGGCGGAGGGTACTTTTAATGCTGGCCAGTAATCCAGATGTCTCAGTAGAAGTATTGCGATCGGTCCATTGCCTAAACAGGAAGCAGAGCTGGGTAATTCCTAGTTAAAAAGTAATTAATGATTACAATAACTTTTTTCATGTAATTTGTATGTAAGTACATTTTTTTCTTAAAGTAATTTGAAATTGTAATTGCTGCAAAATCTGTGGAGGAATTGTACTTTGTAATTATATTATTTAAATGATCTAAATACAATTACTTTTAAGTGCGTGTTTACGAGATGCACGTGGTACAAAAACAAGAAATTTCTTGTTCGAACCGGTCACCCGGCCACTAGAGCTCGGTCTGACTCGCATCCATCTCATTTGTTTGATGAAAGCGCTGTGCCGTGGAAAGTGCCTTAGTGAATTGTTTAACCCAAAAAAGTAGATAGCTCTACTAAAAGATGTCAGATACTTTCCGACGAGAGTTGTTCACCGATTGTAAATAAAATGTTTAGTGTAAAACAGTTAATTATTTTATCTTTTTGATTAAACGGTTCCAAACTAATGATAACCGATTTGTATATGATTATAATATATGTATGTGCCTAGACATAGGTACACGAACTTTTGTATTTTTGTTGCGTTCGAATCAATAAACTTTCAAAAGTTCGCATTTTATTATTAACTTCCCTGTTTCGTTTTATACTACTTGTTAAGTATTTTGTCTTTTCCCTTAAGGATACCTTAATTGTATAGAAAACAATACATTTAGGGCTGGTTTTATAAATTTTATGTAAAGTTAATCTCAGTTTTAGGTCAAACATGCCATTTTCCGAACTATATTAGGTGCAGTCTGTTTCGGGCAACAATCTCGTAAGTGCTAAATGGTGTTTAAATTGAATCTACGCCATACAAAATTAGTCATGTGTCACCTCAAACCGAGTTTATATAACACACCCTTAACACTCCATCGGACGGGCGGATAGGTAGTTACATTAGCGGACGGGTTAAGCCTAACAAATTTCAAATATCAAAAAGTTCATTTTTTGATTTTTTTTTCAACGAAATCTTTTCAGATTGGTTAAATTGATACTCATTTTCATTATATTTATTGTAGGCGATTTAACAAAAAAAAATTGCGGATTATAAAGAAAAACACAGTTATAACACATCATTTTATTTATGACATTGTTTCACATGAAAACCTAAAATCAGCTATATTCAACGGGTACACATGAATAAAAAAGGTATAAATAAGTATATAAAATAAAAGACAAATTAAAAAATAAATCGACACAAAAAATTTGATGCCTTAAATTCAAAGTTGATTCCGTTCGGCGCATTCACCACAGCAGGCAGTAATGTGCTCCATGCAAAGCCAAGATTTGCAAAACTTACAAAAGTATCTTGTTTGCCGTTTTTTACAATATTTACAGTATCCTCGTTTGTTTGGAGGTGGTACCATATTCACTCCTGCAAATTTAGCGGCCGTCTGTCGAATATTTCTTGGCAAATTTAACATAGTTGCTCTTTTTGCTATGTTTACTTTCACCAACTCTAACCCTAACTGTTTTAAAAATAATCCTCGATTTATTTGGGATTTACTTCTATGAATGATAAATGCGTTGATACCCGCTAGATTCAGCATGCCAAAAAATATCACTAACGGCCATCTTCTTGTATTTCTCGCCACACTATATGACGAAATCATTTTATCAACAACATCGACCCCGCATTTGGTGGTGTTGTAGAATGTAATGATTTCAGGTTTTTGTGCATCACCCGTGCTTTCATCTATTACACCTTCTCGATGGAAAGAAGATATCATTAGAATATTTTTATTTTTTTTAGGAACATGAGATGCTAAAGTCATATATGTTCTAAATCCAAAAACAGTCGAAGGAATAGGTCGCTTATTTTTCTCTCTAAATTCCTGTGGTAATCCTTTTGCTCGGGAATTTAGTGTTCCGACAATTGTTAGTCTATGTTGTGTAAAAGCTTCTTCAGTCAGGGCAAAACTTTTGAACCACCTATCCATAGTGATATTTCGTCCCGAATTTGAAATATGTTCAAACATTCTAAGAGACACTGCTTTAGTTGAATTGTCTACCTGAAATGGCCCTTCTGGTTGCACACCAGCATAAATTTCCAATTTTGATGTATAATAAGTTGAGCATCAACTAGTGAAAAAACTTTTATGCCGTACTTACTGGGTTTCTTAGGCATAAACATGCGGAAGGCACATCGACCGCGAAAAGGCAACATCATTTCGTCTAATGTGGCGTACTCCCCTATCGAATAATAACGCTGGCAATTGTTATTGAATATTTCAAATATTTCCCATATGGGCGCCAATTTATCTATAGATTGCCTCTCTGCTCTCGTTGTCGTATCATCAAATCTGATGACTCTCAAAAGAAATATGAATCTCCTTTGTGACATTGCTGTTACGAATATTTCCGATCCCATTCCATCATTACTCCTCCAAAATTCGTCTAGCTGCTCGTTCTGTGCCGGCAAGATAAAGCAAGCCAAAAAAGCACTTCATCTCTTCTTTTGACGTCAGAGCTGCATCGTTTGGATCCTGGTACTTGCATGCTATTTTTTGAATATATAAATTTGTATACCTCACAACAATATCCAAGATGTCATCAAAAAAGAGATGCCAAATATCAATAAGTTTTTTAACATTTTTTGCTTCCCGAAGAGGCCCAGGTAAATGCGTGACAATATTCTCTCTTCTTGTGCGAACATTGCGTGCACCGCCAAATTTTCTCCATTTGCGCCCATCCTTTGCATGATAATACAAACGCCGATCCTCTGTTGGCTCATTAGTGTCTGCATTTGTTGCTTCTATTTCATTTTGTTCCCTCTCATTATTTTCAGTCTCAGAGTCAGTGTCATGTTCACTAAATTCTACATGATCTGAGTCCACTATTGAACTGTCTGAATCTGCAGCCCCTTCCTCGTCAGTTGGAACATCTTCATAAAGTTTCATCAAACGGTCAATTTGCTTTTCATAGGTATCCATTTTAATTGAGCACTATAATAAAACATTTATGTTCTAAAAATATTATAGATATAACAATATGAAAATCACTTATCATGTAACAAGAAGAAATGTTGAGTATTATTGTGCACAAATCACAGTATACCATGTATCTGTATACACAAACTAACAGAAACCGGACATAAATTATAATTGAGGGAATCCCCCAAGCACTATCGCATCTCGTATATAGATTCTAAAGTACAATAATTCAATATCTCTACCATAGATGGTGCCTAGAGTATGCTACGTATACAGTGAATATATACAAGACAGTGGCGACAATTGGGTATAAGCTCCGCCCATCCGCTATTAGTTCGCTAATTTTGGTTTGTTTACATTTGACTACATGCACCTAAATAACCCTTTTTAAAAGAGTTTTGCCACTTTTAAACTAGTTTTGAATGTGTAATTTTAAATAACAGCTCTTTTATAAGGCGTTTTTGGAAAAAGTGGACAGATGTTAATCAAAATCATCAAGGATGTAATGATGTTGCATACAAAATTATGGATGTATCTTTATTTACCATCTGATAAAGATATAAGGAAAGCTCTTAAATTCTGGATTATAATGTTATATGTCATGCTAAATAGATAGTACAATAAATCGTGATGTGTAGTCTAGGTATATGTACTAGGGAGTCTTTCTTTAATCTATGATTACCGCAAATATACTCGGAGCGGAAATAATGCACCAGGCCTCTTAACAAAAGCAGGTAGTTAATTAGATAGATATATGTCACAGAGGGATGTTAGTCCCTATTTTTGTGTGAATAGAAAAAAGTAAAATAAGTAATAAAATATTTTAAATTGACTTGTTGGGATACAAATTTGGACTATTACGGTTTTAGTCAGAATTATATCCAATTTCAGTACATAATTAGGAAATAATTACCCTATGTTTATTTTTTCATCTAATCTGAAATTAATCAATGAAAGTTTTTATATGTTACAGACTGTGCCTGCAATTCTGACATTGAAACTCCACCAGAAAAAATGTAACACACCTATTTAATATTTATGTAATAAATGCTTTACACTATTAATAAAGAAGATAATATGAAGCTAATATCTAATATTTTTGGTCATTGTACATGTCATAATGCCCCAATATTTTTGAATTTGTTTCAGAGATTTTAAGTTTAATTAAAAAACCATCAAGCAAATAAATAATAAAATAAAAAATGTTCTATTGCAATTGTTTATTGAATATTCATAACAAATGACCAGCAAGGAATTTACTAGCTAATTTTTTAGAAGCACTCTTATTCTTTATTGACTTATTTTTAATCTGAATACGATGTATCATTTAATAATTTTATTTTTCAATTTATGACAATCGAGTATATTTAGAACTAAATTTTCTTCACACATTTTTTTGACATAAAAATCTTGCCAATTGTCCCTTCTGGTTTTAATGAGCCACTGCCTCCTTCTTTCAGGATCTTTTGGAAAGTGTTTCATAATAAACCCCTTTCTTGCAGAATTACTACAATTTACATCAGCACAGCCAGGCATTGTCCTATTACAAATAAAAACCAAATACTTTTTAAAAGACTTTAATTCTTATGTAACGTTTTATAGATCTAAGAGGTTTTAGAAATAACAAGAAACAACTGGTAATAAAACTCGAGAATACATTTATGTTTTAATTTAATCCATGAATTCAATGTCTAAAACTATGCTCAAAATCCATTGTAAGAACCAAGGAAATTTGGTTATAAAAGGCAAATATTCATATTTATTTGAATATTTTGTTACTCTAAACCATATATAAATAAGTCTTCAGTCCAGAATTTTAATAAATAGAACTTAAACACCAAATTTTGCACAAAAACTTTTAAAAACCAAAAACTGTGGTAATAACACAAAATAGAACCAAATGGTAAATAAACAAACATTCAGCAAACTAATGGCGGCCGATACCACGTGACATAGGTAACCAATCACTAGGACGACCATAATTGTCGCCACTGTCTTGTATATAGTCACTGTAGCTACGTAATTGAATACACGTTTGAACGGGTTAAGCCTGTGAGTGCAAACACCGCTATAACGAAAAACATTGGATTCCTTTTTTAACACAATTTATGCTGTAAACTTCATTTTAAATAGTAAAAAGGTATATAAGATATAAATATCCCAACGCCATAAATTAAAAAGTTATTGCTAATTTTCAAAACTTTATGCACTGATAGGCTTAGCCCGTCCGATGGAGTGTTAATATATCTTTAACTTTAAGGCATCCTTCAAAAAGTCGCTGCAATCGGCTAGTTTAACAGTTTGAATTACCTATTTCAAAATTTTATTTGTATCGCTTGGTTCCTCCATTCTGTCATAATTTGTTGTTTTATCCGCAAAGTAGTAATTATAGAAGTAATTTATAATTATTTTCTCATGTAATTGTAATTAAATCAATATTATAATTCCCATTTTTAGGACATGTACTTTCTAATTGTAATTAATTCCTTTTTTGGAAAAGTACTTTGTAATTGTAATTATTTTTAAAGTACATGTAATTACCCAGCTCTGACCGCATACTAAGAATATAAAGGTACAGTTGTGTGCATGTAAAAAATCTCGGGGGGGGGAGGTCCCTCCCCTGGCTTCGCCCGTTACGAAATAAAGTACCCGATAATAAAATCACGCAAACAAACCTACTTAAACATAATAAAAAATATATTTATTGGCGCTATACAGATTTAATATAATGCAAAAACGTACACTTCGAGATACATATTAATCTGTACAAGTGACAGGTGGTCTAGAAAAATGTTTGAAACTACTATAAATTGAAATCGGGCAAGGACTTTGAGCCTGACCTCGTGATCCAATTTAACCCGTAACTACAGGTGTGACGTCTCTGAGACGTACTCTTCAGTCATATTTCGTAGATTTTCGGCACTAGGCGCATATAAACGGCTGAAATGCTAAATACCTTCGCCAAAATCAGTAATAAGGCTACAGTGTTAGAGGCAAGTTGATTTGTTTATGCAATTGTCACGTACGGTGTTTTGATTGTTGGGAAGTGTCTGTGTGACGTCAGGTCTGTGTAAGTGTTAGTATTTGTAGTTATTGGAATTTTATTAAATATATTTATTTTTTCGGTTTTTCATGATGGAAAACGATAGTTTGCCCGGCCCTTCGATGCGAGTGAAATATGGCGATAAAGACTATGAGAAAACCCTTCTAAAGTGGGTAGATGAGGAATTTTCTGACGAGGAAGACGAGGAGGATGGTGACTATATATTGAGTGATCATAGCAGTGAAAGTGAAATGGAAGGTGAAGAGGATGAGGACAATGAAGCAATGGAATCAGATTTGGAAAATTCAAGAGATGGAGACGAAAATGCCATGACCTACTATTATGGCAAGAATCGTTTTAAGTGGTCAGTGATTCCGGCTGTGAGCAAAAATTCTAGAACACAACAACATAATATAGTTTTGAAGTGTCCAGGACTCAAAAATAACACTACGAAATCTTCTGATGCCCTGACAGTGTGGAATATGTTATTTAGTGACGATATTTTAGACATTATCCTAAGATGGACCAATTCCACTATAGTCAAATTAAGGGCTAGATTCAAAAATGATAGTTCAGATCTCCGAGAAATGGATATTATCGAATTGAAAAGTTTCCTAGGAGCTCTACTGCTCACGTCGATACTCAAATCTAATAATGAGGACATAAGATCCATATTTGCCACTGATGGTTCTGGTCGTGATATATTTCGATGTATAACGAATTCAAATAGATTTGCCATGATTCTTGCCTGTTTACGATTTGATAATCCAGAGACCCGGTTTGAGCGGAGAAAAACAGATCCCGTCGCCGCTGTTTCAGAAATTTTCAATATCTTTATTCAGAATTGTCAATCTGCTTATTCAATTGGCACTTCTGCATGCATTGATGAAATGCTTGTTTCATTCCAGGAGCGTTGCAAATATAAAATGTATATGCCAAATAAACCATGTAAATATGGTTTAAAAATCATGGCTCTGACTGATGCTAGAACTGGTTACCTTTTCAATGGTTATATATATGCTGGTAAATATAGTGATGGGTGTTCTTTACCTGATGATGAAAGGAAATATTCCAAACCAACCCAAGCTATTTTGCGTCTTGCTAAACCTTTGT
Organism: Galeruca laticollis; assembly: GCA_963921935.1. Classification (NCBI taxonomy): domain Eukaryota; kingdom Metazoa; phylum Arthropoda; class Insecta; order Coleoptera; family Chrysomelidae; genus Galeruca; species Galeruca laticollis. The sequence continues at coordinate 111,893,040 of OY998175.1, read as the reverse complement.
ATGGTACAAATCGAAATATAACAGCTGACAACTGGTTTTCTTCCATCGAAGCAGTCAATGTCCTCAAATCGAAGAAACTTACATATGTAGGTACATTAAAGAAAAACAAAAAAGAAATACCAGCTGCATTTCTTCCTAACAAAAATAGAGAAGTTGGTTCATCGAAATATGCTTACACAAAAGATATGACGTTATTATCTCACGTTCCAAAGAAAAATAAAGCTGTGGTGCTTATATCGTCTATGCACCATATAATGAGAGCCTAGATCCTGATACAGGAAAGCCTGAGATAATTGCTTTTTACAATGTGACGAAAGGTGGAGTTGATACTATGGACGACAAATGCAGTGTTTATTCTTGTGGTAGAAGAAGTCAACGTTGGCCAAAAACCTTATTTTTTAGAATTGTTGATATTTCCTCAGCAAATGCATATATATTATATCAATCTTTCCGTGATAATCCAGCAATTTCAAGGTATACATTCGTAAAACAGCTGGCAATGCAATTTGGTTACTCCTGAACTAAAAAGGCGATTTGAAAACCATCGTATAAGTCGAGAAATAAGAATGCGTATAGGGGGGATCCTAGGTTTAAAAGAACAAGCACATGTTGGTGAAGAAGAAAAATTTGCAACAAGAAAAACTTGCAAAATTTGTCCTGCGAAAAAGAAAAGACGAACCTCTTACTTTTGTATAATGTGTAAGCGTGCAGTTTGTTTAGAATGCACTAGAAATATATGCAGAGATTGTTCTGTTTGAGAAATAAGGTACAAAAATAACCTTTGCAGAATTTTTTATTTTTCGGTTTTTTCTCTAGCTATTATTTTCTTTAGCCACCATGTAATGTTTTTCTTAACTATAGAGTAAAATTACGTTCAGTTGTTTACTTTTTTTGTTATTTGTAGAATTCAAGAAGTTAGTAAAAATTCATAGATTTCATTATATGTTTAATACAAAATATTTTTTTTATGTTTTAGTAAAATATTTTTAAAAACTATGTTCCTTTATTCCACCGAAGACCTTTTTAAACCATCCAAAATAAAAATTGCCTATAAATTTTTTTTTTCTATTTTTTTCTGGATTTTGAAAAAGTACGTCTTAGAGACGTCACGTCTGTTACAATGCTACGCATATGGCACGTCTGTAGTTACGGGTTAAAATAACCTTGTATTTTATCCATATTGACTATAGCAGCACGGTTGACGTGTCTTTATTACGCAACATGTTAGAAAAATGTTAGTCATAAATATACATAATAAAAAATACATGTTTGGAGGTCCAAAATAGCTTTATTGAAACTCGAAACGGACAAGCGGCTTTCTTATTGTAAGAGCCATTTACAAAAATAAAATTATGAAACCTGTCCACCCCATAAAAATTCTTGGTATTTTTAATTTACAATCATTAATGTATTTTAATTAACATGATGATTTTGACATGAATCTCATAGAAACTGAGTAATTAATAATTATTAGTTTAAAACTGTTACAACTATGTATTATTTATCAAAATATATAAGTAGTGACGATATGTTAAACAAGTTATAATTACTTGATGAAACACTCCAGTTAAATAAACATGTCACATTAGAGTGTTAAGTTTGCTTTGGTTTGATAGTTGGTGGTTCATAGCTCAAGGGAAATTCTACTAACTTCAATTCTAATACTAATGTTGAAGATTCGTCACGTGATTTCAAGGGAAAATAAACGAGAAATACATATCCGAAAAAAAATACAATTCTGATTTAAATAGTAGTTTCCTTACACTATTAAACATAATTTTGGTAGAGAAATTAATACAATTGAACAAATTGTCACATGCAATGGTTATGCATTGCATATAATAAATAAATTACTTAATAAAAAAGTAGCATTACAACTAATATTTCCTAAACAAACTAAAGAAATACATAATTACAAAACCATCACATATGCTGGTAATATTTCTAATAAGATTTCAAAGATAGTATCTTTAGCAACAAATACAACAATTTCTTTTAAAACAGAAATTAATGTAACCAGAATGTAATGCTGTGAAACCATTCGAAATTAGACACAATGAACACTTACGAGCATACAGATTAAACCAACCAGAGAAATCCCATTACGCAAAACATCTACCTGACACCAATCATTCATTAACACCTAACACAGAACTAGAAGTTCTACATATTTGTGATAAGAAACAAGAACTAGATTCCCTCGAAGAATTAGAAATTAGATGACACTTAAAAGACCCACAATATGCAGTCGTTAATGAACAGATAAATCTAGAGAGTTCTCCATTGTTAAAATGTCTTAAGTAATAATTGCAAAGATAAGCAGATAATAGTTTTCCTTTGTTTCCTATATCCTTGCAGAGTTATAGTGATCTTAAATGGGAAATGGAAGTCCAATATATCTCCATAGGGCTAATAATATCTAAGCTTTAATATTTGTTATATATCTTTTCCTTTTTCTATTCATATATATTAAGTCAGTCACAAGATAGGTCACTTCTTGGTCTAGCCAAAAATAATTATTAAACATCAGGTAGGCAATACATCAAATGTAACTTCTGTCATTCTGAAACAATTGTTAAATTTTTTAGAATTTTAATCATTTTCTGGTTATATAGTCTAAGGTCTTATCACAAGAAGATTTATCAAGAGCAACAAAAATATGTAATAACTTTTTTATACCTGTACCAAATACTGTAGCTTAAAGTTGTCCAGTTCAATTTTTTTATGATATAAACAGCATCTGCATTAGATTGTCATAACTGTAGATAATTTACCTATGGTTCTAACTTATCAAATTTAACTATACGGAATATGGCAGAAAGATGAGAAAATAATTTTAAAAAGATTAAAAACAAATCCTTGCCATTTAACCAAATGTACAACTGTTTGCAGGTATTAATACCAAATGTGATTCTGTTGGAGAGCTTGATTACAATTTTATTTGAATAATTATACTACTCAAATTAAAATGTATGGGATATGCTCCAGCGAGATGTACTACATGTGGGAAGAACTAGGAATAATCTGCAAACTCTATTTTTAGCTCTCACACGCTTGGAATGCAATTCCTCAAGCAGATATAGACAACTTAATTTTTAGTATGTCGTGCTGTTCTGAATCCTCGAGCAGGACATACGAGTTATTAACATCAAGTGTTTCTTTTTGTAAATTGAATGCAAGAATTTGATTTTTAATTACAGAATATTTTTATGTAAAAAATTGTATAATTTAATATTTACCCAGCGTAACTACTATACTGGGTTATTAACAGTAAATTGTATATCATACTACTCACAAAAAAAAATTAATTTGGAGACAATTTTACAATATAAGGCTATGTGTAGTTTCACTAGCCTTTTTACAAAAACTAATTTGGACCTATGACATACAGATTTATGGTGATGTTAACAAATTGCACACTGCCATTCTTCAAAAAGCCCAATCAAAGGTACTGAGAGTAATCACAATGCAGTACGGAATGTATTGAATGACACAACTCGCAAAGATACCTTTCATTGAAGATATCGTCACATAACGAGGAGGAAGCACTACCGAATATTAGACAAACACTTCAACACACTCCAGCTGCTTATACATCAACAAGGTAGAAGAAAACTGAAAATAAAACCAATTGACTTTGGATGAAGTCAAAAAGGACGTCATTTCATGAAAACTTTACTTAAATTCATTGTTGCCCAATTGCTTGTATGACTGTATTCTGATTGTTGATCTAATGTAAATAAAATATGCCCAAGAATATGTTATTTAAGGAGAACTGTTTCACTTTGTCGTAATTTTTGGGATATAGTCTTGGACAGTAAGTTGGCCGACATCTAAAGATGCAGAATATAAGAAAGCTTTGCAACATATTGCTTATTACTTAACGAATCAAGAGGTTAAAATTTATGAATTAATTGAAGCATTGGGCCAAATATGATCATTACGAAGACTCTGTGGAGCATTTCAGAACATTGTCTTTCATATTTAGATTTTTTAAAGGCCATGGTTAGAGTTACACACCTTGTGTAACTTTAGTACGTTTCCTATTCTTACTCACGTGTCGCCTTAGCTAAATTCGTTAATATTAGACACCTTTGGTGACCAGTTTTCACTATTCAGTTGTTCAGTGGAGATTCCAGTATAAACAAGGGTACATAATCTAATAAGTAGGCGGCATACGTGAGTTATCTGTGGGTGGCATTTGCAATATTTTCAGAAAAAAATTAAATTTTTTAATAAAGTCCGAATCGAGTTATAAACCAAAAAATAATGAATATAATTCTGTTATAGAGACAATATGTTCATGTTCTTTTTATAAGGACTGCCCTGTGAACATATTTTTATGGTAAGAAACCTCCAAAAATAGCACTTTTTGTGAATCATTAATACCCGATAGGTTTAGGAAATTGATCTACGTAGAATGCTATTCCAAGTCAAATTCACCTAATGTTCATGACCTGGAAGACCCCAATTTATTACCAGGAATTCTACAAAATTATGGTGATTTCGAAAATACCGCTAATGAAATTATTACAGTGCAACTGTGCTGCCACAAAAGTGTGAAAAACTCTGAGCCAAAGTGAAAAATATAAGTTGGCAATGGCTAAGTGCCAAAAGTATTGTTCAGCAGTTACTGAAATTGGCACAGGTGAACAAATCATTATACTCAAAGGAATTTTCAATGAGAATAATAATTTTATAAACTTAGTATTGCACGACAGACACATGGTAACAGTGAAAGAAATAAAAAAAAAATATTGCCTTACATCTCCTTTATTTGAAGAAGACATTTCTTTTGTATTTTAGAACAATTTATCAAAAATGATGCTTTTTGTTTTTTAAAGGAATCAATTCAAATAGAAAACAATAATAATATATAGTATTTCTGCAAAATAACTGTGTTCTGACAAAAAATGCATTTGTTGTGACTCCTGTTTAATTGTGTAAAATAAAAATTGTTCCGTCTTAAAAAGTTATTAACCAAAAGTAATTGGTTTTTTCCGAATTGCAAATATTAAATAATGACGATTCATTGCTTTTTTAACTCATTCCTATGATTCCAACATTTTTATTTAATATAACGCATTGTTATTAGATAGGTAGGTAGGTAATTTATTAGTTAATACCTACCTCAAATAAATGTTTTTTATTTAAATCTTAGTATATAGGTAGTTCTGTTTTTATATTATTTGTTTGCATCAATGTTTTTTTTAGTTTTTGTACCTGTTTCAATTACATAGCTTGTAATTATTGGTTTTCACAGTGTGTATAGCCATTGTCTGACCAAGCAAGGTTTTTTTGTTTTGTTATACTTAAACATATTTCTGTTATAGACAATTTGTAAAAAGTAATAAATAATGATAGGTATATTTTGTACAATAAGCCTTCAATGTTACGTATTAATGGTGACACAAGTAAATCTCAAAAGAATAGGCTTCGTGTAATTGATAACATAACATTGAAGGATCGTTAAACAAGGTATAGGTACCTACCTACTTCTCACTTGAAGCAATTTAATGTTTTTCCAATGTATTAACACCGGGCCATGAATATTGGATATCTGATATAAATTTTGTATAAAACTCAGTTTTTAGATTAGCAGAACTTTTATGAAAAAATATTTTGTTTTTAAATTGATGAGTTGGGTACATATTAAAGTTATGGAAGGGGTGTAACTTTAACCATGACAATTAAAAGCCCTTACGTGAGTAAGAATAGTAAACATATTAAAGTTACACAAGGTGTGTTAACTATGGCCTTTTTGAAATAACATTACAAAAAAATGAGTTGGAATATTACACCCAAAAAATCTAAACAGTAAAACATTCTTCACCACTTAAAAATAGCTGGATTTTAACTGTAAGGTACAACAACAGTTTAAACCGATATGCAAGTAATTTTCACATAATAGGGTTGTTATTGGTCTGTGACCCTTACATCCGAATAGACAAACCACTGGGATAGAACAAAATGAAGTTATCTTCAACATCTTTGGTACACCATAATTAAAACAAATTACTTTATATAGACAATAGTTATCTCTGAAAAATTATCTATGATAAGGCTACTAGGCATGTTTTTTTATTCACGGGTAGATCTTAGATCTACCACTCCACCAACTTCGTTTTTATATTAATTGGTTGATTTCAGATTGAAGAAATGACCCGTTCGTTTATTACTGTTGCATCAGTCAAAACTGCAAACCATTCTATAGCTGTTTGGAGGTGATTGATAAATTTGGTGGTTTACAAAATGGCAGCTTAAGCTCACAAAACATGCCTATTATTTCATCCTCGGAACTGTAAGATGAATTGATACTCCTAGAATCTACTACAAACAACACTTCAAAATATTTTCATTATGTTTGTCAATTTTATCTAATAACAAGATAACAACAATCAATTCAGATTCTTCTTTTTCTTTAGTGGTCCTGTGTCGTAGAAAAAGTAATATATTATTTGATTTGTATATGTCGTGTACCTTTTATTTAGATAGGTCCATGTTTAATTACTAGAGGTGTTATAAAAGTAAGTAATCGTTACTTGTCCAAATTAGAAGAAGACTCTTTTACATAAACAAAATAGAATAAAATATAAACGATTATTTTTTGACGTTTCTTAAAACCAATGAAATGCTTCTTTATTTGACACAAGGGTAAGTTTCAACCAATCATGTCATTATTATAGTGGGAATAAAGCTCTTGTGATTATTCTCGGGAATAATCACTGTTGCTTTTATTTGTCTAGCAAGTGTCAGATAGTTGTCAAAATAATTATCTAATTGTGTCAACGTTATATATAAAATGAGTGAACATCATCGGTTTAGTGATGAAGAAATAACGAATAAGATTATAGAAACTACTTCGAAAAATACTCTAATAAGTAATCAGTCTATATGGAGACAATTTAAGACCTTCACCAATTTGTGAATCAAAAAATAATCTAGTCAAATATAACTCGAGAGTTCCATAAATTAGAAAATAATTTGACAGATTTTGTTCAAACTTGTTGTCATTTGGCAATAGCCACTCGAGCCCTGCGGGCTCTCGTGACTATTGCCTGGCAACAAGTTTTCAAAAAATCTGTCAAATTATTTTCAATTTATTCTCACTCTCTTGTTATATTACTACTGATAATAAATTTTAACATATTGTCTTGACTGTCAATAAATATGAACTGTTTTAGAACATTAACTTTAGTCATTAAATATGAAAATAGAGACATAAAGCAATTTTTAAAATACATCACTTATACGTAACGTAACTGAGATACGTGACTAATCAAAAAAGGTATAAAACAAATGCGTTCGCAACGTAACCATTTCTTGGGTTTTAACTTTTAATCTAAAAAATATTCCATCTGCTTGGATCTTCGTATGAATTGTGCCACGATATCTCTCTCAGCAAAATAATGTCATTGGCACTGTAAAAAAGTCTTTTTCGTTTTAAATCCATTATTCTATATCAAATAAGTAGTTTGTTATGTTCATTAAAAATAAGGTTATGATTTTTGAGCATACATCACTTTTGTCGTTTGGCAATTGAAAAACGGGGACATAAGAATGCAATACGGTACTTTAGGTACGTCTGACGGATTGATACGTTTGACGTAACGTAACGAAACCCACGTATCGCTTCTGCGCATTGCGATACGGATAAGTGGTGATTTTTAAAACTGCTTTTTGTCCCTAATATCCAAAATCAAACTTGCGTTGGTTGGTGTGAATCAGGCTTGTTTGTCATGTTCGAAGTGACAGTGACCACAGAATACACCAGCCCAATCAAGCTGGTGTCGACAGAGTCAAAAATTGTAATAGTAATAGAGAGTTGAAGTGATTGTAGTACGTAGATGTTAACGCAAGAATATTACGTTTACGTTCTATTGTATAAATTCAGAGTTGAAGTACCAGATGAAGTCATTAACCATTAACTTGAAATTTTGATTACATACATTAACGAACCTAACTTTTTGTTTTCTGATTTTCTACGAAAATTTTAGCTTGGCATTTAACATTTCGAGAAATTATCCATTTCATTCTCAAATACAGATAAATAAGAATACATAAACTTATTTGTTATACCCCACTAAATGTTGATAAATAAATTATAGATAACCATCACATCAAAAACAATCCCTTTACATTGTATCAAGGTGTTCTGTGCATTGCTTACAAAAGTTCTAATTTCCAAATAACAGAATAGGAAATTTCCGGCAGGGCTTCGGACAGCATCGAACGTTAGACGCTTACGTGAGAACACGTCACGTACGTTAACGGTGGTCCGTAAACCTTAACGTGAATATTTATTCACTGCGCATGAGCAACTGTCAATTTACTTCAACTCTCTTATAATAGGTGCGCTCTTTTTGACTGAGATCTCAGATCACTTCAGGCAGTTAAGGTGATCTGAGATAAAGTGATGTGAGTAAGCATCAAAAAGAACGACATCTCAATTGAAGCGCGGGATCTGTCGACGTATGCGTGAATAAGAAATAAAACACAACCTATCTCGATATGTCCGATAACCATGATTGATTTTTAGTTTCGAATAGTCCTTTGCGTTAAGATTTGTATTATGGCTAATATTCCAACATTATTAGTTGTTACCTTACTTCGCCCTCTGAGCACCTTCAAGGGATAGATTTAAACTATACGACAGATTCGTATCAGCATCTAATAATGTTATGTATCCATAATTTGTAACAAAAGAAAAATAGATTATGTATGTTTATATGTCAATGGTTAAAACCATAGACAACCTTGGTTAACATTACAAATAACGCATGTAAATCAAATATTTTCTCAACCCCTCGACATCATTTCCGACTCAAGTCCAACTGATATCGCCACAACACATTCAGCATCGGTGAAGGGGGAGGAAAAATCTCAGCTCACATTACTGATGTGAGCTGAGATTAACTGAGGTCTCAGTAAAAAAGAACGCACCTAGTATATGATCTGTGGCCAAAAATAACGACGTCATAATCTTAGGTTATGTCAATTTTGTATCCAAACAAACATAACCAAAACATATACATCAGTAGATATATGATACACAGACCACTAGTCTGTGGTGATATACATCATAGATAAAGGATAGGTTAGGTTAGGTTGATTTTCAATAGATGATGATATACATACCATTGGTGTGATTTTGGACCAGAGATTATTCCCTTATATTTTGAATATAACTGCTGATTTATGCATTTAGATCAATAATCTTTGATTTCGATATACACTAAGACTTTTACAAAGAGATGTTTAGCAGCTGCAGAGTTTTATAGTTTAAAATGGTTTATTTTGTATTTTGTGGGGTTTTAAGGTGTTCTGTAGTATTTGGGAAGACAATTTTCCTATTTTAAGATGAGCGCCTATTTTAAATCGTTATTAGTGTAAAATCCAGATGTTGGAGAAACATAAATAGTTTAGCTAATAGATAAACTTCTGCTATTAAATCAGTGTTGTATTTTATTTTTTGTAAATAAATGTAGAACTAAGTTAGCCTTTCATTGATTGTAAGGAATTATATATGTATTTGTAGTTATGTAATGAGTTTATAAATGATTGTTTTTTGTCCATGTTGGCTTGTGAAATTGTTTCGAATGACCCTGGGGTTTTATTATCTAGTTTTTTTTGTTTATCGAAAAAATAAACTGTTATATAAGGGTTTTGTTATTTCATTGTCCCTAAAGTGTGTGACATTTAATGAATTAGAAAAACAATTATTTTACACTGCAAAATATAAATTGTATTTCATTTTGACATGTGTACATTACAATACATATTTCTAATCTTAACATGAGTAAAATCAATGAACTTCAGCCTCATTGTTCAAATATTTTGATCTTATTGACAAAGCTATATAAAAATATATTACTATAATAACACTTAGTACATAAACGTTATACGTATTATGAAGAGACAAGAATTATTACAATTTAAGTAGAAATCAAAATAAAACATTCATTAAATGTTGAGAAATAATAAAAGTAGCAAAGTAATATTTACTAAATGTTTAGCTTCAAAACTAAAACATAAATACTTAAGCATCATAGACACCACAGTCTCCATAAATTCAATTTGATCATCCTGGAACTGTTGAGGCATTTCATCAATATCCATGACCTGTTGACAAAGTAATTAATTATAACAATTTTCAGCAACTATCAATACATAACTTAACATTGCTATTACTAAAAATTAACATTCGTTTTATCAAAATAAAGTGTGCAAAACATGCTCATCAAGTATCTTTTCTTGACCAGGACTATCAGTTACACATATCCCAATCAATTGTCATTTAGCTCTTGAGACAATTTACCTTTATCTTCGAGGACAGCAAGTTTGCCTAAAATGAGTTAATACCTACTTGAGTACAAACTACGTAAAATAGGAGCTAGTAGAGTTGATATATTTGATAAGAAGCCTACCAGTTATAAAGTGTCTACAGTAAACTTTCTGGTGTTTCAATATAGATTAGGTCTGCGATCGTCTCTCTTTATTGCTACAATCCATGCCACACATATCCATGCAGCCCTGCTAAGTTTGGTCAAAACGTTTTTCTTCGTTAGAAACCTGTTTTGTCTCTGCGGGAACAAAACGAAACTTCATCACGATTAGAACGGCTTCCATAACCAACTATAACACATATCGAAGACAAACAGTACACTATTCAAAGATTATATACACAGACACTATTTAAAAACCACAATTTACAGCCAATAAACAGAAAGAAAATCGATTTAACGTGGGTTAAACAATCACACTCTACAGTAACTTTGCCATTTTTCTTTGAACTTAACCACGCAAACCGGGTTAACAATACTATGACGTCACGGTAAACTTCTATGACGTAATGGTTTGTGAAGATGACATATGCCAATTTGTTTTAAGTTTGTTTATTAGCCTGTCCAAGCGAGCGAGTGGTTATTACCGGCGGTAATGTCAACAAATGTCAAAATACGTCACGGTTACACTGGTCGCTTTGATATAGCGGTATTTACCAATGTCTTAATCTACTTTCTGTACGGTCTAGAGGATTTGTTTAGTTACATTTTTGATGTTATGATTTGTTTTTCAGTGTTCATTATCGTTTTCCCATTTCGAAACTTAAGAACTTCAGTTTAATGAATATGCCATAAACAAATTTGAAATATCACATCTGTCAACCGCTATAACTCTGCTCTCGACAGGGTTACTGGTGGTTTTAACCGTGACGTAATTTGACATCAAACAATGACGTAACGGTTAATACCAATCCTCGCTAGGACGCTACGGTATTTACTTTTGGTATTAACCAACCCTCGCTTGGACAGGCTATATGTTTGATGTCGGAGACAACCCTTTGATTTGTTAGAAATGAAAAATATTGCTTTGATCGATTGATATCTTATCTTCTACACTCTTTACGTTTGTCTTCTAATCTCTCTTCAGGTTGTTGAAAATACAGTGGGAATGGATGTAACTAATTTATTAGTTATGGAATTTATGGAGGAATATTAGCAGAATCAACTAAGTACTTGCCTATTTTCAACAAGTCAATAATCTCTTTTTCGTCAGTAATCTTATACAATCTTTCATTCACATATACTTTGTATGAATCCATAATACACTTTTATTCTCAGATGGAACTCCACAAATATAAATAAATCTTAGATAAGGTATACACACACAGTCAAAACTAAGAAATAAACAACACCTAACCTCCAATAAGATAACATTTCTGTCAAACTATCTCAGTGAGCTGGTTTGTGTGGTTGGTTAACTGGTACGTCATAGTTTGGAATACTAGTGGATGAATATTAGGGTTTTTTTTAGCGAGTTACTGGTCACAAAAAGTTAAAACCATTCAATTTTTTGCCACAAATGGTAAATACCAAAATAAATGTCAAGCAGTGACCACGGTAATAACTTCAGTTACCATAGTCAAGAGGTGGGTAACTGGCAGTGGTTCTAACCCCCCACTCTTGTTTTAAAAGGTGAATGGTCTCAACCATAAAAAAAATGTTAATTTGTCTTGATTTGTATATGATAATGTACAATATTCATAACTGTAGATGGAACAAGTCCAAATCTATCAGATATAGATAGTAAATTGTCTTGTTTTGAGATGTACCACAAAAACACTAGCATAGTTTTCTTGGGTTCAGTAGGATACCGACCGCCTCGATATTTTTTTTTACCAGAGCATGATCATCGTTTGCAATTATTTCATTGCACGAACTGTGGAAGGTTGTTTTTTGCATACTAAAGAGTTGATCTCATGATAAGCATCCAACCAAATATTTTCTGGATCTAATCTTATGTGGGATTCTCTTAAATATTTACATAGTATAACTTTGACTGAGGAATGTCCCACGGAAATAAAACTATTTGATAATATGTACAAACTATTGGACAGCCTCTGATGAATCAGCAATGCTAACAGCAATAATTCTTCGTTATTCATTACACTATACTATAACTCTGACTAAAGATAAACAATAATATTGATATAATATAGATACTTAACAACAAATATTTTAAGGTTATGTTGTGACGTTTATAACCAATTATTTGTAACCACTTCATTTTAGCGAGTGAATAACCGCCTGTTGCTGCAAATAACCGCTGGGTTATAACCAGCAGCTCACTAAAAAACCCTTATTGACTGGTTAACTTATATTTAACCCGGTTTGTGTGGTTAAGTTCAAAGAAAAATGGCTTTTGTTGTTTATTTGACCGTCACCGCCATATTGAATTTATTTTGACAGGTCGTTGGATTGCCTAATAATTGTTTTAATTCTTTTTCTATCTGTATTATCTAATTTTAGGTTTCTTCACATAAAGAATAATGGTACTGGCCAGGCCATCAGGCTGTAAGCATTATGTCAGAGAGAACTGACTGAGAGAAAGTTTTATAGATTTCCAAAGGATCCAAAAGTAAGAAGCAAATTGATGATGCTGACAAGGTACCTACATAATGATAAATATAACATTTTATTTTGTGTGTTTATACAATCTTTGAAGAACAATAGAACCAGATCTCGGAGCTTTTTGTGTAGCTGTCATTTTATGGACGGAGAAAAGAAAATTAGCCAACTATTTTTTTGTACACGATCAATCTTTGCAAACAAGGTAGAAGCAAACTTGTACGTGTTCATTGTATGTTTGATTTTGTACTATATATTGATCTCCCTATAACATATACATTATTATTTGTCATTACACATCTTTCGCTTTACGTTTTTCATAAGTTGCTTTGTATGATTTTTTAAACGTTTGCTATTTTAAATTGAAATTCCACATTGTACCATACTTTTCTCTTTTTATTAACTGTAAACCATTGTATTACAAGTAAATATTTCTCGGTGTAATAAAGAAATTTGGAAACGTTTTTGTTTTTAGATAAAATTGAATATGTTTACACATATTGTTGAAAAAAGAGCCTACAGATCAAATGACATTTGAAAGCAACCAACAGAAACTCTGAACCTCGTACAAATATGATTTGATTGAGGCAAAATTGTGACATGATGTTCTGAGTTTTCAGACTAAATGGCATATTTTCAATCATGTAAATTTGCAACGTTTCCTCAATTTAATTTTCTTCGCACGAAACAAATCAAAATTTATAATTATGAAATCATTTTATTATGTTAATATAAATGGTACAAATTTGTAAAGGTAGATGTTATTAAAACATGTGAATTTTTCTTCCATTCTTGATGTCGAGCAATTCCCACAATAATGTCACTTGGTATCCATAATATTAAATAGCACATGTCCTCTCATGCAATATGTAATGCACCTTGTATCTGGTGATAATAGTTATATTTTTCAAATATCACTAATATATTTTCATCAAAATGAATTATGTAATTCCTGTCTCTTGAGAGTGGTTTGAATTTTTCGTCATTCGGATACTTGAAAGGACACTTCACTTCAATTAAGCATTTTTCACTAACAAGCTCATATTATCATTAAAAAAGGTATTCTATTTAACCCTTTTTTACGTGGGCTAATAGATGGAATGGAAAGTTCTTTGTTGTTAGCTGATGTTCTCGAAGGACCAAATGATTGTATTCACTATGATGAAATGTATGAGGAAATTAAACACTTATTTCACGTTCATTTTTATATATTGCAGGAATTCATAACTTTTTTTTATTTTTGCGTAGACAATTAAGAAACTCACTTGATCATACGCGTTACACTATGATTATTTAACACATAATCTGAGGGATTAATGGATGATTGAAGTTTAAATACACATGTTTGTTACCGGGACAAAAAACGCCGGGTGCTCTTATAACTTGAGTACCATTATGTACGATGATTAAATGATGAAGAGAAAAATGTACGAGTGACGACTGGGAAGTATACGAGTGACTACTGGGAAGTGGCTAAAATTGAGGTTGTACGTATTTATACGTCGGTTGACGTAGTTGCGAGGAAGGAGCAAAATATTAGGATCTGGCCAATGAGATAAAAGAGTTTGAAACGTAACGGTCAGATACAGCGATTGAAAATTGGCAGTTAGGGTGATTTTTTTTTGGAGCCTGAAAATGTTTCGTAGATACAGATAACAGTTTTTTTATGAAGCGATAAGGTGTCGGGTACTTTGAAATATTCATTGGAATTTCAGAAAACTATATTTATCTGTATTTCTTATGTGGTAGTAAAGATAAAATGAATTTTTTGTTGATGTAAAGAAATATTAAATGTTGAGAATAAGGATATATTTAGTTATATGTTTTGAGCAGAATATTCGAATTGTATTATACAGGGGAAGTTGAAAATAAAAGTCACAGGTGAATTTGGTAATTAAATCAAATTCGAACATATTGGGGGCGCGGGAAGAATGGAAGAAGGGTGAAAGATGGCTGCTCTCAGACATCGAATGCTGACGTTAGTGAAAGGGTTAGATAGCGTGAGAGTGTATAGGGCTCTGATGCAGGATTGTGAATGAAAGTGAATAATTGTAAATGTAATTATATAAATAAATGTATAGGGGTTGTAAAAGTAACCTAATGTTGGTGTCAGAGTGTTGTAAGGACTCTGACGTCATGAGAGTAAACGAATGTTTAGGTTTGATGTTAGAGTTGTAAGGACTCTAACGTCATGAATGTAACGAATGAGCAAGAGTTGAGGCTAGAGTGTTGTAAGGACTGTAACGTAATGTATGTAACGAATGAACAAGAGTTAATGTTAGAGTTGTAAGGACTCTAACGTCATGAATGTAACCAATGAGCAAGAGTTGAGGTTAGAGTGTTGTAAGGACTCTAACATCATGAATGTCAGAAATGATAAGGATTTGATGTTAGAGTGTTGTAAGGACTCTAACGTCATGAATGAATGAAATGATAAGGTTTGATGTTAGAGTGTTGTAAGGACTCTAACGTCATGAATGTAGGAAATGATAAGGACTTGATGTTAGAGTGTTGTAAGGACTCTAAGTCATGAATGTAACGAATGAACAAGAGTTGATGTTATAGTTGTAAGGACTTTAACGTCATGAATGTAACGAATGAGCAAGAGTTGAAGTTAGAGTGTTGTAAGGACTCTAACATCATGAATGTAACGAATGAGCAAGAGTTGAGGTTAGAGTGGTGTAAGGACTCTAACGTCATGAATATAAGAATGAACAAGAGGTCTGGATGTATGCTAGTTCTTGTTTTGCAAGGGCACGAATGTAAGCAATATACTCTACAAATGGACTAGAGTTGTAAACGATAAGAGTGTAAGCAATATACTCTAGAAATGGACTAGAGTTGTAAACGATAAGAATGTAAGCAATATACTCTAGAAATGGACTAGAGTTGTAAACGATAAGCATGTAAGCAATATACTCTAGAAATGGACTAGAGTTGTAAACGATAAGAATGTAAGCAATATACTCTAGAAATGGACTAGAGTTGTAAACGATAAGGATGTAAGCAATATGGACTAGAGTTGTAAACGATAAGAAGGGAAGCACTATACTCTAGAAATGGACTAGAGTTGTGAACGATAAGATAATAATACCTTTATCCAGGTATTCACATTAAAGTATATGTAAATGAAGTAAAAGAACGAGAATGTTTAAGTCGATTCTAGTTCGACAAGTGTGGTACCAGTTTGTTTTACGAGTACCGGTCCAGGAACCTCGGACATCCCAGTGTTTTATGAGAGAAAAGAAAGAGAATGTGTAAGTCGATTTTAATTCGACAAGTGTGGTACCAGTTTGTTTTACGAGTAACGGTCCAGGAACCTCGGACTTCCCAGTGTTTTATGAGACAATGAAGGAAACGAAAGAGAATGTGTAAGTCCTTTTTAGTTTGACAAGTGTGGTACCAGTTTGTTTTACGAGTAACGGTCCAGGAACCTCGGACTTCCCAGTGTTTGGTATGGTACGAGAGATTGAGGCTGTAATGTCTGTACAACGCAAGAGATGATATCTCTAAGTGTTCGAGTGTAAGCAAGAGTATGGGTATAAGAGTGAGTTCAAGTTTAATATTTCACAAGTTTGAATTATAATTACAAGTGTAAGTGAGTGCTACTACGAGTGCGAGTAGAATTGGAATGAGGTTATGAATTCAAATGAGAGTGTAAGTAAAATGGGAATACATTGAGAATGTATTGAGTGCAATGTATATTGAGAATGTATATGCGAGTAAGAGAGTGTGCTCATGAGATTAGAGCCAGTACAAGTGCGTGCAACAACAAGTGAGTAAGAGTAACTACGAATGAATGTGAATGCAAATGTAAGTACGAGTATGTACGAATAAATATAAAAGTATTACGAATGTGAGTGCCAATATGAGAATGAGTATAAGTTTGATTAAGATACAATTGTATGCGAGTGCAAGTAATAATTCATTTGTAAATGTGTAAGGTAGTGACCACGAGTGTATAAGTATGATGAGAGTTTTGTCTAACTCTTTTGAGATTGTTTTTATATGTTTTATGATTATAGACATTTGTCTTAAGGGGGCCCGGCTCTTTTGCGGGCAAGAATGAGTTTTTTAAAAGGTTTTAATTAACGTAAATGAGAGTTATTTCTGTTCTCGTCAAGAAAATGAGGGTAAGATATGTATATCATGTTTTTGTCAAGTCGTTTTAAATTCAAAGTGTCGTAAATGTATTTTTTAAGTGATATATGAGTAAGGGGGATGGCGTTTTCTTCTAAACGTCACCCAAGTGGTTATGTTATCCAAGTATCTTTTTCATCCAAGTGTCCAAGTATCTTTTTAATACAAGTGTCCAAGTATCTTTTTAATACCTTTATCCAGGTATTCACATTAAATAATAATACCTTTGTCCAGGTATTCACATGAAAGAATAATACCTTTGTCCAGGTATTCACATTAAAGTTTTTTTTTTGTAATAATACCTTTGTCCAGGTATTCACACGAAAGTATTTTTTTTCCAATACCTTTATCCAGGTATTCACATTAAAGTATTTCTTTTTCAATAATACCTTTATCCAGGTATTCACATTAAATGAATTTTTTTCAATAATACCTTTATCCAGGTATTCCCATTAAAGGAATTTTTTTTTCAATAATACATTTATCCAGGTATTCACATTAAAGGAAAATTTCTTTTTCAATAATACCTTTATCCAGGTATTCACATTAAAGTATGTTTCATGTCAAAGTGTCAAAGTTTTTGTTGTTTTTCTTAAGTGTCAAGTATACATGTTTAGGGGATAATCATTATCTTCTTCTTGATGAAGAAAGGTTTGGTTTTCTTGACGAGAAAGAGTTGAAGTAGTGAATGAGTGCTATCCTGCACTAAAAGAACGTTGAGTAAAAAGGTGAATCTTTAGTGTTGGTTTGAGAATGAATTATGAGTAAGAATGTTTCAATGTGAGAGTAAGTTTTGATGTTATGAGTGTTTTGTGATTTAAGAATGTGTGTGACGGTAAGTTTTTATTTTGAGGGTAAGTTTTTATTAAAAGTGGTTTGGTCACACCGGAAAAATGAGTGTAATGAGTAAGAGAGGGATTATTCGTTAAGTATTGTGAATGAGTCTTGTCCAGAACAGTACGTTTCTTGACGATGACATTCTGGAGATTGTTCCATTGGTTGTGAATGATTAGGGTTTATGCCCAAAGGTCTCAATTATGTGTTTTGTTTGTGGGTGTGAGGGAAGTGAAGTAAAGTGTGATGTCCTTTTTGACATATGGAGCAAGATTTTACCGAAATACAATTGGACATTGTGTGTTTAGAACCTAAACACCTGAAGCACAATTTGTTTGCTTTAATATATTTATTTCGATCAGGGATAGAAAGCCGTCCGAATTGGGAACATCCATACATTTTATGGCCTGTTTCCTTGCAAAATGAGCATGTTGGAGATGGATAATTGGAAGTAGGGGATGCGCTAGACGAAGGTTGATTGCGTTGACCATTGTTATGATGTGGGTTTTGTTCGGGATGCGAATGTTGGTTTGCAAATAATGCTACTCTGTTGGTTGGTGTGGTCACATTAGAAGACTGGTTACGATGATGGGATGTATCAGGTTTGGGATCTTGGGTTAACAAGTTTTCTAAGACCGTACATTTTTTTTCCAAAAAGTCAAAAAAAGTATCACTAGCAATTAAATTTTGATCAGTCTCTTTTTCTTCAAGAGATCTTTTTGTATTATAATCTAATTTTGTTTTTAATATGTGAACGATTAGTACATCAAATAACTCTTCCTTATTGATATTTAGATTTAACAATGACTTTACGATAGATCTAGCTTCGGACGTGAATGTTCTTAATTGTTGAGCAGTACATTTTGAGATGTTATTACAGGCTGTCAAACGGTTAAAATGGGCAGTAACAATCTGCCGTGTATTATTATATTTAGAATTCAGTAAATCCAACGCTACATCAAAATTGGTTTCATTTACCGGTAATTGAGAAATTAAATTGAGCGGGTCACCTTTCAAGTATGATTTCAAATAGTAGAATTTTTGTTTTGGATGTAAGCCGGGTGTAGTTTACTATTAGTGCATTAAAAAGATCTATAAAGGCAGTGTATTTAGTGCTATCTCCTGAGAAATTCGGTATTTCTATAGAAGGTAATCTAATGTGAGTTTCACTCTGAGAATGTACAGTTAATTGATTAGTTTGATTGAATTTAGAGTTTAATTTTTCGAAAGCATTTTGTAGTTTGCAGTGTAATGAGTAATATTTTTCATCAATCTGACTTCTATCGTCAAATTCTAATTCAGTATCTACGGCTATGGTTTCAATTTGGTCTTGAATCTCAGAGTATTTAGAGTAATATTTCTCCAAGTTGTCTATTCGGGATTTGAAAGCATACTTGTCTGACTCGTCCAGATTGTTATGGAACCAGTTGTAAATACGAGTAATTGCTGCTTTGCAGCTAGCACGTTGTGTCTTTAATGAATCCATTTTGTAAATGATGTATTAATTATATGGTTAACATGAAATGTAAATCAATGGCTATGTTTGAACAATGTTTATTATGTATCAGTGTAATATATTTTTTTATATATTTGCTACCAGCCGTGCCTTTGTTCAAGTTTTCTACAGCTCGTTGCAATTTAAATGACACTGTAATTGTACCGGGTTTTCTCACACTACAATACCGACTAGTGTTATCATAGTTCCATAACAATATTGATATGTAATTATTTAATCGACACTGTACAATGAATGTATGTTACATAAAAAATATCAAATCACTTTTTCAAATAGTGTAACTGTGTAATTATTAATGATCCTGTCTTTCATGAATGTATGTTATATAAGAAATATCAAATCACTTTGTCAAATAGTGTAACTGTATAATTATGGGTTACACTGTATTTATGAATGTATGTTATATAAGAAATATCAAATCACTTTTTAAATAGTGTAACTGTATAATTATGGGTTACACTGTATTTATGAATGTATGTTATATAAAAAATATCAACGATGTTATTATAATCAATCAATATTCAGGTGTAATTATTTAAATCACAATGTCTCATGTAAATTTCAAAAGTTCAATAATCAAATACAGAGTATGAATGTATGTTTTATAAGAAATATCAACGATGTTATTGAAATCACTCAATATTCAGGTGTAATTATTTAAATCACAATGTCTCATGTAAATATCAAAAGTTCAATAATCAAATAAAGAATATGAATGTACGTTATATAAGAAATATCAACGATGTTATTATAATCAATCAATATTCAGGGGTAATTATTCAAATCACAATGTCTCATGTAGATTTCAAAAGTTCAATAATCAAATAAAGAGTATGAATGTATGTTATATACGAAATATCAACAATGTTATTATAATCAATAAATATTCAGGTACAATTATTTAAATCACAATGTCTCATGTAAATTTCAAAAGTTCAATAATCAAATACAGAGTATGAATGTATGTCTTATAAGAAATATTAACGATGTTATTGTAATCGATCAATATTCAGGTGTAATTATTGAAATCACAATGTTTCATGTAGATTTCAAAGTTCAATAATCAAATAAAGAGTTCTTGCTTTAGTAATAAATACCTTAGTTGTTTCTGTTGACACTGACCTCTATGTTCAGTAGCTGTTGCATAATTCACCTTCTCGATTCAACCCGGCTTGGACTATCTTCTATTCACTGATTTAATCCGGCTTCGGATGACCATGTTCTATTTAACCCTTTTTACGTGAGCTAATAGATGGAATGGAAAGTTCTTTGTTGTTAGCTGATGTTCTCGAAGGACCAAATGATTGTATTCACTATGATGTAGGATGTATGATGAAATGTATGAGAAAATTAAACACTTATTTCACGTTCATTTTTATATATTGCAGGAATTTATAACTTTTTTTTATTTTTGCGTAGACAATTAAGAAACTCACTTGATCATACGCGTTACATTGTGATTATTTAACACATAATCTGAGGGATTAATGGATGATTGAAGTTTAAATACACATGTTTGTTACCGGGACAAAAAACGCCGGGTGCTCTTATAACTTGAGTACCAATATTTACGATGATTAAATGATGAAGAGGAAAATGTACGAGTGACGACTGGGAAGTGTACGAGTGACTACTGGGAAGTGGCTAAAATTGAGGTTGTATTCGTATTTAGAGAAAAAAAATTGCAGCAAAAAATCATAGGAAAAAAATCTTCCCCCTCCACCCCCCCTCCTCCCCCCTATAGCTATCTTAGAGACTGTTTGAGATATCGAATTCTAATATTCCAAAGATTTCCCTATGGCATAACGCCGTCACAAAAAAAAATATACCCCCCTCCCCCCCTTCCCCCCTCAAAAGATATGGGGCGCAACTGAGATCCACTTTTTTATTATTCCAGCTAGCGAAAAATAAAAAATTGTAGCCGAAAGAGAAAAATCGGACTAGTATATGGGGCTCATAAACCGATTTTTTGATTTGAAGATTTATACAGGGAAAAATTGAAAAGTATTTTTGCAAAAATTTTTTTTCGAATTTCGAGAAACGAATATCCCTACGTAAGAGATCACGTCAAACCCTCTTGAAAAACATATAACAAAACTTTCCTGTCCCCCTTTTTGGGGGGTCTACATTTAGGATCTGGACAATGGGATAAAAGAGTTTGAAACGTAACGGTCAGATACAGCGAGTGAAAATTGGCAGTTAGGGTGATTTTTTTTGGGGCCTGAAAATGTTTCGTAGATACAGATAACAGTTTTTTTATGGAGCGATAAGGTGTCGGGTACTTTGAAATATTCATTGGAGTTTCAGAAAACTATATTTATCTGTATTTCTTATGTGGTAGTAAAGTTAAAATGAATTTTTTGTTGATTTAAAGAAATATTAAATGTTGAGAATAAGGATATATTTAGTTATATGTTTTGAGCAGAATATTCGAATTGTATTATACAGGGGAAGTTGAAAATAAAAGTCACGGGAGAATTTGGTAATTAAATCAAATTCGAACAAAAGGTTTCAAGGGAATGTTGAAACATGTTTTGATGACACTAGACAAACAATCACTATTATTTATCTTATATTTTCACATTAATCAAATAATCCAGTAAACGTAACCTCAAATATAGCTTTTAAAATCAAAAATACGGATTGCGGGATAACTTACATTATCAAAACTATTATTTTTTATATTGAGTAGACACGATTACTTACTTTTCAACAATTTATTCCTTTCAAAAACACGTATATGAAACGCTAAAATATTCAAAAATCTAAACAAATGGAAATTCCTATGGCAACAAGTTTTGCTTGGATGCCATAGAGAAAGTAAATTATTTGTCTATGTTGGATGCAGTTTCAAATTGTGACGTCTCACTAATCTCTCGTATAGCCAAAAATGAGCTCTTAAGGTGGGTCCGTATGAGCGGAACTCTCGCGGAATAGCGGATGTGCATATCTTGCCAAAATTAGCGGATTATGACATTTAACAAAGCTGTAGAAATCAAATATTGGGATCTCTTGCTAAGCGATACGCCACCACACAGCGTTAAAGTGAATTTCTCTAGATGTGTGATTAGATTGGATTAGTTGCTTGTTTTATTGGTTTCGTGTGTTTTGGACACTATTTTTCGTATTGTATATTGATTTTTAAGTGTTATGTTTAATTTAAGAAACCTTTTTATATTTGTCAATAAAAATGTGCAAATCGATAAGAAATAAAGACGTACAATTAGGTGTCTATTGATTTCCTGAAAGTAGAAAGTTTAGAGTAGAAATATGTTTGTGTGTTCACTTCATTTAAAAGAATACTACATTCCAAGAAGTATATAGACATTAAACTCCATATTTTTATATGTAATTAACTTTTTGTTTAATTATGGGCGCATTTAATAGGGCTTCTCTTTCTTACATACAAATGGAGTTTTTAAAACCATCCAAATATTCCAAAACATGACCTTTAAGTTCAGTTATCGTACTAAAAAGTATAAACCATTAATCAATATAACTAATTCATCTTAGAGCAATTTGCAACAACATAAAATAAATAAAAAAATTGAATTAGAATTTTTAGTATAAACTTTGGTTGAGTGCAGTTGCAACTTCTTCAACTGCATTGCTAACTGCCGATTGACTAATATATAGTATGGTTCACAAAACCACCTACATCTCTCTGATAACTATCAGAGGCAAATAACCGGAGAGTTACTAAAACCTAAGAAAGAGGTTAGGGTGGCTCAAAAATAATATGTAAATATATAAGTAAAAATCACTGGTTTCTATTTAACCATGTTATTTAATAGTTTCTAAAATCATACTTTTCTCTCAATGTTCATTGAAGATATCCGAGTTGGGTCTACCACATGGGGTGTTAGAGTTTCAACTAAAAGTTTTATGCAAAATCGTTTGTTAAGCGATAAGTAAATTCTGTATCCCCCATATCCTCAAACGGATTAAGCCAGTGCCTAGAACGTCTATCCAGCCTATTGAATAATATTTCTGCTTCTTCCAATACCTACTCATTTAAATTAATTTGGTTATTAAAATTCATAATAGTACCTATGTAGTATTTATTATAACAGACAAAATCTAAGGATGAAAATTATTCATGACTAAAATAGTCTCAAACTGACAAATTGCATGTAACACATACAAAATTACTGTCGCACACCACAGCAAACATCGGCTACTTTAGATCAACCGATGTCATATCGTATACGACAGAATGTGTCGCGCGACGGCGCATGGCACAGGCTCCTGCTGTGATTTTCGAAATCAATCGACGGTCATAGTAATCGTACACGACTAACCGCATCGAATGATTTATAAATGTTGTATTTTGGACTTCCGATCGATCGCTTATATGGAATGCCAAATTTAGAATGTGACAACCATATACATAATCAATATAATTTTATTTATATGTATATGGTGACAACACAGTAGATGTCAAAAATATAATCTCTAATTTTATTTGGGTTGAAATGAAATGCATAGCGGTTTGATAGTAAATTATGTTTATTTGATAAAATAGACTATTGTTGATATCTTACTGTCGTGTTATATAATTCAGAGAATAGGTATAAATTACGTTTTATCCAAAAATGTCAGGAATGACAGAACAAAAAGGAATGGTTGATTATGTTCAGCAACACCCACATTTACACAGTGGCAAATTTTCAAAAGATTTTTCATTTAAAGACTCAGAAAAACATTGGCTGGAAATAACTAGCATATTAAATGGAATTCCTGGATCTTAAAAATTCATTATAGTACCCATGGAGTATTTATTATGATATAGACAAAAACTAAGGATAAAAATTATTCATGATAAATTAACTCCAATGTTAAAATGTCATATACCTGGAAATGTTATTGTCACTTTGACATCGATAAAAAAGGTGCATCCTTTTTTATCGGATAAAAACTTCTCTTCCTCAATATCTAGTAAGTGGACGTCACTTTTACACAATGACAATGAGTCGAAAGTTTGGTTACTTATAATTTCACAGCAATTAAGTGTTGGCAAAACTGCAAAAACTGTCAATTAGTCTGTCAGATTTTTGAATTTTAAACATATAGTGCTTTTATTTTGAATCGGTGTGGTAATTATTTAACTTTGTTCTATTAATAAAGATAACTATTGTTGTTGTTCATCCATATATTCTGTAGTTTATTGTATTAATAAAGATAATTATTGTTGTTGTTCATCCATATATTCTGTCGTTAATTTATCTTGCCAAAAAACACTCGAGCTTTTCTTTTATTAGATAAATTCCTCTTTGACTCAAAGTTTTGCCAATCACTAAATTTGCTCGAAAAACTGACATTAGATAAAATCGCTCCACCTTCGGTGTCGCGATTTTATCATGTCAGTTTTTCTCGTAAAATTAGTGATTGGCAAAACTGTTTCGTTGCAAAGAGAAATTTATCCGATAAAAAAAAAGCTCTTGTGTTTTTACTGTTGATAAAAATAGTCTCACACTGACAAATACAAATCATACAAAATAACCGTCGTACACGACAGCAAACATCGGCTACTTTAGATCAACTGATGTCATATCGTACACGACAGATCGTGTCGTACACGAAGATTCGAAAATACACGTTTTTTTAATTTCGTGCGAAAGAGCATGCGACGGCGCATTGCACAAGCTCGAAAATACCCCCACTGAACTACTATCGGAAGATGATGCAGTTAGCGATGCTAATTCGAAATTTTTTATATTTGGCGCCATTTAAAACAGCTGAACGGACTGCACCGTCTTTCGATTCAGGTCAAATAAAATAGAACTGATGACGCACTCGGACAGTGCCGCTTGTAAATCGCACACGTAAAACTGGAGGAGTGCAAGTCTGAAAACCATAATCGAGCACAATTTTTGAACTGATTGTGCACTCAGTTCAAACTGGGGCAGGCAGATCGAATCGAAATCGGCACCCCATAGACAAAATTAAAAAATATATAAATGTTCATATACTATTTCTCTATGCGGCACCCAGAACAGAATTGTCAAACGTCAAAGTACTACTGGGTCGATGTTGGTGATAATGGCGGTTTGCTGATGATTTAAGGAGAAAAGGATAAAATGTAGAAAATATTATCAAGAGATATTTTGAAAATTGTATGTGCTATATGAAATACGTTGAACTTTAGTGAACAGTGTTATAAAGCACGTTCCGATGTGGAAGCAGTTACAGATGGGACTTCGGGCATTTTTGCTGATTGCCTCCAGAGTTTGGACATGCTTATGTTACACATTAAAAAAACAGACAAGAGCTGTAAGTATGGAAAAGAGTTTCTAAGTAAAATGATACCATACATGTAAGCAACTGTTTTCTTTATAATGTGGTTTTAATTCATCTTCAGGTGAGGGAGTTGTAAATTATGTTATAAAGTAATCTGTAATGCTATTGTTTTATCTATTTCATTAAATGGCATATATTTTTGAGATGACGTTCTGGCAAACCTTTTATTGGCATATTTCCAACACAGTATTTTAAGTAATCTATAATAAAATACTTATTTTATTTTAGATAATTCAGCATCAGTCTGTAAAATATGATTTATTTCCTTTATCGCCCTTATCAAGACATAGGCTAAGTAAGTATGATTAAATACTTGTTGATCTATTTTTTTTATAAATTATTAGATAAGGTTTATTCAAAAACATGTTCCTCCAATAAATGTTTCCCGAAAATATAAATAAATGAGGTTTTTTAGAATCCCAATTGAAATATGCAATTCTGGAAAATAAAATTATTTATTTATTGTAAATAATCATTTTCTAAAGGAGAGTTAGTGATGACAGTTGATTAATGTTTTGTGAGTGTGTTTACAGACAGTTAACTCACATTATAGCCCAGGATCGATTTGAAGCTTTACATGGGAAACCATGAACAAGTTAGGGACAAGCTGAAGTTTGGTATATATGTTTGTATTGGGGTCCTTAAAATACCACTAAACCTCACCAGTAATCAGCTGTGCCTGTTACCACTAAACAACCCCTGAAAGAGGTGAAAATCTGACTTTTTAGTACTCTGTCAATAGCTTAAAAAAACAAAGCTATTTATAAAAAAATATAAAGATAGAAAAAGTTCATAAAATTTCCTATAAAATCACCCTGAGTAGATGTATTTTGAGTTATCACTAGAGGAGATATATTTTTAATAACTGGTTATTTTACATTACATATGCCTAAAAATCTATAGAGATATTTTGGTGAATTTATTTAATACATACATACTACTGTTACTTAGTATGGGAATTGTGTGAAATAAGAATGTAAACTGTGATGAATCATCAAATATTGGAAAAAGTATTTGAAAATAAGATAATTGATACTAACTATAGTGAAATCTGTCTTAAACATACAGACTGAGTGAAACCATTATCTTTTGGAGTTACATCCATAAATGTAAATAATGAAGTCATAAATGTAAACCCTACACTTATTCTTAGCTTCTCCCTCTGATCAGATAAAATAATGTTTTAAATACTAGTTAGCACTATGCCCCCATTTTTGTTCCAAAATGGATCATTCAAAAAGACAACTAAGTATTCTTGACTTAAAATATTTAACAAACTGTGCCGAACCCTAGAGAATTTCTCAGAACCCGTACTACACTATGTAATTGATGGAGTTCATTTACTACATAAAGTTACATGGCAACTTATTTTACTTATTTATGTGTCACTGTAGTATTTGATGGATAACGGCAATAGATATGATACTTGTTACAAATTAATGAGAAGTTATGTTTTACACATTAAAGACAATTTTTAAAAACCTAAAATAACATTTTGAGAACCTAATTATTATGTTAAATAAAATTAATTCAAATTGCTTCATTTATTACCCATTATCATGTGATTGCAAACACCTGCTAGTACTTGGAATAGTATCTGAGTCCATTTTCAAATTAGTAATGACTAGAATTGTTTTTATATTTTAATAAAACAATAACAAGTAACCAAGAATGCAAGAAATAACAAAATGGACATTGTTTGTTTACACAATTGTTCGAATATAATATGTCAAAAGTGTTGAGTAAAACCTTCTGCTATCTGACCAATCAGGAGTCAACAGAATTGCCAACATAAATTCAAATCAGACCTCCTAATTTAAAAACAGAGTATAGAAACATGGATTTTGTGAAGCGAAACTAAAAAACGTGAAAACCTATAATTTTACATTGATATAAATTATTTTATTACAAATGAGGGAGCCATCTTACTCATTCTATATACTATTTAGAACAACTTATCTGTATCAACGAAATAAATCTTGGAATTAGCTATGTAAAGAAACAAACTACTAATGGAGGGAATAAAAAGTATACCTTTAATCTCTAAAGAACACAAAAAAAAATAAAAGATAACCTAAACTATTTTTTTAAGATGAATTGTGTTAAAGTGACATATTTTCTAACAATAATAAATTCAAAATGACATAAATATACTCACATGATTACACACGTGGTGTATTCTGTTCACCACGTGGGTTCTCAGCCTGAATTCAAAGACACAAATACACTCTCGATTAAACTGCCTTGCTACCATTGCAGGTGAGGTGGTCACTAGACAATGTTGAAAGGTTAGGTGGCGCCATGAACCACCAGCAACTTCAGTAGAGGATTAATGACGTGTTTCCTGTATAAAATACACCAGTGAATGTAGTTAAGGGTTAAAGAAAATTGTTCAACTTCAATTAAGAATAAATAATTTCTTATGTGTATTTTTTATGTTCTTACCACATAAATTTTATATTCTTTTATTTCCAGGCATTGTTAAAAGGAAAGTTCTAGTTCTTGATTTGGATGAAACACTGATACATTCACATCATGATGGTGTGGTGAGACAGACAGTAAGGCCCGGTACACCTCCAGATTTTGTATTGAAAGTAGTCATTGACAGGCATCCTGTTAGATTTTTTGTGCATAAGAGACCACATGTTGACTTTTTCTTAGATATAGTAAGTATATTGACTAAATATTTTAATTTCAAGTGTAGGTTTAGAATATATGTTTTACAAAATAATTCATAATATGTGTTAGGAGGAGTAAAGGGCATTGTACTGGTGCCCCTGGGCTTCCATAGAGTGTCTAGTCAATAACATTGTGGCTCTTTACTACTGAAAAGTATAATCCAGATTCTGTTATAAAATTACTTTGTACCATACTATCAATTTTTGATTCGCTCATGGGTTTAGGAAGAGTTTTGAAAATCGTATGTGAAGGTTTGTGAATTAATGATTTTAGAGAGTGTGTGGAAGGTGGGTATACCCCACTTATGAGTGTTTGGCACTAGTTTGACAACATTTATATAATGAGATTACCATGAAAAAGCTTACACTCACTATCATATGTCTTCTGCCTGATTTGTAGAGTTTGTGGCTGAGTGGATGGCATTTTTTATGATGAAATCCTTGATAGTAAGTGCTTTAACCCTGTCATGGAGCTAATGTATTATGTGGGCATCTGTGGGAGGAGAGAAGATTGCTATACTTAAATTATTCATTTTAATAAGAGAACCTTATTGATGTGGAATAATTTGCTTTTTAATTTTCTATGTTCAATTTCAATTAATACTATTAATGATTTTGAATGCAATGCAGCAATATCATGTATATACATTTCATTTAAAAAATATAAAGTTAGTAAAAAATTATTATGTGTCAATATTTTTTCGAATAATGTCAGTTTTGAATTCAACCATTTTAAGATTTTTCAATTTATTTATTATCGATTTCAAGCAGGGTTTGGCTGATTAAAATCATGATTTAAATTGCTTGATTTTTAAAATTGAAATCATGATTTAAAATCAATTTTTTTCTTTTTTATTCAGAACCAGATAACAACATAATATAAAAGTTTTCTCAAAAATCAAAAGAAGTATCTGCTTTTAGCAAAAACAACATAAAAGAAGTACATAATTCCAAATTCTTAAACCAAACGTAACACCTAAATTTTATTACTGTATATTTTCAGTCTATTCATTTTCGTTATACAATTTAAACAAAAACACGCATTTTCCTCCTTTTTCTATGCCTAATCTGTTTCTAATATCCGAGTGTACAAGACCAAAAGAGCTAAATATGCGTTTTACTGAAGCTAAAGAAGCAGTTGCGCACAGGAACTGTTTTATTATTGGCAACTGTTTCAAGATTTCCAACTCATCATTTTGTGATAACCACCATTGTAGTCCGTTTAAATTTTTTATTACTTCGTCCGAAAACATAAGTTGCTTAAATGGAGCCCTGCGGGCATTTAACTTTATTATTAAAGGTACAGTCCAGTGTTTTCATATAACTCGTTAATTGTTTCTAAAGCTAT
Organism: Galeruca laticollis; assembly: GCA_963921935.1. Taxonomy (NCBI): domain Eukaryota; kingdom Metazoa; phylum Arthropoda; class Insecta; order Coleoptera; family Chrysomelidae; genus Galeruca; species Galeruca laticollis. The sequence goes on along the minus strand of OY998175.1, from coordinate 111,863,316 downwards.
ATTCTTTTCTTCTGGAGTTAACTGGTATTTTGTTTTTTGTGGATTCAACATATACGCTATCAAATGATATGGCGTTAGTGCTTGCTTATATCGATTATTAAATTGTTGTGTTTTTTGTAATGGTAATTCCACAGATTCATCAAAGATATATTGTAAATGTTTCAACTGCGCTACAGCATCTGCGAAAGTAGCATTTTTCCTCTGCACAGTATCAAGAGCAACTGATATAGGTTTTAGAATGTTTAAATAATCTTGCACTGCATGTTAAATCGCAATATTTGAAACTTTTTGGTAAATAGTGTAATCAATCTCCTTTTTATTTTCTTCGCAGATTTTTAATATGATGTCCCACTGAGTGACATACATCTCTAAGCAGTCGTCAAGGCTATTCCATTGCACATCACTTGGAAGGACTAAAGCGCTGCCTCCTGCTTGACTTAATTTAGCTCTAGCCAAATGGTTATTTCAAAAATACTTTACAATTTGGATCACATGTTCTTTAACGTCTTTAACTTGAAAGTCCTTGCACAGTAAATTAAAAATATGTGCAGAGCAGCCATAAGTTATAACTTTTGCGTTCGTTTTTTCTTCTAATGTCTGCATTGTCTGTCACAAAAGATTTTACGGTACACTTGTATTTTAATTCACATGAAGAAATCAGGTCACAAACTATTTGAGTTAAATATTCTGAAGTATGTGGATTTCCTGATGTGTCTATAGTTTCATATAGGAGGGCTTGTCCATCTTCAGTGGTTATCGTTGCACATATCACTGGTTCGTTGTGCACGTTTGACCACCCATCAATTGACATATTTACGGACTGTCCTGACAGGGAGGAGAAACATTTTTCTTTTTCCTCTTCATAGATTTCGTCCAAAATACTTGTTGTTACCGTTTTTCTCGAGGGCAGTCTGTAACCAGGCCTTAATAACTGAATGGCTTTTTTCACCTCTAAATTCTCAATACATCTGAAGCTCGAATTAGTAGCAAAAATAGCCTTTGCTATTTGTTTGTCAATTTTATGTTTTTAAGCAGTTGAAGTCCGCATTACAAAACCACTCATGGTAGGCTGAGTTTCGATTGCATTCTTTTTTGGGACTGGCTCAAAAGTTGTTGGACTTGTTGGTACTTTCGGTGGAGTTTTTCTAACAGATGAACTATCCGTCATGAGTGAACTACAACTTGAGGCAGATGATGTGCTAGCAAAACTGTCAAGCAACATTTGACTCTCTGGAAAGAGAAAAAACATAATTGAACATTGAAATTGATTAATTGATGATATATTGATATAGTATTGAATTATGGATTTTAAAATAAAGTGAAAATATTCAATAGAGATGTAAAAGCAAATTTATTTTTTTAAGTTGAAAAAAATTAAAAATTAAGTAAGTATAGAAGAGTAAAGATAATGTTACGAAACAGCACACTGGTATAGTCCCTAAATCTGACTCTGTCTAAGCCAGGTATGTAAGTTAAAATTATGGTGGACTCGCAGGGATTGTTTATGATTGTGACTATCTTATCTAGAACTGGTTTTTTTGACCAGTCTTATCTAGAAAATGCCGGAGATCCAATTGTTTTGAGTAGAATTCTCTAGTAAAAAAAGGCTTTAATATATATATATATATATATATATATATATATATATATATATAGGACTGATCGGATGAGGAAGTTGATAAAGTGATCTCGAGAAATAAACAGAAATACACCGAACAGTAAAGTGCTAATATAATCAAGTTTGTGTGCATATAAATTAGATTTAAGTGATTAGTTAAGTATATATAAATTAAGTGTTAGTGAGTTAGTGTTTAAATAAATTAGTAAGTAGCCATACCATGTGTTTAAAATTTATCCCACCCGTTTATTGTTTAAATAAATTAGAAAAACATTACATTGGTGTCAGAAGTGGGATAATATAAATAAATTGCTACGTAAAAATGGCCAAGAGATTATGTGACCTCAAAGGGGCGGAGCTACGAGCAGAATTGGAAGATCGTGAGTTGGAAACGTCCGGTAAGAAAAGTGAATTAGTAGAAAGACTTAAAGTGGCACTGGAAAATGACTGCTTTGATCCAGAAACAGTTTTATTTAATGACGAGGCTTCCACCTTAATCTCGTCAATTTCTGCTAATATTTCTGCCATGGAAGAGAACATGGACGAGAAGATTTCTACTATGAAGAATTATATTTCGGCTAACATGGACGAGAAGATTTGTGCTATGAAGAACGACATTTCTGCTAACATGGACGAGAATATTTCTACTTTGAAGAACGATATATCTGCCGATATCTTATTAATAAAAAACGACATTGAAAATGAAATTTCGTCTCTAAAATCTGAAATCGAGGATAAGATGTCAACGATGGACGAAAAATCGAGAATAAAATGTCAACGATGGACAAGAAAATCGAGAATAAAATGTCAACGATGGACGAGAAAATCGAGAATAAAATTACAACGATAGACGAGAAAATCAAGGAGTTAGAAAAAAAGATTGCAGATTCAAGAACACGAGGCACGCCAGATGAAGAAAACAAGACCGAGCAAACGAAACCTTGCAAGCCAGAAACACTACCTAAGTTTGAAGACATTGGCAGTTTTACCCAAGTCAAGGCCCCAACGTTCGATGGAAAAATGTCGTGGACCAATTATGTGAAACAGTTTGAAGCAGCCGCTAGAGTGAATAATTGGTCCGATAGAGAGAAGGCAGTGAATTTAACCATCTCGCTTCGCGGAGATGCCTTAGATGTACTTCAGACGATACCTTTGGAAGAAACGGACGACTTCGAGCAGCTGAAAAAGAGGTTGGATATGCGATATGGTCATGAACATCTAGAACATTTGTACCAATCTCAGCTGAAGTACCGAAGGCAGAAACGTGATGAATCTCTCGAAGAATATGAAGTGGACATCGCCCGACTAGTTCGATTTGCTTATCCGTCAGCACCAGAGAACATGATGGAATGTCTGGGCATTCAGGCCTTTATTGATGGCTTACGTGACCCCGATATGCAGAGGACACTTCGTTTAGCCCATCCGAAAACATTAATCGACGCATTGACAGCTGCTCTTGAATATGAAGCAGCAATGAAGGCTTCAGGATATAACAAAATTAGGACCATCCAAGAAGAAGGTGATGAAGACAGATTTGACCAGTTCGTCAGTTTCATAAAAGGTATGATGGACAAGAAACCGAGAAAAATCAGATGCTGGAATTGTGGCGAGCTAGGGCATGTACGTAGTTCGTGTAAGCGCCCCAAAACTCCTGCAAACCAAGAACCCCAGTCACAGGAAAACTAGAACGGGTCGGCTACGAGGGGGCAGCACCGACCCATGATCGTTCCAAAGACCCTCTCATACAGATAGCTTCTACCAACGAGACTGCGACTGCGGACCGCCACAGGCGAGAGTGCCAACGTTCACGGGGAAACACAAATCCAATTGGGAATTGGAGCAGAAAAGTTCACGCATACGGTAATCGTAGCTGACATTGAAGAAGCGTGATTCTGGGAATGGACGTAATGAATGTACATGGTTTCCAATTAGACTTTAGAAACAGAACCATTAAAGTGGGCTCCGAGGAGGTGTTCCTTCATCCACATGAAGGCAGCGCGGTGTTGGCAGCTGTACAGGAAGATACCGTTCTACCTGCACGGAGCGAAACCATGATAGTAGCACGGCTACAGGGAATCAGGGAGGAAGGTACACCGGTGATGATGGAGCCAAGGAACCACGACGAAGAAGTTGGCCAAGGAGTACTAATTGGAAAAGGATTGGTTACGTCGGCGAAAGAGATCCCAGTACATGTGATAAACGTGAATGATTACCCTGTCACCATCAAGAAGGAAACTAGGATTGGATCCTGCGTACCAGTGACGTCTATAGTTCGCCAAACAACGACCACTGACAATTCGAATGCCAGATTCGAACAGATGTTATCAGTAGCTGGTCAATATTTGAATCGAGCCGAAAAAAAGAGAATGAGAGAATTTCTCTTGCAGTATCGAGACTTATTCGTACCAAAAGGAGGAAAGACTGGCAGCACATCAGCCGTCAAACACAAAATCGATGCTGGTAATGCTAAGCCAATTAGACAATCAGCTCGAAGACTTCCACGAGCGAAGAGAGAGGAAGCTGAAAGAATAATTCGAGAGATGGCAGAAGAAAAAGTGATAGAACCATCTACTAGTCCATGGGTGTCTCCAGTAGTGCTCGTTAAGAAAAAGGATGGAACTACGAGATTCTGCGTGGATTATCGCCAGCTTAACAACGTGACGAAGAAAGACAGCTATCCTCTGCCTCGAATTGACGATACGCTAGACACTTTGGCCGGCAGCAAACTGTTTTCCACCTTGGACCTGAAGGCTGGTTATTGGCAAGTGGAAATGGACCCAGAAGATAAAGAGAAGACTGCTTTTACCACCGGATCTGGATTATGGCAATTCAACGTCATGCCATTCGGGCTCTGTAATGCGCCTGCGACATTTGAAAGACTTATGAAAAATGTCTTAGAGGGTTGTCTTGGAAGACATGCCTGGTCTATTTGGACGACATCGTAGTACTGGGGAAGACATTTGACGAACATCTGAAGAATTTGGAAGACGTATTCAAACGACTCCAAGCTGCCCAGCTCATGTTAAACCCGAAGAAATGTCAGCTGTTCCAAAACCGAGTCAACTATCTAGGTCATATAATGAGCAATGAAGGAGTGGCGGTGGATCCAGAGAAAATTGCTTCCATTCAGCAATGGCCGCAACCAACCGACAAACATCAAGTTAGGAGTTTCCTTGGACTTTGCACGTATTATAGAAGATTTATCAGGAAGTTTGGAGATATTGCCAAGCCTCTAACGCGACTTACAGAAGAAGCAAGAGCTTTCCAATGGGACGAAGACTGTTAAACGGCTTTTGAAACTTTGAAGAGGCATTTAACCTCGGCGCCGATATTAGGATATCCATTACCAGTGGGAGACTTTATTCTTGACACTGACGCAAGCAACGTAGGAATTGGTGGAGTGCTCTCACAGATCCAAGGAGGGCAAGAAAGAGTGCTGGGATATTTCAGTAAAGTCCTTTCTAAACCAGAACGAAACTACTGCGTCACAAGAAGAGATCTTTTGGCGGTAGTGAAGTCCGTGGAACACTTTTACCAGTATCTCTATGGTAGGAAGTTTTTAATCCGGACTGATCATGCAGCACTCAAGTGGTTGATGCAGCTCAAGAATCCCGAGGGCCAGATCGCTAGATGGATTGAACGACTTCAAGAATATGATTTCAACATCGAACATCGAGCCGGTGTGAGTCACCGAAATGCCGACTCCCTATCCAGACGGCCGTGCCCAACAGACTGCTCCCACTGCAATAAGGTGGAATCTAGGGAAGCTGCAGTTTCAAGAACTACTCTAGTCAACGAGGAATGGTCACCCACCAGGATCAGAGAAGATCAGGAGAATGATCCTCGCTTGAAGATGATCCGGCAATGGAAGAAAGAAAATCGGCGACCTACCTGGCAAGAAGTGTCAAAGTTTTCACCGAAGCTCAAGGCGTATTGGGCCTTGAAAACGATGATGGTTCCGAGATGAGGAGACAGCTAGTTATCCCGAGAACAAGAGTAGCTGAGGTACTGAAGAAGTTACACGACAGTCCATCGGGAGGTCATCTGAGAGTGAAGAAAACCCTTCAGCGAGTCCGTGAAAGGTTTTATTGGATGAACAGCTCCGACGATGTGAAGGACTGGTGTAAGAAATGTACGACTTGTGCTACGAGTAATGGACCACATCGCAAGAGAAAAGCACCTATGAAACAATATAATGTTGGAAGCCCCTTCGAAAGGATTGCTTTAGATATCGCTGGACCATTTCCGACGACAGAAAATGGTAGCAAATACATACTGGTTGTAATGGATTATTTCACAAAGTGGGTGGACATTTACGCTATCCCGAACCAAGGGGCCACAACTGTCGCGGATGTATTGGTGAAAGAATTCATCAGCCGATTGGAGTGCCCTTGTAAGTCCACAGTGACCAGGGAAGAAATTTTGAAAGCCATCTATTCCAGGAGATTTGCGACAAGCTGGGAATGAAGAAGACCAGGACAACAGCATTACATCCACAGTCAGATGGAATGGTCGAGAGAATGAATAGGACTATTGGAAAATACCTGTCGAAAGTAGTATCCAGCCATCAGAGAGATTGGGACCAATCTCTTTCCCTATTCGCATTGGCTTATCGATCTGCCGTCAATGAATCCACGGGTGAAACACCGGCGAAAATCCTGTTTGGACGTGGAATGAGGCTTCCTTGTGACCTGGAATTTGGCTGTAGGCCTGGAGAAGATCTAGCAGGCGAAGACTACGTGATCCAATTGAGAAGAAGGCTGGACGATATTCATGAATTAGTTCGAACAAATCTTCAAGTTGCCAGCGACAGAATGAAAAGTCGGTACGACACGCAGGCCACAGAAGGCGGTTTTAAAGAAGGGGACAAAGTATGGTTACACAACCCGACGAGGAGAACATGATTTCCTCCAAAATTACAAAAATCCTGGGAAGGTCCATACTTAATCAAGAAAAGGATCAATGATGTTATATATCGCATAAGCAAGATCCCCAACGGAAAACCAAAAGTAGTTCACCAAAACCGACTAGCGCCATTCGAAGGAGACCATGACCTGGAGGAAGGAGTAAACATTATTCGAGATGTGTCTGACCCTACCTTCGCGGAATTTATGGGCACGTATGGAGGTACCGGGAAAGCTAGATATGGAGTCACTTCGGAACAACAACAAAATTTGTTCACTCTCCCGGAAGACTATTCACTGGCATACAACATCCCCGCCCGTATCAAGAACGTACGAGGGTTGGGAACCGTCTTTCGAAAGAAGTTCGGGCAATTAGAAAAACTTGAAGACCAGATTCCAGCCCCTGGCAAGACACTGAAACTGAAACATAATTCGCGGTACGTCTTCTACGTGGTAACTAAAAATGAATTTAAAGATCGATCTACCTACCGCGATGTGTGGGAAGCACTTCGTAACCTCCGAGACCATGTGTTAGAATCCAGCGTGAAGAAACTGGCTATGCCTAAGATAGCGAGTAACCAGTTGGATTGGCGAGTTATCAGGTACATGGTCGAGGTTATCTTTAGAGATACCGGTGTCCAGATATTAATTTGCAGCTACAACCCCCGTTATCAGTATCCGATGAAGACGGTGCCCTGCTATTTCCATAGGATCGGAAAGTGTAGAAATGGGGCCAGTTGCCGATTCAAACATTCAGTCTCGGCCACACAAAAGTTCCAGGAGAAACTTCCATTTAAGGAGGGGGTAATGTTACGAAACAGCACACTGGTATAGTCCCTAAATCCGACTCTGTCTAAGCCAGGTATGTAAGTTAAAATTATGGTGGATGCGCAGGGATTGTTCACGATTGTGACTATCTTATCTAGAACTGGTTTTTGTGACCAGTCTTATCTAGAAAATGCCAGAGATCCAATTGTTTTGAGTAGAATTCTCTAGTAAAGAAGGCATTAATATATATATAAAGGACCGATCAGCGGATGAGGGAGTTGATAAAGTGATCTCGAGAAATAAATAGAAATACACCGAACAGTAAAGTGCTAATATAATTTTGTGTGCATATAAATTAGATTTAAGTGATTAGTTAAGTATATATAAATTAAGTGTTAGTGAGTTAGTGTTTAAATAAATTAGTAAGTAGCCATACCGTGTGTTTAAAATTTATCCCACCCGTTTATTGTTTAAATAAATTAGAAAAACATTACAATAATCTTTAATTAACCGGGGAAAGGTCGCGTTAAAAAAGTTACATTAAAGGCCACGTGTTAGATTTCACCTAACATTTAAAAACAATCCTATATGCCTAAAATCTATATCCTAAAATATCTATAAATGAGTACTTAAAAATTATATTATCTTTGTTAAAAATAATATCAATCAAAATTTTTTCTCATTCACTTTCAGACCTTAAGGTCCATAGTCTTCCTTTTGGGATTCCTAGCCTCATTTTTCCGGCAGCGGTCGCCAGCCGCTTGGCCAACCCCACTGCTTTAAATCAGTAGGAAGTTTGTGAATTCGGTGATTCAGTTTCTGCTCTGAAGTATGTCCTTTGCTTCTTCTACTATTCTTTTCCATTCTTTCTGGCCTTTTGCTTTGTTCTTCCAGTCATTTATTCCAATTTCTTTAAGGTCTTCTTCTACACCATCCAACTATCTAGTTTTCGGTCGTCTCTTTGCTCTTCGTCCTTGTTTTTTAGTTTTCTGTATTTTCATGACACACCTTTCATTACCTAGACGTTGTACATGTCCTGTCTACCTTAATCATTTACTTCTTATTTCATTTGTTATTATTGGGCTATTGAATTTTTGATTAACTTCGTAGTTTCTTAATATTCTCCATACTCCATTTTCTTTAATTGGGCCATATATTGGTCTAATTACCGTCTGGTATATTTTAAATTTTGTGTTTGTAGACAATATCTTTGATTTAAATGTGTCTTTTAATGCAAAGAAACATTTGTTATCCTGTTGTATTCTGTTATTTATCAAAAATGTATCTACTTATAATATATATAATACGTATATATTTAAAAAATATTTCAAAATATCTCAGAATATATAATTAAAAATTACACTATGTTACTTAACTTATAATTAATATTTATGTCTCAAAACTTTCACTAAATTATCTCAAAAATAAAATATCAAGTGCTTGGAGAATCAACAAAAAACAAAAAATATTAGGCAAAATCTAACCACGCGATCATTCCCGGGTTAATAATAAAAATCTTTATTAAATATAAATAAAATTAAATTAATAATTTAATTACCTGTATCCCTCTCTTGATAATTACAAACATCGTGGTGTGCTTTAAGCCTTTGGACTAACCCTTGAATATCTTTCTTGCACTTTCTACAAATAGCCCTACACTCCAATTTATTTGGATTTGTTTTCTTAATATAGAATTGCCATATTGGGTCCTCTTTTCTTCCACTCATTTTACTTTATTTATATGTTTCCACTTCACTTAACTAACCTAACTAGCGAAATGCGTGAAATTGTTGGGCAACGTCAATTTATAGGTTGAGAAGGAAAACAAGCCTCGACAGGAATATTCTCGCAAAAAAACACAACAATCGCGTTCGTGCCTCACTCGGCAGTACTCGGCACTGTATAGTGAGTATATAGGACAGAAGGAAAACAAATCGCGATAAGAATTTTCTTGCAAGAGCGACAAATGCGTTGTCACAAGTTTTTGAGCCGCAAATTGTCTTATAATTTTTAGACTTATACATTAAAATAATTAACAATGATTTCAAAGAATCAAAAAAATCAAATAAATCGTGATTTTTTTGGAAAAATCAATGGTTTTTAATTTTTTTGATAAAAATCAGATTTTGCCCAACCCTGATTTCAAAATATAACTCAAACCAATTATACAGAGTCTCGCATCTATTATTTACCACATTACAGTGCGTATAAAGAATTCAGCCTCACAACAAAACTCCATGTTGTTTTTGATGGGATTTGTAAAACCACTAAATGGTGTCATTTAGTCGGTTCAAAAATACAAAAGCATATATTTCTTATGAGCAGTGTCGTAGAACCATCGGCCGCACCTGGGGAATGTCACCTAAGGTTGCTGCCTGGATCTACACTGCCATCATCAGACCTATGCTAACGTACGGTGCGATTGCCTGGGGAGCTAAGGCAAACCAGCTGACAGTCGTCCGTAAACTGGACCAAATCCAAAGAACAGCATGCCTCAACACAACAGGAGGCATGAGAACCACACCAACAAGAGCTATGGAGGTAATCCTCGGTCTCACTCCCCTTGACATATACATCAAGGAGGTTGTTTTGATGACCATGGCACGTCTGCGCTCTACTGGTATACAACCTGATGTAGGATCCGGTAAACTGAGATGTAACTTGTGGCATGGGGCCCTCAGGGAGATCCCACTGCTGCAGGCCAATACGGACTCGATTCCACCGCGATATGTCTTCAACAGGCCCTACAAGGTAATCTTTAAAAACAACTCACAAGACCCATTGGAAGAAGGCGCAATCCGCATCTTCACAGATGGGTCTAAATCCAATGTAGGCTCAGGATGTGGTATTTTTTCCAGATCCCTGAATCTAAACATAAAATGGGCAATGGGCTGCAATGCAGGTGTTGCTCAAACAGAGCTCACTGCTATCTGCATCGCTGCTAAAGAGATTACCAAAAGGAAAACCACAGGTAATAATATATACATCCTTACGGACAGTAGACAAACACTACTAGCCCTGAACAGACTACGTATTACATCAGGCCTAGTACTAGAATGTCACATGGCCTTAATCGAAGCCTGTAACAACAACACGGTCACTTTAGGCTGGATCAAGGGCCATGAGAAATCGAAAGGAAACCGTATTGCAGACTCGCTAGCCAGGAAGGCAGCCTCCCAAAAACTCTTGGGACCTGGCACTTTCATTGGTCTATCGGCGTCAGCAACGGCCGACCTATTAAAGGAACACTCCCTTAATAAGTTTAAGGGTAGATGGGACGACGCAGAAGGCTGCAGGCTTGCCAAGGAACTGCTACAGTACCCGGACAGCAAAGTAGCCAAAAAATACGTGACTATGAACAGGCGGAACCTACGAACAACCACGGGAATTCTGACTGGTCACTGCCACCTACGAAAACACCTTCACAGACTGGGTTTATCTAACACCCCACTTTGTAGAGGATGTGAACAAGAAGATGAGACTGTCGAACACATTCTTTGCGAATGTCAGACACTCTCTCAATTTAGGTTTCAAGTATTCGGCGAGTACAGGCTAACATACGCCAATATGAGGGAACTTAATTCAGGCGACGTTATCGCCTACTTCAAGGAAGTAGGCTGGATGACGAGCTAGAAGGAAGTTTTGAACCTCAGAAGGATGCACAATGGGCCAATTGTGGCCTAAGTGCTGTGGGGCCACCCACCCTTCAAATCTTTACAGATACAGAATACAAAATGATAATTTTGATATTCTCATTAGATTTGGACAATACAAGTATGTAGTTTCCGCTAATGTGAGTAAAATGTATCGTCAAATATTAGTGCATCCTGCCCATCAACCATTCCAAAGAATTATATTGCAAGACAATTCTAACAATTCTTTATCTATTCTTCAACTGACCATCACGTATGGTGCATCTTCAGGTTCTTTCTTAGCCATTAGATGTTTACACCAATTCTTAAGGATTTTTATGTTGACGATCTTTTGACTGGAGCCAATGATCTTAATACTTTATCAACACTGTGTACACAAATTTCTGCAATACTCATTTCAGCTCATTTTCAACTAAGAAAGTGGATTTCAATCACTCAAGAACATCTTGATACAATTCCGAACATAAACATTTCCAATTATATTCTCCAGATAGCTGATAGCTTCCACTCTGGGCATTCAGTGGCAAAGCCAATCCGTTGCAATAACTTTTTCTATTTCTGAAAATTCTAGCATATCAAATCAAATGATAACTAAGGGATTAATACTATCTCAGATTTCAAGAATATTCGATCCTTTGGGTCTTCTCAGGCCAAGTATTGTCATTGTGAAAATAATAATACAACAATATATCCTTATCTAATTCAGTTCAAACAGTCTATTGAAGAGGATTGTGTGGTGTTGGCTTGGTTAAAATTAGAACCATTCAAGCTTCAACAATTTCTTGCAAATTGAATTTCAAAATACATTTCACTAACATTGAAAATTGGAATCTTCAGTCAGCATAATCCTGCAGATTTAGCATTGAGGGGTATCTTACCTACACAATTGATAAATTCTTACTTTTGTGGCATAGTATGAATGGAAATATGAATAATATGAGGGGAGAAATGAATGAGAATATGAATGATATAAAGGGGAACATGAATCAATTAGAAAAGAAAATTGATGAGGTGAAAATGGAAAGTTTGAATGAGATTAAGAAAATCAGGGAAGATATGAAGAAATGGAATAATAAATTTAATGAAGATATGAAATCGGACATGATGGTAAAAAAAGTATACGTAGTAGGGGGGAACATTGTTGAAAAGATGGATGATATGTTGGATAACATGGATAGCGGGATACAAGAAATAAAGGGGCAGGACTAGATGGATGTAAATATGAATGACAATATAAATATAAATGATGATACTATAGAGCAGAAAATATGTAATAAAATGGAAAAGGAAATTGACAAAGTAAAAATCCAAAGTTTAATGGAGATTAAAAAAGTTGAGAAGGAAATTGATGAAATACAGTCTATAAAAGTACAAAAACAATTTTAAAGGAATTAAAGGAAATGAACAGAAGATTACAAGAAACTATGGAAGAGATAGAAGAAACCACAAGACAAATTGAAGAACGAATAATTTAAAAATTGAATAGATGAGGCTTTTACTTGATGAAGATCCATACTGAACGATGAAATAAAACAATATAGTTTGTTTAAATCTTCATTTATTTGAACTAATGTTCAATTTAAACTTGTTGACGCGTTTCACTAACACAGTAGCTTTGTCAAAACGAATAATTTACACAGAAAATGTCGAAATCAGAGTGAAACTTGAGAGAAATATGAAAATAATTGATCCAAGAATATTTATTAAGAGAATTGGAAATGAAATGAATCAAATTGAGATTATGGTGGATATGAAAATTATAAAAAGCAATTTCAATGATATGGAAGAATTTGAGATGCAAATTTCAATGCATTTATGGGAAGAAATTGATGAGATAGGGGACCTCAAAATTAAAAAAGATATGGTGGAGAACAGAAAGAAGCTACAGAAACTCATAGAGAATCAAACAATAAGAGAAGAGAATAAGACGAAGTTTAGGAAAAGAAAATAAAATTGAATTATATGAAAGGATTATAGCAACGAAATCTAGAAACGAAAGGGAATTGTACATGGTAAGGGATGGATATAAAAACTATATGTAAATAATAGGTTTATGATTAACAAGTAATATTTAAAAACATATGTAAATAGAAAATTATATAAACAGGGTTTGATAAAAAAATTGATAGACCTGTGATATGAATTATGGAAGAGAAAATAGAAGTTACAGAAATGAAAAACGAATATATGGAAATGGAGGTAAAATTGATGACAATAAGTATTTTGAGAATAGAAGAGATTTTAGAAACTTTGATAGAAGAAATGATAATGAAAATAGAAATAAAATTAAGCAACAAAATAGATGGACAGGATGCTAATTACATTTATAGGAGCAAACGGAAGGAAGTTATATGAACTCAGCAAATCTATGATACAAAAAATTGAATCAAAGGATGGGAAAGAAGTGGATATGTAAGCATAGTTGATAAAGAAGTTAGAAACAGACATAGTTATTGATGAATTGATGAAATATAAGGAAATAATTGATTTTGAATAGATAGATAGAATTAAATGGTAAAATAATTGGATTTGAGGAGGTAAATATGGAAGTATTGGCAATTGAAGAGGATAATAGGAAGTTATGGAATATAAAGAGGAATGGAATTATGGTAGAATTGGAGTTAATGAGTGGAAATAAGAAATATGAAGAAAAAGTGAAGAATTTGATAATGAAATATGAAGGATTGTGTGAAAAAGAAATTAGAATGGCTAATAGTTATGTTCGTGAAATAGAATAAATAGAAGATGTGAAAAGTAATGGTAATTGGACAGAGTGTAATGAAGAATATTATAGATTTATAAATGAATCATTAAAGACGTATGAGAGAAGAATGTCGAAGAAAACCAAGGGTTGCTTAATGAAAATATAGATAGAATATCAAAGTGAAGAATATTAAGAAATGTTGAAACAAAATTATATTCAATTCAATATACATTATTTAGACAGGGTAGAATAGAGTTGGAAACATTTGAGATCATAAAACAAATTATCAACATGTATATAGGAAATTTTAGAATAACAAATGATATTATGTTACATGAAATTTTAAAAATAGATATAGTAGAGTTAATAAGTTTTATGGGAATTAGTGATAATAGTTTAATTTGATTGAAGATAAGTTTTTAGAAATATGTTAATAATCATTTGGAAGATATTAATATGTTTTACTAGGATACTAATAAGATATTTGGCAATTTTAAAATATAAATTATAATAATATACAAGAATCGATTTGTCATTCTTTTATTAGGGGGATTTAATACAGTTCCTCTATTTAAAATGTAAAAGAAACATTGAAATAGGGAAAACTATTTATATTTGTATGCAATACTTTCGATAGACACTGTATTATAGGTATAATCAATAATTTTGAAAGATTCGGTATAAAAATCAAATGTGACATTTTAATTTTCGGATGACGTTTATGTAGAATATATTTAATGATAGACAGAATTATATTACATTTTGGAGAATATATTTGAAATTTTAAAATACAGATGTCTCTGCTATCAGAATTACAATGACAATAAAAGAATTCAAATCTCTCTTTGTTATAGGGAAACATAAATTAGTATTTTTTTTAAAAAAAAGGAATTTTTCGTAACCAAAGGAGAGGAGATTTATTTATTTGAAGAAAGTTTAGTTAGTTGTGTTTGAAATCCCGAAGAGGCAACATCGTAATTAGAGTTGTCTCAATTTTTGGTAGATAGTAGAAGTTGTATATTTATACAACCAGATTCAAAAGCTATTTCATTATAAAGCCAGTACGTGCAAAATTCGAATAAGAATTGCATCGTGTGTAGTGAATGTGTTCCAGATTTCTAAATAAAATTTAGAAAGTTTCCTGAAATCTAAGATCAATTAGAAATGTACGAGTTGTCCAGTTATTAGTTGGTGAGTCCGATCCAGTTTCTTTACAATAATTTCTCGAGAAAGAATAAGGCCTATTTTTAAAATTAAATTTGACATAGATGCATCTATAAGATTTTTGATTGCAAACAAAATTAATAAATCATATAACGAAATTCACATAAGAGAAGAAAAGTTTTGAACTAGAAAAATTTGAGTGAAGCTTGTTTTTTTTGACATTTATCCATATCAAGATTTAGATCGACAATTGGAGCTTTTATTAAACGTTTTTCATTAGGTTAATTTATAGCATATAGGTTGTAGTAATTTTAAGTTTCGTAGAAATTACGACTGTTGTTTCGTTTATAATAAGTTTGGGGAATATTAATTTGTATTTGAATCTAGTAGTATAATATAGAATTTTGCATTCCTACTCACTATAGTCTTTTTATAACATTATTTCAGAAAATTAATCATTTTTCAATAAATAAAACTGTCGGTCAAATCAGTGATAGTTGGTAATTTTTAGTAACAGAAATATTGGAAACGTCATCAGAGATTTAAAGTGCCTTTTATAATATTAAACAGTTACTATAGGTTCTGACCAATAGTGAAACAGATAATTTGGAGATACGTAAAAATTTAAACAAATTTTGAATAATTAATTTTTTTTAACAATTTGATCCCACCCTGAGAGAAGAGTAATAGGTCGATTACACATATAAATTCATTTTTAGAAAAACTAAATTAATATTTATTAGAGCCGGGCATATTTTTTGACAACTACTGTCAAAGTAGAAATTTCTTACATAAGGTTTTAAGTTGTATGTACAAGAATTGTCGCTGCGACAATAAACATCAACGTGAGGTGAATTGAAATTTATCTTTACAGGAAGGTTTACATTAAAATTAAATAATTAAAATTCATATAGAGAATTAGATATATTATAATTTGTCACCCAAACGTGGGGCAACTATAAAAGAATATTGAATATATTATAATATATTAAAGTGAAACATATCTACCAGGTTAAATTAAACCAATTAGTATCATTCGAATAATGTGAATCTTAGTAAATATTCAATAAAAGGAGATAATTCATAAAGACATAGCTTAAACACGTTAAGAAATATTTACGATTAATAAACAATTAATAAAATGATTTAAGAGATCACTATTTAATTTAGTAATTATTTTTAAAGTATATTTCAAGGTATATAAAAATAACAATGACAAGTAAATTACGTCAAACATATTTTGTATATAAACATATTTTGTATATAATTATAATAATCCCTGTATATAGAATCACGTGAATTTTGAAACAAAATTCAACTATTATATTTTTATATTTTGTAAACACTTTCAGAAACCCTATATACAGCATAAACTTTCCAATTATTTTATATGAAATGTCAAACCAAAATATCAATGCGGAAATTAACGTTCTTTCAATAGTTCGGGTAGAGTGATTCGGAGTGATTACAGAAGTGTAAATAAACGCAGTGAATTTATCTACAATAACACAGAAATGGATGTTTTGATTTAATAAAAACAATTATTTACTTAGCAACAAACGAACAATGAGAAACAAAAGGAAAAACAGTTGAAACTTGTTGATTCTAAGCTTGGGAGAAGCCTCGTGAATTTATAGATGGAGGACGCGTGAAATTTTTTCTTCTCCAAATTTGCTTAAAAGTTAAAATAATTTAACAAAATCATATTGAAACGTTGACCAAAGTGTTCAACAAAGTTTTGAACGTAAAAAAATAACTAAAAACATAATTCGTATATTAACTAATAAGTGAAAATAATTGTGCTATCGTCTAGACTTGGTAAGATTGAACAATTACCTTATTAGTATAGTTTCGACGACTATCATACATCATGCCATTAATTGTGGTATTCAACTGGTGAAATAATTCACATTTCATCATGTTTCACATCCTGAGTTCCGGTTTATTCGATCTTAGTCGATAGTTTCCTTCACATGCATCATATCCAGGGTCAAGAAGAACCAACTATGAACACTATTTCTCGTGTATATATAAAACTTCTCCTATAAAAAAACATTCACAGATATATTTACATGTTAGGTTATGTTATTGTCGATATCAATTTCTTAGTTAAATATTAGTTTTAAACATTTCAATCTCCACTAATATATATCGGACACGAAACACTAATTTCTTATTAAATAAGTACTTACCAAATTTATACAATAATAATGATAATAGATCTTAAACACGTCACGTTCTTCTTTACCTTTGCAAACTAAATTATATCCACCACAGAATACACACACCACGCGACGATTGTATTTATAATAGTAAAAGTTGGGGTTGAAAACGCTACGAATGTACATTCAACGCACACAATTGATAATTTGAGCGCAATTTACTTGTTGTGTTTGATGCAAATAAATTTATAACTAGTATGCATCATTTTATACGAAGGTTTTCGCTAGTTTTTTATTGAATTATGTATTGTTTAATTCGTTAATTGACAAAGAATCCGTTATTTCTTTTTATTCACATTTAATTAAACCGTTTGTCTATGTTCGTCTTGTATTTTCTTTGATATCTTACCTATAGCTTCCTGTTGCTGGCAAGCGTCAAGTGCCGAATCCATTCCTGAGATATGGTAACAACAATATAAAACAAATTTACAATTTTTTAAAAACATATATTATTTTGAATTGGAATTCGTGGTAAGCGAATCAATTCTGGCGCCCATAATTTAAATAGATAAATATAAAATAATTGAGCTTAAATAATTAAAAATTAAATAAAAAATATTATAATATATATATATATATATATATATATATATATATATATATTGAACTTATCGCAAGAAGTAGTAAAGAGAATGAGACACAAATGTATGAAATTTGCAACTTTGTCAAGTAACAGGTGGAGATTACTTACTTCACACAGATAGAATTATCTTTTCTAATGGTGATAATATAAGAAGAATATATATCTCCTATTGAATCGAACATCTATGGTATCAGTTATTCTACATAACTAAAGAAATACATAAGTAATATTGAAATTATTTACCTTATATTCCAGAATGTAAACAACATTGCTTCATAAATTTTAATCATGCCATTAGTAAATTATAAATTCACTTTCTTGTCAACAGCGTAAATAACAATTTGTATCTAGTATTTAGAATATCCAACATTGAATCTGAAAAGAATATAAATTATTGTCAATAATAAATAGAATATTTGATAACAATATCCAAACAAAATTGCAAGGTTTATCTAAAAGAAATAACTGAAGTGTCAATAAAAACTTCATGTCAGTTAGCAAAGAACACTGATAGCAGAAATATATTCAACCATAGAATTATTTATGTCTGTGAACTATTGATTATTTGAAAAGCAATGAGGATATTTGAAAAATATGATGACTGAATTGAATAAAAGGCCAAGTTTATATTAGATAAATATGGAATAATGAATAAGAATTTAATTGAAAGGCATTATAAAAGGTTTTTAAACGTTTGAGATTGTATATGTATTGATATTGGAATTTAAAGTCGGATAGATATGTTTGTTTATTAAAATAAGGTAGATTTTTGAAGTATTTCATATGTAAATAAGAATAATGAATTATTTAGAAATTTTACATGAACAATAAATAACAATAGTAATATGCAAAGACATTAAACGAAGTATCAAACATTAGATAAAACAGATTGTATTATATCTAGTAAGTTGTGTGTTTCGTTTAAAAATAACAAAGCTAGCAACAAAAGTTTGTTGATTGGAGAACACAAAAGGTTGGTGATGTGATGCTAAAGGAAATGGACGCATGTAAGCAATTTTTATAAAATATATGTAAAATATTTGGAAATTATTAGAAATCAGATTCAAAACATATTGCAAACATTGAATAACAACATATTAAACATTTTAAGAAGAAAATATTGTGAATTAGTAGTAATTTGTAAGAAATATATGCAGTTGAAATTTGAGAGGGGACGCTATGTACAAATTTTAATAAAGTAACCACATTATGGTGTTAAAAACTATATAGAAACATTAATAATCGTAATTAAAACAGTATGAGCCAAATTTAACAAACGATTTAATAATATTACATCGACTTACCTGCTGTACAAACTATAGAGTTTGGTCTACAAGATTGAAGGAGATCCAGCTTCATTCCAGGGGATAACACAGGAGTAGAGTGAACAAAAACTTCCCAGTGTTGTGATCAGGTCAGTGTTTCAATAATTTATCTGGTTAACCATATTAAATTCAGACAAAAATCACTAATTTGGCCAAATTTCACATTGATAACTTTAGATGTATAATAATATTTGGTATAAGTAATTTAGATTGTATTAGATTTGTTTAACATAAGTTTTTCTTCACAGTTTAGAATGCTTTTCGATTTTGTTTGTTGGTAATTATAGTAACTAAATTTTGAGTGATTGATTTTTATTTGCATGTCATCTGCTAAATATAGTAAAAAGCTTGATATCATAAAAGTCGCATTGATGAGTTCCACATAATTTATTCACAGTTTTTTTGGAGATGATTTTAACTGGATATGTATAAGGTGCAAATTTCATATATTTTTTGTTTAATTCAATCCGGAACCCAACGGGAGTAAAGAGTTCTCATGCTCTCCATTAAACCATTAAATTAATAATGAAATAAATCAATTTACCCTGAGCTAGCTATTCAATATAAACCATAGAGAAATATAAAACATAGATAAATAAACATAACTGGGTTTTACTTAAATAAATCATAATAAATAAAATAAAAATTTTATTATAATATATATATATATATATATATATATATATATATATAAATAATTTCAACATATTAGTGTGACAGTTCTTCAAAGAGAAAAACAATTACTTTCCTGACTAATACCACGCAGAATATTGAATTGCATCCCCTTCGAAGAAATTGACGTCGATCGACCCTTTTGTCGATACAGACATCTGTGATGATTCGCAACTGCAAGGAGAAGGGCATAGTACACTGACCGGTTCCGACCTTCTTGGGTCTCTTCAAGAGTGCTGTAATGACGTTTGGAGTCTCTAATCCATATGTTAAGAACATACTAAATGTGATAAGAGAAGTAAGGGGTTATTAAAGTTGAAAAAAGACTTGTTATGTAAAATTAATGATTTATAATAGAATGACTTTTAAAAATGTACATAGAAGGATAGGGTGCTTTGTAGACTACAGGTGGGAAGTAATGTGAAGATATGGTGGTAGGTAGCCTTCATATTCATTCATAAGATGGGATGAGAATCTAAAAATATAAAGAAAGGCTAAAATATATAGTAAAAAATAAATAATATAAAACACTTACTTTGTAGATGATGATAGAAAAAGTCAGGAACCATAGTGTTGTTGTGGGTTGTCTTTTATTTGTGGTAAAGCAAACAAAGAATGAAGTATTAAAATAAATATAATTCTGGAAGAACTATAAATATGAATAAATAGTGAAATTTTTATATGCAATGGGGATTAGTTTCATTAATATAGTAATATTTTTTACATTAATATTTTGGAATATTTAGTGGTTCGTAAACAATTATGCCCGGACAGCTTAATAAATAGTGGATGAGATTGAGCTGTTGGACGGGTAAATATTTACTTGGTTTAGTTATATAACCGATTAAAATTTGATTATAGAGTAATTAGTCCAAATTAGTTTATTAAAATGTTTAAATCAATTTATATAAGAGATTAAATGAAAGGATTATTTAGTTGAGTATACTAAAATTGTTATTAGAATAATGTTATATAAAACAATTTTTTAAGTTTATGTAAATATTTAAAATAATATTTCTGAATATTAAAAAGTATTAATGAGAACAAACCTAATTATAAGTGAATAGACGTTTACATAGAAACGGTAATTAAAATATAGGTAGTGTGATCTAGATAATTCGAGGTGTTACCATGGGAGAAAAACAAAGTTGTTTAGTTGGTTGTTGGTTTTCGAGAAAGGAAGGTGGAACGAGATAATTTGAACAGAAAAGGTAGTAAAATTCCTCAATTTGTATTATATATAACATAAAAGGGATGAACAGATTATAAACGGTCATTAAAAAGAAAAACAATATAAACTTCTTACCTGAAATCTAATAATTCCCAGATTTGAATGGATGTCTGATCATCTGTAATGAGCTCGGAAGAAAGAAGTGCAACCCCACAGTTGTAAAAGGTATGAGCATTTGAAATTAAATCTCCATTTTATCGTTTTGTAAATAAGGTTTCAAATTCCATCTTTTGTGAATTTTCTGGGTAAATTTATTGCTAAATAAAATGTATGCATTAGTGTAAGTTAGTATAGGGAGATGTGAATTCACTTGATGAAATAATAATCCATTCAATAGGTTAGTATACATTTGTTATGGAAAATTGAATATAACCCTTTCAAGGGTAAACCATAATACATACTGTTTTCACTCCTTTTATAAGAATAGTCAAATAATCCAATAATTCATTAAAATCTTATAAACAATTCATCGAGTTTAATTTCAGAATATTAGTTTCTTTTTTGTTTAATTATCATAAAGTACAACTGGATAGGAATAAGAATTCTAAGCATCTGACATATGGGAATATGTCAAAATCAGAGCCATAGATAACGTCTTAATCTGAACCCAGCTTGAGGAAGAGAAGTTTCATGTTTCCTGTATGATTTTATGACCTAACTGAGTATTTATCTATTTCTTTGCTCTGTTTCATTTATTTGGGATCTGAGCTAGAATTTATTGTTAACCTGATGCCCAATAAAAATGAAAAAGTTTATACAAGGTTAAAGAAAAACAACTTGGGTTCTTCAGTGACGTCACGAAATTCTCAAAGAAGCATGAGGCGTCCCTTTCTAAAGGTGGGTTCAAATTCTGTCATTTGTCACATGCTTAGAATTCCTTCTCCTATCCATTAAATGTAATTTTCGATCATTTAATAAAAGAGAAAACTAATATTCTGAAATTAAATTAATTGTTTATAGAGATATACCACAACAAATTGCTACTAAACCTTCTGAATGGATTATTCCAAGTAAGTGAATTCACTTTTATTTAAAATACCACTAACTCTAATACATAAGTTTTATTTATCTTTTAGGAATAAATTTACTTAGAATGTTCAGGACAAGAAGGAATTTGGAAACTTATTTGTAAAATGATGATGTGGTATTTGGAAATTTATTTAAAAATGATCATACCTTCAGTAACTTTGGGGTTACACTTCTTTTATTGTATTTCTTTTTAATAACTCTTTCCTTCTTAAAAAAATGTCATCCCACTCCTCTTTTTAAAAACCAACAACTAACAGAACAACTTTGTTTTTATCTCATGGTAACACATGAATTTTTTTTATTAAATTGTCTAAATCACACTACCTTTAGTTTTTCATTACCGTTTCCACGTAAACATCTATTCACTGACATTCAAGATTTGTGTTCTCTTTAATAATTCTAACATGTTCAAAAATATTATTTTAAATATTAACATAAACTTCAAATATTGTTTTATATAACATTATTCTAATAATAATTTATGTACACTAAACCAAATAATACATTCATTTAATCTTTTATATAAACTAATTTAATTTTAATACACTAATTTCACTATATTCAAATTTTATTCTATATACAACTAAACCAAGTAAATATTCACCCATCCAACAACTCAATCTCATTCACTATTTATTAAGCTGCCCGGGCGTAATTGTTTATAAACCACTAAATACTCTATTAATTATTAATTTGTACAAATTATTATGTTAATGGAAATTTATACTTCTTTCAGAACTATATTTATTTCAATATTTAATTCATTGTTTTATTTTTATTTTTAGCGCAAATAAAAGGAAACCCACAGTGACACTGCGGTTCCCGACTTTTCCTAGCATAATCTACAAAGTGTTTAAACTTTGTTAAATATTATTTATTGTTTAGATTATGTTCTAGCCTTTCTTTATTTTTTTCAGATTCTCATCCCTTCTTCAGTATGAAGACTGCCTACCACCATAAATCTGCACATTACTGCCCACCTGTAGTCTACAACTATTCCAAAAAACGGTTCAACTTAACATTCAAACTACGAAACTATCCTTACATGTAATTAAAAAAAATCTTAGTATAATAAATCCATTAATTTTAATAAACAATTTTTTTAACTTAAATAAACCACTAACTTCTCTTATTATCACATTTAGGCTCTTCTCAACTTCCCTCAAATAAATTTTATACAAATGTTGAAATTTAAATTTATTTAATTTTGCTTATAAATGAAATATTCACATCCTCTATTCTATTTTCCTTACCGATCGTTCATATACTTTTTCTCTCTTATTTCAATACTATATTTTTCTTTATAATTTTCATATACTTCATAAATAATATATAATTCCTACAAATGTCAATACATATGTTTATAAGTCATCATCATCGCAGATGTGCGATGATAACTTCTCACAATCTCAAGAAGCTTTTTGATATTTATGCAAGCAACGAGTATTCAAAGAATATCTTGAAAAAGTTAATATACAATACCAACTTTTACGGTGGTCCCACAAATGAAGAAAAGCCTAGGAGCATAATTTATAAAAGGATTCCTCGAATACACTATTTAACTCATCGAATTATACCATGGCTCAAAAATAGTATTCCTAATTTAAAAATGGCCCCTTACAATCGGATAACAATCAAAAACGTATTCTCAAAAGTAAAGGAGAAAACACCCACGTTGTTCAACAGCAATGTTGTTTACAGTTTGCCCTGTACTGGTTGCAATGGATGTTACATAGGACAATCGGGACAATGGTTGAGACAAGGAGTAGCTCAACGCAAAAGCGATTGTCGCAACAACAAAAAACACCTGTGCGGCAGTGGAACACCATATAAATAAGGAACATAAGTTTGATTACACGAATATAAAAATTTTAAGAAAAGAAAGCAGATGTAAGAATAGGTTATTTCTGGAAATATGCTACATTAATAAAACTAAAAACACCATCAATTATAAATCTGACATCAATCAACTGAGTAATATCTATTGTAATATTCTAAATCAAATTTAATCACCCTATACAATTAAAAGTAATTCAGTTTTATCTACCCATAATTAATTCGAGTCTACACTTTTTATAACAAAAAACTATTTTTAATTTTGAAAGTGCTTACTGTCTGAAAATGTGTGAACGTGTAATTTTGTTTCTATTTATATTTTAATTAATTGACTCCAATTCTGCAAGTAGTAATTTTAAAATATTTTATTATTGTATTGTTTCATTTAAAACAAGCTTGTAGTTCGTTCCTAATGAAGTCATTGAATGGCGAAATATTGAGCAGTTAAGAAAAATAGTTTTCCCTACAACCACATAGGAAAGCAACACATATCGCACTCTCTACTCCCATGGAAAGTGACCTTTATTCTCACGAGTGTGGAAAGTACTTTCCGCACTAGTGCGGAAAGTAACTTTTTATGCTGTCACTTTAGAAAATGCATTTTTCAATCATTTTTTAACTCGAAAAGAGCGTCGTTGCCGGTCTAGATCGCAAAATTGACTTAACTGCTCTTATGTCAAAATGATCATTAAAGACAAAATACCAGATAGGGCATCGAGGATGAACTTTCGTCAAAAGTGGCTGGGCATCGAGGATGGACTTTTATGAAGCTTGGCTAGGCATCGAGGACGGACATTGATGAAACTTGGCTAGGCAATAAATATTCTGTTTCTATATTATTGTCAAATTATTGGTGGCTGCACAAAAAATATTGTACAAGCCACACTCGGAAAAGTATATTTACAGGACTCGCATGCTTTCAGGGCTCCGCTTACAGCGTCGCCTTGAAATTTGCATGCTCGCCCTGT